>CM035842.1:340682621-342051547 GCA_020510985.1 Pholidichthys leucotaenia | reverse complement strand
TTATTAATAACAGTCATGACGATTTGTCATATTTTTCTTTGAAAATTTGTTGCTTTTTTGGGTAAAATTGCAGCCTCTTTCAGCATAAATTTGCAAAATTTTTCTTCTTGTAAAAACGTGATGCTTCTAGTAAGGTTGCAATTTTTTTTCAGAAATTTTGTGATTTTTACTGCAAAATTTGCACAAGTGTTTTTCCTCACAAGATTGCAACTTTTTCTGTAAGTTTGCCCTATTTCAGGCAAAAATTTTCAGCTTTTCTAATCAATTTGTTCTATTCTCCCTTGTAAATTTGTTACTTTTTTTCGCATATATTTTGAGCACTTTTAACAAAAGTTGTAACATTATTCTCAAAAAAATCACAACTTGTAAATTTGTGTTTTATTCCAGAAATATTTTGACTATTTCTTGCAAATTTGTTGTGAGAATTTTTGGCATAAATTTCCAGTTTTTCTTATCTTCTTCTTCTTCTTTTGGCTTGTCCCTTTAAGAGTCGCCACAGTGGATCATCTGCCTCCATCTCACCCTATCCAACAATACAACCGAGAGATTCCGCAGGTCCTTCCTACCTACGGCTGTCAGACTGTACAACCTAAGCAGGGCTGCTCGCAGAGATAGCAAAAAGATGTGACAACCTAATAGTATTGAATGCAAAAGATGCAATAGACTTACACAATGGTCCCCTCCGGTATACAACTAGGAAAATACCGGTCGCTATGGAGGGTGAGAATATGTATGGGTACATAATCACACCATGTAGGATAACTAAGTAGATGGTTATGCTGTTTCATTCCATCTAGCTACAATGCTCCACACTGTGTGTTTATATATTTACATATTTATTCCATCTAGCTACAACACTCCACACCGTGTGTGTGACTATATATTCACATATTTATTCCATTTAGCTACAATGCTCCGCACTGTGTGTCTATATATTTATGTTTATATGTACATATGTATACTCGCTGCTCTTGTTTTTTCTTGCCTTCTGATTGTTGCTCTGAGTGTTGCTATCCATGTGCTGTTGCAATCCTGGAATTTCCCCATTGTGGGACTAATAAAGGCTCATCTTATCTTATTTTATCTTATCTTATCCCTTGCATCTTCCTCTGCAACACCAACCCTCTCCATGTCCTCTTTCACTACATCCATGAATCTTCTCTGGAGTCTTCCTCTTTTCCTCCTGCCTGGCAGCTCCATTTTCAACATCCTTTGTGCAGTGTATCCACTATCCCTCCTCTGCACATGTCCAAACCATCTCAGCCTTGCTTCTCTTCCTTTGTCTTCAAACCACTCAACTTCACCTGTCCCTCTGATATACCCATTTCTAATCTTGTCCCTACTAGTCACACTCAATGAGAATCTTAGCATCTTCAACTCTGCCACCTCCAGTTCTGCCTCCTGTCCTTTTGTCAGTGCCACAGTCTCCAAACCATACTTCATAGCAGGCCTCACTACCACCTTATAAATCTTCCCTTTCACTCTAGCTGCTATCCTTCTGTCACAAATCACCCTTGACACTTGTTGCCACCCACTCCACCCCGCCTGCACTCTCTTCTTCACCTCTCTTGTACATTGTCCATTGCTTTAGATGGTTGACCCCAGGTATTTAAACTCATCTACCTTCACTACCTCAACTCCTTGCATGTTCACCATTACACCTGCCTCCCTCTCATTCACACTCATGTATTCTGTCTTGCTTCTACTGATTTTCATTCCTTTTCTCTCCAGTAAATACCTCCACCTCTCCAGGTTCTCTTCGACCTGCTCCCTGCTCTCACTACAGATCACAGTGTCGTCTGCAAACATCATAGTCCACGGAGACTCCTCCCTGACCTTATCTGTCAGCCTGTCCATCACCATGGCAAACAAGAAGGGGCTTAAACTGATCCCCGATGTAATCCCACCCCACCTTGAATCCATCTGTCGCTCCTACAGCACACCTCACCACTGTCTTGCTGTCCTCATACATGTCCTGCACCACCCTCACATACTTCTCTGCCACTCCTGACTTCCTCATACAGTACCACACTTCCTCTCTTGGCACCCTATCATATGCTTTTTCTAGATCTACAAAGACACAGTGCATCTCCTTCTATCCTTCTCTATACTTCACCATCAACACTCTTAAAGTGCTGATGACACATTTTTGACATTTTTTAGGCTGTTGTGTAAACCCAAACGTCATTGTCTATGATCAATATAATATTTACAACAGTGCCTGCATAAACTAGTTATCATCAAAAAACCGCAGCCGCTGACTGGACTGTGGTGCTGCCCACCAAATTAAGGGTGGCACCCCAATGACGTAATCGACAGAACGGACTCCGGTGTTGTTAACTAGAATGACAGCAGCTTTGTAGCTCACAGTTTCTCTGGTTTCTTGTTTTAATTTTACGGCTATGCCTTCGCGTTGTGTCACAGGCTCAGATAAACAGCAAGCCATGAAAGACCACATCACACGCTTCAGCTCCAACTGTAATAAGCCTCTTCGTGTGCTTCTTGTGCGCTTTTAGGCAGGAGGAGCGCACGAGAAGGGGAAGGATTAATGGATTTATGCGCAGCTTTGACCTACTTTCTGTGATCCCAACTCTCACGACGATAGTCACTTCATGTTTGCCGTGGTTCTCGTGCATCCTTGAAGCGATGTCGGCTCTGGGGCGCACCTGTGGCTAACACATCTCCTCTCATTCATTGTCTGGGTGATGCCGGGCCCCGAACGCCATCAAGAAGTGTGTTTGTGTTTTTTGTACGTCTTTGTAGGGAGCTTGAAATAAGGAAGCAAAGTGATTTTATAAATCAGGTTTTATTGTCGGCTTCCAGTCCCTAACATGTCCCATCTCAGTACAGAAGCAGAATAAGAGGCTGAGCGCAGTCAGACCTTCATACTTATACATCACACAACAAAAGACATTGCATAACAAAGCCGACATCACACATCCGAGTTATCTCCTTCTACTGTCCTCTCTCTCCTCCACCTGACCCTGGGGGGTCAAGAAGTCCATTCAGGTCTCCACCGCTGAGTCTCCGTCTGCTCGTTGATCTTCACCGGTGGTCGAGACCTATTGTCCTGCTCTGAGACGTGAGGTCATTCCACATATGCAATCTCTAAACATTCCTCTTATGTCTATACATATGTAGGTATGGATATATGAATAATATAAGCCACAGCCCCCCCCCCCCAAACGTCTAAGAAAAGGACAATAAAATTAAGTTTACAGCTTAAGGTAACATCCATGACATATTATACCGTTATTCACATCAACAGGAAAAAGGAAAAATATCTTCAGCAGCCATGCCAACCTTCAAGCTATACAGCATGCTCATGTTAAAAATTCAGTGGTAACAACAACAGTATAGTCTATGTCATATGTCAGCTCTAAAACTGCAACGGCACAATTCGACAGCATAGCTTACAACCCCTTGTCAATTTTACATCAGTCTATGTGTCGTCTAGGTTTCAATCTTCTCCCAAATCTGCTGTAGGCCCGCTTTGGCGTCTTGGCGGGGTCATCCTGTAAGGAATCTGCAGCTTGGGGAGGAGAGTGGTTATTTGGTCCCTGCAGGGGGGTTGAGGTGTGTCTCTTGGGGGGTCTACCCCGTCGAGGTGCTCTCGCCACCCGTGCAGGTTCGTCGCTCAACATGAAAGCAGGCTTAAGTCTGTCAATGCTGACTGTTTCTTTTCTGTCCCCTAAATCAAGCACAAAATGCTTATCACCAGGTTCCAGCACTCTATATGGTCCATCATATGGTGGGCGGAGGGTTGGTTTTAAAGCTTCGTGCCTAACAAAAACGAACTCGGCGTTTTTCAAAGCTTGGGGAACAAAACCCGCGGAAAAGAGTGATGTACGGGTCCGGGGAGCGTGTCCGGTCCCGTGCTGCTTAGGGGCCTCAGGGCTGGGAGGCACCCGGGCTCTGGATGTTCTGGTAAGAACTCACCCGGGAGCCTGAGAGGTTGTGCGAAAACTAATTCTGCCGGGGAGGCGTCTAGATCCTCCTTAGGCGCCGAACGCAACCCTAATAAAACCCAGGGAAGTTTATTTACCCAATCTGTATCCGTCAGTGAGGCCCTGAGGGCGGCCTTTAAAGACCTATGAAAACGCTCGCATAACCCGTTAGCCTGAGGGTGATACGCGGTGGTGCGATGAATTGTCGCCCCTAAGCTGCTGGCCATGGCAGACCATAGCTCTGAGATAAATTGAGGCCCCCTATCGGACGTGTTGTCCGATGGGACGCTGAAACGCGCCACCCAGGTTGTTAAAAAAACGCGAGCGACTTCCGCGGCTGTGGTTGACGCCAGCGTGGGACCGCTTCTGGCCAGCGTGTGGTACGGTCTACAATTGTTAAAAGGTGTGTGAACCCCTGCGACGACGGCAGTGGGCCCACGAGGTCGACGTGTACGTGGTCAAACCTCCTGGCCGGGATTCGGAAAGGTTCTAGAGGAGCTTTTGTGTGTTTGTGAATTTTGGCGCGTTGGCAAGACATGCAAGTCCTTGCCCACTCCTTTACATTTTTACGCAGGCCTGGCCAAACAAACTTCTCCGCGACCATTTTCACCAAGGCGCGCACCCCTGGGTGCGCGAGGGAGTGCACTGAGTCAAAAATGCGGCGGCGCCACACGGCTGGGACTACCGGGCGAGGTCGACCGGTTGACACATCGCAGATTGGGGGGGCACACCGTCACACAAACCCCTTTCCTCCAGCCTTAACCCTGTTGGTCCAGATTGGAGCGCGCGCACGTCCGCGTCACTGCTTTGTTCCGCTGCCATGGCCGCGTAATCTATCCCTAAGTGAATTGGGGCCGCGTACGCGTCCGCGTTGGCCATGAGCTCTGCGGCTGCTGTAGTATAATCTGCTTCCTCGTGCCTTGATGATGTCACGGCGCGGGAGAGGCAGTCTGCCACCACATTAAGTTTGCCTGCCACGTGTCGAATATCTGTGGTAAACTCTGAAATTGCGGCCAGCTGTCTTTGTTGCCTGCCCGACCACGGTTCTGAAATTTTAGCCATCGCAAAAGTGAGTGGTTTGTGGTCTACAAAAGCTGTGAAACGCCGCCCTTCCAGCCAGAACTGGAAATGGCGGATGGATAAATGAAGCGCTAGCAGCTCTCTGTCAAAAGTGCTGTATTTGCGCTCGGTTTGGTTTAAGGATTTGCTAAAAAATGCTAGCGGTTGCCAGGCTCCGCCAACATGTTGTTCTACGACCGCCCCTATGGCCAGGTCTGAAGCGTCTGTGGTCAGCGCTATGCAGGCCGAGGGATCGGGGTGGACCAACAATGCGGCATCCGCTAGTGCTCTTTTTACCTCCGCAAAGGTGCGTTCCCGCTCCGGGGTCCATTCGACCGCGTTGGAGGGCTTTTGTTTTCTGAGCGCGGCATACAGGGGCTGCATGAGTTGAGCTGCGCGAGGGAGGAAATGGTTGTAAAAATTCACCATTCCTAAAAATTCCTGTAGCGATCTGACCGTTTGTGGTCAGGGGAAATTTGCTACCGCGCGCACTTTGTCCGGCAATGGGACTGCCCCCTCTGGTGAAACTCTGTGTCCCAAAAAATCAATTTGTGACACACCGAATCGGCATTTGGCTGGGTTAATTATTAACCCGTGCTCTTCCAGCCTCTGAAAAACCGTAGTGAGGTGTTGTTCGTGTTCTTCCTCCGACGTGCTGGCTACCAGAATATCGTCGAGGTAGACGAACACGAAGGGGAGGTCGCGTAATACTGCGTCCATCATACGCTGAAAAGTTTGAGCAGCGCCTTTGAGGCCAAACGGCATTCGCAAAAATTCAAAAAGACCAAAAGGGGTTATTACAGCCGTTTTAGGAACGTCTTCAGGTCGAACCGGAACTTGGTGGTAGCCGCAGACCAGGTCTATTTCAGAAAAAATGCGCGCACCCGCCAGATGTAGTGAAAAATCCTGAATGTGAGGGATTGGGTAGCGGTCATGCGCTGTCGCATTGTTTAGTCTGCGGTAATCACCGCAAGGTCTCCAAGAACCGTCGGTTTTCGGGACCATATGTAGTGGCGATGCCCAAGGGTTTTTCGAGCGCCGAATAATGCCCAGTTTTTCCAGGCTGGCAAACTCGTCGCGTGCTATGGCGAGCTTGGTCGCGTCTAAGCGCCGAGCTTTAGCAAACACAGGTGGGCCTGTTGTGGGAATGAAGTGTTCCACCCCGTGTTTCGCTACTGTTGCCGAAAATTTGGGAACTGTGAGTGCTGGAAATTGGGTGAGGAGTTGGTCAAACTTACCTCCTGCTGTGGTAACGCTGGCCTGCACGGGTGGTGGGGACACTCGAGCTGAACAGGGGATAGAAGAAAATGACAGTGCATTAACTAAGCGTCTGTTTGCAAGATCGACTAACAACCCATGTGCACATAAGAAATCAGCGCCCAACAAGTTAAAACTCACCGCCGCTATAATAAAGGTCCACCTATAGTTGCGGCCGTGAATGGACAGAGGCAGGTTTCTTTCTCCAAAAGCATTGATGATCGAGCCGTTAGCTGCCATCGCTCCGTTTCCACGGGGTCCTGTTGCCCGGTCTGCGTAGGACGGGGTGATGAAGCTCACCTGAGCTCCGGTGTCGATGAGGAACTGTCTCCCGGAGCGTCCGTCAGTCACGTAGAGCAGCTTGTTTGTCTCACCGAGAGCCGTAGCTGCTAACGGTTCCCGGCTTTGAAGTTTTCCCGAGCTCTTGAAATTGCAGGGGGGCACGCATTTGTATGCCCTCTCGGCGAAACGTCGATGGTAGTAGCAGAGGTCATCCCGTTTGCTGCGTCTTGGTCACGTCGCTGCCATGGTGGGTGAGCTCTGCTCCATCGTCTGTGATTCTCTGATGCTCTGGGCTTCCACGCCGAGATCTGCTGATGCTGCTGTGGCCATCTGCTCGCCGCAGGAGTTGATGAGCCGCTGCGCTTCTCGGGCAAGCGCGCAGAAGTCCTGCTGGGTCTTACACCGCATGTTGGCCAGGATCCCTCTCATGTGCGTCGGCAGAGTGCTGAGGAAGATGTGTTGAAAGAGGAAGTTGTCATTGTCTGCCTCCCTCAGCTGCAGCATGTCTTCCATGAGGGCCATCGGTCTGCACCCCCCGTGGCCGTAAATCGCCAGTATCCTCCCGGCCCTTTCCTCGGCCGAGGGGACGAAACTCTCGATGAGGGTCGCCTTCAGTTCCTTGTATTTGTCGTTGGCGGGCGGCTGTTGTATCACGCTCCGCGCGCATCGTGCTGTGGCGGCATCGAGTCTGGCAACGATGTGGTAAAATTTGGTCTCGTCAGCCGTCACCCCCGCGAGTGCAAACTGAGCCTCAGCCTGCTGGAACCACGAGTTCGGGTCATTTTGCCAGAACTCTGGGAGTTTGACAGCGACGGCGCTTGCTTGGGCCGCCTCTGATGAGTCTGCAGCGCGAGAACGCCTTTCCTCCGTTCTCACGACAGGGTTGGGGACGGCGCTTGGCTGGGCCGTCTCTGACGATTCTGCTGTGGGGGAACGTCTTCCATCCGTTCCCCTGTCTGCGTTGGCGATGGCGCTTGCTTGGGTTGCCTCTGACGAGCCTGTAGCGGGAGAACGTCTTTGGTCCATTCTCATGTCTGGTCACCAATGTAGGGAGCTTGAAATAAGGAAGCGAAGTGATTTTATAAATCAGGTTTTATTGTCGGCTTCCAATCCCTAACATGTCCCATCTCAATGCAGAAGCAGAATAAGAGGCTGAGCGCAGTCAGACCTTCATACTTATACATCACACAACAAAAGACATTGCATAACAAAGCCGACATCACACATCCGCGTTATCTCCTTCTACTGCCCTCTCTCTCCTCCACCTGACCCTGGGGGGTCAGGAAGTCCATTCAGGTCTCCACCGCTGAGTCTCCGTCTGCTCGTTGATCTTCGCCGGTGGTCGAGACCTATTGTCCTGCTCTGAGACGTGAGGTCATTCCACATATGCAATCTCTAAACATTCCTCTTATGTCTATACATATGTAGGTATGGATATATGAATAATATAAGCCACAGTCTTCACCTTTTTGAGAATTGTCTGTCGTTCTATATTAAATGTGCTGTGGTGAGCCCTGCACATAAATCGTCATTATTTCATCCTCCCTCTCCATACCCTGCGTAAGAGCACACGGATAGGGAGGATTTACATGTAAATAACGAGGATTTACACGTAGGATTCACCACAGCACATGTGTTGAACATAAAGACTGATCCCAAAAGGTGAAGACTTACAAAAACACACAGAAACACAAACAGTAGGCGTTCGGGGCCGACATCGCCCAGCGAACATGGAGAGAAAACATGTTAACCACATTTGTGCCCCAGGGCCAACATGCTTCAAGGGGTGCAACAGAACCACGGCTGTGTGGAGTGGCTAACACGTTGTGATAGTGTTGGCAATATTGGCTGGCTGACAATACGGCAGATGATGCACACAAAACATGAACAGGTGACTGTCACTGAGTCTGACTCGCCAGGCACAATGCCCGCTTGGCACAGCTCAAACCTATATGGTTTGATGCCCCCAGATTCTTCATTGTCATCTCATTCTTTGGAACTATAATCGTCTGAAAATTGGACAACACAAACCAATTCCAGACTACATGTGCTGGAACCATCGTCGATGTTTTCAACCGCTTACATCCTGTGTGTACAAAGGGCAGCCAAGCGCTGTGTTCCGTCGATGATGTTACAAAATGGCCGGGGGGGTTTCCAGCCACTGACGCAATGGGTGACGTGGCGGTCATGAAAACGTCAGATATTTGCGTGAAAAAAGCCTGTTTGACTTAGAACTGCACAGACCAACCTATTTTGTCATATTATATTATGTGTTGAAAAATTAGAGGAAGTCAAAAACGTGTCATCAGTACTTTAAAGCTAACATTGCATCTGTCATACGCTTTCTTGGCATGAAACCATACTGCTGCTCACTGATTGTCATGTCTTCTCTTAACCTGGCTTCAACTGCTCTTTCCCATATCTTCATAGTATGACTGATCAGCTTTATGAAGAAGAAGCCAACTTTATCTTCATTCAGTCCATATAGCCAATCATGTACAGTAGAACGAAATTACATTTCTCTTATCTACAGTGTTAATCTCATCTAGAATCAGAGGGGCCGCTGCCACGCAAGGCATCTCTGTATGCCTCTATGCCTCTGTAGTTACTGCAGCCCTGAGCATCAGCCTTGTTCTTGAAAACTGGTACCAAAACACTTCTTCATTCCTCAGACATCCTCTCACTTTCCAAGATTGTGTTAAACAATCTGGTTAAAAGGTCCACCGCCATCTCTCCTAAACATCTCCATATCTCCACAGGTACAGTATGTCATCTGGACCAACCACCTTTCTATTCTTCATCCTCTTCAAAGCTGCCCTCACTTCTACTTTGCTAATCCTCGGAACTTCCTTGTTCACCTTTCATTTATCCGTCCTCCTCTCTGTCTTATTTTCTTCATTCATCAGTTCCTCAAAGTACTCCTTCCAACACACTCTCATCACTTGTTGGTCCATTACCTTTTCTGTCCTTAATCATCCTAACTTGCTGCATTGCTTTCCAGCTTGATCTCTGTGTCTAACCAATCGATACAAATCCTTTTCTCCTTCCTTAGTGTCCAGCCTCTCATACAACTCACTGTATGCCTTTTCTTTTGCCACCTATCTCTTTGCCATGTATCTAGCTTCCAAATGCTCCTACTTTATCATCTCCCTGACTATCCCACTTTTTCTTTGCCAACCTCTTCCTTTGAATACTTACCTGTACCTCCTCATTCCACCACCATGTTTCCTTGTCTATCCTCTGTCTAGAGGATACGAGGGGGGCTGAAAAGTTCATAGTGGTTAAATTTGACCAAATGTGGTTTATTTTTCAACCGCAGGGATCCAAGCACTGCAACACCGATGGAAGAAGTGTGTGGACTGAATGGGAGACTATGTTGAAAAATAAACCACATTTGGTCAAATTTGACCACTATGAACTTTTCAGCCCCCCCCCCCCCCCCGGCCACCCGTTCACCATATACCTTTCTACACGTTTCCCTCAATATTTTTGCTTTACTTTCCCAGTCATCTGGTAATTCTTCCCTACTGCCAAGAGCCTGTGTCAACTTGTTCCTGAACTCTGTGCAACCTTGTTCTTTCTATAACTTCCCCCACTTAATCTTTGGCTCTGCCCTTACTCTCTTCCTCTTCTTGCTTTCCAAAGTCATCCTACAGACTACCATCTGATACTACATTCTCCCCTGCCATCACCTTGCAGTCTCCTATCACTTTCAGATTTCTCCTTCTGCATAAGATGTAGTCCACCTGTGTGCACCTTCCTCCACTCTTGTAAGACACCCTATGTTCCTCTCTCTTCTTGAAGTATGTGTTCACCACAGCCATTTCCATCCTTTTAAGCAAAATCCACAACCATCTGTCCTTCCACATTTCTCTCCTTAAGACCATACCTACCAAGAACCTCCTCATCACCTCTGTTCCCTTCACCTACATGTCCATTAAAGTCCGTGCCAATCACCACTCTCTCCCCAGTGGGAACACTCTACCACTTCATCCAACTTATTCCAGAATTTCTCTTTCTCTTCTACCTGACATCCAACTTGTGGGGCATACGCACTGACAATATTCAACATCACACCTTTGACTTCTAGCTTCAAACTCATGATTCTGTCTGACTCCCTCTTTACCTCCTGAACACTCTTCACATACTCTTCCTTCAAGATTACCCCTACTCCATTTCTCTTCCTAGCTACACCATGGTAGAACAGTTTAAATCCACCTCCAATGCTCCTAGTCTTGCTTCCTTTCCATCTGGTTTCTTGCACACACAATATCTCTACCTTTCTTCTCTCCATCATATCAGCCAATTCTCTGCCTTTACCAGTCATAGTCCCTACATTTAAAGTCCCTACTTTCACCTCCACACTTCTGTCTTTCATTTTCTCTCTCTCTCCATCCTAACACGCTTTCCCCCCTCTCCTCCTTGATCTTTGACCAACAGTAGCCCAATTTCCACCGGCACCCTGTTAGTTAACAGCACGGTGGCGGTTGTTGTTAACCCAAGCCTCAACCGATCTGGTATGGAAAGTCTCATTCATCATGGGCTGCATGTTTGTGAATTTATAATTTTCTTTAATTTAAATAACTTCTGTTGAATCAGGCCATATTAAATATTTTTAACAGGTTACAGTTTCTTATAGTATTTATATTATACTCGACGGACATATGACTAATTTGCATTTTATCCCCCTCCTTTATAGTTTGTACAAACTGAAAAACACACCTTAATCAAAACTGCACTCAAACTTTTGTTCTTTCTTACTCTTCTCAAGTAGCTGATTTTTTTAGTGACCTTGTGGAGTGTGTGGCAGACGTTTTTTTTTTTTTTTTTTTTTTTTTTGTTACTTATTTGTACCCGTAGGTAGATTCGGTTTGCAGTCTGGTGACAAGCCACCGGGTGCTGGTCGCTGCGTGCGCGAGCGCCCTAAACCTACATGTTTTTGGTATGCGGGAGGAAACCGGAGAAATCCCGGAGTAAACCCGCGCAACACGGGGAGAACATGCAAACTCCACACAGCTCACTGTTGGTCGGGGGCTGGGATCGAACCCACGATCTCATGATCCCCGCGATCCCCCGGCCGAGGGTAAACTGTGCTGCCACAGTGCTAAACCACTGCGCCACCGTGCAGCCCATGCAGGTTTATTACACACTTCACATCTCACAAGCACAGAACAGACTGACACATTTTAGCAGGCACTCTTCTTTTACCCAAATCTCTCCTCACAAGTTTCATGGCATTTTCCCACACACAACATGACATTTGCATTACACTGCATTCAACCCCCTACGTCCTTGACTCCTTCCTGCTATCTCACCAGGAACCTCCTGAGCATTGTTCTCCCATGCTTATCTACTGTCTCTTGTCTGAGATGCTAAATAATCTAATAATAATTAATAATAATTGGGGCGGCAGTAGCTCAGGAGGTAGAGCAGGTCGTCTAATAACTGGATGGTTGGCGGTTCGAATCCCGCTCTCCCCAAATATCCTGCCGTTGTGTCCCTGGGCAAGACACTTCACCCGCATTGCCTCCAGTGCTCATAACACTGGGTATGAATGTGTATAAATGTATAAAAATGTTTGGTGGTGGCCGGAAAGGCCGTTGGCGCAGATTGGCAGCCACGTTTCTGTCAGCCTGCCCCAGGGCAGCTGTGGCTGCAGAAGTAGCTTGCCACTACCATTGTCTGTCTGGAGTGAATGAATAATGTACCTATTTGTAAAGCGTCTTTGAGTATATATGATAAAACGCTATATAAAACTGATGCATTATTATTATTATTATTATTATTATTAATCGGACTCCCTCAAGGTGCTACACTTCCCCCCCAGCATCTTAGATAGAACAATAGAACATCAGTCCACACTCCGTTTGTGCTTCTGTCTCCTCCCGTATCTGCTGTAACTGGGGTTTACTGCCTCCGTGGTGCTGCTGTGCCGGTGGGGGGCTGCTGGGAGTGTGTCTGACTGTGGGTGGGCCGTGACGGGGTGGGGGGCACTTCGGTCTGTCCGTGTGGCTGCTCTGGTGAATCGTTTCCCTGGGGAGCTCTCCGTGGGGGTCTTCCACACCGAGGGGCCCTAGCCAACAGCACTTGCTCGTCCGCCACAACGAAAGCGGGTTTGAGTCTGTCTCTGCCAATTTTTTCCTGCCTACCCCCCAAGTCTAGCAAAAAATGCTTATCCCCTGTTTCCAACACTCTGAACAGTCCATCATAGGGTGGGCGCAATGGAGGGCGGTGGGCGTCGTGTCTGACGAACACGAACTCCGCGCTCTTCAAAGTTTTAGGCACGAAAACACGCGGAAAACAGTGGTGGGCCGGGCCCTGCAGCGTGCCTGTGTTTGCGCTACGCTGCAAAAGCTGAGACGGGCAGCTGTCCGGCGCGGGATTATCTGGCAGAAATTCCCCGGGCAGCCGTAGGGGCTGCGCAAAAACCAACTCTGCCGGGGAAGCTGCCAGATCCTCTTTTGGCGCGGAGCGCAACCCCAATAAAACCCACGGCAGCCTGTCTACCCAATTTGCATCCGTCAGTGAAGCCCTGAGTGCTGCTTTCAGTGATCTATGAAAACGCTCACATAAACCATTGGCCTGTGGGTTGTATGCGGTTGTGTGGTGAATTGTAACACCCAGGCTGTGGGCCATCGCGGACCAGAGTTCAGAAACAAATTGAGGGCCCCTGTCGGACGTAATATCCGACGGGACTCCAAAACGCGCCACCCATGCTGTTAAAAAAGCGTGTGCTACGTCTGCGGACGTGGTTGCCGCCAGTGGGACTGCTTTTGGCCAGCGCGTGGTGCGGTCCACTACTGTCAGAAGGTGCGTGCACCCTTGTGATGGCGGGAGGGGGCCCACGAGGTCCACGTGAACATGTCACCATGGGTTGAGATGCCGTCTCGGCACTGAGCCCATGTTTTCCCTCATCCCTGCCTCCCATTGAGCAGCGTCTCAGCTGGCCCCCAGCTGGCAGCATTATGGACGGCTGGGGCCAATTAGTCTTCATCAGCTGGGGCGCTGCCAATGAGGATAAATAGGAGCAGCCTCGATGACTCGGGGCTGCGACATAAGCACTGCTAGGCTGAAGCCCCTTCGTCTGGTGTCAGCCTCAACTCCCCTTGCAGCATTCCTGTGTTTGTATCCCGCTGTGAGGATGTACGTCTTGCTACCCCCACGTCCGGTACGAGCTGCTTACCTCTGCGCTGTGCAACCTGTGAGTGTACCTCTGCATGAGTATCTGTGCTCTCCTCATCCCTTATCCCTTACCCAAAATAAACCATCTCGACTCACTGGCTTGTCCCTGGCTCTGATTGCCCGGCTCCCTAGAGCCGGATATGACAGTATGTCGCAGCCAGAAGAGTTGCCGGCGGCCGTGAGTCGCTGTGGAAATGTACCTTTCTGTCCGGGTGTCAGCGCTGCTAGCATGCCGTTTCCCAGGAGTCACTTCCGGCGCCAGGGCGACGAGCTAAGGTCCATCTCGGAGGCTGTCGACGGGACATTCTTCACCCTGCACGACGCCTCCAACGCGAGACGCTGGCATCCGGGCCGTGCTGAGGAACTCCTGGACTGTCACCCTCACTCTCTGTACCATCTGGAGGACAGTGCCAGGATAGACGTTGCAGGTACACAGCGAGAGAAGCTCCACGGGGTGGATGGAAATCCCGGCAGGGAGTCGAAGTGGGCGACGTCTTTCCCCGCTTCGGAGTCCCGTTCCTGCCGCCATTCCAGTCCGGGAGTTCGCGCCAACCAGAGGACTTCCCCCGACCTGCGCCACGTCACTCGGGATTCCCTTCTAGGAGCCGCAGCTGACAGCAGTTATGTCCGGGGTCGAGTGGCTGTCGCGAGCTCTACTGTGTTTCCTGTCACCACCTTCAGGCATGTGGCGGCGGCAGTGAGATTGATGGTGAGGACTTCAGGGCTACGAAGCTTTCCCGTGCTCGACGCCTTCCTCGTCTCGATCTCCGATCTGGAGCGGCGAATCCTGGGTTTCCCCCTCGCTTCGTCCCCTGGGAGTAGTCGTCATCACATCGCCGAGTCACCTCTGCACGAACCTCGTCCGGATCCAGTTCTGGGTCATCGTCAGGACCGTTCCTCCCACGCAGCTGTCATCCCTTCGCCTCGTCAGTGTGGAGATCCTACAGCCTCGTCCCCTGAGCCTCGTTCCCCCGCTGTCATTCCTGGACATTCGGGCTGGCTCACCCCGGCTGTTTCCCCCTCCTCCTCGACGCGCTTCCTGACCGCTGTGTGTGCCTGGAATCCCGGCCTGGTGAGCTCTCTGCTGGAGACAACGCGAGCGATCCTCAGACGAATTCCCGGGGGGTCCTCCGTTATCGCCGGGCGGGGAGAGGAAGAAGCAGATTCCACTACAGCAGGCGATACTCAACCTCCAGGGGGCAGGCAAGTCATTGTTTTTTCACACCTGCTTAATGATTTGCTCTGTCACAGCCCTGGAGGAGAAGTTCAGGGTTCGCAGCTCCCTGAACTCTCCCCACCTGCTGTAACCTGTTTTCCTAATCCCGCATCCTCTGTGTCTCTCTCCGCCGAGCGGTCCCCGGCTCCGGGTCAACGTGGTGGGATATGGAGAGGGCCTGTGGTTCCGCAGCTACATTGCGGACGGAGGAGGGGGACTGACTGCTGCGTGGAGTCTACGCTGACGACTGAGCGTCCCTGGGTCTCCACGGAGAAGCGGTTCGGTCCAGCGGGACGAGATTCTTCTGGCTTCACGCCGAGTGGGTCGTCGGCGGGGTTACCTGAGCTGGAGGGATCTCAAGCTGCGCTGACCATCGCGCTGGCTGCGGGGCCCGACGCGGCTAGATGGGAGCCTGACAACGACCTCCTGACGACGGATCCTGGATCTTCGCAGTCCTGGACGGCGTCAGAACCCGAGATCAGGCGAGTGCTCTCCTTTCTTTTCTCTCTTTTTATCTTTGAGCACTTCAGCCTATCTCCAGGGGAGACGAGCAGGGTGCAGCCGCCCGCTGCGTCTGAGCTCGTCTCGCCGGGTTCTGGCGCTGCCGGTGATCCTGATCCCGGTTCTGTTTTCTCTTCTGAGCCTTCTTCCAGGGTCACCGGCGAGGAGTTGCTGTTCCTCGTGGTGCTGGAGGGTCCGGGTTCAACGTTGGAGGTCGGTTCTGGTGCAGTGTCCAACGTGGGTTCGCCCGAGACCCAATCGGGGTCCAACGTGGGTTCGCCTGAGGCCCGATCGGGGTCCGACGTGGGTGCTGCCCCAGTGTTGTCCAGGTCCGGTGAGGAGGTGGCCGTTTCCCTGAGGCCCGCCGCCCTCGTCATCGGCTCTCCCCTGAGCCTCTTCCACCGGGATCCGCTCTGACCCTTCGTCCGTCTCAACGGTCCTGGTGGTTGAGTGATGCGGGTCGACGACCCGACCCGCAAAACTTTCGGTTCGGCGATCTGGTTTCCCCCCACTGGTCTGTGTTTGCCTTTGGGCGGCCTGGTTCGGCAGCCGTTGGACTGGATTCCTGGGATCTGGGTCCAGAGTTCGCCGTCCGAACATTTCTCTTCCCCTGATTTGCCAGCTGGACAATGGGCGGGGAGATCTCCGGAGCCATCTCGGCTATTTTTGGACTCTGCCTGCCATACACCTCGGGTGTCACTTTTTCTTTTATCGTTATTAAGGTCACTTGGGTGTAATGTCTGTCCTGTTGGTGGATGTGTATTTATAGTGCTGTGCGTTTTCCTTCCCTCGTACCCAGCATTTTATTTTTTGTACCATGTTTTTAGTCTCGTTTTTGCATTGTAGAGTTATGTTTTGTTCCCTTTCAGACCATACTCTGCAGTTGCCCATTCATTCCAGTCACTTTCATTTCTTTAGGTGACTGTGGGTATTTATATATTCATGTGTGTGGGTTTTTCTTTGCCTGCACTCAGTATTTCTTTTTTATGCCCTGTTGGTTCATTATAGAGTCATGTGCCTTGTTTTCCGTAACACCATGCTCTGTAATTGTCCATTTGTTCCAGTCACCCTCACTTTTCTTGGTGACTGTGTGTATGTACTTATATTGGTGCTGTGTATTGTGTTTTCCCTTTATTTGACCATACTCAGCATTTTTTGCCCTGTACCTTTTTGGTGGTTCTTTTTTTTTTTTTTCTTGCTCTGGGTCACGCATGGTTGGTACTCTCTGGGTAGTATGTAACCGGCGTGCTGACCCAGTTCTTCTCCCCATCTGTACCTGGGTTAATTGTTCTGTTGTCAGTATTGTATTTGGGTTTTTCTTTCCCGCTACCCTACATTGCCCCATTGGTGTTGTCCTTCCCTTGGCTTCTTCCCCTCCGGTCCGCCTCCCTTCCTCCCACCCTAGGTGGGGGGGGGGGGGGGCTGGGATGTTCCTGGTCGTTCAGGAGCCCGACCTTGAGGGAGGGGCTCTGTCACCATGGGTTGAGATGCCGTCTCGGCACTGAGCCCATGTTTTCCCTCATCCCTGCCTCCCATTGAGCAGCGTCTCAGCTGGCCCCCAGCTGGCAGCATTATGGACGGCTGGGGCCAATTAGTCTTCATCAGCTGGGGCGCTGCCAATGAGGATAAATAGGAGCAGCCTCGATGACTCGGGGCTGCGACATAAGCACTGCTAGGCTGAAGCCCCTTCGTCTGGTGTCAGCCTCAACTCCCCTTGCAGCATTCCTGTGTTTGTATCCCGCTGTGAGGATGTACGTCTTGCTACCCCCACGTCCGGTACGAGCTGCTTACCTCTGCGCTGTGCAACCTGTGAGTGTACCTCTGCATGAGTATCTGTGCTCTCCTCATCCCTTATCCCTTACCCAAAATAAACCATCTCGACTCACTGGCTTGTCCCTGGCTCTGATTGCCCGGCTCCCTAGAGCCGGATATGACAGAACATGGTCGAACCTCTTAGCCGGTACCCGAAACGGCTCCAAGGGAGCCTTCGTGTGTCTGTGTACCTTGGCTCGTTGGCACGCCACGCAGGCTGCAGCCCACTCTTTTACTTGTTTGCATAGGCTCGGCCACACAAACTTCTCTCCCACCATTTTGACCGACGCGCGCACTCCTGGGTGCGCCAGAGTGTGAACCGACTCAAACACGTGGCGGCGCCACGCGACCGGGACCACCGGACGCGGGCGTCCCATGGAGACATTGCAGATTGGGGGGGCCGCCATCTTGCAGCACCCTGCTCTCCAGCCTTAACCCTGTTGGTCCAGACTGGAGCGCGCACACGTCTGCATCACTAATCTGCTCCGCAGCCATGGCTGTGTAATCTATCCCCACGCAGACCGGGGCCACCACAGCGCGCGAGAGGCAGTCCGCCACCACATTCAGTTTACCTGACACATGTTGAATATCGGTAGTAAACTCTGAGATCGCGGCCAGCTGTCTCTGCTGCCGGCCCGACCACGGTTCTGAAACCTTGGCCATCGCGAATGTTAGCGGCTTGTGGTCCACGAACGCGGTGAAGCTGCGCCCTTCCAGCCAGAACTGGAAGTGGCGTATGGCCAGGTGGAGAGCCAGCAACTCCCTGTCAAACGCGCTGTATTTATGTTCGCTGTCGCGCAAAGTTCTGCTGAAAAAGGCGAGTGGCTGCCAAGCCCCGGCGACGCGCTGCTCTACGACAGCCCCTATGGCCACGTCTGAAGCGTCGGTGGTGAGCGCTATCCGGGCCGCCGGGTCCGGATGCGCCAGCAGTGCGGTGTTTGCCAGGGCTGCTTTAACTTCCGAGAACGCCCGCTCTCGCTTCGGGGTCCATTCGACCCTATCCGCGGGTTTCTGTTTCTTGAGTGCGGCGTACAATGGTTGCATGAGCTGCGTCGCGCGGGGAAGGAAACGGTTATAAAAGTTCACCATCCCCAAAAATTCCTGCAGCGCCCTGACCATCTGAGGCCGGGGAAAATCCGCCACGGCGCGCACTTTGTCGGGCAGCGGGATCGCTCCTTCCGGAGAGACGCAGTGCTCCAAAAAATCAATCTCCGTCACGCCGAACTGGCATTTCGCCGGGTTGATTATTAACCCGTGCTCCTCCAACCTCCGGAAAACCATTGTGAGGTGGGTTTCATGTTCGTCTTCGGACGCACTGGCTACCAGGATATCGTCCAGGTAGACGAACACGAACGGGAGATCGCGCAGCACTGCATCCATCATGCGCTGGAATGTCTGTGCCGCTCCTTTTAACCCGAATGGCATGCGCAGGAACTCGAATAGACCGAACAGAGTTATTACCGTTGTTTTGGGTACATCCTCCGCGCGCATGGGACTTGGTGGTAACTGCAGACCAGGTCTATTTTGGAAAAAATGCGCGCTCCGGTGAGGTGAACGGAAAAATCCTGTATGTGGGGGATTGGGTAGCGGTCATGCGCTGTGGCGTTGTTCAACCTGCGGAAATCACCACACGGTCGCCACGATCCCTCAGCCTTAGGGACCATGTGTAGCGGGGATGCCCATGGGCTGTTCGAACGCCTGATGATGCCCAACCTTTCCAGGTTGGTGAACTCCTCGCGCGCTATGGCCAGTTTAGCTGCATCCAAGCGCCGAGGTCTTGCAAAAACGGGCGGCCTGGTGGTGGTGATAAAGTGCTCCACCCCGTGTTTAGTGATGGCCGCCAAAAACGTTGGGACCGTGAGTGCTGGAAACTGAGTGAGCAGTGTGTGGAACTTACCACCTGGAGCTGTGACGTTGGCTTGTGCTGTTGGCCGGGTCACTCGAGCTATACAGGGGAGAGAGTCAAAGGACAGTGCATTAACCAGGCGCCTGTTAGCAACATCAACCAGTAAACCATGTGCACACAGAAAAACAGCCCCCAGGATATGGTAATTCAGTGCTGCTACGACAAAAGTCCACTCATATGTACGGCCGTGTAGAGATAAGATCAGTGTCCTCTCACCAAAGGTCTTAATTTCCGAGCTGTTTGCTGCCAACATCTCGGGGCCGCTAGGTCCTGCCAGCCGGTAAGCGTAGGTCGGCAGGATGAAGCTTTTCTGGGCTCCGGTGTCCACGAGGAAATGCCCCCCCCCCGAGCGCGCGTCCATCAGGTAGAGCAGCTTGTTCTCTTCACCAAGGGTCGCAGCTGCTACCGACCACCGGCCTCGGCGTTTTCCCAAGCACTTGAATTGGCACGGTGGCGCATATCTGCGTGCGTTCTCTCCGAAGCGGTGGTGGTAGAAACAGAGCGTGTCTCTCTGGCGCTCCTTATCCCCCGCTGCTGCTACCGTCGGTGGCTCCTTGCCTCCTCTGGTCGTCTCGCCGGGCTCCGCTGCTGCCGCGTTGACTGTGATCGCCCTGGTGGTGATGATGATCCGGTCTGCCTCCTGGGCTAGCGCATGGTAGTCACGCGCTGCCAGCAATGGCGAATTGGCCAGAACCGCTCTCGCCACTGTTGGAAGGTTCCAGAGGAAGAGGTGGGCAAACAGAAAGTGCCCGTTGTCCATGCCCATTAACGCCAGCATCTTCTCAATCAGGTCTACGGCCGAACCATCTCCTAACTCGGCCCGCGTCAGGAGCCTCTTCGCTCTCTCACAGTCCGAGAGCGTGTATCGCCGGGTCAGCACAGTCTTGAGCGCCTTGTATTTGTTGTTGGCTGGAGGCTGATCAAGCAGGCTTGCTACCTGCTGAGCTGTGCGGGCGTCCAGCGCTGCGACCACATGGTAGAATCTGGTGTCGTCTGCCGTTACTCCCCGGAGGGCGAACTGGGCCTCGGTGTGGTGGAACCAAGAGCACGGGTTGTGCTGCCAGAAATCCGGTAGCTTGACTGAAATCGCACACGCGTGGCTGGGGGTTCCAGTCCGGGGTGTCTGTGGGATGGCTGCTGCCTCGCTGGAGCTTCCTGACCGGGCTGGCTCCGGGGTTCTTGCCTCGTTTTCCATAATACATCTTGGATCACCAGTGTGGAGTGTGTGAAATAAGAGGCTGATTCATGGCAGACGGTTTATTACACACTTCACATCTCACAAGCACAGAACAGACTGACACATTTTAGCAGGCACTCTTCTTTTACTCAAATCTCTCCTCACAAGTTTCATGGCATTTTCCCACACACAACATGACATTTGCATTCCTTCATCGGCCTCCGTCGGTCTATGATGACCATGGAAGAGAATCCTAAACGTCTACTCTGCTGGAACAGCATCGCCTGTGGCTGAACAGGCCGATGCGCACCGGTGTTCTACCTTCCAGCGTTGGGCGTTGGTAGGATTCAAGCCTGGGTAGGAAGATATGGAGGACAAGATGTTACCCATGCAGCATGTCCCCCCTCTCCACATCACTGATGAATCCAAAGGAACAGCAGGGCTGCTATAGTTTGGCACCAGCGCCGTCGCAGGAGCTGCCAGAACAATGTTGGGCACAACAGAGAACTGCTTTAGGGGCTCCGACTCCGGATTTTTCCTCAGGGTTGACTCCCAAAGCCTTTCCTGTGACCGGGTGTGCCGCAAGGCAGCGGAGGTTTGAAATCAGGGTTTACCTTCCCCTAGATGGGCTACCTTCCCAGGTTGACGAGCCACCATCTACCCGAAGCATCTGGTTTTAAGGCGCCAGAGATCCGCCCTCGCCCCTTCTCCTATTAGTAAAAGCAGTTCCGCCAGGCTTAGAGACTAAACCACACGGGCAGGCTAGGAGTTGGACTTAGTTGTCAGAGGCTTTTCGAGACGCACGCTGTAAGGAGCATTTTATGAGCACTGGGAGCTTAACCCCAGTGCCGCTCCTGGCTATGACAACCTTGGAACCAACATTTGCATTTGCATTACACTGCATTCAACCCCCTACATCCTTGACTCCTTCCTGCTATCTCGCCAGGAACCTCCTGAGCATTGTTCTCCCATGCTTATCCACTGTCTCTTGTCTGAGATGCTAAATAATCTGACTCCCCCAAGGTGCTACAACCTCACTCACTTGACCAGTGTTGCCAACTCAAATTCAAATTCAAATTCAAACGTTTATTTCAAACTCAGGGTTCATATTATGAGCAAAACTAAAACGAGTAGAAAATAGATAAATAAATAAAAGTATATACAGATCAGCAGACACTCGGCGCTCTTGTAACAACAATAACATGCAATAATGGGCTCAGTATAAAATGGAACGCCACCATTTCCAAATGCTGGAATGAAGTGTGAGTGACGAGTTGACAATTGCTGATATAAGATGATTGTTACATGCCAGCAACCTTCTCAAAAAACTGTAAACATTCTTACGTATCAATTCGCCAAAAGACGGAATATTCACAGACACAAACATCTTGCTTGCGCTCGACCTTCGTGGTACATCTAACAACCTTCTTTGGGAGTTATTATATGCAATGCGGATTTTGTTCCTAACAGCAACATTGCTATTAAACCATAAAGGCGAGCAGTACATTGAGGTACAGAAGGTCTTGAACAACATACATTTGACATCAGGAGAACATCTATGGAAATTTCAAAAAAAAAAAAAAAGTGAAAAACTCACTCTTTTGCACTCTGTCTTACACCACAAACCTCATTTTTCACTCCAAAATAAAGAAATTCTGCCAATATCGAGGTGAATTTCTTCGGCTTTTTCCCATAATAAAAGATCTGAAGGCAGCATGAAGCAGACGAAACATTTTCTAAAACTTATTCCGAGGTAAAGAAGTGTATTTGTTGAAAAACAACAACTATTTATGTGAATTGTCCGCCTGCAGACTCTCACTCCACCGCTACACCCCAGTCTCCGTTATGCACAATTCCCTTTCACTCCAGGCTTTTCGGAAAAAGTTGGCAACTCTGCTTTGACCTGACCATCTTAACAATATTCGGGGCAGTTCGCCCTCCGTGTCGGCGGTGGCGCCAGAGTCTCGGTGAGGCCTGGTGATGTGAGCTAGAGCTTGGTGTAAAGCTGATGGGCTGTCACAGGCTGGTTGGTCGGTTGGTCTGACGGTAGCCATGGCTCGACTCGGTGTGCTGGTGCTGTTACCGGTTCTTATCGAATCTGTGTTTTCAATTTCATTCTTTCTGCCGGTCAACTCCAGAAAGTGTCTACGGGAGGAAATCCATAAGGACGTGCTGGTGACCGGGGAGTATGAAATAAGTGAGCAGGCCAACACCAAAACTAACCTGAAGGTGAGCTCAACACAGCTGCGAGTTTTGCATATCAGGGGCCAAACGATTTCACAGTGGTGTACACTGGCGATGGCTTACTGCTACCTGTGAAAGTCAGTTTGTGTTAAATCCATTCTGGGGTTTAATGGAAATATGCTAAGTGTTATTAGCATTTAAGCTAAGCTAGGCCCCAGGAAATCTCGTCTTCCTGGTTTGAGTGTCTCATTAGCTAGCCTACTAACGTCGATGTTTAGCATTTTATTTCAAACTGTTTGAATGAATCAACTCTCGGTATAAGTCCAAAATGCTCAGATTCAAAATGGACCCCTGCTTTGTAATGGGGTACGTGTGTTTACATGAAAACGGTAGGGTACTTCCGTTGGTGTAACGGCTCTGCTGCTTTTCCACGTCAGTCTAATCGGGCTAGCTATGTTAGCACTTTAGCTCCGGTTTGCCAGAGCATTAGCTTTTCAAAGTTTTGTTGGCTTAAAGATGCTATTCACACATGACATAAATGCACTTGGCTTCACTTTGTTAGTTTTGGTAGGGCTTAGGGTTTGCTTTCCTGTTATGGTTACGTTGATGTGTCTGCATCTTCCAACAGCTGGTCGTTCTTAAATGTATGCAACTTCATGTCTGTTAGTACAATAACATTCATATTATTCTCTCATTGTTTTTATACTTTTCCCCTTGCATAATCTGACTTTTTCTATTTACTATTTTAAAAAGGCAGTGGCTGCTTGCTACAGGTATGGTTCGAATCTGATTGGCCAGTACGTTCTGTTATTGCTGGACATATTGGGTACAGGTACGGAAATCTGAGGCATTTGTTTGTTTCAATTATCAAGTAAATATCTATTTACTACCTTTTAATCTTACCCACTCCCGTATCCTAAGGCTAACCTCTTAATTTAAATTCTAAATTCCATCTCATGGCAAGTAAAATGGTGTGGTCGTGGCGGTGAGAGCAGGACGCAAACCATCGAGCTTCCCATCAAAGGTCAACCACTTTATTCACCTATGCCACAGCCACAACAGGCTAGAGTCAATCTGAAAGGTTTTGTCAGATTGTCAACTCTTCCGTACCAATAGGCACTCCCTTTAAAAATGCTGGGATATGGTGAAATTTGAGGGAACCAACTGCTATCTATTCTACAGGGATTCTTTATCTTAAATAATTAACAAAGGGACAAATTATTGTTTGTGAATTTATCAGGGGACACTCGGAGAAGAGCTTGTAAGATGACGTTGACCTGCTGAATAGTAGAGCGGGTGGGGGCTGTAGGTGTTCCTTTAATCTTCCAGGCTGGTTTACCCAAATGAACAGTTTGCTTTAAGGTTTACATACCAGCTGGTTATTCCATAATGTAGGATGGCCCCAATGGTAGCACTTTAAAATGTCAAATTTATACACACAAAAAGTTATATATATGTGTGTGTGTGTGTACACTGTGCTCTGTGTTAACGCAGAGCTACCAGAGGACTGACTGACCCCCCCCCCCCCCCCACACACACACACACACTGTAGCTTTCACTACTTAAGGTGCGTTCAGACCCAACACGATCGGGTGGCACAATCTACACAAAGTGAATGGAAAGAGGCAAGTACATGCGAAATTGCACATTTGCGCGATCACGTCCAAGGTAATATGCTAGTTTTGAGATTTTGCTGTCACTGGAGTAAAAGTGTCACCACTGCAGCGTAAACTAGTTTGAAACGGAGACTGCTGCTCACCTGGAAACAGGAGGACCAGGAGCTTTTCAGCTAAACTGGGATGTTGGCGTTATTTACCCATGGATTCCTGCCACGGACATGCTAACAAGGCTAGCGAGCTAGCAACGGAAACACTCATCTCATAAAGTTTTGGAGACAGGGACGAAACTTTTTCAGGTGAGTTCTCCATCGGATAATGTAAATCTAAAACATGACGTTATTTTGAGGATTTCCACAGTAGGTTGAACACTGCTGCAGAAGTTATAAAGGCCACTTCACCGTCTGCATCTCACTCAGACCGTGAATTCACATCTATTCATGTGTTTACATTGAGTTATAATGTAATCACGCTGCATGAAAAATTTGCTCATTCGCATTTGGGCTAAACGCACCTTTAGAGTAGCTGTGTGACCTAGGGTCAGTGAAATGGAGCTAGGCGCCGCCCCATACACCACATGGTGTCCCACATGCTGTGGAAGGGGATTAGTAGTAGTAGATTAGTTTATTTGACAGGGACAGTGCAATAAACATAGACAATTAATCAAAGACAATCAATCTGATGTGTTGCACATAGAGTGTATAGCTATTAGCTAATTTGCAACTCTTGTCCCTGGATGGGCTTTAGAAAAAAGAATCAAGATAAAAATATACACAATAACCACATACATCAATGCAGAAAAATTATAAATACACAATTATAAATATTATAAATATTATAAATACACAAATATAACAGCCTGACTCACCTTTAACATAAATATTATAAATACACAAATATAACAGCCTGACTCACATTTAACACATATAACATAACTCACATTTGCCTATTTCAGGCCTTCCTCCCTCTGTCACTCACTATAAACAAACACATTTATTCCTTCCCTTCATTCACTCTCACTTTGCAGACAAATAATTCATACATGAGTACATTCTTGTTTATTTTTCAGCCAGTTTTTAACATTTTTAGTGAATGTTTTAAAGTCCGTTATTATTTTAATTTCATTTGGCATTGTGTTCCAGATGTGACTGCCCTTTATAGAGAAAGCTGTTTGTCCAAATGTGGTTCTGCGGTGGAATATTTTACAGTTATTGTTAACAGAACTCCTGGTGGCTCTGCTGCTGTCCTGTCTTTGGACGAAACCAGCAAGTGGCTCGGGTGCTGATTTATGGAAACATTTGAACGTTAATTTCAGAAGACAGAGGTCAATGAAGCTCTCAAAACTCAATAGGTTGTATTTTTTTAAAACATTACAGTGATGCCACCTAATGGGCTTTTTGTCCAAGATTTTTAGGGTTTGATTATATAATGAACCTATATGTCTTATTGTGGAAGGGGCTGCTTGAGCCCAGACTGTCAAACAGTATGATATATGAGAAAAAACCATAGAATGCATATACAGTGCAGCTGCTTCGTAAGGTATGTAATATCTAATTAATTTAAAGCAGTTCAGATTTTTTTTTACTGTTTTTGAAATTTTCTTTATATGAAGATTAAATTTGAGTTGAGGATCTAGTACAATGCCAAGGTATTTGAATTCTGTAGCTAAACTGATGTCATGATCATGTATATTAACTTTAAAATGTTGCAGGTTACATTTTTTGATTGAAAAGCACATTGAGACTGTTTTCTGAAGGTTCAGCAATAGATGGTTCTTGAGGAGCCACTCTTGGACATCAACCATACTTGTAGACAGTACATCTGCAGCCTGTGCTGGAGTCTTGGCAGCTGTGTAAATAACTGCATCATCTGCATAAAGTTGGCATGTTGCAGCTGAGCAGTGTAACGGCAAGTCATTAATAAAAATGCTGAAAAGTAAAGGACCAAGAATGGACCCTTGTGGGATACCCATGCGGTTGTTTAAAAATGAGGATTTATCCTGGTGAACTTTTACACACTGTTCTCTATTCTGGAGATAAGATGCAAACCATTCTAATGTATTTGGGGAGAAGTTAAAAGATACCATTTTGGATAAAAGCAAACTGTGGTTTACAGTATCGAAAGCCTTTTTGAGATCTAGAAAAACAGCTCCTACCACATTACCCCTGTCCAAGGACTGTTTGACGTTTTCAATAAGGCAACAATTTGCTGTTTCTGTTGAGTATCCTGGTCTAAAACCAAATTGATGTGGATGAAGAAGTTGACTGTCTTGTAAGTAGTCTATCAGCTGTGTAGCTACAACTTTTTCAAGAACCTTAGATAGGACTGGTAAGATAGAGATTGGGCGGTAATTGCATATATCGTCTTTACTGCCTGATTTATGAACTGGTATGACGACAGCTTTTTTCCAGCCAGATGGAAATGTACTAGACCTAATGGAGAGATTAATGAGATGAGTCAGTGGTTTGATTAATATTTTGCTGTGCATTTTGAGAAAGGAGGTGCTCATATTGTAGATATCACTAGTTTTTGAGTTTGACAGTGTTTTAACAATACCAGCAATTAACTTCTCATTTACCTCATCGATGTGAAAAGTATCTGTTGGGAGTATGGAATTTGTGTTGTTGAGCACATTTGGCAGCACAAAAATTTTTGTTAAGTCTTCCACAGAGCCCACAAAGTGTGAATTAAATTCATTTGCCAAAGTAGCCTTGTCACTGACGGTCTTGCCATTGATTCTAAGTTCCTTTACCCCCTTCTGATCGTTTTTTTTATTAGTTAAGTTATTTAAATGCCTCCATAGGGAACTGTTGTTACCCTTTGCATGATCTATCAGTTTATTGTAATAAGATATTTTTGAGTTTCGCAGCTCATGTACCACTTTATTTCTTAAACTTTTGTACACAAGGTGATCATTTTGTAGTTTGGAGGTTAGTGATGTTTTCAGTGCATAGTCTCGCCTCTTCATAAGTTTTCTTATTTCATTATTTAACCATGGTAGGCTAATCTTCTGTTGTCTACTTTTAATTTGCTTTGAAAATTTTTCTATAGACTTTGTGATTGTTGCAGTTATAAAATTACAACAATCATCTACTTCACATGTTGCCATGAGCTGCTCCCAATTTTGATTCTCTAAGTAATGTTCAAACTCCTCATTTTTTGATTTGGGGATAATAAAATTTGATTTGTCAATATCGACTCCCCCAAAATACTGTAGTCGCTTTTTAGTAAGTTTCCTGACAGCAAGAACCATGTTATGATCTGAGAGACCAGTTACAAGATTATAGGTTCTGGTTATTCGTTCTGGTTTATTAGTAAATACCATGTCAATAAGTGTTCTGGATTGTTTGGTTATCCTGGTGGGTCCTTTGATGATTTGCTGGTAATTAAATTTAGTCATGAGGCTTTTCAGTTTTTGTTTGTCTTTTTTATCAGACCAGTTGATATTAAAGTCACCATGAATTATTGTTTCTCTGTTCTTCTCAAGTTGTTTAACCAGATCACTTAATTCATTATAAAAGGAAGAGTTGTGTGATGGTGGGTTGTACACTACTGCAATGTTGAAATTCATTACCGGAGAGAGACATACATTAACAGCTAAACATTCAAGTGAAGTATTCAAATCAACCAGTTGACATTTATATTTCTCTTTGATGTAAATTAAAACACCTCCTCCCCTCCCTACCTGCCTGTCTTTTCTAAAACACTGGTAGCCCACAATATCGATCATATTAGTGTCTATGTTACTGTGTAGCCAGCTTTCTGAGAGACAAAGGTAGTCCAGATTTGAGTCCAACAGCAACACCGAAATCTCATCTCTTTTGGGGATTATGCTCCGTATGTTTAAATGACCGCCGAGGATCCCCTTTGGTTTAGCCTTGGTGTCCCAAAGAACTCGTGCATGATTAACAGTTTGGAAAAATAATTGTTGTTTTTGCTTTTGTACAGCTCGGTTTTGTGCTAACCCAGTGGTCTGCTGTTTAATAGTGGCAGGTCCAGGGTTAAGGTGAATATCTCCTGCCAGAAGTAGCAGAACTAACAGAACTTTAACTGTATATCCTCTGCCATATTGTGATTTTTGCTTAACAGCCATGTTTGCCTTAATTTGGAAGTTTTTGCTCAGGGCTTTTAAAGACCACATAGAGTGTAGGGTGAGATGTCCAAGCCCAAATCCATACAGATAAAACTTTTTAACTTCACCTTTGGTTGAGTTTGTCGGAAAATCCTTCTTGTTGCAGGTCCAGACACACAAAGACAAAACGAAGAGGAAGTAGAGAAGTAGAGAAGGCTTATTAGTGGTGCCCATCAGCCCACTTTTTAATCCGGTGGCAGCCATCTTCAGTCCTTCTTGGAAAGAAGGAAAAGGAAAATCTGTGGATAGTAAAATAAATTCTGCTTATATCGCCAGAATCTGATCCGATCGTCCTCGAATCCAGCTGGGCCTCAGCTAGCCAACTAGCCCCTTCCGTTGCTGGTCTCGTTGCTCATAGTCGCCGTAACTGGTCTCCCGTCCCGCTCCTCCAACCGAGTCTCGTCACACACCGCCGCTGCCACCGAGCTCCGCTGAGGTCACGGTAAATCCTCCGCTAGGCACCGCCACCTACCGTCGTCTGCCTGGGTGAAATCTCTGCTGAGCCCCGTCAACAAATAGCCGCTTGCCTGGTAGTATCTCCGCTGGGCCTCGCAGCTGGGCTTCGATTCAGGCTGGTGTAAGGTGGAATGACTGGCGCCAGCATTAAGCTAACTAGCGTTAGCTTAGCAATCGCTTCGGGTAGTCTCGTCGCACACCGCCGCTGCAGTCACGGTAAGTCCTCCGCAAGTTGATTAACTTGTATGTTAATCAACTAATGATTATTTTGGTAGCCGACTAATCTAACGACTATTTTTTTGATTAGTTAACTAATCGCAGTTATTTCTGTCATGTCTGCCAGCTCAGCTTCCTGTTGGCACGGCTTCTGTTTGGGGCTCTAGGTCATGTTCTACCTCACCAGTTTAAGCCTGCACACCTGTGAAAATCACTTTGTCAGTCTCTGCCTTAATACAATATAGCCTATTATAAAAAGTTCCCATAACTAAATAAAATAATGACCCATCAAGCATGAGTAGAAAACTTCAACGTGACAGCTTAATCAGAAGTGTTTGTAGCAACATCATCATCATCCATATTTATTTTTAACAGGACACAATTAGTCCCTCAGTTGGGATGGGTCCTGTTTGACTGCACTTCTCAGAGACGCGATTAAAGAACACAAATACATAATAGATGTTGGTGTAAAAACTCAAACAGCAGCTCTGCTGCTCCATAAAGGCTGTTGTAACTGTGTATTAAAACAAACTAGAGAAATATTCAACTCCATTAAAGTAAAAAAGAAAATAAGCTAGTCCATCCTGTTTGAAACCTTGCTGGGTCTAGAAGTTTAAAAGTTTAATTAAGCTTCAGATGAAAATTAATAGAACTTCTTCCAGTCCAAAATAATAATAAAAAAAGCACTTTAAATATCAGTGCAGGAATGTGAGCCTTCACTACATATACAGTGAAATATTTAAGCTGTTTTAATTTATTTGTGATGATTATGGTTATCTTTTTCAAATTAAATTACAAATCATGCTATTCTAATTTACCGAGATACCCTGATATTCAGAATGAAGGATGATATTACGATGACAATAACAGAGAATATTAAAAAGAGTACGTTGCTCATTTAATTCACCCATTTACTGCAGTTAACATATAGCTAGCATAATGGAAGCAGCTCAGCTGTCGGCAACCATCGTAAGAAAGATTACACTGGTCAACACCAAATTTATTGTCTAAGTTTTTTTAGCTGATTTAGGACAATTTTTGTGCTGAATCCAAAAATCACATTGGTTTTGCTCAATCAGGTCAATTTTTTAATTATGGCCACATGTTGTTTTATACATTTTTGTTTACATGTATGGGTATTTTCGCTTTATATGATGCAAAATTCTTTGTCTTGAAATTCTCTGAATTTTGAACAGTGATGACGGAACATTAAATTTACATGTACTTACCTTTATATAAAGGTAAGTACATGCACAGTACTAAGAAAGTACAGGTTTTTACTTAGCACCTGATTGAGAGAAACAGATTTCATTTTCGGATTCAGCAGTGCAAAATTGTCTTAAATCAGTTGAAAAAACACAGACAACTTACAAAAAATTATTTTTGTAACCCTGTGTTATTGTCTGACAACAGGTAAACTAAACGGCACACACTAATAGCGTGGTCAGTTTTCTAAAGCTGAGTCGCTCATTGAAAATGAGAAGTGCTGACCTTACATGATAACCTTACCGGTGCAGTCCGCTGACAGGTGGCTGGAGACGGAGGAACGGAGATGAGGAGGGAATGGATGCATCGCTGTATTGCAGCCGTGTTATGACAACACTGCTTTACAGTCTACATTTAACTTGTTTCATTTATTAATTTTTGGTAAAATCCTCCCATACTTTGGAAACTTTTGGCCTTCTCTGTGATTTTTCTCTGTGTCTTGCCATGATGCGTTCCTCTTCTTCTTTGCTGGAACAGTTAAACCGAACATTTCCACGGCATTCATATAATCTTTACAATTAAGGCTGCGTGTCCACCAAACATGTTTTTTGTTGCCTGACCACCCTGAATGGCTTTTTTTCCGCGTTTGTGCGCTGCACTCTGGAGAAAAAAAGTTTGTGCCCTGTATCCCAGCAACAGCTTGTCACTCACAGTCGGCACTTCGGCTTTTCCTATGGTCAAGACTTTCTACTGATTTTTTTTTTTTTTTTTTTTAAATAGCAGTCTCCAAATAACAATGGACAGGAAACATATTCTAGCAGCTCTGGATGTAAAATATGATGACACGGAAAACAGGAGTCTTTGAGTAGACTCTATCGGCGTCCTATGTCCCGCCCTTCCTTAATTCTGATTGGCTGCTTAGAAAGGTCTGACATTGACGAGCTCAACTGCAGTCTGAAAAGTTGAACTTTTTTCAACTCTGAGCTCCCTGAGCGTTGCGACAAAATGCATCCATCGCCGAGAGCGTTTCAGTGCCAAGGGTGCTCAGCGCTGTAAACACTGGACTACTTCGCGAATGAATGGAAAATAGCCGGCCACAGCTGAAAAAATGCGTTTGGTGGACACGCAGCCGAAATGATTTGTTGACAATAAAAATCTGCGTTGACAAATTTTTATGATCGACGTTATCAACAATGTTGACTAATCGTTTCAGCCCTTAATATATACACACACATAATATGTTTGTGTGCGCACACACACACACACACACACACAGTGGTGTGAAAAAGTGTTTGCCCCCTTCCTGATTTCTCATTTTTTTGTATATTTGTCATACTTGGGGGGGGGGGGGGGGGAATCAAAACCTACATGGCCCTGTGTGAAAAAGTGATTGCCCCCAAAACCTAATAACTGGTTGGGCCACCCTTAGCAACAACAAATGCAATCAAGCATTTGCAGTAACTGGCAGCGAGTCTTTTACAGCGCTGTGGAGGAATTTTGGCCCACTCATCTTTGCAGAATTGTTGTAATTCAGACACATTGCAAGGTTTTTGAACATGAACTGCCTTTTTAAGGTCATGCCACAGCGTCTCAGTCAGATTCAGGTCATGACTTTGACTAGGCCACTCCAAAGTCTTCATTTAGTTTTTCTTAAGCCATTCAGAGGTGGACTTGCTGGTGTGTTTTGGATCATTGTTCTGCTGCAGAACCCAAGTGCGCTTCAGCTTGAGGTCACAAACAGATGGCCGGATATTCTCCTTCTGGATTTTTTAGTAGATAGCGGAATTCATGGTTCCATTTACCACAGCAAGTCTTCCAGGTCCTGAAGCAGCAACACAGCCCCAGGCCATCACACTACTACCACCATATTTTACTGTTAGTATGATGTTCCTTTTCTGAAATGCTGTGTTACTTTTACGCTGAATGTAATGGGACACACACCTTCCAAAAAGTTCAACTATTGTCTCATCAGTCCACAGAGTATCTTCCCAAAAGTCTTGGGGATCATCGAGATCTGTCAAAACTGAGACGAGCCTTCATGTTCTTTTTGCTCGGCAGTGGTTTTCATCTTGGAACTCTGCCATGCAGGCCATTTTTGCTAAGTCTCTTTCTTACGGTGGAGTCATGAACACTGACCTTAACTGAGGGCAAGTGAGGCCTGCAGTTCTTTGGATGTTGTTGTGGGGTCTTTTGTGACCTCTTGGATGAGTTGTCGCTGGGCTCTTGGGGTAATTTTGGCTGGCCAGCCACTCCTGGAAAGGTTCACAACTGTTTCATGTTTTCGCCATTTGTGGATGATGGCCCTCACTGTGGTTTGCTGGAGTCCCAAAGCTTTAGAAATGGCTTTATAACCTTTTCCAGACTGATAGATCTCAATTAATTTGTTTGTCATTTGTTTCTGAATTTCTTTGGATCGCAGCATGATGTCTAGCTTTGGAGGATCTTTTGGTCAACTTCACTTTATCAGGAAGGTCTTATTTAAGTGGTTTCTTGATTGAGAACAGGTGTGACAGTAATCAGGCCTGGGTGTGGCTAGAGAAATTGAACTCAGTTTTCCAAAGATGTGATAAATCACAGTTAATTTATGTTATGACAGGGGAGGGCAATCACTTTTTCACACAGGGCCATGTAGGTTTAGATTTTTTTTTCTCCCTTAATAATAAACACCTTCATTTAAAAACTGCATTTTGTGTTTACTTGTGTTATCTTTGTCTAATATTTAAATTTGTTTGATGATCTGGAACATTTAAGTGTGACAAACACACAAAAAATGAGAAATCAGGAAGGGGGCAAACACTTTTTCACACCACTGTATATGTATGTACAGTATGTATATACATTACTCACAAAAAGTTAGGGATAGTTGGCTTTCAGGTGAAATTTATGCAAAATGTAAAAAGTTCACGCTACAGGAATATTACATCATGAAAGTAGGGCATTTAAGTAAAAGCATGCAATGGTGATTTCTTCATCTCAAGCAATGTACTGAAATAAAAGCCAACAACAGTGGTGGGTATACCACAACAAAAAATGTCAGTGCCTCAATAACTTGTCATGTGCCCTTGAGTATCACTTACAACTTGACGATGTCTCATGCTGTTCACAAGTCGACTTATTGTCTGCAGAGGCATGGCATTCCACTCTTCTTGATGGGCAGCCCTCAGGTTATTGAGGTTGTGGGGTGCAGTGTTGCGAGCCTCTACATGGCAACTCAGCTGATCGCATAGGTTTGCTATGGGATTCAGGTCTGGAGAAAGTGCAGGCCACCCCATTTGAGGTACCTCAGCCTCCAGCAGCCGTTCCTAATGATGCGACCTCGATGAGCTGGAGCATTGTCGTCCATGAAGGTGAAATTAGCCCTGTGTTGTTCATGCAGGGGCACAATGACTGGATTAATGATGTTATTCAGGTAGCGTTGGCTTGTCACTGTACCATTCACAAGGTGTAGGGCAGTTCTGTATTGACTAGACACACCTGCCCAGACTGTAACACCACCACCACCAAAGGCTCGTCTGTTGACAACAGTGACTGATGCATAGCGCTGTCCTTGACGTCTCCAACATCATTGGCGGCCTTCATTTCTGCTCGCCGTGAATTGACTTTCATCAGCGAACAGCACTGAGGCCCACTGGCCCCTTGCCCTGCTTAAATGCTCCCTGGCCCATGCAAAACGATGATGCCTGTGCCTGATGGTGTGGTCAAGTATCCTTGCAGGTCACCTAGCATGCAGACCACACTGATGTCAACGATTTTGAATGGTCTGATGTGACACTTGGGTGCCTCTGATCTCCCTTAAATGTGCCTGGAGTTGAATGGCTTCATCATCCGGTTTTGCAAGGCACTGTTCACAGTGAAACAGTCATCAGCATGGGATGTGGCCAAAGGATGTCCACTTCTGTGCCGTTGTGTGACTCTTCTAGTCTCTCTGTATCTCTGTTGCAACCTGGTGATGACACTCTGTGACACTCTAAGCTCAGTGGCTACTTCCCTCTGAGAACATCCTGTTTGAAGCCTCACAATGGCAAGGTGCTGTTGATCAATTGTGAGGTGTCGTCTTGGTCTCATGATGTCAAAATGTGAAGAGCATGATGAAAAAGACTTTAAATACCAATTCTAATTGAACCAGAAAATGTATTAGTCAATTTATGGATCAAACACCTGTTGTGAATTTTGCCATTAAGCACCTTGTTAGAGAACAGCAAGTTACTCAAAAAGTACTGAAACATTGAACAGTTGGAAATGTGCATTCAAAAGGTAAGAAAAGGTCAAATTAAGTTCACCTGTCAAGGTTATAGTGCATTTTAGGTGCATCTTGCAACTCATACTGGCTCAGATGTTGCCCGGGTTAACAAGGTCAGGAGTTCCTGGCAGCGGAAGGTGAATTTCAGAGCTGCGTGGAGAAATCTGATCAGACCTAAATGAAACAGTCATTGTCGCCCCCGACAGACTGCTATGATGATGATGATGAAATTTTGCCCGAAAGCCAAATGTCCCTAACTTTTTGTGAGTAGTGTGTGTGTATACACACACTGTTAAATGTTACAGTACTTTTTGCAGAACTTGCTGTTCTCTAACAAGCTGCTTAATTGCAAAATTCAGAACAAGTGTTTGATCCACAAATTGACCAATAAATTTTTTTGGTTCAATTCGAATCGGTATTTAAACAGTCCTCTTCATCATGACGTTCACATTTTGACATCATGAGACCAAGACAGCACCTCACAATTGATCAACAGTACCTTGCCATTGCGACGCTTCAAACAGGATGTTCTCAGAGAGTAGTATCCACTGAGCTTATAGTGTCACAGTGTGACATCAGCAGGTTGCAACAGAGAGACTGGGAGAGTCACAGTAAGGCATAGAAGTGGACGTCCTTTGGCCACATCACACGCTGATGACCGCTTCATTGTGAGCAGTGCCCTGTGGAATCGGCTGATGAATGCTAGTCAACTCCAGGCACATTTAAGGGAGGTGAGAGGCACCCTAGTGTCACATCAGACCATTCTAATGCCGCTTTTCCACTAGCCCAGTTCGCCTCGCCTCGTTTCGTTTCGTTACTACTCGGTTCGGCCGCGGTTGTGTCTCCATAGCAGCCGGGTAAAGCGGGGTTAAGCTATGGTGGGCGGGATTTTTTTTTTACAGCAAGGCGGCGCCACGCTTCCGTGACGTAAAACACGCGACCCAAGCCAAACATAACATGGCGACTTTACAAGGCGACTCCTCGGTCTGTGGCTTTTTTCACCGTAAATGCCAAAAAGGACCGCCAGACAAGGGTACAGGCAGTGAGACGAAACACTCTGAAATAGTTCTGCAACTTCTGGGAGAGCCGAAGACGTGAGGATACAAACTATATGACGGTAAGCTAATGTTGCTAATGCTAGTTTGCTATAAGTACGTCGTACTACACTGTAATCTCTGCAAGTTATCGCTGTTAGGTACTAAAATATGTACGCTGTATGTGTTTCAGATGGCTCTGTTGTGGGAAAATTACCGCTTCAAATGGTCAGTCTGGCGTTCAGCACAGCCTGTCACTGATGTCAACACAGCTTCACAAACGATCAGTGGTTGTAGAGCTTAAGAATGTCTGGTTTATTTCCTGTGCAAAAAATTGCTCTGATTTAAGTAAAGGAACCCTATTTCACTGTTTATGGGAATGTAGAAAAATCAGAATGTTTTGGGAAGAGGTGAGGGTAACAATTGAAAAAATAACTTCAAAACAAATCACATTGAACCCTAAACTGTTTTTGTTGGATCTGTGTCCAGAAAAACATAACTTTAATAAGAGTGAAAGATCATTCATAGACCTCAGTTTGCTTAATGCCAAAAAATGTATTGCACTACTGTGGCAAAAGACTCATAGACCAGATGTGAGGAGCATTGTTGTTGACTTGTTTTTGTTAATGATTGTTGTTTTTATTACCCTTTTTTTGTTATTTTGTTATTGTTCTTTTTAGTTTTTAAATTACTTTTGTGTTAGTGTCTGACTGTGTGTGCTATGTTTGTAAAAAAAAAAAAAAAAAAGGTTCAATAAAAATATTGTGGGAAAAAAAATTGCTCTGATCTGCGTGAAAATCATGGAGAGACTGTTGAGACATCATGGACGTACCTGCTCCAGCTGCACTGAGTCTGAGGTGGTGTCATGGCAAAAAATGATAAGCTGACACAACTTGATCGCCATGTTAATAACTATATTAGCCACAAAATATATATTCAAAAAGTAAACAGTACTGAGTTAGGTATAATAAGATATATTTGACAGTTATGATGCATTTTAGGCCAAAACAAACTTGATCTAGGATTAAAAGCAATTAAAATAATGCAGTCACAAGGTTACATGGAAAATGCTTGATTTACTAGATACATATACTGTAGAAATATATATTCTCTGCATCAACAATGTACTATACATGCATTCATGTAGTATTGCACTGACAATAAACCTCTGAAGTTTTTGCAGATGTCTCTTTTTTTTATATGTGAAGGTTACCACCATGTGACATAAATTTAATACTGACAGATTGGAAAAGCTGTCTAAGAACAATCCAGCAGTTTGAGAAATCACTTTTGGTTTGGTGTAAGTCTGTCAACAGGATTATGAACCATAAAGCAGTTTATGTTAAAATGTTAAATCCCATTAAACTCTAACCCACAGGTGTCCAATCATGTGTCATGGAGGGCCAAGACCCTGCAGGTTCTCTTCTACCCAGTCTCTTCAGCAGGTGTTCTCACTGATCTGCAGTCAGTGGAAGAAGTTCAGTGGAATCTGCTGTTGAAGACACTGGTTGGAGTTAAAGCCTGCAGGGTCTTGGCCCTCCATGGCACATGATTGGACACCCCTGCCCAAACCCATTATGATGAAGAGCAGATGCTAATATGACCCAGAATTCCTCCATATACTGGTACTGTCACTAAAGTATGCAGGGTCTTCTGCGGTGGCACATCCAACAATACAGTCTTCAGTTAATAAAATAATTGTTTTGGTTACTTTTCTTAAAAATGAGCCATTATTTTCAAGGTCACCCATTAATGGTTTGTACTATTGACTCTTTTCCCACCAGTGTATTAACAGACAAAAATAGAAATCATGATGCAAACACATAAGTCACTAAATTGTTTATTACAATCAGCAGCAAATTCCAGATTATTCAGAATGTGCAAAACTCAAACTGTAAGACTGGGTCACTCAGCAGCTGGGATGTGCAGCTCACACTGGTCTCAGATCAGCAGATCTTAGGCCTGCATCTCTGTAAATAGTGACGCAAGGTCCAGTTTGGGGTGGATCGATCGTTTACCTCTTGCCTAGATAAAAGACAGAAATGGGTGGTGGTTAAATAAAGGAAGTTTAAAACATATTTGGGAAATACACTTGTTGCTAAAAGCCAGTGGTGGAATGTAAATGAATGAATCTTTATTTCGGATAGATTAAAAGAAAATAGAATAATATAACAAAGGGGGAAAAAAAATCTAAGGTTGAATTAAACAATAACTCCTCTGATTATACAGTTCAACATAGGTTATCTGAAATGGGTGATGGCTGAAGCTGCAGCTTATATTGCCCACCCATATTCCATCCAAGAATTCAAAAGAAAAACAAAACAGGAGCGATTCCAATTCCAATGTGACAATAAAGTACTTCGTTGTTGTATTTAACCACAATTTTCATGTAGCTGCACTGATGTAAAATCGATTTTACAAGGGCTGCGTTACATTTAAAATCATCTGTTTTTACTGTGGCCTCAGCAATCAGAATGAATTAATACATTCACTTGAATGGAATATAGTACTTTAACTGAAGGTGTGCATCACCGAGTATGGAGTCGCTCAGTCAAAATATGGAGTTTTTATCAATAAAAGTTTGTCTTGAATGTAAAAGTGTCTCTTCTTGCCCTGGCTTCAAGTGTGGGCGGTTTTTGTACTAGCATTGCTAAAATATAAAGGGAAGCACTACAATGGGTCTCAAATATTTGTAATGTGTCCTGTTACTGCATGAGTTTATTGATGATAGAGTATAAACTACACATATAAACTAAATTATATTGATGACTGAACAACTGCCATTCCCCAAAAGATACAGTTATGAACATAACCCACAAAGGATCACACAAGTGATCTGACAAAAAAATAAATACATTAACAAGTCGTTTATTTTACAGTTGATGCACCATTCTTTTTCAATTATTCTGTAATTAATACCCACACAATCAAATAAATCTCAGTTCAGTCCCTTTTATATTAAGTGGAAATTGTGCTACTTTGGTTTTGACACTTTACCTATAAAAGCAAAGGATTTCAGTACTTGCAAGGTCCATTGTGGAGCGGCTGCTTTCCTCCTGCCTAGACAAACGACAGAAATGGATGGTGGTTAGTTAAAGCAAGTTCAACACTTATACAGGCACATCTCAAAAATTAGAATATCATGAAAAAGTTCAATATTTTTGTCACTCATTTCAGAAAGTGAAACCCATATATAGATTCATTACAGGGACAGTGATATATTGAAAGTGTTTATTTTAATATTGATGATTATGGCTACAGCCCATATTAACCAACACCTCAGCGGCCAACATTTCTATTTAAAAACTATTTTTTAAAGTTTATGTAATATTCTAATTTTTTGCCAAATTGAATTTGGGGTTTTCAGGGGCTGTAAGCCATAATCATCCAAATTAAAATAAATAAATGCCTGAAATATATCACTGTCTGTGTAATGAATCGATATATGGATTTTTCTTTCTGAAATGAGTGTCAAAAAATATTGAATTTTTTCATGACATTCTAATTTTTGGAGATGTACCTGTATTAGGGAAATAGACTTGTGAATGTCAGTGGTGGGATGTGACAAAAACGCTTCGTTTCCCTGACAAGCACCTCAGGAGCCACTCTGTACAGGTACATTATCAATCCAGGGATTTATGGTGGAACAGCACAATACTGTTCCAGCACCTTTTATGGAAAGTCCACAGAATAGGTGTGTGGGTCTATTCTGACGCTTTAGAAAATTATATGAATGACTTTATAAATCACTGGTTTGAAAAAGCACTTTTATATTGTTGAGATTTTGGCTCCTGTGGTCCATTTCACCAGTATCCACAATATAAACAGGGAGGCTAACCCCTGGCATGTGGAAACACATTCTAGCATTAAATTGCATACAATTTAATGCGCAGCACCAAAGTGCAGCACGTACACAAAACAGGACTTTAACCAGGATTAACGTATTTCATCGTTTTGCTCTCACAACCGAATGCTTAGGAGAAAACAAGCGCGAATCAGCAGTTGGTACTAGCTAGCTACTAGCTAAAACTCGTTAGCCAGCACGCTCCAAAAAAGTGAGCTTACCACCAACAGGATAAATAAGCGAACAGATGCACATTATTACAAATCACTCACCATTGATGGTTCTCTCATGTTCGTCTTCAGCTTGTCCGTAGTCCGGTTCTATGCTGGGCTGCCATCTGTATCGGTCCGGGTCGCTCCTCTCACTGTGTGTCTGCCACCAAGCAGAGAAAACCCCACACCTCTTCGTTGGACCACGGTGTAGATTTCCACAAAACCTACAACGCTGTCTGTATTAATATCGTATTTACTCCGTGACCGAGTTAGTCTGTGAAATATTGCAAATGGCGGTCGTAAAGATTCCACTGAAGACGGACGCTTTCGTGATGTTACGCCCTGACCAATCAGCGGCTCGCAGTCTGTTGACGTCACATCTCGGCTCGCTTCAGCACGGTTGTACCCTCCCCTCGAACGGGCACGAAAATAGTGTTGGTTAAACCGTCCTGGGTACAGTGGAAAGGGCGAGAAAGCGAGTAGAGTAGAAGTGAGTAAGGCCAAAGCGATACTAGTGGAAAAGGCCTATAAATGGTTTACTTCAGTGTGGGCTGCATGCTAGACAACCTGCAAGGGTACTTGACCACACCATCAGGCACAGGCGTTATTGTCTTGCATGGGCCAGGAGGCATTTACGCTGGACAAGGGACGCGTGGGCCTCAGTGCTGTTCTCTGATGAAAGTCGATTCACGCTGAGCAGAAATGATGGCCGCCAGTGATGTTGGAGACATCAAGAAGATCAGTATGCATCAGCCACTGTTGTCAACAAACGAGCCTTTGGCGGTGGTGGTGTTACAAGGCCTTTCAAGAAGAGTGGAATGCCATGCCTAAGCAGACAATTGGTTGACTTGTGAGCAGCATGAGACGTTGTTGTCAAGCTGTAATTGATGCTCAAGGGTACATGACAAGTTATTGAGACACTGACATTTTTTGTGGTGTACCCACCACTGTTGTTGGCTTTTGTTTCAATAAATTGTTTGAGATGAGGATATCACCATTGCGTGCTTCTACTTAGATGCCCTACTTTCATGATATAATATCACTGTAGCATTAACTTTTTACTTTTTCCATAAATTTCACCCGAAAGCCAAATATTCTTAACTGAGGTGTGTGTGTGTGTGTGTGTGTGTGTGTGTGTGTGTGTGTGAAATTTACTTTTTGTATTATCTAGATTTTTAGATAATTTTCTCCTGTTTTTTTTAACCTCCTGTAGATCACAGACTCTTCTGGACACACTCTTTACTCCAAGGAAGATGCAACTAAAGGAAAGTTTGCATTCACCACAGAAGATTATGACATGTTTGAGGTTTGCTTTGAGAGCAAGTCACCCATGGGTAAGTACATTAATTCCAACATTATTTATTTTGAGACATGTCTGATCACTTATTTTTTCATTTCAATTTATATAATTATTGTAAGTTTCTTACTGCACTTTGTTTGAAAAATGTCATTTTAAGCTTGTGTGTATTAGGGATATTAATAATTAATTGACTTTCAATTAATTGTCAATAAGAATTTAGTTGACTAAATTTAATTAGTTGTCAATTAATTGATAACTCAGCAGTCCTTTTCAATGGGGGCTTATTCTATGAAATGTAGTGGCGTTGCCATCCAGGCGGGGCCACACGCGGTCACCCATGCCCACATTTCACCTGAAAAAGCAGAAGACGCCAAGCCCCCAGAACACATGCACTATGCACAGTGACAAAACTCAACCTTCCGGGTTACATCAGAGCGCCACAAGAAGTTCTAATAGATTGATAGATAGATGTACTTCACTGATCCCAAACTGGGAAATTACAGTGTAACAGCAGCATGACAGTAGACAACCAAAACGACAGAAACACACACAGCATAATAGTCAAAGGAATTACCCAGAAAAATAAACCTGCCTAGATAACTTTATGTACATCGCAGATGATGACCTGTATAGGTGGATACATCGTACTTGCTGTACAATACAGGACTATCGGGCGCAGGGTGCAATGTGAGGTACCAATTAGACTGCAGGATGCAGTATGGCAGCATTATTATGACCAGAATTCAACTTTAGAGTGAGTTATTGTACAGTGAAATGGCATGTGGCAGGAAAGATTTCCTGTACCTAACTGTTCGGCAGCAAAGCTGTAGCAGTCTGCTGGAGAAAAGCTCGGTAATTCTTTCTCTCCAGTGTGTGGTGGAGGGGGTGATCAGGGTTGTCCATGATGGATAACAGTTTGTTCGGTGTCCTCCCCTCCACCACATTCTCAAAGGTCTCCAGCCTGAGACCAATTACAGGGCCAGCCTTTTTGATAATCCTGTCAAGTCTGTTGGTGTCACTGGCTCTGATACTGCTACCCCAACAAACGGCAGCAAAGAAGATGGCACTGGCAACAATGGCCTGATAGAAAAGCTCCAGCATTTTATTGCACACGTTGAAGGATCTCAGCTTCCTCAGAAAGTAGAGACTGCTCAACCCCTCCTTGTATGCAGCATCGTTGTTAGATTTCCAGTCCCGTCCGTTGCTGATCATTATACCCAGGTATTTGTAGTCCTCCACTACCTCCACATCCTCCTCTCTAATCCGCAGTGGCTGTGAAGGCATCCTCTTCTTCCTGAAGTCAGTCACCATCTCTCTGGTCTTGTGGACATTCAGCCTCAGGTGATTCTGCTCGGTCCACTCCACAAATGTGTCTACCAGTCCCCTGTACTTCCCCTCTTCTCCCCCTCTTATACACCCAACAACAGCCGAGTCATCAGAGAATTTCTGCAGGTGGCATGACTCTGTGTTGTACTGAAAGTCAGTGGTGTAGTTGGTGAAGAGAAAAGGAGAAAGCACAGTTCCCTGTCGAGCTCGCGTATCACTAACCACCACATCACTCAAGACACTGCCCAGCCAGACAAACTGGCCTGCCTGTCAGGTAGTTGGTAATCCAGGAGATCACAAAGCTGTCGACCCCCATTACCCGCAGCTTCTCACCCAACAGCAGTGGCTGGATGGTGTTAAACGCACTGGAGAAATCAAAGAACATGATTGTCACAGTGTCTCCTCCGTCATCCAGGTGCAGATGGGCTCGTTGCAGCAGGTAGATGACAGCGTCTTTAACTCCTAAATGGGGCTGATATGAAAACTGCAGAGGGTCCAGCCATGTTTTCACCTGTGGCCTCAGGTGGGCTAAGACCAGTCTGTCCAGGACCTTCCTCACATAAGATGTGTGGGCAGCTGGTCAGTAGTCATTCAGGTCCATGGAGATGACTTCTTGAGGACAGCAACCAGGCAGGACGTCGTCCACAGCACCGGTACTCTCTCCAGACTCAGGCCCAGATTGTACAGGTGTTTTAGTACCGGAGCTAGCTGGTTGGCACAGGTCCTCAGGATCCTGGCGGAGATGCCATCAGGGCCCGCAGCTTTCTGCTGACGGAGTCTCTCCAGTTGTTACTTAGCCTAGTGTGTAGTCACAGTGATGTGGGGGTTGGTGCTGATGTCCTCAGGGGAGGGGGTTGCTGCGTTGGAGGGTGGGGTGGGGGGGTCTGGCTCTGTTGTGGGGTGACAGATGTTGAGTTGAACCTATTAAAAAATAGATTCAGCTCATCAGCTCTCTCAAGGCTCCCCGATGTCTGTCTGTCTGTCTCATCCCTTACACCCAGTGATGTTTCATTCCCATCCAGACACCCTTCACATTGCTTTGCTGTAGTTTATCCAACTTGCTCCTATAACTGTCTTTACACATCCTTAGCATCTCTCTCAATTCACGCTGCACTCTCCTCAGTTTCTCCCTGTCTCCAGACCTCAAAGCCCTCTTCTGCTTGTTAAGAAGTGCTTTCAGGTTACTGGTGATCCATTGTTTGTTGTTGGGAAAACAGCACATGGTTTGAGCTGGCATGGTTGTGTTTTCACAGAATCTGATGTATTGTGTGATGCAGTCGATCAAATTGTCTGTGTCCACCCCATGTGATTCACAAAGTACGTCCCAGTCCATTGTCTGGAAGCAGTCCTGTAGTGCATCAGCAGGCCCCTGTGTCCACCTCTTCACAGTCCGTGTGTAAGCAGGCTGCTTTTGCACAAGGGGAACGTACTTGAGTGATAACAGAACCAGGTTGTGATGTGATCTGCCAAGAGGGGTAGGGCTGTGGCACTGTATGAATCTCTGACATTGGCATATAGTAGATCCAGTGTTTTATTTTCTCTGGTGAGACAGTCAACAAACTGGAAGTTTGGTAGTGTTTTGCCCAGTAAGATGTGGTTAAAATCACCCGTGATGGCCATAAATGCATCAGGGTGCTGCTCCCGACCATAGTGGAGTTGATGACATCACAGGCCACCGCTGCATCAGCTGACAGGGGGACATAAACAGTAATCACAATGGCACACATGAACTCTTGTGGCATATAGTAAGGTCGCATACTTGCAGCAAGCAGTTGAATGTCTGGGTTGCAGTGCCATTCCTTAATGTGTCCGGGTTTACACCACCTCTCATTCACAAAAAGTGCCAAGCCTCCTCCCCTCCTTTTCCTGCTACTTACAGTGTCTCTGTCCCTCCGGATAGTCTTAAAGCCAGGTATCGCTAAGTTGTTCAGGATCTGTGAGTGTAGCCACGTCTTAGTAAAACACATGATACTACACTCACGATATTCCCTTTACGTCCTGACCAGTGCTGTGAGCTCCTCCACCTTGTTTCCCAGCAACCTCATGTTACCCTTGATGAACATCGGTACTGCTGGCTTGTGCTTCCTCCTCCTCACCTTGGCTCCAGCCGTTCGCCTGCAGCATCTCCTCTTGAGCTCATCGGGGATAAGGGGCTTCGCTCCGTGCAGCAGCACTTGCCTTCTCAGCGCAGTCAGCTTGTCGCGTGTGTAAATGGTGTGTTTACCCCCACTTCTGTTGTTCTCCATTTCCCCAAGGAAGAAACGTAAAAGAAAGATCAGGAGAAAAATAGAAAAACTTGGTCCAGTCGTTAATCTGAGTCTTTCTACTGAGCCCTGTTGAAAAGAAACACACTATATACAAGAATAAACTAATAAAGACACGAGAGCTGCTGCTGTTACCGCTGCCTCTTCTTACGACACCGGGGAAAAAATATAGCACGTGAGCTTGAAGGTCCACCTGCTTCAAATTAACATAGCGGAGAAACTGACCGGAGCAAAGAAAAAGACCGTACGAGTGAAAAAACCTATCCCTGCCTTCAACTCACCGCAAGATGGGAAAGCAGACCAGACTCAAGTTACCACTGAGGTAGCAGACAGCAGAGGGAGCCCAGATCGTACTGGATTGCCGGGGTACTATGATAATGTTTAACATGCAACAGATGAAGTAGCTCACTATTTACTTTCCTGTTAAAACAGTCTGCTAGTGCATCTCAGTAAATTAGAACGTGAAAGTTATTTATTTTTTTTTGTAATACAACTAAAAATATAAATTTATGATATTAATAATGGTTTTTAAAATAAATTAAAAATCATGACATTTGTAATTTACTGAAATGCACCAGCACATAGTACACACTATACACTACAAAATTCATTAAACTGTAAAAAATGCCATTGTCTGTAGTAAAAAAAATGTAAATGGTACAATAAATCATTGAGAAAATAGGATGTTCATGTTTTATTCAGTATATCAAAAACAGTAATTAACTTTTTGTACGTTGAAGATGGACCGTATTGTACCGAGGAAAATTCAGATTCTCAGGAAAATTGCCGCTTATCAATTAATCATTAATCGATCGATAAGATGAGTCAATTAATAATTAATGAATTGATAACTTGCATCACTAGTGTGTGTGTGTGTGTGTGTGTGTGTGTGTGTGTGTGTGTGTGTGTGTGTGTGTGTGTGTGTGTACACTACCGTTCAAAAGTTTGGGGTCACCCAGACAGTTATTTTGTTTTCCATGAAAAGTCACACTTATTTACCACCATGAGTTGTAAAATGAATAGAAAATATAGTCAAGACATTGACAATGTTAGAAATAATGATTTGTATTTGAAATAATAATTTTTTCCTTCAAACTTTGCTTTCGTCAAAGAATCCTCCATTTGCAGCAATTACAGCATTGCAGACCTAACATGATTGCACAAGGGTTTTCTAATCATCCATTAGCCTTCTGACGCAATGAGCAAACACATTGTACCATTAGAACACCGGAGTGATAGTTGCTGGAAATGGGCCTCTATACACCTATGTAGATATTGCACCAAAAACCAGACATTTGCAGCTAGAATAGTCATTTACTACATTAGCAATGTATAGAGTGTATTTCTGATTAGTTTAAAGTTATCTTCATTGAAAAAAAGTGCTATTCTTTCAAAAATAAGGAAATTTCTAAGTGACCCCAAACTTTTGAACGGTAGTGTGTGTGTGTGCATATATATATATATATATATATACTGTATATATATATATATATTGGAATCATGTAAATTACTTTGATTTAAGATCAGTCTTAGTCTTAATAAGAATGCACCAACATCAGCAAATATTGACAAGTGATTTGCTGCTAGCTGTGTGCCTTAGCTAAGGTTGGCCACACAAGGAAATTTTAAGCACAATGTTCGACCCAATTTGTCCACTACAGTGGTTGTGGTGCATAGTAGGATTCGAGGCTCATCATAGTCATTATTTGTCAATAAAGGTGTGATGTTAACATATTTAAATGCTCCTGGTCAAGTCAGAGTCCCTGAGTTCTGGAATCGTAAATGTCAAACATATTTGGTATTTTGAAAATCCCGCAGTGTGTGGTCGGCCTAATTTTTATGTATTGTATCATGTCAGCTTCGTGATGTCTAAGTCCTAGGTTACACTGCAAGACTCTAAGCCCAACAATCTTGTCGGTAGCTAGTTGTAGAAGTTGCTGACTAAAAGGCCCTGTCAAGAGGAAATCCCTGGTTGACTTACTAACTACAGTCATAAGGCAGAAGGTTTTGTTATATGACCTGCACATCTGATGAATTCTAAGTTTTGTAGTTGGAACTCTGCCTAAATTTTGGAAGATGTTATAGTTGTTCCACCCACGGGGAAGTGATTAGTGAGTATTTTAGAACATTTTTACTTTTTTTGTTCCTGAATAGAAAGTATTATTACTTATTTAGTATTTGGAATCTAGGTGCATGGCAAAGAGAGGTGGCAAAGGAAAAGGCATATAGTGAGTTGTGTGAGAGGTTGGACACTAAGGAAGGAGAAAAGGACTTGCATCAATTGGTTCGACGGAGAGATCGAGCTGGAAAGGATGTACAGCAGATTAGGTTGATTAAGGACAGAAATGGTAATATACTAACGAGTGGCGAGAGTGTTGAAGGTGGAAGGAGTACTTTGAGGAGCTAATGAATAAAGAAAATGAATGAGAAGAGGAGGATGGATGGATGAAGGAAAGATATTGAACAAGGAGGTTCTGAGGATTAGCAAGGTGGAAGTGAGGGCAGCTCTGAAGAGGATGAAGAATGGAAAGGCAGTTGGTCCAGATGACATACCTGTGGAGGTATGGACGTTTTTAGGAGAGATGGCAGTATACTTTTTAACCACATTGTTTAACACAATCTTGGAGAGTGAGAGGATGCCTCAGGAGTGGAAAATGATAATGGATTGCATTTATATAGCACCTTTCAAGATACCCAGAGCGCTTCGCAATGAGTCCATTCATTCACTCCACAGACAGACAATGGTAGTGGTAAGTTACTGTTGTAGCCACAGCTGCCCTGGGGTAGACTGACAGAAACGCGGCTGCCAGTTGGGGTTGAAACGATTAGTTGACGTTGTCAATAACGTTGATCATAAAAAAATTGTCGACGCAGATTTTTATTGTCGACAACTTGTTTAATTTTAAAGTTTATACGCATGCCACGGAAATGTTCAGTTTAACTGTTCTAGCGAAGAAGAGGAGCGCATCATGGCGACACAGAGAGAAAATAACTGCGAAGGCCAAAAGTTTTCAAAGTATGGCAGGATTTTACCAAAAATTAATGAGTGAAACGAGTTAAATGTAGACTGTGAAGCAGTGTTGTCATATCATAGCTGCATTACAGCGATGCATCCATTCCCTCCTCCTCTCTGGTCCGGACTGCACCAGTAAGGATAGCACGTAACATTAGCACTTCTTATTTTCAATGAGCAACTCTCTCAGCTGACCACACTATTAGTACATGCCGTTTAAATAGTTTACATGTTGTTGGACAGTAATCTCTCTTAAAGATGGTTGCTGACAGCTGAGCTGTTTCCTTTATGCTAGCTGTATGTTAACTTAGGGCTGTGTTATATGGAAAAAAAATTCATATCACGGTATACATTTCCTATAAATTGTACAGTTTAGATAATAAAAAGGACCATCTTTTTTTTTTTTTTTTTAACATGTACCATTTCCCTTATAACTTTGCAGTGTTATAAAGTTTATAGTTTTGTAATGTGCACTTGAGACTTGATTCTCATAGATTTCAGGTTTTTCTTCTAAATCATGTATGAATAAAAAGTAAACATCAATAAGTTAAATATTTTCAGCCAGAGGAGAATGGCCAAAAAAAAAAAAAAAAAACTAGAAAAGCACTCATAGAGCGCATACCTCCGCCAAGGCTCCTTCCATTTGTCATGGATCACCTCCAAAATGTAATGGGTTTGTGTGTAGGCCTATAGCCACTTGTGGTGAAAATGGCATCAAAGTCTGTCCATCAGTTTTGGAGTATTGTTGCTAACACACTGTGAGAAGATGAGAGCCCTGGCTGAGGTATGCATTCTCAGATCATCACCAAAATATAATGGGTTCCTCTCTAGCCCAAGAACCACCTCTGGTGAAAATTTCATCCAAATCCATCCAGTAGTTTTTGTGTAATCCTGCTGCACAAATACAAACAAAGCCCTTGGTAGAGGTATGCACTCTCAGATCATCACCAAAATCTAATCATCTGTTCCCCGTGCCATTACACACCCTTCCTGAAAATTTCATCAAAATCTGTTCATAACTTTTTGAGTTATGTTGGTAATAGACAGACAGACCCCAGTAAAAACATTACCTCCTTGGCGGAGGTAATAACATAAAAAAATGTCTGAAAATGAGAAAATTACCCATGGCTGTCACCTCCAGATATATGGAAATTCAAGTGTAGACCTGCAGCCTGCTGTTCTGGCCTGATTTAACCTGTTTGCTTCTTAGTAAAAATATTTCAGTTTGATCATGATCTGAAAATCAAAGACACAGAAGGTAATATAATAAAATACACGTGATGACTTTATTCATTATCACTACTTGACTAATTAAAATGATTAGAAATCAAATAAATTACATTAAGAACCAACTTGCTCCTCCGACCAGTTTTAATTTATTATTTATTGTGCGTGTATGTGCCACCATCATACACTTTTGCAGCTTTAATAAAAATGTTTTCAGACAAAACTAAAACTCTGCAGTAATTTACCAAAAAAACTAAACAAAACAATGGTCTGCTATGGTTTCCAGTTGGCACAACTTAGCTTAAATGACGATCATTTACCATTTTATAATTAGACATGGTGTTGACGTTACTTACCTCCTATTAAAACGAGGTTAGTGAACTATCCTTTCTGACACAGCACAATGAAAAACAGTCCCACATCCCTGGCAAACAGGAGTAGCAGCTATCTGAACCGGTAGTCTGGAGTTAGCATTAGCGACCACTGGACTGAAACCGAGCCAGCCAGCCAGCCACCACACCTGTTCTGCTGCGCATAATCGCACACTGCAGGGGAGAGACAGGGCGCTGACGAGTAGTGGTGAGGTAGGAGCTTTACCGAATAAAGGGAGGTATGGGCATTTTAAATACGATTTAAACGATAGAGTATCCTATGAAACGATAGAGGTCGATGGAGATATATCGTCATCTCTCACAGCCCTATGCTAACTGAAGTAAATGGGTGAATTACATGAGCAACTTGCTCTTTTTTGCGCGTCCTGGGTATGACGTTAAACTGCATCCGGGCGAGGGGATCTGTTGGACTAGGAGGATGATTGAGTGCCTCTTAACCCTCGCTGATACTCCCAGGTGTCCCTTGGGCAAGGACTAATACCTGTTAGCCTCCCTTACCAGGGTTACGGTAACTCCCCAACACTTTGTGTGTTATAATCCCCTAAGGGGACCAAGGGTTAAAGTGGTTCCAAGCACCCCCTTGCTGATCATATGAGGTGACAAATGGGGCATTTTCTTTGCCGTGAGTTGCGACTCGTGTCAGTGGAGGAAGAGATCCTGGTTCTTGAGGAATTTGTCTTGCTGCGGCTTTCACAAGTCCAACACAGTGCTTTAGCTCCTACTTCACTTAGACCGGAGGTTGGAAGGGCCTGGTCCAATCAATCAGCTTGTCAAGGTCTACTCTGGGATGTCTTTTGGCAGCATAACATCTCCTAATCCCAGAAGCCTATGGCAGAGGGTCAATTGAGTAATTTGCACTTTGGTGCTTTATTGCTCGAGTATACCATCCCTGTATCCCTGGTGCATAACCTGCAGGAAGTCCGCGGCTCTGTGCATCCCCATGTAGGGCTCCAAGGAGGGTGGGGAGCAGGGATGATGAATCATACTCTATCAAATATGGCTACTAAACAAACCCCTAGAAAACGAATGTTGGAAGACGATGTGGATGACCCAGGAATTAGCAGGATGGCTCTTTCAAATGGTGATAATTGGCCGAGGCTTATTGTTTTAGAGTTGCTCTCATCAGATATGCCTCTTTCTAAGCTGTCCCCTTTTGCTGTACAGAAAGGAATTTCAGGTATTGCGGGGTCAGTTAAGGATGTTAAAAAAACTGAGGTCTGGCCAGATTTTGGTGGAATGCTTAAAGAAATCCCATTCTGAAAATCTGTTGCGGTGTAATGTGCTGGCTGGCGTTCCAGTGAAGGCTTTTCCTCACCCTTCTCTAAACAGCTGCAAAGGAGTAATTCGTACTCGAGAACTCCACGATACGGAAGAGGATGAAATCGCCTCAGAACTGCAACAAGGAGTAATACATGTCAAGACAATAACCATTAAAAAAGATGACCGAACAGTAAAAACTGGTGCTTACATTCTGACGTTCAACTGGCATCAACTCCCAGAAAGAATCCAAATAGGATATGAGTGTAACTGTTGATATCTTTATTCCAAACCTGTTGAGATGTTTTAATTGCCAAAAGTTTGGCCATGGCTCTGCAGGATGTAGGAATAAATCAGTCTGCTGCAAATGTGGAGAGGAAAGGCATGAGTTGGCCTGCACAACACCTCCCAAATGTAGTAACTGTTTAGGCAATCATGCAGCATCATCGAAGGAATGTCCTTGTTGGATCAAGGAAAAAGAAATTCACACTGTCAAATGTACTAAGAAAATTAGCTACTCTGAGGCACGTAAATTGGTAGAAGGTTTCGCAAAGTACAAATTCCAGCAGACTTTCTCCTCTTTTGTGAAACCTAAGATGCAGCCTGCTGAGTGCCACACAGATCTGACCTGGTTAACTAAAGATAAGCCCTCATTATTAAGTAGTATTAAAAATTCCAGAGTCCCAGTTAAAAGTAAAATGAGCACTCAAATCCTGACTACAATAAGTCAACCCTTAAGCCAAAGTCTAAGCAAGTCCACGGAACAAAACCAATTATCAAAAGAAAAGAAAAATTCCAGCTCCTCTACTCAGGCAAAATCAAGCCAAGAAAATAAATTGCAAAAGAATGGGAATCCAGAAGATGCAGAAATGCCTGAAGTCACGACTTGCCGTAGTCGCAGCCCGTCCCCCAAAAGCAAGCATAAGGAGCGTGCTTTTGTTTTACCTACCTGATGGTAGGTAGCCACATTATCCAGTGGAACTGTCGTGGCTTTAAGGCCAACCTCTCTGAAGTGCAGCGTTTAGCTGCTAGTTTTAATCCCCTTGCTTTTTGCCTTCAAGAAACTCTTCTGCTATCAACCAACCCCGTGTCTCTGAAACATTATACTATGTATAATACATATGGTCCAAATGTGCATCGTCCATCTGGTGGTTCAGCAATTTTAGTAAGGAATGACCTAATTCACAGCCACTTGGCTTTAATCTCCAGCTTACAAGCAGTGGCAGTTCGTCTAACTTTGCATAAAGCAATAACCTTATGCTCTGTCTATATACCACCAGATATGATTGTGACACCGGAAAATCTTGATGACCTTCATAATCAGTTGCCATCCCCATACATCCTTATGGGTGATTTTAAAGGACATAATCCTCTGTGGGGAGGAATTTGCTCAAATGCAAAAGGCAAGATACTGGGGGATTTTATTGCTAAAAATGATCTATGTTTTTGGAACGATGGGTCTCACACATACCTCCATCAAGGACATGGAACCTATACTGCAATTGATCTATCTATATGTGATCCTGAGCTAGTGCTGGAATTCTCGTGGCGGGTCTTGGATGATCGTTGTGGAAGTGACCACTTTCCACTAATATTGACATCTACAGAAGTGGATGTGCAATCAAAAACTCCATGATGGCAACTCAAAAAAGCAAACTGGCTTTCCTTTGTCTCTCTGTGCAAAGAAAAATTCAGCCAAAAGCCTCAAACCTTAATTACAATTGCAGATAAGACTGTCCCAAAAACATCAGCAAAGCCACATCGTAGGTCCAACCCATGGTTCAATGATGACTGCAAAAAGGCCATTGAGGCAAGGAAAAAAGCAGAGAGAGTGTTCAATAAACATCCAACAACAGAAAACCTGACCAGATTTAAAATCTGTCGAGCTAAAGCATGCAGGATCATCAATGAAGCAAAGAGACAGAGCTGGAGGGAATTTGTATCAAGTCTCACATCCAAAACATCTACCAAAAAGATCTGGGATTTAATTAGAAAGATAAAGGGTAAGGAGAATGGACTTCAAATACAGCATATTAATCATCAGGGTAATCTGCTGACGACAAAATATGAAATGGCTAATCAACTAGCAAAATTTGTTTGAGAAGAATTCATCTATTGGAAACTATCGTCCTGAGTTCCAAATCGTACAAGCACAAGAAGAACAAAAAGAAATAAACTTGTCTTCAGATAACTCAGAACCATACAACCAAGATTTCACTATGGAAGAACTTTTGTTCTCAATAAGGAACTCTCATGACGCTTCTGTGAGGCCAGATAAAATTCATTATCAGTTTTTAAAACACTTACCCCCCAGTGCACTATCCATTCTCTTGATGGTTTTCAACAACATCTGGAAGTCAGGCAGTATTCCTGAAAGCTAGAAAGAAGCAGTAGTTATACCCGTTCCAAAACCTGGGAAAGATCATACTGATACCAACAACTACCGTCCAATAGCTCTGACAAGTTGCCTCTGTAAAACCATGGAAAGAATGGTAAACAATCGCCTTGTGTGGGTGCTTGAGTCTGAAGGCCTTTTAACTGATTACCAGTGTGGCTTCAGACGTGGTAAAAGCACTTTAGACCACCTTATCAGATTAGAGGCCTATATACGTGATGGTTTTATTAGAAAAGAACATGCAGTTGCTGTATTTTTTGATTTAGAAAAAGCATATGACACAACATGGAAATATGGTATTTTAAGAGACCTACATGGCATGGGTTTTAGGGGACATTTGCCTTTTTTCATTTCAAACTTTTTGTCCAATAGACACTTCAGAGTCCGAGTAGGAGATACCCTTTCAGAGCCCCATGTGCAAGAACAAGGAGTCCCCCAGGGAAGCATCATCTCGGTTACTCTTTTTAGCATTAAGCTTAATAGTGTAGTTGGTGCTCTTGGACCAAATACCTTTTGTAGTCTTTATGTAGATGACCTCTGTATTTGCTACAGGGGGAAAGACATGAGCACAATCAAAAAGCAACTACAGCTGTGCATAAACAAGATTAATAGGTGGTCAGTCAATAATGGTTTTAAATTTTCAAAAACAAAAACTGTCTGCATGCACTTTTGCCTGCTGCGGTCTCTTCACCTCAGCCCTCAGCTTTTCATAGCTGGAGAAGCTGTCAAGGTGGTAAAAGAAACCAAATTCCTTGGACTTATTTTTGATAATAAGCTGTCTTTTATTGCACATATAAAATTTCTATGAATCAGATGTTTTAAAGCCCTTGATATTATTAAAGTTTTGGCTAAAACTAAATGGGGTGCAGACTCTGCTGTGCTGCTGCATCTCTATAGAGCACTTGTAAGATCTCAGCTAGAGTATGAGAGCATAGTTTATGGCTCAGCAAGGAAAACATACATCAGGACGCTAGAAACTGTCCATCACCAGGGGCTAAGGCTTGCCTTGGGGGCTTTCAGAACCTCTCCTGTTAAAAGTTTGTATGTTGAAGCAAACGAGCCTTCACTTCACAACAGGCGCCTGAAATTGGCTCTCCAGTATATGGTTAAACTTAAAGCAGACCATAGAAATCCAGCCTACTCTGCAGTTTTTCACCCTCGATTTTTGCAGATGTATAAGGTCAGACCTAAGAGCATCACTCCTTTTGGACTCCGTATAGAATTTCACCTGGTTAAATTAAACCCTGATATAAGCAATGTAACACAGACACAGTTTTGTCCCATTCCACCATGGAGTTTAAGGAAACCCAATATAATTCTGGATCTGAGCCAAAACAAAAAGAAAGACACTCACCCAAATGTGTACCAGCAGCAGATCTTGGACATAAAATGCGTTTTCCTCACCATGTTTCCATATACTCGGATGGTTCCAAAGTAGATGGCTCAGACAACCATTCACTCTCACAGTCATACCTAAGGACAATTTAGAATCCCCAGTTTTGATGCCAATTAACCTAACTTGCGTGTTTTTGGCATGTGGGAGGAAACCGGAGAAATCCTGGAGTAAACCCACGCAGACACGGGGAGAACATGCAAACTCCACACAGATCACTGTTGGTTGGGGGCTGGGTTCGAACCCAGGATGCCCCGGCCAAGGGTGAGTTGCTGTGCTGCCACAGTGCTAACCACTCTTCCACCGTGCTGCCCCTAGGACTGGGCAATTCCCCGAAATAAAACCGGAACCAGCATTCAGGGTGTAGAACCAACGTAATCTTTTCATTTCAGGGTTGTTTTGTTTTGTTTTCACCTCTCCCTGTTGTGTACATCTTATTTAATTTTTCTGTTTTATTGTATCTACATATGTATCTCACTGTATTTATTTATTCTTTCATTTATCATACTGTCTCTATATAATTAACTCAATTTTCTTATTGGTTCTAATTTTGCCATGAAATAGCCATAGATGCTGACATGGCACTAAACAAGAACACTCACTCACTCACTCTGCTCTTTTTTGCGTTCTCTGTTATTGTCACCGTAATATCAGCCTTCATTCTGAATATTGGTGCAGCTCGGTAAATTAGAATAGCATGAGTTGTAATTTAATTAGAAAAACTTAACCATAAATTAAAACGGCTTAAATATTTCACTGTATGTGTAGTGAAGGCTCACATTCCTGCACTGATATTTAGTGTTTTGTTTTTTTTTAAATTTTGGACTGGAAGTTCTTTTGTCGTCTGAAGCCTAATTAAACTTTTAAACTTCCAGACCCAGCAAGGTTTCGAACAGGATGGACTAGCTTGTTATTGTCTTTTTTTTTTAATTTAATGGAGTTGAATATTACTCTAGTTTGTTTTTAACACACAGTTACAACAGCCTTTATGGAACAGCAGATCAGCTATTTGAGTTTTTACACTTTAACATCTATTATTTAATTGTGTTGCTACAAACGCTTCTGATTAAGCTGTCAAGTTCAAGTTTCCAACTCATGTATCATGGGGTCATTATTTTATTTTTCTATGGGAACTTTTTATAATAAGCTACATTATATTAAGGCAGAGACTGACAAAGTGATTTTCACAGATGTGCAGGCTTAAACAAGTGAGGTAAAATATGACCTAGAGCCCTGAACAGGAGCTGTGCCAGCAGGAAGCTGAACTAGCGGACATTACAGAAGTAATCGCGATTAGTTGACTAAGCGAAAAAAGTAGTTGTTAGATTAGTTGACTACCTTAATAATTGTTAGTTGCAGCCCCACTGCCAGTCTGTGCCAACGGCCTCTCTGACCACTACCAAACATTTATACACATTCATGCCCAGTGTCATGGACACCGGAGGCAAAGTAGGTAAAGTGTCTTGCCCAGGGACACAACGGCAGGATGGCTCGGGAGAGTGGGACTCGAACCGCCAGCCCTCTGGTTATTGGGTGACCTGCTCTACCTCCTGAGCCAATGCCGCCCACATTTCCCTCCTTCATTCAATTTTTGCTGAGCACCAAGCTGAATGGCAAGAAGTTCCATTTTTAATGGTCTTTGGCATGACCCGGCCAGGACTTGAACCCCAACCTTGCGGTTGTGGGGTGGATGCTGTATCTCTAGGCCCCCACTCCGGAGAAGTGTTTTGGTACCAGTTTTCAAGAACAAGGGTGATGCTCAGAGCTATAGTAACTGCAGAGGCATAAAGTTGATCAGCCACACCATGAAGATATGGGAAAGAGTTGTTGAAGCCAGGTTAAGAAGAGAGGTGACAGTCAGTGAGCAGCAGTATGGTTTCATGCCAAGAAAGAATAATACAGATGCAATGTTTACTCTAAAGAGTGTTGATGGAGAAGTATAGAGAAGGTCAGAATTAGGGATGCAAGTTATTAACTCATTCATTATCTGATTCACCTTATTGATCAATTAACGATTAATTGATAAGCGGCGTTTATCCTGAGAATTTGAATTTCCCATGGTACATTATGATCTTTAACATAAAAAGCCAATAATTGTTTGATATACTGATTAAAAAAATGCAAGTCATATTTCTCAAGGATTTGATTTATTTATGTAATGTAATCTGTTGCATGTTAAACAGTAACACCAAAATGAACTCAGAAAAATAAATATTAAGGCTACTATACCATAAAATGTGTGTACACTGACTAATATTAAACTTCAGCAACATAAATTCTGAATTTAAAAAAATGTGGACTTAGTCCACATAATATTAGAAGCTACATAAAGTCGGGCATGCTCTGAGAAGAACTGCTGATTTTACGTCCCACTCATTATCAATGTAGTGGCAAATGACCGTAATGTAGCTTTCTGTAGTTGTCGCAGTCCAACAATCTGTTGTCAGCGCCACATTTTCAGTGGCTAGCTGTGTTTTCAGGTCAGCCTTTTTTTTTTTTTTTTTTTTTTCTTGTAGTGGGCTTCCAAGCGGGTAGTTATTGTTCCGCTAGACGGAATATTATACCTGGGCTCCATAAAGTTTATCAGCTCCCAAAAGCCCTCTCCTTCAACAGTACTTATTGGCATCATGTCTTCTCCAGTCATGTTGAAAATTCTCCATCTTCCTCTCATCACATACCTGCCTTCCCAAGATTGTGGTAACTGTTGGTTGTGATGAAGCCAAACTAGTCGCTCCTTGCAGCACAGCTGAATGTGATTTCTTTACGTGGTAACTTAGCGAACTGGTTGAGCTGTTGTATTTCAGTGTAATACCACATAGTGTACATTTAGCTTCATTGTTAGTGTTTACCAGTTTAATATGATCCCACACTGCACTCCATTTAGACTGCTTCATTTTCTCGAGTGAAGTACGTCAAGTGTGGTAGAGATTAGTAGGGGTGTTGGAAAAAAATCGATTCACATAAGAATCTAGATTTTCATTTTACACAATCCAGAATCGATTCCCAAAAATTAAGAATCGAGTTTTTATTATCATTATTATTTTTGCGGTGGTGCCGGGGTCCCATCACGTCACACATATTGCTGCTTCATGATACGCAATAAGACATTAATGCTGCTGACGCAGGAGAACCACGCAGAGTAGCTTACTAGCTAGCAGCTGAATGAAACAGTCGGAATAAAGGGGAAAAATGTTGCTACAAGAAATTCAGCCAGTCCCATCTTCAATGAAGGCAAGTGTGTGGGTGCATTTTTGTTTCTACAACATTCTGGGACAGAAAGCATCGGACATGACACGTAATATGTAAAGTTTGCAAAATAAAAGTCAAGTACTTTGGTAACACCACAAATGCCGGGGCTCACATTAACCGCCATCACCCAGAGTTGAAAGAAGTGGAAAAAGTTGCAAGTCATCCTGCTGACCAGCGCACACTGCACCACTTTTTAGCAAACTCCCAGCAAATTCTGAATGGGCAAAAAAAAAAATAAAAAAAAATCACAAAATCTTGTAACAGCGCTTTATTTTGTTTTATAACTTTAATTTGTTTTTTTAAGTCTCAGAAGAATTTAGATACTAAAGTTTATATTTGTGCAGGTTTAAAATTAATGTTACTTATCTCATGCATCAATTGCATTCAGTTCTTATTGAATTTGTTCATTGCTTTAAAGTTACTGTATAGGTAACTGTACACTGCATACAGTCAGGTAGCACTACTATTTAAATGGATGTTCCAAGTAATTGTGATAGAATTTACCTTTTGTTTTTTAATGAATGGCCTATATTTCTAGAATGCTGGAGGGCGACCAAACCTACACACTGTGTAAAAGCTGTTAGGAATTGTGATATGTTGAAAAGGAAAATTTTCAAAATTTATTTTACTTGTGTACAGTTTCATTTTTGAAACTCACAAGTTTTCAAGAAATAAAAAAGCAGTTACTAACTTAATCCTGCTTTTCATGTAACAGTATTTTATTGCAAATCAGTTGATGTAATTTTTTAAAAAAAATATAACCTCCCAAAACATCAACACACTGTACTCTGCTTTCAAGCTTACCACAGCATTTTTTTGCAGTGCAGAGGACTTTTTTCCTGAGATTTTTTTGGTACTGAACTGAGAGCCAAATGTGAAGCAAAAATCGTTTTGAATCGAAAATAGATTCTGAATTGCATCATGATCCCAAAAATCTCAATTGAATTGAATTGTGTAACTTCTAAAGATTCACAGTCCTAAAGAATAGGCTATAGCACCCTCACCAGGACTGGCGATGCCACTACATTTAATGAAAATAAACTGTTGAAAAGAATGGCGCTACTTTCAATTAATTGGTAACTAATTTAATTTAGTCCAATAAATTCTTATCGACAATTAATCGAAAATCAGTTAATCATTAACATCCCTAGTCAGGAGTTGCATTGTCTCTTTGTGGATCTAGAGAAAGCATATGATAGGGTGCCAAGAGAAGAAATGTGGTACTGTATGAGGAAGTCAGGAGTGGCAGAGAAGTATGTGAGGGGGGTGCAGGACATGTATGAGGACAGCGAGACGGTGGTGAGGTGTGCTGTAGGAGTCAGATGGATTCAAGGTGGGGGTGGGATTACATCTGGGATCAGCTCTGAGCCCCTTCTTGTTTGCCATGGTGATGGACAGGTTAACAGATGAGGTCAGGCAGGAGTCTCCGTGGACCATTATGTTTGCAGACATCATTGTGATCTGTAGTGAGAGTAGGGAGCAGGTAGAAGAGAACCTGGAGAGGTGGAGGTATGCTCTGGAGAGAAGAGGAATGAAAGTCAGAAGCAAGACAGAATATGTAAGTGTGAATGAGAGGGAGGCAGGTGTAATGGTGAAGATGCAAGGACTAGAGGTAGTGAAGGTAGATAAGTTTAAATACCTAGGGTCAGCTATCCAAAGCAATAGAAAATGCACAAGAGAGGTGAAGAAGAGAGTGCAGTCAGGGTGGAGTGGGTGGCGACCAGTGTTGGGGGTGATTTGTGATTGAAGGATAGCAGCTACCACTGGCGGACTCCAGTCTGGATCCTGACCCCAAAGCCTTTTGATACAATTTTGGGAAAAGAGAGACTGATTTCTTTTGGCGAAAGAAAAAAAGCAGAAATGAAATGCTGCATTGACGGCCGCCTGAACAGGTTATGGTGTGAGCCCTCGGGTGCTCTCCACTCTCGCTCCTTGCAGAGATGAGTCGGACCCACAGCAAAATCACTGTTCGCTGCGGGCGCCACACACAAAGGCCAGGCTATTCACCTGGACAGAGATGCTTCATTCTCGGTCTGTATCCATGAAATGAAGCGCTATTGTGAAATTTAATTTATCTACTGTGGTGATTCTGCTGAGAGTATTTCATGCTGGAACGCAGAGGTGAAGTCGCTTCACCTGGGACCATGATCCCCTTGGGCCTGTGCTGGTTATGGAGGTCCTTTTTGTAGCCTCTGATATCACGTTAAAGCTCTGTGTTACTGAACATGAATACTTCCACCTCCCCTCTCCCTGTAATCATGGACTTAAAGTTCCATGCTGGAACAGAGTTTACTCTTGGAATTAAAATAAAAACTGCAAGGAATTCTGTAATATGGAATTGTTATTTTTTTTTGTCATTTTTAGACTTACAGTTTAAAACTTCTTTTTTTTTTTTAGCACTGAAAGTATAGTATAGGGGTGGACTTTTTTGTGAAATTGTATTTATAATCTTTTTTTAAAAGTGTAGTTTGTGTCTCCTGTAAAACTTTACATTTTTAGAATTTTGGTTGTAGAATTTTATGGCTATTTATTTGGAGTCAACAAACACATTTAATGTTCTCCTGATTTATTAAATTTTATATTGCATTGTTTTTTTTATTGAGCAAATAATTCATTTGATTTTTGTTTAAAAATGAATACAGAACTAGAAGCATCTGAAACATGAGCTTAATGAAATATTGTGTGAAAGCAAGTCAAATGATATTGGCCTGTCTGGAGACAGCTGTGGTCTTCTGAAAGAATGTCCATGAAAGGATGACTTTTCTTAAAACCACATTTTGAAATAAATTTATCCATGTTACATGACCTATTTCTCTTCCATTTTTTAATTAAAAGATATTGGAAGTAAATTCATAGGTCACTGCAAATACTTTAAAAGTACTAAGTTGTCACACAGTGGGAGGGAAGAAGATGCATCGAAAATTGTTTTAGAATCAAATCGGAGTCTCTGAATCATAATGGAATCATGAGATGCCTAAAGATTCCCAAACCTAATTTGGACCTCAGCTGGGGAGGAAGACCAACTTATCGGACCTCTTGCAGTTTTAGTTGATGACCCCTGAGCTAGAATAAAAAGGAAGATTTACAAGGCGGTAGTGAGACCTGCTATGATGTATGGTTTGGAGACAGTGACGCTGACAAAAAAGACAGGAGGTGGAGCTGGAGGGAGCAGAGTTGAAGATGCTAAGATTCTCTTTGGGAGTGACTAGGAGGGACAGGATTAGAGAAATGAGTATATCAGAGGGACAGCTCAGGTTGAGCAGTTTGGAGACAAAGTAAGAGAGGCAAGGTTGAGATCGTATGGCTACATGCAGAGGAGGGATAGTGGATATACTGCACAAAGAATGTTGAAGATGGAGCTGCCAGGCAGGAGGAAAAGAGGAAGACCACAGAGATGATTCATGGATGTAGTGAAGGGGGACATGGAGAGAGTTGGTGTTACAGAGGAAGATGCAAGGGATGGGGTGAGATGGAGGCAGATGATCCGCTGTGGTGACCCCTAAAGGGAGCAGCCAAAAGAAGATGAAGTAGTATTACCTCATTGTTTATGCCTAAATTAAATGTGAAATATGCATTTTTCTCTTTAAACTTAACATTGCAGTTGTAACTCTTAACTGCTTACTTCTAAACATCTTTAGCATAAATGCATGTCAGTTTTGATTCATATGATGTATTAACCTTATGGAATGAAAAATAGCCAAATTTGCCCGTTAATTACATAGACTAGGTTGATTTGTAAATGTCATCCAGGTCACAAAACCAAAGTTTTAAGGAGAGTAATGGTCATACTTTTACATTATGTAATCAATTAAATAACCATACTATCTAGAAACAAAGTATTATATAGTGTGGTGTCGTCCCCAGTTTTTAACCACAACTGAGGGACTAATTGTGTCCTGTCAAAAATGAATAAAAAATGAAGGCATTTCATTCCTTGACTTGCATTTTCTTGGTTGTTGTTGGCTAAGTACCAGGTCCGTATTGATGAAGGCAAATCAAGAGCATGGCATGCAGTCCTACTTCTTTATGAAGTACGATGCAGATGCTTCAGCAGTCAGTCTGCAGTTTCTATTACAAAATCTAGGTTTGGAACAGTCTGTTTTTAAAAAGGCCGTCATGAACATTGGAGCAGTCACCAAAGCATGTTTTTGCTGGCTGTGGTTGATGAGGATTAAGGAGTGGCATAGATCTCAGGATGAAGGTCCAGCAAGCGAAGGTCCAACATCTGGTTTTACTGTCCCACTCAGGTGAAGCATACAGGTTGAAGGACGAATTGCTAGCGGCCATGAGATACCAACTGAAGGTGCTGGACTTTCACAGGCATAAACAAGATCAGAATTACTGCAGGAAAGGCAACAATCATATTCCTGTTTGCCTAAAAGTGAAATAGCATTTTTGTGATATTTTCAGAGCCAACGTTCCTGACAAGTTAGAATGGAGGGGGGAAATGGCAAATGCAGTCACCCTTGCTAGTGACAGTTTTAGATTTTCTAGAAGGAACCGCTTTCAAAAGACTCAGAGATTGGCTGTGTTGACAGGTTCTATGTAAAACGCAACATATCAATGTCATCAGTCTTATTGCTGGGTGATGAAATGATCATGATATTTTATATACGGGAGCAAAATTATGATGGCCTAAATTGTTTAACCCATAAAAACCCAGGCCCCTTTCTCCTTCAAGGGAAAATTATGGGTTAAATCAACATTTTTGTGTCTGGGTACCTAATTAATTGTATGTGACATCTTTTAGGAACTGGAAGAGTCCCGGACCAGCTTGTCAACCTGGACATGAAGCATGGTGTTGAGGCCAAAAACTATGAAGAGGTAATGGCCAGTTTTGTTTTTAAATAATAATTTAGTGTATTTTTAATAGGACAGTGTAGCATATCTTTAAATGTCATGTGAAATTACAGTGAAAGTCCCATCACTGGTCAGTATGATTGTCCAGCATTATGTAAGATGCACACAGCATAAAAACTTGAGAGATTTTATTTTCATCTTTTTCTAATGTTGCTGATGCAGTATATTGACGTCAAGGTGTCCAGTAATGTTGGTATAAAAATCAGTGGAGGAGGTAATTTCCCCTCTGCATCATGTAGTACTTTTCCATATAGGGACATTTTCTTGTGCATCATTACATTACTTTGTAGTCCTCCAGAGAATAAATTAGCACTTGCTGTGGCTGCTTCGGGCAACTCTTAATAATAAGTGTGGCAGTGTTGGAGCCTTGTGAGCAGACAATCACCTCGCTCTCTCCCCGCCCACTCATGGTTTCACCAACATTACACGATGTTCCGATTGTGTCGGGGGAAGCTCAAGTGGACATCCCTGTCTGTGGGCAGGAGGGTGGTGCTGAAATCCTGCATGTATTCACCGACATAGTGTTACTTTGAACAAATGTGCAAGCTGTTCCATAGAGGCGGTAGTGCTATTTTGCAAATGTGCTGGAATGATTTCCTGCTTGTTATACAATGCTTGAGAGTACACTTGGCAGATAAAAGTTGTTGTATTCAGCATTTCTTTTTGCACCTTTTCTTTTTTTAAAATTCTGCGGCTGTGGCGCAGGTGTAGTGTGGCCAACTACTGATCGGAGAGTCAAGGGTTCGATTCCCGCTCTGTCTGCTGTCTGCATGTCAAAGTGTCCTTGAGCAAGACACTGAACCTCCAGTTGCTCCTGGTGGAGCCCATTCAGGAGCTCCTGGCTCCTGAATGGGTGGATAGCAGGATCTGTACAGTGCTTTTGTCATCTAGAGACGAGAAAAAGCATTATAAGTGAATGCCATTTACCATCTCAGGGGCAGAATTTCCTCCCACTCAGTTTTTTGTTGGGTAAGCTCAGCTGTGTATCTGGACCTGCTGAGCAAGTTGAGGCTCAAGTGTGGTTTGTCTGATCCAGACAAAGGGAAACAGTACATAGGTTTTATCCACAGAGGAACCAAATAAACCAGAAGTTGCAAACTTTAAGTTCAATGAACTGATAGATAACCTTCTTGCTGAGTTTTATCAGTCTGACCTATTTAATGAACACTACGCAGATCGTAAAGTTTATTCTATTGGTTGGCAAATCAGTCTGGTGTAAGAATACCCAAACAAATGGTTATTGTAAAAATATCTTTAATAAATAGAATCACTAGGATGCTGTGTTTCATGAATGAAACAAGAGTCCAGCAGTATCACAATAAAATTGTCACTGTAAGCACTATCTGTTGCCCCACCTGCTAAATTTGGACATGTCATACTCTGGTAATAATGCAAATACATCAGGCCCCAGCATGTCGGGTGCAGCTGTTTGTTTACACCAGTGCTCAGATGGCAGAGTTCTCACAGGCTTACAGTTGACCTCAAAATGATTCAACTCCCATTGCAACTTTATTTTTTAAAATCTTCAAACTTTCAGCTTGTTTGTAAAAACAAAGAACAAAAAATGATCAAACAACAAGCTTTTAAATAGTTCAGTAGCTGAGTTATTTAACTGTTTCTTTATTTGATTCTTGATATATTTTTGAAATAAAAACAATTTGTAATGCAAAGTTAAATAACTTAAAGTGCCACTGTAAATGAACAAGTGCATTTGCAGTTTGAGATACAACTCATACACACAGTCTAACAGGGACACCTACTGGAGAAAGTGCTTACAACATTTCACTGTGCAATGGTAAAACTGCTCTTGGGGTGTGTTTTGTTCTTCCAGATTGCCAAGGTAGAGAAACTGAAGCCTCTTGAGGTGGAGTTGAGGCGACTCGAGGACCTGTCAGAGTCCATTGTGAATGACTTCGCTTACATGAAGAAAAGAGAAGAGGAGATGCGGGACACCAATGGTAAAACAAACGCTGATGTTATATGAACCATCATCTGGAGGGAAGCAGGTCAAACAGGTGGTGGGTGGGATGTGAGGGGTCTGCTGAGATGGCTTTGGTATTCCTGAGACAGAAGGATCTGGAGATGTCCTCTAGAGAGGGCAGAGGGCCGCCAATGATTTTTTTTTTTTTTTTTTTTTTTTTTTTTTTGTGCCGGTGTTGATAACCCTGTGCACAGCCTTCCTATTCTCAGCCGTGGAGCCGGCATACCACACACCCAGACAGTAGGTGAGCACACACCCCACTGAGCAGCAGTGAAGAAGCGGCCAGCAGCAGCTTCTGATCCAGGTTGTTCTTCCTCAGGACATGGAGCAAGTGCAGCTGCTGCTGGGCTTTCTTCACCAGGGCCTTGGTATTGTCAGTCCAGGAGAGGTCAGAGGTGATGTGGGTGCGCAGGAACCCACCCTGGGCACCCGGTGGTGACAGTTTCCACGCAGTCTCCATTTATGAGGAGGGGGGTGTGGGTCCTGTCTTTGCTTCCTGAAGTCCATAATGAGTTAAGATAAGATAAGATAAGCCTTTATTAGTCCCACAATGGGGAAATTCCAGGATTGCAACAGCACAGGGATAGCAACACTCAGAGCAACAATCAGAAGGCAAGAAAAAAACAAGAGCAGCTAGTATACATATGTACATATTAATGTAAATATATATATAGACACACAGTGCAGCGCATTGTGGTTGGTGGATGTGCAGCAGAAAGTCTAAGCTCTCTCTCCGCGGATGCGGCGGGCCTGCTGGATGTCTTTGGGCATGATGGTGACCCTCTTGGCGTGGATGGCGCGCAGGTTGGTGTCCTTGAAGAGACCCACCAGGTAGGCCTCGCTGGCCTCCTGCAGAGCCATGACGGCGGAGCTCTGGAAGCGCAGGTCGGTCCTGAAGTCCTGAGCGATCTCCCTCACCAGGCGCTGGAAGGGCAGCCCACGGATGAGCAGCTCTGTGGACCTCCGGCAGCGACGGATCTCTCTGAGCCACGGCACCGGGCCTGCAACGGTGAGGCCTCCTCACTCCGCCGGCGGCCGGAGCGCCTTTTCAAGCAGCCTTGGTGGCCAGTTGCTTCCTGGGGGCTTTTCCTCCAGTAGATTTACGGGCGGTCTGCTTGGTTCTTGCCATTGCTCTTTATTATTCTGTCTTATATTTCCTGCACGCCGCCCAAACTCCAGCCCGGCACCCGCGTCGCTCCCGCTTCAGCTGTCCCGGTATGTCGACCCTCTCCGTTAGCACCGGGTGGCGACCGAGTGCCAGCTAGCTCCTCCCTGCTGCATCGTCTCCTGCTGTAAACAGAGGCTCCGTCCGCCGACTCGGGAGATCCCCGGGCGCGATCTGTGTGTCCGTGATACACATAGAGTGAAAGGTGTGCCGGATCAGAAAGCCATCACCGGATCAGAAAGAAGAAGGAAGATAAAAAGACTCAGAATTGAGCCGCTGTTGCAAAAGGCAGCCAACTCGTGTGGCGCCGGATGATTTTTGCAGGAGTTATAGCCCTCACTTTTGATTTCCTATTTCACTTCAGTAGAGGTGAAGTAGGACAAAATGGACAATAACTCATGACTGTTATTATCACATAGTGATGACAAGTCAGTGATCGGGTTCTTAAATCCAACTTCAGCTTGTCCATTTTGTCATCCATTCCCACTGTAAAACAGTTGAGCTGACACAGATAGCCATTAGTGGCAAACGGTGATTTAGCTTGGTGGTAGGGCTGTGCGAGATGACGGTATATATCGGATCATGATATAAAAACGTCCATTTCATAGAATATCATTTATATCTTGATTTAAAATGCACATACTCCCATTTCTTGAGCAAAGCCCCTCACGCACTACTTGGCAGCGCCCCGCCTGTCCTCCGCAGTACATGCAGCAGAACAGGTGTGTGGTGGGTGGCTAGGCTCTTTGGTGGTTGCTAACTCCAGACTACCGGTTTGGTCGAATAGCTGCTACTCCTGTTTGCCAGGGCTGTGGGATTGTTTTCCATCATGCTGTGTCAGAGACCATAGTCTGCTAACCTCGTTTTAATAGGAGGTAAGTAACGTTCACACCATGTCTACTAATAAAACGGCAAATGCTAAATGACGATGCCAAGTTGTGCTAATTGGAAACATTAGTGTGTCAGACCATCATTTCTTTGGTTTAAATTACTGCTGAGTTTCTTAGTTTTGTCTGGGAAAAAAAAAATTAAAGCTGCAAAAGTGCATGATGGTGGCACATACATGCAAAATAAATAATAAATTAATTAAAATGGGTCAGAGGAGTAAGTTGGCTCTGAATGTAATTAATTTGATTTCTAATTTAATTAGTCAATAATGGCGATAATGAATAAAGTTAAAGTCATCACATGTATTTTATTACATTACCTTTTGTGTCTTTTATTTTCAGATCATGACCAATCTGAAATATTTTTACTAAAAGGCAAACAGGTTAAAATCAGGCCAGAATGGCAGTCATCAGGTTGTGGATGTACACTTAAATTTTCATTGATTTAAACTTAACAGCTAATTTATAGCTGTAGATGGCAGCACATTTTTTTTTAATGTTTTTTCTTTTTCTTTCTTTTTTTTTTTTTTTGCTATTCTCCTCTGGCTCAGGAAATATTTAACTTATTGATGTTTACTTTTTATTCATACAGTGCATCCGGAAAATCTTCACAGCACTTCACTTTTTCCACATTTTGTTATGATACAGCCTTATTCCAAAATGGATTAAATTCATTTTTCCTAGAAAATTCTACACACAATACCCCATAATGACAATGTGCAAAGTTTTTTTTTTTTTTTTTGAGATTTTTGCAAATTTATTAAAAATAAAAAAAACTAAGAAATCACATGCACATAAGTATTCACAGCCTTTGCTTAGTACTTTGTTGATGTACCTTTGGCAGCAATTACAGCCTTTCAAGTCTTTTTGAATATGATGTCACAAGTTTGGCACACCTATCTTTGTGCAGTTTCGCCCATTCCTCTTTGCAGCACCTCTCAAGCTCCATCAGGTGGGATGGGAAGCATCGGTGCACAGCAATTATCAGATCTCTCCAGAGATGTTCAATTGGATTCAAGTCTGGGCTCTGGCTGGGCCACTCAAGGACATTCACAGAGTTGTCCTGAAGCCACTCCTTTGATATCTTGGCTGTGTGCTTAGGGTCATTGTCCTGCTGAAAGATGAATCGTCGCCCCAGTCTGAGGCCAAGAGCGCTCTGGAGCAGGTTTTCATCCAAGATGTCTCTGTACATTACTGCATTCATCTTTCCTTCTATCCTGACTAGTCTCCCAGTTCCTACTGCTGAAAAACATTACCACAGCATGATGCTGACACCACCATACTTCACTGTAGGGCTGGTATTGGCCTGGTGATGAGCGGTGCCTCGTTTCCTCCAAACATGACACCTGGCATTCATGCCAAAGAGTTCAGTCTTTGTCTCACCAGACCAGAGAATTTTGTCTCTCATGGTCTGAGAGTCCTTCAAGCGCCTTTTGGCAAACTCCAGGCGAGCTGCCATGTGCCTTTTACCAAGGAGTGGCTTCCGTCTGGCCATTCTACCATACAGGCCTGATTGGGGGATTGCTGCAGAGATGGTTGTCCTTCTGGAAGGTTCTCCTCTCTCCACAGAGGAATGCTGGAGCTCTGACAGAGTGACCATCGGGTTCTTGGTCACCTCCCTGACTAAGGCCTTTCTCCCCCAGTCGTTCAGTTTACACGGCCGGCCAGCTCTAGGAAGAGCCCTGGTAGTTCCGAACTTCTTCCATTTACAGATGATGGAGGCCACTGTGCTCATTGGGACCTTCAAAGCAGCAGAAATTTTTCTGTACCCTTCCCCAGATTTTTGCCTCGAGACAATCCTGTCTCAGAAGTCTACAGACAATTCCTTTGACTTCATGCTTGGTTTGTGTTCTGACATTCACTGTCAACTGTGGGACCTTATATAGACAGGTGTGTGCCTTTCCAAATCATGTCCAATCAACTGAATTTACCACAGGTGGACTCCAATTAAGCTGTAGAAACATCTCAAGGATGATCAGTGGAAACAGGATGCACTTGAGCTCAATTTTGAGCTTAATGCAAAGGTTGTGAATACTTATGTACATGTGATTTCTTAGTTTTTTATTTTTAATAAATTTGCAAAAATCTAAAAAAAACCAAAAAAAACTTTTTTTCACGTCATTGTGGGGGTACTGTGTGTAGAATTCTGAGGAAAAAATTAATCCATTTTGCAATAAGGCTGTAACATAAAATGTGGAAAAAGTGAAGCGCTGTGAATACTTTCCCGATGCACTGTATATGATTTAGAAAAAAAACACCTCAAATTAATGAGAATCAAGTCTCAAATGCACATTAAAAACTAACAATACTGCTAAATTATGAGGGAAAAGGGTGCATGTAAAAAAAAAAAAAAAATGAGAGATGGTGCTTTTTATGTGATTATCTAAACTGTAGAATTTACAGGGAATGTATACCGCGATATATATCATTATCACAATATAAGATTACTTATATTGTGATATGAAATTTTGGTCATCGCACAGCCTTACTTGATGGTAGTCCCTACTAGCTGAAGTGCACTTCTCTCGGTTTATCTTGGCTCTTTAGATGAAATCGAGTCAATCATCTCATACTATGTGGACAGACACTGCATTTCTTTTCGATACAAGCTGTTTTAATTTTCCTGCTGTGTTCTGCTGCTTCCAAACAGCGATAACTGATCAGCATCTGGGGTGCAGAGTCACGTGACTGTGCATATTAAAGGACCAGGACGTGAAAGCTTTCGTATACACATGCACAAAACAGAGTGAGGGGAAATACTGGGGGGGGGGGGGGGGAAACAATATGAGTAAGATTATGTCTGTTTAGGTTTTATTTCAGTTAATTGCCTAGCCCTGTGACAACCGTGTTCAGCTGGCTCAAGAACTGAGGATGGATGAAGAAAGATTCAAACGATATGTCACACTATCAAAAAATCAGCTTGATTTGAGTAAAAAAAAGTTTAAATTTTTGAGCTTTTGGCCCTATGTCATTTGGTTACTCTTGTTGCCATGGCAGTGGAATTTTCTGCTCTCCTCTAGTTGAAAATGGTGGAACTTTTGGTTTTTGATATACCACAAACCATCAACAGGTGAATGCACCATTAACTACCACAGCAAGTTGTTGCAGTGCTCTTGGGATTTAATCACATCATACACATTCTGCAACAAAATTAAATGAGCACAAAAAGTGTTGTTGATGTGAAGTCACTGGACACTAAAACTAAGACTCTTATTTGCCTTTTTTTTTTTCAGAATCTACCAACACACGAGTCTTGTACTTCAGTATATTCTCCATGTGCTGTCTCATTGGACTGGCCACATGGCAGGTCTTCTACTTGAGGCGCTTCTTTAAGGCAAAGAAGTTGATTGAGTAGAGCGACTCCCCTCCACTCCTGGGCTCCTTACCCTCAAGGGGATGCTGCCTGACAGTCAGCCAACACATCCCAACATCCACCCTCCTTGGACTAGCTTCAGCACATGACAGCAAGTGGGGTCGAGGGGCTCAAAATCTAGTTTTCAAGGCTGCAAGAGAGTACCAAGGTTTTCTTCTGGAAATAAGATTCACCTGCTTATTTAGTGGTTTGAAACATGGAAAGCGCTGTGGAGAGAAATGATCTGAGAGCCATGGGGGCCGAGTGGGACATGTCTCTGTAGTTCACATTTCTGTCTGCTCCGTTTTAAATGTTGCAGCTTACTGAATAAGAACTTGTTCCTTCAGTTGGGTGAACATTGTTTTGATTTTGAGCTCAGTTTGAATGGATGTGCCATGAGCAAATGTCTTTTTTCCTTCTGGTTATATGTACATTCTTTGCCATACTAAGCAGACTAGGTCCTTCTTGCCCTTTTTATCAAGTGAAGGCTCTATAAAACAGTTTACTTGGAGACCATTGGCAACCACAGAACTTGTTTTGTCTCCTAATTTGCATACATGTTGGGTAGCTAAATTTAACTGCATTTAGTTTTTTCATATTGTAATTACCACTTAGTTCCTTCTACTGGTAGTGTTTTTTTTAAATGAGGGGCGGGGCTTGCAAAATGTCAGAGTGATATGCTCTTTGTTGTGAATTAGGTCACTGTTTTGAGCTCTTGCACGTTCTTGTTTTCTTGGAGCATTATAATCTATCAAAATTAGTCAGGAACCTGAAACCTTGTAATTTGGAAGCAATTTGCAATACTGTATGTATACTGCTATGAGTGCAACATCAACCTAATTTCAATAATACAATTTATATATATGTTTATATAAGTTTCCCTTCAGTCCTCTTCTTAACACTGGTTCTCATCTACAGGATTTGCAGATCCATCATGCTTCCTTTCAGTAGAAATGTTTAAAACTTTAGTTATGAGTGGTTGATTGCAGATGCTTATTGTTTTTGACTGGGATTAATTCAGACATTTGTCATGGATACATTTTTAATAATGAACATGCACATTGTGGGCAGTCACTGATTTTTATTTTGACTGATAAATTTTGTAAATTTGTGTTGGGCTTTTATTCAATAAAGTATTGGATGGATTTACAGGACTTATTTTGTCATTGGGCATGTTTGAGTTCTCCATTTGAAATACCTAATGGGTTATAAAGAGCATTGTAGCTATTGACAACCTCCCAAAATTCAATGATTGTGTGAAACTAGAGCTTTGGTCAAACAGATATCAATTTCCCATCATTTTTGTCAATGAGCCAACTGCTCATAGACAAAATGTTTCACACGGAGTACAGGTGCATCTCAATAAATAAGAATATCATCAAAGTTCATTTATTTTAGTAATTCAATTAAAAAAATAACTTGCATAGATTCTTTACACACAGTGACATGTTTCAAGTGTTTATTTCTTTTTAATTTTCATGAGTATGGTTTACAGCTAATGAAAACCCAAAATTGAATTTCTCAAAAGAATATTGGACAAGATCAATGAATTGGAAGTGGATTTTTAATAGAAATATTGGCCAACTGAAGAGTATGTCAGTACACACTACTTGGTTGGGGCTCCTTTTGCATAAATAACTGCATTAATGCGGTGTGGCATGAAGGCGACTAACCTGTGGCACTGTTGAGGTGTTATGGAAGCCCAGTTTGCTTTGATAGAGCCTTCAGCTTGTCTGCTGCATTGTTGGGACTGGTGTCTCTCATCTTTGTCTTGACAATACCCCATAGATTCTCCATGGGATTTAGGTGAGTTTTCTGGCCAATCAAGTACAGTGATACCATGGTCACTAAACCAGGTTTTGGTACTTTTGGCAGTGTGGGCAGGTGCCAAGTCCTGCTGGAAAATGAAATCAGCATCCCAATAAAGGTTAGCAGCAGATGGAAGCATGAAGTGCTCTAAAAATTTCCTGGTAGACTGCTGCACTGACTGTACTTGATAAAACACAGTGGACCAACACCGGCAGATGGCATGGCTCCCAAAATCAGGTGCCAAGTCCTGTCGTTAAGAAATCAAGGTCTCACGAGTCTGGAAGAAGAGTGGACAGCCACAGAATCCCAAGTTGCTTGAGGTCCAGTGTGACGTTTCTACAGTCAGAGATGATTTGGGGAAACATGTCAGGCAGCGGTGGCCTAATGGTTAGGGATGTGGACTGGTGAGTGAAGGTTTGCTGGTTCAACCCCAGGATTAGATCTGGGTGGGACAGATGACATAGCAGTGTTTGCCCCACCCTCCTTAACCCCACTGTGGGTTGAGGAAGGCCCTTAACCCCAGCTGCTCTAGTGGAGCTGCTCAGTGGCCACAGGTCAGTCTGTGGTTGTACTGGGCAGCTTCCAGGTGAGTGTGAACAGTGTCCTTGAAAAAGAGAGGTTTCCTCTCAGTGGAACTGCCCTGTATAAATAAAGGTTAAATTATAAATATAGACTGATAGATGTACTTTATTGATCCCAAACTGGGAAATTACATTTTAACAGCAGCATGACAGTAGACAACCAACTGACAGAAACACACGCAGCATGACAAAGGGAAGTAAAACTGCAAAAAACTTATATACATCATAGATGAATAGCTGGTGACCCATATAGGTACATGAATTATACCCGTTGTACAATGCAGGACTATCAGGTGCAGAGTGAAATGTGAGGCACCAGTTAGACTGAAAGATGCAGTATGGTAGCATAGTTATGACCAGAGTACGACATCAGAGTGAGTTATTGTACAGTGAAATGGCATGTGGCAGGAAAGACTTCCTGCACCTATCCGTTCAGCAGTAAAGTTGTAGCAGTCTGCTGGAGAAAGTGCTCCGCTGTCTGTCCAGTGTGTGGTGGAGGGGGTGATCAGGATTGTCCATGATGGATCACAGTTTTTTTCATGTCCTCCTCTCCACATTCTCAAAAATCTTCGGCCTGATACCAATTACAGAGCCAGCCCTCTTGATAATCATGCCAAGTCTGTTGGTGTCGTTGGCTCTGATACTGCTACCCCAACAAACGGCAGCAAAGAAGATGGCTCTGGTGGCAACGGCCTGGTAGAAAAGCTCCAGCACCCTGTTGCAAACATTGAAGGATCTCAGCTTCCTCAGGAAGTAGAGTCTGCTCATCCCCTTCTTGTACGCAGCATTGATGTTGGATTTCCAGTCCAGTCTGTTGCTGATCATGCTTTGGCTAACCAGTTCTTATTATCTTGTTGACTATTGCTCTTGAGATCTGGAGATCAACACAGAGCGCTGGGAGGACCTTGCAACGGACCGCTCCAAATGGAGAGGCACCCTGACCAGACAGCTCAAGGCGGGTGAAGAGAGACTGACTGCTGCAGCAGGAAGAACCGCCACAGACCCAGTAGCACGGAGACCACCCACAAGTGCGACCTGTGTGACAGGGACTGCCATTCGCGCATCGGCCTGTTCAGCCACAGGCGGTGCTGTTCCAGCAGAGTAGACGTTTAGGATTCTCTTCCATGGTTATCATAGACCGACGGATTGCTCTTGAGTGCTGCTATCCCTTTGCTGCTGTAATCCTGGAATTTCCCCACTGTGAAACTAATAAAGGCTTATCTTATGACACCCAGGTATTTGTTGTCCTCAACTACCTCCACATCCTCCCCCCTAATCTGCAATGGCTGTGAAGGCGTCCTCTTCTTCCTGAAGTCAATCACCATCTCTCTGGTCTTGCTGACATTCGGCCTCAGGTGATTCTACTCTGTCCACAAATCTGTCTACCAGTGCCCTGTGCTCCCCCTTCTCTCCCCTCCTCTTATACACCCAATAACAGCTGAGTCGTCCGAGAATTTCTGCAGGTGGCATGAGTTGGTGTTGTACTGAAGGTCAGTGGTGTATAAGGTGAAGAGGAAAGGAGAGAGCACAGTCCCCTGTGGAGCTCCCGTATCACTAACCACCACATCAGACAAGACATTGCCCAGCCAGACAAACTGTGGTCTGCCTGACAGGTAGTCAGTAATCCAGGAGATCACAGAGCTGTCGACCCCCATCCCCCGTAGCTTCCCACCCAGCAGCAGTGGCTGGATGGTATTAAATGCACTGGAGAAATCAAAGAATATGATTCTCACAGTGTCTCCTCCGCCATCCAGGTGCAGATGGGCTCGTTGCAGCAGGTAGATGACAGCGTCTTCAACTCCTAAATGGGGCTGATGTGCAAACTGCAGAGGGTCCAGCCACGTCTTCACCTGCAGTCTGAGGTGGGCTAAGGCTAGTCTCTGAAGGACCTTCATCACAGGGGGTGTGAGGACAACTGGTAGATAGTCATTCAGGTCAGATGGAGACGACTTCTTGGGGACAGGAACCAGGCAGGGTGTCTTTCACAGCACCAGTACTCTCTCCAGACTCAGGCTTAGGTTGTACAGGTGCTTCAGTACCAGAGCGAGCTGGTTGGCCCAGGTCCTCAGGATTCTGGCGGAGATGCCATCAGGGCCCGCAGCCTTCTGCTGACGGAGTCTCTCCAGCTGTTTCTTAACCTGGTGTGTAGTCACAATCATGTGTGTGTGGTGGGGGTGGGGTGGGGGGCTGGTGTCCCCAGAGGAGGGTGAGGGGGGGAGATGGAGAGAGGTGCTGCACAGGAGGGGTGGGGGGGTGGGGAGCCTGGCTGTGTTGTGGGGGTGACAGACGGTGAGTTGAGCCTATTAAAAAACAGATTCAGCTCATCAGCTCTCGCAAGGATCCCCGATGTCTGTCTGTCTCTCCCCTTACACCCAGTAATTTGTTTCATTCCTGTCCAGACATCCTTAGTATTGTTTTGCCTGAGTTTATCCTCCATCTTCCTCCTGTAATTACTTCCTCCTGTAGATGACATTAAGAAAAATGCCATCTGCTGATGGTGGTCCACTGTGTTTTATCAAGTCCAAAGTCAGTGCAGTCGTCTAACAGGAAATTTAAAAGCACTTCCCACTTCCCTCTGCTGATAAGCTTTGGAGATGCTAATTTCATTTTCCAGCACCTGCTCACACTGTCAACAGTACCAGAACCTGGTTTAGTGACCATGGTATCACTGTACTTGATTGACCAGCAAACTCACCTGACCTAAACTCTGTAGAGAATCTATGGGATATTGTCAAGAGGAAGATGAGAGACACCACACCCAGCAATGCAGACCAGCTGAAGTCCACTATCAATGCAATTTGAGCTTCCATAACACCTCAGCAATGCCACAGGCTGATGCAGTAATTCAAGCAAAAGGAGTCCTGACCAAGTATTGAGAGTTTATATGGGTGTGGTCGTCTACAGTAGGCCAACATTTCTATTAAAATCACCTCTTTAAATTGACCTTATGTAATATTCTATTTTTTTTTTTTGAGAAACTGAATTTTGGGTTTTCATTAGCTGTAAACCTGTGTGCAATGAATCTACTCTTACTGTGTGTAATGAATCCATACAATATGAGTTTCACTTTTTGAATTGAATTACTGAAATAAATTAACTTTTTGATGATATTCTAATTTATTGAGATGCACCTTGGACAAGTTCTACAAATCCTGCATTTCACATAAGGGGCAGTCGTGGCTCAGGAGGTAGAGCAGGCCGTCTAATAAGTGGAAGGTTGGCAGTTCAATTCCCACTCCCCCTACCCTGCCGTGTGTCCTTGGACAAGACACTTTACCCACCTTGCCTCCAGTGTCTGTGACACTGGTGTGTGAATGTGAATAAATGTTTGGTGGTGGTCGGAGAGGTCGTTTGCGCCGATTGGTAGCCACATTTATGTTAGCCTGCCCCAGGGTAGCTGTGGCTACAGAAGTAGCTTACCACTATATTGTCTGTGGCGTGAATGAATAATGGACTCATTGTAAAACATTCAGGAGGAGACCCCGGGGCAGACCCAGGACTCACTGGAGAGACTATGTCTCCCAGCTGGTCTGGGAATGCCTTGGTATCCTCTCTGAAGAGCTGGAGCAGGTGGCTGGGGAAAGGGAAGTGTGCGCTTCTCTGCTTGATCTGCTGCCTCCACAACCTGGACCTCCGGAAAAGTGGTAGAAGATGAATAGATGGATGATAAGCATCTTTGGGTGTCATGAAAAGTGTGATATAAATGCAATCTATTATTATGAAAGCAACCAGCATGACAACCAACATGATCATCGGTGCCCCTCTGCCCCCCCCCCCCCAGACATCTATCACACCCACCTCACCCGCAGAGCCATCAACATTGCAGGCAACACCTCCTACCCCTCACACTCCCTCTTCAGCCTTTTGCCCTTGGGGAAAGGGTACTGGAGCCTCTGGATGTGCTCCACAAGACTACTAAACAGCTTTCTTCACCAGGCCAACAGGACCCTGAACTCTACCCACTCCGTCCCCATCCCCCTGGGCCGTAACACACTCAGCCACACAATAACTACAGTACCTCAGCTGTTTGCACAGAAAGACTTGGCAGACCAACAGTAAATACATCTGTTGCTGTATGTTATGTCTGCAAACCTGGTGATGAATGAGGCAGAGATGGTGGTAGCATCAAACACAGCTTTATTAATGTTATGGAATGGCAGTACACGGCAAGCACCTAGCGTGGGCATCTGACACAAGAGGAAGTGCCATGGCGGCTCACCCCGCTATATAGGGCAGTGCGGTGACGTGACAGGAAGTCGGCGTCACCACACTGCACTTCACGATAAGTGCGCCATGATATTCTCTCCCCTCTTTACAAAGTCCCAAACCCCACACACAATATGAACCCACCCCAATTTATAACCTGAATCAAACTAAGGTAACGAAAACTAAGGTACTCAAATGGCCAAACACATTCACGCAAAACAACCTAAAATAGAGTTGGTGGGTGGACTACCACACAACCCGTACGGCACGGTGGATTATTCTGCCACCGAATTAAACTAAAAGTCCTTTATTAAAACTAAAAATATCTGCCGTGCTCCTAAGCTAACATTTAAAACACAATAACAACAGAACTATAAACAAACTGCTACAGCACAGTCACTTGGGTGGGAAAGGTGGAACCGGCATGGGGAGCCCAGGGCAGCCCCTCAGCAGGCACGCCCCTGGAGGCAGCAGGCCCCTGGAGTGATGGCTGATCTTCTGGACAATGGAGCCCGGATCCAACACTGCCATCACTCTTGTCCAGCCTCGCCACCTGAAGCGTCCTCCTTGACATGCCGAAGATGATTGGCATGCCTCGACGAGCCATCAGACAACCGGAAGTACACTGTGCCCAACTTTGCCACTATCCGCAGACGTGCTTGGCATTTCGCTGGCTGTCATCTGGCCCATCTTTGCCATGGTTCTTCGTGACCCCAAACCCGAACCAAGTCCTTAACCCGAAGTGGGGCCCTGCTCGACCTGGTGTGCTGCTGCTGAGCATGCGGTAACTCCATGCTTGTCGGTCTAGCCCCGTCTGTTAAGTTTTAGATACAATATATTGTATATAACTGTCATTTATCAAGTGTTTGTTGTGCTGTTATCCGCAGGGCTTTTATTGTGAAAGCGAGCAGAAGGTGGGGAAGCGGATATGTTTTTTCGGGGGACTCTCATGTCAGTTTTTGTGATCGGCAATAAAGGTGTAAGCAGACATAATGAGTGTGTTGTTCTTATCGTCTTTCACCATCCTCTTCTAAAAACGTTGTAGCGGTCACCATCGAAGCTGCAGACCCCCATCCCCCTGCGGCCAAGCTCCAGAGGCATCTGGGGCTAGCATGGTGTCACTCGCTGACGCAGGTGCCCCACCACCGCACTCAGTACCCCCCACCACCACCACCATTTCCCGAGCACTGGCACTGAGACTTTCCCGCACCGAACCTGAGTGAGGCTGGTCCTGCTTGATCGCTAGCATGTCTGGTAGCTCCTCGTCCCACACCACGTCCTCTTCGGCTGCTAGAACCCACCGGTTTCAGAGGCCACAACCCGACCATTTGTTCCCAGCACCGTCTTTAATGGCGAAACCCAATCTGTAGAACAGGTCACAGCCCATGATGTTATTGCCACGCGCTGCCACTTGGAACGTGAAGTCAACCACCTTTGCAGACTTGTAATGAACTGTTAACTCCAAAGTCCCAACCTTGCACAGCCTGCTACCTCTGTAGCCATACAACGGCACCGGGTTGCTTTTTATCCTGTAGTGGGGGAAGAACTTCTTCACCATGGCCCAGTTCAGCATCGACCGCACCACTGCCATGTTGAGCAACAGTGGAACCTCTACGCCAGGGGTGTCAAACTCAAATTCACAGTGGGCCAAAATTAAGCAGTGAAGTAAAGTCACGGGCCAAACTCAATATTTATTGAAAAATTAACTGCAACTGATATGTAATGTTTAACCTTTTCATATGGAAACAAACTTTAGTTTTGCTTAAACACAGAATCTGGAACAACCAAAGCTTGATATTACAAACACATGAGAAATTAAATTTGAAATAAAAGACACATCAGTGGTATTCATTTCTTATTTAAAGTATGTCTCTCCCCGTATCCTTTCAAGTTCCTTTTTAAAGTAAATCTTTTTCAAAGCCAGCAACAAAAGAACCAAAAATAATAATGTCATTCAATAAAAATCCAACATTTCAACTATTAACAGACCATGCCTTGCAGTAGAAAAAGTGCATAAATAACAGATATATTCAAGCTCAGTTTGCTACACTCTGATTTACTCTGCACATTGGTCTAAGCCAGATACCTGGCATCTTTTCTTAGATTCAAGTTCATCAATGTCTGGGGTCAGGCTTTGAGCTGAGGAAAACCTCAGGACGGAGTGAAGGTGTTCATCAGTGAGTCGACTTCTGTGAGGTGTTTTGTTCACCTTCATCATAGAGAACAGTTGTTCACATAGATATGTGCTGCCGAACATTGAGAGCATCTGAGCAGCTTGGGTGCGTAATTGAGGCATTGTGTCGGGGAGGAAACATGGAAACCGCGCAGCACCAACAGAGTCATATTTTGATTTGAGCATGTCATTACACTGGAGTTCAATTAGCTCCATTTGGAGGCTGGTTGGTGCGCTTTCCACGTCGATCGCAAACGGGTTACTGAGCAGTTCAAATCTCCCTTTCTGAGCCTCAAAGTCGGCAAATCGCCGGGAAAACTCGGCGCTGAGCACGTTGATTTTTTTCAGCAAACTGTGCGCTAGGCAGCACGGCAGGAGAAATTTGCTCTACCATGGTTTGGCAGCACGGAAAATGACCCAAGTTTCCTTGCAGCATCTGAGTCTTCCACAGACACAACTTAGTTTTAAAGGCCCTCACTGCTGCGTACATGTCTGTGATGATGTGGCCCCGTCCCTGAAGCTGCAGGTTAAGCACATCGAGATGGCTCACAATGTCAGACAGAAATGCAAGCTCACTCAGAAACTTTTTATCTCTCAGCTCTGTTGTGTCCTTCCCTTTGTTTTCCATAAACTGACAGATTTCCTCACGTAGCTCAAAACATCTGTTCAGTACTTTTCCTCTGCTTAGCCATCTCACCTCTGTGTGATAGGGCACATCTCTGTATTCCGAATCCAACTCCTCCAGAAAAGACTTGAACTGCCGGTGATTCAAACCTTTGGCTCTTATGAAGTTGACTACTCGTTTTATAGAGCTCATAACATGTTCCATTTGCAGAGCTTTGCCACAGAGCGCTTCCTGATGTATGATACAGTGATAAACTGTAAATTCACCTGCATCTTCCTCCCGCATCTTCTCCTGAATCCTGCCAACCAATCCTCTCTTTTGACCGCACATCGCGGGCGCACCATCTGTCGTCAGTCCCACAAGTTTATCCCAAGGCAGGCTCATTTCAGTTATACATTTGGATACCTCTTCAAAGATATCTTTTCCTGTGGTGATACCATGTATTGATTTTAATCCTAAAAGTTCCTCTGTGACGCACAGGCTCGAGTCTACTCCACGGATGAAGATTGACAGCTGGGCAGTATCAGACGTGTCGCTGCTCTCATCCACAGCAAGGGAGTATGCAATAAAATCTTTTCCCTTTTTTATTAGTTGTTCATGTAGATTAGTGGAAAGCTCACACACGCGCTCAGCCACGGTGTTTCTGCTCAGGCTCACATTTAAAAATTCTTGCTTTTTATCTGGGCACACGATGTCGCAAACTTTGACCATGCACTTTTTGACAAACTTTCCCTCATTAAAGGGCCGGGCTGATTTTGCTATCTCTGCTGCCACAATAAAGCTGGCCTTTACAGCAGCTTCACTTTTTGATTTTGCTTTCATGAACATAGTCTGCCGGCAAACCAGACTTCTTTTCATCTCCTCCACCTTCTGCAGCTTCTGCTTTACGTCCAGGTCCTTGTACTTTTCATAATGTTTTGTTTTATAGTGTCTTCTTATGTTATATTCTTTTGTTACAGCCACGTTAGCTCCGCACACAAGACAAACAGGTCTGTCCTTTATATTCGTGAATAGATAATCTGCCTCCCACCTGTCTTGAAAGCTCCTGTTGTCCATCTTTCGTTTGGCCATTTTTGTGGAGGGTGAAATTAATTTGTCCGATGTGACTGGAGCATGGTTGTCAATGACTGTCAACAGAAAAAAGGAGCGCTTGCCGGTTTCGACTGCGCGCCAACATACTAGCAAAGCATTGTGGGATTTGTAGTATTAGTGGTACAGTATATACCGCGGGCCAGCTCTAATGCACATTTGATATGATCTCGCGGGCCAATTATAATTACACTGCGGGCCAAATTTGGCCCGCGGGCCTGAGTTTGACACATGTGCTCTACGCCATCTAACTCCACTGAGCAATACATGTACCCGTTGGTGCTGGGGCTCACCGTATGTATGGTTGTCGGGGGCAGGCGGAGTCATTTCTTTCGTGGGCTCTTCAGCTCGGATAAGTGGCACACTCTGGCATAATGATTCAAGTGTCCACATCTGCTACAACGTTTTCCTCTTTCCGGGCATTCCTTTGCCTTATTGCGGTGTGTTGCAGACCCACAACCCTTGCACAGGGGTTTTCCTGAGGCAGACCTTCGGCTGTCAACATTGGTTTCCGTAACATCGTCATCCAAGCTATCCGAGTCCGCAACATTTGCTGTAGTGGGGGGTTCTGGCAGCCTCTGTGACTGGTGCCAGGTCAGCGCCGAAGCTAACTTGTCTGCGGCCTCCAACTGGAGGGCTAGCGTGACAGCTCTTGCTAATGTTAAGTCATTCAGCGCCATGAGTAGGCTAGCTCACAATGCAGCATTGCACATGTGCTCTGCTAGTTGGTCATGCACCATTTCATCTTCAAGCTGTCCAAAACGGCACTCGCTAACAAGCTGCCTTAAGTCAGCAACAGATTGGTGGTAGGCTCACCTACACGTTGGTGTCGCTGGCAAAAACAAATTCTCCATACAGTCACACTGTCTGGAGTGTGGAAATGGTTAGCTAGCAGCTCCACGACGTCCTCAAACGAGTCCGATGTGCCGAGTGTCCGTAGGACTCACTAGCCTTTGATACCCAGGTTGTGGACGAGAAGCGCATGTGCCCTCACCTTATTGAGCTTCCTGAGGTCCAGCACAGTGATGTAAGTCTGAAAAGTCTCAAACCAGCACGGCCAAGGCACTGGCAGTTCGCCCGGGAGCTTGAGGAAGGGACGGAGTGGTGTAACACACGCCTCCATGAGTTAATCCTCTGTAGCCAAATGTTATGTCCACAAACCTGGTGATGAGGCAGAGATGGTGGTAGCGTCAAACACAGGTTTATTGATGTTATGGAATGGCAGTACATTGCAAGCACGTAGCGTGGGCATCCCGCACAAGAGGAAGTGCCATGGCGGCTCATCCAGCTGTATGGAGTTTTTGCGTATGACGTAAGGGAGCGTGCCGCACTGGCCCAGCCAGAGTGTGCCGCCATATTGGATGGCAAGAAACAACAGCAGCAGCAGGGTGAAACAAACAACATAGCTCACGTGTACCTACAAACTCGGCAAAATGGTGTACTCCTGTGCTGCCCATGGATGTACCAACAGATACGGCCAACCAGGACTGGAAAATGTGTCATTCTACAGGTTCCCAGCAGATGAAAATTGCAGAAATGATTGGCTTGGAAACATGCAGAGATCCATCTTGCTGCCTTCTCAATGCTGCAAGGATGAGGGGAAAGTTGTCATTAATGATAAGGGGATAAGCAGGGAATTAAATGGCCGGTGTGAAATGCAAAAAAAAAAAAAAAGTTGGATTTTTGAATAATTACCTTCACTGACGTAATCTCTCGCTTTCTCATTCTGAGTCGGGTCTGGTTTGGGGGCGCCTCTCTGCTTGCTACAAAGGACAATGCACACATGAAAGGGGAGAAAACTATTGTAAATGTGCATAAAATCAGGTACGTTTTAACGCGGCGCGCCGTGGAGAGCCTTTAATAAAAAGAAAACACGCAGCGCGCTTCACTCACCTCCGAGTCCGACGAGCTGCTGTTGTTTTCCGACTCGTTCACCAGCGAGGACTTCACATCATCCACATCCCTTTCCGCTGACATGTTTTCCGATATCTTTTCCTCCTGCTCCCCTTCGTCTTTGAAAGATATCTCATCGTTGGCCCCCAAATCATCCCCGCCACCTCCGTTCAACTGAGGCATTTCGGCACACCAGAGGAGCGCACGGGAGCAAGATTAAAAACAAACGCGAAAACAATCGACCTTTTTTTTTTGTTGTTGTTGTCTGATCGGGGTTGTCCAGACGTGCTGCTGCTGTCCTGGGCTGGAAAAGGAAACAGACTACTACAGGGAAACGTCCATGATTCAAAACTCCTCTTTCATCCTCTGATCGTGATCCCGTCCATGTCGGGCGCTGTGTAATTAATCCACATTTAAATTTTGCTCTGCAGTGTGCTAAACGACTAAAGATTTTGGTCCTGAACTTTAAAAAAAAAAAAAGATGTGGGAACCCTATCATGAGCAATGAGAGGCAGAAGGGAGCAGGAAAGGCGGAAAGAAGCTGCAGCAGGACTACTGGACTTGTCTGCTGTTATGACTGCTGACAATGACTCCACTGAATCTGACACAGACATCGCAGACACAGTGTCAGAGGCCACAGTGTCAGTTGTTGAAGAGGATGATAGGGATGTTATTATGTCAGACTGTGACTGTGTGTTCTCCTCACTCATTCTGATCACTAAACAGTACAAGTTACGCCTGGGTTGTCACAGTGCAACTGCTGCTCTTGCCATCCAAGATGGCGGCACCTACGGCGTGTTTGTTTACCCCCCGCGAGTCACGGGACTTTTATGGCCCTATGCAAAAACTCCATAGGGCAGTGCCGTGACGCGACAGGAAGTCGGCATCACCACACTGCACTTCACAATAAGTGCGCCATGACATATGTCTCTACACTTGACTGCAACCATTTGCACAAATGCCATACCTGCTGTTGTCTGTCTGTTATTGAAATACTGATCATGTGCAGTCCAATCTGTCACTGCCTGCACCTACACTACCGCATTGAACTTGCAATTACCGGTATTACGGCTCCACTTTTTCTGTACATAGGATTGCTGGGTTTTATCTTTTATCTTTATTTGCACTACGGGTAGCATTACTGTACATAGACTGCTGTTGTTGTTTTTCATCCTTATTCCGTCTTTTCTTATATATTGCACACACCACTAAGAGAGAGAGAAACAGCATTTCAATTCTCCTGTATGTCCTGTATGTATAGAAGTATTGACAAATAAAAGTCTTTGACTCTTATATACAGTTAAAACCACAAGTTTACATACAGCGGATAAAAAGACAACCATTTTTTCTCACTAACATTAAATCAAACTGCAGTGCATGGGAGGAGCCTGCTGATGGCGACATTACGGCAAGAGGCGGTGAGCTGCGGCTGTCCCCCTCTGTGAAATAAAAAAATAATAATAAAAAAAAGGCAGCATTTCGGCTTGTTTCGTATAACGTGCGTGGCCTGAGTGTGGGTCATAGTGCTGTTGATGCAACAAGACGCCTGCTTGTTGACAAACTCTTGGAAGAGTGTGACATTCTGTCTTTAAGAAACCTGGCTGGCCAAGCACGACTTGGACAAATTAAACACTTGTGGTGACCCACCACAATCTACATGGACATTCAGCCATCACACTCAGCTAGGGCAGGAAGCAGAACAATTTGCATACGGACAGAGAGCCCCTAGGGGGACAACCAGAACAATGACTATTGTTATACATCCCCGGATTAAGGAGAGGAAGTCCGGCGCCAGTTAATCACGCGATTGATATGTATTGACTAATATGTATATCAATATGCAAATGTGCCATGCATTCTCTCTTGTCTGTATAAAAGGGCACACACACACGCACACACACACACAGCACAGCCACAGCGCTACTGTGTGTCTCATGATGATGGAGGAATAAAACTCTGAAACCTTCCAGCTCGTAGCGTCTCGCCTGAACTTATTCTTTCCTCCATACTGGTGACCCTTGACAAAGAATGGAACACGAGGTGAACACCCCGGAGATGACCCAGATGGGAAGCCCCAGCACGCGACATAGTGCGTCCCTCGCCTGAGCTTTTACCTCCACACTGGTGACCTGACAAGGGAGAATGACCGTCTGCTCCCTCTCACCGTGCTGTGGACACAGAGGACCAGAGAATGCCTGCAACCTCTTCATCCTCACCGGAGCGCAGCGCTGGGACCAAAATGTACCATGATCAACACGAGTGAACGAAGGAAGCAGCCTGAACGGGGACAATCATCAACGACTGCGCTAATTTCCACCGAGCTCCCCGACTCTGACTAAACTCTGGGCAGCGGACCTCCCGCGCACAGAAGCCCCGCAAGCACACCGTGGGATTACGAGGACAGCACAGCTGCCAGCTATATGGTCTCTGCGCCAAGCGCGCGCCACGCACGGGACAAAACCGGCTCCACAGACTGATACATCGTCCTCTGCCGCTGCACATACCCAAGAAACACGGCCGATCGCCACCCTCGGAACCTTTAGGGCTGCTCGGGCACCTGAAGCATACGTGCAGCCCGCACACAGGACTTTGTATGGGTTTCTCAGCCATGGCAAGGGGAATTTAGCCGATTGCTTTCCCCAATGACTTTAGGGTTGCTTTCTGCACCTAAAGTCAAACCGCCTCACACCCTCACACAGCTGCAGTTGTTTCACAGCTGCTACGCATCCTCTGGGAATTTGGCTACTCGCCTTCCCCACATCCTCGTTGGATCGAGCTGCGGGAGGAGTCAGATAAAATGTTTTTTTTCACAGCCACTGTGGATCTCCGCCAGGTTTACCGGGAAGGTCCCTCACCATCGTGGATCCACACGCAATTTTTGCACGGACCAGACACCTTTGACGTCCCGGGCTGGCACTCACTTACTCCCACCCCCCTCCCCCGCCTCCTGCACAGAGCTTTTCCCGCACCTCACTCCCTAAAGCCGGCCGATCGCCGTCTGGTTCCATTGCGCATGACTGCACACCGGCCCGTGCGCCCACAATCCACGGCCGTTCAACGTGCTGGAACTCGGAGCGAACACACTGCCCTTTCCACCCCTCCCCCGTCCCCCTCACGGACTGACATGCCCTCCAACAGTTCTACCAGAGCTGGAGCCAAATGGGGGGGGGGGGTCACAACCCCTGCTGAGTGCTCTGGGGGGAGCCCTGTGGTAACCCACCACAATCTTCATGGACATTCAGCCATCACACTCAGCTAGGGCAGGAAGCAGAACAATTTGCATACAGACAGAGAGCCCCTAGGGGGACAACCAGAACAATTTTTTTTTGATTTGTATACGTTATTGATCCCCAGAGGGGAAATTGAGGGCATCCACATGGATGGATGAAGCAGCCACGGTACGGCGCTATCCCTTTACCATTCACACACACATTCACACCTAGGGCCACTTTAGAGTCTCCAATTAACCTAACCTGCATGTTTTTGGCCTGTGGGAGGAAACCGGAGAAATCCCGGAGTAAACCCACGCAGACACGGGGAGAAACATGCAAACTCCACACAGATCACCGTTGGTCAGTGGCTGGGATCGAACCAGGGATCCCATGGCCAAGGGTGAGCCGCTGTGCTGCCACAGTGCTAACCACTGCGTCACCGCACTGCCCAATGAACTGCCCACAGAACAATGACTATTGTTATACATCCCCAGATTAAGGAGAGGAAGTCCGGTGCCAGTTAATCACGCAATTGATATGTATTGGCTGATATGTATATCAATATGCAAATGTGCCATGCATTCTCTCTTGTCTGCATAAAAGGGCACACGCACACACCTTCACAGCACAGCCACAGCGCTACTGTGTGTCTCATGATGATGGAGGAATAAAACTCTTAAACCTTCCAGCTCGTAGCGTCTCGCCTGAACTTATTCTTTCCTCCACACACTATACATAAGGATTTCCATGATGCCGGTGAATCCACCACTGATCTAGTCCGTGGCAGGATTCCTGGTGGAGTGGCTATTCTGTGGAACACAAAATATGACTCCATAGTAAATGTGGTGCTGTGGAGAGTGTGGGAAATGATGAGGCAGGTTTACGAGCAGACAAAGCTTTATTAACACTCTCACATCATCCAAACACAGAAAAGCAATGAATCAGCCAAACCAGGTTTCTCCTTATAAGCTTCACAGATCATCTCACATCTGCATGACATTTCACATCACACTGCATGATAGCCAACTCCACAATACATTTTCCTTCAACCCCCAGCTCCCTCTTCCTGCCAACTCCCCATGACATCCTTGCCTATTCTTCTCTTATGTTTAATCACTGCCTCCTGACTGAGACACTGTCTGCAGATTCCTCCACAATAATGCATTCCCACATCACCCCCCCAGACAAAGTTTCAGTCACTACGTCTTTTGGGCTTCAGTCTCCTCCCATATCTGCTGTAAATGGGGTCTCTGTGCCAGCGGGGGGCTGCTGGACGTGTGTCTGACTGCGGGTGGGCCAAGGCAAGGGGGGGGGGGGACTTCGCTCTGCCTGTGTGGCTGTTCTGGTGAATCATTTGCCTGGGGAGTTCTCCGTGGGGGTCTTCCACGCCGGGGGGCCCGGGCCAGCAGCACTTGCTCGTCTGCCACTACAAAGGCGGGCTTAAGTCTGTCTATGCATATTTTCTCCCGACGCCCCCCCAAGTCTAGCAAAAAATGCTTGTCCCCTGTTTCCAGCACTCTGAATGGGCCATCATAGGGTGGGCGCAATGGCGGGCGGTGGGTATCGGGTCTGACGAATACGAACTCCGCGTTCTTCAAAGTTTTTGGCACAAAAGCGCGTGGAAAACAGTGGTGGGCCAGGCCGGGCAGCGTGCCTGTGTCTGCACTACGCTGCAAACGCTGAGACGGGCAGCTGTCCGGCATGGGATTATCTGGCAAAAATTCCCTGGGTAGCTGCAGTGGCTGAGAAAAAACCAGCTAAACCGGGGAAGCCTTCAAATCCTCTTTTGGTGCAGAACGCAACCCCAATAAAACCCACGGCAACCGGTCAACCCAATTTGCATCCGTCAATGAAGCCCTGAGTGCTGCTTTCAGTGACCTGTGAAAACGCTCGCATAACCCATTTGCCTGTGGGTTGTATGCGGTCGTGCGATGAATTGCAACGCCCAGGCTGTGGGCCATCGCGGACCAAAGTTCGGAAACAAACTGAGGGCCCCTATCGGATGTGATGTCCGATGGGACTCCAAAACGTGCCACCCATGTTGTCAAAAAAGCGCGCGCCACGTCCGCGGACATGGTTGCCACCAGCGGAACTGCTTCTGGCCAGCGTGTGGTGCGGTCCACCACTGTCAGAAGGTGCGTGCACCCCTGCGACGGCGGGAGGGGGCCCACGAGGTCCACGTGAACATGGTCAAATCTTTTAGCCGGTATACTAAACGGTTCCAAAGGAGCCTTCGTGTGTCTGTGCACTTTGGCACGTTGGCACGCTACGCAGGCTGCAGCCCACTCTTTCACTTGTTTGCGCAGGCTTGGCCACGCGAATTTCGCTCCCACCATTTTGACTGATGCACACACTCCTGGGTGCGCCAAAGTGTGAACTGACTCAAACATGCGGCGGCGCCACGCGACCGGGACCACCGGGCACGGGCGTCCCGTGGAGACGTCGCAGATTAAGGGGGGGGCTGCCGTCTTGCAGTACCCTGCTCTCCAGCCTTAACCCTGTTGGTCCAGACTGGAGCGCGCGCATAACCGTATTGCTAATCTGCTCTGCTGCCATGGCTCTATAATCTATCCCTACGCAGACCGGGGCCACAACCGCGCGCGAGAGGCAGTCCGCCACCACATTCAGTTTACCTGACACATGCTGAATATCGGTCGTAAACTCTGAGATCGCGGCCAGCTGTCTCTGCTGCCGGCCCGACCATGGTTCCGAAACCTTGGTCATTGCGAACGTCAGCGGCTTGTGGTCCACGAATGCGGTGAAGCTGTGCCCTTCCAGCCAGAACTGGAAGTGGTGTATGGCCAGATGGAGAGCCAGCAACTCTCTGTCGAAAGCGTTGTATTTACGCTCACTGTCATGCAAAGCCCTGCTGAAAAAAGCGAGCGTCTGCCAAGAACCGGCGACACGTTGCTCCACAACGGCCCCTATGGCCCCGTCCGAGGCGTCGGTAGTGAGCGCTATCCGGGCCGCCGGGTCTGGGTGCGCCAACAGTGCGGCATTTGCCAGGGCTGCTTTAACCTCAGAGAACGCCTGCTCTCGCTCCGGAGTCCATTCGACTCCATCCGCGGGTTTCCGTCTCTTGAGCGCAGCGTACAATGGCTGCATGAGTTGAGCTGCGCGGGGGAGGAAACGGTTGTAAAAGTTAACCATCCCCAAAAATTCCTGCAGCGCCCTGACCGTCTGAGGCCGGGGAAAGTTTGCCACTGCGCGCACTTTGTTGGGCAAGGTTATCGCTCCCTCCGGTGAGACGCGGTGCCCCAAAAAGTCAATCACTGTCACGCCAAACTGGCACTTCGCCGGGTTGATTATTAACCCGTGCTCCTCCAACCTCTGGAAAACCTTCCTGAGGTGGGTTACGTGTTCGTCTTTGGACACACTGGCTACCGGGACATCATCCAGGTAGACGAACACAAACGGGAGATTGCGCAGCACCGCGTCCATCATGCGCTGGAACGTCTGTGCCGCTTCTTTTAATCTGAATGGCATGCGCAGAAACTCGAATAAGCCAAACGGAGTTATTACCGCTGTTTTGGGTATGTCCTCCGCGCACACTGGGACCTGGTAGTAACCGCGGACCAGGTCTATTTTAGAAAAAATGCGTGCTCCGGCGAGGTGAACGGAAAAATCCTGAATGTGGGGAATCGGGTAGCGGTCATGTGCTGTGGCGTTATTCAACCTGCGGAAATCACCGCACGGTTGCCATGACCCCTCAGCCTTAGGGACCATGTGTAGCGGGGATGCCCATGGGCTGTTCGATCGCCTGATGATGCCCAACCTTTCCAGGTTGGCAAGCTCCTTGCGCGCTATGGCCAGTTTAGCTGCGTCCAAGCGCCGAGATCGTGCAAAAGCAGGCGGCCTGGTGGTGGTGATAAAGTGCTCCACCCCGTGTTTAGCTATGGCCGCTGAAAACGTCGGGACCGTGAGTGCTGGAAACTGAGTGAGCAGTGTGTGGAACTTACCGCCTGGAGCAGTGACGTTGGCTTGTGTTACTGGCCCGGCCCCTCGACCTGTACAGGGGAGAGAGTCAAAGGACAGTGCATTAACCAGACGCCTGTTAGCAACATCAACTAGTAAACCATGCGCACACAGAAAATCAGCTCCAAGGATTGGGAAACTCAGTGCTACTATGACAAAAGTCCACTCGTATGTATGGCCATGTAGAGATAAAGCCAGTGTCCTCTCACCAAAGGTCTTGATGTCCAAGCCGTTTACTGCCAACCGACCTACGCCGGTTGGCGTAGGTCGGCAGGATGATGCTCTTCTGGGCTCCGGTGTCTACGAGGAAGCGTCTCCCTGAGCGCGAGTCCGTCACGTAGAGCAGCTTGTTCTCTTCACCGACGGTCGCAGTTGCTACCGACTGCCGGCCTCGGCGTTTCCCGAGCACTTGAATTGGCACGGTGGCACACATCTGCGTGCGTTCTCTCCGAAGCGGCGGTGGTAGAAGCAGAGCGTGCCTCTCTGGCGCTCCTTGGCCCCCGCTGCCGCTACCGTCGGTGGCTCCTCGCCTCCTCTGGTCGTCTCGCTGGGTTCTGACACCGCTGCGTTCACCGTGAGCACTTTGGTGGTGAGGATGATCCGGTCTGCCTCCTGGGCTAGCACACGGTAGTCACGCGCGGCCAGCAACGGCGAATTGGCCAGGACAGCTCTCGCCTCTGTTGGAAGGTTTCCGGAGGAAAAGGTGGGCAAACAGAAAATGCCCGTCGTCCGTGCCCATTAACGCCAACATCTTCTCCATCAGATCAACGGCCGAACCATCTCCTAGCTCGGAACGCTTCAGGAGCCTCTCTGCTCTCTTACAGTCCGAGAGCGTGTAGCGCCGAATCAGCGCAGCTTTGAGAGCCTCATATCTGCCGTGGGCTGGGGGCTGGTCGAGCAGGCTCGCTACCTGCTGAGCTGTGCGAGTGTCCAGCGCTGCAACCACATGGAAAAACTTGGTGTCGTCTGCCGTTACTCCCCAGAGGGTGAACTGGGCCTCGGTATGGTGGAACCAAGAGTGCGGGTTGTGCTGCCAAAAGTCCGGTAGCTTGACTGCAACAGCGCACGCGTTGCTGGGGGTTCCCGTCGAGGCCATCTGTGGGGTGCTTGCTGCGTTGCTGGGGCTTCCCGTCCGGGCCGACTCCGGGGTTCTTGCCTCGTGTTCCATAATACGTCTCGGGTCACCAGTGTGGAGAGTGTGGGAAATGATGAGGCAGGTTTACGAGCAGACAAAGCTTTATTAACACTCTCACATCATCCAAACACAGAAAAGCAATGAATCAGCCAAACCAGGTTTCTCCTTATAAGCTCCACAGATCATCTCACATCTGCATGACATTTCACATCAGAATCAGAATCAGAATCAGAATAAACTTTATTGCCAAGCATGTAAAAAAACACACGAGGAACTTGACTTGACATTGGTGCGCATGCGCGCAACACAACGACACGGCAGCCATTATAGGCGCCTCATCAAACAGAGATAGATAAGAAAGGGAGGGGAGGGGAGGGAACGACACAAGGGGGGAGGAGAGAAAAAAAACTTCGTTATCAGAATACAGCTTATATTTAAGCAGATTATGATTACAATGAAAAAAAATCTCTCAATAGCACAGAGCAACAATCAACCACAAAAAACCAAAAGACCAAAAGTCAGAGAGAATCAGTGAATGGATGGGTGTAATTCAGTATTATGAATCAGTGTGTTCGTGTATGTTGAATGCAGGTGGGTGTTTATCAGTTACTGGAGGCAGCAAAATCTCTCCCAGCCGAGATGTTATGTCTTAGTGTCTGAAACTCAGAAGCATGTCCTTGAGGCATGGCAGATGGAAATTTCCTGAGCCAGTCACATGTCAATGAGAGTTCAGATGCAGACCCAGATGCAGACCCAGAATGTTTATGAAAGAGAAGCACAATCTTCTGTTTTGTCTTAATCCAGGAGGAAAATAGACAACAGGGCGAATTCAAGGTCTGATAGACACAGATCACTCAGAGCATAGAATTTTACATCTCCAGCAATCCTATGTTCATAATTTCCATACATAGGCTTTAAATCCATTCCTTGGAGGCACCAAAGACGACTCCAGATGTTTCCCTTCTAGAACATGGGTAAACATGTCCGGTAGAGTCCATCCCTCTACAGTGCATGCAGATGGTAATTTCCATGTTATCATTGCCGATAGTTAGTGCACTCCCCCGTCTAGTCGAATTGTTGAGAAGCAGCTATGCCGGGACCGCTTTTAATTAGCTCTTCCAGTTAATTTTTCGATACACCAGGAAAAACTCCAGAGCCAATCAGCAGAAAATCCTGTGATCCTAGCCAAACCAGGTAGATGTTTCCACATCCTCAGTCGAATCGTGCAGACACATGCATTCCAATCCATGGGTCTCTCCATAGGGGCTCCCCCTGGCCCGAATTTATATAAAATGTTGTTAATCTTATTAAAGCCGCTCACCAAATCCATTTTTTTCATTTGGTTCAAGATTCAGCCAGAAGACAGCGACGCAGACAAGACAGCAAGCTGGGATTCTCAGTTAGGGAGGGAAGGAGGGTAAAAGGGAGCAAAGAAAAAGGCGTCTGTTCTCTCTGAAGGGCAGAAGCAAGAATCACACTGCATGATATCCAACTCCACAATACATTTTCCTTCAACCCCCAGCTCCCTCTTCCTGCCAACTCCCCATGACGTCCTTGCCTATTTTTCTCTTATGTTTAATCACTGCCTCCTGACTGAGATGCTGTCAGCAGATTCCTCCACAATATGCATTTCCACAGTGCGATTGAATGTAGACTGGGCTTTGGGGCTAGAAATTAATTTGAACGAAAAGAAATTTACAATTATAAATATTTATGCACTGTATGAGTCTTATCAATCTGAAGATGAATTTATGAACAGATTAGCATTTGTGAATTCTTTCATTGAGGATGAGTCAACCTGTGTCTTTGTCATTGGAGATTTTAATGCACATCTGTCAGATACCAATTCTTTATTTGCCAAACATCTTCTGTAATTATGTGATGACAGTAGTCTTATTGTGTCCAGCAAAATGCTCCTGCCTGATAGCTACATACGTTAGCGAAGACTGGCACACCACTTCGTGGCTTGATCACTGTATATGTACAGCAGATGCCCATGCATCACTAAGCAACATGGGCATCTATTATGGGCTGGCTACTTCTGACCACATACCATTTGGCATGTCTCTAAATGTGGAGGATATTCCTGCTGTTTCTTCTGATGGTGGTGTTGCTTGGTCAGGGAAGCTGGACTGGACTAGCCTAACACAGGAAGAGTTAAATAAATAGGCCACTGTAACTGACAACTTGCTTAGCATGATCCATCTTCCCAGGAGTGCTCTGGCGTACTCGGATATGAATTGCTAAAATCCACGGCATGCTAGGGATCTCTGTGACATGTATGATGCTATTGTTAATATTCTCACCAGCTGTAGCAGACCATTCTGCAGAAAGCCAAACAAGGAGCTTAACATCAAACCTGGATGGAATGAGTTTGTGTTAGAACACCACGCCGCAGCTAGAGAGGCCTTTATTCTTTCGTCAGAAGCAGGTCAGCCCAGACACGGACCATTGCTGGAAGTTAAAAAACAAACTAATGCAAGATTTAAACGTGCTCTTCATTTTATTAAAAGAAATGAGAACAAAATGCAGGCTGAGTCACTTGCTAGGAGCCTGCAGATTAAGAATTCTTATGATTTCTGGAGAGAGGTTAAAGTCATGAATAATGTTAAATCCTCCTTACCATCTAACATAGAGGGTATAAGTGGCCCTGAGAAAATAGCTGAGATGTGGCGTGATGACTATTCTGAACTCTTCAACTGTGTCAGGGGTAATGTACTATCCGTGGACAGTGGAGACTGCTCTGAGGCCACGGTGGTTCAGCCCATGAAGGTGTATGATGCAATCATGATGCTTGAGGACAGGAAGGCTTGTGGACTGGACCTTGTTGTAGCAGAACATTTAAAAAATGCAAGCAGTAAGCTCTGCCCACTGCTCTCCATGTGTTTTACTGTTTTTTTTTTTTTTTTTTAGTTCATGGTGTCCTCCCAGACTCTCTTGTGTCTGTGGTACTAGTCCCTGTTATTAAGGACAAAGCTGCAAAGCTAAACAGTGCTGAGAGTTATAGGCCAATTGCCCTAGCTAGTATTCTATCTAAAGTGTTGGAAAGAATCTTGCTCACATGGTTGGAGATATTTGTTTTTTCTACTGACAATTTGGTTTTAAAAGAAAGCATGGCTTCCAAACAATACCGGTAGAACCTCCCAAAAAAACATGGCAGGAGCTGGACAGAAGGATCTCAAGATTCATATGGCAGGGCAAGAGACCTAGAATCAGATATAGAACCCTACAGCTAAACAAAGACAAAGGTGGGCTCGCGCTGCCAAATATCTGGGACTACTTTAAAGCCGCACAAATTAAAACTTTAGTAGAGATATGTAACCCAGTCTACACTGCACAATGGAAGGAGATCGAATGCCAAATAACAAGTGACATCCCCCTACAGGCGATAATAGGGAACAATGCCTTACCTAAGCTTTTGAATAACACTAACCCGTGGATAGAGACCCCGCTAAAAATTTGGTTTAAGATAGTCAGAGAGAATCAAACTAAAGAGCCCTATCGACTTCTGCAATGGATTGCCTATGATCAGGACTTTACTCCTAATAAAACAGACACCAGATTTAAAAAGTGGAAGGAGAAAGGGCTGATAAAATATTACGATTTTTTTAAAGGGCAAATTTTAAGAAGTTTTGAAGATTTGAAAAAACAAGGCCTAATAAATCAAGACCTTTACAGGTTCTTCCAGCTTAGACACCACATAAACAATATACTTAAAAAGGAGGTTTTGGAAAGGGCCCAGTCAGGTGTTCTGAAGGTCTTCTTAATGGCATATAAAGGGATCCCAGGGACCAGATACATTTCTAAAATATATCAAGGTCTTCAAGACTTAAAAGGAGACAACACATCTTATATAAAAGAGAGATGGGAAAAAGAGGGGAATTTCACTTTACAACTGGAAATATGGGAAAAGCTAAATAAACAGCAATGGAAAAGTACCTCATCCCTGCAGTGGAGAGAATTTGGATGGAAAAACTTGGTAAGATTTTTCAGAACACCTGCACAAAACAAATTTACCCATAAGGGATTGAACTGTTGGCGCTTGTGTGGTGAAAAGACTGCAAATCATTTTCATGTGTTTTGGTCATGCCCAGTTATCCACCAATATTGGACCAATGTACAGACAATATTGGGGAAAATATTCAAAATAACAGTTCCCTTTTCTTTTGTAACTTTGTATTTGGGTTTACTACCGGACTCACTGGAAAGACGAGGAGAAAAATACTTATTCAATGTTTTAATATTGGCAAGCAAAAAAGCTCTAACTAAAAAATGGATGTTGAAGGATTGTCCTACACCTGAAGATTGGACTAACGTGATCCAAGACATTTACTCGATGGAAAAGTTGACATTCGCACTGAGACAGGACATGGATGGGTTCATGAACTTTTGGCAACCCTGGATCGCATATGTGTCTTCCATTAGATCTAATCTTTGACAAATACCATTTCAATAATGGTTCCGCTCTTTGTTCCAACGCTACTCAGATGCTCTTTTACCTTTATTTACTTACTTTTTCTTTTTGTTTGTTCTTTGCTGGTTTGTTTGTTTTTTTTGTTTTTTGTTTTTTTGTTTTTTTTTCTCTTTAATTTCACTTTTTCTTTCACTTTAAAAAAAAGGGGTGTTGTAAGAATTAATCTTCCAATGTTGTCAGATATCAGAAAATAAGGGAACATGTGATGAAAATGTAAACAATGCATTGCTGTAACGACCTGTATACCCTTTACAAAAACTTAAATAAAAAAAAAAAAAAAAGAAAGCATGGCACTGATATGTGTATATTTGCTCTAAAGGAATTCGTGACAAAGTATAGAAGTCTTAATTCCTCTGTCTTCTTGTGTTTTATCAATGTATCCAGAGCATTCAATAGAATTAATCATGAAAAACTATTTATGAAATTACTCTTGAGAGGTGTTCCCAAGTATTTAATTAGAATTCTGGTTTTCTGGTATGCCAGTCAGACCATGTGTGTAAAATGGGGGAACATTCTATCAACTCGCTTTCATCTGAGCAACGGTGTACACCAAGGTGGAATTTTGTCCCCTATTCTGTTTAATGTATATATGGATGATCTGTCAAGACAATTGAACGGCTGTAACACAGGCTGTGTTGTGGGTAGCTCTGTCATCAATCATCTCATGTATGCAGATGATCTAGTAATAATGAGCCCTTATAGTGCCGGGTTGCAACAACTATTAAGAGTTTGCTCACAATATGGCAGTGATCACAACATCAAATTTAACGCTAAGAAGAGTAATGTCATGATTGTGAGTTGTAGAGAGGACAGGGAACTAGTTTTTCCTATCTTTAAACTGGGTGATACTTCGCTTGCATCATGCAAGGAAATAAAATATTTGGGTCACATAATCACTGATGATTTGAGAGATGACAGAGATATCTACAGGCAGTGCCGTAAATTGTATGCTCAAGCCAATATGTTACTAAGAAAGTTTAGTATGTGCTCTGTAAATGTTAAATCTTCTCTGTTCAGAGTTTACTGTACTCGTCTGTACACTGCACACCTGTGGAGCAGCTACAGGACTGATAGTATAAGAAGGCTGACTGTGGCCTACAATGATGTGACATGTGGTATTCCTACGTGTAAGGCACTACTGAGGAAACTTACAGTATGTACAATTTTGTGTGTCGTCTGGATGACTCGGAAAACAGCATCATACAGACCCTGATAAGCCCTAGGAAGAGCAGTCTCAGATACACCTCTGATCTCAGAGGACACTGGCACAACAGCCTCTACAAGAACTCTTTAAAAGACTGCTATGTTGTTCTTATTGCCGCTGTGTTGTTTATTATTTCCCTGATACCCCTACCCTCCTTGTTCTATATGGACCTGCTTGTGTGTCTGAAATAAAGATTATTATTATTATTATTATTATTATTATTATTATTATTATTATTAAGCTAAACTTCCTGTTTTAGGTCAGTTACAGTTATCAAAATTATTTCTATTTGCTAAATAATTTATATTTTTTCAAATAATTTTTTAAAGAATTTATTACTTTCTTCAAAGTCAGAAATTTTCCTACACTAAGATTACTATGCCATTAAACAATTTGGGAAAGCCCAGATGATAATGTCATGACTTTGGAAGCTTCTGATTGATTAAATGACAGCATTTGAGTTAACTGGAGGCACACCTATGGAAATATTTTAAGGCACACCTCAAACATCATGGAAACATCAAAAGATATCAGGCAAGATTTCAGGAAGAGAACTGTGGACTAGTGATGTTGAAATTGAGGCCTTATGAAACAATGAGCAACTTTGAGACAATTGCTTTGTGAGCTTCATAGTGTTATGAAACATCTAATAAAGACTGCCATCTGGTGACTGACTGTCAGAACTGTATCTTAGTGGAAAACCTGAAAAAAAATGTCAGTACTTTTTTTTTTTTTTTTAGCATTTGGCCATCCGAGGTCCATTCAAAATTGGATGGCAGGAATAAACAATACAAAGCAAAAAAAAAAAATAATTCCCTCTCAAACTTCCCGTGAGCTCTCAAGTCACGTGATGTGACTGACATAACGAGGCCTTGCTTGCTACGGTGACCTGACTGTGGGCGTGCTGAAACGGCACTTGATGCACTGCTCATGACACTTCCGCTTTATATTGCTTGAATCAGTGTCGAGTTGGTGGTGTCAAGCGTAACATCACTACTGTGGACCTCCACAAGTCTAGTTCATCCTTGGGTACAAATTCCAGATGCTTGAAGGTGCCACATTCATCTGTTCAAATGATTATACGCAAGTATAAACACCATGGGAATGTCCAGCCATCATACCGCTCAGTAAGGAGACGGGTTCTGTGTCCTAGAGATGAACGTGTTTTGGTGTGAAATGTGCATATCAACCCCAGAGCAAAGGCAAAAGATCTTGTCAAGATGCTGGTAAAAGAGTGTCATCCACAGTGAAACAAATCCTGTAGCAACATGAAGTATATGAATATTCTTCAAATTCAGGAATTTTTAATGTCCAGTATAATCTACACAGAACATGTTTTACAGGACATACAAAAATATTACATAAAATTCCATATAAAAACTTATTCATTTGTCCGCAGTTGCATGATTCTGTTGGTTGTTGATGCAAGATTGTTTTTTTAATTGCAAGATATAAATGTACAGACAGGTATTACAATAAACTTGAAAGAAAGAAGAAACAATGAAGGAAATACAAACCCACTGATTTGAGAAAAACATATACATACATAAAATAAAAGGACAACACATACAAATAATCACTCAGAGTCATCATTGAGGTCATTCGTTAGAAAGGAGCTCAGATCATTTGCATAATTTGAAGTCATTAATTTGAGGGATTTGGTGTAAAGCCTAATTTCATTTAAGAAGCTAGAAAAGATGGGTGGTGTTTTTGTGAATTTGGCCTTATGAATGGAAAATTTGGCTAGAATTATTAAAATGTTAGTTGTTGAACCAATCCTTGTATTATTACGCATATTTATTAAAGTCGAGCTCAGGCACTGTTGTGGTTTTACTTCCAAGCCAATTTAAATTGTCTCCAGAACAGATGGGTACGGGAGCATGAGAAAAAAGTGATGCTCTGTGGGACACGTGTATCACTTTAAGCTTCACATCTCAGAGAGAACAAAGAACTGGGTCTCCTTGGAGATAACAGGAGGATGTGAAAATTTAGTCTTTGGTATGCAAGAGATGGCCTTGGGGGATTTCCTGGTCCGCCAGAGACTATGAGGAGGATGTTATAGGATTTAAGATAAGATGCATTGTTACTTGTGATTAAATGCAATGTGACTGTGAGCTTTGAAGGTCCTGGATATATAAAGGACGAATGTCTGTGTTTTTCCTCTTTCTGCTTTGCTGATGTTGGAAGATGTGAATAAACCTGACTCGTGAGATAAACTCTGCCTCGTCATTTTCACATTTCCACAGTTCTGTCGTTTCAGTGTTTTCTCTGCAAAATATACATTCGTTGTTTTCCCATCCAGATCTTAGCCTCAAAAACTCACTGGAAGGATAAATGTCATTCATTGTTTTAAAATGAACTTCTTTTGATTTGGGTGGGACCTGATATTTCAGATATTTTGTTCTCAGTTTGACTTTTGATTGTTGATCTAGATTTTGCTGACGCAAGACAACTTTTTACTAATTGGTCACGTCTGACCAATCAGATGAGAGCAACGTTCCGACCACCCGGAAGTACTCCCTGATCCTCTTCCTTGTCAAAACATTGCGTGGTGGATTTTTACACTTTAGGGGGTGTCATTCTCACAGCTTTATAAACAGCCATGCCGGGCCCGTACAAAGAAACAGACCTAACGGAGAGAGTCGAGGCGTTTTTGTCAGAACTGAAGCGTGAAGGGTGCGGGACGGGACCTCTGCGGGGCTCTGCAGAGACAGCCCGGGAGACCACGGCCCTGCTCCGGAGGATCGTCGCTCAGACTCGGTGGAGCAACGCAGGTAAAAAAAAAAAAAAAAAAAATGGCGCTCCGACACCATGTTAGTATATTTAAACATTTATGAGATGGAAATAGCATATTTATTACAATAAAGTGCAAAATTTATTAGAAAAAGTGCCAAATATATGAAATTTATGAGGAAAAATTACCAAACGTCTACATATATCTGTAAAATTAGGGTGGTAAATTTATGAGAAATTAAAACCTGAAAACTTTTCTATGTCATAGTGAGGTTCTGTTCTATGCAGATCACTTTACATGCTTTTTTAAATTTAATGTTGAGTTCCCCTCATAGATCGTCACCTTATCGTGGTGGGGGGCTTTGCGTGCCCTAGTCATCCGAGGAGCTACAGTATCTCACAAAAGTGAGTACACCCCCTCACATTTTTATAAATACAGTTAGGCCCCAAAATATTTGGACAGTGACACAAGTTTTTTATTTTAGCTGTTTACGAAAACATATTCAGGATACGATTATATAATCAATATGGGCTTAAAGTGCAGACTCTCAGCTGTAATTTGAGAGTATTCTCATCCAAATTGGAGCAAGGGTTTAGGGATTACAGCTCTTTAATACGTAGCCGCCTCTTTTTCAAGGGACCTAAAGTAATTGGACAATTGACTCAGAAGGCTGCAAAAAAAAAAATAACAAGGCTGCATGGGCTCTTCCCTCGTTAACCTGTCATCAGTTAAGCAGTTAAAAGGTCTGGAGTTGATTCCAGGTGTGGCGTTTGCATTTGGAAGCTGTTGCTGTGAACACACAACATGCGGACAAAGGAGCTCTCAATGGAGGTGAAACAGACCATCCTGAGGCTGAAAAAAAAGAAGAAATCCATCCAAGAGATAGCAGAAATGTTAGGAGTGGCCAAATCAAGAGTTTGGTACATTCTGAGAAAAAAAGAGTGCACTGGTGAGCTTGGGAACTCAAAAAGGCCTGGACGTCCACGGAAGACAACAGTGGTGGATGATCGTAGAATCCTTTCCATGGTGAAGAACAACCCCTTCACAACATCCACTCAAGTGAAGAACACTCTCCAGGAAGTAGGTGTATCAGTATCTAAGTCTACCATAAAGAGAAGACTTCATGAGAGTAAATACAAAGGATTCACCACGAGGTGCAAACCATTAATCAGCCTCAAAAATAGAAAGGCCAGAATTGACTTTGCCAAAAAACACCTAAAGAAGCCAGCCCAGTTCTGGAACAGCATTCTTTGGACAGATGAGACTAAGATCAACTTGTACCAGAATGATGGGAAGAAGAAAGTTTGGAGAAGAATTGGAACAGCTCATGATCCAAAGCACACCACATCTTCTGTAAAACATGGTGGAGGCAGTGTGATGGCACGGGCATGCATGGCTTCCAATGGCACTGGGTCACTTGTGTTTATTGATGATGTGACAAAAGACAGAAGCAGTCGGATGAATTCTGAAGTGTACAGGGATATACTTTCTGCTCAGATTCAGCCAAATGCAGCAAAGTTGATTGGACGGCGCTTCACAGTACAGATGTACAATGATCCAAAACATACTGCAAAAGCAACCCAGGAGTTTTTTAAGGCAAAGAAGTGGAATATTCTGCAATGGCCGAGTTAATCACCAGATCTCAACCCAATCGAGCATGCATTTCACTTGCTCAAGACAAAACTTAAGGCAGAAAGACCCACAAACAAGCAACAACTGAAGACAGCTGCAGTAAAGGCCTGGCAAAGCATCACAAAGGAGGAAACCCAGCGTTTGGTGATGTCCATGGGTTCCAGACTTCAGGCAGTCATTGCCTGCAAAAGATTCTCAACAAAATATTGAAAAGTAACATTTTACTTAGGGTTATGTTTATTTGTCCAATTACTTTTGAGCCCCTGAAATCTGCACTTCAATTCCGTTGTAGTTGTTTCATTTCAAATCCAATGTGGTGGTATGCAGAACCCAAATCATGAAGATTGTGTCACTGTCCAAATATTTCTGGGCCTAACTGTATGTTATTATATCTTTTCATGGGGCAACACTGAAGATATGACACTTTGATACAATGCAAAGTAGTCAGTGTACAGCTTGTTTAACAGTGTAAATTTGCTGTCCCCCTCAAAATAACCCAACACACAGCCATTAATGTCTAAACTGCTGGCAACAAAAGTGAGTACACCCCTAAGTGAAAATGTCTAAATTGTGCCCAAAGTGTCAATATTTTGTGTGGCCACCATTATTTTCCAGCACTGCCTTAACTCTCTTGGACATGGAGTTCACTAGAGCTTCACAGGTTGCCACTGGAATCCTCTTCCGCTCCTCCATGACAACGTCACGGAGCTGGTGGTTGTTAGAGACCTTGTGCTCCTCCACCTTCCGTTTGAGGATGCCCCACAGACGCTCAATAGGGTTTAGGTCTGGAGACATGCTTGGCCAGTCCATCACCTTTACCCTCAGTTTCTTTAGCAAGGCAGTGGTCATCTTGGAGGTGTGTTTGGGGTCATTATCATGTTGGAATACTGCCCTGCAGCCCAGTTTCCAAAGGGAGGGGATCATGCTCTGCTTTAGTATGTCACAGTGCATGTTGGCATTCATGATTCCTTCAGTGAACTGTAGTTCCCCAGTGCCGGCAGCACTCATGCAGCCCCAAACCATGACACTCCCACCACAATGCTTGACTGTAGGCAAGACACACTTGTCTTTGTACTCCTCACCTGGTTGCCGTCACACACGCTTGACACCATCTGAACCAAATAAGTTTATCTTGGTCTCATCAGACCATAGGACATGGTTCCAGTAATCCATGTCCTTAGTCTGCTTGTCTTCAGCAAACTGTTTGCAGGCTTTCTTGTGCATCATCTTTAAAAGGGGCTTCCTTCTGAAACGACAGCCATGCAGACCAATTTGATGCAGTGTGCGGCGTATGGTCTGAGCACTGACAGGCTGACCCCCACCCCCCCCCCACCCCTTCAACCTCTGCAGCAATGCTGGCAGCACTCATACGTCTGCTTTCAAAAGACAACCTCTGGATATGATGCTGAGCACGTGCACTCAGCTTCTTTGGTCGACCATGGTGAGGCCTGTTCTGAGTGGAACCTGTCCTGTTAAACCGCTGTATGGTCTTGGCCACCATGCTGCAGCTTAGTTTCAGGGTGTTGGCAATCTTCTTGTGGCCTAGGCCATCTTTATGTAGAGCAACAATTCTTTTTTTCAGATCTTCAGAGAGTTCTTTGCCATGAGTGGCCATGTTGAACTTCCAGTGACCAGTATGAGAGAGTGTGAGAGAGGTAACACCAAATTTAACACACCTGCTCCCCATTCACACCTGAGACCTTGTAACACTAACGAGACACATGACAGCAGGGAGGGAAAATAGCTAACTGGGCACAGTTAGGACATTTTTACTTAGGGGTGTACTCACTTTTGTTGCCAGCGGTTCGGACATTAATTGCTGTGTGTTGAGTTATTTTGAGGGACAGCAAATTTACACTGTTATACAAGCTGTACACTACTTGACATTATATCAAAATGTCATACCTTCAGTGTTGCCCCGTGAAAAGATATAATAAAATATTTACAAAAATGTGAGGGATGTACTTACTTTTGCGAGATACTGTATGTTGTCGGGGGCAATTTGCCTCTGGTCGGGTCATCCAAGATAAACTGGTCCTGGGTGAAGGGCCAGATTAAAAGAACGATCCAACAGACTCTCATAATGAATGTTAGAACAAGGATTCAATGTACCCCTGCCCGTTATGGGGTTACGGAGACCCCACCCTGGAGCCAGGCCTGGGGGAGGGGCTCGATGGCTAGTGCCTGGTGGCCGGGTTTCCACCCATGAGACCCAGCCAGGCTCAGCCCAAAGGAGTTATTTGGGCCCGCCCTCCAGTGGGCTCACCACCTGCAGGAGGGACCATGGGGTCCAGTGCTATGTGGATCAGGTGGCGATCGAAGGCAGAGACCTTGGCGGTCTGATCCCAGGCTTCCTAAACTGGCTTTTGGGACGTGGAATGTCACCTCTCAGGTGGAGAAGGAGCCTGAGCTGATGCATGAGGTTGAGAGACACCGGCTAGATATAGTCAGCCTCACCTCAACACACAGCTCTGGTTCTGGAACCAGTCTCCTGGAGATGGACTGGAGCTTGACCTACTCTGGAGTTGTCCCAGGTGAGAGGCGGTGGGCAGGGGTGGGTATTCTTGTATCCTCCCACCTTGCTGCCTCTATATTGGAGTTTTCCCTGGTGGACGAAAGGGTTGTTTTCCTGCACCTTCGGGTTGGGAAATGGTTCCTGACTACCATTTGTGCTGATGCACCAAATGATGGTTCAGAATACCCATCCATTTTGGAGTCTCTGACTGGGGTGCTGGAGAGTGCTCCTCTTGGAGACTCCATTGTCCTGCTGGGGGACTTCAATGCACACATGGGCAACGACAGTGAAAACCTGGAGGGGGGTGATTGGGAGGAACGGCCTGCCTGATCTGAACCCGAGTGGTGTTCAGTTATTGGACTTATGTGCTAACCGCAGTTTGTCCATAACGAACACCATGTTCAAGCATAACTGTGTCCATATGTGCACCTGGCACCAGGACACCCTAGGTCGCAGGTCGATGATCGATTTTGTTATCGTGTCATCAGACCTGCAACCGTATGTCTTGGACACTTGGGTAAAGAGAGGTGCAGAGCTGTCAACTGATCACCACCTGGTGGTGAGTTGAATCTGATGGCAGGGGAGGATGCCATTCAGACCTGGTAGACCCAAACGTATAGTGAGGGTGTGCTGGGAATGTCTGGCGTGAGGCCCCTGTCCTGGAGGTCTTCCACTCCCACCTCCGGAAGAACTTCGACCACATTTCGAGGGAGTCTGGAGACATGGAGTCTGAATGGGTCATGTTTTCCACCTGCACTGTTGAAGCGGCTGCCCAGAGCTGCGGCCGCAAGGTGGTCGGTGCATCTCGTGGTGGCAACCCCCAAACCAAGTGGTGGACACCAGTGGTGAGGGGGCCCATTAAGCTGAAGGAGGAGTCCTATCAAGCTTGGTTGGCTTGTGGGACTCCTGAAGCAGCTGAGGTGTACCGGCAGGCCAAGCGGAGTGCAGCTCAGGTGGTTGCTGAAGCAAAAACTCGGGTGTGGGAGGAGTTCGGTGAGGCCATGGAACAAGACTTTTGGTCGGCGTCAAAGAGATTCTGGCAAACTGTCCGGCGGCTCAGGAGGGGGAAGCAGCTCCCTGTCTATTCTGTGTATGGTGCGGATGGGGCGCTGTGGACTTCGACTGGGGATATCGTTGGGTGGTGGAAAGAATACTTCAAGGATCTCCTTAATCCCACTGACATGCCTTCCACAGAGGAAGCAGGGCTTGTGGACGAGGGGGACGACTCTCCCATCACAGGGGCTGAGGTTGCCAAAGTGGTTAAAAAACTCTTTAGTGGCTGGGCCCTGGGGGTAGACGAGATTTGCCCTCAGTACCTCAAGGCCCTGGATGTTGTACGGCTGTCATGGTTGACACACCTCTGCAACATTGCTTGGAGGTCGGGGACAGTGCCTTTGGCATGGCAAACCGGGGTGGTGGTTCCTCTCTTCAAGAAAGGGGACCGGAGGGTGTGCTCCAGCTTCAGAGGGATCACACTCCTCAGCCTCCCTGGGAAGGTCTATGCCAAGGTACTGGAGAAGAGAGTCCAGCCGTTGGTCAAACCTCGGATTCAGGAGGAGCGGTGTGGTTTTCGTCCTGGCCGTGGCACATCGGACCAGCTCTTTACCCTCTCGAGAATCCTCGAGGGCTCGTGGGAGTTTTCCCAACCAGTTTACATGTGTTTTGTGGACTTGGAGAAGGCATTCAACTGCGTCCCTCGTGGTTTTTTGTGGGAGGGTGCTTCAGGAGTATAGGGTATCAGGCTTGTTGTTACGGGCTGTCTGGTCTCTTCATGACCGTTGTGAGAGTTTGGTTCGTATTGCCAACACTCGGTTGGACTCATTCCCAGTGAGAGTTGGACTTCGCCAGGGTTGCCCTTTGTCACCGATCCTGTTCATAATTTTTATGGACAGGATTTCTAGGCGCAGCCAGGGAATGGAGGGTGTCATGCTTGGTGACCACATGATCTCACCTCTGTTGTTTGCAGATGATGTCCTGTTGGCTTCGTCCAGCAATGACCTACAGGTCTTACTGGGATGGGTTGCTGCTGAGTGTGAAGCGGCTGGGATGAGAATCAGCACCTCCAAGTCCGAGTCCATGGTCTTCAGTCAGAAAAAGGTGGATTGTCTTCTCCGGGTTGGGAACAAGCTCTTGTCCCAAGTGGAGGAGTTTATGTATCTTGGTGTCTTATTCACAAGTGAGGGGAGAATGGAGCGAGAGATTGACAGACGGATTGGAGCAGCATCTGCAGTGATGCAGACGTTGTACTGGTCTGTTGTGGTGAAGAGGGAGCTGAGTTCTAAGGCAAAGTTGTCGATTTACTGGTCAGTCTACGTTCCTGCCCTTACCTATGGTCACAAGCTTTGGGTAACGACTGAAAGAATGAGATTGTGGATACAAGTGGCTGAAATGAGCTTTCTTCGTAGGATTGCTGGACTCACCCTTCGAGATAGGTGTGAGGAGCTCAGTCATCCAGGAGAGGCTCAGAGTAAAACTGCTGCTCCTCCACATTGAAAGGAGCCAGTTGAGGTGGTTTGGGCATCTGATCAGGATGCTTCCTGGACGCCTCCCACTTGAGGTGTTTTTGGCACGTTTCACTGGGAGGAGACCCCGGGGCAGACCCAGGACTCGCTGGAGAAACTATATCTCCCAGCTGGTCTGGGAACGCCTTGGTATCCTCTCTGAAGAGCTGGAGCAGGTGGCTGGTCAGAGGGAAGTCTGGGCTTCTCTGCTTGAACTGCTGCCTCCACGACCCGGACCTCCGGAAAAGCAGTAGAAGATGGATGTAGAGTTCCCTTTCATGGCAAACAAAATAATATGTTACAGATAAGTAGTGTTGTAGTGAAGACCAGACCAAGACCAGAGTGTAGAAAGACCAAGACTTTAAAGGGTCAAGATTAATCGAGACCAAGACTAAGCGGGGCAGAGACCAAGTCAAGACCAAGACCACTGTGTATGAAGGACTTGGTTTTGACCCTTTGGTCTTGGTCGACTTTGATCTTGAGGACGTCTTGACAACAACACTGCTGATAAGGTATTGTTTAACATTTTTATCCATGTTGGCATGACATAATAGTTAGACATCGAATTTAGTGATGTGTTTGTGTTAAATTTTTTTCTTTTTTTGGGCGGGAGCTCTGATTCATACTGGGATTTTTGTTTTAATTAAAAAAAATTCCATCAGCCATCACTCTCCCTAATTAATGACATAAAATTATATATTCTGGGTTGACAAACTGGTTGAGGTTTTCACCATCTTAAATTTTGAAAAAACTTTTTTACCTGTGCTGTTTCAGGGGATTTGATGGAAATAATCCGTAAAGAGGGGAGGAGAATGGCCGCTGCCCAGCCGTCAGAAACCACCGTGGGTAACATGGTGAGACGGGTGCTGAAGATCATCAGAGAGGAATACGCCAGGTGATGTATTTAATACAGTTCCTAATGTTCAAAACTCCCAAATAAAGAACTAAAACAAGCACTTTCAGTATCATATTTCTTAAATTGGTAAAAAAAAAAAACTTGCATATTACCAACATACCAGAGCAAGTTAGTCAGCAGGAGAGAGAGAGAGAGAGAGATTTGATTGATTTTTAAAAGATCTTTAATAAACACATTTGTCCATCAGTCAATACAATTTCTATGTCATGCTATATTACACAGAAAATTAATCCCCCAAAAAACGCCCCAAAAAAAGCTGTCCATCATGAACTGAACAGAGGACATTCTCCAGGGACCAGAGGGTCCTGAAACCTTCCACATCCCCATTCCCCATAAAAAACTGAAAGTCCAGCCTGATTCTGGCTTTAAGTAGCCTCACAAATAAAATTTTGACATCAACATCACTCTCAACATTCTCAAGTTTTCTTCTCCGGCTTACATAGATAGCCAACTTTGCCTGCCCTAAAACAAAGTTCAGTAGTTGACACTTCTGCTTAAAACGACGATTGTACATAAAACCACAAATGAAAACCTGCTTAGAGAAAACTTCCTTAAAAATATGAAAAAGTTCTGTGAGAAGTTCAAAGAGGCCACTCAGGCGCTGACATTCAATAAAACAATGAAAAACAGTCTCCCTAGAGGAACAAAAAACACACTGATCACTGACACTGCTGTTAATCACAGAAACAAAAGCATTGACTGCTATAATACCATGCAGGACCCTCCACTGTAAGTCTCCATGCCTCTTAGGGAGAGGGGCTTTATAAAGAGCCCTCCAGGCAGGCCGATGCCCTTTTCCTAGTTTAAAATAGGCTCTCCAAGGAGTGTCCACACAGGTGTTCAATCTGTCCTTGTTGAGTGCCATCACCACCAGTCTGTAGAGTGCCTTACCACTGGCTCCTCCAAAGTCCACACCAGTGGGAGCACAGAATGCCAGTAAGGAGCAAGGAGCGACGTCAAAGTCCATATAGAGCGTGAGAGAGGGAAAGGGGTCCGTGCTTTCCTGCTGCAGCGTGCCATTGCTAAAGTCCAAGAGTAGGGAGTGCTCAAGTCCATGAAGCTCCTGTTTCCAGTGTGCAAGAAGACCATCGATGAAACGATTCGACCTGACACCAAGATGAGCTGCTAAAGCTGAGGCGTTGTTGAGGCCAGGACCAGCCAGTTCCACCACTTGCTTCAGAGTGAGAACGTTCCTGGAACACAGCCTATCAAGGAAGGTCCTTCCAACTCCCGGCAGGACACCAAGGCGACCACCAAAAACCAGCGGCTCCCTCAACAACCAGTAGAGGGAATCGCATGGCCCTCTTTGTTTTTTAAAAAGAGTCCACACTGAAAAGAGACTGCGGTAAAAACTGGGTAAAGACAGTGCATTAGAGTTCTTAAAATCCATTAAAAACACAGGGAGGTCTAGCCCAAGCCCAAGGACTCTCTGTAAAATAACACAGGCCAAAGGCCTCCATACCAGGTCCTGGGGGCCCGTCAGCAGTCTCTGTATGAAAGTCAGTCTAAAAGCAGCACCTCTACTAGCTAAATGAATCACTCCTTGCCCCCCCCTCCTCTTTGGGAAGAAATAACAGGGCTTGAGGAACCCAGTGGAGTCCACCCCCCCCCAAAAAAAGTCCACCAAAACAGACTGAATTTTGGACAACAAACCAGCAGGGGGGTCCATGCACATGAGGCGGTGCCACAGGGATGAGGAAACAAGATTATTTAAAATGAGCACTCTTCCTCTAAAAGATATTCTTGGCATTAGCCACTTCCATTTGTTTAGTCTCCCGTTAATTTTCTCTATGACCCCATCCCAATTTTTGTGCTCAAACTGCTGATTTCCAATAAAGACACCAAGATACTTAAAACCTCCTTTTTTCCAAATCAACCCACCAGGCAGCGTAAGCTGATTTTCTAGTTTCTCCCCCACCATCAGAGCCTCGCTTTTTCCCCAGTTTATTTTTGCAGAGGAAAGTTGGCCAAAAAGATTGACACTCCTAACCAGAACGTCAATGTCACTCTGCTTATTTAGCAGAATGACTACATCATCTGCATAGGCCGACAGCTTGAACGTGGTGTCACAGCCAGGAAAAGTAACTCCTGATAGATCCCTTCTCAGGCAGTGAAGCAAAGGCTCTATGGCGAGGGAGTACAGCATCCCTGAGAGAGGGCAGCCCTGCCGAACCCCCCTCTGGACTTTTAAAGGGGCAGACAGGCCCCCATTTATCTTCAGTACACTCTCAATGTCACTGTACAAGACCCGTATCCTGGCTATGAAGCCTGGGCTGAACCCAAAAGCTGTTAAAACTGTCCATAAATATTGGTGTTCAACCCGATCAAACGCCTTTTCCTGGTCAATTGAAATCAAACCAGTTTCTACCGCCAATGAACCAGAGACCTCCAAAATATCCCGAATTAAAGTGACGTTGTCACTAATCAGCCTGCCAGGCACACAGTAAGTCTGGTCTACATGAATGAGCTCGCTCATCACTTTTCTCAGTCTTCGGGCCAGAGCTTTTGAGAGAATCTTATAGTCTGTGCAGAGCAGAGAGACTGGCCTCCAGTTCTTTAGGCTCTGGAGGTCCCCCTTTTTCGGCAACAGTGTGATGATGGCCCTCCTGCAGGTCGTGGGTAGGGTCCCCCTTTCCAAGCTATCTTGGAGAACCTCCAGCAGGTCTGGACCAAGCAGGGGCCAGAATTCCTTAAAAAAGTCCACAGAGAGACCATCTATGCCTGGTGATTTTCCATTCTGGAGGCTCATTAGCGCCGTATGCAGCTCAGACAGAGACAGTGGAGCATCCAAGCCGGCAACAAGGTCCTCTGAGAGCACTGGAAGACCATCAAGGAAAACCTGGCCCAGTGACGTGTCCTCCCTCCACTCTGCTCTAAACAATTCACTGTAAAAGCTAGCAGCTTGTTTCCTGATCTCTGCTGCTGTGGAGATTGTTCTCCCGTCATCGCCCAACAAGGAGTGAATGAGCTTTCTCTGTCCATTTTTCCCCTCCAGTCCAAAAAAGTACTGGGAGGGCGAGTCCATCAGAGCTACATCCATGTAGCGCGAGCGGACCAGAGCACCCTGTGCGGTGACCCCTAGCAAGCTAGCCAAGGCTGACCTTTTTGACTTAAGAGCCTCTAAGTGCTCCTGTTTTCCGGTAGAACTGAGTAACTCCTCTAGCTCTACCACCTCAGTCTCCAGAACTTTCAAGGATTGGGTCAAGCTACGAGTGACATTTTGAGTGTACTGTTGGCAGAATTGTTTTATCTGTGCCTTACCAAAATCCCACCACATTTGGAGAGAACTAAAAGAAGATTTTTGTTCCCTGTGTGACTTCCATACATCATGAAAAACTCCCTTAAAAAACACATCATTTAAAAGTGTATTATTAAAATGCCAAAAAGCACTCTTACACTTTACATTTTCAATGAAAACAGAACAAATCAGCAGGCAGTGATCAGTGAAACCAACAGGACAGATACAACTATTTTTAAAAACACTCATTTGGTGTTTAAAACCATAGAAACGGTCTAACCTAGCCATAGATAAGAGGTTATCTTTAGCATGGCTCCAGGTGTACTGCCTCTGGTCCCCATGATGTGATCTCCACACATCGGCCATTTCATGTGCCTTCACTAGTTCCCTCAGCCTATTGGCAGAAGCAGGGTGAGGTTCCTGATGGTTCCTGTCCAGTCTGTGGTTTAATGTACAGTTAAAATCACCCCCCAGAAATAAAAAACTATTTGGATTACAGGATCTAACCGTATCTGATAGCATATTAAAGACCCTGATCCTTTCTGCTCTCTGGGTTGGCACATACACGTTTATAAGAACCAAGTTTACGTTTTCAAACTGTACCTTTAGCAAGAGTACATGTCCTTTCACCACCTCTTCTACCTCATAAGAGACAGGCACACAACCCCGAGAGAAAAGTACAGCCACCCCTCCACTATTATTGGATTTGTGGCTAAAAAAAATGCAGCCATCCCACTCTTTTCTCCACTGGCACTCAATGTCTACAGTGCTGTGAGTCTCCTGGACCATCAGCACGTCAAGTGCCTTTAAATTAAAAAGCTTGTATAAAGAGGCCCTTTTTACATCATCCCTGGCCCCGTTTATATTAAGAGTGCCAATTCTAAGGTGGGGCATTAAAAAGGATAAAAATAAGGTACAGTAAAAAAACACACACATAGATAGCATAAAAGAGAAGAAACAAACTAAGAGTCAACATGACTGTTAGTAATTTGTGATTTCAGTTTGACAACCAGTTTCTTTAAACGAAAAATTTCCTGATCAGTAAAAGTCTCATTCCCATCATTCAGTTTCATCAGCTTGCGAGCTGATGCCACAAATAACTCCAGATCTGGAAAATAATTTTCCACTTTCACAGCTCTGCTCCCCTTGGTCACCTGGAGAAATTGCCTAATTTTGGTAAAACAATAGGAGCTTTGCTCCTCCTGCGTCTGCATCATTTCAGACTCAGCTCCACTTTCGTCAGAGACGCTCTCATCTAGTAAATCTAACTTCCCAACCCTACTAGATTTAGCAGAGCTCTGCAAGTTTTCAGCACTTTTTCTTTTTTGTGCAGCTTTAAAAGGATCCTCTTCAACAAAACTACATTCCTGCATTTCTTCGTGAACTGCAACGTTCGTCATGCAGTGTTTGCTCTGTGTGTCCGCTACAGCCTCAAACCGCTCCTCCCCCGCCTGCAAAGTCTGCTCACCCACGTTCCTTCGTTTAACTGCACTCTTACTTACACCCTCCGCCTCTTTACTCCGGGTGACAGGCTCGTCACAATGATCACAGCTGCCGCCAGACAGAAATTTCCCACCATCAATGTTTGGGGGGGCAACTACCGCGCCCGCTGCGGCTACCTCAGCAGAGGCGGCCGCGGCCGCCCCAGCACAAGCGGACGCGGACACCCCGGCCGCGACCGCCCCAGCAGAAGCGGGCGCCGCAGCGGCATCCGCCGCACCGCATGTAGCGCTACCCTCCAGACCACCAGAAACAGCGGCGTCACCTTTCTTACCGCCAGTGCTCTTTGTGTTCGCCTTTTCAGGACATGACCTAATAAGATGGCCTTCTGCGCCACACGCAAAACACTTCATGGTTTCAGATGTTGCAAACACCAAGTAGCTAAAGCCGTCAATCCTGAAATTAAAAGACGCGTTCAGTTCAGCAGAGCTGTCTTTCAACACCATGAAACACTGCCTCCTGTGACACACAACATGCTTCAGCAGGGGTGATTTACTACCCAGAGAGACCATTCTGATAGGGGACACAACCTGGCCAAAACGGGACAACTCTCTAATCAGCTGATCATTTTTAACGAAAGGAGGAGCGTTTGAGATGGTGATCCTCCTAGACGGGTTCGCCAGCGGTAAAACGGGAGTAAAAGTGTCACCTATGACCACTCCCTGTGCCACCACCTGATCAGCTTTTTCAGTCGAATCCAGAAAGATCACAATTGCGCTGTTCATCCTCGATGCTGATTTTATGCTGCCATGCCCAACCACCTGTCCTACAGCGAGGCTGGCCTCCTCCACAGAACAGGGAACTGTCGGGAGGATTCTCACGCCATGACGCCGGGTTAAGCGCTCAAACTCCACACCACCATCAATCACCGGCATGATGCCGGCCGGGAAAAACCGGCAGCAGAAGCTACCGTTCCCCGACACACTCACTCCAACACTCACACCCCAACACACCCACACTCAACCCACTATATTAAACACACACACCCCAAACACACAAGATAGAGAAAAAGTTAGAAAATACAAAGTTTAACGTACTCACTCGACACCACTCCACACCCCTGCTCCCACAAACGCCCACGCATGCGCACGAGAGAGAGAGAGAGAGAGAGAGAGAGAGAGAGAGAGAGACTTGACTTTTAAAATAAGCTTTTATTGCACACTTCAAAAAAAATGTAAGCACACCAACATCATTCCACCAAGTGTGTCACATTGGAAAAAGTGCAAACTGAAATGTTCCCCCCCCACACAACACAGAGCAGTCCCTGCAGTCCACCTATTCAAAGATCCAGTTTTGTGACAGTCAAATACAGTCAATTAAATGTCATATACAAGTCTGTTCAAACAATATCCCAAAAATGTGTAAAACAGGCAGAGGAACGACCGCCATTCATTCCTCCTGTCGGGCGCGCTTGACCGGCGTTCCCCCTGCTGCTTTACGCAGGGCTGTCAGGTGTTTCTTGAGGCGATAACGTTTCCTTTCATCCAGGAGGTCAAGACCAACCTGCCTTCTTAGCACATCCACAGACTTAATGAATTTATCCGTGTCACTGAAGTAGTCGGCGACCCTAATGGCTTTGTTATAGGTTTCATCCAGAAATGCATTTATTTCTTCCAGTGAATACAAACTCGTGTTTGTACTGCATTTTGCCCCAATAGACTCAGCATTAGACACAGTGTCGTTATCAGATTCCATTTCCTCGGCAGCACAACTCAGCTGACTGCTTGGTTCTCCCGGGCCAGTGGATTCATCATGGGCCACATTTTCCTGGACGCCACCCTCAGCAGCTGACTGTCGCTGTTCCATCCCCCGCTTTGTAACGGTAGCAGCCGCCGGAAGCACAGCCGCTGATGTCACACAGCGAGATTCTGACGCACCATCAGGTCGGTGCTCCTTCCCCTCCTCCGAAGCGGCAGCAGCTGGCGGAGGCACAGCCACTGACGTCACACAGCGAGATGATTGTGACGCACCATCAGGTCGGTGCTTCATCCCCTCCTCCGAAGCGGGAGCAGCTGCCGGTGGCCCAGCTGTTGACGTCACACAGCGAGATGATTGTGACGCACCATCAGTGACCCTTGTGGCGCCATCGGCCGCAAGCAGCCGGGCCGTCCACAGACACAGCGGCAGGGGGAGCGGGAGCGGAGGCCGTGCCGCCGTCCGCAGCTGCGGCGTGAGCGGAGGGCTCGCCGCCGGCACCATCCGCGGCTCCATCAGGGCCCTCCGCCCGCTGCCTGTGCGGACAAGCGAACCGTTTATGGCCCACGTCTCCACATTCAAAACACTTCATCTGTCCCGAGCTTGCATACACCATATAAGATCCGTCCCCGTGCTTGACCCTGAAGGAGACTTCCAGAGTCTGAGTGGGCGAGTCGAGAAACATGAACACCTGTCGCCTGAGCGATTTCACATGTTTGAACTTGGCGGCCTTGCATCCCAAAGGCAGAGTTGTAAACAGGCCCGCAAACTTTCCAAATCTGCGGAGCTCCGTCACCAGCTGCTCGTCAGTGATGAAAGGTGGAACACCTGAGACGGTGATTCTCGTTGATGGGACAGATAAGGGGGACACCTGTACATACGTTTCCCCGATAACCACACCGCTTACAATTGGGTTGTGGACATCGTCTTCAGCCGCCAGAAACACAACCACAGCTCTATTCATTCGGGAAGCAAAGCAGACCGCGTCAGGGCCCACCGAGAGAGAGAGAGAGAGAGAGAGAGAGAGAGAGAGAGAGAGAGAGACTTTGACTTTTAAAAAAGCTTTTATTTCACACTTCAAAAAAATGTAAGCACACCAACATCATTCCTCCAAGTGTGTCACATTGGAAAAAGTGCAAACTGAAATGTTCCCCCCCCACACAACACAGAGCAGTCCCTGCAGTCCACCTATTCAAAGATCCAGTTCTGTGACAGTCAATTACAGTCAATTAAATGTCATATACCAGTCTGTTCAAACAATATCCCAAAAATGTGTAAAACAGGCAGAGGAACGACCGCCATTCATTCCTCCTGTCAGGCGCGCTTGACCGGCGTTCCCCCTGCTGCTTTACGCAGGGCTGTCAGGCGTTTCTTGAGGCGATAACGCTTCCTTTCATCCAGGAGGTCCAGACCAACCTGCCTTCTTAGCACATCCACAGACTTAATGAATTTATCAGTGTCATTGAAGTAGTCGGCGACCCTAATGGCTTTGTTATAGGTTTCATCCAGAAATGCATTTATTTCTTCCAGTGAATACAAACTCGTGTTTGTACTGCATTTTGCCTCAATAGACTCAGCATTAGACACAGCGTCGTTCTCAGATTCCATTTCCTCATCAGCACCACTCAGCTGACTGCTTGGTTCTCCCGGGCCAGTGGATCCATCATGGGCCACATTTTCCTGGACGCCACCCTCAGCAGCTGACTGTCGCTGTTCCATCCCCCGCTGTGTAACGGTAGCAGCCTCCGGAAGCACAGCCGCTGATGTCACACAGCGAGATTCTGACGCACCATCAGGTCGGTGCTCCTTCCCCTCCTCCGAAGCGGCAGCAGCTGGCGGAGGCACAGCTGTTGACGTCACACAGCGAGATGATTGTGACGCACCATCAGGTCGGTGCTCCGTCCCCTCCTCCGAAGCGGTAGCAGCTGCCGGCGGCACAGCTGTTGACGTCACACAGCGAGATGATTGTGACGCACCATCAGTGACCTTTTTGGCGACATCGCCATCCACGCTCCCGACCGCAAGCTGGGCCGCGGGCGGCACAGCCGGGCCGTCCACAGACACAGCGGCAGGCTCCGGAGCTGGGGCAGCATGAGCGGAGGCCGCGCCACCGTCCGCAGCTGCGGCGTGAGTGGAGGGCTCGCCGCCGACACCATCCGCGGCCCCATCAGGGCCCTCCGCCCGCTGCCTGTGCGGACAAGCGAACCGTTTATGGCCCACGTCTCCACATTCAAAACATTTCATCTGTCCCGAGCTCGCATAGACCATGTAAGATCCGTCCCCGTGCTTGACCCTGAAGGAGACTTCCAGAGTTTGAGTGGGCGAGTTGAGAAACATGAAGACCTGTCGCCTGAGCGATTTCACGTTTGAACTTGGCGGCCTTGCATCCCAAAGGCAGAGTTGTAAACGGGTCCGCAAACTTCCCAAATCTGCGGAGCTGAGAGAGAGAGAGAGAGAGAGAGAGATTGATTTTGAAACACACCTTTATTGTCACAAATTCAACAGAAAAACACAACAACTAAAAGAAGCAATGGAAAAGAAAAATGTCTCACTGACAAGAAATCAAAGACATAAGTAACCAAACAAGGAAAACTAAAACAAAAAACTTGCTTCTTACATCAGGATTATACCATAGATAATTTTCCCCTCCTTAACACAACACAGGATGTGCTTAAAGCACCACATAGCCTCAAAGGTTTCAACATTCTGCATCAGATGATAGTAATTGTAATCAATCACTATTCGAGCCTTAATCATGCCAACCAGCATGTCTTTTACATTACAATCCAGCAGTTGTTCAATTTTTCTTTTCCTACTAACATAAATAGCCATTTTAGCCTGACCCAGGATGAAATTTAAGAGTTCACTCTTTTTCTTAGTCCTCTGTCTATATGGAAAGCCCAAGATAAAAATCTGCTGGGAAAAGACTTCTCCAAACAGATAAAACAGCTTCCCCCAAAAAACAAACAACAATTGCAGTCTGTTACAGTCCAGAAAACAATGGAACACAGTTTCTTTCTGAGGACAAAATGGACAAACCTCAACAACATTTGGGTTTAAAAGAGAGATAAAAGCATTTACAGCCACAGCACCATGTAAAACTCGCCATTGTAGGTCTCCAACCTTCTTAGTTAATGGTGGTTTATAGAGTGCTCTCCAGGCAGGCCTCACCTCAGGACCCAGACCCAAGTGTTTCCTCCATGGTGTATCAGCTTGACCTTTTAACTTATTCACATTTAGAATTTCACCAAAAGTCCATACATTTTTTTACCAGGAGAGTCACAAATGTTAATGTGCTCAGAGTTTAAAAACACACCAGTGCCATCTTTAAAATCAGGAGATAAAATACTAAAAGGAAAAGGTTCATCAGCAGTTTGTACAGAGTTTTCGCAGTGTAAAACAATAGCAGAGTGTTCTTCTGCAGACAGGCAGTCTCTCCAATCTTTCAACAAGTTCATTATAACTCTGACTGAAGAGACGCCAAGAGCCGAGCACAGGGCAACAGCATTGTCCAAGTTAGGACCACATAAATTCACCAAATGTCCCAGCGTTGTAACCTTTGCAAAAATAAACTTTTTTAAAACAGAAGGTCCTAAAACATTGCCCACATCAAAATGGGTCCCGAACACAAGTGGTTCCTTTAAAAGCCAGAAAGGCGACAAGGAAGCCTGGGGAGAGTTCTTTTTAAAAAGTCCCCAGATTTTAAAAGCACTTTGGTAAAACTGGGGAAGTTCTGGGAGTTTTTGGCCCCTTAAATCCATTAAAAGCAGCGACTCCTCTAGTCCAAGCCCTCCACAGCGAGCCAGGACAGCCCTGGCAATAGGTCTCCACACAAGGTCAAGGGGGCCACTCAGCAGTCGCTGAATGAACTGCAGGCGAAAGACAGCCCCCCTGCTGGCCAGATGGATGAGCCCTTGACCACCTTCTTCCCTCGGTAAAAACAGGATACTCTGTGGAACCCAGTGAAGACGGTCCCAGAAAAAGTCCACGACTATAGATTGCACTCTGGCCAGCAAATTGGGTGGAGGGTCCAGACAAGACAGTCGATGCCACAGCATTGAAGCAATCAAGTTGTTGATAATTAAAACACGACCTCTGAAGGACAAGTTTGGCAGAATCCATTTCCATTTTTTTAGTCTTCCTTCAGTTTTTTCTAAAAAACACTCCCAATTTTTCTCAGTAAAAGTCTGATTTCCTAAAAACACACCAAGATATTTAAAACCACCTTGTGTCCACGAGAGGCCACCAGGTAGGGCAATTTTTTGTGGTCTCCCCCCCACCACAACAGCTTCACTCTTACCCCAATTCACTCTCGCTGAGGAGCACTCACCAAAAAGATTAACAGTTCTTAAAAGGTAGTCTACATCATTTTGATTTCTTGTAAAAACAACAACGTCATCAGCATAGGCAGATACTTTAAAAACAGAGTCAGAGTTGGGGACTTTAAAACCAGTGAGGCCTTGCCTTAGTTTACAAAGGAGGGGCTCAATGGCAAGAGAGTACAGCATACCTGAGAGGGGGCAGCCCTGTCGGACACCCCTCTCAACTTTGAAAGGAGCACTCAAACCACCATTAATCTTAAGAATACTCTCAATGTCTCTATACAAAGCCTGGATCATGGCGATGAACCCTGAGCTGAAACCAAAGGCCTCTAATGTCTGCCAAAGGTATGGATGTTCAACTCGGTCAAACGCCTTTTCTTGGTCTATTGAAATAAGACCAAGTTCTTTGACCAATGAGCTGGAGAGGTCCAAAACATCACGAATTAAAAAAATGTTGTCTGTAACCAACCTACCAGGTACACAGTAGGTCTGGTCTACATGGATGACCTGCTCCATCGCCTTCCTCAGTCTGGTAGCCAACACTTTGGAGAGAATTTTGTAGTCAGTACAGAGGAGGGCCACCGGACGCCAGTTCTTAATGTCTTTCAAGTCGCCTTTTTTTGGAAGGAGGGTGAGGACTGCTCTCCTACAACTTAGGGGCAGGTGACCCTTCCGCAGACTGTCAGACAGTACTTCCAGCAAGTCCTCACAGATCTCAGACCAGAACGCCTTGTAGAACTCCGCTGGTAGGCCATCTATCCCTGGGGCTTTTCCACACTGAAGAGACTGGACAGCCACTGCCAGTTCTTGCAGAGTGATCCCGCTCTCCAGCTCCGCATTCACGCTAGCCATCACTTTTGGCAAGTCCGTCAAAAAATGACTCAGTGCATGTGGATTCTCAACAAATTCTTTCTTAAAGAGATCCTTGTAGAAAGCAACTGCAAAGCGACGGATCTCCGCAGACTCATGGATCGGCCGCCCGTCCTCGGAGCTGAGAGAGTGGATCATCCTCCTCTGACCATTCTTCCTCTCCAGACCAAAGAAAAAATGAGATGGAGCGTCCATTAGTGCGATGTTCTGGAACCTACTGCGTACCACAGCGCCCCTGGCAGCCACACCCAGTAGGTCAGTTAAAACAGACTTTTTGCCATTGAGGGCCTCAAAATGTCCTCTTTCTCCTGTGGAGCCTGCCAAAGACTGCAGCTCCACTACTTCTCTCTCCAGGTCCCTGACAGACCTGGCCAAGTCTCCAGAGACATTGCGAGTATACTGTAGGCACAGATTCTTTATTTGGCTCTTCCCTACATCCCACCACTGCTGCAAAGAACTAAAATTTGATTTTGTCAATTTAAAATTACTCCAAAAAAACATAAAAGCAGTTTTAAAACTGTTATCCGATAAAAGTGACGTGTTAAAATGCCAGTATGCACTACTGCACTTTATATTCTTGATAAAAACACAACACTGAACCAGGGAATGATCTGTGAAGCCAACAGGGACTATAAAAGCACTTTTAAAAATGCTAAAATGGTGCTTAAAACTGTAAACCCTATCCAGTCTAGCTAAGGACAAAATATTGTCCTTTCTATGGCTCCATGTGTATTGTCTAGCCTTGCCATGAAAATTTCTCCACACATCACACAGATCATGAGCTTCTATGAAACCTTTTAAAACTCTTTGGGATGCAGCATGTGGCTCTGGGTGATTCCTATCCATAAGAGGATTTTCTGTACAATTAAAATCACCTCCCACAAATAAAAAGTCATCATTACTGCAATTTTTGATCGTATCATCTAAAATATTTAAAAAGGTCAATCTTTCTGTGCCTACGGTTGGAGCATACACATTTATAAAAACAACTTTCACATTCTCAAAAACAGCTCGAACTTTTAAAATGTGGCCTGCAATTATCTCATCAATGTCATAAGAAAGTGGAATAAAATCTCGAGAAAATAAAATACCCACCCCACCACATTTGCTGCTTCTATGACTAAGAATAATTTCACCCCGAAATTCCCTCCTCCAGTCAGCAGCATTGTCCTCAGAACTATGAGTCTCCTGAACAAACAGAACATTAATTTTCTTGCATTCTGCAAGAGTAAAAACACTCGCTCGCTTGGACATTTCTCTTGCTCCATTGATGTTGAGTGTGCCAAAATTAAAACTACACATGTGTATAAGAGGGCAAAGCCAATACAAAAACAGAAAAGAAAGAATGAGCGATAAAAGACTAATCATCCTGGGCAATTTGGTTAACTTTTAGTACAAGCTTTTTTAGTCTGTAGATCTCCTGATCAGTAAAACTTTCCTGCTCAAGCTCTCCCCTATTTTTCATGTAGGCCCGAGCAGAGTCAACAAAGCGTTTTAGATCAGGGAAGAAGCTTTCAACTTTAACCATTCTGACCCCCTTAGTGTCCTGCAAAAACTTCTGTATTTTTGTGAAGGGGTAACCGCCTCCACTGGCCACATCATCACTGCTTTCACCATCACTCTCTATCTCAGACCCAGCATAAGAATCTGGCTGAGATAGAGAAACCTCAGAACTGTCTTTGACAACCCTTTTTACTTTGCTCCTCTGCTGTTTGGTTTCCAAATTCTTCCGCTTGATGGAGATTTTACATAACTCTTCATCTATTTCGATGTCATCCTCATCCTCCAACACTGACTCAGCCACCCTGGTAGCTGTCTCTTCCTGCTTCTCGCTCACCCTGTGCTGTGCTTTTATATTTATCTTTCTGGTCCCACCATCTACCTGGGCCTCATTTGGCTCCTCTGTCTGACCCTCAGCGTGATCCCTCTCGGTAATCTCACCCTTGTCTGCAATGTTGGTCTGTGCAGCAGCCCCGCAATACCGGCCCCAAAAACCCCGCCCACTTCGACTCTTTCACCTCCGTCAGAGAGCGCAGATTCAGAACTTTCACACAGACGTAATACACCGTCTTCTTCCCTACAAACTGGAACTTGCCCAGACGAGGAGTTCTGAAGGACAGCAGGTGATCGTCCCCCTCCTGCCACTCTCCCACAGCTGGACTTATGGAAAGGGCAGGAAAGTTGGACACAGTGTCCTCATCCCATTGAGAGGAAAGAGTGCGGTTTTCCGCAAACTCTCTAAGCGGTCGTGGCAGGGCAGCACACACTTCCTTCACCACCCTATGCACCAGTCTGACAGATGTAATGTTGGCACTCCGCCCCAGCGTTTCTATCGACATGGTTGACATCTTCATAAGATGACCAAGCTTGGTACAGCCTGCCTCTCTTAAACAAGTTCGCAGACTAACAGATTGCAGCACTTGAGTGTCCATGAATTGATTGGAAAAACAGTGGTTCCTCGAACAGCCACATGCCTGGTGTCTCCTCAGGAATGCGGGCTACGGTGAAGACTTGCCATGCATGCAAGACAGATGTATAAAAAGTAGAAAGTCCAGTAAGGTCCACCTCCCCGGACTTCACGAGGAAAAGCTGTTTATCATAGCCCAAGCGGCCAACTCTCCTCAGGAGCAGTTTTGCAGTGTCCATCCAGCAGGGGCCACATCCATAAAGGAGCCGTTGTGCAGTCTGAAGCCTAAAACAGGCAATCTTGGACTGTAAGTCCACCAGGCCCTGTCCTCCCTCGGCAACAGGCAGGTAGAGAACAACCGCACGAACCCAATGTCGACCAGACCAAAAGAAATCCACGATGATCTTCTGAACCTCCTCAACCAGGCTCCTGGGCGGTGTCAAAGCAATAAGCCTATGCCAAAGAGCCGAAGCGACCAGAACCCTTCCCCTATATGACAGCTGTGGTAGCGACCATTTCCATTTAGAAAAGCGAAAACACACCTTCTCCTTAATTCCCTCCCAGTTCTTGCGTTCAAAGTCCTCAAAACCCAAAAATACCCCCAACACTTTGAGACCGGCTTTCCCCCACAGAAGACCTCCAGGTAGCTGAGGAATGTCCCGATGTGACCACTGCCCCACCAATAAACCCTCACTCTTGGCCCAGTTTACCCGTGCAGAAGATGCTTTTTCATAAATAGATAGTGTCCACCAGACGCTGTACATCCCTGTGGGATGTGATGAAAATGTTGACATCATCCGCATAAGCAGACAAGACAATTGGACGACAACTACTGGAGGGCCCCGGCAGAATCAAACCACCCAGCTGAGTGCGCAACCTGCACAGCAAAGGCTCAGTAGCCAAGCTATACAGTTGACCTGAGATTGGACAACCCTGCCTTATTCCCCGACGTACAGGGATTGGCCGACTCAGCCCTGCCCCCATCTTTACCAAACACTCAGCTCCAGTATATAACAGATTGACCCACCTCAAAAACATATTGCCAAAACCAAACCCCTTCAGTGTGGAAAACAAATAAAAATGATCAACCCTATCAAAAGCCTTTTTTTGGTCCAAAGACATGATACCGAACTCTAAATCATAACATTTACTAAGATGAAGAACGTCACATACGAGAAAAATATTGTCCATAATGGTTCGGTCAGGAATACATTATGTTTGATCTCTATCTATAAATCCAATACATTTTTCAGTCTATTTGACAGGGCTTTAGAAAGCACCTTGTAGTCCGTGCAAAGAAGAGCCACAGGCCTCCAGTTTTTAAGCAAGGTCAAGTCCCCTTCCTTAGGCAGCAGAGATGGTACTGCACGCCGGCAGGAGACAGGTAAAGTTCCAGTTTTGTAACAGTCAATTAGAACGTCATAACAGTCTGATCCAATAACATCCCCAAAATGCTTAAAAAAGTCAGAAGAAAGACCGTCAAGTCCGGGTGCACGTCCCAGAGCCATTTGATTAACTGCTACAGTTAACTCATCCAAAGTCAGTTCACAGTCCAGAGCAGCCCTGTCGTCTGGGCTGAGCTTGGGAAGACCTTCAAAGAGTTGGTTTTGAGATTCTATGCAACATGGTTCTGCACCAAGCAGGGTCCCGTAAAAATCCACTGCATGGCACCTCATCTCAGATGGATTTGTAGTCATTTGACCATGTGGGAGTTTTAAGCAAGAGAAGTAATAATAAGAAAATGATAAGGAAAATCTGACCTATTGCTAATGTTGATTGGCCACTTCATACTGATAACTTGCCTTTTTTACCTTCATTTTAAGGCTTAAAAGTGTTTTGCATGTAGGGTTTTTAGCCAAAAAATGCCAAAAAATAAATAATGTACAGTCTGTATATACTTGATCTGAATTATACTGGATGTATATCCATTGCCATGTTATGCTCCTTAATCTCTGTACAAATTAATTTCATGTTTTTCCTCAAAAAATATTTAGAATCTACATAATTCCGCTTTATCTGGGTTTGTTTTTCCTTCCAGATCTCGAGGTAGCAGTGAAGAAACAGACCAGCAGGAATCCCTGCACAAGCTGCTGACGTCAGGGGGACTGAGCGAGGAAAACTTCAGACAATATTTCCCTCCCCTCAAAGCCAACGTTATCGAGACCATCAATGAGCTACTCACTGAGCTTGGTATATTTTTCATTCTTTCTTTTTGCATGGCATGACTGTTGTTTGCATTACACTTCAGTATTGCATTATTGGAAAAAAAAAACCTTGTTCACAGATTCATTCAGTCGCAAGATTTCCTCCCGCAAATACACAACGTAAACCTCAAACTTCCTGTCTAGTTTTCAACATGACTTGTACTTCAGGCTTGTACTTCTACTGAACCCCACCTCTGCTACTTTCATAGACATTCCGATTAGAACATTGTTATTGCTGTATATTCTTCTGACCAGAGTGTGAAGAGTATTCATATACTTCATTTTCTTCAGCATTATATACATTTCCTGTATGTTTGCCTGCATTTACATCTGCTCAAGTTTTAATTACATATTTGCACTTGCACAGATTAAAAAAAGGTTAAAATAAAAGGAAATCATATTAAAAGGTATATATGCTGATAGGATGGATTATTGAGGAATACGTTTTCTAGTGCTGGGAATCGATTTTTTGTAAATTAATTAATTGAACCATTTCCAAAAATTAATCTAGATTAATCACAGTTAAAATGGTTGAACTAGTTAACTTCTTGGGGGAACTGGGGGGTCGGGGTGGAGTGAGTGTGGATAAGCCAGGGGTCTGCAACCTTTGCCAGCTGAAGAGCCATTTTGCCCGTCTCCGACTAAAATAGAAGTGGCTGAGGGCCACAACAGCAATTTGACCTTTAAAATAAAGATTATGCTGCTTATAAAGTTTTTTTATATACATATCTCGGAATATTATGTGGCGTTAAAGAATTCTTACTACAACAGTGTAAAAAACTGTCAAGTTACACTACCGTTCAAAAGTTTGGGGTCACTTAGAAATTTCCTTATTTTTGAAAGAAAAGCACTGTTTTTTTCAATGAAGATAACTTTAATCAGAAATACACTCTAATATCTAATATACATTGCTAATGTGGTAAATGACTATTCTAGCTGCAAATGTCTGGTTTTTGGTGCAACATCTACATAGGTGTATAGAGGCCCATTTCCAGCAACTATCACTCCAGTGTTCTAATGGTACAATGTGTTTGCTCATTGCGTCAGAAGGCTAATGGATGATTAGAAAGCCCTTGTGCAATCATGTTAGCACAGCTGAAAACAGTTTAGCTGGTTAGAGAAGCTATAAAACTGACCTTCCTTTGAGCAGGTTGAGTATCTGGAAAAAATTATTTCAAATACAAATCATTATTTCTAACCTTGTCAATGTCTTGACTATATTTTCTATTCATTTTACAACTCATGGTGGTAAATAAGTGTGACTTTTCATGGAAAACACAAAATAATTGTCTGGGTGACCCCAAACTTTTGAACGGTAGTGTATATATGGCTTCATTCATGAAATAAAAGTATTAGAAATATATTACAAATTGCTTTATGCTAAAAACAAATTTCTGAATATCTGTCCATAATTTTTTGTATATTTTTTTTAAAATTATCAGCACATTCATAAATCTGAAAAATACAATCCATCTCCTACTTTCAACAGTGATCACACAGCTTTAATTCCTGATATTTTAATAAGTTAGAGATAAAAGTTTTATTGAGAAGAAGCTACTTTTCATCCTTTTTATGTTTCCTCATAATGTTCCTTATTCAGATCTATTAATATAGTATAAATCTGTATCCTTCACCTGTTCTTGAGACTCTCAATTTAACAACTAGTGGATTGGTTGTCTGATGTTCTTCTTTATTTATTTTGGAATAAAACAAAAAGAATTCTAAACAACTTTCTGAATAATATAACTTTAAAAATCATTTGGTGCAAATAAAGCCAGTTAGAAATAATTACAGTAGAGCGGGGGGGGGGGGAACTGTTTAAAAATACCTTCTTCCGCTTAGCTAAATGTTGGTTATAATTTTAAAAAATGCGTGGCATTGACACACAGTCTGCACTTATAATTCACTGTCTAAAACCCCATTTAAAACATCAGGTAACAAACTAGCTGTCGGAGAATCTTCTCTCTTCTCTTTTTACTCATTTGAACTGCTTTTACTATTGTTTTCTTTTTTCTTTACAGATTGTAAGGTAAAACTGTTGGCTGTATGTTGCTGATTTCAGACAAGTATATCTGGTTGATGGTGTTTCGTAATAAAAGCACACGACAAAATCAGCCATTCTGAAAACTGAATCGCTGTAGAGGACTTTTATTTTTACTAACTCAGGAAGTATTGAGCTGTGACGGTGAAAATAAATTCACACTAATTCAGGCTTTGGTCATGTCTGGTGAATCCGGTTATTGAGCAGGAATTCAAGGATTGTTTCTCATTTTTAAGGATAATTAAGGCATTAATTTTAGATGATCACATTTAAAACTTTTTATGGACCTGTAGACACTGATGAGGTGGCTCTTTTTCTCCTTGTTAGTGTTCTTGTGGAAAAATTCTCTCCACAACAACCATACATGAACGCAAATGAATCTGTCCACACAGAATTAGACTCTCTATTTTCCCCTGTGATTTTACTTTTTCTGGATTTGTTCATGTCTTACCGACATGAACAAGCAGCTTCCACAATGCATGTGGAAGCTGCTGCTGTCCACATGCACTGAGGAGAGGCTGAGCAGGTCTCTATGCAGCTGCTGTCCGAAGAGATCCATTCATGTATGGTTGATAAGATAATAAATAATTAAAAAAATGTGTTTTACGCTCATAAAAGTATGCGTTTTCATTGAGGAAATGTATCCAATTGCAGTAAACAATTTAAAAAATAAAATGATTAAAAGGAACTTCATAATTATGTTTTGAGATATACAGTGGTGTGAAAAAAGTGTTTGCCCCCTTCCTGATTTCTCATTTTTTTGTATGTTTGTTACACTTAAATGTTTCAGATCATCAAACAAATTTCAATATGACAAAGATAACACAAGTAAATACAAAATGCAGTTTTTAAATGAAGGTGTTTATTATTAAGGGGGAAAAAATCCAAACATACATGGCAATGTGTGAAAAAGTGATTGCCCCCTAAACCTAATAACTGGTTGGGCCACCCTTAGCAGCAACAACTGCAATCAAGCATTTGCAATAACTGGCAGTGAGTCTTCTACAGTGCTGTGGAGGAATTTTGGCCCACTCATCTTTGCAGAATTAGTTGTAATTTAGCCACATTGGAGAGTTTTCAACCATGAACCGCCTTTTTAAGGTCATGCCACAGCATCTCAATCAGATTCAGGTCAGGATTTTGATTAGGCCACTCCAAAGTCTTCATTTTGTTTTTCTTAAGCCATTCAGAGGTGGACTTGCTGCTGTGTTTAGGGCCATTGTCTTGCTGCAGAACCCAAGTGTGCTTCAGCTTGAAGTCATGAACAGATGGCCAGACATTCTCCTTCAGGATTGTTTGGTAGACAGCAGAATTCATGGTTCCATTTACTGCAGCAAGTCTTCCAGGTCCTGAAGCAGCAAAACAGCCCCAGTCCATCACACTACCACCACCATAATTTTACTGTTGGTATGATGTTTCTTTTCTAAAATGCTGTGTTACTTTTACGCCAGATGTAATGGGACACACATCTTCCAAAAAGTTCAGCTTTTGTCTCGTCAGTCCACAGAGTATTTTCCCAAAAGTCTTGGGGATCATCAAGATGTTTTCTGGCAAAACTGAGACGAGCCTTTATGTTCTTTTTGTTCAGTAGTGGTTTTCATTTTGGAACTCTGCCATGCAAGCCATTTTTGCCCAGTCTCTTTCTTATGGTGAAATCATGAACACTGACCTTAACTGAGGCAAGTGAGGCCTGCAGTTCCTTGGATGTTGTTGTGGGTCTTTTGTGACCTCTTGGATGAGTTGTCGCTGTGCTCTTGGGGTAATTTTGGTCAGCTGGCCACTCCTGGGAAGGTCCACCACTGTTCCATGTTTTCTCCATTTGTGGATAATGGCTCTCACTGTGGTTCGCTGGAGTCCCAAAGCTTTAGAAATGGCTTTATAAACTTTTTCAGACTGATAGATCTCAATTACTTTGCGTCTCATTTGTTCATGAATTTCTTTGGATTGCAGTATGATGTCAAGCTTTTGAGGATCTTTTGGTCTACTTCACTTTGCCAGGCAGGTCCTATTTAAGTGATTTCTTGATTGAGAACAGGTGTGGCAGTAATCAGGGCTGGGTGTGGCTAGAGAAATTGAACTCAGCTTTCCAAAGATGTGATAAACCACAGTTAATTTATGTTTTAACAGGGGGGCAATCACTTTTTCACACAGGGCCATATAGGTTTGGATTTTTTTACCCTTAATAATAAAAACCATTTTAAAACTGCATTTTGTGTTTCCTTGTGTTGTCTTTGTCTAATATTTAAATTTGTTTGATGATCTGAAACATTTAAGTGTGACAAACATACAAAAAAATGAGAAATCAGGAAGGGGGCAAACACTTTTTCACACCACTGTAACTGCAGGGAGCTGCAGCATGGGGGCTGAAGGGCCGCGGGTTGCCAACCCCTGGGATAGGCAGAATACACCATAACAGGTTTTTTTTCCAGCACATACACAGCAGGTAGACAACAGCTAAATTAAGGCAAATTAATACCACGAAAATATATAAATTACTTTTATTTTTAATTTGTATATTGTTAGATTGAACTATAAAATATATTCTTAATTACATGACCACTGGAAAAAATGACAGCTTACTGTTATTATTTCTGATCCTTTATTACCATTATGTAGCTTGTGGAGTGTGTAAAATAAGAGACATATTCACGACAGACGGTTTATTACACACTTCACACCTTTCAGGCACAGAACAGAATGACACATTTCAGCAGGCACTCTTCTTTTACCCAAATCACTCTTCACAAGTTCATGGCATTTCTCCACACACATGACATTTGCATTACACTGCATTCAACCCCCTATGTCCTTGACTCCTTCCTGCTATCTCGCCAGGAACCTCCTGAGCATTGTTCCCCCATGCTTATCCACTGTCTCTTGTCTGAGATGCTAAATAATCTGACTCCCCCAAGGTGCTACACTGCCCCCCCAGCATCTTAGATAGAACAATAGAACATCAGTTCACACGCCGTTTGGGCTTCCGTCTCCTCCTGTATCTGCTGTAACTGGGGTTTACCGCCTCCGTGGCACTGCTGTTCTGGTGGGGGGCTGCTGGGAGTGTGTCTGACTGCGGGTGGGCCGTGGCGAGGGGGTGGGGCACTTCGGTCTGTCCGTGTGGCTGCTCTGGTGACTCGTTTCCCTGGGGAGGTCTCCGTGGGGATCTTCCACGCCGAGGGGCCCTTGCCAACTGCACTTGCTCATCCGCCACAACGAAAGCGGGTTTGAGTCTGTCTATGCCAATTTTCTCCCGCCTACCCCCCAAGTCTAGCAAAAAATGCTTATCCCCTGTTTCCAACACTCTGAACGGTCCATCATAGGGTAGGCGCAATGGAGGGCGGTGGGCGTTGTGTCTGACGAACACGAACTCCGCGCTCTTCAAAGTTTTAGGCATGAAAACACGCGGAAAACTGTGGTGGGCAGGGCCCGGCAGCGTGCCTGTGTTTGCGTTACACTGCAAAAGCTGAGATGGGGAGCTGCCCGGCGCGGGATTATCTGGTAGAAATTCCCCGGGCAGCCGTAGGGGCTGTGCAAAAACCAGCTCTGCGGGGGAAGCTTCCAAATCCTCTTTTGGCGTGGAGCGCAACCCCAATAAAACCCACGGCAACCTGTCCACCCAATTTGCATCCGTCAGTGAAGCCCTGATTGCTGCTTTCAGTGATCTATGAAAACGCTCGCATAAACCATTGGCCTGTGGGTTGTTCGCGGTTGTGCGGTGAATTGAAACACCCAGGCTGCGGGCCATCGCGGACCAGAGGTCAGAAACAAATTGAGGTCCCCTGTCGGACGTAATGTCCGACGGGACTCCAAAACGCGCCACCCATGCTGTTAAAAAAGCGCGCGCTACGTCTGCGGACGTGGTTGCCGCCAGCGGGACTGCTTCTGGCCAGCGCGTGGTGTGGTCCACCACTGTCAGGAGGTGTGTGCACTCTTGTGGTGGCGGGAGGGGGCCCACGAGGTCCACATGAACATGGTTGAACCTCTTAGCCAGTACCCGAAACGGCTCCAAGGGAGCCTTCGTGTGTCGGTGTACCTTGGCTCGTTGTCACGCCACGCAGGCTGCGGCCCACTCTTTTACTTGTTTGCGTAGGCTCGGCCACATAAACTTCTCTCCCACCATTTTGACCGACGCGCGCACTCCTGGGTGCGCCAGAGTGTGAACTGACTCAAACACGCGGCGGCGCCACGCGACCGGGACCACCGGACGCGGGCGTCCTGTGGAGACATCACAGATTGGGGGGGGGGGGGCGCCATCTTGCAGCACCCTGCTCTCCAGCCTTAACCCTGTTGGTCCACACTGGAGCGTGCGCACGTCTGCATCGCTAATCTGCTCCGCGGCCATGGCTGCGTAATCTATCCCCACGCAGACCGGGGCCACCACGGCGCGCGAGAGGCAGTCCGCCACCACATTCAGTTTACCCGACACATGCTGAATATCGGTAGTAAACTCTGAGATCGCGACCAGCTGTCTCTGCTGCCGGCCCGACCACGGTTCTGAAACCTTGGCCATCGCGAATGTTAGCGGCTTGTGATCCACGAACGCGGTGAAGCTGCACCCTTCCAGCCAGAACTGGAAGTGGGGTATGGCCAGGTGGAGAGCCAGCAACTCTCTGTCGATTGCGCTGTATTTACGTTCGCTGTCCCGCAAAGTTCTGCTGAAAAATGCGAGCAGCTGCCAAGCCCCGGCGACGCGCTGCTCTACGACAGCCCCTATGGCCATGTCTGAAGCGTCGGTGGTGAGTGCTATCCGGGCCGCCGGGTCCGGATGCGCCAGCAGTGCGGCGTTTGCCAGGGCTGCTTTACCCTCCGAGAACGCCCGCTCTCGCTCTGGGGTCCATTCGACCCTATCCGCGGGTTTCTGTCTCTTGAGCGCTGCGTACAATGGTTGCATGAGCTGCGCCGCGTGGGGAAGGAAACGGTTATAAAATTTCACCATCCCCAAAAATTCCTGCAGCGCCCTGACCGTCTGAGGCCGGGGAAAATCCGCCACGGCGCGCACTTTGTTGGGCAGCGGGATCGCTCCTTCCGGAGAGACGCGGTGCCCCAAAAAATCAATCTCCGTCACGCCGAACTGGCATTTCGCCGGGTTGATTATTAACCCGTGCTCCTCCAACCTCCGGAAAACCATCCTGAGATGGGTTTCGTGTTCGTCTTCAGACGCACTGGCTACCAGGATATCATCCAGGTAGACAAACACGAACGGGAGATCGCGCAGCACTGCATCCATCATGCACTGGAATGTCTGTGCCGCGCCTAATGGCATGCGCAGGAACTCGAATAAACCGAACGGAGTTATTGCCGCTGTTTTGGGTATGTCCTCCGCGCGCACTGGGACTTGGTGGTCACTTGAGCTGTACAGTGGAGAGATTCAAAGGACAGTGCATTAACAAGGTGCCTGTTGGCAACATCAACCAGTAAACCATGTGCACACAGAAAATCAGCCCCCAGGATATGGTAATTCAGTGCTGCTACGACAAAAGTCCACTCGTATGTACGGCCGTGTAGAGATAAGATCAGTGTCCTCTCACCAAAGGTCTTAATTTCCGAGCCGTTTGCTGCCAACATCCCGGGGCCGCTAGGTCCTGCCAGCCGGTCGGCGTAGGTTGGCAGGATGAAGCTCATCTGGGCTCCGGTGTCCACGAGGAAACGCCTTCCCAAGCGGGCGTCCGTCATGTAGAGCAGCTTGTTCTCTTCACCGAGGGTCGCAGCTGCTACCGACTGCCGGCCTCGGCGTTTTCCCGAGCGCTTGAATTGGCACGTGGCGCACATCTGCGTGCGGTCTCTCCGAAACGGCGGTGGTAGAAGCAGAGCGTGTCTCTCTGGCGCTCCTTGGCCCCTGCTGCTGCTACCATCGGTGGCTCCTCGCCTCCTCTGGTCGTCTCGCTGGGCTCCACCGCTGCCGCGTTGACTGTGATCTCCCTGGTGGTGAGGATGATCTGGTCTGCCTCCTGGGCTAGCGCATGGTAGTCACGCGCAGCCAGCAACGGCGAATTGGCCAGAACCGCTCTCGCCACCGTTGGAAGGTTCCGGAGGAAAAGTTGGGCAAACAGAAAATGCCCGTCGTCCGTGCCCATTAACGCCAGCATCTTCTCCATCAGGTCGACGGCCGAACCATCTCCTAACTCGGTCCGTCTCAGGAGCCTCTCCGCTCTCTCACATTCCGAGAGCGTGTAGCGCCGGATGAGCGCAGCCTTGAGCGCCTCATATTTGTTGCGGGTTGGCGGCTGATCGAGCAGGCTTGCTACCTGCTGAGCTGTGCGGGCGTCCAGCGCTGCGACTACATGGTAGAATCTGGTGTCGTCTGCCGTTACTCCCCGGAGGGCGAACTGGGCCTCGGTGTGGTGGAACCAAGAGCGCGGGTTGTGCTGCCAGAAATCTTGTAGCTTGACTGAAACCGCACACGCGTGGCTGGGGGCTCCCGACCGGGCCGGCTCCGGGGTTCTTGCCTCGTGTTCCATAATACGTCTTGGGTCACCAGTGTGGAGTGTGTAAAATAAGAGACATATTCACGACAGACGGTTTATTACACACTTCACATCTTTCAGGCACAGAACAGAATGACACATTTCAGCAGGCACCCTTCTTTTACCCAAATCACTCTTCACAAGTTTCATGGTATTTCTCCACACACGACATGACATTTGCATTACACTGCATTCAACCCCCTACGTCCTTGACTCCTTCCTGCTATCTCGCCAGGAACCTCCTGAGCGTTGTTCCCCCATGCTTATCCACTGTCTCTTGTCTGAGATGCTAAATAATCTGACTCCCCCAAGGTGCTACAAGCTAAATAATTGGATGTTTGGACTTGTATCAGCTCTTGACATTTAGTTTTTAATTTTCTAACCCAAACCACAGTCCTGTACTGTAGGATGATGACCTGCACTGATTTTCAGCAGCAGTAGAACAGATTCCATGCTTATCTTTCATCTAAGTTGTACTCGTGCATCTCAGTAAATTAGAAAACAATTATTTGTAATTTAATTTCAAAAAACTGTAACCATAATTCTTAATATTAAACCAGCTTTAAAATGTTTCACTTTTTGCGTAATAAGAATGTTTCTTTTGGAATTATTTATCCCCAAAATTAGCTTTATCACAATATTCGAATTTATTAACATGCACTAGTTTATATTAAATGTGAAATATTCTTATTTTTTATCTTGTTAAAATTTCCAAAGTAAGTTGTAAAAACAAAAATCAGTCAATTAAAGTATTCATCCAGAGTGGTGGCCTAGTTGATAGGGCATCCGCCCCACAACCGGGAGCTTGGGGGTTCAAGTCCCGGCCAGGTCATACCAAAGACCATATAAAAATGGTTCTTTCAATCTTCTAGCTTGGTGTTCAGTGTAATCGAATGGGGGAAGGAGAAGTTGTTTGTGGCAGCACCTTGGATGGCAGCGACCCCTCTGATTCTAGATGTGATTAACATTGTAGATAGGAGAAACGTAATTTCGTTCTACTGTACGTGATTAGCTGTATGGACTGAATGACAATGGAGTTGGCTGCTTCTTCATCCAATCATTTTTACTGTAGTATTTTCAAAAAATTGTTTTGTTTTCTTAATCTTGAGTCCAGTCTATTCTCTCCACACCTGACTTGTTCCTGCAGGTTCACCCACCCTGGACCTCAGAAACATACGAGACAAAAAAAAAGAACAAAAAACATCAGAAAAATCTGATTATCGCTATAGATGTGATGAAAGATCAGCATAATCAAATTATTACAGATGTTCTTTCCCCCTTCAGCTTCATAAACTGCCTCGTTTTCTCTAAAAATAACCTTAAGTGGGTTTGATTTCACATCACCACTTCAGCTTTTCTTTAGTAAGTAAGCAAATAAACAAATAAATAACATCAGCTTACCGATGTCTCTACAGGACTTTAAAATAAAATTAACCTGCCCTGGTTGACCTGAACCAGGGCAGGTTCCAGAGGACTGATTGTGCCTCTGAAACTTGGAACACAATACCTACTGTTATTTGTGATCTGCCCATCCTCTGCTTATTTACTAAACATCTAAAATCATGGTTGCTGGACAGTCAAAACCGCTCCCACAATCTGACATAAACTCACCTGGTTTTTTACTATATTCTTTTCAGTTTTTTTTTTTTTAATTGTTGTTATTGTCCATCCAGCCATCTTCACCCGCTAACCCTTTTCGGGTCGCGGTGGGGCTGGAGCCTATCCCAGCATCTTTGGGTGAGAGGCAGGGTACACCCTGGGCAGATCACCAGTCCATTTTTGTGTTATTTGATTTGTTGAAAACAGTCCAGATTCATGACCTCATGTGACTTATGTTAATTTATACAATCCTGTGTACAGAGGTTTAACCTTGTATGTAAACCTGGTGCAATATCATTGGCACACGTACAGTATATCTCTATGTGGTGAACAAGTGCAGTAAAGCATCGTGCAATCCACTGAGCACTTTAAAATTCTGTGAAATCAGATGATGTGCAGGATCATCAGCATATGGGGATGGTGTAATTTTATTAATGCACTTTATTAAATTAATGCACTTTAACACTTTGCACTTTAACATCCTACAGTCTACTTTAGCGTCTTAAATTTTAATATCTTAACATCCTGGCCACTGTGGCACTTTTTATCTGGTCTGAGATCAATATTTCTTTCTTTTTTTAAACATTTCCCCCCTTATTATTATGAACTTTAATCTCCTGCTGCTTCTATTTTTATTGTTTATTTTATTGTTTTTATGTGGCTGGCATTGGCCTGCCAAGGGACTGGAGATGGGAATTAGCTCTGGCTATAATCTTGCATATTTGCATGTATATGTTTATTAATATGCATTGTCCCTTTTATAAATAAATTAAATTTAAACTTAAGTTATTTTAAAGCAAGGTAATCAACCATGTCACACCGTGGTATAATTATTATTACTGACAGTTAATAAACTCACACTAATGAATATATCGGTTTGACTTCAGAAAAAAGTAACAGTTCAACATGGTAAATTAATAAATTAAGCAAAGCAATCAGCACATCAGAAAAATTGTCACTTAACATAAGCTTAAATAATCAGATGTTGCTATTTTCTTAGACATTAGTGTTTTAACCTCTTGCGCTCCGTTGTACCGTGGATGGGCAAGTCTCTGCGTCCTAGTGCGCACGAGGGCGCTCTCGGACGCATGATCCTGATGGTGGTGATGTAGGTGGTGTGGCGTCCAAGCGCGCACTGAAAATAAAAGCTGCAGACACAGCTGCGAACAGATTAGTTCATCTGATTGACCTCTCATTCGACTAATAAGAGCCTTGAATTGGGTTTCTGAAACCTTGAAGAACCAATGAATGAAAACCTAGGAAGGAGGACCCGCCTACTGTGAATGCAGGAGCCAATTGAAGCACAGAAGTTCGGGCTGGGTGAAGAGAGACTTACTGCTGCAACAGAAGAAAAAAAAGGATGCAGGAAGAACCTGCTGCAGACCCAGCAGCACGGAGGCCACCCACAAGTGCGACCTGCACTCATTCCAGCAGAATAGATGTTTAGGATTCTCTTCCGTCATCATAGACCGACGGAGGCCGACGACAAAGGTCGTAAATCATTCGCCAAAACCGCAATAATGGAATTATATTTTGACCGGGATCCACGAGCGGACCAGCGTCGCGTTCGTCTGACAATGGGGAAGAGAAGTTCGCCAGGACAATGTGGCTGTGAAGAGTTAAGGTGTTATAAGCTAAATTATTATTTATCCCTGAAAATTGTAATCAAAAAATGACTTTTGACCGATCGGTAAATTACAACTGTACGGCGCACGAAGTGCGTGCGCCGCGTTACACGGTTCTTCGCCGCCTCCGAACCGTGAACGCCCCCCCCCCCCCCGCCGCTACGATTCTGTAGCGGGGGGGTGGGGGGAGCCGTGGTGACAGCGTTGCTGTGGAAACATGCCACATCCGAGTGTAATCCGTCATGTAGCGAGGGCCGATCTCCATCCTCTGTAGCAGGGGGGTGGGGGAACAGCCCCCCCCCCACACACACACACAGACACAGCCCTGAATGTGACCTTTCATTTGAGCCCAAGATGAAGCTTCTATGTTGAATCATTCAAAAGTTAGACGTTTTTCCAAACTGTGCCATTTGGCACAATTTGGCACAGTTCCAAAACGCCTGGGAACTACCTGAGTAAAAAGCTGTGTAATATATTCATTTTTTGTGGTATTGTTACAAAATTTGGACCTCAGCTGGATAACACTTGGTTCTACATTTCTGTTGCATTTTCCAGCCCGGATCTGAAGTTGTGTGTTATTTGCAAGCATTTGTATCCAAAAAAACACCCAGGCCAAATTTATTTTCTTCAAGTTCACTATGTTTAGATGACTGTAACTCAGTGGCCTGAGCACTTTGAGGGATCATGTTTTTTTTGCCAAAAAATTCAAAGTATTTTCTTTTAAATGAGACCAACCCCATGAAGATGCTGCAAAGGGTTGAATAACAGCTTTCGATTTACTTTGGGCACATTATTTTTTGTCGTTTTTAGGAAAATTGACCGGAGTGCAAGGGGTTAACATTCAAACCACTTCATAATTCAAGTTCAAAACTTACTTGGAACTGTTTTCTTAGTTCACTGTGCTACTTAAGCTTAGCCTGGCTGAGCCAAAATAAACAACAACAAAAAACTAGCTTACGGTTAGCACGAGGCAAGCTGAAGAGATTCATTCACCATGGTTGTTTGTTTTATTGTCTAATTAAATGTAATCTACAAATTCAGATACAGATTCATTTTATTTAGTGTCCCAAAAGGGCAATTTGGTTTGCAGCAGAATAAAAAGAGCACAGCCATATATATATATATACACTACCGTTCAAAAGTTTGGGGTCACTTAGAAATTTCCTTATTTTTGAAAGAAAAGCACTATTTTTTTCAATGATGATAACTTTAAACTAATCAGAAATACACTCTAATATCTAATATGCATTGCTAATGTGGTAAATGACTATTCTAGCTGCAAATGTCTGGTTTTTGGTGCAATATCTACATATGTGTATAGAGGCCCATTTCCAGCAACTATCACTCCAGTGTTCTAATGGTACAATGTGTTTGCTTCTTGCATCAGAAGGCTAATGGATGATTAGAAAACCCTTGTGCAATCATGTTAGCACAGCTGAAAACAGTTTAGCTGGTTAGAGAAGCTATAAAACTGACCTTCCTTTGAGCAGGTTGAGTATCTGGAAAAAATTATAATTTCAAATACAAATCATTATTTCTAACCTTGTCAATGTCTTGACTATATTTTCTATTCATTTTACAACTCATGGTGGTAAATAAGTGTGACTTTTCATGGAAAACACAAAATAATTGTCTGGGTGACCCCAAACTTTTGAACGGTAGTGTAAGTAAGATAAGACATATGGTTTCAAAGAACTTAATTATAAGGAAACACACACACGCACCCACATTTTATGCGCGCACGCGCGTGCACACACACACACATACTCAGAGTGGTGAAAATAAGTTGAACACATCAACTTTTTTCTCATTAAACATATTTCTGATGGAGCCACTGACCTGAGATTTTCACCAGATATCAGTAACAACCCAAGTAATCCATACATACAAAGAAATCAAGGAAACTGTGTTCACAAAACAAGTTATATTTAATAAAGTGGAATGACACAGGAGATAAGTATTGAACACATGAAGAAAAAGAGGTGCAAAAAGGCATAGAAAGCCAAGAAACCAGCTGAAAGCCATCAGAATTTAGGAGGCCATCCCATGCCCCATCACTGCAAATTAATTTCAGTTGGTTGGGTAGAAGCAAAGAGCGCTCGCGAGACCTTCGCAACATACTGTAAAACATAATGATGGCATTGGATACAGGTGCATTTCTAAACTGCTGAATGTTCCAGTGAGCACTCTTTGAATCATCATTCGGAAGTGGAAAGAACATTATTTTACCATAAACCAGCAACGACCAGGAACTCCTTGCAAGATTCCTGATAGAGGAGTCAAAAGAATTATCAGACAAGCTATCCAAGAGCCAAAGACCACTCGTGGAGAGCTCCAGAAAGACCTGGAATTAGAAGGTACTGCTGTTTCAAAGAAAACAATAAGTAATGAACTCATCCGACATGGGCTCTATGCCCACTCACCTCACCATTGCTGAAGAAAAAGCATGTTGAAGCTCATTTAAAGTTGGCTGCACAATATTTGGGCAAGCCAATAAAATACTGGAAGAATATTGTCTGGTCAGATGAGACCAAAATTGAACTTTTTGGATGCCACAACACACAGCATGTCTGGAGGAGAAATGGCACTGCACATCAGCCCCAAAACACCATACCAACAGTGAAGTTTGGAAGTGAGAGCATCATGGTGTGGGGGTGTTTTTCAGCACATGGTACAGGCAGACTTCATATAATTGAAGGAAAAATGAAGGGACAAATGTACAGAAACATCCTTGATAAGAACCTGTTGCCATCTGCCAAGATGCTGAAGATGAAATGAGGGTGGACATTTCAGCAAGACAATGATCCCAAACACACAGCCAAGGAAACTCTCAACTGGCTCCAGAGAAGGAAAATAAAGCTGCTAGAATGGCCCAGTCAGTCACTTGACCTGAATCCAATTGAAAATCTATGGAACAAACTGAAGATCAGAGTTCATAGAAGACACCTACAGAACCTTCAAGATTTGAAGACAGTTTGTGTGGAAGAATGGGCTAAAATCACTCCTGAGCAATGCCTGCGCCTAGTTTCTCTATATGGGAGGCGTCTGGAAGCTGTTATTGCTTCCAGAGGCTTTTCTACTAAATATTACATGAATTTCACCGGGAGTGTTCAATACTTATTCCCTGTTTCATTCCACTTTATTAAATATAACTTGTTTTGTGGACACAGTTGCCTTGGTTTCTTTGTATGGATGGATTACTTGGGTTGTTACTGATATCTGGTGAAAATCCCAGGTCAGTGGCTCCATCAGAAATATGTTTAATGAGAAAAATGTTGACGTGTTCAATACTTATTTTCCCCGCTGTGTATGCAAGTATGTATGTATGTGTATCTATAAATTAATATATATGCTTGAATAAAGACATATATACCAGTCCCTCTAGAATTTTGCGGGATGTTTTTATGATTGTTGCGGCCCAAGAAGCCTGAATTTGCGGGAGCTTTTTTAAAAAGTTGCGATAAAAGTTGCAATGTTTTGAGAGGTTTTTTTGTACTAAAAGTTGTGGGAAGAATTACAAATTTTAAAGCAGATGTTTTTTTTTCCAGCTTACTGCAGTGATGTTCTATATAACGATACAAGAAAAGTACAGGATTGTTAAACATTTCCTACTACAGTGATTTGTAAATTAAGCAGAAACTTCTGCTATACAGAAAAACTCTTTTGTGCAACAGCCAGAACAGACTTTAACACAATATATTACAACAGCTAAATTGCATTGAATGCATGTTAAAGAGTAGATTGGAAATTATTTGCGCACCTTCATTTGAAAACCCCCTACAGTCTCCAACCACTCAGTACCGAGTGGCGAGGAAAAAAGAAATAATTTATTCTGTTAGTCTGTGTTGTCTATTGGAGTCTGTTTTGCTGAAAAAAAATTACAGACAATATTGTCTCTTTCTGTGTAACTCCTACTTGTCTGTCTGCTGCGTGTCTTCACACGCGCGCGCGCACACACACACACCTTTCAGTTATGGGGGGGAGGTATCCATGTCAAATCACCCTTTTATTGTCATTCAACTGTACAACCAATCATGTACAGTAGAACGAGATTGTGTTTTACCCATCTACTGTGTTGATCACACACACCCCAAGTGTAGAATCAGAGGGCCGCTGCCATGCAAGGCGCCGCCACAAATTTCCCTCCTCCATTCCTTTATTGCTGAGCACCAAGCTGGACAGCAGGAAGTTCCACTTTTATATGGTCTTCGGCATGACCCGGCCAGGATTTGAACCCCTGCCTCCCGGGTGTGGGGCGGATGCTCTACCAACTGAGCCACCACTCCGGTAGTGTTAGATGTCCACGTAGTGTTAGATTTGCTTGTTTGTTTGTGGGTCTATGGACTCTCTCGTCACGTGCGCTTCTGCGACGGGGTGCTTTTGGGGCAGGCGGACGTCTTTCAACACAAACCCAGCACTTCGTACACGCGGTCAGGACGGAGACGTGGCGAGACATTCACCGGCAGGCTGGGGGAGACGGAGGAAGGGATGGTGTTGCAAACCTCACGGGTGAGTGTTTTTTGTTTTGTTTTTTAATCACACGCTGTTTTTTGCTGAAGTGTTCTGTTAATGCTTATTGTAAACATGGAAGTGAACGCGGTGCAGCGCGATACATTTGATTGGTTAGAGTGAGCGTTTCAGAGACAATTTTTTTTTTTTCTTGGACTTATTTTGTACCCGTAGGTAGATTTGTTCTGCAGTCTGGTGACAAGCCACCAGCTGCCGGTCGCTGCGTGCGCAAGCGCCCCTTAACTCCCTAACCTGCATGTTTTTGGCATGTGGGAGGAAACCGGAGAAATCCCAGAGTAAACCCACGCAAACACGGGGAGAACATGCAAACTCCACACAGATCACTGTTGGCCGGGGGCAGGGATCGAACCCACGATCTCATGATCCCCGCGATCCCCCGGCCGAGAGTAAACTGTGCTGCCGCGGTGCTAGCCACTGCGCCACCGTGCAGCCAATTTGATCGGTGAAATTGACGGAAGTTGACGAGGATTGGCCAAAATTGCGGGAAAGTTGCAGTGATCGGACAAAGTTGCAAGGTTGTGCAATAGTTGCTCTGATTGGCTGATTTCGCGTGAATTGACGCTATTGCAACATCGCAAAATCCTAGAGGGACTGATATACAGTACATACACACATACTAAAAATGTAAATACATGAAATGGATAAAAGATGGCAATAAATAGTCTATAATTTAAGATCACAAGAAATAGTATCTGTTAAAAAAATCAAATTACAAGACAGCAGATACAGTTGTGGTCATTTTCTCTTAACCTAGGTGTTTAGTGACTGGATAGAGACAGGCACAAAGGAGAATTTACATCTATTTTTTTGTTGCTGAGGGAATGATAAGGCGACGGCCAGAAGGGAACAGCTTGTACTCGGTGTACAGAGAATGAGATGTGTCTAGACAAATGGTCTTGGCCTTCTCCAGCATGTTTTATATATATTTATGATCAAGACTATTGAAGTTAACACCGGCTATCTTAGAGGCCAGTCCAGATGTCCTCATTGTATGACGGCAATACAGCGATACTCCTGCAAACTGATTTGAAAATGTTGAGCTTGATTCTGTGTCCTGCTAAAGACTGTCTGGGCAGAACAGTTTTTGTATGTTTATAAATTCTGCTATAACAGGAAGTGCTTCGGGAGCATTAATTTGTGTGAATATTTTTTAACCCGTTAATTGGACAACCATAAGTAAGTGTGCCAACTTGTTAATATTCCCACTGTAGAAGAGCTGGAAATAACGAGGCGGTTTTGTATCACAAAAGCAGAGTCTTTAATGAACAACTCTTCTATCTTGTCTCATCATGGTGCAGAGCTTGGCAGAAGGCAAAGAGGAAGAATTCTGCCCAGCTCGCTGGTTAAATACAGGCACACATCCAAGACATGCAAAACACAAGCTGAAATCCCCCGTTATCTAAATCCCCATTAGTCCTGTTAACTCCTCCCTCCGTCTTGGGAGGTGATGGGAAAACCTCTCCTCGCCTAAGGGGGTGAAGGTGTCAAGTCTGTTGCCATGGCGTTCTGTGACGCCATTGGTCTTCACACGGCGGTGAGATTCCTTTGTCCTTTCAGAGGTGTGAAATTCCTTTGCATATGTTGCCCCACACATTTCCACATGCTCCAACGTATGCAGGTATGGAATATATGAGTAATATATACCACACCACCACTTAAACGTTCTTATAATCCAATAATGGCCTTTATCTGAAAATGAGTTTATGCTGTTTACATGACTACTTGCATTATCAGGTACAGTATCTCACAAAAGTGAGTACACCCCTCTCATTTTTGTAAATATTTTATTATATCGTTTCATGGGACAACACTGAAAATATGACACTTTGATACAATGTAAAATAGTTGGTGTACAGCTTGTATAACAGTGTAATTTTCTTGTCCCCTCAAAATAACGCAATACACAGCCATTAATGTCTAAACTGCTGGCAACAAAAGTGAGTACACCCCTAGTGAAAATGTCAAATTGTGCCCAATTAGCCATTTTCCCTTCCTGGTGTCATGAGACTCATCAGTATTACAAGGTCTCAGGTGTGAATGGGGAGCAGGTGTGTTAAATTTGGTGTTACCTCTCTCACAGTCTCTCATACTGGTCACTGGAAGTTCAGCTTGGCACCTCATGGCAAAGAACTCTCTGAGGATCTGAAAAAAAGAATTGTTGCTCTACATAAAGGTGGCCTAGGCTATAAGAAGATTGCCAATACCCTGAAACTGAGCTGCAGCACGGTAGCCAAGACCATACAGCAGTTTAACAGGACAGGTTCCACTCAGAACAGGCTTCGCCATGGTTGACCAAAGAAGTTGAGTGCACGTGCTCAGCATCATATCCAGAGATTTGTCATTTGAAAATAGACTTATGAGTGCTGCCAGCATTGCTGCAGAGGTTGAAGGGGTGAGGAGTCAGCCTTTCAGTGCTCGGACCATATGCCGCGCACTGCATCAAATTGGTCTGCATGGCTGTCGTCTCAGAAGGAAGCTCCGTTTAAAGATGATGCACAAGAAAGCTTGCAAACAGTTTGCTGAAGACAAGCAGACTAAGGACATGGATTACTGGAACCATGTTCTGTGGTCTGATGAGACCAAGATGAATTTATTTGATTCAGATGGTGTCAAGCGTGTGTGGCGGCAACCAGGTGAGGCGTACAAAGACAAGTGTGTCTTGCCTACAGTCAAGCATTATGGTGGGAGTGTCATGGTTTGGGGCTGCATGAGTGTTGCCGGCACTGGGGAGCTACAGTTCATTGAGGGAACCATGAATGCCAACATGTACTGTGACCTACTGAAGCGCAGCATCATCCCCTCTCTTTGGAAACTGGGCCGCAGGGCAGTATTCCTACATGGTAATGACCCCAAACACACCTCCAAGATGACCACTGCCTTGCTAAAGAAACAGAGGGTAAAGGTGATGGACTGGCCAAGCATGTCTCCAGACCTAAACCCTATTGAACATCTGTGGGGCGTCCTCAGACGGAAGGTGGAGGAGCACAAGGTCTCTAACACCATGATGCTGTCATTGAGGCGCGGAAGAGGATTCCAGTGGCAACCTGTGAAGCTCCAGTGAACTCCATGCCCAAGAGAGTTAAGGCACTGCTGAAAAGTAATGGTGGCCACACAAAATATTGACACTTCGGGCAGAATTTGGACATTTTCACTAGGGGTGTACTCACTTTTGTTGCCAGGGATTTAGACGTTAATGGCTGTGTGATGAGTTATTTTGAGGGGACAGCAAATTTGCACTGTTATGGACATGGTTATTTCACGGTTCATGGTTATTTCACCCTGTACTCCATCTGGTCCTCAAAAGGCCTGAGAAAAAGCATCAAAAATAAGGGAAACATGGCTGCTAAGCAAATAACACAATATGGCAGAGGCTATACAGTTAAAGTACTGTTAGTACTGCTACTTCTGGCAGGGGATATTCACCTTAACCCTGGACCTGCCACTATCAAACAGCAGGCCACTGGGTTAGCACAAACATCTGAGCCGGCGGATTGGTTGTTGCTGTCAACGGCCCGGCTAACACCTGAACCAGCTGATCGGCTGCAGCTGTCAACGGCTCCGCTAACATCTGAACCGGCTGATCGATTGCTGCTGTCAGCGGCCCCGCTAACATCTGAACCGGCTGATCGGTTGCTGCTGTCAACGGCCCCGCTAACACCTGAACTACCTGAACCAGCTGATCGCCCGCTGCTGTCAATGGCCCCGCTAACACCTGAACCAGCTGATCGGCTGCAGCTGTCAATGGCTCCGCTAACACCTGAGCCGGCTGATCGGTTGCTGCTGTCAACGGCCCCGCTAACATCTGAACCGGCGGATCGGTTGCTGCTGTCAACGGCCCAACGGCCCCGCTAACATCTGAACTGGTGGAGCAGCATAATGCTGGTCTTCGCCTCAGTACAGCTGGACATAGCGAGTCGGGTGAGTCGAATTGCACTGGACAGACTCACATATCTGATCCTGCTGTAAACAGCTGTGCTACGTCCTAACTTTTGAAAGCAGGAGCAGTCAAACAAAATGCAAATGAGGTGAGACCCAAAAACCGAGCTGTACAAAAGCAAAAACAACATCTATTCTTCCAAACTGTTAATCATGCACGAGTTCTTTGGGATACAAAGGCTAAACCAAAGGGGATCCTCTGCGGACATTTAAACATATGGAGCATAATCCCCAAAAGAGATGAGATTTCGGCGTTGTTGTTGGACTCAAATCTGGACTATCTTTGTCTTTCAGAAAGCTGGCTACACAGGAACATAGACACTAATATGATCGATATTGTGGGTTATCAGTGTTTTAGAAAAGACAGGCAGGTAGGGAGGGGAGGAGGTGTTTTAATTTACATCAAGGAGAAATTTAAATGTCAACTGGTTGATTTGAATACTTCACTTGAATGTTTAGCTGTTAATGTATGTCTCTCACCGGTAATGAATTTCAACATTGCAGTATTGTACAACCCACCGTCATACAATTCTTCTTTCTATGATGAATTAAGTGATCTGGTTAAACAACTTGAGAGGTGCAGAGAAACAATATTTTATGGTGACTTTAATATTAACTGGTCTGATAAAAAGAACAAACAGAAACTGAAAAGTCTCATAACTAAATTTAATTACCAGCAGATGATCAAAGGACCCACCAGGATAACCAAACAATCTAGTACACTTATTGACATGGCATTTGCTAATAAACCAGAACGAATAACCAGAACCTATAATCTTGTAACTGGTCTCTCAGATCATAACATGGCTCTTGCTGTCAGAAAACTTACTAAAAAGCAACTACAGTATTTTGCGGGAGTTGATATTGACAAAGTAAATTTTATTATTCCCAAATCAAAAACTGCGGAGTTTGAACATCACTTAGAGAATCAAAATTGGGAGCAGCTCATGTCAGTATATGAAGTAGATGATTGTTGTAATTTTATAACTGCAACAATCACAAAGTCTATAGATAAATTTACAAAGCAAATTAAAAGTAGACAACAGAAGATTAACCTACCATGGTTAAATAATGAAATAAGAAAACTTATGAAGAGGCGAGACTCTGCATTGAAAACATCATTAACCTCTAAACTACAAAATGATCACCTCGTTTACAAAAGTTTAAGAAATAAAGTGGTACAAGAGCTGCGTAAATCAAAAGCATCTTATTACAATAAATTGATAGAACATGCAAAGGGTAACAACAGTTCCGTATGGAGGCATTTAAATAACTTAACCAACAAAAAAAATGATCAGAAGGGGGTAAAGGAACTTAGAATTAATGGCAAAACCATCAGTGATAATGCTACATTGGCAAATAAATTTAATTCATATTTTGTGGAGTCAGTGGAAGAATTAACAAAAAACTTTGTGCTGCCAAATGTGCTCAGCAATACTAAACCAATACTCTCAACAGTTTCTTTTCACATTAATGAGGTAAATGAAGATTTAATTGCTGGCATTGTTAAAACACTGTCAAACTCAAAAACTAATGATATCTACAATATGAGCACTTCCTTTCTCAAAACGCACAGCAAAATATTAATCAAACCACTGACTCATCTCATTAATCTCTCCATTAGGTCCTGTACATTTCCATCTGGCTGGAAAAAAGCTGTCGTCATACCAGTTTTTAAATCGGGTAGTAAAGCTGCACGGTGGCGCAGTGGTTTAGCACTGTGGCAGCACAGTTTACCCTCGGCCGGGGGATCGCGGGGATCATGAGATCGTGGGTTTGATCCCAGCCCCCGACCAACAGTGAGCTGTGTGGAGTTTGCATGTTCTCCCCGTGTTGCGCGGGTTTACTCCGGGATTTCTCCGGTTTCCTCCCGCATACCAAAAACATGTAGGTTTAGGGCGCTCGCGCACGCAGCGACCGGCAGCCGGTGGCTTGTCACCAGACTGCAAACCAAATCTACCTACGGGTACAAATAAGTAACCAAAAAAAAAAAAAAAAAAAAAAAAAAGATGATATATGTAAATACCGCCCAATCTCTATTTTACCAGTCCTGTCTAAGGTTCTTGAAAAAGTTGTAGCTACACAGCTGATACACTATCTACAAGACGGTCAACTTCTTCATCCACACCAATTTGGTTTTAGACCAGGATACTCAACAGAAACAGCAAACTGCTGCCTTATTGAAAATGTCAAACAGTCCTTGGACAGGGGTAATGTGGTGGGAGCTGTTTTTCTGGATCTCAAAAAGGCTTTTGACACTGTAAACCACAGCTTGCTTTTATCCAAAATGGTATCTTTTAACTTTTCTCCCAATACAATAAAATGGTTTGCATCTTATCTTCAGAACAGAGAACAGTGTGTAAAAGTTCACCAGGATAAATCCTTCCTTTTAAATAATTGTATGGGTATCCCACAAGGGTCCATTCTTGGTCCTTTACTTTTCAGCATTTTTATTAATGACCTGCCATTACACTGCTCAGCTGCAACATGTCAACTTTTTACAGATGATGCAGTTATTTACACAGCTGCTAAGACTCCAGCTCAGGCTGCAGATGTCCTGTCTTCAAGCATGGTTGATGTCCAAGAGTGGCTCATTCAGAACCATCTACTGCTGAACCTTCAGAAAACAGTTTCAATGTGTTTTTCAATCAAAAAATGTAACTTGCAACATTTTAAAGTTAATATACATGATCAAGATATCAGTTCAGTTACAGAATTCAAATACCTTGGCATTGTACTAGATCCTCAACTCAAATTTAATCTTCACATAAAGAAGATTTCTAAAACAGTAAAAAAAAAAATTGAATTGCTTTAAATTAATTAGACATTACATACCACACCAAGCAGCCGTACTGTATATGCATTCTGTGGTTTTTTCGCATATGTCATGCTGTCTGACAGTTTGGGCTCAAGCAGCTCCTTCTACAATAAAACATATAGGTTCATTATATAATCGAACTCTAAAAATTCTGGATAAAAAGCCCATTAGGTGGCATCATTGTTATATTCTAAAAAAATATAATCTACTGAGTTTTGAGAGTTTCACTGACCTTTGTTTTCTGAAATTAATTTTCAAATGTTTCCATAAATCAGTGCCAGAGCCACTTGTTGGATTCATCCAAAGACAGGACAGCAGCAGAGCCACCAGGAGTTCTGTTAACAATAACTGTAAAATATCCCACCGCAGAACTACATTTGGACAAACGGCTTTTTCTATAAAGGGCAGTCATATCTGGAACACAATGCCAAATGAAATCAAAATAACAGATTTTAAAACATTTACTTCAAAGGTTAAAAACTGGCTGAAAAGTAAACAAGAATGTACCCATATATGAAATGATTGTCTGCAGGGTGTGTGAGTGTAGAAGGGAAGGCAAATATGTAACAGGCATTTTATTGTAACAGGCAAATGTGAATCAGGTTTTTATATTGTGTATTTATAATTTTGTTTGCATTGATGTATGTGGACAATGTTTATATTGTTTTCATTTTGTTTTTTCTTCATCTTTTTCTCTTTTATCTGTTTCTTTTCTCTAAAGCCCATCCAGGGACAAGAGTTGCAAACTAGCTTAATGCTATACACTCTCTTGTGCAGCACATCAGATTTTCTTTTTTGTCTGTTTATTGCACTGTCCTGACAAATAAACAAAATTAAAAAAATATACAAGCTGTACACTGACTACTTTGCATTGTATCAAAGTGTCATATCTTCAGTGTTGTCCCATGAAAAGATACAATAAAATATTTACAAAAATGTGAGGGGTGTACTCACTTTTGTGAGATACTGTAACTCCAGAAATCAGATAATTATCTATTCATTAGTGTTCATGTAAACATAGCCAGTGATGGTCTGGTTTATAACCTGCTTGATGGAGAGTGGATATTTTCTGTCTTTCAGAGGGAACGACAGACAACATTGCCATGCAGGCCCTGGAGCACATCCACTCTAACGAGGTCATCATGACAATTGGCCGCTCACGCACTGTCGAGGCTTTTCTCAAAGATGCTGCGAAAAAAAAAACGCAAGTTCCACGTTATTGTTGCAGAGTGTGCTCCTTTTTGCCAGGTAGCTCAGACACATCAAAGACACAGTTCAGAACATGGATAGAGACTTGAGACTCCTTTCTTGTCTTCTTTCTTTGTGTTTAAACAGGGACATGAAATGGCCACCAGTCTGTCAAAGGCTGACATCGAAACCACGGTGATTACAGATGCTGCCATATTTGCGGTCATGTCACGCGTTAATAAGGTACGCAGCTCCACAGAGGAATCAAAGAGCATTCCTGATGGTTCACGCAGGTTAACGTGTGTAATGACTCATTTGCAGGTCATCATTGGTACACAGACAGTTTTAGCGAATGGAGGGCTGAGGGCCGTTAACGGGACCCACACTCTGGCCCTGGCAGCAAAGCATCACTCCACTCCTCTGATCATCTGTGCTCCCATGTTCAAGCTCTCCCCTCAGGTGAGACCAGCAGGGCTACGATTGATAAGATTTTGACACAGTATTGTAATTGACTCCTATGATTTATTTCAAATGTATTACATAAGCTTCAAGGCAACCCCCCCCCGAAAACCTAATAAATATGCAATATTTCTGTCATAAATTTGAAGATTTTTCATGAATTTGCTACTGTTTTCATGTTTTTGTGTATACAGTTGAAACCAGAAGTTTATATACACTGTGTAAAATGTATTTATTTTATCGATTTATTTATACAGGGGAGTTCCATTGAGAGGCAGCCTCTCTTTTTCAAGGACACCCTGTTCACATTCACACAATTACACATTCACACCTGGACACTGCCCAGTACAACCACAAACTGACCTGTGGCCACTGAGCAGCTCCACTGGAGCAGCTGAGGTTAAGGGCCTTGCTCAAGGGCACCACAGTCGGGTTAAGGAGGGTGGACCAAACACTCCTATGTGATCTGTTCCACCCAGATCTGATCCTGCTGGCGCAGGGACTGGACCAGCAACCTTCCATTCACCAATCCATATCCCTAACCATTAGGCCACCACTGCCATAAAAAGACACATGACTTTTTTTCTCACTGTCTGACATTAAATCAGACTAAAATTTTCTCTTTTAGGTCAGTTAGGATTACCAAAATTATTTCTATTTGCTAAATAATTTTTATATTTACTAAATAATTTTTAGGAGAGATGGCAGTGAACTTTTTAACTAGATCGTTTAACACAGTCTTGGAGAGTGAGAGGATGCCTGAGGAGTGGAGAAGTAGTGTTTTGGTACCACTTTTCAAGAACCAGGGTGATGCTCAGAGCTGTAGTAACTACAGAGGCATAAAGTTGATCAGCCACACTATGAAGATATGGGAAAGAGTTGATGAAGCCAGGTTAAAAGGAGAGGTGACAATCAGTGAGCAGCAGTACAGTTTCATGCCAAGAAAGAGTACTCCAGATGTCTTGTTTGCTCTAAGAGTGCTGATGGAGAAGTATAGAGAAGGTCAGAAGGCGTTGCACTGTGTCTTTGTAGATCTACAGAAAGCATATGCTAGGGTGCCAAGAGAGGACGTGTGGTACTGTATGAGAAAGTCAGGAGTGGCAGAGAAGTATGTGAGGGTGGTGCAGGACATGTATGAGGACAGCGAGACGGTGGTGAGGTATGCTGTAGGAGTGACAGATGGGCTTAAGGTGGGGGTGGGGTTACATCAGGGATCGGTTCTGAGCCCCTTCTTGTTTGCCATGGTGATGGACAGGTTGACAGTTGAGGTCAGGCAGGAGTCTCCGTGGACCATGATGTTTGCAGACAATGTTGTGATCTGTAGTGAGAGTAGGGAGCAGGTGGAAGAGAACCTGGAGAGGTGGAGGTATGCTCTGGAGAGAAGAGAAATGAAAATCAGTAGAAGCAAGACAGAATACACGGGTGTGAATGAGAGTGAGGCAGGTGTAACGGTGAAGATGGAAGGAGTAGAGGTAGTGAAAGTAGATGAGTTTAAATACCTGAGCTCAACCATCCAAAGCAATGGAAAATGCACGAGAGGTGAAGAAGAGAGTGCAGGTAGGGCGGAGTGGGTGGAGACGTGTGTCAGGGTGATTTGTGACAGAGGCGTAGCAGCGAGAGTGAAAGGGAAGATTTACAAGATGGTAGTGAAACCTGCTATGATACATGGTTTGGAGACGGTGGCGCTGACAAAAAGACAGGAAATGGCGCTGGAGGTGGCAGAGTTGAAGATGCTAAGATTTTCATTGGGAGTGACTAGGAGGGACAAGATGAGAAATGAGTATATCAGAGGGACAGCTCAGGTTGAGTGGTTTGGAGACAAAGTAAAAGAGGCAAGGCTGAGATGGTTTGGACACGTGCAGAGGAGGGATCGTGGATATATTGGACAAAGGATGTTGAAGATGGAGCTGCCAGGCAGGAGGAAAAGAGGAAGACCACAGAAAATTAATGGATATAGTGAAGGAGGACATGGAGAGGGTTGGTGTTACAGAAGAAGATGTAAGGGATAGGGTGAGATGGAGGCAGATGATCTGCTGTGGTGGCCCCTAAAGGGAGCAGCTGAAAGAAGAAGATTAATTTTTTTCGAGAATTTTTAACTTTCCTCAGAGTCAGAAATTTCCATCACATTTGCTTAGTATTTGGTAGCATTGCCTTTAAACTGTACTAGTGCATTGCCTGTAGAACACAAGTATTCCTGTCTGAAACAGGTATCCCAATCAGGCCCAAATCTAGGTTGTGTTTGAAAGTGGAGTACAAAGAGGTTTAGCCTATATCTAGGCAATCATACATGTTAGACTTTGACAAATATAAAAGGGATCAAATGGCACTAACATTTATTTAATTGTGTGAATATTAATTACAGAATACCTAATTATTGAAAATGAATGGCACATCCAATATTAGCGACTGTTTCAGATCCCTTGTTTGTCAAATCACTTATTTGTGTGATCTTTTATCACTTATATTCATAATAGTTTATCTTGCACTTTGGGGAGAAGGAGTTGTTCAGTCACCATTATAATTATTTTAGTTTATATCACTGTTCAGTGATGGGAGTTCAGTGTAATATTGAATTTCTTCTTTGTCTTGTCAATAAACTCATGCAGTACTATAACAGGACACAGTGCTGCCCATTTGTCAGTAAATATTTAACTACAAAATGATTTATTTTGTTTCTTTTTAAATATTATTTTATTTATTTCATCGGCCTTGGGAGGGAGCCGTTAAGTAGATCATTTGACCAATGGTCCTGCCAGCTGACATTAAGAACCCTAAGAACCCATTCTGGTATAGGTGCCATTTAAGGACTGCACTTGCTCTGATCCATAGATAAGGATGGATTCAATAGATGCTTTAAACACCTTTATTTTTGTGTCTCTGGACAGGGGGCAGCCCAGATTTTGGAGAGGGCATTGAGAGCTCCCCAGGCCTTAGCCTTTCTGCATTCAATGTCATGTGCAGTATTTGTCCAGATATTGGAAGTCGTCTGCTCTCTCGATAATAGAGCTGTCAAGTGTATGTAGGTCCTGGAGAGATGACTGGTTTATGTGCATCTATTTTGTTTTGCTTGCGTTCAACTGAAGGCCGACAGACTTGGCAGCGAGCTTGATGCGATGTAGAAGGGCCTCAGCAGAGGTAACCGTGTCCTCAAGAAGAGCAATATCATCAGCAAAATTGAGATCCGCTAGATGGACAGCGGGATGGTGTGAGCTACGTCAGCGTGTAAGTGTGAGACCATGAGGGGCAAGGATCACTGGAAGAGTAGTACCTTTTTGGTGGCTGGCAACACCTTGGTGTCCCAGACTGGTCTCCCCATATCCAGCGGCATGTGATGTGCAACTTATGGCCCACCCTTCCATCTGTGGCCACACCATTTAGCTTCTCGCATGCCAAAGACCGTTCGCAGTGGCTCTCTGCACTGCCCCTAGACTTGCAGAATGTGGTGGATCTATGGGAGAAAACCCAGAGAAAAATTCCAGGAGTATTTGCAACACCCCAGTTCTACTTTACAATGTGAAAACTTGATGATGATATGTCTTGAGATGCTGCTTCAATATTTCCACATAATGTTCTTTCCTCATGATGCCATCTATTTTTTAAGTGCACCAGTCCCTTCTGCAGCAAAACCTTCCACAACGTGATGCTGCCACCCCCGTACTTCATAGTTGGGATGGCATTCTCAGGCTTGCAAGCTTCCCTCTTTTCCTAAATATGTAATAATGGTCATTATGACCAAACAGTTCAGTTTTAGTTTCATCAGACCATGGGATCTGTCTCTAAAAATTAAGATGTTTATCCCTGTGTGCATTTGCAATGTGTAATCTGGCTTTTAATGTTGCTTTTGGAGTAATGACTTCTTTCTTGCTGAGTGGTCTTTCAGCCCATGTCAGTACAGGACTCGTTTCACTGTGGATATTGACACCCTTTTACCAGCATCAGCCAGCATCTTCACCAAGTCTTTTGCTTTTGTTCTGGGGTTGATACATACATTTTGCACCAAAACACATTCATCTCTGGGATACAGAACCTGTCTCCTTTCTGAGCAGTATGATGGCTGGACATCCCCATGGTGTTTATACTTGTGTATAATTGTTTGATGTAACATGGCACCTTCAGGAATCTGGAAATTGTACCCAAGGATGAATCAAATTTGTTGAGGTCCACAATTCTGTTCCTGATATCTGGGCTGATTTCTTTTGATTTTCCCATAATATCACACAAGGACACAGTGTGTTTGAGGTGTGCCTGAAAATACATCCACAGGTGTGCTTCCAATTAACTCAAACTAGTGCATACCCATAGAATGCAAGTATTCTTGTCTGAAAACAGGTAGACCAATTAAGATAAGATAAGCCTTTATTAGTCCCACAATGGGGAAATTCCAGGATTGCAACAGCACAGGGATAGCAACACTCAGAGCAACAATCAGAAAGCAAGAAAAAACAACATCTAGTAAACATATGTCCATATTACTATAAATGTATATATATAGACACACAGTGCAGAGCATTATGGTTGGTTGGTGAATGTGCAGCAGGCTTTACAGGCCCAAATGTAGGCTGTGCTTGAAAGTGGAACACAAAGAGGAGTAGCCTATATGTAGGCAATCACACGTTAGACTTTGACAAATGTAAAAGGGACTGAACACTAAAATTTATTTGATTGTGTGAATATTAATTACAGAATTATTGAAAATAAATGGGACATCCAATATTAGCAACTGTTTAAGAACCCTTGTTTGTTTGTCAGATCATTTATTTGTGTGATCTTTTATGAGTTATATTCATAAGTCTTGTATCTTGCACTTTGGGGAGTGGGAATTCAATCATCATTATAACTGTTTTAGTTTATATGTGTAGTTTATAGTGTATCGTCAATAAACTCATGCAGTACTATAACAGGACACGTTTACAAATATTTGAGACCCATTGTAGTGCATCCTTTTTATATTTTAGCAATATTATAAGTACAAAACACCCAACATTATTATATACAGCAGAATGACCAAGTTGGCTGCAACTGTTGGACCAGTGTTTCCCATTTGTCAGTAAATAAAAAGGATTTATTTTGTTATTTGGGCGTTTTTGTGTCCTCTTTGGTCACGGTCGTTGTTTAGTCAAAGCATGCATACAGTGGGGCAAAAAAGTATTTGGTCAACCACCAATTGTGCAAGTTCTCCCACTTAAAAGATGAGAGAGGTCTCCAATTTTCATCATAGGTATACCTCAACTATGAGAGACAAAATGAGAAAAAAAAAATCCAGAAAATCACATTGAATGATTTTTAATGAATTAATTGGTAAATTCCTCGGTAAAATAAGTATTTGGTCAATAACAAAAGTTTATCTCAGTACTTTGTTATATACCCCTCGCTGGCAATGACAGAGGTCAAACGTTTTCTGTAAGTCTTCACAAGGTTTTCACACACTGTTGCTGGTATTTTGGCCCATTCCTCCATGCAGATCTCCTCTAGAGCAGTGATGTTTTGGGGCTGTCGCTGGGCAACACGGACTTTCAACTCCCTCCAAAGATTTTCTATGGGGTTGAGATCTGGAGACTGGCTAGGCCACTCCAGGACCTTGAAATGCTTCTTACAAAGCCACTCCTTCATTGCCCGGATGGTGTATTTGAGATCATTGTCATGCTGAAAGATCCAGCCACGTTTCATCTTCAATGCCCTTGCTGATAGAAGGAGGTTTTCACTCAAAATCTCACGATACACGGCCCCATTCATTCTTTCCTTTACACGGATCAGTCGTCCTGGTCCCTGTGCAGAAAAACAGCCCCAAAGCATGATGTTTCCACCCCATGCTTCACAGTAGGTATGGTGTTCTTTCTCCTCCAAACACGACAAGTTTAGTTTTTACCAAAAAGTTCTATTTTGGTTTCATCTGACCATATGACATTCTCCCAATCCTCTTCTGGATCATCCAAATGCTCTCTAGCAAACTTCAGACGGGCCTGGACATGTACTGGCTTAAGCAGGGGGACACGTGTGGCACTGCAGGATTTGAGTCCCTGGCGGCGTAGTGTGTTACTGATGTAGCCTTTGTTACTTTGGTCCCAGCTCTCTGCAGGTCATTCACTAGGTCCCCCCGTGTGGTTCTGGGATTTTTGCTCACCGTTCTCGTGATCATTTTGACCCCACGGGGTGAGATCTTGCGTGGAGCCCCAGATCGAGGGAGATTATCAGTGGTCTTGTATGTCTTCCATTTTCTAATAATTGCTCCCACAATTGATTTCTTCACACCAAGCTGCTTACCTATTGCAGATTCAGTCTTCCCAGCCTGGTGCAGGTCTACAATTTTGTTTCTGGTGTCCTTTGACAGCTCTTTGGTCTTGGCCATAGTGGAGTTTGGAGTCTGACTGTTTGAGGTTGTGGACAGGTGTCTTTTATACTGATAACAAGTTCAAACAGGTGCCATTAATACAGGTAACGAGTGGAGGACAGAGAAGCCTCTCAAAGAAGTTGTTACAGGTCTGTGAGAGCCAGAAATCTTGCTTGTTTGTAGGTGACCAAATACTTATTTTACTGAGGAATTTACCAATTTATTCATTAAAAATCCATCAATGTGATTTTCTGGATTTTTTTTTTCTCATTTTGTCTCTCATAGTTGAGGTATACCTATGATGAAAATTGGAGACCTCTCTCATCTTTTAAGTGCACAATTGGTGGCTGACTAAATAATTTTTTGCCCCACTGTATGTGTCTACATATGATATGCAATTGATCTCATCATTCCCCTCCACAATCATGGTGGTATAATTTTGAACTTTTACTATTTAGATAGGCGTGCGAGGACACCAGCACCGGGAGGAGCGCCATTGGCAACCCGTGGTCCCACAAAGGACAGCGGTGGCACACGGGTGAAGCAGCAGCTGGGATTCCTGTTAACTGGGCAGGCTGGGCTTGGCTCCCTGCGAAGGACTGTGGTCCACCGGTTCGGCTGCTGCTTCTTCAACACTGGTGTTCCCTGCCAGACTCCGGGCCCCCACCCGTGCACCTTGTGTTCTCCACATATGCCAAATTATCCTTTAGACCTACGCAATCACGGCAACATCCATCCATCCATCTTCTACCACTTTTCCAGCGGTCCGGGTCGCGGAGGCAACAGCTCAAGCAGAAGAGCACAGACTTCCCTCTCCCCAGCCACCTGCTCCAGCTCTTCAGAGAGGATACCAAGACGTTACCAGGCCAGCTGGGAGACATAGTCTCTCCAGCGAGTCCTGGGTCTGCCCCGGGGTCTCCTCCCAGTGGGACGTGCCCAAAACACCTCAAGTGGGAGGCGTCCAGATGCCCAAACCACCTCAACTGGCTCCTTTCAGTGTGGAGGAGCAGCAGTTCTACTCTGAGCTTCTCCTGAATGACTGAGCTCCTCACACTGTCACCCGGAGAAAGCTCATTTCAGCCGCTTGTATCCGCGATCTCATTCTTTCGGTCATTACCCAAAGCTCATGACCATAGGTGACAACAGGAACGTAGGCTGACCGGCAAATCAACAGCTTTGCTTTAGAGCTCAGCTCCCTCTTCACCACGACAGATCGGTACAACATCTGCATCACTGCAGATGCTGCTCCAATCTATCTGTCACTCTCTCGCTCCATTCTCCCCTCACTCGTGAATAAGACCCCAGGATACTTAAACTCCTCCACTTGGGGCAAGCGCTTGTTCCCAACCCGGAGAGAACAATCCACCCTTTTCCAGCTGAGGACCATGGACTCAGACTTGGGGGTGCTGATTCCCATCCCAGCCGGTTCACACTCAGTAGCAAACTGTCCCAGCAAGGCCTGTAGGTCATTGCTCAATGAAGCCAACAGAACAAGGGTCGAAGGGAGAGACCTTGGTGGTCTGATCCCCGGCATTCTAAACTGGCTTTTGGGATGTGGAATGTCACCTCTCTGGTGGGGAAGGAGCCTGAGCTGGTGTGTTGTACTAATTTTTTGGGGGGGTGGGGTGGGGTAATTTGTTGGCTGTTATGTTGTATTATGTGAAAACAGTTGGTTAGGTAGGATAAGACCAGTGACTGGTTTAATGTCTAAGAAGCATTTGGATTGGAAAATGTGTTTTTTCTTTGTATGACTGTTGCTTTTTGCAAGCTTTGATAGTTTTTCAGCTGAGTTTATGACCCAAAGTAACCCTCTTTAATGTTGTCATTATACAGTATATCACTGATGGCCTAACTGCTTTTGCTGTTCTAGTTTCCAAATGAAGAGGATACCTTCCACAAGTTTGTCTCTCCACATGAGGTACTCCCATTCACTGAAGGTAAAAAAAAATCCCACTCTTGAACTTTTAATTTGAGAATGCTATCTTGCAGAACAATTTTTTTGCATGTATATTTTTTTCTCATGACCTCACTCATTTACCATTTTTATTTCAGGTGAGATTCTTTCAAAAGTGAATGTGCACTGTCCTGTGTTTGACTACGTCCCCCCAGAACTCATCACACTGTTTATCTCCAACATCGGTGGACACGCACCTTCTTACATCTATCGATTGATGAGTGAACTTTACCACCCAGAGGACCACGAATTGTAATCAGTGTATTTAACAAATAAATAAAAGCTGTTTGTGCCTGACCATTTAAGTTTTTCATGATTGTTTTCTGTGCCTTTTGTTTAGCCTGAGACCTCATCCATGAATTTCATACTTTAAAATGAGCTTCATACTGTATAGGTTCCAAGGTTGTCATAGCCAGGAGCGGTGCTGGGGTTAAGCTCCCAGTGCTCATAAAATGCTCCTTACGGCGTGCGTCTCGAAAAGCCTCTGACAACTAAGTCCAACTCCTAGCCTGCCCGTGTGGTTTAGTCTTAAGCCCGGCGGAACTGCTTTTACTAATGGGAGAAGGGGCGAGGGCGGATCTCTGGCGCCTTAAAACCAGATGCTTCGGGTAGATAGTGGCTCATCAACCTGGGAAGGTAGCCCATCTAGGGGAAGGTAAACCCTGATTTCAAACCTCTGCTGCCTTGCGGCACACCCGGTCACGGGAAAGGCTTCGGGAGTCAACCCTGAGGAAAAATCCGGAGTCGAAGCCCCTAAGGCAGTTCTCTGTTGTGCTCAACATTGTTCTGGCAGCTCCTGCGACGTCGCTGGTGCCAAACTATAGCAGCCCTGCTGTTCCTTTGGATTCATCAGTGACGTGGAGAGGGGGGACATGCTGCATGGGTAACATCTTGTCCTCCATATCTTCCTGCCCAGGCTTGAATCCTACCAACGCCCAACGCTGGAAGGTAGAACACCGGTGCGCATCGGCCTGTTCAGCCACAGGCGGTGCTGTTCCAGCAGAGTAGATGTTTAGGATTCTCTTCCATGGTCATCATAGACTGACGGAGGCCGACGACTGTATATAACTAGAAAAGCACTCGGAGAGCGCAGACCTCCGCCAAGCGGCACAATTCCCCCCATACAGTGTTTGTGTGTACGTTTTCAGATTCCTTGAGCATGTAAACATATGACTAGCAATTGGATTCACAATGATTATTTGTTTATTTGACAGGGACAGTGCAATAAACACACAATTAATCAATGACAATCAATCTGATAGTGATAGGATTAGTGGTTCAGTAGTAAAAGCATTGCCTCCTTGGCGGAGGTAATAAACTGAAGTGTTGCTGTTGTGTCCATCTCCTCTACTGACAGATGCAAATTGGGTAGACAGGTTGCCGTGGGTTTTATATTATATTGTAACGTGCTGCTCGACATGGCGACGTCCCACCGGGAGGTTCGAACTCACGCTCCGGAGTCCCGCACTGTACCTGTGTCGCCAATAGGGTCAAGCCACTTGGCAAGCCAAGTAGGGTGCTTATATTGAGTTCGCTACAATATTATTTTTTGGGGGGTTGCGCTCCGCGGCAAACGAGAATTTAGAGGCTTCGCCGGCAGAGAGCTCGTTTTTGCGCAGCGCCTATGGCTGGCCGGTGAATTTGTGCCAAATGCGCAGCGCCTATGGCTGGCCGGGGAATTTCTGCCAAACAATCCGTTGGCGGACAGTTGCCCGTGTGAGGTTTTGCGGCGGGCCCAGGCCATTCATTCATTCATTCAAGGTGGTAAATCCCTGATGCAGTCACTTTTAGCATTAGAGTGAGACATATCAGGCGCAGCATTACTGGCGCCGGGATTCCTCTCTGTTCCGGAGCCGCTGGACAAAAGAAGGTGCGATAATGGTTGCCGTGGGTTTTATTGGGTTTGCGGTCCGCGGAAAAAAGAAGATTTGGAAGCCTCCCCCGGCAGAGAGCTGGTTTTTGCGCAGCCCCTATGGCTGGCCGGGGAATTTCTGCCAAATAATCCTACGCCGGACAGCTGCCCGTGTCAGCTTTTGCAGCGTAGTGCAAACACAGGCACTCTGGCGAGCCCTGTTTTCTGTGTGCTTTTGTGCCTAAAACTTTGAAGAAGGCGGAGTTTGTGTTCATCAGACACGTCGACCAGCGCCCTCTATTGCGCCTGCGCACATGTTGAAAATGGCTGTATGTCACAGTGTTGAAAAATGCTTTAAAAAATTCCTGTATCCAGACGGTGAACCGGATCACCCCCAAAATTTAATCAGTTCTTCCTTGTACCATTTCCAACAACGCCTGAAAGTTTCATGGAAATCTGTCCAAGACTTTTTGAGTTATCTTGCTAACCAACAGACAAACAGACAGACAGACAAACACACAAACTCCGGCAAAAACATAACCTCCTCCTGGCCTTTTCGGCCTGGCGGAGGTAAATATTGGTATCTGTAAATTAAAAGGTCTTGTGTTGTCAAGAATGTAATCAGCTTTTATAATTGTGGAATGACAGGGAAGTATCCACTGTGGTTTATGTACATGGGTGACAACTTAAAAAACAAACAAACAAGGCAGTCATAGACAGCAGACTTTATCCCCACAATATTGGACCATCAGGAATTACAGATGATCTAGTAAAGAAGAAAAAGAAGGGGGGGGTCAGCAAACAGGGAGGATTTTAACACGTCCAACCTCAGTCAGCAGATCTTGATTCCTTTTTGAGGCCTAACAGGCTGGTTTTCAGAAAGACAAGGTACACCATAAATTAATTGATCTCACTATTTCATTTGATGTACAAACCCCAATTCCAATGAAGTTGAGATGTTTAAAACGTAAATTAAAAAAAGAATAGTGCCTCTTCCGGTCTGGACACCATGGTGATAGCAGCTTAACGCTGAAGCTCCAAGACCTGATCCGTGAAAATACCTTGAAAATTTAACGGATTTTTGGAAGAGTGAAAATCAAAAGACAAAGTCATTATGCCTAAAGGAAAACAGAAGAGATCGACATTTACCAGGCCAAGACGCATCGGCCGGAGAATCTGACCCGGAGGACATCCCCTCAGAAGCGGAGGAGCTGAATGAAGCTAGCAACAAGGTTAGCTTAAAAATGGTACTTCAAGAATTAAGACAATTTCGCCGAGAGTGTTGGGCCGAATTTCATGAAATTAAAGACGAAATAAAAAGGACAAACAGCAGAGTGGACCAGGCTGAGGACCGAATCATGGGAGCAGAGGAAAGAATAAAAGGGCTGGAAGAAACCGTGCTGGATTTACTTAAACGACAGTCAAGACTGGAGGCTAAGCTAACCGACCAAGAAGGAAGACTAAGAAGAGACAATATAAGAATTCATGGTCTGAAAGAAGGAGTCGAGGACGGTTTCACCACAATGGCTGCATGTGTGGAATCCATACTGAGAGAGAAGTTGGAAATTCCCCAATCCACCGACTTGAAGATAGAAAGGGCGCACCTGTGGTATATATTACTCATATATTCCATACCTGCATACGTTAGAGCATGTGGAAATGTTTGGAGCAACATATGCAAAGGAACTTCACACCTCCGAAAGGACAAAGGAATCTCACCGCCGTGTGAAGACCAACGACGTCACAGGACGCGACGGCGACAGACTTGACACCTTCACCCCCTAAGGCGAGGAGAGGTTTTCCCATCACCTCCCAAGACGAAGGGAGGAGTTAACAGGACAATGGGGGGATTAAGATACGGGGGATGTCGGCTTGTGTTTTGCATGTCTTTGATGTGTGCCTGTATTTAACCAGCGAGCTGGGCAGAAATCTTTCTCTTTTGCCTTCTGCCAAGCTCTGCACCAGATGAGACAAGATAGAAGAGTTGTTCATTAAAGACTCTGTTTTTAATACAAAACCGCCTCATCATTTCCAGCTCTTCTACACTGGTGACCTTGACGCGAGTATGGACCTGAGGCGTTCTTCAAGCGACTCATCCATGGCGACTCTGACATACGCCAGCGACGACGCAGACGAGGGAACAAGCGGACAGCTGTTCCCCCCGGCAGAAGGAATTGAGAGGGCTCAACCGAGCTCCAGCACCGCCGTGAGAGCCGAGGAAAGGCACTCTCACCCGGCGGGCACAACAGTGATGGTGTGCACGAACGCCGTCACTGTCCAGCTGCCAGACTTCTGGCGAGAAGACCCCGCCTCTTGGTTTCAACAAGCTGAAGCCCAGTTCATACTGGCGGGCATCACAGCAGACGATACAAAATTCTACCATATCGTCTCCAAACTCGACTCCGCCACTTCGAGGTGTGTGCGGAGCTTGATCCGGCGACCACCGGCCCGGGACAAGTATGAGACGCTCAAGGCGACCATCGTGGCGAACTATGTCCTACCAGCGGAGGAAAGAGCCGAGAGGATCCTGGCGATCTACGGCCACAGAGGGGGCAATCCGAAGGCCCTCATGGAGGATTTGCTGCAGCTCAAGGAGGAGGACAATGACAATTTCCTTTTCCAGTTTATTTTCCTCAGCACGCTTCCACCACACATGAGAGGGACACTCGCCAATACGAACTGCAACACCCACCAAGACTTCCGCACACTGGCCAGCGAGGCTTATCGGCTCGTCAACGCCTGCAAGGAGCGGACACCTACAGCGGCATCCGCGGACCTCAAAACTGACGCCCCGAGCCACAGAGAGCCACGACCCACGGAGCAGACCCAGCCCACGGTGACAACGGCACGGCCCAAGCGTAACAAACAGATCGACGTCTGTTATTATCACCACCACTTCGCCAAGAAAGCCCACAAATGCTTTCCCCCCTGCAAGTTCACGATGTTGGGAAAACGCCAAAGCCAAGGGCCGTTAACAGCAGCGGTTCTCGGCAAGAAAAATAAGCTGTTATACGTGACGGACGGACACACAGGCAAGCAGTTCCTCATCGACACAGGAGCTCAGCTGAGTTTCGTCATGCCCTCCCACGCAGATCGAGCCATGGGTACCCGGGGCAACGGAGCAGTGGCAGCCAACGGCTCTGACATCGACACGTTTAGTGAAAAGAGCCTGCACCTCCTCATCCACGGCCGCAGCTACAGATGGACATTTGTTGTAGCAGCGGTGAGCTTTAACTTGTTAGGCGCAGATTTTTTGTGTGCACATGGGTTATTAGTGGATCTGGCAAATAGGCGCCTGGTTAATGCACTATCTTTTGCTTCTATTCCATGCTCAGCTCGAGTTTCTCCACCACCTGTGCAGGCCAACGTCACCACGGCAGGAGGTAAGTTTGAGCAACTCCTCACCCAATTTCCAGCACTCACAACCCCCAAATTCTCAGCCACTGTAGCTAAACACGGGGTTAAACACTTCATTCCTACAACGGGACCTCCTGTTTTTGCCAAAGCCCGCCGCTTAGACGCGGCCAAGCTCAACATAGCACGTGACGAGTTTGCAACTCTAGAAAAATTGGGCATTGTTAGACGCTCAAAGAGCCCCAGGGCTTCACCACTTCACATGGTTCCTAAATCCGACGGTTCTTGGAGACCGTGCGGAGATTACCGCAGATTAAACAACGCTACAGCGCATGACCGCTACCCCATCCCTCACATACAGGACTTTTCACTACATTTAGCGGGTGCGCGCATTTTTTCAAAAATAGACTTAGTCCGCGGTTATCACCAAGTCCCAGTCCGAGCTGAAGACATTCCTAAAACAGCGGTTATAACCCCTTTCGGCCTTTTTGAATTCCTGCGAATGCCTTTCGGCCTCAAAGGCGCTGCTCAGACTTTTCAACGTATGATGGACGCAGTCTTACGCGACCTCCCCTTTGTTTTCGTCTACCTCGACGACATGCTGGTAGCCAGCTCATCTGAGGAAGAGCACGAGCAGCACCTCACTACCGTTTTTCAGAGGCTAGAAGAGCACGGATTAATAATTAATCCAGCCAAATGCAAATTCGGCGTATCGCAAATTGATTTTTTAGGACATAGTCTCCCCGAAAGGGGCAGTTCCGCTTCCAGACAAAATTCATGCGATAGAAGGTTTTCCACGGCCCCAAACGGTCAAATCGCTACAGGAATTTTTGGGGATGGTTAATTTTTACAACCCTTTCCTCCCTCATGCAGCTCAGCTCATGCAGCCCCTGTATGACGCGCTCAAAAAAAAAGAAAGCTTCCAACGCGGTCGAATGGACCCCGGAACGCGAACGTGCTTTTGCGGAAGTTAAAAACGCCCTAGCTAACGCCACAATGTTAGTCCACCCAGATCCCTCGGCCCGCATTGCTCTAACCACAGATGCTTCAGACTTGGCCATAGGGGCAGTTGTAGAACAACTTGTCAAGGGGGTCTGGCAACCTTTAGCATTCTTTAGCAAATCGCTAAACCCGACGGAACGCAAATACAGCACTTTTGACAGGGAGCTGCTGGCGCTCCATTTGTCCATCCGCCACTTCCAGTTTTGGTTAGAAGGGCGGAGTTTCACGGCTTTTGTGGACCATAAACCGCTCACTTTTGCTATGGCTAAAATTTCAGAACCTTGGTCGGGCAGACAACAAGACAGCTAGCTGCGATTTCAGAGTTCACCACAGACATTCGACATGTAGCGGGCAAACTTAACATAGTAGCGGACTGTCTCTCTCGCGCTGTGGCACCACCAGAGCACGAGGAGACAGATTACACTGCCTCAGCAGCTGAGCTTTTCTCTAACGCAAACACATATGCAGCACCTATCCATGAAGGGATAGATTATGCAGCCATGGCGGAAGAACAAGGCAGTGATGCGGACGTGCGCGCGCTCCTGTCTGGACCAACAGGGTTAAGGCTGGAGAAAAAAGGGTTGCGCGACGGCGTGCCCCCCCTAATATGCGATGTTTCAACCGGCCGACCTCGCCCGTTAGTACCAGCTGCTTGGTGCCGCCGTATTTTCGACGCAATTCACTCCCTCGCGCACCCAGGTGTGCGCGCCTCGGTCAAAATGGTTGCCGAAAAGTTTGTGTGGCCAGGCCTGCGCAAAAACGTAAAAGAATGGGCAAAAACTTACATTCCTTGTCAGCGCGCCAAAGTACACAGACACACAAAAGCCCCTCTGGAGCCTTTTCCCATCCCTGCTAGAAGGTTCGACCACATTCATGTCGACCTCGTGGGGCCACTGCCTTCCTCCCAGGGTTTCACACACCTGCTAACAATGATAGACCGCACCACGCGCTGGCCAGAGGCAGTCCCTCTAGCGGCAACTACAGCGGAGGAAGTCGCTCGCGTTTTTCTAACAAATTGGGTGGCACGTTTCGGCGTCCCATCAGACATCACGTCAGATAGGGGGCCTCAATTTGTCTCAGAGCTCTGGTCAGCCATGTCCAACAGTTTAGGGGCAACAATTCACCGTACCACCGCTTATCGGGCTGCACGGTGGCGCAGTGGTTAGCACTGCGGCAGCACAGTTTACCCTTGGCCGGGGGATTGTGGGGATCGTGGGTTCGATCCCAGCCCCCGACCAACAGTGATCTGTGTGGAGTTTGCATGTTCTCCCCGTGTTGCGTGGGTTTACTCCGGGATTTCTCCGGTTTCCTCCCACATGCCAAAGACATGCATGTTAGGTTAATTGGCTGTTCTAAATTGTCCCTAGATATCTGTTTCCTATAGGCCCTTAGAATAGAGGGTTAGTATTAATGAAAGCGCTTTGAGTGGTCTTTGTGACTAGAAAAGCGCTATATAAGTGCAGGTTAGTTAGTTAGTTAGTTAGTTATCACCCTCAGGCTAATGGGTTATGCGAGCGTTTTCACAGGTCCTTAAAGGTCGCCCTCAGAGCCTCATTAACGGACACAAATTGGGTAAATAAACTTCCCTGGGTTTTATTGGGGTTGCGTGCGGCACCTAAAGAGGATTTAGACGCTTCCCCTGCAGAATTAGTCTTTGCTCAGCCTATCAGACTACCAGGTGAATTTTTACCAGAAAACCCGGAACCAGGGCACCTCCCAGTCCCAAGGTTTTTAGGCAGTAACGGACCGGACTCTCTCCACGGTCCAGCTCATCACTCCTTTCCACGAGTTTTTGTTCCTCAAACTTTAAAAAACGCCGAGTTTGTTTTTGTTAAGCATGAAGCCCTAAAACCAACGTTACGCCCAGTATACGATGGCCCGTTCAGAGTGCTGGAAAATGGTGACAAACACTTTGTGCTTGATTATGGGGATAGAAATGAAACGGTCAGCATTGACAGACTCAAACCTGCCTTCTTGTTGAGAGACGAACCTGCACAGTTGGCGCGAGCACCTCGGCGAGGCAGACCCCCCAAGGAAAAAGTCTCAGCCCCCAGGCAGGGAACAAATAATCTCTCCCCTTCCCACACTGCAGATTCCTCACAACAAGGTCCCAGCAGGACGCCTAAACCAACCAACAGCAGCTTTGGGAGAAGATTAAAACCCAGACTGCACAGGGACTGATTACACCACTCTGCAATTTTTCGCTAATTGTGCCGCAACAGTTTAGGACTGACTTATGATTATACTATGCTGTTATGTTTTCACTGAACTCTCTTAGGAGCATGGCTGCTTGAAAGTTTCTTCTGTGGCAACAGCTGTAACACGTAGTATGTCTTAGTAATTACCCTAGACTGTGAATATTTCTGTGTCCTTTCCTAGTTGTTTGGGGGGCCTGTGGTATATATTACTCATATATTCCATACCTGCATACGTTAGAGCATGTGGAAATGTTTGGAGCAACATATGCAAAGGAACTTCACACCTCCGAAAGGACAAAGGAATCTCACCGCCGTGTGAAGACCAACGACGTCACAGGACGCGGCGGCGACAGACTTGACACCTTCACCCCCTAAGGCGAGGAGAGGTTTTCCCATCACCTCCCAAGACGAAGGGAGGAGTTAACAGGACAATGGGGGGATTAAGATACGGGGGATGTCGGCTTGTGTTTTGCATGTCTTTGATGTGTGCCTGTATTTAACCAGCGAGCTGGGCAGAAATCTTTCTCTTTTGCCTTCTGCCAAGCTCTGCACCAGATGAGACAAGATAGAAGAGTTGTTCATTAAAGACTCTGTTTTTAATACAAAACCGCCTCATCGTTTCCAGCTCTTCTACAGCACCGTACATTAGCCCCAAGGCCGTCGGCGGAAGCGCCACCAAGATCGGTGGTGGTGAAGTTCTCCAACTCCAGAATAAAAGAAGAGGTTGTGAGACTGGCTTGGCAGAAAAAAGGATTTATGCACCAAGAGAGAAAAGTTATTGTGGAGCACGACTACGCCCCGGAGGTCCTTAAAAAGCGTCGGGAATACAACGACGCTAAAAAGGTACTACGAGAGAAGAAACTGCGCTTTCAAACTCCATTTCTGGCGAAGCTGCGGGTTTTTTACGGGGCTGAGACATGTCTCTACAACTTGGCGGAAGAAGCAACCACGGATATGGCGAGAAGAGGGCTCCCGGTAACGGTGTATAAACCCGCAGCAGACCCGATCGAAAGAATCAAGGCTCAAACATGGTGCACACAGAGACCCTCAAAATCCACGAGCCAGCAGCGGGAAACCCAGCACCAGAGCTATAAGGAAAAACTGACCGTTTTCAGGAGGGAATAACAATATTTTTAGTCAATCTGCGCATCCAACCCTCCTCCTACAAGGTAACAAACATTAAAGGAGATGCAGAATCAGCAAGTATCAAGTGGTAAAACATTTCATGGAACAGACATAATATTAGAAACAAATAAGTATTAAAAAAAAAAAACTTGTTAAAATAGAAATGTGACAATGAACCACATGATCTCTCCACACTAACAAATACTGTATTAACGTGACTGTTTGCTGTGATGGTGGTGGGAGGTTGCACACAATTTCATAGGGTGTAGGCATAAAAAAAAATAAAATCATTACAAGTTCGGATTGGGATCTGAAATTCACGTTAAAAACAAGGGACAACTTACAGGGGTAAGAGAGGGCCCTCAGCACGTAACAGAGTTTGAGGAATTTCCCTCAGAGCCAACACACCATCAAGGCTCTTCTAAGGTCACTAAAAAGACCTCAGCTCAGGAAGATCTTTTGTCAGTTTTTTGTTTTAAAGTTTTATATACTGTGTTCTTAATGTTTTTTATGTTCTTAATGTTCTTTCAGTTTCTGAGTAGCATAAAAGAGGGCCACCACACTGTTATACTAAATAAGACAACACAATGGAGAAACAGGGTGTAACCAAAATAATCTCATATAATGTAAAAGGGATGCTGAATCCAGTTAAAAGATCCAAGATTCTAGGCAAAATGAAAAAAGACAAAGCAGGAATAATATTTTTACAGGAAAACCACCTAACAGACGTGGAGCACACTAAACTTAATAGACAAGGGTTTAAAATGATCTCTTCATCTTCATATAAGTCAGGGAGGAGGAGGGGGGTAGCAACATTGATCTCAACCAAAATTATATTTGAAAAAAAATCAGAACACAAAGATAAAGAAGGGAGATTCAGCATGGTACTTGGTCTGCTAGAGGGAGACGATATCACCCTGCTGAATGTATATGCACCTCCAGGGACTAACTGGAAATTTTATAAAAATGTATTTGACCTAATGATAACTAAACCCTGCGCCTTTGGGTTGGGAAACGGGTCCTGACCATCATTTGTGCCTATGCACCAAATGATGTTTCAGAGTACCCACCCTTTTTGGAGTCTGTGACTGGGGTGCTGGAGGGTGCTCCTCTTGGAGACTCCATTGTCCTACTGGGGGACTTCAATGCGCACGTGGGCAACGACAGTGAAACCTGGAGGGGGGTGATTGGGAGGAACGGCCTGCCCGATCTGAACCCGAGTGGTGTTCAGTTATTGGACTTCTGTGCTAACCACAGTCTGTCCATAACGAACACCATGTTCAAGCATAAGGGTGTCCATATGTGCACCTGGCACCAGGACACCCTAGGTCGCAGGTCGATGATCGATTTTGTTATCGTATCATCAGACCTGCGACCGTATGTCTTGGACACCCGAGTAAAGAGAGGTGCAGAGCTGTCAACTGATCACCACCTGGTGGTGAGTTGGATCCGATGGCAGGGGAGGAAGCCATTCAGACCTGGTAGACCCAAACGTATAGTGAGGGTGTGCTGGGAGCGTCTGGCTGAGGCCCCTGTCCGGGAGGTCTTCAACTCCCACCTCCGGCAGAACTTCAACCACATTCCGAGGGAGTCTGGAGACATGGAGTCTGAATGGGCCATGTTCTCCACCTCTGTTGTTGAAGCGGCGGCCCAGAGCTGCGGCCGCAAGGTGGTCGGTGCATCTCGTGGTGGCAACCCCCGAACCAAGTGGTGGACACCAGTGGTGAGGGGGGCCATTAAGCTGAAGAAGGAGTCCTATCAAGCTTGGTTGGCTTGTGGGACTCCCGAAGCAGCTGAGGTGTACCGGCAGGCCAAGCGGAGTGCAGCTCGGGTGGTTGCTGAAGCAAAAACCTGGGTATGGGAGGAGTTCGGTGAGGCCATGGAACAAGACTTTCGGTCGGCCTCAAAGAGATTCTGGCAAACTGTCCAGCGGCTCAGGAGGGGAAAGCAGCTCCCCGTCCACACTGTGTATGGTGCGGATGGGACACTGTTGACTTCGACTGGGGACATCGTCGGGCGGTGGAAGGAATACTTCGAGGATCTCCTCAATCCCACTGATACGCCTTCCACAATGGAAGCAGGGTTTGGGGACGAGGGGGATGACTCACCTATCACAGGGGCTGAGGTCGCCAAGGTGGTTAAAAATCTCCTTGGTGTCCGGGCCCCGGGGGTGGACGAGATTCGCCCTGAGTACCTCAAGGCCCTAGATGTTGTTGGGTTGTCATGGTTGACACGCCTCTGCAACATTGCGTGGAGGTCCGGGGCAGTGCCTTTGGCATGGCAAACCGGGGTGGTGGTTCCTCTCTTTAAAAAAGGGGATCGGAGGGTGTGCTCCAACTTTAGAGGGATCACACTCCTCAGCCTCCCTGGGAAGGTCTATGCCAAGGTACTGGAGAGGAGAGTCCGGCCGTTGGTCAAACCTCGGATTCAGGAGGAGCAATGTGGTTTTCGTCCTGGCCGTGGCACATCGGACCAGCTCTTTACCCTCTCGAGAATTCTCGAGGGTTCGTGGGAGTTTGCCCAACCAGTTTACATGTGTTTTGTGGACTTGGAGAAGGCATTTGACCGCGTCCCTCATGGATTTTTGTGGGGGGTGCTTCGGGAGTATGGGGTATCGGGCTTGTTGTTACGAGCTATTCGGTCTCTGTACGACCGTTGTGAGAGTTTGGTCCGTATTGCCAACACTTGGTCGGAGTCATTCCCAGTGAGAGTTGGACTCCGCCAGGGCTGCCCTTTGTCACCGATCCTGTTCATAATTTTTATGGACAGGATTTCTAGGCGCAGCCAGGGAATGGAGGGTGTCATGCTTGGTGACCACAGGATCTCATCTCTGTTGTTTGCAGATGATGTTGTCCTGTTGGCTTCATCCAGCAATGACCTACAGCTCTTGCTGGGATGGTTTGCCGCTGAGTGTGAAGCGGCTGGGATGAGAATCAGCACCTCCAAGTCCGAGTCCATGGTCCTCAGTCGGAAAAAGGTGGATTGTCCTCTCCGGGTTGGGGACAGGCTCCTGCCCCAAGTGGAGGAGTTTAAGTATCTTGGGGTCTTGTTCACGAGTGAGGGGAGAATGGAGCGAGAGATCGACAGACGGATTGGAGCAGCATCTGCAGTGATGCGGACGTTGTACCGGTCTGTCGTGGTGAAGAGGGAGCTTAGTTCTAAGGCAAAGCTGTCGATTTACCAGTCAATCTACGTTCCTACTCTCACCTATGGTCACGAGCTTTGGGTAATGACCGAAAGAACGAGATCGCGGATACAAGCGGCTGAAATGAGCTTTCTCCGTAGGATTGCTGGACTCACCCTCAGAGATAGGGTGAGTCCAGCCGGCTCTCTCTCGAAGCCGGAGCATTCGCTTCCGGCTTCGAGAGAGAGCAGACGCCTTTTCTAATCCTCTCTTTTCCCTTCTGATCCCAGCTTGCAATGTTGCGTTTTTGTCTGTGTTTAGTCGCTCTTGTCTGCTGAATCTTAATCTAAACGGAAATTATGGATTTGGTAGCGGCTTAAACGGGCTATTGTCACTATTTTTTCAACAAGAATCGGGCCAAGGGGGAGCCCAAGAATTGGAACCTGCTGAGTGTATGATTCGACTGGAGATGCAGAAGACATCTATTGGCTACGACACAGGATTCTATTTTTGGCTCTGGAGTTTCCTGGTGTTTGTTTCAAAATTGAGGAAGATGGGAGCTGTTCAAATGCGGATCCAAGCAAGCTCCCTCACCAATTCGACTAGTTGGGGAGGCACGAGGCGGCATGGCGAACTGAATGGAGATTCAGATGGTGGAATACATCTTGAAGTCGCTAGTGCTCTTCAGAGTATGTTAATGTTTAAGCCTGCACATGGAAATTCTGAAGCACAGAATTGCTCGGGTGAGGAAATTCTATTCTCTGAGTGCTGTGCAGATTTGACCTTCTTTGGTGCCCGGTATTTACATTCCTCCTGCAAGATAAGTGATAGGAGCGGCTCTTAACCCAAGCAATCGACAGACAGCTGCTGTTTTCAGCGGATGAACTTCTCAGGGACAGTCCATGTGCCTTTATTTGCAAGCGAAGAGACAGACTCCGGACTTGTTTATAAGTCACATGACTTTAACATCTATCTACTGCCTGGAGGCGCCCTCTGCTGTTCACTAGCAACTGTCACACCTACACTACACAAATGCACACAACATTACACGAACTGACACACATATACTGACTCATATATACACTGCCTCTCTCAACTCTTGTTTGTGTGATCTATTGTCTGCCTGTTAATTGTGCATGAGGGTTTTTTTCTGTGTAGTCAAAATTTGGCTCATATACGAGCACTATTCTGATTACTATGTTTTTTCTCTCTCCTATTGTGTTTTCCTCCCCCTCCCTTCCCCTCTTTACCCCCACTGTTGACAGGCGCCTTGTATGGCGACGCGTCATTGGATGCGCCTAACGTGCGCGTCCAATGTCAAGTCAAATTCCTCGTGTGTTTACTTGTAAATATACTTGGCAATAAAGCTGATTCTGATTCTGAGGAGCTCAGTCATCCGGGAGAGGCTCAGAGTAGAACCGCTGCTCCTCCACATTGAAAGGAGTCAGTTGAGGTGGTATGGGCATCTGATTAGGATGCCTCCTGGACGCCTCCCACTTGAGGTGTTTCAGGCACGTCCCACTGGGAGGAGACCCCGGGGCAGACCCAGGACTTGGTGGAGAGACTATGTCTCCCAGCTGGTCTGGGAACGCCTTGGTATCCCCTCTGAAGAGCTGGAGCAGGTGGCTACGGAGAGGGAAGTCTGGGCTTCTCTGCTTGAACTGCTGCCTCCGCGACCCGGACCTCCGGAAAAGCGGTAGAAGATGGATGGATGGATGGATGGATAACTAAAGCCCAAGGTTTAGTGATATGTGGTGGAGACTTCAATCTAAGACTGAATCCATACTGGGATGCATCAGATAATTCTCCACATCAAAATAACACTCAAAGTAGAAAAACTCGGATTGTGGAGAAGTGTGGGAAGGACGAGGCTGAGTTTATTTCTCAAGTCCAATTTTATTCACAATCACATTCTCCAACATCCAAAAACAGAAAGAGAGAGGAATCCCCCAACATCTGTCCCTTTAATACCCCAGGACATCAAAGCACACAGTCACATTGTCTTTTAATCCCAAATCACAATGCACCCCCCTCCAGGTCTTCTCGTCTCCACCTAAAGTCCTGGTGGTCAGGAAATCCCTCAAGGCCATCTCTTCGCATACAAAAGGCCAGACTTCACATCCTCCTGTTACCCCTAGGAGGTTCAGTCCTTTTGTTCCTCTGAGACGTGAAGCATACAATAAGCATACAGTAATACACATGTGAAGCATATGAAACCCACATATGTGCACCACATGACCCCCCCCCAAACATCTAAGATGGAACAACATAACCACAGATTGCATGTCATAATAAAATCACTACATATCAGTCCACGTGCCGCTTGGGCCTCAACCTTCTCCCGTATTTGCTGTAAGCAGGCTGTACCACTTCCGCGGCGTCTTCCTGCTGTGGAGCTGCTGCCTGGGGATGAGAACTGTTAGTCAATCTCTGTGGGTGTTCTGGGGAATGCTCTCTAGGGGGTCTGCCGCATCGAGGAGCCTTAGCCAACTGCACACCTTCGTCAGCTATCACAAAAGCGGGTTTGAGTCTGTTTATGCCAATCATTTCTTTTCTGCCCCTCAAATCTAGCAAAAAATGCTTATCCCCTGTTTCCAGCACTCTATATGGTCCATCATAAGGTGGGCGTAAAGGTGGGCGATGGGCATCATGTCTGACAAAAACAAACTCCGCATTTTTTAAAGCCTTAGGCACAAAAACATGCGGAAAACTGTGGTGAACGGGGCCCGGTAGCGTGCTCGGGCCCGTGCTATTCTGTAACCGCTGAGCCGGGGAGCACTCTGGCGCTGGATTATCTGGGAGAAATTCCCCAGGCAGCTGAAGTGGCTGTGCAAAAACTAGCTCAGCTGGGGAGGCTTCTAAATCCTCTTTAGGTGCAGAACGCAACCCTATAAAACCCATGGTAGCTTGTCCACCCAATTTGCATCTGTAAGCGACGCTCTGAGAGCCGCCTTCAATGACCTGTGAAAACGTTCGCATAACCCATTAGCCTGCGGGTTGTACGCGGTCGTGCGGTGGATCGTTGCCCCCAGGCTGCGGGCCATCGCTGACCAAAGTTCGGAAACAAATTGAGGGCCTCTGTCGGATGTGATGTCCGACGGGACTCCAAAACGCGCTACCCATGCCGTTAAAAACGCGCGTGCCACCTCCTTGGCTGTGGTTGACGAAAGCGGAACCACTTCCGGCCAGCGCGTGGTGCAGTCGACCATTGTCAGAAGATGTGTGCACCCTTGTGAGGGCGGGAGGGGGCCTACGAGGTCCACGTGGACATGATCAAACCTTTTAGATGGAATGTGAAACGGCTCCAAGGGAGCTCTCGTGTGTCTATGGACCTTGGCTCATTGACAAGCCATGCAGGCTGCGCCCACTCTCTAACTTGTTTGCGCAGGCTCGGCCATACGAATTTCTGTCCTACCATTTTGACCGACGCGCGCACTCCCGGGTGCGCCAGAGAATGGATCGAGTCAAAAACGCGGCGGTGCCACGCGGCCGGGACCACCGGACGCGGTCGCCCCGTGGAGACATCGCAGATTAGGGGGGGGCATACCGTCTTGCAGCACCCTGTTCTCCAGCTTTAACCCTGTTGGTCCAGACTGGAGCGCGCGCACATCCGTGTCGCTAACCTGATCCGCGGCCATGGCTGCATAATCTATCCCCACGCGGACTGGGGCCGCGCGCACTTCCGCGTCGCTAACCTGCTCCACGGCCATGGCTGCAGAATCTACCCCTACGCGGGCTGGAGCCACCACGGCGCGCGAGAGGCAGTCCGCCACTACATTAAGTTTACCCGCAACATGCTGGATATCGGTAGTAAACTCCGATATCGCGGCCAGCTGTCTCTGCTGCCGGCCTGACCAAGGTTCTGAAATCTTGGCCATCGCGAAAGTCAGCGGCTTGTGGTCAACGAACACGGTGAAACGGCATCCTTCCAGCCAGAACTGGAAATGGCGAATGGCCAAGTGGAGAGCTAACAACTCCCTGTCGAATGCGCTGTATTTTCGTTTGCTATCGCACAGGGTCTTGCTGAAAAAAGCGAGCGGTTGCCAGGCTCCGGCTACATACTGTTCCACGACTGCCCCTATGGCCACATCTGACGCATCAGTAGTGAGCGCCATGCGGGCCGTTGGGACTGGATGTGCCAACAATGCAGCGTTTGCCAGGGCTGTTTTGACTTCAGAGAATGCGCGCTCTCACTCCGGAGACCATTTGACTTTATTTGTGGGCTTTTGTTTTTTTAGTGCAGCATACAATGGTTGCATGAGCTGCGCTCTCAAATTCAGTCAGCGCCAGGAGCCTCTCTGCTCGCTCCTCCACCGAGGGGGTGAAGTAACGGATGAGTGCAGCCTTCAACGTGCTGTACTTGTCGCTGTTTGGCGGGTGGTTGATCAGGCTCTCCACCCGCTGGGCTGTGTGGTTGTCCAGCTTTGCAACCACATGGTAGAACTTTGTGGCGTCCACCGAAATCCTCCGGAGGTGGAACTGTGCCTCGACTGCGTTAAACCAGGAGCACGGATTGTTCGGCCAGAAGTCCAGTAGCTGAACTGTGGCTGCATTCATTTGGCTGGCTCCTGCCAAGTCTGGCTCGGGAGATTCGTCTCCGCTCATGATACGTCTTAGGGTCACCAGTGTGGAGAAGTGTGGGAAGGACGAGGCTGAGTTTATTTCTCAAGTCCAATTTTATTCACAATCACATTCTCCAACATCCAAAAACAGAAAGAGAGAGGAATCCCCCAACATCTGTCCCTTTAATACCCCAGGACATCAAAGCACACAGTCACATTGTCTTTTAATCCCAAATCACAATGCACCCCCCTCCAGGTCTTCTCGTCTCCACCTAAAGTCCTGGTGGTCAGGAAATCCCTCAAGGCCATCTCTTCGCATACAAAAGGCCAGACTTCACATCCTCCTGTTACCCCTAGGAGGTTCAGTCCTTTTGTTCCTCTGAGACGTGAAGCATACAATAAGCATACAGTAATACACATGTGAAGCATATGAAACCCACATATGTGCACCACAGGATGCTACTAAAAGAAATGGGAATCTGTGACGTGTGGAGAGAATTCAACCCCAGTGTAAAAGATTATACATTTTACTCAGCACCACATTCATCATACTCAAGGATTGACTGTTTTTTTATGTTTAATAGAGACATTGGAAGAGTAAAAACATGTAAAATAGGACTGATGGATCTCTCTGACCACAGTCCGATCTATATGGACTTAAGTATCCAAAAATATACAAATAATACATTTTCTTGGAGGTTAAATTCAAATGTGCTGAAAGGACCACTGAAAGATGAATTGGAATCAGATATTCTCAGATATTTGGAAGAAAATGATAATGGAGAAGTATCCCCTTTAATACTGTGGGACGCATGCAAAGCTGTTATAAGGGGAAAGATTATCGCAAAACTGGCAAGCCAAAAGAAACTGAGACAAGAAAAACTAATCACATTAGAGTCAGAACTTAAGAAACTAGAAAAAGAGCACAAAGACAACACTCATTGTAATGGCTCGCTCAAAATTAAGGAAATTAAAAAACAAATAAATGAGATCTACACAATAGAAATCCAGAAGAAACTTACATTTCTGAAACAAAAATACTATGAAACAGGTAGCAAATCGGCAAAATTACTAGCCTATAAATTGAGGAAACAACAAACGGAGAGACAAAAATATCAGAGACCCAATATCAAAGGAAATAAAATTTAGAATTCAGGAAATTCTTAAAAGCTTCGAGAACTACTACAAGAACTTGTACTCCCTCAAAAAACATAAAAACGCATCCAAAGCCTTCCTAAATACATTAAACCTTCCCCAACTTACTGAGTCACAAAATAAAACACTATTGTCAGAAATACAACCTAAAGAATTAGAAAAAGCAATTATGAAACTTAAAGCTAACAAATCCCCAGGAGCAGATGGCTTTACAGCAGAGTGGTACAAAACCTTTAAACAGCAACTATCTCCTCTCCTCCTGAAAACATTTAACTATGTCCTCCACACAGGGGGAATCCCCCCCTCCTGGAGAGAAGGGGTCATTGCAGTCATACCTAAACCTGAAGAGGATAAACTAGACTGCTCCAACTACAGACCAATCAGTGTGTTAAATCAGGACTATAAGCTTTTTACCACTATCCTTGCCAAAAGGTTAGAAAATATACTGACAGACTTAATTCATTTAGACCAAACAGGTTTTATAAGACAAAGACAGACACAAGATAACATTAGATGCACTTTACACATAATTCATCATATAAAAAAAATATAATTTAAATGCAGCCATTTTGGGATTAGATGCTGAAAAAGCATTTGATTCGGTTGACTGGTCTTTCCTATATAGAATCTTATCCAGTTTCAATTTTCATAACAACTTCGTTAGAACTATCCAGGCATTATATAAAAAACCAACAGCTAAAATAAGGATTAACGGTAAATTATCATCATCTTTTAAACTGGAAAAAGGATGTCGTCAGGGCTGCCCCTTGTCTCCACTGCTCTTTGCAATCTTCATAGAACCTCTGAGCCAATGGATAAGACAGAATCAAAAAATTCAAGGTATTACACTTGGTCAGAAGGAACATAAAATAGCACTCTTTGCTGATGACATTTTTTTTTTTTTCCACAATATCTTTATTGAACCTTTTTTTTTTTTTTTTAACAAACATGATACAAACAATCAAACACTAACACTAAAGTACTACAAAAAAAAAAAAAAAAAAATGCCCTAAAAACACCAACAACCACCAACAAAATCAAGTCTTCAACAATGCTCCTCTGTTTAGTCTAGACAATCCAATACATTAGTATACATATTATGTTCACCAGTTTGGAATTTACAAGGTCCACACACATCATTCACCTTCTTCTTCAAGAGTTATGTTTAAATTTTTTACATAATCAATAAAAGGTCTCCATATATTCTCAAACACAATTTCCTTTGATTTCAGTATATATGTTATTCTTTCTAATAGAAGGTTTGTTAACATCTGTCTTAACCACTGAGTCACATCTGGTCTATGAGTCTTTTTCCATAATAGTGCAATACATTTTTTGGCATTAAGCAAACTGAGGTCTATGAATGTTCTTTCACTTTTATTGAAATTATGCTTTTCTGGGTACAGACCCAACAAAAACAGTTTAGGATTCAATATGATTTGTTTTGAGATTATTTTTTCAATTGTTACCCTCACCTCTTCCCAAAACATTCTTATTAATCTACATTCCCATAAACAATGAAATAGGGTTCCTTTACTTTCCATGCATTTTGTGCATGTATCTGGTATATTTTTGTTATATCTATTTAACTCCTCCGGTGTAACATACATCCGCATTAACCATTTGAAATGTATCAATTTAAGGCGTGCATTTATTGATTTGGTTTGAGCTTCTGTACAAGCCAATTCCCATTGTTCCTCTGAAATTTCAATTTGCAGATCTTCTTTCCAGTAGTTTAATCTTTTCAGTGAATTTTCACTTGAAGATAGTGTCAATGAGTTATAAAACTCTGAAATAATACCCTTTCTTTTACTATCTTTCATCATCATTTTTTCCAAGGATGAATAAATAGGTCGAGTGAGAGCTTTATTTTTGCTGATGACATTTTAATATACCTGGGGCACCCGGACACCTCTTTTCCAGAACTAATCACAGTTTTTTCAGAGTATGGAGATTTATCGGGGTACGAATTAAACATGCATAAAACCCAAATTTTAACATTCAACTATAACCCAAATCAATATTTACTAAGCAAACTCAAAACTAACTGGAAGATGGAATCTATGAAATATCTGGGGGTCAATATTCCGAAACAACTCAACAAAATTATAACACTAAACTATGATCCACTGATGGCAAAAATAAAATCTGATCAAGCAAGATGGAATATGATACCATTCTTGGGTACTGCACAAAGAATCGAAGCAGTCAAAATGAATATACTTCCACGTCTTCTATACCTTTTCCAAACAATAGAATCAGAATCAGATTTATTGCCATTGTTCATGTAGTACACAAACTAGGAATTTGTCTCGGTGCAATGCTGCAACATTAAACATGATAAAATAAAAGAAATAAAAAACTATACATGCAATAAAGTGTAGAATAAGAATGAGTAATACTAGTCAAGCAGTTTTTAAATATATTAGCGAGCAGCAGATATTGTGGAGTACCACATAGTGCAGTCGGTAATACAAAAAGAAAACAGTGATGATTGACATGAGTCTGGTTGAGCTGCTGTACATAGTGCACGAGAGTCTAATAAATCACTTAGTGTTTAGCAGTCTGATGGCAGAGGGGAAGAAGCTGTTCATGTGACGGGAGGTTTTAGTCTGAATGGACCGAAGTCTTCTACCTGAGGGGAGGGGGGCAAACAGTACGTGACCAGGGTGTGAAGGATCGGCTATGATCCGGCCAGCACGCCTCCGGGTCCTGGAGATGTACAGGTCCTGGAGAGATGGGAGCTTGCAGCCGATCACCTTCTCAGCAGCGCGCACGACGCGCTGCAGCCTTAGTCTGTCCCTGGCAGTGGCTCCTGCGTACCACACGGTTATGGAGGTGGTGAGGATGGACTCGATGATGGCTGTGTAGAACTGCACTAACATCTTGGTGGGTAGCTTGAGCTTCCTCAGCTGCCGCAGGAAGAACATCCTCTGCTGGGCCTTTTTGATGAGGGAGCTGATGGTCGGCTCCCACTTGAGGTCTCTGGTGATGGTGGTGCCTAGGAAGCGGAAGGAATCTGCAGTGGTGATGGGAGAGCCTGTGAGGGTGAGGGGGGGCAGAGGGGTTGTGACTTTCCTGAAGTCCACAATCATCTCCACTGTCTTCAGAGCGTTCAGCTGCAGGTTGTTGTGGCTGCACCAGGACGCCAGCTGGGCCACCTCTCTCCTGTAGGCGGATTCGTCGCCGTTGGAGATGAGCCCGATGAGGGTGGTGTCGTCCGCAAACTTGATCAGCTTGACAGACTGGTGGCTGGAGGTGCAGGAGTTGGTATAAAGGGAGAAGAGTAGGGGGGAAAGTGCACAGCCCTGGGGTGATCCGGTGCTGATGCTAACAGAGTCTGAGACAGTCTTTCCCAGCCGCACATACTGCCTCCGGTCCGTCAGGAAGTCGGTGATCCACCTGCAGAGGGAGTCAGGCACGTTGAGCAGGGACAGCTTGTCCCGGAGCAGAGCGGGGCAGATGGTGTTGAATGCAGAGCTGAAGTCCACAAACAGGATCCTGGCGTAGGTTCCCGGGGAGTCCAGGTGTTGCAGGATGGAGTGGAAGGCCAGGTTGACTGCATCGTCTACAGACCTGTTGGCTTGGTAGGCAAACTGCAGCGGGTCCAGGAGGGGAGTGGTGATGGACTTGAGGTGGGGCAGGACCAGGCGCTCAAAGGACTTCATGACTACAGAGGTGAGCGCTACAGGTCTGTAGTCGTTAAGTCCAGTGATCCGTGGCTTCTTGGGGACAGGGATGATGGTGGAGGATTTGAGGCAGGTCGGCACGTGGCATAGCTTAAGGGAGGTGTTAAAAATGTCTGTGAAGACAGGAGCCAGTTCTTTCGCACAGTGTCTCAGGGTGGAGGGAGACACGCCGTCCGGACCGGGGGCCTTGCGCGTGTTCAGTCTGGAGAACTGTCTGTGCACGTCCTGCTCACTGATGACAAGGGCAGGGGGGTGGGGGGGCGCCTTTGATGAAGTAGAGACCGTGGAGGCAGTGGAGCTGGGGGGAGGGGGGGGGGATGGACACAGCTGACGAGGTGTCAAAACGGGCATAGTGTTGGGACAGTCTTTGACAAAGGGCTTTGTCATCCTGACCCTTAGGAGCCTGAGGCCGATAGTTGGTGATTTGCCTCAGTCCTCTCCACACAGAAGCAGAGTCGTTAGCCGTGAACTGCTGCTGGAGTCTCTCAGAATACACAGATTTAGCTCTCCTCGGCTCTCTGTTAAACCGATATTTAACCTCCCTGTAGCAGTCCCTGTCCGGTAGAATAAATACCGGTAGAACCTCCCAAAAAAACATGGCAAGAACTGGACAGAAGGATCTCAAGATTCATATGGCAGGGCAAGAGACCTAGAATCAGATATAGAACCCTACAGCTAAACAAAGACAAAGGTGGGCTCACGCTGCCAAATATCAGGGACTATTTTAAAGCCGCACAAATTAAAACTTTAGTAGAGATATGTAACCCAGTCTACACTGCACAATGGAAGGAGATCGAATGCCAAATAACAAGTGACATTCCCCTACAGGCGATAATAGGGAACAATGCCTTACCTAAACTTTTGAATAACACTAACCCGTGGATAAAGACCCCGCTAAAAATTTGGTTTAAGATAGTCAGAGAGAATCAAACTAAAGAACCCTATCGATTACTGCAATGGATTGCCTATGATCAAGACTTTACTCCTAATAAAACAGACACTAGATTTAAAAAGTGTAAAGAGAACAGACTGATAAAATATTACGATTTTTTTAAAGGGCAAACTTTAAGAAGTTTTGAAGATTTGAAAAAACAAGCTCTAATAAATCAAGACCTTTACAGGTTCTTTCAGCTTAGACACCACATAAACAATATACTTAAAAAGGAGGATATGGAAAGGGCCCAGTCAGGTGTTCTGAAGGTCTTCTTAATGGCATATAAAGGGATCCCAGGGATCAGCTACATTTCTAAAATATACCAAGGTCTTCAAGACTTAAAAGGAGACAACACATCATATATAAAAGTGAGATGGGAAAAAGAGGGGGATTTCACTTTACAACTGGAAATATGGGAAAAGCTAAATAAACAACAATGGAAAAGTACCTCATCCCTGCAGTGGAGAGAATTTGGATGGAAAAATTTGGTAAGATTTTTCAGAACACCTGCACAAAACAAATTTACTCGTAAGGGGTTGAATTGTTGGCGCTTGTGTGGTGAAGAGACTGCAAATCATTTTCATGTGTTTTGGTCATGCCCAGTTATCCACCAATATTGGACCAATGTACAGACAATATTGGGGAAAATATTCAAAATAACAGTCCCCTTTTCTTTTGTAACTTTGTATTTGGGTTTACTACCGGACTCACTGGAAAGACGAGGAGATAAATACTTATTCAATGTTTTAATATTGGCAAGTAAAAAAGCTCTAACAAAAAAATGGATGTTGAAGGATTGTCCTACACCTGAAGATTGGATTAACGTGATTCAGGACATTTATTTGATGGAAAAGTTGACATTCGCACTGAGACAGGACATGGATGGGTTCTTGAACTTTTGGCAACCCTGGAACGCATATGTGTCTTCCATCAGATCTAATCTTTGACAAATACCATTTCAATAATGGCACCTCTCTTTGTTCCAACGCTACTCAGATACTCTATTTATTTATTTATTTTTGCTCTTTTGTTTTGTTTTTGTTTTTTTTCCTTGTTTTTTGTTTTTTGTTCTTTCTTTAATTTCTCTTTTTCTTTCACTTAAAAAAAGGGTGTTGTAATAATTATTTTTCCAATGTTGTCAAAAAACAAAAAAAGGGAACATGATGAAAATGTAAACAATGCAATGCTGTAATGACATGTATACCCTTTACAAAAACTTAAATTAAAAAAAAATAGTGATTTGCAAATTCTTTTCAACCTATATTCAACTGAATGCACTACAAAGAAAAGATATTTAATGTTCAAACTGATAAACTTGATTATCGTTTTTTTTTTTTTTCAAACATTGACTCATTCTGAATTTGATGCCTGCAACACGTTTCCAAAAAGCTGGGACAGGGGCAAGAAAAGACTGGGAAAGTTGAGGAATACTCAAAAAAACACCTTCATTGGAACTGGGGTTTGTAGTTTCAGCCTGTACTGGACGTTAGATTCCTGCAATTATGGACAAAATGTGCACTGTCACTGTATGATCCTAATACATCTGTTAACTCCTGGAAAGTGCAAGATGGCTGTAGTGGTTCTAGCTGCACACTTTTTGCTCTTTCCCTGATTAACCCACTTATTCCCAGCAGCTGCACCTACCATGTGTAGGCAATCAGCGCACCCTTTAAATTGGGCCACTCTCCTCCAGAGCTTCAGGAGCACATCAGATTTCCTCCATGCATTTAGAACGCTCGTCCCACAATGTGCAGCCTGCAACCTGTCTACCTGCCCCTCTTGGAAACCCGTGGACACGTAAGGATAATTATTTTCCCAATTGTCACCCTGTCATTACTCCCCAGGAAAAGTGGCTGGCAGATTTGGATCCTGCCTGGCAGATTTCCCAAACCTGGATCTTCCCCACAGCTTCCAAGCCCTGTAAGTCGACTTACTATGTGCACATAAAACCCCTTTTCCCTTCACTCCCAGCACCGGAACACCACCTTGTAAATACTCACCCAGTGAATTGCACTACCACGTTGAGGGTCTGCTACCGTCCTGCTTCCTGTGGGCTGGAACTCCATAGCCTGTAAGAAAGGAGACACACAGTAGCATTATCAGATTGTGAGAGCTTGTACTTACCCTTTGTCTCTTCTCTTTGCCTTGCAGGGTTGCCAGACTCTCCACGTCCTATTACCATCATTATAATTGTAATAAAGATTGTTGTTTCACCAATTTGGGTCTCTTCGCTGCCTGCTTTTGGGTCGGTTACTAAAGTCATGTCAGTACGTGCTCCTCAGCAAGACCCAGCAGCTGCAGCATGAGGAGCCCTCTCAGCGCAGGTAGATGGGTTAGAACACTGGCTAGATCATTTAACCTGGCAGGCCCAGTCACTTCTTACTCAGCTAGCTAAAATTTTTGACCGCTTAGATAAGCCTTGTTCTCAGTCCCCCTCCGCTGCTCCTCCTCCATCTGTGCTTCCCCAAGGGAGTCGCTCATGTACCGTTTCTGCCCCGGCCTGTTACACTGGGGAACCGGGAGGGGGCGGTGGTTTCATTTTGCAGCGTAAGCTTGTGTTCCATTGCATTCCTTACTACTTTCCCACCGATCACAGCATGATTGGTTATGTGGTCGGTTTATTAGACAGCCGGGCGCTTGGGTGGGCACGTGCCATAGTTTTGGGTACGGAGTACTCTTTCTGCACTTTTGATCATTTTGCCACGGAGTTTCTCGAGTGTTTGATCATTCTGACCACAAAGGTAGCGCTTCCACCCGGCTCCTCAATCTCCATCAGGGCTCATGTTCAGCTATGGTTCATTCAGTGGATTTCCAGGTGCTCGCCACCGAGGCGGGGTGGGGTGACACTGCTCTTATGTCGGTTTTCGTGGGTAGCCTATGCTTCAGCTTAAGTGATGAGTTAGCCACCCATGACAAAACGGATTCCCTCAATGCCCTCATTTCCCTCGTCATTTGACTTGACAACTACCTGCGTGAATGCGCTCAAGAACGACAACATGGCGCGTGCTCCCAAACTCCCACTCCCGCCTCCTTAGTTACGCGCCCCTTGGCGCTTCCGCTGGCCGAGTCCATGCACACCTCGGGGCCCATGTCGCTGGGACGCTCCTGACTATCTTCCGCAGTGAGATAGCGGTGCGCGAAGCAGATCCTTTGTTTTCATTGTCCGGGCAAGACTCACTATCTTAAGAATTATTCCACTCAAACCAAAGGAGCATGTTCGTCATTCGCAGTAGGAGGATTGGCGGACATTTCGTCTTAGTCCCCTCTGTCTAAGTTTGAGCTTCCAGTCCTTTTACAATTCTCTGTACAAGCACGCGGATGTCGCAGTAATTGATTCCGGGGCCAAACAAAGTTTTATCTCTGAGGGTCTGTCAACCCAATTAGAAGTTCAATGTATCCCCCTCCCCAAACTAGTAAAGGTCATAGCTCTGTCAGGGAGTTCCTTATACACGATGACCCAAAAGACTGTGCCCCTCTGTCTCTATTAATTTCTGGTAAGCATAGAGAGAGAATTCAGCTCTTCGTCCTCCCATCTATCACTTCGCTCATTGTTCTCAGTTACCAGGGGTGTAGCCGGGGGGGCGGGGAATGTAAATAAAGAGCAGGTTTTGAGTAGTTTGCATTGACAATGTTAAGAAATCTGTAGTTGACAGGGGGCTGAAGCTAAAGCTTCGCCCTGGGCGAATGTCTCAGGCGTTCAGAATGGTGGTGGTGGTTGGGGTTCAGCCCCCCCTTCACAAATTCCTGTCTACGCCAGTGATTACCCCTGGCTACTCTTGCATATCCCCTCCATTGATTGGAGAAGGGAGACTATTACATCGTGGAGCACCTTCTCCCTGTACTCCTGTTTGCGATCCACTACATGCTCTCCCTCTATACCTATTTCCCCTCCTGCAGTCGAACCACCGGACCTGTCCAACTTTCCTCCCAAATATCATGATTTGACTCCAGTGTTTAGTAAGGCCCAAGCTTTGTCACTTCCCCTTTACAGTCCTTATGACTGCGGCATTGAACTAAATTCAGGGGCCAGACTGCCCTCCAGTCACCTGTATAGTCTCTCTGGCCCGGAGAGGGAGGACATGGACAAATATATTGAAGAATCCCTCAGCTCCGGCCTCATCAGACCCTCCTCATTGGCCGTGGGCGCGGGATTCTTCTTAAGATAGCTCACTCTGCCCTTGCATAGCTTTTCAGCAGTTTAATGATATTATTATTAAGGACAAATATGCTCTTCCCCTAATCAGTTCTGCCTTTAATCTCCTTCAGGCTGCCGCCATTTTCACCAAGCTGGATGTTAGGAATGCCTACCACCTTATTCAAATCTGGGAGGGTGACCAGTGGAAGACTGGGTTCCGTACCCCGAGTGGTCATTTTGAGTATGAGGTGATGCCATTTGGTCTCACCAATGCTCCGGCGGTTTTTCAAAAGCTGATCAATGATGTACTGAGAGATTTTCTGAACACCTTTGTTTTAGTTTATCTCGATGACATTCTCGTCTTCTCTCAGTTCAAGGCAAAGCATTGGCTCCATGTCCGCACTGTGCTTCAACGTTTGTTGGAGAATCAGCTCTTTGTGAAGGAGAGAAATGGAAGTTCCATACTTCATCCACCACCTTCCTCGGATTTATCATTTCCAAGGGGCAGATCCAGCCCGACCCCCAGAAGATAAAAGCCGTCCAAGACTGACCCACTCCTACCTCAAGAAAACACCTGCAGCAGTTCCTGGGGTTCGCCAATTTTTACCAGCGATTCAGCCACAATTATAGCAACATTGCTTTCCCACTCACCAGTCTCATCTCCACCAAGATCCCTTTCACCTGGTCTGCGGATGCTGACAGGGCCTTCGCATTGCTTAAAAAGAAGTTCATGGATGCCCCCATCCTGACGTAGGTCGATCCCAGCTTGCAATTTGTGGTGGAAGTGGAAACATCAGAGACAGGGGTAGGCGTGGTGCTGTCCCAGCATTCTCCAGTAGATGGCAAGCTCCACCCTTGCACCTTTTTCTCCTGGTGACTGAGCCTCGCCGAGAGAAATTCCGACGTAGGTGATCGGGAACTGCTCGCTGTCAAAGTGGCCCTGGGGGAGTGGTGTCACTGGTTGGATGGGTCCGTTCTGCCATTCTTGGTGCTGACCAACCATAAGAACCTGGAGTATCTCCGGTCCGCTAAGAGACTTAACCACCGACAAGCCAGGTAGTCATTGTTTTTTGGGCGGTTCCACTTCTCCATTACCTACCGCCCGGGGTCTAAGAACTTCAAACCCAATGCCCTTTCCAGGCAGTTTGTTGAGGAGCCTCATAGAGAACACCAGGAGACCATCATCCCTGCCAAGTGTGTGGTGGGGGGCCCTTTCGTGGAGCATTGAACAGAAGATTAAGGAGGCCCTCAAAACCAAACCTGATCCTCAGGGGGGCTCTACCAGACCTCAGTTTGTGGCCACAGCTGTCAGAGGGGAGGTTTTGCAGTAGCTACACACTACCAAACTCGTCTGCCACCTGGGGGGTTACCAGAACATTGTCCCTTCTTAAACGCTCATTCTGGTGGCCAGCCATGGACAAGGATGTACAGAACTATATCAAGGCCTGCCTGCAGTGTGCCACAGGGAAGTCCCTCACCAACTCCCTGCTGAATTTTTGCAACCTTTGCCCATTCCCAGCTGGCCCTGGTCACACATTGCCATGGACTTTATCACAGGGTTGCCCCCGTCTGATGGTCACACAGTTATACTTACCATGGTAGACAGGTTTTCTAAGGCTGCACACTTCGTCCCTCTTCCCAAACTACAATTGCCAAATGAGACAGCTGAGCTTCTGGTATTACATGTGGTAAGGCTCCATGGCATCCCTGTTGATATTGTATCTGATCACGGACCCCAGTTGTCTTCACAGGTCTGGCGCTCCTTCTACAAGGCTATTGGGGCTGCAGTCAGCCTCACGTCTGAGTACCACCCACAGAGTAATGGACAACGTGAGAGGGCCAACCAGGAACTGGACGCCTCCCTGCAGTGCATCTGTTATGTCCACAGACCTGGAATGAAGACTGACGAGGATGCTGCAGTTGAACTGAACTCTATTACAGAAATGCTAGTAAGTACATGTACACTCAGTGCACCTAGCACTGCCCGATACTGGCCAACACCACCTTAGCATTACCTAGCACTGTCTGATACTACCTGCAGTGAGATGGCGGGCCACCCTATATATAACGTTGGTGACGTCAGCCTCAGGCTGCGTTCCACTCCAGATGTCTCACTAATTTATACACTACAGCATTACCTCCTCCAATCCTTCATCATGGAGCAGTCATCTCCCTTGGGTTGAGTACGCCCACAATTCGACCACCTCTGCAGCCACTGGGCTTTCCCCTTTTGAGGCCTCCCTCGGGTACAATTCCTCGCTGCTCTCCATCTCAGAGGAAGAGATTGCAGTGCCCTCCGTTCAACACCACATTAAGAGGTGTCACTGCATCTGGAGGGAGACCAGGGCAGCGCTCCTTCGCACAGCAGAACAGAACTCAAGGTGGGCTAACCAACGGAGGAGTGCAGCTCCCTCTTACAAGGTGGATCAGAAGCTACGGCTTGCGACCAAAACCATTCAACTCAAGACTGAGTCTAAAAAACAGTCTCCCCGTTTCATTGGTCCTTTTCCCATTAAACAAATTAAGCCTTCTGCTGATCACCTCAGTCTTCCCCTTACTCGCCGTATTTGTCCCACCTTTCACGTTTCCCAGGTCAAGCCTTTTGTCACCAGTCCTCTCTGTCCCCTAGCCAAGTCGCCTCCTCCTCCAAAAATGGTTGATGGAGGGCTGACCTACACCATCAACCGCATCATTGACACTCATCGCCGTGGACGGGGCATCAAGTTCTACATCGACTGGAAAGGTTATGGGCCTGAGGAGCGGATGTGGGTCTCCAGATCGTTCATTCTGGATAAACAATTCATCCACGATTTCTACCAAAGGAATCCAGACAAGCCTCGGGCCCCAGGAGGCACCCCTTGAGGGGAGGGTACTGTAGTGGTTCTGGCTGCACACTTTTTGCTCTCTCCCTGATTAATCCACTTATTCCCAGCTGCTGCGCCTACCATGTGTAGGCAATCAGCGCACCCTTTAAATTGGGCCACTCTCCTCCAGAGCTTCAGGAGCACGTCAGATTTCCTCCATGCACTCAGAATGCTCATCTCCCAGTATCCAGCCTCCAACCTGTTGACCTGCCCTTCCTGGAAACCTGTGGACACGTAAGGACAATTATTTTCCCAATCGTCACCCTGTCATTACTCCCCAGCAAAAGTGGCTGGCAGATTTGGATCCTGCCTGGCAGATTCCCCAAACCTGGATCTTCCCCACAGCTGCCAAACCATGTAAGTCGACTTACTATGTGCACATAAAACCCCTTTTCCCTTCACTCCCTGCACCGGAACACCACCTTGTAAATACTCACCCTGTGAATTAGACTTCCACATCGAGGGTCTGCTGCTGTCCTGCTCCCCGTGGGCTGGAACGCCATAGCCTGTAAGAAAGGAGACACACAGTAGCATTATCAGACTGTGAGAGCTTGTACTTACCCCTTGTCTCTTCTCTCTGCCCTGCAGGGTTACCAGACTCTCCACGTCCTATTACCATCATTATAATTGTAATAAAGATTATTGTTTCACCAATTTGGGTCTTTTTGCTGCCTGCTTTTGGGTCTGTTACCAAAACCATGTCAATGGCATCCTCTTCGTCTGTGAGCTCATGGGCTAACTGAATGTCAGGAACTGATACGGTCCCTTCATGGTGATTGTAGGGTCCACTCCAGTCAATTCCAAAATATTCAGAAACCTGAATGAGGGATAACATTGATAAGTCTTCTATTTAAAATTGGTTTCACATGTCCAGGGTTTCCTCTGGTAACATTTCTGGGTGGCGGCCCGCCCCACCAGAAAATTTACCGCCACGCCAATAAGGAGATATGAATTTAAGAAAAATATATGAAGCAATGACTTTCCACAAGCGCGCACACGAACAATGCGCATGGCCATCATCGGCGTGGAGTTTAGAAGCGCCCCGCCCATGCAAGCTTTCCAGTTAGTCACCAGGTAGTGTCTCACTAACAGCACCAGCATCTTCGTGGAAAAGGAGTGAAAACCGGGAAGTCAAACAGCAGAAATGGACTCTATTTGAAGAGAAACTTTGTGAAGAAGCCCACAGTTTCTTTGTTGGTGAAAATCCTGGCACGTCAGCGCCTTGGCGCTACCTATCAGGCGGGAGTGAAACTACAAATGATGGTTGTGTGCATGCGTCAACCGCTTGGCCTGGGTAGATGGAAAAAAGTGAGCATGTACAGTGCTGCGTGCATGCCGGGCTTGTCCAAAGCGCATGTGGACCAAGGCGGACTAAATGCAGCATGACTAAGGCTTGACTGTCCAACAGAAACATGAGTTTATTAAAGTACTTTAAACGTGGAAAAAAAATCAGAAGAGGTATGCAAGCACTGGAGGCATTTATCATGGTTTTAACCCACTGGAAACGAGTGTAATAATGGAAGAGTCGCTTAGCTAAGAGATGTAGTTAGAATTCAAATGCAGCCTGCTTCATATGAATGGAAAGGCAAGGGGGACTGATGAATTGCTGAGGATATATTTCACCAGCCACTACAATAAGATAAGATAAGATAAGATAAGCCTTTATTAGTCCCACAACGGGGAAATTCCAGGATTGCAACAGCACAGGGATAGCAACACTCAGAGCAACAATCAGAAGGCAAGAAAAAAAAGCAAGCAAGCAAGAGCAGCTAATATACATATGTGTGGTCTATATTAATCATATGTCCCATAACCTACATATGTTTAAGCATGTGAGAGTGTTTAGGGATTACATATGTAAAGCGACACCTCAGAACAGGACAAAGGGTCTCAACCGCCAGTGAAGATCAAAGAGCATCCGAGGCACTGCGGTGGAGACCGGATGGGTTGCCCTGACCCCCCAGGGCCAGGTGGAGGAGTACGAAGACAAAAGAGGGGATTAAGATAGTGAGGGATGTCAGCTTTTGATATGCATGTCTTTTGTTATGTGCGAGTATAAGTTCGTAGAGCCGAAGGTGTTCGCCCTCTTACTTCTTCTGCTGCTGCACCTAGATGAGACTTGTTAGAGGAGCTGATAATAAACTTTGGTTTATGAATCACATTGCCTCGTTATTTCAAGCACCTCTACACTGGTGACCCTGACGCGAGAATGGACCAGAGGCGTTCCCCCTCAATCGACTCATCTGTGGCGACCCAGGCAGACGCCGGCGCCCATGCAGACAGGAGAACAGATGAACGACGTTCCCCCACGGCAGAAGTGATAGAGAGGGCTCAACCGAGCACCAGCGCCGCGGAGAGAGCCAAAGCAAGGCACTCTCACCCTGCGGACACATCAGTGACGATCCACACAAACGCCGTCACCGTCAAGCTGCCGGACTTCTGGCAGGAAGACCCCGCCTCGTGGTTTCTGCAAGCTGAAGCCCAGTTTGCACTTGCGGGCATCACGGCTGACGATACAAAGTTCTATCACATCGTCGCCAAACTCGACACCGCCACTTCGAGATGTGCACGGAGCATAATCCAGCGGCCGCTGGCCCAGGACAAATATAAAGAACTGAAAGCGACCATCGTGGCAAATTACGTCCCCTCAGCTGAGGAGAGAGCCGAGAGGATCCTGGCGGTCTACGGCCACAGAGGAGGCAGACCCAAGGCCCTCATGGAGGACTTGCTGCAACTTAAAGAAGAGGACAATGACAACTTCCTCTTCCATTTCATATTCCTCAGTGCGCTGCCGCCACACATGAGAGGGACGCTTGCCAACATGCGATGCAGCACCCAGCAAGACTTCCGCACGCTGGCTCACGAAGCTCAACGGCTCATCAACGCCTGCAAGGAGCAGACACCCACAGCAGCATTCGCAGACCTCAACGCTGATATCCGGAGCCACGAGGAGCCACAAACCACCGAGCAGAATCAGCCCACGGTGACAGCGACACGGCCAGGACGCAACAGACGGAGCGACGTTTGTTATTACCACCACTGCTTCGCCGAGAAGGCTTACAAATGCGTTCCCCCCTGCAAATTCACGATTTCTGGAAAACGCCGAAGCCGAGAGCCGTTAACAGCGGCGGTTCTCGGCGAAAAAAGCAAGCTTTTATATGTGACGGACGGACACACCGGCAAGCAGTTCCTTATCGACACGGGAGCTCAACTAAGTTTTGTCATGCCCTCCCAAGCAGACCGGGCCATGGGCCCCCGGGGCAATGGAGCGGTGGCAGCCAACGGCTCCATCATCGACACTTTTGGCGAAAAGAGCCTGCCCCTCTGCATCCACGGCCGCAACTACAGATGGACATTTGTTGTAGCGGCGGTGAGTTTTAACTTGTTGGGCGCAGATTTTTTGTGTGCACATGGGTTATTAGTTGATCTAGCGAACAGACGCTTGGTTAATGCACTGTCCTTTGCTTCTATTCCCTGCTCAGCTCGACTTTCTCCACCACCCGTGCAGGCTAGCGTCACCACAGCAGGAGGTAAGTTTGATCAACTCCTCACCCAATTTCCAGCACTCACAATTCCCAAATTCTCAGCCACAGTGGCTAAACACGGGGTCGAACACTTTATTCCCACAACGGGCCCACCCATATTCGCCAAAGCTCGGCGCTTAGACGCGACCAAGCTCGCCATAGCTCGGGACGAGTTTACCACCCTTGAAAAATTAGGCATTATCAGACGCTCGAAAAGCCCCTGGGCGTCACCACTTCACATGGTCCCGAAATCCGACGGTTCTTGGAGACCGTGCGGCGATTACTGCAGATTAAACAATGTGACAGCGCATGACCGCTACCCAATTCCTCACATTCAAGAGTTTTCACTACATCTGGCGGGTGCGCGCATTTTTTCAAAAATAGACCTAGTCCGCGGTTATCATCAAGTCCCAGTTAGAGCAGAGGACATTCCTAAAACAGCTGTAATAACCCCCTTCGGTCTTTTTGAATTTTTGCGGATGCCTTTCGGCCTCAAAGGTGCTGCTCAAACCTTTCAGCGGATGATGGACGCAGTATTACGCGACCTCCCTTTCGTGTTCGTCTACCTCGATGATATGCTGGTAGCCAGCTCGTCTGAGGAAGAACACGAGCAGCATCTCACTATGGTTTTTCAGAGACTAGAAGAGCACGGGTTAATAATCAATCCAGCCAAATGCAAATTCGGCGTGTCACAAATTGATTTTTTAGGACACAGAGTTTCTCCGAAGGGGGCAGTCCCACTGCCAGACAAAGTTCACGCAGTAAAAAGTTTCCCACGGCCACAAACGGTCAAATCGCTGCAAGAATTTTTGGGAATGGTTAATTTTTACAACCGTTTCCTCCCCCACGCAGCTCAGCTCATGCAGCCCCTATATGACGCACTCAGAAAACAAAAACCTTCCAACGCGGTCGAATGGACCCCGGAGCGCGAACGTGCCTTCGCGGAAGTAAAAAGTGCCCTAGCTAATGCCACATTGTTGGTTCACCCCGATCCCTCGGCCCGCATTGCGCTAACCACAGACGCTTCAGACCTGGCCATAGGGGCAGTTGTAGAACAACACGTCAGCGGAATCTGGCAACCTTTGGCATTCTTCAGCAAATCGCAAAACCAAACTGAGCGTAAATACAGCACTTTGGACAGAGAGCTGCTAGCGCTTCATTTATCCATCCACCACTTCCAGTTCTGGTTGGAAGGGCGGCGTTTCATGGCTTTTGTAGACCACAAACCGCTCACCTTTGCGAGGGCTAAAATTTCCGAACCGTGATCAGGCAGGCAACAAAGACAGCTGGCTGCGATTTCAGAGTTCACCACAGACATTCGACATGTGGCAGGCAAAGTTAACGTGGTAGCAGACTGCCTCTCTCGCGCTGTGACGTCGCCAGAGAGCGAGGAGACAGATTATACTACCTCAGCCGCTGAACTTTTCGCCAACGCGGACACATACGCAGCACCAACCCACGCAGGGATAGATTATGCAGCCATGGCAGAGGAGCAAAGTAGTGACGCGGACGTGCACGCACTCCTGTCTGGACCAACAGGGTTAAGGCTGGAGGAAAGGGTTTTACGCGACGGTGTGCCCCCCCTAATATGTGACATCTCAACCGGCCGACCTCGCCTGTTAGTCCCAGCTGCATGGTGCCGCCGTATTTTCGACTCGATTCACTCCCTCGCGCACCCAGGTGTGCGCGCTTCGGTTAAAATGGTTGCCGAAAAGTTTGTGTGGCCTGGCCTGCGCAAAAACGTAAAAGAATGGGCAAAGACTTGCATTTCTTGTCAGCGCGCCAAAGTACACAAACACACAAAAGCCCCTCTGGAGCCTTTTCGAATCCCTGCTAGAAGGTTCGACCACATTCATGTCGACCTCGTGGGGCCACTACCTTCCTCCCAAGGTTTCACACACCTGTTAACAATGATAGACCGCACCACGCGCTGGCCAGAGGCAGTCCCTCTGGCGTCAACCACAGCGGAGGAAGTCGCTCGCATTTTTTTGACAAACTGGGTGGCACGTTTCGGCGTGCCATCGGACATCACGTCCGATAGGGGGCCTCAATTTGTCTCGGAGCTTTGGTCAGCCATGGCCAGCAGCTTTGGGGCGACAGTTCACCGCACCACCGCTTATCACCCTCAGGCTAATGGGTTATGCGAGCGTTTTCACAGATCTTTAAAGGCTGCCCTCAGAGCCTCACTAACGGATACAAATTGGGTAAATAAACTTCCCTGGGTTTTATTGGGGTTGCGTGCTGCGCCCAAAGAGGATCTAGATGCCTCCCCAGCAGAATTAGTTTTTGCACAACCTCTCAGGCTCCCTGGTGAATTTTTACCAGAGAACCCAGAGCCAGTGCATCTTCCAGCCCCGAGGTTTTTAGGCAGCAACGGACCGGACTCTCTCCCCGGACCGGCACATCACTCTTTTCCACGGGTTTTTGTCCCCCAAGCTTTAAAAAACGCTGAATTCTTTTTTGTTAGGCATGAAGCTTTAAAACCAACTTTCCGCCCACCATACGATGGGCCATTCAGAGTGCTGGAACCTGGTGATAAACATTTTGTGCTTGATTTTGGGGATAGAAAAGAAACAGTCAGCATTGACAGACTTAAACCTGCCTTCTTGTTGAGAGACGAGCCTGCACGGTTGGCGAGAGCACCTCGGCGGGGTAGACCCCCCAAGAGAAAAGACTCAGCCCCCCTGCAGGGAACAGTTAATCACTCTCCTCCCCAAGCTGCAGATTCCTTACAGGAAGGTCCCACCAGGACGCCCAAGCGGACCCACAGCAGATTCGGGAGAAGATTAAAACCCAGACGGCACAGACACTGATGCAAACTACTCAACAGTTGTTCACTAATTGTGCTGTAACAGTTTAGGACTGACTTATGATATTACTATTTTTTTTTTGTTGTTACTTATTTGTACCCGTAGGTAGACTTGGTTTGCAGTCTGGTGACAAGCCACCGGCTGCTGGTCGCTGTGTGCGTGAGCGCGAGCGCCCTAAACCTACATGTTTTTGGTATGCGGGAGGAAACCGGAGAAATCCCGGAGTAAACCCGCGCAACACGGGGAGAGCATGCAAACTCCACACAGCTCACTGTTGGTCGGGGGCTGGGATCGAACCCACGATCTCATGATCCCCGCGATCCCCCAGCCGAGGGTAAAACTGTGCCGCCGCAGTGCTAAACCACTGCGCCACCGTGCAGCCACTATGCTGTTATGATTACCACTGAACTCTCTTAGGAACATGGCTGCTGAAAAGTTTCTTCTGTGTCAAGAGGTGTAGCAGTTAGTATGTCATAATAATTATCTTAAACTGTGAATTTTTTTTATTGTCCTTTTCTTAGTCGTTTGGGGGGGGGGGCTGTGGTCTATATTTATCATATATCCCATAACCTACATATGTTTAAGCATGTGAGAGTGTTTAGTGATTACATATGTAAAGCGACTTCACACCTCAGAACAGGACAAAGGGTCTCAACCGCCAGTGAAGATCAAAGAGCATCCGAGGCACTGCGGTGGAGACCGGATGGGTTGCCCTGATCCCCCAGGGCCAGGTGGAGGAGTACGAAGACAAAAGAGGGGATTAAGATAGTGAGGGATGTCAGCTTTTGATATGCATGTCTTTTGTTATGTGCGAGTATAAGTTCGTAGAGCCGAAGGTGTTCGCCCTCTTACTTCTTCTGCTGCTGCACCTAGATGAGACTTGTTAGAGGAGCTGATAATAAACTTTGGTTTATGAATCACATCACCTCGTTATTTCAAGCACCTCTACAATATGTACATATTACTATAAAATATATATATACACACACACAGACACACAGTGCAGAGCATTGTAGCTGGATGGAATAAATATATGAATATATAAACACAGTGCGGAGCATTGTAGCTAGATGGAATAAATATGTAGATATATAAACACCCACAGTACGGAGCATTGCAGCTAGGTGGAATAAATATGTAAATATATAAACACACACAGTGCGGAGCAATGTAACTAGATGGAATAATATGTAGATATATAAACACACAGTGCGACGCATTGTAGCTAGATGGAATAAATATATAGATATATAAATATAAACACACCCAGTGCGGAGCATTGTAGCTAGATGGAATAAATATGTAAATATATAAACACACACAGTGCAGAGCATTGTTGCTAGATGGGATGAAACAGCATAACCGTCTACTTAGTTATCCTACATGGTATGATTATGTGCCCATACATATTCTCACCCTCCATAGCGACCGGTATTTTTCTAGTTGTATGCCGGAGGAGACCATTGTGTAACTCTATTGCATCTTTTGCATTCAAAAAACTATTAGTTTGTTATGTCTTTTTGCTATCTCTGCGAGCAGCCCTGCTTAGGTTGTACAGTCTGACAGCCGTTGGTAGGAAGGACCTGCAAAACCTCTCGGTTGTGCACCTGGGATGATGTAGTCTGCTGCTAAATGAGCTCCTCAGTGCATTCAGTATGTCCTGCATAGGGTGGAACTCGGACTCCAGCAGAGATGACAGTTTAGCCACCGTCCTTCTCTCTCCTATCTCCTCCACCGGATCAAGGCGCTGCCCCAGGACAGAGCTAGCTTTCTTGATCAGTTTGTTCAGTCTCTTCCTATCGGCTGCAGTAATGCCACTGCCCCAGCAGACCACTCCAAAAGTGATGGCTGATGCCACCACCGTGTCATAGAATGTCTTCAGCAGTGCCCCTTGTACACCAAAAGACCTGAGTCTCCTCAGCAGGAACAGCCTGCGCTGTCCCTTCTTGTAGAGTGCGTCAGTATTGTGTGACCAGTCTAGTTTATTGTTCAGATGAACACCCAGGTACTTATAGGATGTCACCATCTCGATGTATGTTCCCTGTATATTTACTGGTGCTGTGAGGGGTTGCCCATGCCTGCGGCAGTCCACCACCAGCTCCTTAGTTTTCCTCGCGTTGATCTAGAGGCAGTTCCGATGGCACCAGTCCACGAAGTCCTGGATAAGCCCTCTGTACTCAGCTTCATCTCCATTGGAGATGAGGCCAATGATCGCAGAGTCATCAGAGAACTTCTGTAGATGGCAGTGTGTTGTGTTGTGTGAGAAGTCCGCAGTATAAAGAGTGAACAGGAAGGGAGCCAGCACCGTTCCCTGGGGGGCCCCCGTGCTACCGAAGATTGTGTCGGACACACAGTCCCGGGTTCTCACAAACTGAGGCTGGTTCGTGAGGTAGTCCAGGATCCATGATGACAGGTGCTGGTCCACCCCTGCGCGCAGCAGCTTGTCCTTCAGGATCATCGGTTGGATGGTGTTGAAAGCACTGGAGTAGTCAAAGAACATGATCCTCACCATATTCCCGGGCTTCTCCAGGTGGGACAGAGAACGGTGAAGGAGGAAGATCACCGCATCCTCCACCCCAATGCCATGCTGGTAGGTGAACTGGAGTGGATCCATCGCTGGTTCCACCAGGGGGCGGAGGTGAGCAAGGAGCAGTCTCTCCAGGGTCTTCATCAAGTGGGACGTCAAGGCCACCGGTCTGTAGCTGTTCAGGTCTTTGGGGTGGGAAGTTTTTATTAAGATAATATTATTAAGTTATATATAATATTATTAACAATATTAAGTTATGTTCCCAATTATGTACCTGGCAAGTTAAGATGACCGAAATTCACAAAGTTAGTGACTTTAATCCGTCAGCAGCCTTCAGACAAACTAAACATGCCAGCATTTAGATTTCAAAATAAGGGAGGTTTTTCTTGGCAGCGAGGAGATTTCTAAAAAAACCATAAATATATGGGAATATTATAACAGAAATAATGGCATCCTTTGTCATTTAAGTTAATTTAAATCATTAAATACAATTCTGCAAAGTTATGGTCAAAAATATAAATTGTTATAAGGAAAAAGTAAAAAAAAAAAAAAAATACCATGGTCTGTTTCAAATGTACATGAAAAGTCAATTTTACAAGAGGAAATTACAAATTTGAGGAAAATGGTTTCAAATTTAGATAAATTTACAGAAAAAAAGTAGAAAACTATAAGAAAATTGTTATAAATTTTGGAGAAAAACCTCAAACCTTCAAAACTGAAGTCATTACTCAAGTTTTAAGCGGGTGCTCTTTGTACCCTTAACTAGAACTTTTTGGTTGTCTCCTTTAATTTACATGGCACTTGATATTTTCTAACCTGTTTGTATACCACCATAGACGGAGAGAGAACCTGAATTAGACAGAGCTCATAGAGGGAAAGATTAGACAGAAGAGAGGAGCCAAGGAGAGGAAAGTGTTCAGGCAGAGGGTCCAGGAGAGGTGAGAGCAGAGGAAGGAGAGAAGGATGACACTGTAGAGAGAATGAACCATGAAACATGGCCCAGATTGGCAGCCACTTTTCTGTTAGCCTGCCCCAGGGCAGCTGTGGCTACAGTAGTAGCTTGCCTCTACCATCGTCTGTCTGGAGTGAATGAATAATGTATCTGTAAAAAGCATCTTTGAGTGTCTATGATAAAGCGCTATATAAATCTGATGTGTGGTCTACTATATTTATCATATATTCCATAACCTACATATGTTGAAGCATGTGAGAATGTTTGGTGATTACATATGGCGACTTCACACCTCAGAACAGGACAAAGGGATCTCAACCGCCAGTGAAGATCAAAGAGTTTCCCAGACACTGCAGTGGAGACCGGAGGAGCTACCCTCACCCCCCAGGGCGAAGAGGGGGAGTACGAAGACAATGGGGAGATTAAGATAATGAGGGATGTTATGGCTGTGTTGTGAGACATGTATATGTTGGACACTGCATATGTGATTTAACCATGATGAAGGAGAGCCAGCCCCCTGCGGTGCGGAGCCACAGAGCCTGGACCCCCTGCGGAGGCCAGGGGACAGAAGACTTCCTGACCACTGAGGCTCGAGAAGAGAGAAGGGGGAGTTATGTAAATAAAAGGCTAATGAATGTGGATAAAGAGATTTTGAGAGAGATGTGTGATTTCCCCCGCGAGGGAAATGGTTTGATGTCAGAATGTTTAAATGAGAGAACTTTGGTGTGTTCACCCTCTTTGTTCGCTGCTCAAGAATGAGAGCAGACAGTGGAATGATTACTTGAATAAACTGGAATGAAAGACAATTCGGTTTCGTTATTCAAGTCTCCCCACATTGGTGACTGACGACGTTGAGAATGAACGAAGAAATTCTCAGGGTCCCGGACTCACAGCGCTCAGAGCTGGCGAGCGCAGTGGCCGTTAAGCTGCCTGATTTCTGGCAGGATAACCCACGGTCGTGGTTTCTGCAAGCAGAGTCGCAGTTCGCGCTCGCAGGAGCTGAAATCCACCCTCATCAAGTTTTTCACCCCCTCGGCTGAAGTGAGGGCGAGGAGGATCCTGTCTTTGCTAGACCAAGGTGGACACAGGCCGAGCACCCTGATGGAGGAGATGATACAGCTGAGAGGGTTGGACAACGATGATTTCATTTTTCAGTTCATCTTCCTCTCCAACCTCCCGGCGCATGCGAGAAGCACGCTGGCCGGCAAAAAGTGTCACACCCTGGAGGAGTTCCGGGAGCTGGCCCAGGAGGCAGATGGGATCCTGGACGCCTGCGGCGGGCAAGCAACCACAGCAGTGACCCGAGACAGCGGGGAGCCAGAGGCGGCAGAACCAGACTGGCCGACGACGGCGGCAACACGGCCGCGACGAGGGGGAGCCAATAGCCCGGCGGCAGAGGCGCGGGCACGACACAGCGGAGGAGAAGATCTCTGCTTTTACCATCGGAGGTTCGCAGAGAAGGCACGCAGGTGTGTGCCGCCCTGCATCTTCAGGAGTTCGGGAAACGGCAAGACCGGGGGTCGCTAGCAGCTTCGACCCTCGGAGAACGCAACAAGCTGCTCTACATCACGGATGCGCGCTCCGGACGAGAGTTCCTCATCGACACCGGAGCACAAGTGAGCTTCATCACCCCAACATACGCGGACCGGGTGGCTGGACCCCACGGTAATGGAGCTACAGTGGCAAATGGCTCGAACATCAACACCTACGGGAGAAGGACCTTGCCTTTATGCTTACATGGCCGCACATATGAATGGACTTTTGTGATAGCGGCGGTGAGTTTCAACATGTTGGGCGCGGATTTTTTGTGTTCACACAATCTGTTAGTTGATCTTGCTAATAGACGGCTGGTAAATGCACTCTCTTTTTACTCTCTCCCCTGTTCAGCTCGAGTGTCCCCGCCACCAGTACAGACCCACGTCGCTACAGCAGGTGGTAAGTTTCACACACTCCTCACCCAATTTCCAGCGCTCACTGTGCCCACTTTTTCAGCGACGGTCGCGAAGCACGGGGTGAAACACTTTATCCCCACTTCTGGTCCTCCCGTGTTTGCAAAAGCTCGGCGCTTGGATGCAGTTAAGCTCGCCATTGCGCGCGAGGAGTTCGCCAGCCTGGAGAGGCTGGGCATCGTTCGTCGGTCGAAGAGCCCGTGGGCTTCGCCGCTGCACATGGTACCGAAAGCCGATGGCTCCTGGAGACCGTGCGGGGATTACCGCAGGCTAAACAACGCTACGGCGCACGATCGTTATCCCATCCCGCACATTCAGAATTTTTCGGTGCACCGGGCGGGGGCGCGCATTTTTTCAAAGATTGATCTAGTTCGCGGCTATCACCAAGTCCCGGTCCAACCGGAGGACATTCCTAAAACAGCGGTAATAACCCCGTTCGGACTTTTCGAATTTTTACGCATGCCGTTTGGTCTCAAAGGGGCGGTGCAAACATTTCAGCGGATGATGGATGCCGTGTTACGCGATCTCCCTTTCGTGTTTGTGTACCTCGACGACATTTTGGTCACGAGTACTTCAGAGGACGAACACGAAACGCACCTCACAGCAGTTTTTAGGAGGCTGGGAGAGCACGGCTTAATAGTTAACCCAGCCAAGTGCCAGTGCGGCGTCGAGCGGATCGATTTTTTGGGTCACCGCGTCTCCCCGGAGGCAGCGGTTCCGTTACCAGAGAAAGTACGCGCGGTAGCGGATTTTCCCCGTCCACAAACGGTCAAATCACTACAGGAATTCTTGGGGATGGTGAATTTTTATAACCGATTCCTGCCCCACGCAGCTCAAATCATGCAACCGTTATATGCCGCGCTCAAAAAACAAAAACCGACCCAGGCGGTCGAATGGTCCCCGGAGCGGGAGCGCGCGTTCACAGAGGTTAAAAAAGCCTTGGCTGACGCTGCGCTCCTGGCCCACCCAGACCCTGCAGCACGTATCGCGCTGACGACAGACGCTTCAGATTTAGCCATAGGGGCCGTTATTGAGCAACAGGTAGCCGGAGTTTGGCAGCCTTTGGCTTTCTTTAGCAAATCTTTAAGCGCGGCTGAACGAAAATACAGCGCGTTTGACAGAGAACTGTTGGCGCTGCATTTGGCTATTCGTCATTTCCAGTTCTGGCTGGAAGGACGGTGCTTCACCGCTTATGTGGACCACAAGCCGCTCACATACGCCATGGCCAAAATTTCAGACCCGTGGTCCGGCAGGCAGCAGAGGCAGCTGGCCGCAATCTCGGAATTTACCACTGACATTAGGCACGTCGCGGGCAAATTCAATGTAGTAGCGGATTGTCTCTCACGCACGTTCACGACCCCAACACGCGCAGAGGCAGAACGGGCCACCGTGACCGCGCCGCAGGAGAGCGGCACGGTGGCGCGCGCAGCCCCGGTGCACGTGGGTATAGATTACGCAGCCATGGCAGCGGACCAGGGGGCGGACGCAGACGTGCGCGCGCTCCAGTCTGGACCAACAGGGTTGAGGCTGGAGAGCAAGTGTTTACAAACCGGTATGCCCCCCCTGATCTGCGACATGTCGACGGGGCGCCCGCGTCCGGTGGTTCCGGCCACGTGGCGCCGCCGTGTTTTTGACTCGGTCCACTCACTGGCGCACCTGGGGGTGCGCGCGTCGGTGAAACTAGTGGCGGAAAAGTTTGTTTGGCCGTGCCTGCGCAAGCACGTGAAGGAATGGGCAAAAACCTGCATTTCCTGTCAATGGGCCAAAATTCACAGGCACACAAGAGCCCCGTTAGAACCGTTCCGCATTCCGGCCAGAAGGTTCGACCATGTGCACGTCGACCTTGTGGGCCCCCTACCGGCATCACAGGGGTTCACGTATCTTTTGACAATGGTGGATCGCACCACACATTGGCCGGAAGTGGTCCCACTTGCGACGACCACGGCCGCGGAGGTGGCTCGCGTTTTTTTAACGGCTTGGGTGGCGCGCTTCGGGGTTCCGTCGGACATTACGTCCGATAGAGGACCGCAATTCATCTCTGAGCTGTGGTCAGCAATGGCCAACGGCTTAGGAGCCAAAATTCACCGCACTACGGCTTACCACCCTCAGGCCAATGGCTTATGCGAGCGTTTTCATAGGTCTTTGAAGGCAGCACTCAGAGCGTCGCTCACGGATGCAGATTGGGTGAATAAACTTCCATGGGTTTTATTAGGGTTGCGTTCTGCGCCTAAAGAGGACTTAGACGCCTCCCCAGCGGAGCTGGTATTCGCACAAACTCTGAGGCTGCCGGGCGAGTTTTTACCAGAGCACCCAGAGCCCCCACCTCTCTCGGCTCTGGGACCGTTAGTCGGCACGGGGGCAGACACGCTCCCGGGTCCGGTTCATCACGCTTTTCCACGAGTTTTCGTCCCCAAGGCTTTGAAAAATGCCGATTTCGTTTTTGTCAGGCGCGAAGCCCTAAAAGCAACGCTCAAACCACCTTACGAAGGGCCATTTCGAGTGCTGGAGGCAGGTGATAAGCAATTTGTGCTAGATTTTGGAGACAGAAAAGAGACAGTCAGTATTGACAGACTAAAACCTGCTTTTGTCATGAAGGACGTGTCTGTACCGGTCGCGGTGGTGCCTCGACGAGGCAGGCCCCCGCAGGGGGCAATTAATCACTCTCTCCCTCAGTCAACAGACCCGAAGCAGAAACGCACCGCAGGCAAGGCGGGGCCAACGCACAGCAGATTCGGCAGACGGCTGAAGCCCAAGCGGCGCACAAACTGAATGTTGGTGTTAATTATTCAGTAGTGAGTAAGGTGCTATTTAATTTTAGGAATTAGTCTGTTCTTCATCGTTTGGGGGGGGGGGGGTTATATGGCTGTGTTGTGAGACATGTATATGTTGGACACTGCATATGTGATTTAACCACAATGAAGGAGAGCCAGCCCCCTGCGGTGCGGAGCCACAGAGCCTGGACCCCCTGCGGAGGCCAGGGGACAGAAGACTTCCTGACCACTGAGACTCGAGAAGAGAGAAGGGGGAGTTATGTAAATAAAAGGCTAATGAATGTGGATAAAGAGATTTTGAGAGAGATGTGTGATTTCCCCCGCGAGGGAAATGGTTTGATGTCAGAATGTTTAAATGAGAGAACTTTGGTGTGTTCACCCTCTTTGTTCGCTGCTCAAGAATGAGAGCAGACAGTGGAATGATTACTTGAATAAACTGGAATGAAAGACAATTCGGTTTCGTTATTCAAGTCTCCCCACAGATGTCAGCCTTTGATATGCATGTCTTTTGTTATGTGCAAGTATAAGTTCACAGAGCTGGAGGTATTCGGTCTCTTTTCTTGCTTCTGCTTCTGCACTTAGATGAGACTTGTTAGAGGAGCTGATAATAAACTTTGGTTTATATATCACACCACCTCGTTCTTCCAAGCTCTTCTACATGATGCATTATTATATGCAAAGTTACTGTGCAAAATTTAAAAAAAGAAATAAATAGTATAAAATTAACATATTCGTACATATGTGTTTTCTGCCCCTCACCCCCCGGAAAAATATGTTGCCACCATGCCAAGGTCTTTAAGCCAGAGGAAACACTGCATGTCATTACACAAGGTAAATTAATGTAATAGCAGATGCCACCTAAAATATGAATTACATTAAAAACAATGTTAAAATTGAGTATCTTTATAGACCTGTGTAGACTCCATCATGGAATTTTGATCGTTGTATCTTGTCCATAGTTTCTGTGGTGATTGGTTCCATTCAGTTCTAAGACCATGGAGTGTTGTGTTAGAGTTTGGACTTTTATTTGTGTGGTACAGGTGATGGCTCCACCTTCCGGTTCTGCCACCACCCGTGGCTATGAGGGCAGTGGGCAGGAGGGGTGCTCTCTTTGCCACCTCTCTGCCTGACGGCTGCGTCTGTGTGCTGTGTAGTGCCTCTCAATAAATGTGTGTTTAGTTCGACACCTGGCCTCATCCTTGGCTCCTTATTACTGACATAACATTTGGCAGCGAGGATAAAAGCAGGTATGGACGCGTGTGTTACACCTGTTCTGCCGTTTTTGGAGCTTCCGGTGAGTCACCCGTTCCTTGGGTGAGGTGGTTCGCCACATTCCAGATGTACATGGTGGCGCTAAACCTTGGGAGGTTGGAGAAATTGAGGACACGTGTGTTGTTGGTCCATAGTCTCGGAAAGGAGGGACAGTGAATTTTGAGCACGATGGGCGACTGTGATAGCTCTGAAGAAGTGGTTGACCTAATGGCGCACCATTTTCGCTTCCCGGAAAATGTCATTGTCTGCAAAATCCAGTTTTGACAGTGCCACCAACGGGTTGGCGAGTCTGTGCAGCAGTTTGTGGCAGACCTGAGACTGTTGGCCAGCGAATGCCAGTTTGGACCGTTGGAGCAGGAGATGGTTTGCGACCAGTTGGCGGAACATACCAGCTGCCCTGTTATTAGGTCGAAACTGCTTACGTTCTCGGGTGAACTGACGCTATCTACAGCCATCAAGTTAGCTCAACAGCTGGAGGCTGTGGGTAAACTATCACGGGAGCTGAGTGGGAGTGTGCCACACTAACAACTGGGATCACAGCTGATGGTGCATGCAGTGGACCCGGACAGCGATGATAGTGTGAAGGGTTATCTGGACGACACCAACGCTGTGAAAATGAGGTCTGCCCCGGGAATGCCTGTATGTATGGGTTCTGGGTCCATGGAGCACTGTTTTAAGGCCAGAGAGTGTCCGACGAGAGGGAAGCACTGCAGCAAGTGCAGACACTTGCATCATTTCGCCAGGGCATGCCGCAAGTTCGAGCAAGGAAGTCCAAGACGCAAAGAGGACTCTCCCACTCCCACAGTTGTCCATGCTGTGTCCTCAAGCAACAATGGACTCACGTACTGTATGGTGGAGTTGGACAGGGTGGTGGTGCCATTATTGATTGACACGGGAGCGGTGGGCTCCGTGTTGAACTGGGCGACAGTGAGGAGTTTTTTTCCCGCATTACAGGATTGGAGGTGACCCGGCGCCATTTTGTGGTTATAGTCGAGGGAGACTGGCCACGGTGGGAACGCTGAGACTGACGGCCTGGTACAAGTTGGCCGAGGTGTGTGACCTGAGGTTCACCATGACAGCCCGTAGTGAGAACATAATGAGATGCGATCTGTTTTATGGTGTGGGCTTCACCAATAAAAGCGGTACTGGGGAGGAGTGGTCGGGCTGTGGTTTGTGGGACCGGCCGGTCCCAAGAATGTAAGACAGGGCTGTGTGGAACGAGAACATGCCTGGCACCCTGGAGAGTGAGCAAGACCAATATTGCCCAGGGCCATCAAAGGAGGGTCCCTGTGCCAGAGCTCAAGTGGCCCTGGATGAGGATACTGGGTGGCACAGTGGGACGCCTGTGACGGCGGGTGGTGTCAAGAGGCTGGCTCCACCTGTTCCCGGATCTCGGCTGGAATGGGCCAGTGAACAGAAGGTCACAACGGCGATGGCGGTGGTGAAGGTAAAAGCGGTCAGGGCCGGACCGTCTGGCACTGTAGAACGACGTGCCAAGCAGAGACATTGCAAGCCGAGTAGGGCCCCTCTGGGTGTCGTGGATGTGATCCGAGCCTGGGAGGAAGCACAGTCACGGCGGATTTGGGCAAGCAGTGGATGGAGGAGCACCAGGGGCGGCTGCATGTGGTGACCAGATGGGAGGATGTCTATCTCCAACTGTCGGGTGGTTCATGGAGGCACCCGAATGAGCTGCGGCGTGCCCGGGAGAAGGCTGGTGGGCTTGGGCCTGGACATGGAACTCCTTCGGTGGTGTCGAAGAGGAGGCACACTGGGGTTGAGACAGCCAGCGGCGACCCAGGGAGGTGATTTTTTCCCCTGGGGTGGACTGATGTGAGGACAGTTGGTGGGGGGGGGGGGGGTACCTATAGTTATTATCTGGTTTAGATGTTGTACATGTTTGTATGATTTGATGGTCATGGGGTACAACTTTTTTGGTGTTTTTTTAGGATGTTTTATTCTATGTATCTGATGTTTGTATATGTTCATGGGGATTAATTTGATGTTATGTTTAGATTAGGACACGGTGGTATTTTGTTTTAAGTAGACTTGTTTGAAGTACAAGCAGCAGAATAGCCCGCTTCACCATGTGGGGTGCGGTGGCAGTCTACCCATCTCCCCCTAGTTTTAGTTACTTTGGAATGACTGGATTAGGCCATTTGTATTGTGTTATCTCATTACTTTTAGTGTGTGATTTGGGTTCCAAATTGGGGTGGGTCCGAATTGTGTGTGTGTTTTGGCTTTTGTGAAGGGAAGGGAAAACGTGTTAAGAGTCTGGACTTTTATTAGTGTGGTACGGGTGGCGGCTCCACTTTCTGGTTCCGCCACCACCCGTGGCAAGACGAGGGCAGTGGGCAGGAGGGGCGGTCTCTTTGACAGATAGACAGACATATATAGAGTGTGTGGCGTAAAATACAAAGATATAGAGATGGGGAAAAACAGACAGACATATATAGAGTGTGTGGCGGTAGTGCACAAAGCTGGAATCCAGTTTAACTCTTCTTTTGACAGCAGGTTGCCAACCGGAGTTGTTGGCTGGCAATGAAAAGGAGAGATATAAAAATGGCCAAGGAAAAATCTAGAAGAAGTGGATATAATTCAACTACGAGGAATGGAGGTGGGAAGTGGGGAAGAGGAAGTTTGGAGCTTGGTGGAGTCTAAAAGAAGCAAACGTAGACGTAAAGAAAATCAATCAAGAGCATTATCAAGTGCTGATAAATCAGAAGCTGGTTACCAACCACCAATCAAATCTAGAAGAAGAAGAAGAAGCAGTGGGACACGAAACTCCTTATACAAGGATATAGAATGATGATAATCAAGTCAGTGGCGGTAATGCACCTGTAAGGTGGTTTCCAACCGCCAATCAAATCTAAAAGAAGAAGAAGAAGTGGGACACTTTTAAGAAGATATATAGAGTGAACTCCTTATACAAAGATATAGAGTGATGATATAGAGTGAAGTACGTGGCGGTAATGCACCTGTAAGCTGGTTGCCAACCGCCAATCAAATCTAAAAGAAGAAGAAGAAGATGAACAATCACGGAAAAAACAGGAGTGTAAAGTAATCATTAAACTTACTCAGGAAGGAGCATCATTTTGTGAGTGGAACCCAATTAAACTCACAAACGCAATCAATAAATTATCCATCCATCCATCCATCTTCTACCGCTTTTCCGGAGGTCCGGGTCGCGGAGGCAGCAGTTCAAGCAGAGAAGCCCAGACTTCCCTCTCCCCAGCCACCTGCTCCAGCTCTTCAGAGGGGATACCAAGGCGTTCCCAGACTAGCTGGGAGACATAGTCTCTCCACCGAGTCCTGGGTCTGCCCCGGGGTCTCCTCCCAGTGGGACATGCCTGAAACACCTCAAGTGGGAGGCGTCCAGGAGGCATCCTAATCAGATGCCCATACCACCTCAACTGACTCCTTTCAATGTGGAGGAGCAGCGGTTCTACTCTGAGCCTCTCCCGGATGACTGAGCTCCTCACCCTATCTCTGAGGGTGAGTCCAGCAATCCTACGGAGAAAGCTCATTTCAGCCGCTTGTATCCGCGATCTCGTTCTTTCGGTCATTACCCAAAGCTCGTGACCATAGGTGAGAGTAGGAACGTAGATTGACTGGTAAATCGACAGCTTTGCCTTAGAACTAAGCTCCCTCTTCACCACAACAGACCGGTACAACGTCCGCATCACTGCAGATGCTGCTCCAATCCGTCTGTCGATCTCTCGCTCCATTTTCCCCTCACTCGTGAACAAGACCCCAAGATACTTAAACTCCTCCACTTGGGGCAGGAGCCTGTCCCCAACCCGGAGAGGACAATCCACCTTTTTCCGGCTGAGGACCATGGACTCGGACTTGGAGGTGCTGATTCTCATCCCAGCCGCTTCACACTCAGCGGCAAACCGTCCCAGCAAGAGCTGTAGGTCATTGCTGGATGAAGCCAACAGGACAACATCATCTGCAAACAACAGAGATGAGATCCTGTGGTCACCAAGCATGACACCCTCCATTCCCTGGCTGCGCCTAGAAATCCTGTCCATAAAAATTATGAACAGGACCGGTGACAAAGGGCAGCCCTGGCGGAGTCCAACTCTCACTGGGAATGACTCCGACCGAGTGTTGGCAATGCGAACTATACTCAATAAATTATACTTGGAGAAATTTTAAATGCAACAATTCTTTGTAGTGGTTCATTACTAGCTACATGTAAAGATAATGTTCAACAAGGAAAAGCAATCATAGTCAATAAGATGGAGGGGAAAAATGTGCAATGTTAACTATTGGAAGGAAACAAGGCAATGAGAGGAGTGATATCTGGCATTTCAACAGCTGTCTCAACTGATAAAATAATGAAAAAACGAGCAAAAGTGACAGAGGTACAAAGATTGAAAACTAATAGAAATGTCTTAAAATGTGATAGTCTGTTGGTAATATTAAAATTTGATGAAACAAGACTGCCAAGTAAGGTGTATATTGGCTACATGAGCTATCAAGTCAGACTTTACGTTCCTCCTCCACTCAGATGTTTCAAATGTCAAAAGTTTGGTCATGTAGCAGTGATATGCAAAGGTAGACAACAATGTGCCAGATGCTCCGGTGAACATGAATATGGCAAGTGTGAAAGAGGAGCCAAATTAAAGTGCTGTAACTGCGGTGGTGAACATAGCTCTGCATATCGAGGTTGTGAAGCCAGCAAAAGAGCAGCAGAAATTCAGCAGATAAGTCTTCTAGGGATTAACATATGCAGAAGCTGCGAAAAAGGTGCCAGCTAAAAAAGTGGGAGTGGACTCGAACAGGGAAAGTGTGCAGACTTGCAGTGCATGCAGTAGAATTAAGGAAGACACTCTGGTTTTGAAGGAGAATAATTTTGTCTTATTTGTCGTAGATGTGATAAACTGCACTGCACAGACTTCCAAGAAAACAGAAAAAATCAAAATCATTGTGAAGCAGCAGAAAAATATCTTAGCATTAAGGGGCTGCAATGGGAAGCAGTTGAGGACTTCTTGGGTGGGGGATCTTTGGGTTTGCAGACATCATGGGCTGGTGGATCAACCGCCAATCAGGTCTAAAAGAAGAAGAAGAATGAGATAAGACGCAGATACGGACTACAGCTAGAAGAAGAATAATGAGATGAGATGCAGATACGAAATTAAAGAAGAACGTCACAAAGCCATGAGGAAAATGTCACAAAGATATGAGGAAAACATCACAAAGCTATGAGGAAGACCTCACAAAGCTATAAGAGGAAAACGTCACAAAGCTGTGAGGAAAACGTCACTAAGTTATGAGGAAAGACAGACAGACAGACAAACATATAGAGTGTGTGGCGGTCACATAGGGAGTTGTTCGGGACTCCTTGTGGGAACTCCTGATACAAAGATATACAATGATGATACAGAGTGAAGTACGTGGCGGTAATGCACCTGTAAGCTGGTTGCCAACCGCCAATCAAATCTAAAAGAAGAAGAAGAATGCACCTGTAACCGGAGACACTAAGACTTGGATTCTACGACGAACAGCGAATGACCATTGGGGCGGTGGACAGACTTCAACAGGTGGAAGGTTGAGACGGCATTTATGTCTGTGTTCGGTTGGCAGTAGGAGTAATTTGTTTGTGGCAGATATCATAAACTGTACTCTGACTGTAACATTATGGCATCTAGCTCTGATGGGCTCGATAAAAATGAGATGAAGTGGATAGTACCCAGGTCTGTGAAGCGGAAAAGAGCAGCTAGGGGGGCACCAAGAGCTAGAAGCGGGTCAGATGAGAGTGACGCGGGAGGATGTAACAATGTGAAGAAAACACAAACTAGCCAACATGGATGGCAGTTTCATGATGTCGGGAATGAGTGGAAGGTTGTCATTGAGTTCAATCAGGGTGGGGGGCACTATCACCCTGTTAAGCTAGCAAAAGCAATTGAGAAAGAAATTGGGAGAATTAAGTTTGCAAAGTTCTTGAATAATAACCGGCTGTTAATTCATGCATCAAGTAAACAACAGCAAGAGAAAATACTGGCAATGACATGTCTAAACAGAGAACAAATGAAGGTGCATGTTCCTGGCACAACAGCAAACTTGAGGGGAGTTATATCAGGTGTCCCTTTGAGCATGTCTATGGAAGAAGTGAAAAACAAGATCCAAGGAGGAAAGGTGAAGGATGTGAAAAGGCTAAAGAGTAAAAGAGAAGGTTCACTGCAGGATACACTGTCTGTAATGATTCAGTTTGAGGAAACACTCCCTAAATCAGTCCAAATAGAATACCTGTATTACAGTGTCAGAGAATACGTCCCAAAGCCACTCAGGTGCTACAAATGTCAAAGGATGGGTCACACTGCTCAACAATGTAAGGGAAAGTTAAGATGTGCTAGATGTGGAGGGGAGCACAAATATGGTAAATGTGAAAAGGATGCCAAAGTAAAGTGTTGCAACTGCGGGGGTGACCACAGTGCTGTATATGGAGGATGTGTTGTGCAGAGGGAAGCTAGACAAGGCCAGGAAATCTTAATAAGTAAGAAAATCTCATATGCGGAAGCTCTAAAGACAGAGAGGCAGAAATGGTCAGAAACACAACAGGCCTTTCTCAAAGAAGTTCAATTCAAAGGGAAGAACAGCCATCAACAAATCCCACACAAGCACAAGATCATGCCGCTGCAAGGAATTTTTGTGTTCACAAATGCAAAATGGATGATGACACATTGATAGTTAAGAGGAGAAACTTTGTAGCTTTTATCTGCCACACCATTAATGTTGCAGCACAGCTACAGAAGAAAAGTGACAGAATCAAAACCATTGTGGAAGCAGCAGGAAGATTCCTAGAGGTGAAAGATATCAAAGCCGACCAGATTCATGCTTTATTGACAGCTGAAACAGATGTTGAAACTTAATATCTGAATTATGGTACTACACATGCTGCAGTGGAATGTGAGGAGTCTTATAGCAAACGGACAAGAACTCAAGAAGTATCCTTACGAACTACTAGTTGTTCCAGAGGTAGTGTGTGTACAGGAGACATGGCTTCAACCTCACTTAGATTTTGTTATTCCAGGTTATAGTTCAATCAGACAGGATAGAAGTAACAGTGTAAATGGAGGAGGATGTGCCACTTTCATTAAAGATGGCCTGGCATATAGGGTGATTCCCTCCCCTGAGGATATAGAGTGTAATGTTATTGAAATATGTAGGCCAGATGGACAAGGGAATATTAAGCTGATCAATTATTACAACCCATGTAGGAAGTCAACAGCAGATACTTTCAGTGTTATGGCAGGGGAAGGTCATATGAAAGAGGTACTGTATGGTGTGGAGACTTCAATGCTCATAACAGCTTGTGGGGAAGCACACATACAGATAACAATGGAGATGTTGTGGAAGAGATGCTAGATGAAAGATCGTTAATTTGTCTCAACATTGGTGAAGGTACCAAGGTGGATGTGCATGGGGTACATCATCATGTATTGATCTGATTCTTTAGTGAGCGCTTGTGAATGGATGGTTATGAACAGTACAACTATGGGAAGTGATGTATACAAGAATGAAGATGTTTTACAAGATGGTGTTTTCACAAGGCAGATGGGGAAAAAATTTAGGCAATACTGTGTACAATCATGTCATTTGGTAACATTAGAAGGTGGCATAGAAGAGTGTTCAAGTCAGGTAACCAATCATATTCTGAATGCTGCAATAGCAAGTATACCTAAGAAAACAACACAGGGTAGGAAGAAGGTTGTACCCTGGTGGAATGAGGAATGTAGAATTGCTGTAAAAGAGCAAAGCAAGGCATTCAGAGAGCTGAGGAAGAATATGAATAGTGAAAACTTAATATATTGTAAAAAGAAAAGGGCAGTAGCTGGAAGGATTATTAAAAACAGGAAAAGGTCAACGGGCATGCATTTCTGCATGCCTGTAGAAAGTTACTGTTACCATGGTAACACTAACCATACTGATGTGTTCCTTTGATCTTTGATGTCATCATTCCGTTCAGTGATGCCTGCCTTTGATCTTTGATGATGTGTCTGTCTGGCAACAGTAACCATGGTGAAACCTGCCTTTGATGTTTGCCGTCACCACTGCCTGTGATATTTGATGATGTCATAGCAAGTCCTATGATCGTGACACACACACAAACAGTCATGTCTTCATACACCCAACTGACAATGTCTTCCAGTTTGCCACCTGGAATCATCAGTCTTTCATTGAGTTCAATTGCAAACTCGCCCTGTTCTGGAACTACAGTCCTATGGTTTCTATGACGTCCAGTGGACATCATGGGGACACCATAGGAACATCATAGGGGAATCTATGATGTGTTAGTGAGTCCTGTGGTGTGTGTGACGTCACTTAGGCATCATCCTATGATCGCTGACAGCATAGGAACATCATAGGACATCTTGCAGACCTCATAGGAACCTCATAGATGGTCCTATGATCGTGAGACACAGACAGACAGACTGACAGATTTCTTGAATTTCTAGAGCGATGTCCTAGCGAGTCCTATGATGCCTGCATTGATCTTTGATGATGTCATAGCGAGTCCTATGACTGCGAGTGATGGTCTCTATGACATCATATAGACATCATGTAAACATCATAGGAACATCATCGGACATCATGTAGACATCGTAGTACATCATAGGCAATCCTATGATGTGTCTCTGGCGTCATGTAGACATCATGTAGACATCATAGGGACATCAGAGGCGACTGTCTACTATGCTGTCTATAGATGATTTGCTGTGACGTCACATCCTATACGCGGTTTTGTTTACGCCGCCATATTGGATGGCAAAAGCGAGTGGACGGCACATTCAGCAGCTGTTCAGCGGTGTACCAGATCTCGATATATTTACCTGATTTCAACCTACATCTTTGTTTTATTTTATGTTGGCATTGAATTAGACTATGGTGTTTCACTGCTGTGCCTTTGGGTGTACAAATCGCCAGAAAAAGAGATCCAACTTGAAGTTTTACCGGTGCCCAGCTGACAAAGACAGGCGCAGAAGGTGGGTGGCAGCGCTGAAGAGGAAAGATTGGTCCCCATCGCCTTACTCGCGGCTATGCAATCAACATTTTATATCGGGTATGTCTGATGTATCAGTGTCTATAGATGTAATGTTACAGTGGGGCAAAAAAGTATTTAGTCAGCCACCAATTGTGCAAGTTCTCCCACTTAAAAGATGAGAGAGGTCTCCAATTTTCGTCATAGGTATACCTCAACTATGAGAGACAAAATGAGAAAAAAAAAAATCCAGAAAATCACAATGAAGGATTTTTAATGAATTAATTGGTAAATTCTTCAGTAAAGTAAGTATTTGGTCACCTACAAACAAGCAAGTTTTCTGGCTCTCACAGACCTGTAACAACTTCTTTAAGAGGCTCCTCTGTCCTCTACTCGTTACCTGTATTAATGGCACCTGTTTGAACTCGTTATCAGTATAAAAGACACCTGTCCACAACCTCAAACAGTCAGACTCCAAACTCCACGATGGCCAAGACCAAAGAGCTGTCAAAGGACACCAGAAGCAAAATTGTAGACCTGCACCAGGTTGGGAAGACTGAATCTGCAATAGGTAAGCAGCTTGGTGTGAAGAAATCAACTGTGGGAGCAATTATTAGAAAATGAAAGACATACAAGACCACTGATAATCTCCCTCGATCTGGGGCTCCACGCAAGATCTCACCCCGTGGGGTCAAAATGATCACGAGAATGATGAGCAAAAATCCCAGAACCACATGGGGGGACCTAGTGAATGACCTGCACAGAGCTGGGACCAAAGTAACAAAGGCTACGTCAGAAACACACTACGCCGCCAGGGACTCAAATCCTACAGTGCCAGACGTGTCCCCCTGCTTAAGCCAGTATATGCCCAGGCCCGTCTGAAGTTTGCTAGAGAGCATTTGGATGATCCAGAAGAGGATTGGGAGAATGTCATATGGTCAGATGAAACCAAAATAGAACTTTCTGGTAAAAACTCAACTTGTTGTGTTTGGAGGAGAAAGAACACCATACCTACTGTGAAGCATGGGGGTGGAAACATCATGGTTTGGGGCTTTTTTTCTGCAAAGGGACCAGGATGACTGATCCGTGTAAAGGAAAGAATGAATGGGGCCATGTATCGTGAGATTTTGAGTGAAAACCTCCTTCCACCAGCAAGGGCATTGAAGATGAAACGTGGCTGGGTCTTTCAGCATGACAATGATCCCAAACACACCGCCCGGGCAATGAAGGAGTGGCTTCGTAAGAAGCATTTCAAGGTCCTGGAGTGGCCTAGCCAGTCTCCAGATCTCAACCCCACAGAAAATCTTTGGAGGGAGTTGAAAGTCTGCGTTGCCCAGCGACAGCCCCAAAACATCACTGCTCTAGAGGAGATCTGCATGGAGGAATGGGCCAAAATATCAGCAACAGTGTGTGAAAACCTTGTGAAAACTTACAGAAAACATCTGACCTCTGTCATTGCCAACAAACGGTTATATAACAAAGTACTGAGATGAACTTTTGTTATTGACCAAATACTTATTTTACCGAGGAATTTACCAATTAATTCATTAAAAATCCTTCAATGTGATTTTCTGGATTTTTTTTTTCTTATTTTGTCTCTCATAGTTGAGGTTGAGGATGTTCCAAGGTTGTCATAGCCAGGAGCGGCACTGGGGTTAAGCTCCCAGTGCTCATAAAATGTTCCTTATGGTGTGCGTCTCGAAAAGCCTCTGACAACTAAATCCAACTCCTAGCCTGCCCGTGTGGTTTAGTCTCTAAGCCTGGCGGAACTGCTTTTACTAATAGGAGAAGGGGCGAGGGCGGATCTCTGGCGCCTTAAAACCAGATGCTTCGGGTAGATGGTGGCTCGTCAACCTGGGAAGGTAGCCCATCTAGGGGAAGGTAAACCCTGATTTCAAACCTCCGCTGCCTTGCGGCATACCCGGTCATGGGAAAGGCTTCGGGAGTCAACCCTGAGGAAAAATCCGGAGTCGGAGCCCCTAAGGCAGTTCTATGTTGTGCTCAACATCGTTCTGGCAGCTCCTGCAATGGCGCTGGTGCCAAACTGTAGCATTCCTGCTGTTCCTTTGGATTCATCAGTGACGTGGAGAGGGGAGACATGCTGCATGGGCAACATCTTGTCCTCCATATCTTCCTGCCCAGGCTTGAATCCTACCAACACCCAACGCTGGAAGGTAGAACACCGGATCACTGGAGAGGACACTCCAGCTTCGCCTTTGGCGTAGACAAAACACGGGGAATGACAGTTACCGGTTATAAGCCACCGCTCAATTGGCGTAGAGCGCGGCACCAGGGGTTGTTCCTGACGGTGGGAAGGATCATCGGATCTCACTGGACAGCTACCTCCCACCTCAAGCTGGGCAGCCCCCAGCCAATAAGGTGTTGTCCCGCCATAGCTTGCTTTCCTCATTGGATGCATGGGGATGAGGAGAAGTCCGAACAGCAGGCTGAGAACCTTCGCACCAGGCAAGACAATAAAACAAAAGAGACCAACTCTAAAACTGGGAACTTGGAACGTCCGCACTATGATGACAGGACTCGCTGCTAACCTCAAGGACATCAACGACACCAGGAAGACTGCCATCATCAATAATGAGCTGAAGAGACTGGGAATGGATATCGCCACTCTCCAGGAAACACGGTTGGCTGACGCAGGCACACTGAGAGAGAAGGACTACACGTTCTACTGGCAGGGAAAGGGCAGTGATGAACACAGGGAACACGGAGTGGGCTTCGCAGTGAAGAACACCTTGCTGAAGATGGTGGAACTGGGCAGCACTGGCTCTGCACGACTCCTCACCCTCCGCCTGAACACCACTCAAGGTCCAGTCACCCTTGTCAGTGTGTATGCCCCAACACTGACAGCCACACCAGAGGCAAAAGACGAGTTCTACGAGAATCTCGCAACAACTGTCAGGATCATCCCCAACTCTGAACAACTCATTCTCCTTGGAGACTTCAATGCCAGAGTGGGTGCTGACCACAACTCCTGGCCCTCCTGTCTTGGACCTTTTGGCGTAGGCAGAATGAACGACAACGGACAGCGGCTGCTCAAGTTCTGCACATATCACGATCTGTGCATCACAAACTCGTTCTTCAAGACCAAGCCCCAACACAAGGTTTCCTGGCAACATCCACGCTCAAAGCACTGGCACCAGCTGGACTTGATCCTGACCAGGCGCACCTCACTGAAGAACGTGCTAATCACCCGTTCGTTCCAGAGGGCAGATTGTGACACAGACCATTCATTGGTGTGTTGCAAGGTCAAGCTGCAGCTGAAGAAATTCCATCGTGCTAGACAGCCTGGAAAGGCACGGATTGACACCAGCAAGATGGCTCAACCAGAACTTGTTGAGCAGTTTGCCTCCACCTTTGAGAAGGAACTTGGTGTACCACAAGAAGGAGAATCTGCAAAGCAGAAGTGGGAAGAGCTGCGAAACACCATCCACCGCACAGCCTTGGCTACCTTTGGGAGGAAGACCTCGAAGTCACAGGACTGGTTTGATGCCAAGTTGACCGAGATGACCCCCGTCATTGAAGCCAAGCGCTCAGCACTTGCTGAGTACAAGAAGTACCCAAACGAGAAGAATCTCCAGATTCTCAGGGCTGCGAGAAGCAAAGTTCAGCAGACTGCTCGGCGCTATGCCAACGAGTACTGGACTCAGCTCAGCCAAGACATTCAAACCGCTGCCATAACAGGGAACATCCGTGGTATGTACGATGGCATCAAGAAAGCACTTGGTCTGGCTCAGAGCAAGACGGCCCCCCTCAAATCCTCCACTGGGGAGATGATCACAGAAAAGAACAAGCAGATGGAGAGATGGGTGGAACACTACTCCGACCTCTACTCCAGATAGAACACCGTGACACCGTCAGCCCATGATGCCATCAACTGCCTGCCGTCCATGGACGAACTTGATGCCGAGCCAACCATCGACGAACTCAGCAAGGCCATTGATAGCTTGGCCGCTGACAAGGCACCCGGCAACGACGGCATACCCCCTGACCTGATCAAGCACTGCAAGACCGCCCTACTGCTGCCATTGCATGACGTCCTCTGCCAGTGTTGGAAGGAAGGTGCCGTACCACAGGACATGAGGGACGCCAAGATCATCACCCTCTACAAAAACAAAGGGGAGAGAAGCGACTGCAACAACTACAGGGGCATCTCCCTCCTCAGCGTTGTTGGCAAAGTCTACGCACGAGTTGTTCTCATTCGTCTACAGAAGCTTGCCGAACGTGTCTACCCCGAGTCTCAGTGTGGCTTCCCCGCTGAGCGATCAATGGTAGACATGATATTCTCCATCCGCCAACTCCAGGAGAAATGCAGAGAACAGAGCATGCCCCTGTACGTCGCCTTCATCGACCTCACCAAAGCGTTCGATCTGGTCAGCAGAGAGGGCCTTTTCAAGATCCTGCCAAAGATAGGATGCCCACCAAAGTTGCAAAGCCTCATCGAATCGTTTCACACCAGCATGCAGGGGATAGTGCAGCACGATGGCAATGTCTCAGAACCATTCAACATACGCAGCGGAGTGAAACAGGGCTGTGTACTTGCGCCAACCCTTTTTGGGATTTTCTTTGCTATGCTCCTGAGGCATGCCTTCAGCACAGCAACAGAGGGAATCTACCTGCACACAAGATCTGACGGCAGGCTTTTCAACCTCGCCCGCCTGAAAGCCAGAACCAAAGTACGTGAGGCTCTAATCAGAGACATGCTGTTCGCAGACGACGCTGCAGTCGCAACCCACACACAGCAGGAGCTTCAGACCCTGATGGACCGCTTCTCCCAGGCATGCAAGGACTTCGGGCTTACCATCAGCCTGAAGAAGACTAACGTCTTGGCGCAAGGCACGGAAGCACCACCAACCATCACCATCGATGACTACGAGCTGGAGGTTGTGAATCAGTTCACGTACCTGGGGTCCACGATTAGCAACAACCTCTCCCTTGATACAGAGATCAACAAGAGGATTGGAAAATCAGCCTTCACACTAGCTCACCTCACCACACAAGTGTGGGAGAATCCCAAACTCTCTGTCAAGACGAAGATAGCAGTGTACAACACCTGCGTCATCAGCACACTGCTCTATGGGAGTGAGACGTGGACAACATACGCCCGGCAGGAAAAGAGACTGAACTCCTTCCACTTGCGCTGCATTCGCCATATCCTGGACATATCCTGGCAGGACAAAGTGCCCAACACAGAAGTTCTGTCCCACGCCGGCCTTCTCTCCATGTTCACTCTACTCAGGCAGCGCAGGCTCCACTGGCTAGGCTACGTTCACTGCATGGAGGATGGCAGAATCCCCAAAGACGTCCTCTACGGAGAACTGGCAACTGGCAGGAGAGACGTTGGCCGCCCACAGCTGCGCTTTAGAGACGTCTGCAAGAGAGACATGAAGGCACTGGAGATCAACACAGAGCGCTGGGAGGACCTTGCTACGGACCGCTCCAAATGGAGAGGCACCCTGACCAGACAGCTCAAGGCGGGTGAAGAGAGACTGACTGCTGCAGCAGATGAAAAAAGGACCCGCAGGAAGAACGGCCACAGACCCAGCAGCACGGAGACCACCCACAAGTGCGACCTGTGTGACAGGGACTGCCATTCGCGCATCGGCCTGTTCAGCCACAGACGATACTGTTCCAGCAGAGTAGACGTTTAGGATTCTCTTCCATGGTCATAGACCGATGGAGGCCGACGAACATAGTTGAGGTATACCTATGATGAAAATTGGAGACCTCTCTCATCTTTTAAGTGGGAGAACTTGCACAATTGGTGGCTGACTAAATACTTTTTTACCACACTGTATATCATTGTAAACACTGGTAAATGGTAAAGCATGAATCTGAATGACTCCATGTTTTAATCCTGTACTCCTGGTTATAAATCAGGTTATCGGGTACATAAACACGCGGAAAACTGTGGTGGGCAGGGCCCGGCAGCGTGCCTGTGTTTGCGCTACGCTGCAAAAGCTGAGACGAGGAGCTGCCCGGAGCGGGATTATCTGGTAGAAATTCCCCGGGCAGCCGTAGTGGTTGTGTAAAAACAAGCTCTGCCCGGGAAGCTTCTACATCCTCTTTCGGCACGGAGCGCAACCCCAATAAAACCCACGGCAGCCTGTCTACCCAATTTGCATCTGTCAGTGAAGCCCTGAGTGCTGCTTTCAGTGATCTATGAAAATGCTTGCATAAACCATTGGCCTGTGGGTTGTACGCAGTTGTGCGGTGAATTGTAACACCCAGGCTGCGGGCCATCGCGGACCAGAGTTCGGAAACGAATTGAGGGCCCCTGTCAGACGTAATGTCCGACTGGACTCCAAAACGCGCCTAGATGTGTACCACTCTATATCATCACTCTACACTCTGTTTTTTCCTCTTAATTTTGTGATGTTTTCCTCATAGCTTTGTGACTTTCTCCTGACAGCTTTGTGAGGTTTTCCTCTGATAGCTTTGTGATGTTTTTGTCATAGCTTTGTGATGTTTTCCTCATAGCTTTGTGAGGTTTTCCTCGTAACTTTGTGACATTTTCCTCATAGCTTTGTGACCTTCTTCTTTAACCTTGTGTCTGCGTCTCATCTCATTATTCTTCTAGCTGTAGTCCATACTATCTGCGTCTTCTCATTCTTCTTCTTTTAGACTTGATTGGCGGTTGATCAGGTCCATGATGTCTGTGAACTTAAAGGTCCCCCACTTAACAAGTCCTCAACTGCTTCTCAATGTAGCCCCTTAATGCCAAGATATTTTTCTCCTGCTTCACAGTGATTTTGATTTTTTCTGTTTTCTTGGAAGTCTGTGCAGTACAGTTTATCACATCTACCACAAATAAGACAAAATTATTCTCCTTCAAAACCAGAGTATCTTCCTTAATTCTACTGCATGCACTGCAAGTCTGCACACTCCCTGTTCGAGTCCACTCCCACTTTTTCAACTGGCACCTTTTTCGCAGCTTCTGCATACGAATGTCTGCTGATCTGTATATACTTTTATTTATTCATTTATCTATTTTCTACTCGTTTTAGTTTTGCTCTTAATATGAACCCTGAGTTTGAAATAAACATTTGAATTTGAATTTGAATTTGAATATGTTAATCCCTGGAAGACTTTTATCTGCTGAATTTCTGCTGCTCTAACAGTCAATCTACGTTCCTACTCTCACCTATGGTCACGAGCTTTGGGTAATGACCGAAAGAACGAGATCGCGGATACAAGCGGCTGAAATGAGCTTTCTCCGTAGGATTGCTGGACTCACCCTCAGAGATAGGGTGAGGGGCTCAGTCATCCAGGAGAGGCTCAGAGTAGAACCACTGCTCCTCCACATTGAAAGGAGTCAGTTGAGGTGGTATGGGCATCTGATTAGGATGCCTCCTGGACGCCTCCCACTTGAGGTGTTTCGGGCACGTCTCACTGGGAGGAGACCCCGGGGCAGACTCAGGACTTGGTGGAGAGACTATGTCTCCCAGCTGGTCTGGGAACGCCTTGGTATCCTCTCTGAAGAGCTGGAGCAGGTGGCTGGGGAGAGGGAAGTCTGGGCTTCTCTGCTTGAACTGCTGCATCCGCGACCCGGACCTCCGGAAAAGCAGTAGAAGATGGATGGATGGATGGATTTCTGCTGCTCTTTTGCTGGCTTCACAACCTCGATATGCAGAGCTATGTTCACCACTGCAGTTACAGCACTTTAATTTGGCTCCTCTTTCACACTTGCTATATTCATGTTCACCGGAGCATCTGAAACATCGTTGTCTACCTTTGTTTGCTTCTTTTAGACTCCACTGAGCTCCAAACTTCCTCTTCCCCGCTTCCCACCGCCATTCCTCCTAGTCTCACACTGCGATAGGTTAATTATTTTAGATGACATCTGAGAAAACTACAACCTGCCAAAGTGGTTAGTGGGAGTGGCTGTCTTACCAGCCACTGCTGAAATCCACCCATCACTGGCCAGTTGGCTGGTGTTAATGTCAATAAAATGAGACTTGGTATGATGTATGATTTGGAAATGGTGGCACTAACAAAAAGACGGGAGGCAGAGCTGGAGGTGGCAGAGTTGAAGACACTAAAATTCTCATCGTGGCTAGGAAGGACGGGATTACAAATGAGTATATTAGAGGGACAACTCAGGTTGAGTGATTTGGAGACAAGAGTGGCAAGGCTGAGATGGTCTGGGCATGTGCAGAGGAGGGATAGTGGATATATTGGACAAAGAATGTTGAAGATGGAGCTGCCAGGCAGGAGGAAAAGAGGAATACTTGCAGGGAGAAGATTCATGGATGTAGTGAAGGAGGAAATGGAGAGGGTTGGTGTTACACAGCAAGATGCAAGGGATAGGGTGAGATTGAGGCAGATTGTTGTGGCGACCCCTAAAAGGAGCATCTGAAAGAGGCACAAGAAGATTGTCAGTTAGCTGACTAATAATCAATCAATCAATCAATCAATCAATCTTTATTTTGGATAGATTAAAAGTACAGATTAAAAGAAACAGAATAATAACAAAGGGGGAATGAAAATCCAACAAGGTCAAATTAGACAATAACTCCTCTGATTATACAGTTCAACATAAGATATCCGAAATGGGTGATGGCTGAAGCCGCAGCTTATGTTGCCCACCCATATTCCATCCAAGAATTCAAAAGAAAAACAAACAAGAGTGATTACAATTCAGAACAAAGCTAAGACAAAATGTGACAAAAAAAATCTAAGCAACAACACAACGCAGACTGGATATGACAATCCTTATGTGATTTTATATGTCATCTTGTATATACATATGGGTTTATGACATGCAGACTGTATTACGTTGTTCCATCTTAGACGTTTGGGGGGGGGGGTCATGTGGGACACATATGTGGGTTTCATATGCTTCATATGTATATTACTGTATGCTTCACGTCTCAGATGAACAAAAGGACTGAGCCTCCTAAGAGATAACAGGAGGATGTGAAATGTGGTCTTTGTTATGCAAAGAGATGGCCTTGGGGGATTTCCTGGCCACCAGTGACTTTAGGTGGAGGTGATAAGACCTGGAAGAAGACGCATTGTGACTTGGGATTAAATACAATGTGACTGTGTGCTTTGATGTCCTGGGGTATAAAGGATGAATGTCTGGGGGTTTCTTCCTCTTTCTGTTTTTGATGATGTTGGAGAATGTGAATAAACCTGACTTGTGAGATAAACTCAGCCTCGTCATTTCCACATTCTCCACACTGGTGACCCTAAGACGTATCATGAGTGAAAGAAATTCCTCCGAGCCAGACTCATCAGGAGCCAGCCAAGCGAATGTAGCCACAGTTCAGCTACCGGACTTCTGGCAGAACAATCCGCGCTCCTGGTTTAACGCGGTTGAGGCGCAGTTCAACCTCCGGAGGATTTCGGTAGACGCCACAAAGTTCTACCATGTGGTTGCAAAACTGGACAACCACACAACCCAGCATGTGGAGAGCCTGATCAACCAGCCACCGGACAGCGACAAGTACGACGCGTTGAAGGCTGCACTCATCCGGTACTTCACCCCCTCGGTGGAGGAGCGAGCAGAGGGGCTCCTGGCGCTGACTGAATGTGAAAGCGACAGGCCTGCGGACCTGATGGAGAAGCTGTTGAGGTTGAAAGACTCTGACGATGATCACTTCATCTTCACCCACCTTTTCCTCAGGACCCTACCGTCAGCGGTGAGAGTGACCCTGGCCAGTTCGCCACTGTTGGCCCGACGAGACTACCGCGAGCTGGGCCAGGAGGCACAACGACTCGTCAACGCCGCCAAACAGCGCGCGGCCACAGCTGTGGCAGCGGAGCTCGGCACAACGTCCAGAGACAGCGAGGGGCCAGAGACGGCGGTAGCAGACCCACCGACGACGGCGGCGGCTGGGGCCAAGGATTGCGGAGCAGACACCCTCTGTTTCTACCATCGCCGTTTTGCAGAGAAGGCACGCAAATGTATACCACCGTGCCATTTCAAGCGCTCGGGAAACGCCAAGACCGGGGGTCGGTAGCAGCTGCGGCCCTTGGGGAGGAGAACAAGCTGCTGTACTTGAAGGATGCGCGCTCGGGGAGGCATTTCTTCGTGGACACAGGCTCCCAGTTGAGTTTCATCACGCCTTCCTACGCTGACCAGCTGGCGCCCTCCAGTGGTCCCGGGGTGTCAGCAGCGAACGGCTCGGCGATTAAGACCTTTGGTGAGAGGACTCTGCTTCTGTCCCTGCACGGCCGTACATTTGAGTGGACTTTTGTTATAGCTGCAGTCAATTTCAATATGTTAGGGGCTGATTTTCTGTGCTCACATGGGTTGTTGGTTGATCTTGCTAACAGGCGCCTGGTTAATGCACTCTCTTTTTATTCTATTCCCTGTACAGCTCGAGTGGCCCCGCCAACAGCACAAGCCAACGTCACAGCTGCAAGTGGTAAGTTCCACACAGTGCTCACTCAGTTCCCAGCACTCACGGTCCCAACATTTTCGGCGACCGTGGCTAAATACGGGGTGGAACATTTTATTACTACCACCGGTCCGCCCGTTTTTGCAAAAGCTCGGCGCTTGGATTCAGCTAAACTGACCATAGCACGCGAGGAGTTCCCCAACCTGGAAAAGTTGGGCATCATCAGGCGTTCGAAAAGCCCATGGGCTTCACCACTTCACATGGCCCCTAAAGCTGATGGCTTGTGGCGACCTTGCGGTGATTTCCGCCAGTTGAACAACGCTACAGCGCACGACCGCTACCCAATCCCACATATCCAAGATTTTTCAGTTCATCTGGTGGGGGCGCGCGTTTTTTCTAAGATAGACTTGGTACGCGGTTACCACCAGGTCCCAGTGCGCGCTGAGGACATACCTAAAACAATGGTAATAACTCCGTTCAGGCTTTTCGAGTTTTTGCGCATGCTGTTTGAGTTTAAAGGCGCGGCGCAGACGTTCCAACGCATGATGGACGCGGTGTTGCGCGATCTCCCCTTCGTGTTCGTCTACCTGGACGACATATTGGTAGCCAGCACCTCCGAAGACGAACACGAAAACCACCTCACGGCAGTTTTCCAGAGGCTGGGAGAGCACGGGTTAATAATCAACCCAGCAAAGTGTCAATTCGGGTGACGCAGATTGATTTTTTGGGGCATCGCGTCTCTCCAGAAGGAGCGATTCCTCTGCCTGACAAAATGCGCGCAGTAACAAATTTTCCCCAGCCACAAACGGTCAAAGTGTTACAGGAGTTTTTGGGAATGGTGAATTTTTATAACCGTTTCCTCCCCCGTGCAGTGCAGCTCATGCAAGCATTGTATGCTGCACTAAAAAAACAAAAACCCACAAATAAAATCGAATGGTCTCCGGAGCGAGAGCGCGCATTCTCGGAAGTCAAAACAGCCCTTGCAAACGCTGCGTTGTTAGCACATCCGGTCCCAACGGCCCGCATAGCGCTCACTACTGATGCGTCAGATGTGGCCATAGGGGCGGTCGTGGAGCAGTATGTAGCCGGAGCTTGGCAACCGCTCGCCTTTTTCAGCAGGACCCTGCGCGATAGTCAACGAAAATACAGCGCATTCGACAGGGAGTTGTTAGCTCTCCACTTGGCCATCCGCCACTTCCAGTTCTGGCTGGAGGGACGTCGTTTCACTGCGTTCGTTGACCACAAGCCGCTGACTTTCGCATTGGCCAAGGTTTCAGAACCGTGGTCGGGCCGGCAGCAGAGACAGCTGGCCGCGATCTCAGAGTTTACTACTGATATCCAGCATGTGGCGGGTAAACTAAATGTAGTGGCAGACTGCCTCTTGCGCGCCGTGGTGGCTCCAGCCTGCGTAGGGGTAGATTTTACAGCCATGGCCACGGACCGGGTTAGCGACGCAGAAGTGCGCGCGGCCCCAGTCCGCGTAGGGATAGATTATGCAGCCATGGCCGCGGATCAGGTTAGCGACGCGGACGTGCACGCGCTCCAGTCTGGACCAACAGGATTAAGGCTGGAGAACAGGGTGCTGCAAGACGGTATGCCCCCCCTAATCTGCGATGTCTCCACTGGGCGACTGCGTCCAGTGGTATCGGCCGCGTGGCGCCGCCGCGTTTTTGACTCGATCCATTCTCTGGCGCACCCGGGAGTGCGCGCATCGGTCAAAATGGTGGGGGAGAAATTTATATGGCCGAGCCTGCGCAAACAAGTTAGAGAGTGGGCAGCAGCCTGCATGGCTTGTCAACGAGCCATGGTACACAGACACACGAGAGCTCCCTTGGAGCCGTTTCACATACCGGCTAAGAGATTTGATCATGTTCACGTGGACCTCGTAGGCCCCCTCCCGCCCTCACAGGGGTGCACACATCTTCTGACAATGGTTGACCGCACCACCTTGGCCAGAAGTGGTCCCACTGTCATCAACCACAGCCGAGGAGGTGGCGCGCGCGTTTTTAACGGCATGGGTAGCGCGTTTTGGAGTCCCGTTAGACATTACGTCCGACAGAGGCCCTCAATTTGTTTCCGAACTTTGGTCAGCGATGGCCCGCAGCCTGGGGGCAACGATCCACCGCACGACCACGTACAACCCGCAGGCTAACGGGTTATCCGAACGTTTTCACAGGTCATTGAAGGCGGCCCTCAGAGCGTTGCTTACGGATGCAAATTGGGTGGACAGGCTACCATGGGTTTTATTGGGGTTGCGTTCTGCACCTAAAGAGGATTTAGAAGCCTCCCCGGCTGAGCTAGTTTTCGCACAGCCACTTCGGCTGCCCGGGGAATTTCTCCCAGATAATCCTGCGCCAGAGTGCTCCCCAGCTCAGCGGTTGCAGAGTAGCACGGAATCGAGCACGCTGCCTGGCCCCGTTCACCACAGTTTTCTGCGCGTTTTTGTGCCTAAGGCTTTAAAAAATGCAGAGTTTGTTTTTGTCAGACATGATGCCCATCGCCCATCCTTGCGACCACCTTATGATGGACCATTTAGAGTGCTGGAAACAGGAGATAAGCATTTTTTGCTAGATAAGATAAGATAAGCCTTTATTAGTCCCACAACGGGGAAATTCCAGGATTGCAACAGCACAGGGATAGCAACACTCAGAGCAACAATCAGAAGGCAAGAAAAAAAAAACAAGCAAGCAAGAGCAGCTAATATACATATTTGGGGGCAGAAAAGAAATGATTGGCATAAATAGGCTCTAACCCGCTTTTGTGGTGGCTGACGAAGGTGTGCAGTTGGCCAGGGCTCCTCGGCGCGGCAGACCCCCTAGGGAGCATTCCCCAGAGCACCCACAGGGATTGACTAACAGTTCTCATCCTCAGACAGCAGCTCCCCAGCAGGAGGGCGCCGCGGAGGTGGTAAAGCCCGCTTACAGCAGATACGGGAGAAGACTGAGGCCCAAGCAGCATGTGGACTGATGTGTGTGATTTTATCATGACATGCAGACTGTTATTACGTTGTTCCATCTTAGACGTTTGGGGGGGGGGGGTCATGTGGGACACATATGTGGGTTTCATATGCTTCATATGTATATTACTGTATGCTTCACGCCTCAGATGAACAAAAGGACTGAGCCTCCTAAGAGATAACAGGAGGATGTGAAATGTGGTCTTTGTTATGCAAAGAGATGGCCTTGGGGGATTTCCTGGCCACCAGTGACTTTAGGTGGAGGTGATAAGACCTGGAAGAAGACGCATTGTGACTTGGGATTAAATACAATGTGACTGTGTGCTTTGATGTCCTGGGGTATAAAGAACGAATGTCTGGGGGTTTCTTCCTCTTTCTGTTTTTGATGATGTTGGAGAATGTGAATAAACCTGACTCATGAGATAAACTCAGCCTCGTCATTTCCACGTTCTCCACATCCATGTATTTTTAATATTGTCTGTTTTTCTCCAGTTCTTTACTGTAATAGTCTCTTTTACTATATCTTATTATATATGTTAACTTATTTTTGTATGTTTTATACTGCTGCTCTGCTTGTTTTGTCCTTTTCTTTAGAAAAGCTTTATATAATAAATTTTTCTTTTTACACACCTTTTGTAATCCTTTGGTTAACCATGGCTTATCAGCAAATTTATGTTTAAGCTTTTTCTTTACTAATGGACATTTTTTTTCATAAAGAGTGGTTACAATGTTTATAAATGTGTCATAGGCTTCATTTACATCTGATACATAGACTTTTGTCCAGTCTTGCTTCAGCAAGTCCTCTTTAAAAGAACTGATTGCATTTTGTGATTTGTATCTGAACGATTTTAAATTTTTTTCTGTATTGGCTCCCGTGTGGCCATGGATAAGTGCAAAGGTTGGCAAATGGTCACTTATATCATTTATCAATAATCCACTTTCTGTTTTCTTATCAATAACATTGACAAACAGGTTGTCAATAAGTGTAGCAGTGTGAACTGTGATTCTACTGGGATGTGTTATTGTGGGATATAGACTCATGCTGTACATAGAATTCATGAACTCTGTAATTACATTTTGTTGATATGGATTTAGTAGATCAATATTGAAATCTCCACAAATTACTACTATTTTCTTACTAGTAATATTATTGTACAGCTTGACTAATTTATCTCTGAATGTCTCAATGCAAGTTCCCGGTGTTCTATATATACAACTTATAATTAGATTTTTTGTTTTATCTTGGTCAATCTCAACAGTAACACATTCTAAAATCCCTGGTAGTGCAAAGGACATTCCATTTATAAGTTTACACCTATACAGGTCATCAATATACAGTGCAACACCACCACCCTTTTTTTGAGATCTGTTAATATGAAACATCTGATATCCCTCCATTGCCATCAGGGGAGCCTGCTCTTCATTAAGCCAAGTTTCAGAGACTGCGACAGCCGTAAATTTTCTGTCTAGCTGTTTTAAATAGTCCTGAATTTGTGGAAAGTTTTTATTAAGACTTCTGCTGTTGAAGTGTATTATTGATAGTTTACCATCTAGTTGCACTTGACTTTTGAATTGCTAATAATAATTTCTTTGTCCAAAACTGATATGCCTTATGATTCAATTTTTAATATGAGTACTGAGGAGCAGCGTTCAAAGAAGAAAAAGGTATGATGGTGTGCAGTTTTGTGCCAACCATTAAAGCTTCCTGTTGTAGTCACGTGACTTGACATCACTTCCCTGGCTGTTCGCTGCAGACCTTAAACAAGTAAAGAAAGACAACTGCTTTATTAGCCGTTTCTGTAAAACCGCAAGCATGGAAATAGGGACTGAAATCAGCAAGAAAATAAGAGTGAGTAGTTATGTTCTTTGAATTTGATTTTCGTGTTTTATAAACGTTAACATAACAAACGGAGCACCTGCTAGCGTGTTGCTAGCATAGATGTCGTGAAGAAATTGTTTGTTTATATGATAACACACCCTGGGGGAGAGTTAATGAACTGGATCGCTTCTTATATCGCTTTATGCGGTTGTGTTTAACGTAGGGCATTGTCCTCGGTTATTAAATAATCTCTAGGCCAGCGTTGTCCAACCTTTTCACAACCAAGATCACGTCCACGTCAAAGATCGTGCATTTAAAGATATATATTTTTTTCCTCAGTCGCACAGTCTTAACATTCTCTAACTATATAATTGTCATGTTACTTTCGTAGTATATCAAAAATGCTGCGTTATTGCAAAAAGTAGTCATCACATCATCATCATAGCAGTCTGTCAGGGGCGACAGTAATTCAGTTCAGTTCAGCTTTATTTATATAGCGCCATTTCACAACAACAGTCATCTCATAGCACTTTCAACTGTAGGGGAAACCCCCACAATTGCAGAAAGACCCCAGCAATCAGGCCCTGTGAGCAAGTGCTTGGCGATGGTGGATCGGAAAAACTCCCTTTTAGCAGGAAGAAACCTCCAGCAGAACCAGGCTCAGGGAGGGGCAGTCATCTGCTGCGACTAGCTGGGGGGTGAGGGGATAGAGAAGAGAAAAACAGACATGTAGAGAGGACCATGTTTACATGGTCACGAGTAAACTGATTACTGGAGTAAACCGATAAAGGCAATAAACAGCTTATGGTGTTTACATGCACCGAGTAAACGGTTTACTGGGCAAATAAACTATGTGTGTTCATCTGTTTTTTCATAAACCGTTAATGAGCCTTTGACCCTGTTTGCATGGTCACGAGTAAACCGATTACTGGAGTAAACCGATAAAGGTAATTGGATTACTCTGTTTATATGACAGTTTGAATAATCAGGTAACTCCAGAAAGCTGACTGTAATCGGTTTACTTTCGGCCATGTAAACAGGGTCAATGACGGTTTCATTTAGGTCTGATCAAATTCCTCCACACAGCTCTGTCCTTCGCCTTCTGCTGTCAGGTACTCCTGACCTTGTTAACCCAGGCGATGTCCGAGCCGGTATGAGTTGCTTTCTGACTGACCATTTCATGAAACTGCTTGCAAAGTATTTGGGTACTGCTAGCTTTTGCTGGACTAGCGGCACATTCTTGGCAGATAGAGGTATTATCAGTGGCAAGGACAGGTCAAGACAAACCTACTCTGGTATCTGTTGCAGTGACTGACCAGATGATAGGTTTGTTTATCTCTGCTCTTTGTGTAGTGCATGTCACGATGTACCCGACTGGCAAAAGTCCACCACAGACCTTGCGACAGATGTGCTTATCTGCCAGGATGTCCAGTCTCACCCCGTGTAACTGGGAGTGGTCCACCACAGACCTGTGACAGATATTGTTTTTAGTTCTGCCAGGATGCCCCATTTCACCCTCCACGCCCTCGGAAGGGCGGGGTTGCCGATTGAGTCACCGACGGCCCAACCCATGAGACAGGTAGTACCAGTTTTCATGGTTATCCGGTTGCAAGCAAACCAGTGCTTGACCTGACATGGTTAAAGGTAGTAAGACACCCAAAACGTTATGTTCATGTTTTAAAACCTAGTTTGAATGGCAGGTAATTTGGTCATTTCTACTAAATGGAAAGTTGTTTTGTTATCATTTAAGGTCTTGGTGGTCTTTTCACCCTTGTTGTTGAATTCTACAAAGATTCCCGTTTTGTCTAGCTGAGAAATAGATGCAATTATTGCATAGAGATTTTCACATTCACTTGCTAATAGATTATTGAGAATTCACTTTTCACAGTAAACTATCCTTCTGTAATGCACAGTAATAAAGTACACATAAAAAGGACATGCACATTCATAGTATACCCAGGAGCGTAGCCGGGGGGGGGGGGGGGGGTGCTGAGGGTGCTGCAGCCCCCCCCCCCCAAAAAAAAAGAAAAAAATGTAAATAAAGAGCAGGTTTTGAGTAGTTTGCACTGAAAATGTTAAGAAATCTGTAGTTGACAGGGGGCTGAAGCTAAAGCTTCACCCCGGGCAGATGCCCCAGGCATTCAAAATGGTGGTAGTGGTTGGGCTTCAGCCCCCCCTTCACAAATTCCTGGCTATGCCACTGATACCGTAAACTAATTTGGATAGCAACAGTTACAAGTACTGTAAAATGAGATCAATTTCTGATCTCTGACATGATGATATAAACAGTGAACAGAAAATTTGCCACGTTTGTGTTTCCTAGTGATTTATTTTCACCTGGCAGGTCTTTAATTCAGCAGACATCACAAACACTCCATGTCATACTGTAGATATTTATAGTAAGACATGCATATCTGACGGATTTTTGATAAATGAGTGAATCATTTTACATGTGATGCTCAGATAATGACAATGTGTATAACATTGGTGTCAAATGAAAACTACTTACACTACCGTTCAAAAGTTTGGGGTCACCCAGACAATTATTTTGTGTTTCCCATGAAAAGTCACACTTATTTACCACCATGAGTTGTAAAATGAATAGAAAATATAGTCAAGACATTGACAAGGTTAGAAATAATGATTTGTATTTGAAATAATAATTTTTTCCAGATACTCAACCTGCTCAAAGGAAGGTCAGTTTTATAGCTTCTCTAACCAGCTAAACTGTTTTAAGCTGTGCTGACATGATTGCACAAGGGTTTTCTAATCATCCATTAGCCTTCTGACGCAATGAGCAAACACATTGTACCATTAGAACTAGGGATGGGCATAATTTACCGATTAACCGATAATTGATCATTAAGAATTTCACCGAGGAAGTTCATTTTCGTCGACAAACCGTTTTTTTTTTTTTAAACAATCCGAGGCCTAGTGTACGGCCGTCCTCAAACAATGCAATGGCAAAATTTGGGCACCAGGGGGCAACATTACACCATCGCCGTACCCTGGCGTGCCTCAGTTGATACACGCGGGCTTCCGTAGGGCAATCGCCAAATCATTAAGCGGTTACGGCGAAGTGTTGCGTGGGACCATTTCAATTTAAAAAATGACCAGGTGTACTGCAATCACTGCAATGCAGCATACAAATATACCTCATCGACAGGGTCCATGGAACACCCTTATTACGCAAAGAAACCGCCAACAGTGGTTGCGCGCTGAGTAATGGCGGTCGTGAAGATTCTTTTTTTTTTTCAGAAACTTTATTGAGAAGGTCATGAAGATTCGGTGTACACACGTCGAGGGAAGCTGCAGGAGGCGGCGTAGTAGCTCGACGGGAAGACTATTTCGCACAAAATGGCACAAGAGAACAGCAAAAAGTTCTGCGCGGCTAGACTAAGTAACACGAGCGATAGAGCAATGAATGCGGTCTTCGTTTGTTGGGTGGCCCCGGCAGGGAGACAAGGTGGGTAAAACGTCTCGGCCAATCAGCTTGCGGGGTGAAACGTCTCGGCCAATCACCTTGCGAGATTCCCGAGCTGAGCCAACACGAGAACAGAGAGAGGGCTCTCCGTGCACCTGATGTTATAATGTAGTCTACCTGCCTTGTTACGTACCTAAAAATGTTAATGATTAACCGATTATTAATCATTAATTCTCCCGACGATCGGTGAAGAAAATTTCACCGAATGCCCATCCCTAATTAGAACACTGGAGTGATAGTTGCTGGAAATGGGCCTCTATACACCTATGTAGATATTGCACCAAAAACATTTGCAGCTAGAATAGTCATTTACCACATTAGCAATGTATATTAGATATTAGAGTGTATTTCTGATTAGTTTAAAGTTATCTTCATTGAAAAAACAGTGCTTTTCTTTCAAAAATAAGGAAATTTCTAAGTGACTCCAAACTTTTGAATGGTAGTGTATATCCAGAGCTTTTACTTATAAACATGAAAGCACCAAGGTGCTGATGCCTCGGTGCCATAGCCTTGGTGGAGGTCTGCATTCTTGGATCATCACCAAAATGTTATGGGTTCCTCTCTGACCCAAGGACCACCTCTGGTAAAAATTTCATCCAAATCCATCCAGTAGTTTTGGAGTATTCTTGCTAGCACACTGTGAGAAGATAAGAGCCTTGGTGGAGGTATGCGTTCTGGGATCATCACCAAAGTATTATGGGTTCCTCTCTAGTCCAATCCAAACACAAAAGAAGAGCACAGTGGCAGACGTTTTAAATGGCGGAAGTGATGGAGGTACGTGAATACAATGACAGTCAAGATGAACAGGAGCTTTTGCTGTTTAGTGGCAGAGGAAGAAAACAGACGGGCAAAAAGACAGACATTTGTTCACCCAGTATTGGCAGATCGCTCAGTACTTCCCTCTGACGGGAGTTTCCGGGCACATGCGCATTTCACTGTGACCATTTGCAGGCGAGGAATGTGGGGACTTGTAGTTTTTAGCGATGAACTGAAAACCTCGTCCTTCCTCTGCAAAACTAAACAGCAAAACCAGTGTGAAAACAATTGATGTGATGAATAAATGGTGTAGTTGCTGAATACATGTTTTTTTTCAGTAGCCACTATTTTATAACAGTTCAGCTCCACGTGCTGTAAAAAAGGTGCTTTATTGTACTGTAACAAAGTCTCACTGCCGCCTGTAGTGGCCTGGCATAGTTATTACAATACCTTTTTTTCTCAGCTCCATTGACGGTAAAGGTGAGTTAAATTTGCGTTTATTTTGAAAACAAAGCCTTATCTTGGAATTCTAGCAAATTAAAAGTCAAAAAAATATGGCAATACAATGATAGAAGCTTTTAGTTGTGCTTAATCTTGACCGGGCGAGCTGAAACAGACAGGCGGACAGACGGTTACACATACAAACACAGATGCATTGAGTGATTACCGTATGCCTCTGTTTTCACCGAGGCCTAAAAATAAAAATAAACAGGAATCTTAGATTGATAGACTGATCATTTTTAAATGGATGTTGTAATAAAACAGCTTTTGTTTATTTTGATACCCTGCCTTAACACTGGTCAGAGGCGAACGTTCACATTCACTCAACAATTGAAAAGTAAAAATCATCAAAAGCAGTGGTGATTTTCATCTGACAGTGATGATAAGCTGTGAAGGCTTTGACAGTTTCACTTAGAATCATTAATTTTAATCAGTGAGTCATATACACTGGCTTTTTATGCAGATTTTATTGCAAATTTTGCACACGTATCAAAACACTAGTTTATTTGCATAAATAAGAAATTCTGATATATTGTGAACAGCAAGCTGCAAACCTGGTATGGTGTCCATGAGAGATGTGTAGAATTCTCATTGATTTTAGGACTTCAAGGTTTATTGCTTATTTTAATGCTTTTGTCATCTCTTCGGTGTATGAAAGGGCTGTTTCCTTGTGCCTTTGGGCAAGGAAATTGGTCCTGACCGTCATTTGTGCCTATGCACTAAATGGTGGTTCAGAACACCCACCCTTTTTGGAGTCTCTTGACTGGTGTGCTGCAATGTGCTCCTTTTCAAGACTCCATTGTCCTACTGGGGGACTTCACTGTGCATGTGGGCAGTGACTGTGAAACCTGGAGGGATGGGATTGGGAGGAACAGCCTGTCCAATCTGAACCCGAGTGGTGTTCAGTTGTTGCACTTCTGCGCTAATCACAGCTTGTCCATAATGAACACCATGTTCAGGAAAAAGGTTGTCATTATGTGCACTTGGTACCAGGACACCCGAGGTCACAGGTTGATGATCAATTTTGTTATGGTGTCATCAGACCTGTGACCATAGAGTGGATATAAAAAGTCTACACACCCCTGTTTGAATGTCATGTTTTTGTGATGTAACAAAAAAAAAAAATAAGACCAAGATAAATCATTTCAAAACTTTTTCTACCATTAATGTGACCTATACCGTTACCAGAATGGTGGCTCAGTTGGTAGAGCATCCGCCCCACACCCAGGAGGCAGGAGTTCAAATCCCGGCCGGGTCATGCCAAAGACCATATAAAAGTGGAACTTCCTGCCGTCCAGCTTGGTGCTCAGCAATAATGGAATGGAGGAGGAAAATCTGTAGCGGCGCCTTGCATGGCAGCGGCCCTCTGATTCTACATATGGGGTGTGTGTGATTAACACTGTAGATAGAAAAAACACAATTTTGTTCTACTGTACATAATTGGTTGTATGGTGGAATGACAATAAAGGGTGATTTAATTTTAATTTAATTTAATAACCTGTACAATCCAATTGAAAAACAAACTGAAACCTTTTAAGGGGAAAATAAAAAATAACAACGACCTGTTTGCATAAATATGCACACCCTTAAACTAATACTTTGTTGCAGCATCTTTGGCTTTTATTACAGCACTCGGTCTTTTTTGGGTAGGAGCCCATCAGCGTGGCACATCTTGATATGGCAATATTTGCCCACTATTCTTGACAAAAAATGCTCAAAATCTGTCAGATTGCGAGGGCATCTCCTGTACACAGCCCTCTTCACATCACCCCACAAATGTTCGATCGGATTCAGGTCTGGACTCTGGCTGGGCCATTCCAAAACCTTAAGTCTTCGTCTGGTGAAGCCATTCTTTTGTTGATTTGGATGTGTGCTTTGGGTCATTGTCATACTGAAAGATAAAGTTCCTCTTCATCTTTAACTTTCTAGAAGGAGCCAGAAGGTTTTGCGCCAACACTGACTGGTATTTGGAACTGTTCATAATTCCCTCCACCTTGACTAAGGCCCCAGTTCCAGCTGAAAATAAACAGCCCCAAAGCATGATGGTGCCACCACCATGCTTCACTGTAGGTATGGTGTTCTTTTGGTGATGAGCAGTGTTGTGTTTGCGCCAAATATACCTTTTGGAATTGTGGCCAAAAAGTTCAATCTTGGTTTCAAAGGCCCATAAGACATTTTCCCACATGCGTTTCAGAGATTTTAAATGTGTTTTTGCAAATTGTTGTCGGGCTTGGATGTTTTTATTTGTAAGATAAGGCTTCCGTTTTGCCACCCTTGAAGGAAGATTGTTGTCACATGTACTTAACAGCCAGTATTTGCCAGAAACTCCTGCAGCTCCTTCAGTGTTGCTGTCAGCCTCTTGGCAGCCTTCCTGACAAGTTTTCTTCTCGTCTTTTCATCAGTTTTGAAGGGATGTTCATTTCTTTTTATTGTCACTGTTGTGCCATATTTTCTCCACTTAATGACTGTCTTCACTGTGTTCCATGGTATAGTTAATGCCTTGGAAATTCTTTTGTACCCTTCTCCTGACTGATACCTTTAAACAATGAAATTCCTCTGATGATTTGGAAGCTCTCTGCGGACCATGGCTTGTGCTATAAGATGTGACTACAGAAATGTCAGGAAAAGCCTACTAGAACAGCTGAACTTTATTTGGGGTTAATCAGAGGCACTTTAAATGGTGGCAGGTGTGTGCTGACTCCCATTTAACATGAGTTTGAATGTGATTGGTTAATTCTGAACACAGCCACATCCCCAGTTATAACAGGGTGCGCATATTTATGCAACCATGTTATTGTAAGTTTTATTTTTTATTGTAAGTTTGTTTTTCAATTGGGTTGTACAGGTTATAGTTCAAATTAATGGTGGAAAAAGTTTTAAAATGATTTATCTTGGTCTCATTTTTTTACATCACAAAACCTGGCATTCAAACAGGGGTGTGTAGACTTTTTATATCCATTGCATGTCTTGGACATATGGGTGAAGAGAGGTGCAGAGCTGTCAACTGATCATCATCTTGTGGTGAGTTGGATCAGATGGCAGGGGTGGCTGCCATTCAAACCCGGGTGATCCAAATATATAGCAAGGGTGTGCTGGGAACATATGGCTGAGGCCCCTGTCAGAGAGGTCTTCAACTCCCACCTCTGGAAGAACTTCGACATTCTGAGGGAGTCTGGAGACATGGAGTCTGAATGAGCCATGTTGTCCACCTCCATTTTTGAAGCAGCTGTCCAGAGCTGTGGTCGCAGGGTCATTGGTGCATCTTGTGGTGGCAATCCCTGAACCACATGGTTGACACCAGAGGTGAGGGGACCATCAAGCTGAAGAAAGAATCCTATCAAGGTTGGTTGACTTGTGCTAATTCTGACACAGCCGAGGTGTATCGGCAGGCCAAATGGAGTGCAACTTGGATGGTTGCTGAAGCAAAAACTTGGGTGTGGGAGGAGTTCAATGAGGCCATGGAACAAAACTTTGGGTTGGCCTCGAAGAGATTCTGGCAAACTGTTCGACGACTCAGGAGGGGAAAGCAGATTTGAGTGGAGATATTGTCAGGCGGTGGAAGCAATACTTCGATGATCTCCTCAATCCCGCTGACATGCCTTCCATAGAGGAAGTGGGGCTTGAGGATGACTCATTCATCACTGGGGCAGACGTTGCTGAAGTTGTCAAAACACTCTTCAGTGGTGGGGCCTTGGGGGTGGATGAGATTTGCCCTGAGTACCTCAAGGCTCTGGATGTTGTAGGGCTGTCATGGTTGACAAGCCTCTGCAACATTGCGTGGAGGTTGCGGACAGTGCCTTTGGCAGGGCAAACTGGGGTGGTGGTTCTCCTTTTCAAGAAGGGGGACTGGAAAGTGTGTTCCAACTTTAGAGGGATCACACTCCTCTGCCTCCCTGGGAAGGTCTATGCCAAGGTACGGCAGAGGAGAGTCCAACCACTAATTGAACCTCAGATTCAGGAGGAGCAGTGTGGTTTTCGTCCTGGCCATGGCACATGGGACGAACTCTTTACCCTCTCAAGAATCCTCGAGGGTTTGTAGGAATTTGCCCAACCAATCTGTGTGTTTTGTGGACTTGGAGAAGGCATTTGACTGCATCCCTCATGGTTTCTTAAAGTGAGGGATGCTTCAGGAGTGTGGGGTATTGGGCTTGTTGCTACTGACAAGATTTGTGCAATTCATGAAAGTTTATCATTACAACAACAATATGTGTGTCTTAGTTCTAATTTTCACTTACATTGCAAGCTGAAACCAAGACTGTAAGGAGATACAGTGGGGTTAAAAAAAGTATTTAGTCAGCCACCAACTGTGCAAGTTCTCCCACTTAAAAGATGAGAGAGGTCTCCAATTTTCATCATAGGTATACCTCAACTATGAGAGACAAAATTAGAACCCCCCCCCCCCCCCCCCCCAGAAAATCACATTGAAGGATTTTTAAAGAATTTATTTGCAAATTATGGTGGAAAATAAGTATTTGGTCCATAACAAAAGTTCATCTCAATACTTTGTTATATACCCTTTGTTGGCAATAACAGAGGTCAAACGTTTTCTGTAAGTCTTCACAGGGTTTTCACACACTGTTGCTGGTATTTTGGCCCATTCCTCCATGCAGATCTCCTCTAGAGCAGTGATGTTTTGGGGCTGTCGCTGGGCAACACGGACTTTCAACTCCCTCCAAAGATTTTCTATGGTGTTGAGATCTGGAGACTGGTTAGGCCACTCCAGGACCTTGAAATGCTTCTTACGAAGCCACTCCTTCGTTGCCCGGGCAGTGTGTTTGGGATCATTGTCATGCTGAAAGACCCAGCCACATTTCATCTTCAATGCCCTTGCTGGAGGAAGGAGGTTTTCACTCAAAATCTCACAATACATGGCCCCATTCATTTCCTTTACAGGGATCAGTCGTCCTGGGCCCTTTGCAGAAAAACAGCCCCAAAGCATGATGTTTCCACCCCCATGCTTCACAGTAGGTATGGTGTTCTTTGGATGCAACTCAGCATTCTTTCTCCTCCAAACACGACAAGTTGAGTTTTTCCCAAAAAGTTCTATTTTTTTTTCCACAATATTTTTATTGAACCTTTTTTTTTTTAATACAAACATAACACAAACAATCAAACACTAACACTAAAGTAATTAAAAAAAAGGTACTAAAAACACCAACAACCACTAGCAAAGGCAGGTCTTCAACAGTGCTCCTCTGTTTAGTCTAGGCAATCCATTACATAAGTATACATATTATACATTCACCAGTTTGGAATTTACAAGGTCCACACACATCATTCACCTTCTTCTTCAAAAGTTATGTTTAAATTCTTTACATAATCAATGAAAAGTCTCCATATATTCTCAAACACAATTTCCTTTGATTTCAGTATGTATGTTATTCTTTCTAGTGGAAGGTTTGTTAACATCTGTCTTAACCACTGAATCACATCTGGTCTATGAGTCTTTTTCCACAATAGTGCAATACATTTTTTGGCGTTAAGCAAACTGAGGTCTATGAATGCTCTCTCACTCTTATTAAAGTTATGCTTTTCTGGATACAGACCCAACAAAAACAGTTTAGGATTCAATATGATTTGTTTTTAAATTATTTTTTCAATTGTTACCCTCACCTCTTCCCAAAACATTCTAATTTTTCTACATTCCCATAAACAATGAAATAGGGTTCCTTTACTTTCCATACATTTTGTGCACGTATCTGGTATGTTTTTGTTATATCTATTTAACTCCACCGGTGTAACATACATCCGCATTAACCATTTAAAATGTATCAATTTAAGACGTACATTTATTGATTTGGTTTGAGCTTCTGCACAAGCCAGTTCCCATTGTTCCTCTGAAATTTCAGTTTGCAGGTCTTCTTTCCAATAATTCAATCTTTTCTGTGAGTTTTCACTTGAGGGTAATGTCAATGAGTTATAAAACTCTGAAATAATACCCTTTCTCTTACTATCTTTCGTCAAGATTTTTTCCAAGGATGAATAAGTAGGTCGGATGAGAGCATTATTTTAATTTGATCGAATAAAGTTCCTAAGTTGAAGATATTTAAAAAAAATGTGTTCTATTAAGATTAAATTTGATCCTCAGTTCTTCAAAAGACATTATGTCGTCTGAACCTGACAAATATAAGTCTCGAATCTTTTGAATCCCTTTTAAATTCCATACTTTAAATACAGGATCCGCTCTCCCTGGTTTAAAATATTGATTACCCCATATTGGGCTAAATTGGGACAATAAGTGTGGTTCTTTTAGATATTTTTTGGTTTCACACCATATTTTGATCATATGCTTTACAAATGGATTTTTAACTTGATTCTGTAATTTTTTTGCCGAGTCTGAGTATATGAATATGGGAAGAGGTAAAGGTAAATTGTATGATTCCATTTCAGTCCAGTGAGGGAGATCATTTGATGAAAAATATGTCATAGACCTCAGTTGTGCTGACCAGTAATACAACATAAAATTTGGACATTTCAGACCTCCACAATCAAATGGTAAATATAGTAAGGACAGACGTAATCTAGCCTTCCTATTGTTCCATATAAATTCCACTAACTTTCTTTTAATTCTTGAGAATAGATCTGAAGGTGGTGGAAAAGGAATGTATTGAAATAAATAAAGTATTTTGGGTAAGATATTACTTTTAAGTATATTAATTCTCCCAATCATCGACATTGGTAGTGATATCCATCTCTGAAGTAACTCATTAATGTCTGTCATTAAGGCTTCATAGTTGGCACTGGCGACTGATTCTAGCTTAGGCAAAATTTGAATTCCTAAATATTTAAACTGATTTACAACTTTGAATTGATTTACCTCAGGAGCTGGGTGATTTCTCTGGGTCTCATTTAGCATTAATATTGAAGATTTTGTTTTAATTCAACAAAGTCGGAATTGATTTTTTAAAATTCGACATAAACAAAATTATGTCATCGGCATACAGGGAGATTTTATGTTCTGTTGGTCCTATTTTAATTCCATATATTTGTGGATGTAAACGTACTGCCATCGCTAAAGGTTCAATTGCCATAGTAAACAGTAAAGGTGAAAGTGGACAGCCTTGTCGACATCCTCTATTGATTTTTATTGATTTTGAGATATTGCTGTTTGTTAGGATTTCTGCTGTAGCATTATTGTATATTATCTGAACCCATTTTATGCAATTATTTCCAAGTCCAAACCTTTGTAGGACTTCAAAAAGAAAGGGCCATTCGACCCTATCAAAGGCCTTTTCGGCGTCCAATGATAGGAGAGCTGTATCCGGTGCTTCTTTATTAGAATAGATAATATTAAATAGTCTTCTTACATTATGGAAGCCTTGTCTTCCCTTTATAAAGCCATTCTGATCTCGGTTAATAATATTTGGTAATATTTCTTGTAGTCGTCTTGCTAAAATTTTACAGATTATCTTAAGGTCAGCATTTAATAGGCTTATTGGTCTCATACAGTGGGGCAAAAAAGTATTTAGTCAGCCACCAATTGTGCAAGTTCTCCCACTTAAAAGATGAGAGAGGTCTCCAATTTTCGTCATAGGTATACCTCAACTACGAGAGACAAAATGAGAAAAAAAAAATCCAGAAAATCACATTGAAAGATTTTTAATGAATTAATTGGTAAATTCCTTGGTAAAATAAGTATTTGGTCACCTACAAACAAGCAAGATTTCTGGCTCTCACAGACCTGTAACTTCTTCTTTAAGAGGCTCCTCTGTCCTCCACTCGTTACCTATATTAATGGCACCTGTTTGAACTCATTATCAGTATAAAAGGCACCTGTCCACAACCTCAAACAGTCAGACTCCAATCTCCACTATGGCCAAGACCAAAGAGCTGTCAAAGGACACCAGAAACAAAATTGTAGACCTGCACCAGGCTGGGAAGACTGAATCTGCAATAGGTAAGCAGCTTGGTGTGAAGAAATCAACTGTGGGAGCAATTATTAGAAAATGGAAGACGTACAAGACCACTGATAGTCTCCCTCGATCTGGGGCTCCACACAAGATCTCACCCCGTGAGGTCAAAATGATCACGAGAATGGTGAGCAAAAATCCCAGAACCACACGGGGGGACCTAGTGAATGACCTGCAGAGAGCTGGGACCAAAGTAACAAAGGCTACATCAGTAACACACTACGCCGCCAGGGACTCAAATCCTGCAGTGCCAGACGTGTCCCCCTGCTTAAGCCAGTACATGTCCAGGCCCGTCTGAAGTTTGCTAGAGAGCATTTGGATGATCCAGAAGAGGATTGGGAGAATGTCATATGGTCAGATGAAACCAAAATAGAACTTTTCAGGGAAGTGTGTTCACCTCATCATTTTCATCTCGAGCCAGGGGAGTTATGACTCTCATACATAAAACAGTCCCATTTCAAGTGAAAAATGTAATTGGAGACAAATTAGGAAGATATCTAATCATCCAAGGATCTTTGTTATTAGAAAATATAAATTTGGTGAACTTATACGGTCCCAATATAGATGATCAAAACTTCTTTGCTAATTTATTTCTTATTTTATCATCACTTACAGGGCAACATATTATAGCAGGGGATTTTAATTGTACACTGAATCCCAGTATAGACAGATCAACAGGACTGGACTGTACGCACAATGGATGCAGGATGATCATTAATCATTTTATGAAAGAATTGAGATTGCTAGATATATGGAGAGAAATGAAACCACAAGTTAAAGCCTACTCTTGTTACTCTAATACCTACAAGACATTCTCACGTATTGACTATTTTTTGATCTCCACAGAATTAAGGTCCAAGATTCAAAACTGTTTCTATGATAACATTGTGATCTCTGATCATGCAACCTGCTGTCTAATATATGTAGATAAGAAATTGACAAAGGAACCAGGTAGGTGGCAATTCCAGCATAAATGGCTTCAGGATGAGGAATTTGTTAAGTACATAGAAAAACAGATGAGTTCTTTGATATCAATACTACACAAACATCAGCATGTATAAAGTGGGAGGCTTTCAAAGATTTTATTAGGGGGCATATTATTAGTTATACAGGTTCAAAATCTAAGAAGACTCGAGAGGAGAGAGTCCAATTGGAACATAAAATAAAAATTCTCCAAGAAAAAGTGTATGCAGGAAGTGACCCAAGGTTAGAGAACGAATTACTGATTCTGAGAGCTGACTGTTTGAGGTTGTGGACAGGTGTCTTTTATACTGATAACAAGTTCAAACAGGTGCCATTAATACAGGTAACAAGTGGAGGACAGAGGAGCCTCTTAAAGAAGTTGTTACAGGTCTGTGAGAGCCAGAAATCTTGCTTGTTTGTAGGTGACCAAATACTTATTTTCCACCATAATTTGCAAATAAATTCTTTAAAAATCAGACAATGTGATTTTCTGGATTTTTTTTCTCATTTTGTCTCTCATAGTTGAGGTATACCAATGATAAAAATTGGAGACCTCCCTCATGTTTTAAGTGGGAGAACTTGCACAGTTGGAGGCTGACTAAATACTTTTGTGCCCCACTGTATGCTGGTCTACAATCAATGGTATGAAAAAGTGTTTGCCCCCTTCCTGATTTCTCATTTTTTTGTATGTTTGTCACACTTAAATGTTTCAGATTATCAAACCGATTTAAACATGAGACAAAGCTAACACAAGTAAACACAAAATGCATTTTTTTTTCAATACTTGATTTAAATTATTTTACCCATGAAACACCTGACAGGAGGGGAATGGGGAGAGGAGGTGTGGGGAGGGGCAAAGAAAAGGGAGAGGGACAGACAAAGAAGACAAACAAACCAATAACTAAAACAAACAAAAGACAGACTGCTTATTCCACCGAAGAGGTCTCAACACGAGTCTGGTGTCCGTACCTGTTAAAGGAGAGACATATGTGTTTGTGCGTGTGTATGAGAGCACGTGCAAAATAAGTGTGTGCATGTGAGTGGTTTGTCAGGAAACACACAAAGAGGGCAGCCGGTCACAGCACCCCCCTGCCCCCCCGGGAATCCCCGAGCAAGCAGGACAATGCCACCAACCCCCACAGAGCACAAATATCCGAGGCCAACAAGCCCCAAAAGAGCCAGGCATCTGCCCCAGGAGGGACGGCTGATGGAGGCCAGGCTGGCACAGCCGGCCCCCGCCTCCAGACCAGCCAACCCCCCCCCCCCCCCCAATGGGGCCAACACCAGCCCCCGAACCCCAGGCACCAGGAATTCAGCACCGTCACCCCCTGGGCTGGAGACCGGCCTGTGCCTCCTGCTCATGACTCCCCCAGGCACCCCCCACAGCGGACCTGCCCCCACCCAAGCACCAACGCCGCACACCCCGGGGACCCCCATGCCCAAAGATGCCCCCCCATCCAGTGGAGCCCATGCAGCCAAGAGGCACTACTCCCTCAATCCAGCACCTCCCGACCAGCACACACACCCATTCCCACCCTCATGCTGTCATACGCACCCACATGCACTCACTCACTCTCGCTTGCCCTCTCCCCCACACAATCCCACACTTGGGCAACAGCGGTGGGGAAGACTCTACCCCCCTCCCCCATACACTAATCATGATGGGTGTGTGTCAGTTGTGTGATGGGATTGTGTGCAGGTGTGTGAACTACCAGAGTGCAGTTAAAATTGGGGGGATGGTGGTTGGAGCACCACTAGCCACTATGATAGGCTGCAGGGCTCCCCACACCCACTCCCACATATCTTGCACTCACGAACATACACCACAACAATAATCACAATAATGAACAATGGGCCGGACTCTTACGGCGCCCCACACGCCAAGCGACATGCCAGAGCGCCCACCAACCACCCAACCCGGACACACACCAACAGGGGCAGGTCACCCCACAGCCACAGTCACCCTGGAGCAAACCAACGGCAACACGGCCACGTATGGGTTGGTGGCCATTGGTGCCATTAATTTATCCCATCTTTGGAAAGCTGAGTTCAATTTCTCTAGCCACACCCAGGCCTGATTACTGCCACACCTGTTCTCAATCAAGAAATCACTTAAATAGGACCTGCCTGACAAAGTGAAGTAGACCAAAAGATCCTCAAATGCTAGACATCATGCTGCAATCCAAAGAAATTCAGGAACAAATGAGAACCAAAGTAATTGAGATCTATCAGTCTGGAAAAGGTTATAAAGCCATTTCTAAAGCTTTGGGACTCCAGTGAACCACAGCGTGAGCCATTATCCACAAATGGTGAAAACATGGAACAGTGGTGAACCTTCCCAGGAGTGGCTGGCCGACCAAAATTACCCCAAGAGTACAGCAACAACTCATCCGAGAGGTCACAAAAGACCCCACAACAACATCCAAAGAACTGCAGGCCTCACTTTCCTCAGTTAAGGTCAGTGTTCATGACTCCATCATAAGAAAGAGACTGGGCAAAAATGGCCTGGATGGCAGAGTTCCGAGATGAAAACCACTGCCGAGCAAAAAGAACATAAAGGCTCGTTTCAGTTTTGCCAGAGAACATCTTGATGATCCCCCAAGACTTTTGGGAAAATACTCTGTGGACTGATGAGACAAAAGTGAAAATTTTTGGAAGATGTGTGTCCCATTACATCTGGCATAAAAGTAACACAGCATTTCAGAAAAGGAACATCATACCAACAATAAAATATGGTGATGGTAGTGTGATGGTCTGGGGCTGTTTTGCAGCTTCAGGACTTGGAAGACTTGCTGTGGTAAATGGAACCATGAATTCTGCTGTCTACCAAAAAATCTTGAAGGAGAATGTCCAGCCATCTGTTCGTGACCTCAAGCTGAAGCGCACTTGGGTTCTGCAGTAGGACAATGATCCAAAACACAGCAGCAAGTCCACCTCTGTATGGCTTAAGAAAAACAAACTGAAGACTTTGGAGTGGCCTAGTCAAAGTCCTGACCTGAATCCGATTGAGATGCTGTGGCATGACCTTTAAAAGGCAGTTCATGCTTGAAAACCCTCCAGTGTGGCTGAATTACAACAGTTCTGCAAAGATGAGTGGGCCAGAATTCCTCCACAGTGCTGTAAAAGACTCATTGCCAGTTATCACAAATGCTTGATTGCAGTTGTTGCTGCTAAGGGTTGCCCAACCAGTTATTAGGTTTAGGGACAATCGCTTTTTCACACAGGGCCATGTAGGTTTGGATTTTTTTCCCCCATTAATAATAAACACCTTCATTTAAAAAGTGCATTTTGTGTTTACTTGTGTTGTCTTTGTCTAATATTTAAATTTGTTTGATGATTTGAAACATTTAAGTGTGGCAAACTTACAAAAAAATGAGAAATCAGGAAGGAACATACAAAAAAAGAGAAATCTGGAAGGGGCAAACACTTTTTCACACCACTGTAGCCATGAAACATACATGGTTGGGAGAGAAGAAGGGAGACTGCTTTGAACATCATGCATCGCCAATATTATCTCCTGTATTGTACAATATAAAATTAATAATAATGTTTAAACTTCCAATGGATCAGTGGTTTAGTGTGTTTATTGAGTTGAGTCTGGAGTGCTAAATTAAAAATTTTCACAGGATTATGAGCTATTTGGCCTCTATATCACCATTGTGAGAGTTTGGTTCATGCTGCCAGTAATCAGTCAAACTTGTTCCCAGTGAGAGATGGACTCTGCCAGGGCTGCCTTTTGTCACAATCCTGTTCGTAATTCTTATGGACAGGATTTCTAGGCACAGCCAAGGAATGGAGGGTGTCATGTTTGGTGACCACAGGATCTCGTCTCTGCTGTTTGCAGATGATGTGGTCCTGCTGGCTTCATTGAGCAATGACATACAGCTCTTACTGGAGCAGTTTGCTACTGAGTGTGTGCCGGATGGAATCGGCACCTCCAAGTCAGAGTCCATGGTCCTCAGCTGGAAAAGGGTGGATTGTCCTCTCAGGGTTAGGGACAAACATCTGCCCCAAGTGGAGGAGTTCAAGTATCTCGGGTTCTTGTTCACGAGTGATGGGAGAATGGAGTCGAAGATTAACAGAGGAGTCTGAGTAGCTTCTGCAGTGATGCAGACCTTGTATTGGTCTTTTGTGTTGAAGAGGGAGCTGAACTCTAAAGCAAAGCTGTCAATTTACTGGTCAGTCTATGTTACTACCCTCACCTATGGTCATGAACTTTGGGTAATGACTGAAAGAATGAGATGAGATTCAACTTTATTGTCATTACACATGTATGAATACAAGGTAACGAAACGTGACTTGGCATTTGGGCACGCTCTGCAGAGCGCATCCAAGGCCGGGGCAGCCACTAGGCGCCAGTCATAAAGAAGAAAAGAAAAAAGAAAAGAAATGATATGACACAATAGGCGAGAGAAAAAAACATGTTTTATCAAATTGACGCTTAATGGGTAAGCGAAATTTTGATTGCAGGCAAAAAACCCCTCAATGCATATTTAGCAGTAGTGGACAATCACACAGCAGAGGGAGGGAGAGCAGTGTGTGTATATTTGCATGTCATTGTGTAGTGTAAATGTAACAGTTGTTAGTGAGCAGCAGAGGGCGCCTCCTGGCAGTGGATAGATGTTATAATCATGTGACTTATAAACAAGTCCAGAGTTCAGAGTCTATCTCTCTTTCTCTCTTGCTTGCAGAAGGCACATGGGCATTGTCCTTGAGAGTCCAATCCGCTGACGACAACAACTGATTGTTGATTGTATGGGTAGACATACGAGCCGGTTCTTCCGCTAATCTCAGTCAGGAGGAATGTAAACATGGGGCAAACAAGGTCAAATCAAATCAAATCAGCACAGTGCACTCAGAGAGTAGAATTTTGTCCTCACCCGTGTAATTCTGTGCTTCCATTATATATGCAGGCTTAAACTGTTTTTCCATAGAGAGCACAGGGCTTTCAGATGTATTCCTTCACTGAATCACTGTCATTCAGTTCACCGTTTGCCGCTACTCGTGCCCTCCCCAACTGGTTGAATTTGATGAAGGAGCTGGCTGGGTCCGCTTGATCCGCTCTCTCACCTTCCTTCAATTTCTGATGTATCAGGGAACTCCACAGCCAAAAATAGAAGTCCTGAGATCATAGCCAATAATATTGCCATAGACGCATGGATTCCAATGTCCATGAGTCTCTCGTAGGTTCCAATTCTTGGGCTCCCCCTTGGCCCAATTCTTGTTGAAAATAGTGACAATAGCACATTTAAGCCGCTTCCAAATCCATAATTTCCGTTTAGATTAAGATTCAGCAGAAGAAGAGCGACTAAACACAGACAAAAACGCAACATTGCAAAAGCTGGGAATAGATCAGGAAGGCAGGGGAGGAGGGAAGAAAAATGCGACTGCTCTCTCTCAAGGCAAGAAGGAAAAAAAAAAAAATGAGGTCATGGATACAAGTGGCTGAAATAAGCTTTGTTCATAGTGTTGCTGGACTCACCCTTAGAGATAGGGTGAGGAGCTCAGTCATCTGGGAGAGGCCCAGAGTAGAACTGCTGCTCCTCCACATTGAAAGGAGTCAGTTGAGGTGGTTTGGGCATCTGATCAGAATGCTTCCCGCTTTAGGTGTTTTGGGCACATCCTACTCTGAGAAGACCCCAGGGCAAACCCGACACGCTGGTGAGACTATCGCCACTTTTCTACTAGCACCTACTCAGCTCGACTTGCCCCAACTCTGCTTGGCCTGACACGATTTAGGCTATTTTCCATTACAACTGAGTACCACCTCAAGGTGGGTGGGTTCATTACAGGAACGTGGCCCGTTAACCCGTTATGTTGTTCTCATGCTGATGTTTTGCTGTCAGAAGTGAATACTTATTAATACTTATAATTCATACTTATTAATTGTAACCCATGGAAAACAGATGGAAAGCAACCACTGGCTACAATCTGGCAAGTTTACATTGATTGATAGCAATGTTCATCAACTTGCACTGTCCTTGAAAACAGCAATTTACAATTTACAGTAAGCGCAAAATACAAGCAAAGCACGGAGTTACTCACCATCTTCCCCATGAGCAGCCATCAGCTTGGAGACCTCCTGGTATACTTTTTCATTTCGGGCTCTTTGCCAGCAATGGAGCTGAAAAGTTCGTAGGCTGAAAAGTTCATAGTGTTCAAAGTTCAAATTTGACCAAGTGTAGTTTATTTTTCAAGTGCAGGGAGCCAAGCGCTGCAACACCGATGGAAGAAGTATGTACATCGTAGGGGAGACTGTTGAAAAATAACCATATTTGGTCAAATTTGACCACTATTTGAACTTCTCAGCCTATGAACTTTTCAGCCCCATTGCTGGCGGAGCGACCCGAAATGAAAGTATACCAGGAGATCTCCAAGCTGATGGCTGCTCACGGGGAAGATGGTGAGTGTTTTGTGATTGTGATCGCTGATTATCACAGAAATAATAAAAACTCCCAGCCGAATTTACAAATGGTGGTTTTGAATCTTGTGAAGATGTCGCTCTCATCCATTGATGTTACGCCCTGGCCAATCAGTGGCCTGTGATCTGTTGATGTCACATTTTCAGCTCGACTCAGCATGGTTGGAACCTCACTTGAGTAGGTATCAATAATAGTACCTTGTACTAGGTACTAATGGAAAACCCTACAACCCGAGTAGAGTCAAGGCGAGTCGGGCTGAGTAGGTGCTAGTGGAAAAGGACCATTAGTCTCCCAGCTGGCCTGGGAATGTGTTGGTATCCTCTCTAAAGAGGTGGAGCAGGTGGCTGGGGAGAGGGAGGTCTTGGCATCTCTACTTGGGCTGCTACCTCTGCTACCCGGACCCCTGGAAAAGCGGTAGAAAATGGATGGATGGATGAAGTTCAAAGTTGGAAACAGAAATTGTATCACATGGCTTCTGTTGTATTAATTTTTAGCTTTTTTATGTTTGAAATATTTGTAACCAAATTATTCTTCTATGTGTACCATGCCAGAGGGGACCGTTTTCTGCACAAAATCTAAAAACTGGTAGTAGTTGTTAGCGCTTGCTTGGAATTGAGTGCCATTTTTGTAGTTAAATAATTCACACTATTTGGCAAGGAAACCTCCTCTTTAAACTTAGCAGCTACTGCCTCAGTGTCAAAGGAACTGAATGAGTTTGTGATTAATTTCATAATGTCCTCCATTTTATGCATTTTGAGACAAAGCCTTTCAAGTTCAGTGCTCACTTTGCCTGAAGGTCACAGAAGCCTTCAGAGCAAGCTTCTTTCACATTATGTGTTTTATGGTCCTCTAAACGGCTCAACACCAAAGGGGCTCCAACATTAAGTCAAGAAAATTGCACTAAGTTGAACGTTATTGTTAATGGAAAGTATAAGGAATCAAATTAAGCATAAATGTGTAAAAGTAACTGAGGGGTTGGCCAGAAAAAACAACAGCTGGAGAAGCCATTTACGTATTTCAAAAACTATATAACTGTTTTGCAAACAAATAGTTTGTATATTAACAATTCTGAGTGCAACTGTAATTATTTTTTTCCATAAGTAACTTAAAGCTGTACTTTTAATGTGTTCCAGGCTGCTATTAAAACGAAACTTCAAGAGCTCGGTGCATATATTGGTAAGTGAACAAGATGATCATAATTGCCTGGGTGACAGCAGCTACTAGGTTGTTTGATCAAAACTACACAATTTATGCCCTTGTCGTATTATCTATTTCAGATGAAGAGCTCCCCGACTATATTATGGTGATGGTGGCAAACAAGAAAACCTCCCAGCAAATGGCCGATGATCTCTCACTTTTCCTCGGAAACAACACCATTAAGTTCACAGCTTGGTATGACAAAAAATGGTTTTGTTTTATTTATTTAATTTAATTATTTGTATCTAAGTTTTGGGCAGCTTGGTGGTGCAGTGGTTAGCACTGTGGCAGCACAGTAAGAGGGTCATGGGTTCAATCCCACCCTCTGATCATCAGTGACCCTTCTGTGTGGAGTTTTCATGTTCTTCCTGTGTCTGCGTGGGTTTACCCTGGCTACTCCGGTTTCCTCTCACAGGCCAAAAACATGCAGGTTAGGATGTTTGAAATTGAATAATTTTTGTTGTGTATCGGTTGTTTTACAGGCTCCATGGTGTCCTGGAGAAATTAAGATCTGTCGCTGGAGGTAAGCCGGTCTCTGTCATCAAAAGGTGGAATTTCTCCTCTGTTTGCCCTGTAAAATCAGTGTTGTTTTTTTTTTTCTTCTCCTTTTAGAGCCTGCATCCCTCAGACATCAGCTGCAGTCTGACAGTGACTCTGTGGCAGGGAAGAATCGAACAGCTGTCGGTGAAAATGGCAAAGCCGATGAGTTGAAGATGCTGACCGTGTCCAGCTCGCGCTCTGATAGAGTCGAAGCCCGTGTGTCCAGCTCTGCATATGAAAACAGGTCAGTGATGCACAAGGCTGCCAGTTGAATTAACTGAACAGTCAGAAGAGTCTTGGGCTGGCCTCACGCTAGATGCTTTTATCCCCCAAGTTTGGGTCGGAATCCTTTGAATCCAAATCATATTTATTATTGCTTAAGATCTGAAAGTCGTCCAGTGTGTAACCAGCTTTAGTTAACCAAACTAAAGTCAGATGTGTGTGATAGGTCTTTGTAGTTACTGGATAGTAGTAACATACTTCAACATAGTAGTAAACTCCTTGGTAAGAAATATATGCAACCTGGAGGCAAACAAATGTCCTTAAATTGTAGCCTAGTGATAAAAAAAATGTAGATTATTTTAACCTCCCTGTGACTGATTTACAAGGGAAGGGGGCTGAAAAGTTCATAGTGGTCAAATTTGACCAAATGTGGTTTATTTTTCAACCACAGGGAGCCAAGTGCTGCAACACCAATGGAAGAAGTGTGTGGACCGAAGGGGAGATTATGTTGAAAAATAAACCACATTTGGTCAAATTTGACCACTATGAACTTTTCAGCCTATGACCCCCCCCCCCCCCCCCACACACACACACACCCTGTATATTCCTCTGTAGTTAGGATTTTTATGTTGTTCTTATCCAGCCAAGAAGCTCAAAGCAAACAGGTATTTATATTAGGGATGCAATGAGCCCCCTCCATGGATCTCCACCTTACTGTGGTGGAGGGGTTTGGGTGCCCTAATGATCCCGGGGGCAACATGTCCCAGGTAGGGTCTCCTAAGACAAATTAGTCCTGAGTGAAGGGCCAGACCAAGAGTGGTCCAGTAGAGCCCTATGAAAAAGTTACAGCTAGGATCTAGTGTACCCAAAGGAGTCACAAGGGCCCACCCTCCAGTGGGCTCACCATCTGCAGGAGGGATCATGGTACTATGTGAACTGGGTGGCAGTCTGGGCTTCTCTGTTTGGACTGCTGTCCCCATGACCTACAGTCATGTGAAAAAAATTAGGACACCCTGTATAAGCCTCTCCGTTTTTTTTTTTTTTTTTTTTTTTTTAACATTTTTGGACATTGGATATTTAATATCAATGTTAAAAATACTGGGAGATTCATGTAATACAACTAAACAATTAAAAATGAATTAAAGACTTTTTTCAAATTTTCTGTAAAATGTAATTCTAAACAAATAGTGAGGAATAAATTAGGACACCCCCCATCTTTTTTAGGACACCCCCCACATTCATTCCCACTTAAAATGGCTAAAATGTTAAAAAATGCAAATAAAAACAAAAACAAGGTTCAACATATGATACACTACCGTTCAAAAGTTTGGGGTCACTTAGAAATTTCCTTATTTTTAAAAGAAAAGCACAGTTTTTTTCAATGAAGATAACTTTAAACTAATCAGAAATTCACTCTAATATCTAATATACATTGCCACTGTGGTAAATGACTATTCTAGCTGCAAATGTCTGGTTTTTGGTGCAATATCTACATAGGTGTATAGAGGCCCATTTCCAGCAACTATCACTCCAGTGTTCTAATGGTACAATGTGTTTGCTCATTGCGTCAGAAGGCTAATGGATGATTAGAAAACCCTTGTGCAATCATGTTAGCACAGCTGAAAACAGTTTAGCTGGTTAGAGAAGCTATAAAACTGACCTTCCTTTGAGCAGGTTGAGTATCTGGAAAAATATATTATTTCAAATACAAATCATTATTTCTAACCTTGTCAATGTCTTGACTATATTTTCTATTCATTTTACAACTCATGGTGGTAAATAAGTGTGACTTTTCATGGAAAACACAAAATAATTGTCTGGGTAACCCCAAACTTTTGAACGGTAGTGTAGATATGTGAACATTTCTTAATAAAGAACTGAATATTTAACGGGGTGTCCTAATTTTTTTCACACGACTGTAGACCCCGGATAAGCGGTAGAAGATGGATGGATGAATGAATGATTAATTCACATTTATTTATTCAGCTGACTGCCATCGGCCAGTCTGCAAATAACATTCACCAGTGTGAGTGCCCAAGGTTTATCTGGTATGTCCGAGTTGTGTGACATGGATTTTGTCCTGAAACAAACAGCAGTAGGCTACAGCTGCAAAATCACAAAACAAAGTATTTCAGCTTGAATGACTTCAGTGGTTAGGTCATGTCTTTATAATGCATTTATTTCTTCATTTCCCTGGCCTTAAATGGGGAATTGATGAAAATGTCAAAAAAGAAGCAGTCTGTCAGCTATCAGCCCTCAGCCAAGTTATAAAAAAATATAAATATTGGTGTGAAATTTCACAAATGGTGCATCCCTAATTTATGATTAATTTTATTACTATTCACATTGGCCAAAATATTATTAAGAAGGAATTTCCCATCTGTTTGTCATCAGGAAAGGAAGTTTGGACAAGAGTTCTTCTCGACACTCCTCAACCATTAAGCCCATAGTGGAGCTGCTCCCGTCTGAGGCGGTTATTGACATCAAACCTGAGATGGATGATGACCTCATTGGTGATGAATCTGTAGAAATCAGCACAAACCACAGCCGTACTCACAGCAGACCAACCGCTGAAATCTACAGACCAGGTCAGAGTAAATTTACATCTGTGAGCGCTGTGGATATTTCTCACCCCACAGAAGGATCATCCCACACCAGACAGCAAGACAGCAGAACATCCAGAACTGGAACCAGCAAGGTACTGCAGCACATTTTTATCCAGTATTCTGTTTTTTTTTTTTTTTTGAACAATAAAGATCTATAACAACACTATTGTATTTGTTTGACTCAGCATGAAGAGCTGTCTCGTAAACGGAAGGCTCCAATGGCGAGTTCTGTGTTTCGAGTGAACCGAGGAACAGACGAGGACAGTGACGACATAGAAGAAGATGATACCAGCTATGGTGCTAGAGGACTGTCCAGCAGAGTGTCGTTCCCCTCCAAACCAGAACGGAAGTCAGTGTTGAGACCTCATAGATTATATTGATAGTTCATCTGTAGCTTTATCTGATTTAAAAGATGATTTCATAGGTGGAGCTGTTATAATTTGTTTGTACAGTGGGGCAAAAAAGTATGTAGTCAGCCACCAATTGTGCAAGTTCTCCCACTTAAAAGATGAGAGAGGTCTCCAATTTTCATCATAGGTATACCTCAACTATGAGAGACAAAATGAGAAGAAAAAAAATCCAGAAAATCACATTGAAGGATTTTTAATGAATTAATTGGTAAATTCCTCGGTAAAATAAGTATTTGGTCACCTACAAACAAGCAAGATTTCTGGCTCTCACAGACCTGTAACTTCTTCTTTAAGAGGCTCCTCTGTCCTCCACTCGTTACCTGTATTAATGGCACCTGTTTGAACTCGTTATCAGTATAAAAGACACCTGTCCATAAGCTCAAACAGTCAGACTCCAAACTCCACTATGTCCAAGACCAAAGAGCTGTCAAAGGACACCAGAAACAAAACTGTAGACCTGCACCAGGCTGGGAAGACTGAATCTGCAATAGGTAAGCAGCTTGGTGTGAAGAAATCAACTGTGGGAGCAATTATTAGAAAATGGAAGACGTACAAGACCACTGATAATCTCCCTCGATCTGGGGCTCCACGCAAGATCTCACCCCGTGGGGTCAAAATGATCACGAGAATGATGAGCAAAAATCCCAGAACCACACGGGGGGACCTAGTGAATGACCTGCAGAGAGCTGGGACCAAAGTAACAAAGGCTACCATCAGTAACACACTACGCCGCCAGGGACTCAAATCTTGCAGTGCCAGACGTGTCCCCCTGCTTAAGCCAGTACATGTCCAGGCCCGTCTGAAGTTTGCTAGAGAGCATTTGGATGATCCAGAAGAGGATTGGGAGAATGTCATATGGTCAGATGAAACCAAAATAGAACTTTATTGTAAAAACTGAACTTGTCGTGTTTGGAGGAGAAAGAACACCATACCTACTGTGAAGCATGGGGGTGGAAACATCATGCTTTGGGGCTGTTTTTCTGCAAAGGGACCAGGACGACTGATCCCTGTAAAGGAAATGAATGGGGCCATGTATTGTGAGATTTTGAGTGAAAACCTCCTTCCTCCAGCAAGGGCATTGAAGATGAAATGTGGCTGGGTCTTTCAGCATAACAATGATCCCAAACACACCGCCCGGGCAACGAAGGAGTGGCTTCGTAAGAAGCATTTCAAGGTCCTGGAGTGGCCTAACCAGTCTCCAGATCTCAACACCATAGAAAATCTTTGGAGGGAGTTGAAAGTCCGTGTTGCCCAGCGACGGCCCCAAAACATCACTGCTCTAGAGGAGATCTGCATGGAGGAATGGGCCAAAATACGAGCAACAGTGTGTGAAAACCTTGTGAAGACTTGCAGAAAATGTTTGACCTCTGTCATTGCCAACAAAGGGTATATAACAAAGTATTGAGATGAACTTTTGTTTTTGACCAAATACTTATTTTACCGAGGAATTTACCAATTAATTCATTAAAAATCCTTCAATGTGATTTTCTGGATTTTTTTTCTCTCATTTTGTCTCTCATAGTTGAGGTATACCTGTGATGAAAATTGGAGACCTCTCTCATCTTTTAAGTGGGAGAACTTGCACAATTGGTGGTTGACTAAATACTTTTTTGCCCCACTGTATCTGTCTCTGATAGGCTCGTAGAATGGAGGGTTAGTACTAGTGAAGTGCTTTGAGTGGTCTTTGAGACCAGAAAAGTGCTATATAAGTACAGGTCTTCATCCTTGCAGTCAGTTTTACAGAAGTAACAGATGCTTTATTCATGCTACAAGTTTTTGTATTGTGCTACATCACTATGAACCTCAGTGGCACCAGTGGTATGAGCAAAAAAAGTTAACGTGCAGCTCTGACTATCATTGTCATCACTTGGCCATTGTTCTGTTTTGAAACAATAAAGAATATTGAGGAAATCCCGGCTGACAAGATGGTATAGGTGCTACTTTGAAGCACAAGCTAAAAGTGAGTGCGTATTATTTGGTTTGAGATGCTTCAAGGTCAGCTCACTCTTAATAGCCGTGCGGGTATTCCGTTGGGAGGCAAAAACAGTAAATATAGAATGTTTAAAATGATCATGTTGAGCAGCAACAACCCTCGAATCAGGACACCAGATCAAAACTAAAAGTTTTTTTTAAAGATTTGACAATGCTAAAGACCCCACACATGACGATTAAAACCCACAGCTTTAACGGTTTTCAGTGCAGCATTGTGAACAAGATGGCCAGTCACACACAGTCATAGTCAATTGTTGCCAGATTTTGTGAGAAAAACAGACAACTCTGAAAACAATCCCCCAAAACACAAACTGTGACTGGTAAACTTGGATGACTTTCTGGAGGGAACCCCCCCTCCACCCCCCAAGCCCAGAGTAACAGGAAAAGAAATCAGAGCTGTCAACTCTGGTCTGAACTCTGGAAATCTCACAAAATCTCGCAGTCAAATGTGACTTTAGAGTGAACAAACACGACAAATATCACTTCCATCTTCTGTCACGTTGCTGTTGCCTGACTGACTATTTATTATGTTTATGTAATTTACTTTTCTTCTGACAGCAAGATGACCGCGCCGCCTGTGTTTCTGGCTGCTGGTCGTCTCCGCTTGTTTGTCCTGTTTTTGATTGTGTTATTGTGTCTGGATTATGTGCAATCAGCCATTGTTTATGATCGCCAAGTGCTGCTGGATATTCGATCTTCCATGGTGGGGTTTGGCTGTCATAATCAGGAGGGAAGATTCTTCCATCGGTCTCTGCGTTTGCAACTTCCCGTTGGTACCTGGGATCCCCGCTGTGGTTATACTGGCAGAAAGCGATCCAAACCTCGGGGAAGACGTACAGGTGCCGCGGTGAAATCCAGAAGGCTTGCGCGGCTTCGCCGTCTTGCTCGCTCCACCTCATCTTCTCCTAATGCTGCAGCTGGTCTCTTTCCTGGATCCTGGCCCTCTGGTGTGCCCAGAGTGAGGCCATCATTTCTCCAGCCTGTTTTCCCTGTTCTACCGTGTCAACTGGCCTTCTCCCTGCTCTGAGCCAGCAAATCCTCTGCAGGTAGCGGGTGCCTATGTCAACTTTCACCAGCCCCCATTCCTGGCGAGACTGCTGCTGTTACAGAGCCCATCCAGCTGGTGTTGCTTGCACATTCCATCGCAAATAAATCATTCTTTTTGAACGATTTATTCATTACTGCAGGGCTGGACTTTTTATTTCTTGTTGAGACTTGGCAGAGAAGTGAGGAATTTACCTCCTTAATTGAACTTTGTCCACCGGATTGTACCTTCTCCTGTGCTCCGAGATTGACAGGCCGCGGCGGTGGTCTGGCCATCATGAACCGGCGCCGCTTCGTTACACGGATGGTGAGCCATGGAACTTTTTCATCATTTGAACTGATGATTTTAAAAATTGGCTCCTCAAACCCATTTTATTGTGTTTTAATTTACCGCCCTCCAGGAGTTTATGCCTCTTTTTTATCTGAGTTTAGTGATTTTTTAACTTCTATTATTAAATTTGAGCAGATTTTATTACTTGGAGATTTTAATTTGCATATTAATGATCCCAGTGACAGTTTTGCAGTTAATTTCTTGGGTATGATTGAATCATTTAATTTTGTTTTGTGTCTGTCTGGCCCTACACATATAAAAGGAAATACATTTGATCTTGTTTTTAAACTTGGTCTTAATGTGAATAGTGCTCAGACTAAGGAGCTTCATGTGTCAGACCATTTTTGTGTTCTTTTTAATTTATCAGTTAAATCAGTCTGTTACACTGGCAAGCGGGTAAAATGCTCTCGTGTCATTGACCAGTTTTCAGCTGTGAAATTTTCTGCTGCCTTTGACAGCAGTGTGGTTTTATCCTCTGATGATGACACTGAGAGCTTGGTCTGCTCTTTTAACTCACACTGTTCAAGCATCTTAGATGTAGTTGCTCCCTTTAAAGTCAGGACTGTTAGGACATGCTGTTAATTTATCCCCCTGGTTAAATGATGATCTCTGTTGTTTTAGACGTGAATGTCGGAGGGTGGAAAGACTGTGGAAGTCCACTATACTTGAGGTGCATCAATTGTACCTTAAGGAGCTGTTAATTGAATTTAACAATGTGATTAAAATGGCAAGAACTTCTTATTTTTCCAACATCATCTCCTCCAATAGTAACAATCCAAAGATCCTTTTCAGCACAAGAGACAGTATAGTTAATCCTGTCAGTTCTGCTCCCCCCTGTTTATTCAATTAATGACTAACAAGTTTCTTTCCTTCTTTGTTGATAAGGTCACTGCTGTCAGGGCTGATTTTACTCATTCCTTTCCCCTAATCCTTGATTGTCCTAACAGACAGGCCTTTTTAAGTGATTTTACCCCAATTTCTTTTGAGAATTTGTTAGTGTTGGTGAGCTCCATGAAATCCTCCTCCTGCGCTTTAGATATTTTGCCTTCCTCAATGTTAAAAGAGGTAATTGGCTCAGTGGGTACATCTTTGGTTAATATCATTAACAGTTTACTTGAATCTGGTTGTGTACCCTCATATTTTAAGCATGCAGTTGTGCAGCCACTTTTAAGAAAACCTAACCTTGATCCATCTGTTTTTAAAAACTTCAGGCCAATTTCTAAGCTTCCTTTTATTTCCAAGCTTTTAGAAAAAGTTGTTGCCAAGCAGCTCACTGACTTTCTGATTGAACACAATATTTTTGACAAATTTCAGTCAGGTTTTTGTCAGAAACACTTGACAGAGACTGCTCTTCTTAGGGTGTCGAATGATATTTTAATGTCATCAGACTCTGGCAAATGCTCTGTTTTAGTGTTATTAGATCTTACTGCAGCATTTGATACTATTGATCATTGTATTTTGTTACAAAGGCTTAGAAATTGGGTAGGTATTTCTGGAAAAGCTCTGGATTGGTTTTTCTCCTACCTTTCTGGTAGGAGTTTTTCCGTGGCTGGTGGCTCTTATTCATCTGATTCTGCTCCTTTAACCTGTGGGGTGCCTCAGGGTTCTATTCTGGGTCCACTTTTATTTGCCCTATATATGCTGCCACTTGGTTCTACCATCAGCAAATTTAAAGGTGTGTCTTATCACTGCTACGCTGACGATTTACAGCTACTTTTCTCTTTTAAACCTGACCATGTTGACAATTTAAAAATTATTCATGATTGTCTGTCCGCAATTAAGGACTGGATGTGTAGTAACTTTTTGCAACTTAATGCTGATAAAACTGAAGACCTTATTGTAGCACCTGATAATCTAATTTCTAAGATGGTTAATAGCATTGGTTCATTAAGCTCTAACGTACGGTCTAATCTAAAAAATCTTGGTGTCATTTTCGATCAATCGATGACCCGGAGTTGTTTTTTCCACCTTAGGAATATATCCAAAATTAGGTCATCGGTTTCCTACAATCAGTTAGAAGTCATTTTTCATGCCTTTGTTTCTTCTCGTTTGGACTACTGTAATGCTCTTTTCACATGTCTTAGCAAATCCTCTTTACACCACCTACAGTTAGTCCAGAACTCTGCTGCCATATTACTTACTAGGTCCAGTAGATTCTGTCATATCACTCCCGTTTTGGCCTCCTTGCATTGGCTTCCTGTAAATTATAGAGTTGATTTTAAAGTTCTTGTTCTTACTTATAAAGCCATTCATGAATTCAATTCAATTCAGCTTTATTTATATAGCGCCATTTCACAACAACAGTCATCTCATAGCACTTTCAACTGTAGGGGGAACCCGCACAGTTGCAGAAAGACTCCAGCAATCAGGCGATCCCCTGTGAGCAAGCACTTGGCGACGGTGGAGAGGAAAAACTCCCTTTTAACAGGAAGAAACCTCCAGCAGAACCAGGCTCAGGGAGGGGCAGTCATCTGCTGCGACTGGCTGGGGGTAAGGGGACAGAGAAGATGAAAAGAACAGACATGTAGAGAGCAAACAGCATGATGGGGACTCAGTCTATGAGAGAGAACAAACAGGTGTTAATAACCAGCAAAAGAAAAAAAATATTTCATTGAGAGTGAAGAAAGGAGTGAGGGCCAGTGCATTATTGGAGGTCCCCCGGCTGACTAAACCTATTAGCAGCATAACTAAGGGAGGGTTCAGAAACACATGATCCCTCCCTAATTGTAGGCCATATCAAAAAGGAAGGTTTTAACCCTATTCTTAAAGGCCAAATGTCACGTAACAGGGTCCTTAAAATGTCTTGAAACTAGATATAAAAGGGAACCGATCCGTTCGGGTCTTGGTGCATATGCTTCAGTAACGCCGGAATATTCGTTAATTTAAAACTGCCGCGCTTGGCCTGACGTTCCTACTCACGGCCCTCGGAATCGCCTGGGGAAGAAGGCGGAAGTGACGAAATTGATTGTACCTTAGTTTGATGCTTGGGGTATCCCGATTGATTGTTTATATGGAGACTGGAAGATTGAAGTGAGCAACAAGAAAGAAAAAATTGGATATTTCACCCATACCTTAAAACGGGGCTATAAGGGACAGCTGGGTAATAAGGAACACTTTTCTGGGAAATGTTTTCATACCTGTCAAAGTGATACATTTTCGCCGTATTTTAATACCGTAAAACGCGGCTATAAGGGACGGCGGGGTAATAAGGGACACTTTTCTGGGAAATGTTTTCATACCTGTCAAGTGATACATTTTCGCCGTATTTTAATACCGTAAAACGGGGCTATAAGGGACGGCGGGGTAATAAGGGACACTTTTCTGGGAAATGTTTTCATACCTGTCAAGTGATACGTTTTCGCCGTATTTTAATACCGTAAAACGCGGCTATAAGGGTCGGCGGGGTAATAAGGGACACTTTTCTGGGAAATGTTTTAAATGTAATTCGTGTTGTTATTGTCATATATTTTAAGGATTCATGGATATTTGACAATAACAACACAACTCAGCGTCCGGCTCAAAATAAAAAAAGCAGAATTCTGGATTTGGAAGGCGATTCCTTTCTGTTCCGCAGCTGCAGGACAGCTGAAAATGTGAGGCCATCATCCTAATGACTTCTAACAGTAGTGAGAATAGCTCCCGCTGAGCGATCTGCCCGCCCCGGCCATCAGCCTAATGATTGAGTCCACACTTCTAACAGTAGTGAGAATAGCTCCCGCTGAGCGATCTGCCCGGGGCGGCCATCAGCCTAATGACTGAGTCCACACTTCTCAATGTAGTGAGAATAGCTCCCGCTGAGCCATCTGCCAGCACCCTAGCTGTTGGGGTCTCACACACACGACGTGTTCCTCAACACACTCAATAATTTTTTTTCCCGTATATTTTTCTTTTGGGTGTACAGAAATGGCAATATGCCCGTATTTGCTAAAATTGCATTTTCCCTGTATTAAAATACGGCGAAAACGTCTCTCTTGACATGTATGCGCCTCCATTCTCATATTCATCTGGTCAATTTCTTGACAGCAGTGGCTCTCCTCCACTGTAATAATAATGGCTTCCGAGAAATCAATATTTATGGGGCGCCCTCGACAGACCCCCTTCGGCTTCCCAATTCTGGAGGCGATTAATGTCCAATTCAATGACATTTTCCACTGGTTCTGCTCTCTGGTCATCGTCGGAACTGTTGTCATCAGACAAAGCATCTGATTCCGTCTCGGACGGCTCGAACCTGTAAGGTTCTATGCCTCTGTCACTGTCTGAACCACTGACAAAAAAAAAGACAAAAAAAAAAGACAAAACTAAACTAATTTGTTCACAATCGCTGTCACTTTCCGTCATGATTGTCCAATGTTGATAAGTGTGAATGTGGATAGGCAGGGCAGCCAGGGTGAAATTTGTGACGTCAAAATCATGGCCGCGGTCTGGATTGGCTGTCACAAGCCAGTGAGCAAGGCGGGGCCTTCGCCTGGTGTATTTTGTGCAATTTGTAAATACGGGTGGGTGATATGGTCTCCGGTATGAATATTTGGTTGAAGCTATGTGTATTTTATCAAAATTCGTTGTCATTTAGAAAAAAAAATTACGTGACATTTGGCCTTTAAAAACAGAGATCGAGTCTGACTCCCGAATCCAGATTGGCAGCTGGTTCCACAGGAGAGGAGCTTGATAACTGAAGGCTCTGCCTCCCATTGTACTTTTGGAGATTCTAGGTATTACAAGTAATCCTGCATTTTGGGAGCGTAGTGCTCTGTTAGGATAATACGGTAGTATCAGATCTTTTAAATAAAAAGGAGCCTGATTGTTTAGAGCTTTGTAAGTAAGAAGAAGGATTTTAAACTTAATTCTAAACTCTATGGGAAGCCAATGAAGGGAGGCCAGAACTGGAGAGATATGATCTCTCATTCTAGTACCTCTTAAAACTCTTGCTGCAGCATTTTGGATCAGCTGAAGACTTTTTAAAGATGCTTTAGGACAACCTGATAATAAAGAATTACAATAATCTAATCTTGAGCTAACAAAAGCGTGGATCAGTTTCTCAGCATCACTCTGAGACAAGATGCTCCTAATCTTGGCAATATTACGCAAATGATAAAAGGCAGTCTTAGAAACAAATTTTAATATGTGAATTGAAGGACAGATCTTGATCAAAAATAATTCCGAGGTTCCTCACAGAGCTATTAAGAGAAAGAGTAACCGCATCCAAACTGAAAGTTTGATTTGGAAAGGTATTTCTAAGGTTTTTTTGGACCAACAAGAATGACTTCAGTCTTATCTGAATTTAATAGCAGGAAATTACAAGTCATCCAAGCTTTGATTTCCTTAAGACAGGCTTCCAACTTGGCTAATTGATTACTATCATCTGGCTTCATTGACAGGTATAATTGTGTGTCATCTGCATAACAATGAAAATGTATAAAGTGCTTTCTAATAATGTTGCCTAACGAAAGCATATATAAACTAAAAAGAGTAGGGCCTAGCACAGATCCCTGTGGAACTCCATGACTGAGCTTTGAGTTGAAAGAAAACTCATTATTGACATGAACAAACTGGAACCTATCAGATAAATAAGACCTAAACCACTGCAACGAAGTTCCATTAAGTCCAACATAGTGTTCTAATCTATCAAGTAGAATATTATGATCGATGGTATCAAAAGCTGCACTAAGGTCTGAAAGGACAAGTACAGAAACCAATCCATTATCAGATGCGATGAGGAGGTCGTTAGTGACCTTCGCTAAGGCTGTTTCAGTATTATGATGGATTCTAAACCCAGATTGAAACTCTTCAAATAAACCATTTCCCTGCAGGTGGTCAAATAATTTCGTAGCAACAACTCTTTCTAAGATTTTTGAAATGAATGGGAGATTAGAGATTGGTCTATAGTTAGCTAGAGCTCCTGGATCTAACGTTGGCTTTTTGAGTAAGGGTTTAATTACAGCCGTTTTAAAAGCCTGCGGTACATGGCCTAAAGTTAACGAAGAATTGATTATATGAAGACTAAAGCTACCAATAAGTGGGAAGACTTCTTTAAATAACCTGGTAGGAATAGGGTCTAAAAGACAAGTTGAAGGTTTGGATGAGGAAACTGTTTTGTCTAACTCACAAAGGTCAATTGGAGTAAACTCATCAAGACAGATATCAATAGAAGGAGTTGTAGTAGTTACTGTATTTAAGGTAATGGTGGGAAGAATGTGATTGATTTTATCTCTGATGGATGAAATTTTATTATTGAAAAAGTTGATAAAGTCCTGACTAGTAAGCTCTAAGGGAATGCTAGGATTGACAGAGTCCTGACTCTTTGTCAACCTGGCTACAGTACTGAAAAGAAACCTGGGATTATTCTTGTTCTCTTCTATTAATGCAGAATAATAACTCGTTCTAGCTTTTCTAAGAGATTTTTTGTAAGTTAAAAGATGATTTCTCCAAGCTAAATAGATTTCATCTAAATTAGTGGAGCACCATTTTCTTTCTAATTGACGAGTCTTCTGTTTCAAGCTACGAGTTTCCGTGTTGAACCAAGGAGTTAGAAATCTCTGATTAGACTTTTTCTTTTTTAAGGGGGCCACCAAGTCTAGAGTCTGATGCAGAGAAGCTGTAACACTGTCTACCATGCTATCAATTACAGAAGGAGCAAGCTGTCTATAGCTTATTTCTGTTGTGTTGACACATGGCATAGAGGAAACAATGAAGAGGCGCCTTTTTTATATTAGTGACTTGCTCCATCTACACCAGCCCAACAGGTCCCTCAGGTCTTCTCATCAGAATCTATTGGTAGTCCTTAGCACTAGGCTCAGAACCAAAGGTGATAGAGCCTTTGCTGCTGTTGCTCCCAGACTTTGGAACTCCTTACCTTTTGAACTTTTGAAGATCTGCACCTTCCATTGATGTTTTTAAGAAGCAACTAAAGACCCACCTTTTTAGCCTGGCTTTTTAATTAACTATGTGTTGATTGTATTTTTATGTGCTTTTACTGTTTACTTTGTTTTTATTTTTTACTGTTTTATGTGCCTGTGTTTTTATTTTGTTTTTTTACCATGTTAAGCACTCTGTGACTCTGTCTGTGAAAAGTGCTCTATAAATAAAATTATTATTATTATTATTATTATGTGACAGTGTGTGCTTGTCCTCACACAACAGGATATTGGATTGTAAATATTTTATCATGCTGGTTATTTATGATTGAGTTCAGAGGAGCCCAGACATTTTTCCAACAGATTGAAACACTCGTAACACACCTCACACCACAGGAAAATCTTATAAGATAACTGACATAAACATCAAGATAATCATGGCTTCCCTAGGATTGTTAGAAAGGGAGAATCAAGCACAAAGTCAACCAGATTACTGTATCTTGTGAGTGGAAAACTAGGTGAATTCACTGCTGCACTCTATAACTGTTGCTGCATTGTATTTGTTTGTGTTGTTTTAGACCTACTCTTCCACCAGCCAAGCAAGCCAACAGAAACCTGATTCTGAAGGCCATCTCTGAGGCGCAGGACTCGATCACCAAAACTACCTCTTTTCCAGCATGTGCGTTCCAGCTGCCACATTCATGATCATCCTGTAGTTCAACTCTGTTGGTGGTGTTAATGTTCTCCTATAATGTTTTTTTTTGTCCCCGGTAGTGCCACAGAAACAGACTGTTCCTGTAGCGCCTCGAACCCGCCTGGCTAACAGTGAGGAGATGACTGCAGCCATCCAGCTTGTCCAGGAGCACCTTCACAGCCTGGTCCCCAAGGTGCAGGCCCACGGTGCTGCAGGTCTACCTCCTTCCAGAGCACCCGGTATGCATAACATAAGGCCATGACATCCGGAAAGTGTTCTAATGTGTATGGAGATAATTTATAGTAAATGGCTACAGTCTGAAAGAGAAACCTCAAGCTCACACTCACTGTTAACTCACTCATTTTGTCGACTTTATTGTATTATTGTTTTTATTCTAAAAATCCTTTGCTCCCTTCATGTGCTTGATGTTTTATTTTACAGGGTGTGTGCAGGTCCATAAAACATCTACATGTATTTATATGTTAAAGCTGAAGTAGGTAACTATGAAAACAGAATGAATTTTGAGTTATTATAATGCTAAATGATCTTTGGCAAATCTCAGAGACCCCTCCCAATCCCTCTCGGCTGGCTGCCAAACAGCATGTGCACGAGTAATAGGGCTGGGCAGTTTGTGTCAAGGTGAGTAACACAGGCTCAAACACAGGCAGGAGTACAGTGCAAAAATGATGATTTATTGACAAAAACTGTGACAAAAGAAGTAGCAGCACGGGGGCTGAGAACACACAAACAACCTGGGCTGACGGGCTAACAGACTGACAGGGAACATGGAAAAACACCTTGCACAAACTCGGATGCACATATGTAGACAGGGGAGTAATCAAGATAACGCATAACAGGTGGGAAACAATCAAGGGTAATGGAGAAGCACCGGACAGGTAGGGCTGAACAGACAGAGCACACTGGGACCAAAATTACAAATGATAAACACAGCACAGAGAAACACAATAAAAGATGAGGACATGGCTGAACTCATGTCCTGAAGATAACAGAAAAACAAATATGAACATAAAGCGAGGACATCAGCACGGTCATGTCCAAACCCTTACAGTACCCGCTTCTAAAGGGTCGGAGACCAGACGACCCATAGCATAACATCAACAAAAATGAAATAAAGTGCAGGCATGAGAATGCTTACGAGACAGCCTTCAGACCTCAGCCAACAGAACTTGTAGATTCACTATTGAAATGAGTTGAAAATGATATGAAAAATATTCCATGTAATAGTACGATTGCACTAGAAATTATACAACCCCCATTGCAAATTGTTATTTTCAAAATCAAACATTTCTTGTAAATACTTAACATCTTTTCTGTATGTTTATTCATTCTTGTTTCTTTTGTTATAAATTTGCATTTTTTTTCTTCCCCTCATAAATTTGTAACTTTCTTGTAAATTTGCAAATGTGACCTTGTGACAGCTTTTTTCTTTTCATTTTTTTCTTTACGTAATTTGCACATTTTTTCCCTTAGAAATTTGCTACTTTTATCAAATAGATTGTGACATTTTTCATGTAAATACAGTATGAAACATTCTTCTTGTAAATCTGAAACTCTTTCCTCATAAATTTGCGTGTTAGTTGGCTACTTCTTTCTTGCGAACAATTAAAGTTGTTTAGTAAATTTGCATCTTTTTCTATCAGTTTACACATTTTCTATCATATATTAGCAGTTCTTTTTTTGTCCCCTTCATAACTTGGGTGACTTTCTGCAGGGTTTCCTTTGGTAACATTTCCCGGTGGCAGCCCACCACGCTTGTAAATTTCCCGCCACTCTGAGGAAATATAAATTTAAGAAAAAAATATGAAGGAATTACGGTCCGCAAGCACGCACACGAACAACGCGCATGACCGTCATCCATGCGGAGTTCAGAAGCGCTGCACCCACGTGACTGCTCCAGTCACCAGGCAGAGTGTCTCGCTTGCGTCACTGTCCGAGAGAAACATGAGTTTATTAAAGTACTTTAAGCGCGGAAAAAAATCAGAAGAGGTATGTAAGCAGTGAAGGCATTTATCGTGGTTTTAACCCACTAGCAATGGGAGCAATAATGGAAGAGTCGCTTAGCTAACAGATGTGGTTAAGAGCTCGAGTTGATTCATTTTGTCTTCTTTTTAATTATTAGTTTTTTTGTTTTTCTGATTTCAAACAAGAATAAAAAGGTGTTTTTACCTTTATCTTAGTTAATATTAACTAATTTATGTTCACTATTATGTACCTGGCAAGTTAAGATGACCAAAATTCACAAAGTCAATGACTTTAATCTGTCAGCAACCTTCAGACAAACCAAACGTGCCAATATTTGGATTTCAAAATAAGGGAGGTTTGTCCTGCGGTCTTGGTGGTGAGGAGATTTCTAAAAAAAACTATAAATACATAGAAATATTATAACAGAAATAACTGCATCTTTGATCATTTAAGTTAATTTATTTCATTAAATACAATTTTATTAATTCTTTTTCTTTGAAATCAGAGTTAAATTATTGTTCAGTTCTGGCTCTGCAAAATTATGGTCAGAAATGTAAATTGTTATAAGGAAAAAGTAAAAAAATTACCACAGTCTGTTTCAAATTTATTAAAAAAAAAACATTAATTTTATTTTAAAAAAATAGACAAAAATTAGCCATAAAATCATCCACAAACTTATAATAATATAATTATTATAATAATAATAATAATAATAATGGGCGGTGCGGTGCGCCAGCACAGCAACTCACCCTTGGCCATGGGATCCCTGGTTCGATCCCAGCCCCTGACCAACAGTGATCTGTGTGGAGTTTGCATGTTCTCCCCGTATCTGCGTGGGTTTACTCCGGGATTTCTCCGGTTTCCTCCCACAGGCCAAAAACATGCAGGTTAGGTTAATTGGAGACTCTAAAGTGGCCCTAGGTGTGAATGTGTGTGTGAATGGTTAAGGGATAGCGCCGTACCGTGGCTGCTTCATCCATCCACTGGATGCCCTCAATTTCCCCTCTGGGAGTCAATAAAGTATACAATACAAAATAATAAAGTCTCAAATGTACAAGAAAAGTCAATTTTACAAGAGGAAATTACAGATTTGGGGAAAATGGTTTCAAATGTAGATAAATTTACAGAGAAAAGTAGAAAACTATAAGAAAATTGTTAGAAATTTTGGAGAAAAAACTCAAACCTTCAAGATTGAAGCCATTACTCAAGTTTTTAAGTAGGTGCTCTTTATACCCTTAACTCAACTAGAAATTTTTGGTTGCCTACTTTTAATTATTAATTTCAAAGCACTGCTTTTACATGAGTAGAATTTCTGGTTACTATACCCACCTCTGATCATATAACACAGGGTTACAAAAATAATTTTTTTGTAAGTTGTCTGTGTTTTTTCAACTGATTTCAGACAATTTTGCACCACTGAATCCGAAAATGACATCCGTTTCTCTCGATCAGGTCAGGTTTTATGCTAAGTTGACTTTTTAAAAAATCTGATCTTCTGACTAAATCGATTACATTTTTGTAACATTATCGGTTGATTTGTGTTAATATTTCTCATCCGAAATAGATTAAGAGAAAAAAATCATTTTCTAACACAATTTATTGATTAAATGTTACAAACTTTGATTACTGTAAATTGAATAGTAGACACTGATAAAGGTAAGTACATGTAAATTGAATGTTATGTCATCATTGTTTAAAATTCAGAGCTTCAACTTCCGTTTATTCGAACCTCTAGAATGCTCAGTGGCAGGGATGTCTCTCTTCAGAGTCCAACAGTAATTTAGCCATCATGACAATTTATGACATCATGTCATAAATTGGCGCATGCAAACTCTTCAGAGTTTGAGAAATTTCAAGAAATAAAGAATTTTGCATCATATAAAGCGAAAATACTCGTACATGTAAACAAAAACGTAAAAAAACATGTGGCCATAATTCAAAAAGTTGACCTGATTGAGCAAAACCAATGTGACTTTTGGATTCAGCACATCAAAGTTGTCCTAAATCAGCTAAAAAAACCCCCCCAGACAATAAATTTGGTGTTGATCAGTGACTCATGCATACTTAAATTATAATTTAAGTATGCATGAGTACATTACTATTATGAATGTTTTTTTCCCTTCCCTACTTTCTCAATGAAAAAAAAAAGAAACACTAGAATAAAAATACAAAAAATACACACATTTTTGTCATTTATGTAAACCATGACAAAAGAATCCTGCAGGACAAAACATGACACTTGATATTTTCTAACCCGTTTGTATACCATCATAGACAGAGAGAGAACCTGAATTAGACAGAGCTCAGAGAGGGCAAGATGAGACGGAAGAGAGGAGCCAAGGAGAAGAAAGTGTTCAGGCAGAGGGTCCAGGAGAGGTGAAAGCAGAGGAAGGAGAGAAGATGACACCAGTAAAAAGTCCAAATGCAGGACATCTGAGTGGGACCCCAATTGGCCCAATATTCCAACATTCAAGCCTCGGTTGTACACTACTTCAAATAGGAAGTTCCATATGCAAAGTCACTGTGCAAAATTAAAAAAAGAAATAAATAGTATAAAATTAACATATTTTGATTACAATAGTGCCGTGTGTTTTCTGCCTCCCTCTACCCTCCCGGAAAAATATGTTGCCACCGAGCCAAGGTCTTTAAGCCAGAGGAAACACTGACTTTCATGTAAATTTGCAAACCTTTTCCTTATGATTTTGTGACTCCTTTTAACCATAAATTTGCAGTTTCCCCCCCTTTTTTTCCTCTTTTTTGTCTTGTGTAAGTTTACAGTTCTTTTTTGTTTTTTGTCACAGCCACTTTAAATCTTTTTAACTATTTGCCATAGGTCGAGTATTGCAAAGATTGAAAAATAGCAGTGGAGGCCAAATAATATCAAGTAATACAGTTTAAATGGTGCAGTGTAAAGCACAGGAGCATGTTTTTTTTGTTTTTTTTTCCACAATATCTTTATTGAACCTTTTTTTTTTTAACAAACATGATACAAACAATCAAACACTAACACTAAAGTACTACAAAAAAAAATGCACTAAAAACACCAACAACCACCAACAAAATCAAGTCTTCAACAATGCTCCTCTGTTTAGTCTAGACAATCCAATACATAAGTATACATATTATGTTCACCAGTTTGGAATTTACAAGGTCCACACACATCATTCACCTTCTTCTTCAAGTGTTATGTTTAAATTTTTTACATAATCAATAAAAGGTCTCCATATATTCTCAAACACAATTTCCTTTGATTTCAGTATATATGTTATTCTTTCTAATGGAAGGTTTGTTAACATCTGTCTTAACCACTGAGTCACATCTGGTCTATGAGTCTTTTTCCATAATAGTGCAATACATTTTTTGGCATTAAGCAAACTGAGGTCTATGAATGTTCTTTCACTTTTATTAAAATTATGCTTTTCTGGGTACAGACCCAACAAAAACAGTTTAGGATTCAATATGATTTGTTTTGAGATTATTTTTTCAATTGTTACCCTCACCTCTTCCCAAAACATTCTTATTAATCTACATTCCCATAAACAATGAAATAGGGTTCCTTTACTTTCCATGCATTTTGTGCATGTATCTGGTATATTTTTGTTATATCTATTTAATTCCTCCGGTGTAACATACATCCGCATTAACCATTTGAAATGTATCAATTTAAGGCGTGCATTTATTGATTTGGTTTGAGCTTCTGTACAAGCCAATTCCCATTGTTCCTCTGAAATTTCAGTTTGCAGATCTTCTTTCCAGTAGTTTAATCTTTTCAGTGAATTTTCACTTGAAGATAGTGTCAATGAGTTATAAAACTCTGAAATAATACCCTTTCTTTTACTATCTTTCATCATCATTTTTTCCAAGGATGAATAAATAGGTCGAGTGAGAGCTTTATTTTGATTTGATCGAATAAAGTTTCTAAGTTGAAGATATTTAAAAAAATGTGTTCTATTGAGATTAAATTTGATCCTCAGCTCTTCAAAAGACATTATGTTATCTGCACATGGCAAATATAAATCCTGAATCTTTTGTATCCCTTTTAAATTCCATACTTTAAATACAGCGTCCGCTCTCCCTGGTTTAAAATATTGATTACCCCATATTGGACTAAATTGTGACAATAAGTGTGGTTCTTTTAAATAGTTTTTAGCTTCACACCATATTTTGATCATATGCTTTACAAATGGATTTTTAACTTGTTTTTGTAATTTTTTTACCGAATCTGAGTATATGAATATGGGAAGAGGTAAAGGTAAATTGTATGATTCCATTTCAGTCCAGTGAGGGAGATCATTTGATGAAAAATAATATGTCATAGACCTCAGTTGTGCCGACCAATAATACAACATAAAATTTGGACATTTCAGACCTCCACGATCAAATGGTAAATATAATAAAGACAAACGTAATCTAGCCCTCCTGTTGTTCCATATAAATTCCACTAACTTTTTTTTTATTCTTGAGAATAGATCTAAAGGTGGTGATAAGGGAATGTATTGAAATAAATAAAGTATTTTAGGTAAAATATTACTTTTAAGTATATTGATTCTCCCGATCATCGACATTGGTAGTGACATCCATCTCTGAGTTAACTCATTGATATCTGACATTAAGGCTTCATAGTTGACACTGGCGACTGATTCTAGCTTAGGCACAATTTGGATTCCTAAATATTTAAACTGATTTACAACATTGAATTGATTTACCTCAGGGGCTGGGTAATTTCTCTGGGTCTCATTTAGCATTAATATTGAAGATTTAGTTTTATTTATTTTATATCCTGATATTTCCCCAAAATTCTTTATTAAATTCAACAAGGTTGGAATTGATTTTTTTAGATTCGACATAAACAAAATTATGTCATCGGCGTACAGGGAGATTTTATGTTCTGTTGGTCCAACTTTAATTCCATATATTTGTGAATGTAAACGTATCGCTATCGCTAAAGGTTCAATTGCCATAGTAAACAGTAAAGGTGAAAGTGGACAGCCTTGTCGACATCCTCTATTGATTTTTATTGGTTTTGAAATATTGTTATTTGTTAGGATTTCTGCTGTAGCATTATTGTATATTATTTGAACCCATTTTATGAAATTATTTCCAAGTCCAAACCTTTGTAGGACTTCAAAAAGAAAGGGCCATTCAACTCTATCAAAGGCCTTTTCGGCGTCCAGTGATAGGAGAGCTGTATCCGGTGCTTCTTTATTAAAATAAATAATATTAAATAGTCTTCTTACATTATGGAAGCCTTGTCTACCCTTTATAAAGCCATTCTGATCTCGATTAATAATATTTGGTAAAATTTCTTGTATTCGTCTTGCTAAAATTTTACAGATTATCTTAAGGTCGGCGTTTAATAGGCTTATTGGTCTCATATTTTCACATTTATTAGAGGGCTTACCTGGTTTTGGCAGCAGTATAATTAAGGCATTATTTATGTATGATGGTAAATTATTATTTTGAAATGCTTCTAAAACCATTTCCAAAAAAGGTTTTATTAATTTATTCTTAAATTTTTTATAAAGGTCAACTGGAAGACCATCTGGTCCTGCACTTTTTCCTGATTTCATATTATCAATGGCTAGCCCAACTTCTTCTTGACTAATTTTAGACTCCAATATCTCCCTGTTTTCATTTGGAATACACGGTATAGATAGTTCGTTCAAAAACCCATTTAGTTTTGTTAAATCAGGTTCATTTTTGGTATCATATAATTTTTCATAGTAATCTCTAAAGGCTCTATTAATTTCTAAAGGATCTATAACTACCTGTCCATTACTTATAATACTGGTAATTGGTGTTTTAATTTCTAATTGTTTAATCTGCCATGCTAATAATTTTCCTGATTTTTCACCTTGTTCATAAAAAGATTGTTTCAATCTTAGAAGACTCGAGGCAGCTCTATTCGCTGATTTTTTATCGTATTCAGCTCTCAAAATCAGTAATTCATTCTCCAACCTTGGGTCACTTCCTGCATACACTTTTTCCTGAAGACTTTTTATTTTATGTTCCAATTTAGCTCTCTCCTCTCGAGTCTTCTTAGATTTTGATCCTGTATAACTAATAATATGTCCCCTAATAAAAGCTTTGAAAGCCTCCCACTTTACACATGCTGATGTTTGTGTAGTATTGATGTCAAAGAACTCGTCTATCTGTTTTTCTATATACTTGACAAATTCCTCATCCTGAAGCCATTTATGCTGAAATTGCCATCTACCTGATTCCTTTGTCAATTTTTTATCTACATATATTAGACAACAGGGTGCATGATCAGAGATCACGATGTTATCATAAAAGCAGTTTTGAATCTTGGACCTTAATTCTGTGGAAATCAAAAAATAATCAATACGTGAGAATGTCTTGTAGGTACTGGAATAACAAGAATAGGCTTTAACTTGTGGTTTCATTTCTCTCCATATATCTAACAATCTCAATTCTTTCATAAAATGATTAATAGTCGTCCTACATCCAATGTGCGTACAATCCAGTCCTGTTGATCTATCTATACCTGGATTCAATGTACAATTAAAATCCCCTGCTATTATATGTTGCCCTGTAAGTGATGATAAGATAAGAAATAAATTAGCAAAGAACTTCTGATCATCTATATTGGGACCATATAAGTTCACAAGGTTTATATTTTCTAATAGCAAAGAACCTTGAATGATTACATATCTTCCAAATTTGTCTCCAATTACATTTTTCACTTGAAAAGGAACTGATTTATGTATGAGAGTCATAACTCCCCTGGCTCGGGATGAAAATGAAGAGGTGAATACACTTCCTTGCCATCTACTCCTAATTCTTTTAACATCCTCCTCTATTAGATGAGTTTCTTGTAAAAACACAATTTTTGAACCCATGTCTTTTATTTTATTCATAACTTGTTTAAGTTTTTTTAAATTTTGTAGACCTCTGCAATTCCATGAAGTTAAATTAAGATTAACACTTTGGTTTATGATCAATAGAGAGTTTGGGATTACCTTGCAGTGTAAACATGCTCATACAGAGAAGCAAAAACATGAGTGGTTGAACATTCATCCTACAAACTACACACAAACAAATTTCCCCTTCCCACACTTGTGGCAAACCCCCCAAAATCAAAAGAAAAATTCTGTCTCCCGATATAGCCATCGACCGTTCCACACCCACGGGGAACAGCCTAAGCCACTCCTTCTTCATCCTCCCAATCACCCTAACTCTACTGCTTTTAATGACGTAACATTAACTCTCCTCTGTAGTTTTCCAACTTAACTCCAAAATTTTTAACAACTTTGTACATCATAGTTTTTTTTGTTTGTTTTGTTTTTGTTTTGTTTTTTTAATATATAATACAATCTATATTTTGTAAACTTACTATTTACTTCAAGTCAGTCAGATGCCTGTGCAAATGCTTAATTATTCTACCTTATATTTTGTTCATGCTTAGCTCCCACCAGTCTCTTCTTCTTCTTTGATCTTCTTGATGAACTCCTGCGCCTCCTCTGGGGTCTTGAAGATGTGGGTTCTGCCCTCATACGTGGTCAGCAGTCTCGCAGGATAGATTACACCATGACGAATCCCAAGGTTGCGCAGCTCCTTACGTATGGGATCAAACTGCTTCCTCAATTGCTGGATTCCTGTGGCCAAATCTGGGTAGAACCGCACCTGCTGGTCCTGGTGTTTAATCTCTCCTTTAGCTCGTGCAGCGTTGAAGATCTTCATCCTGTCTCTGTTGCTAAGAAACTTCATAATTAAGGTCCTCGGCGGTCCCTTATCTCTCCGTGGGCCAATACGATGTGCATTTTCCAGAACCACTGCTGATTGCAACTCCTCGCTGCCCAGCACCTCCGGAATCCACTTTTCCAGAAAGGAACATACGTCCCGACCTTCTGATTCCTCTGGAAGACCCACCAGCCTCAAGTTATTCTGTCTCGACCGAGATTCCAAATCCAAAATATTATTTTCCAGAGATTTTTTTTTTTTTTCCAAAGTGCGCACCTTTAATTGAAGACGGGTGACGTCATCTTCAGCACTAGCGAGACGGAGCTCCATCTGCGCCGTTCGTTCTACACAGTCACCCAATTCCTTTCTTATTCCTTCCAACGCTGTCATAATCCCATCAAATCTAGAGGAAAAGTCCGCTCTCATTGAACTCATGGCAGCCATCAGCGCATCTGCGCCTCCCCCCGCAGACATCGCACCATTGCCAGCCTCCTCCGCCATATATGGAGTTTTATTTGCTGCGTCACAGACCTGAAAGTCCGTTAATTTGGACTGTTTCGGCGGCTCGCTTTTTCCTTTACCTGGTTTTCCAGCCTTAGGCTTCGCCGACATATCCTCGCCCAAACGCTGGGATACGTTCTGTCCCAAATGAGAGAGTTATTTGCCGATTCTTTTCCTCCAGGAGCAGAGCAGAGCGAGACACGTCCGTCTTACGTGGCAGCCATAACCGGAAGTGCACAGGAGCATGTTAATATTAGGCACTTAGCACTAAAGGTACAAGTCATAAACTTCCACATTCTGGCACTAATGCAACAAAGATATTATAGTTGGTCTTGTCCAAAATTGATGAACCTCAACACGATATGTCGTACATTGAACTTCCATCTGGTCAAAAAGAGAGAGACAAACCTTCAAAATAAGTTGATGACAACAAAACAAAAGGAAAAGCCCTCACCAGGTGGGTGGTGGGTGAAGCGGACTGCTCGACTTCCTGTACGATAGGTGGAGCAGACTGCTTGACTTCCTGGATGACGGGTGGAATGGACTGCTTGACCTCTGGAATGACGGGTGGAGGTCCCCTGACCTCTTGGACAACAGGTGGAGCAGACTGCTCGACTGCTTGGACAACGGGTGGAGGTCCCCTGATTTCTGGAATGATGGGTGGAGCGGACTGCTCGACCTCTTGGATGATGGGTGGAGCGGACTGCTCGACCTCTTGGATGATGGGTGGGGCAGACTGCCTGACCTCTGGAACGATGGGTGGAAGTCCCCTGACCTCTTGGACGACAGGTGGAGCGGACTGCTCGACCTCTTGGACGACAGGTGGAGCGGACTGCTCGACCTCTTGGACAATGGGTGGAGCGGGCTGCTCGACCTCTTGGACGATGGGTGGAGCGGGCTGCTTGACCTCTTGGACGATGGGTGGAGGTCCCCTGACCTCTGGAATGACGGGTGGAGTGGACTGCTCGACCTCTTGGATGACGGGTGGAGCGGACTGCTTGACCTCTGGAACAACAATGGGTGGAGGTCCCTCAACCTCGGGAACGGCAGGTGACTGAGGTGTAGCATGGTCCTCAGAGACAGCTGTAGCTGTAGCGTGCACCTCCATCCCAGATACAGGCACCTTGGACGTGGAGGGAGAAACAGAGGTTGGTGCCATGTCCAAACCAAAACAACCAGCAGAAAAGTTTGGTGGGGAGAGCTCAGAAGCAGATGGGAGCTGCAACTGGGTCTCCCTGCCAGGAGCAAGACAAGTCCTCTCTAAAACTGATGTAACAGTATTTACCATTGTATTTGCCCATTACATAGTGCTTTCTGGTCAATAAATCAATTTTATCATTTTCACTCATCATTGTACACATTGGAAATAGTGTATGGGGAGGTCATGTTTTCATTCATTCATCTTCTACGGCTTAATCCTTTTCGGGTTGCGGGGGGGCTGGAGCCTATCCCATCATCTTTGGGCAGGGTACACTCTGGACAGATCGCCAGTCCATCGCAGGGCCAACACAGAGAGACATACAACCATTCACTCTCACATCCATACCTAAGGACAATTTAGAATCCCCAGTTTTGATGCCAATTAACCTTGCTTGCATGTTTTTGGCATGTGGGAGGAAACCGGAGAAATCCCGGAATAAACCCACTCAGACACGGGGAGAACATGCAAACTCCACACAGATCACTGTTGGTCGGGGGCTGGGATCGAACCCAGGATCCCCCGGCCAAGGGTGAGTTGCTGTGCTGCCGCAGTGCTAACCACTCCGCCACCGCGCTGCCTATAAAGTTTGTGTTTCACATTTTGATCGTTTTTGTAACCATACTGTGCCGTTTCATTGTTTGCCCAGTTAGCATAGTGCAGCTGTCGTGTTGTTTATGTCTCTCCCATTCCAAATACCACTGCATGGGCTCTAATGGAACTGTGAAACTCACTGAAACGTATGTCTGACTCCCATTTGTTATCGGACTTGTTTTAATTTTACTTTGCATATGTATATCCTTGTAACATTATTACCAATGCCAAGGAGGTTGTTTTTGCCGGCGTCTGACTGGCTGTTAGCAACATTACTCAAAAAGTTATGAACAGATTGTGATGAAATTGTCAGGAAAGGTGTGTAACACAGATGATTAGATTTTGCTGATGATCAGAGATTGCATACCTCCGCCAAGGCTCTTATCTTCGCACAGTGTGTTAGCAACAACACTCCAAAACTAATGGACAGACTTTGATGCAATTTTCACCAGAAGTGGCTCTAAGCCTACACACAAACCCATTACATTTTGGAGGTGATCCATGAGGGACAGAAGGAGCCTTCACAGAGTATGCGCTTTCTGAGTGCTTTTCTAGTCAATTTCCATATCCATTATTAGGGAATTTATTCCCTACGTTCAACTTCTTTTTCCATGTATTGTGCAAAGTCTTTGCACAAGCTCATTCATGTTCATTTGAGTCCATACAATGTTAAGAGTGAGTCAAAGTTTATTATGAGAATAAATGATACACTAGCAACTGGAAGCTAACTAGGCTAATAACAATAATGGTAATAGCAAAAATCAAGGGATGCTGCATACACGTAGTAATATTAAAACAAGTCAGGTAAGAACTGTGAGTCAGACATACGTATGTTTAGGTGAGTTTCACAGGTCCATTACAGGCCATGTAGTGGTATTTGGAATGGGAGAGACATAAATAACATGATAGCTGTGCTATGCTAAGCTAACTGGGCGAACAATGAAACGGCACAGTATAGTCACAGAAACAAGCAAAATGTAAAACATGAACTTTATAAAGAAAAAATGATCTGCCCATACACTATTTTCAATAAGTACAATGAAAAGTAAAAGTGATAAAACTGATTTATTGATGAGAAAGCACTAGATAATGGGCAAATATAATGCAACTGGAGCTGTGGGGGGACTGGAAAGCAGAAGTTTGTCACTATACATTGTGCAAGAGGTCCATTAGCTTGTTGGCTGTGTTGGGGGAGTCTTTTACGCACCCATGATTGAGATTGATGATTCACATGAAATAAATATGTAGGTGGAGACTGCCTTGGTTTTTGTTACAAGCTGTCTTTAATTGACCTACCTGTGCTCTGCTGCATCTGAACAGTGTTGACTGGGCTGCTTCTGGAGTTAAGTGCTCACACCTGTTACTCCTTGGTCATGTCTTAAAGGGGCAATTCATGAAAAGCTCTCACATACACGCACACAACAGGGAGAGGTGAAAAACAAAACAAAACAAAAAAACCCTGAAATGAAAAGATTACGTTGGTTCTACACCCTGAATGTTGGTTCCAGTTTTATTTCAGGGAATTGCCCAGTCCTAGGGGCAGCATGGTGGAAGAGTGGTTGGCACTGTGGCAGCACAGCAACTCACCCTTGGCTGGGGCATCCTGGGTTCGATCCTAGCTCCCAACCAACAGTGATCTGTGTGGAGTTTGCATGTTCTCCCTGTGTCTGCGTGGGTTTATGCCGGGATTTCTCTGGTTTCCTCCCACATGCCAACAACATGCAAGTTAGGTTAATTGGCATCAACTGGGGATTCTAAATTGTCCTTCGGTATGACTGTGAGAGTGAATGGTTGTCTGTCTCTCTGTGTTGGCTCTGTGATGGACTGACGATCTGTCCAGGGTGTACCCTGCCTCTCTCCCAGAAAGATGCTAGGATAGGCGCCAGCCCCCCCGCAACCCGAAAAGGATTAAGCTGAAGAAGATGGATGGATGGATGCCCAGCCCTTATGAGTAGTGATTGACAGTTTGTGTACACCAGTGGCTCTCATTGAACAGATCCTTGCAAATCACCATAGATGTACTAGGAGAATCCAGAGAAACGTGATATTTTTTTTAACAAATCATCTGTCTCATTTAATGGTGTCAGAATATACTGACCGTTTCATCATTTGTCAAAAGTAATTTTGTTGAAGTTATCAGCTTCAAGCAACCCTTAAAGTGGTCATTGATTGGAACATTGTCTTTGTACGTTTTAGCCTTCTGAAAGGCGTCTATTGGTCACATGATTATTGAAAAAAATATCAAAACGCTCACTTCTCTTAAAAAAAAAAATGCACTTTGTCATTTTACACTCCAAAAAGCAAAAGTGACTGTTTTGGATTTGCCACAGGACGTCACTTCCATAGTAAACCCAGTGCAGCACACCGTTGGTACCCACCCACTACTCTGTTATCGGCCAGCCTAGCTGTCAATCATGTGGACAACAATGAACTAACAAGTTAGCTTACTAAGTGTGGTTTATATTATTATTTTCTTTAGATTTCAGTCACACTAATAGACATCACTGTTTCCACCTGATTCACTAATCCACAGTCTATAATATATCTTGTGCCATCCTGGCTTATTCTGTTATATTTTGTGATTTTGAACGGCTAGCTAATGTCAGCTAGCTGTTTAGCCACTCATTTGCGAATATTTCTGTGTTGTACTTCAAGGATCGGTCATATCCTATTGACCACTGAAATAACACACCCCTGTCAATCAGTGATGCATTATTTCATTCATTCTTTAAAACAAATGTTAATTGGCTCCGTAGTAACAGGTTAAGTCGACCCTGACTCAGTCGGTCCCGGGATTGCCAATGGTGCAAGCAGATGACCCCTGCAAAACTTTTAAAAAGACTTTTCTCAGTCACCAACAAATGTAAAGAGGTTTACAGAAATTCTCTGCCCGTACCACGAAAGATCCTGGGGCTGACCCAACCCATATTTGGCTCAGGATACATCAGAGTAGAGCCACACTACAGTTGTTCTACATCCAAGTGAAAGGCTAGGAGCTAGCCAGTCAGTGTTAGCAATATGATGTAAGAGGGATGGCGGAGTTGAGTCCAACCTGAAGAGTTAAAAGTATATACACTCAAACTGACTGCTTTCAGAAAGGCTGTAAAAATGGAAAAACAAATTGGCTGCAGTAATTAAAGAATTAAAGAAAATTTGAACAAAGTATGTTGCAAGCATTTCATTGAGACATGTGTGGGCTGTTAAAATGTAGAAAAAAGTGCAATCACTGACCCCTTTAAATCAGTCTATTAAAGGCCTTTGAAAAGTCAATAAACAGGTTTGCTGCATTTACTTGCATTGCAGGGTTAAATTCTTGTCTTCGATTTTGTGATTTTTTTTGTAACTGTTTTACATTTTAGCATAAGAGAAATAAAAACGTGTGGAATGTACTGGGGAGCAAGGGAATGAGTTTCAGACGTGCATGTTTGTGCCTTACTGAAATAAACCTAATCATCTGCAACTGCAGCATCGATCATGGGGTGTCAGTTTATTGTGAGCTGTATTGATGACACAAAAATTTGCAGCAGTTTCATTTACAATAAGTATTTACATTGTGGTCAAAAGCTTTTTGCTGTTTTGCAAATGAAAGGTCTTGCATTCCATCAAGTGGCCTTAAGGTCTTAAATGCTTTTGAATTTAGCTTTCTTATAACCACAGATACCCTGTTATTTTATTTCCTCCCAGTTCCGACCAGATCTTTGGCATCACGGCTTCAGTTGAAGGGGGATGAAAGAAGAGAGCATAATGAATTTGGTGAGTCCCTTTGTGCTCTGGTGTGCTATTGTAGGATAATTTTGGACAAATGCTGTTCATAAAATTTAACAATTAAAAAAAAAAATCACACAGGTCTAGTATTACTTTATTACATGTTTACTACAAAATGGGTTCAGCTTTTATTTTGCCCCCTATTATTAGTAACATATTATGTCGGTAAAGCGTGAACCAAGGACGAGACCAAGTGGTGAACTGAACATGACTTTATTGTAGACTCACTTGGCCTTCACTTCACTTACGAACAACACCACACACACACACCCCTCAAAAAAATGGTCCAAAACACACACATACAATCGAGACCTTCCCCAATTTGGAACCCGAATCACGCACTAAGACTAAACAGAAATATACTAAGGCCTATAACATTCACACAAAACAACTAAAGCTAGGGGGGAACAGGTGGACTACCATTTCACCCCCACACGGCAAGATGGATTATTCTGCCGTCTCTACAAACAGGTTATTCCCCCATTAATAAACCCAACATACAACTTAATTATGACTCATATCAACACCATGCAACAAGCATCACCCCAAACATCAGTCTGCCCCAGTAGAGGAACCACCCCCTGGAAAACCATCCAACGGCTCCTCTCCGGTGCACCTTCTTCTCTTCATACCAAGAGATGGCCCACGCCGCAGCCCACACACTTCCTTCTTCTGCTTAGCGTGCTGCAGCTCCTTGGGATGCTGCCATGAGCCATCAGATAGCTGAAGGTAGCCATCCTCCTGAACAGCCACCACCTGCAGCCGCCCCTGGTCGTACTGTCACTTGTGTTTGCCCAGAACTGCTCTTGACCGGGCCTCCTCTCTGGGTCGGACCACATCAGTGATCCCCAGAGGAGCCTGACTCGGCTTCCAGTGTCCCTGTGTGGCACGTCGTTTCACCGTGCCAGCCGGTCCTGACCCGCTCGCTTTCATTTTCATCGTCGGCGAAGCCGTTGTAACCCTTGCTCCTCAGTACCTCCCGGCCGAACTCCAGAAGCAGAATGGGTCATCCACTTGGCACCACCCGCTGTCATGGGTGTCCCACTACACTGCCCAGTTCCCTCAACTACGGTTACTTGGGTGTTGGCACCGTAACCCTACCGTGATGTCCCTGAATGAAATTGGTTCTGCTCATTGTCCAGATTACTAGGCAAAGGTTTGTCCCACACAGCTCCATCCATCTTTCGTGGAACCAGCCAGTCCTACAGACCACAGCCCGACTGCTTTTCTCTAACCCAAGACTGTGAGAAGGAACTCCACGCGGTTGCCCAATCCAACACCAATCTCGCCACTCCTGTGTCAACCAGCAACAGCACTGCCACCCCGTCCAATTCCACCATACAGCAAGAACAGCCGTCGTCACTTGGGGATACGCTGCTAACAACCGTGGGAGGCGAAGTGGGGAGATCCTCCATGTATCGCGGATCCCCTCGCTCGAACCTGTAACATGCCCTGGCAAAATGATGCAAGACTCCACACATGCCGCAGCGTCGTCCTCTCGCCAGACACTCTCTAGCCTTATAACGGTGCTTGGTGGACCCACAACCCAAACACCTGGGTGATCCCATGGCAGACCTTATCTTCACAGCATCGGCGTGCTCCTCCACACCATTGTCGCTGTCCGGGTCCACTGCTTGCACCGTCGACTGTGGTCCAAAATGGCGATGTGCCGCTTTGTCACCGAGCTCTCGTGATAGCTTGTCTGATGCCTCAAACTGCTGAGCTAACTCAATAGCCATGGCTAATGTCAGTTCGCCGGAGTGCGTGAGGAGCCTCGACCGTGCTGCCGAGCAAAACATGTGTTCCGCCAACTGGTCGCGGACCATCTCTTCCTCCAATGCTCCAAACTGGCAGTCCCCGGCCAGCTCCGCAACATACCGTTGTACTGACTTGCTGGTCCGCTGGCGGCGCTGCCGAAATTGCATCCTCCGGACGATGACGTTCTCAGGGGCACAAAAATGATGCGCCATTAGCTCAACCACTTCTTCAAGACTATCACCCTCGCCCAGGATACTAAGGATACATTGTCCTTCCATTCCCAAATTGTGAACCAACAGTGCTCATGCCTGCAACTTCTCCAGTCTTCCCAGGTCCAATGCCACCACATAACTTAGGAAAGTGGCGAACCACCTCTCCCAAGGGACGGGCGGCTCACTGGAAAACACCAGAAACGGCCGAATTGAAGCAACTCCGTGTCCATACTTTTATCCTCGTCGCCAAATGTTATGTTGGTAAAGCGTGAACCAAGGATGAGACCAAATGGTGAACTGAACACGACTTTATTTAGACTCACTTGTATAATACAAGGCGCTGCTGTCAGGCTGAGAGGAGGTCAAGACACTGCCCCTCTTCCGCACAGCCCTCTTATACCCCAGGTGGCGGTGGAACCAGAAAGGTGGAGCCACCACCCGTGTGACACAATAATACGTCCTACAAGCACCACCACAACATGGTTTGTAGATGGCAGCTAGTGTTAAATTAATACATTTCTTCTTTTGGCTAATCCCATTTTGAGCACTGAAAACTACAGTCCTTTAAAAATTCTGTGGGATTTTGGTAGAAACATTTGTTTGGATGTGAGCTCAGAAAGTCAAACACAGAATTTGTTACATATGGGAGTCCACATTCAAAGTTGGACCAAATATTTTAACATCACCATGATAAGACAGACTGTGTCTAAGCTTGTTGTGCAGTCTAGAGATGAAGTATGCAACAGAGATATGATGTACTCATTTTAATGTCATTCTTTGTCTAGTCAGACTGGCACCTTGTGAACCACCTCAGGCTGCACTGACATACAGCCGTGGACAAAATTGTTGGTACCCCTCTGTTAATGAAAGAAAAACCCACAATGGTCACAGAAATAACTTGAATCTGACAGAAGTGGTAATAAATAAAAATTTTATGAAAATTAACCAATGAAAATCAGAAATGTTTCTGTGACCATTGTTGAATTGTGGTTCAACAGAATTATTTTAAAAAAACAAACTCATGAAACAGGCCTGGACAAAAATGATGGTGCCCTTAATATTTTGTTGCACAACCTTTTGAGACAATCACTGCAATCAAATGATTTCTGTAACTGTCAGTGAGACTTATGCACCTCTCAGCAGGTATCTTGGCCCACTCCTCATGAGCAAACTGCTCCAGTTGTCTCAGGTTTGAAGGGTGCCTTCTCCAGACACCATGTTTCAGCTCCTTCCACAGATGTACAATAGGATTTAGATCAGGGCTCATAGAAGGCCACTTGAGAATAGTTCAGTGTTTTGCTCTTAGCCATTCTTGTTTTTTTAAATTTTTTTTTATTTAAGTTTTTGTAAAGGGTATACAGGTCATTACAGCATTGCATTGTTTACATTTTCATCACATGTTCCCTTACTTTTTGCTATTTGACAACATTGGAAGAATAATTATTACAACACCCCCCCTTTTTTTTTATAAAGTGAAAGAAAAAGTGAAATTAAAGAGAATAAAAACAACAGCAACAAAAAAACAAAACAAAAGAGCAAAAAACAAACAAACAAACAGAAAAATAAAAACAAATAGTTAGAAATAAAAGAGCATCTGAGTAGCGTTGGAATAAAGAGCAGAGCCATTATTGAAATGGTATTTGTCAAAGATTAGCTCTAATGGAAGACACCTATGCGATCCAGGGTTGCCAAAATTTCAAGAACCCATCCATGTCCTGTCTCAGTGCGATTGTCAACTTTTCCATCGAGTAAATGTCTTGGATCATGTTAATCCAATCTTCAGGTGTAGGACAGTCCTTCAACATCCATTTTTTAGTTAGGGCTTTTTTACTTGCCAATATTAAAACAGTGAATAAGTATTTTTCTCCTCGTCTTTCCAGTGAGTCCGGTAGTAAACCCAAATACAAAGTTACAAAAGAAAAGGGAACTGTTATTTTGAATATTTTCCCCAATATTGTCTGTACATTGGTCCAGTATTGGTGGATAACTGGGCATGACCAAAACACATGAAAATGATTTGCAGTCTCTTCACCACACAAGCGCCAACAATTCAACCCCTTATGAGTAAATTTGTTTTGTGCAGGTGTTCTGAAAAATCTTACCAAATTTTTCCATCCAAATTCTCTCCACTGCAGGGATGAGGTACTTTTCCATTGTTGTTTATTTAGCTTTTCCCATATTTCCAGTTGTAAAGTGAAATTCCCCTCTTTTTCCCATCTCTCTTTTATATATGATGTGTTGTCTCCTTTCAAGTCTTGAAGACCTTGGTATATTTTTGAAATGTATCTGATCCCTGGGATCCCTTTATATGCCATTAAGAAGACCTTCAGAACACCTGACTGGGCCCTTTCCACATCCTCCTTTTTAAGTATATTGTTTATGTGGTGTCTAAGCTGGAAGAACCTGAAAAGGTCTTGATTTATTAGACCTTGTTTTTTCAAATCTTCAAAACTTCTTAAAATTTGCCCTTTAAAAAAATCATAATATTTTATCAGTCCGTTCTCTTTCCACTTTTTAAATCTAGTGTCTGTTTTATGAGGAGTAAAGTCTTGATCATAGGCAATCCATTGCAGAAATTGATAGGGCTCTTTAGTTTGATTCTCTCTGACTATCTTAAACCAAATTTTTAGCGGGGTCTCTATCCACGGGTTAGTGCTATTCAAAAGTTTAGGTAAGGTATTGTTCCCTATTATCGCCTGTAGGGGGATGTCACTTGTTATTTGGCATTCCATCTCCTTCCATTGTGCAGTGTAGACTGGGTTACATATCTCTACTAAAGTTTTAATTTGTGCGGCTTTAAAATAGTCCCTGATATTTGGCAGCGCAAGCCCACCTTTGTCTTTGTTTAGCTGTAAAGTTCTATATCTGATTCTAGGTCTCTTGCCCTGCCATATGAATCTTGAGATCATTCTGTCCAGCTCCTGCCATGTTTTTTTGGGAGGTTCTACCGGTATTGTTTGGAAAAGGTATAGAAGACGTGGAAGTATATTCATTTTGACTGCATCATTTCTTTGTGCAGTACCCAAGAATGGTATCATATTCCATCTTGCTAGGTCAGATTTTATTTTTGCCACCAGAGGATCATAGTTTAGTGTTATAATTTTGTTGAGTTGTTTCGGGATATTGACCCCCAGATATTTCATAGATTCCAATTCCCAGTTAGTTTTGAGTTTGCTTAGTGAATAATGATTTGGGTCATAGTTGAATGTTAAAACTTGGGTTTTATGCATGTTTAATTTGTACCCCGATAAATCTCCATACTCTGAAAAAACTGAGATTAGTTCTGGTAAAGAGGTGTCTGGCTGCCCCAGGTATATTAAAATGTCATCGGCAAAGAGTGCTATTTTATGTTCCTTCTGACCAAGTGTAATACCCTGAATTTTTTGATTCTGTCTTATCCATTGGCTCAGAGGTTTATGAAGATTGCAAAGAGCAGTGGAGACAAGGGGCAGCCCTGACGACATTCTCTTTCCAGCTCAAAAGATGATGATAGATTACCGTTAAACCTTATTTTAGCTGTTGGTTTTTTATATAGTGCCTGGATAGTTCTAATGAAGTTGTTATGAAAATTGAAACTGGATAAGATTCTATATAGGAAAGACCAGTCAACCGAATCGAATGCTTTCTCAGCATCTAATCCCAATATGACTGCATTTAAGTTATATTTTTTTATATGATGAATTATGTGTAAAGTGCGTCTAATGTCTTGTGTCTGTCTTTGTCTTATAAAACCTGTTTGGTCTAAATGAATTAAGTCTGTCAGTATATTTTCTAACCTTTTGGCAAGGATAGTGGTAAAAAGCTTATAGTCCTGATTTAATACACTGACTGGTCTGTAGTTGGAGCAATCTAGTTTATCCTTTTCAGGTTTAGGTATAACTGCAATGACCCCTTCTCTTCAGGGGGGGGGGGGATTTCCCCTGTGTGGAGGACATAGTTAAATGTTTTCAGGAGGAGAGGAGATGGTTGCTGTTTAAAGGTTTTGTACCACTCTGCTGTATAGCCATCTGCTCCTGGGGATTTGTTAGTTTTAAGTTTCATAATTGCTTTTTCCAATTCTTTAGGTTGTATTTCTGACAGTAGTGTTTTATTTTGAGACTCCATAAGTTGGGGAAGGTTTAATGTGTTTAGGAATGCTTCGGATGTGTTTTTATGTTTTTTGAGGGAGTATAAGTCTGTAAGTTCTTATAGTAGTTCTCGAAGCTTTTAAGAATATCCTGAATTCTGAATTTTATTTCCTTTGATACTGGGTCTCTGATTTTGTAGATTGCTCTTTCTGCTTGTTGTTTCCTCAATTTATAGGCTAGTAATTTTGCCGATTTACTGCCTGCTTCATAGAATTTTTGTTTCAGAAATGTAAGTTTCTTCTGGATTTCAGTTGTGTAGATCTCATTTATTTGATTTTTAATTTCCTTAATCTTGAGCGAGTCATTAGAATGAGTGTTGCCTTTGTGTTCTTTTTCTAGGTTCTTAAGTTCTGACTCTAAAGTGATTAGTTTTTCTTGTCTGTTTCTTTTGGATTGCCAGTTTTGCAATAATCTTTCCCCTTATTACAGCTTTGCATGCATCCCACAGTATTAAAGGGGATACTTCTCCATTATCGTTTTCTTCCAAATATCTGAGAATATCTGATTCCAATTCATCTTTCAGTGGTCCTTTCAGGACATTTGAATTCAACCTCCAAGAAAATGTATTATTTGTGTAATTTTGGATACTTAAATCTATATAGATCGGACTGTGGTCAGAGAGATCCATCAGTCCTATTTTACATGTTTTTACTCTTCCAATGTCTCTATTAAACATAAAAAAGTAATCAATCCTTGAATAAGATGAATGTGGCGTTGAATAAAATGTATAATCTTTTACACTGGGGTTGAATTCCCTCCACACATCACAGATTCCCATTTCTTTTAGTAGCATCCGAGTTTTCCTACTTTGAGTGTTATTTTGATGTGGAGAATTACCTGATGCATCCCAGTATGGATTCAGTCTTAGATTGAAGTCTCCACCACATATCACTAAACCGTGGGCTTTAGTTATCATTAGGTCAAATACATTTTTATAAAATTTCCAGTTAGCCCCTGGAGGTGCATATACATTCAGCAGGGTGATATCTTCTCCCTCTAGCCGCCCAATTACCAAACTGTATCTCCCTTCTTTATCTTTGTGTTCTGATTTTTTTTTTCAAATGTAATTTTGGTTGATATCAATGTCGCTACTCCCCTCCTCCTCCCTGACTTATATGAAGATGAAGAGATCATTTTAAACCCTTGTCTATTGAGTTTAGTGTGCTCCACGTCTGTTAGGTGGGTTTCCTGTAAAAATATTATTTCTGCTTTGTCGTTTTTCATTTTGCCTAGAATCTTGGATCTTTTAACTGGATTCAGGATCCCTTTTACATTATATGAGGTTATTTTGGTTACACCCTGTTTCTCCATTGTATTGTCTTATTTAGTATAACAGTGTGGTGGCCCTCTTTTATGCTACTCAGAAACTGAAAGAACAATAAGAACATGAAAAACATTAAGAACATAGTGTACAAAACTTTAAAACAAAAAACTGACAAAAGAACTTCCTGAGCTGAGGTCTTTTTAAAGACCCTGGAAGAGCCTTGATGGAGTGTAGGCTCTGAGGGAAATTCCTCAAACTCTGTTACGTGTTGAGGGCCCTCTCTTACCCCTGTAAGTTGTCCCATGTTTTCAACGTGAATTTCAGATCCCAGTCCGAACTTGTAATGATTTTTTTTTTATGCCTATACCCTATGAAATTGTGTGCACCCTCCCACCCCCATCACAGCAAACATTCACGCTAATACAGTATTTGTTAATGTGGGGGGAACATGTGGATCATTGTCACATTTCTATTTTAACAAGTTTTTTTTTTTTTAATTAAAAAGACTTATTTGTTTCTAATACTATGACTGATCCATGAAATGTTTTATCACATGCTGATTCTGCATCTCCTTTAATGTTTGTTACCTTGTAGAAGGGGGGTTGGATGTGCAGAATGACTAAAAGAAAAAAAAGAAAAAAGGTCGCTATTCCCTCCTGAAAATGGCAAGCTTATCCTTGGAGCTCTGGCGCTGGGTTTCCCGTTGCTGGCCCGTGGATTTTGAAGGTCTCTGTGTGGACCACGTTTGAGCCTTGATCCTATCGCTCGGGTCTGCTGCGGGTTTAAACACCGTTACCGGGAGCCCTCTTCTCACCATGTCAATTGTAGCTTCTTCCGCCGAATTATAGAGACATGTCTCTTCACCGTAGAAGACCCTTAACTTCGCCGGAAATGGCGTCTGAAAGCGCAGTTTTTTCTCTCGTAGGACCTTTTTAGCGTCGTTGTATTCCCAGCGCTTTTTAAGAACCTCCGGGGCGTAATCGTGTTCCACGAAGACTTTTCTCTCTTGGTGCATAAATCCTTTTTTCTGCCAAGCCAGTCTTACAACCTCTTGTTTTATTTTGAAATTGGAGAATCTCACCACCACAGAACGTGGGGGCGCTTCCGCCGCTGGCTTAGCGGCTAATGTACGATGGGCCTTTTCTATCTTCAAATCAGTGGTTTGGGGAATATCCAGTTTCTCTCTCAGTAAAGATTCCACACATTCCGCCATTGTGTTGAAACCATCTTCGGCTCCTTCTTTCAGACCGTGAATTCTAATGTTGTCTCTTCTCAGCCTTCCTTCTTGGTCGGTTAGCTTAGCTTCTAATCTTGACTGCCTTTTGTGTAGATCCAGCACGGAATCTTCAAGCACTTTTATTCTTTCTTCAGCTTCCAAGATTCGGTTCTCGGCCTGGTCCACTCTGCTGTTTGTTCTTTTTAATTCATCTCTGAATTCACGAAATTCGGCCCAAACCTCTCGGCGAAATCGTCGTAATTCTTCAAATAACGTTTTCAAGCTAACCTTCTTGTTAGCTACGTTCAGCTCCTCGTCTTCTGAACGGAGATCCTCCGGTTCAGTTTCTTCGGCCGATGCGTGTCCTGGCCTGGGAAATGACAATTTCTTCTGTTTTTGTTTAGGCATGATGTTTTGGTCTTTTGATTTTTAGTCTTCCAAAAAGTCCGTTAAGTCTGATTTTCAAGATGTTTTCCTGGATTGGTTCTGGGAGCTTCAGCGTTAAGCTGCTATCACCATGGTGTCCAGACCGGAAGTCCCCGCTCTTAGCCATTCTTGGGTGTTTTTAGCTGTGTGTTTTGGGTCATTGTCCTGTTGCAAGACCCATGACCTGCGACTGAGACCAAGCTGTCTGACACTGGGCAGCACATTTCTCTCTAGAATACCTTGATAATCTTGAGATTTCATTGTACCCTGCACAGATTCAAGACACCCTGTGCCAGATGCAGCAAAGCAGCCCCAGAGCATAACAGAACCTCCTCCATGTTTCACAGTAGGGACAGTGTTCTTTTCTTGGTATGCTTCATTTTTGTGTCTGTGAACATAGCACTGATGTGCCTTGCCAAAAATTTCCAGTTTTGTGTCATCTGTCCATAGGACATTCTCCCAGAAGCTTTGTGGTTTGTCAGCATGCAGTTTGGCAAATTCCAGTCTGGCTTTTTTATGATTTGTTTTCAACAGTGGTGTCCTCCTTGGTTGTCTCCCATGAAGTCCACTTTGGCTCAAACAACCATGGATGGTGCGATCTGACCCTGATGTACCTTGACCTTGGAGTTCACCGTGAATGTGTTTAGAGGTTGTTCTGGGCTCTTTTGTTACCATTTGTATTATCCATCTCCTCCTGCGGCCACGTCCAGGGAGGTTGGCTACAGCCCCGTGGATCTTAAATTTCTGAATAATATGTGCAACTGTAGTCACAGGAACATCAAGATGCTTGGAGATGGTCTTATAGCCTTTACCTTTAACATGCTTGTCTATAATTTTCTTTTAGTCTATTGAGACAACTCTCTCCTTTGCTTCCTCTGGTCCATGTTTAGTGTGGTACACACCATGTCACCAAACAGCACAGTGACTACTTGTCACCCTTTAAATAGGCCAACTGATTACAAGTTTGTAGACAACTGTGATGTTAATTAGAGGACACATCTTGGTTGAACATGTCCCTATGGTCACATTATTTTCAATCTTTTCTAGGGGTACCATCATTTTTGTCCAGGCCTGTTTCGTGAGTTTGTTTTTTAAAATAATTCTGTTGAACCACAATTCAAAAGCATTGTGTGATTTTCATTGGTTAATTTTCATAGAATTTTTATTTATTACCACTTTTGTCAGATTCAAGTTATTTCTGTGACCATTGTGGGTTTTTCTTTCCTTAACAGAGGGGTACCAACAATTTTGTCCACGTGTGTACATTGAGCCTCTTGTCAGAAAGTTCTCTTTGTCAGGAAAAAATGACTGTATTCCTGTTGGTCTACAGCAGAGGTCCCCAACCTGTAGCTCACAGAATACCAGTCACACTCAGGCTCACCCACTTGGGGAAAGATTATAATGAATGGGGTTTTAAAAATTCAGTTGACTGCACCCAGTAGTTTTTCTTTAGTCCTGTTAAAACTACAGTCATCCCCCATTTAGGAATAGTGAGAATTGGATAGATGGTTTCAGCAGCAGTCTGACACTGGCCACCTGAACTTAGGTATATTAGTGATAGGAGTGGTTCTGTGTAGAAGATCAAAATGGTGAGAAATTGTGCTGGTCTGCTCTGAGGGTGTGAAAATTATTTTTGTGGATATTAGATAAAAAACAACACACCTAAGTGGATAATCAAGAGCCTGTATGAACCCACACAACTTATATTAAAAACAAGCTATATATAGGCCAGAGATATGTTTTAATATTTTTAAAGATTATTTGTGAGTCACTTGAGGTTGAGAACCAGTTTTATACCATGTGGTGTGCATATAAATCTTTTTTAAGCAGTTATTGGATGTTGACATTTATGCATGTTTGTGCTGAATAAATCTTCACTCAGCAAGTTTGGATTGAGGTGTTTGTATTTTAGCTCTTACTAGTGAAGGTAGAATGAGCCAGTCCCCTGGCACTATCTCTGCCCTCCATCTGTCCATAATTCCTAAGAATCTCTACTCCTCTTAAGCAGTTTCCCAGACTATTTTTGAACTGACACATAACTGTTCTTAGATGGGTCCACACCCAGGTTGGTAACAAGGTCAAAGGGCACAAGATCTGACTTTGTATTATTTCAGCTTTCAGCAGACCTAGACTACATACGTGTGTGTGTATATAGACAAAAGAGTGAATGCTGTTGGTGACCAACAAGTAATCACAACTTGAGAAAAATCAAAGAAAATCCTAACACTGAAAAGCTGTCATTAAAAACAAAACAACCCCCCCCCCCCACTGCTCCAGATTAGCAAGAGAAATTCAGACTAGCAGAGATGATGTGGGGAAATAATTTGATTTTGCCCTGTGCGTTTTTACACATTATTGAAAGATGACAGAGAGCCATGGCTGAGGTGCAGCCAAAGGCACAGTGCGCAAGACAGCTGCTCTGGAAAGGGGACGTCTTTCTGCACTTTTCAATGTTTTTTTAAATCACAACTTACCTTTGTGAAAATGCCATGAACACATGACCATGTGTGCAGGAATGTTGTTGGAGCTGATGTCTTTCCTTCTGACCGCTGCAGTCTATTCCATCCAATGCCTCTTTGTTAGCTTGGAGACCCGATTTCTCTCCACTTTTCTTCCAAGTTGGGAAGTTAAAAAAAAGCGTATCAATCTTTTTCCATGCCAATCTTGAGAGCAGTCGTTGCATTTGATAATGCAGCAAAACTTCCCCATTCTAACGTTGCGTGGTATTTGGAGGAATAATAATATGATTGAAAGGACCACAGTGGAAATAAGTGTTTTCACTTTCATGTGTCATCCTGGATTTTGTATGACGTTTTATACGTATATTTACATTTCCTATGTTTGAATAACATATTCAGTGTCAATTTTATCCGAATAAATAAACATAAATAACAGATGCAGCAACCCTCTGAAAAACTTCAGCTTAACGGCATTCATTGCTCACTACTAAGCACAGACCGGCAGAACACTTTTCCCACAATTCCTTGTGGTTTTTCCGTTGGGTGACGTCACGTGCCCATTCTTAACTGCATTGCTCTATCCACACACAATCCCTAGATGTCTATGCATCCACATTGTCACATCTGCTAAGCTGAAATGAGCTACTCTGTTTGGCATCTCTGATAACAGAAACATAAATTTACAGCATTGTCACTGATTTAAACGGCATAGTCTAAAAAAATTGTTTTGATGGTTGTCTTTAACCCATTTGCCAACAGTTTTTTTATTTCAGTTTCAGATTGCTAGGGTTTCAAATCTGCCTGTAACTGGATTTGTCTATTTTGTGAATATTCATACTAAAGACTTTCATTCACCTGACTCGTTTTGAGGTGTATTTTTAACAGGTGAATAAATGCAAAATCCGAGTAGCCATCAGCCACATACATTGTTTAAAAGTATACTCACAGGTAAAATTGCTAGAAATAATATTATACTATGTATTTGTATGCCATGGTTTTAGGTATTGAGGCTGCTGCAGGCAACGAGACAAAAACTTTTGACACCCGCTCCTTCATAATGAGTCGACCACAGCTAGAAGAACCAGTAGTCAGAAGTCAGCAGCAGGTCCAGAATGCTGTTCCACGTACTGTCCAAGCCAGGTAAAAACAATATAGTCTCTGCTAATACAGATCATTATGCAACAAGTGTTAGAGTGGGTTTGTAATTTTACTCCCCCCCCCCGTTTTCCTGTTTTAGTAAAGAGATACGTGACTCTGCCAGCCCTAAATTCATAGTGACTTTAGACGGGGTACCAAGCCCACTGGGCAACATCACAGACTGTGATATGGGGCTAGAAGACGTCAGACCGCCCTCAAAGGTTGCTGATGGGGTTGTCCACAGAGAGCCTAAAGTTAGCATCCTGGAAAGGTTGCAGGAAGGAGTCATGTCATCAGAAGGTGTTTGGGGTTATTCTTAAATGAAACCACACTGAAAATGTAACAATGGTAATAAATGTCATTTTTGTACCATGTTTCAGTGCATTTCCCTTTACACTTGACAGATGAGGTGATAGACATGGACATGGCTGAAGAGAGCATTGTTCCTATAAAGAAACAGAAGGTGATGGAGCGCTGCAAGTTTTGGCCCGTCTGTAAAAGTGGAGACGAGTGTCCGTACCATCACCCAACAACACAGTGCAAGTGAGGACTCTGTTAAAATGTTGGGGGAAAAAAAAAAATCACTTTTTTTTAATCATTTGAGGTTATAATTCATGATATGTGCTCTGTCTTCTTCCTAAGGACTTTTCCCAACTGTAAGTTTGGGGATAAATGCCTTTTCGTGCATCCAAATTGTAAATACGATGCAAGATGTACCAAACCAGACTGTCCTTTCACTCACGTCAGCCGTAGAAATACTGTCCTTCCTCCTCCACCCAGACCAGGTACTGTTAGCACTTTCATGATAAAACTTTCTTATTGTTGCATATCTTGGAAAACTTGCATAAGGCATGAATTGCTTCCTGTCCAGTTTAACTGCATTATATTAGTCCAAATGGTGTGATGAGTTGGATTTAATGGTATTGTCAGGAGAGGAAGTGACTGTGAATTTAACAAACATTACAGATATTAAGGTGTTGGTTGTATATTATCGTTTCATTCTTTTCTGTAGCACCTGCTGGAAGTGTCTATTTTTAAAATTTTCTATGTAAGCCAGTGTTTTAAGGAGTTCAACAGCCTCTGTGCTAAAATGCTCTCGGCAATGAGCAGTTTGTGTCACTGCGCTCACCTCTGACTGCCAGCCAGAATGAGGCTAAAGGATATCTGGGTGATGTTGTCTGAGATGTGTTAGCATGTTGGACATATTTCCACTCACATACGAGGGGAGGGGGGCTGAAAAGTTCATAGTGGTCAAATTTGACCAAATTTGGTTTATTTTTCAACAGAGTCTCCCCTTTGGTCTACACGCTTCTTTCATCGGTGTTGCTGCACTTGGATCCCTGCAGTTGAAAAATAAACCACATTTGGTCAGATTTGACCACTATGAACGTTTCAGCCCCCCTTGTACTGTGCAGCTGTCAACGCTGCTGATTTGGTGTGGATGGATGGATCTTTGGACTGTTGTGTCTGGGCTGGCCATTCTTGTTTTGGTTCTCTGGTGTACTCCCGAAAAATGAAACATTCCAGTCTGCACAGCACATGCACTTTGTGGGTTTGTGTCTTCTGGGCTTTTTCTATTGTAACAGTTGGGAGACAGCAATGAATAACCACGTACGCTCCTGCCTGGACTGGTGATGCTACTGCATTTTGTAGAATAAACTCCCGTTGAAAAGGACTGTGGATTTATCAGTTAATTGACAATTAATTTAATTTAGTTGACTAAATTCTTATTGACAATTAATCGAAAGTCAGTTAATTGCTATTAACATCCTTGGTTACAGCAGTAGTCTCACCTCCTTTTTCAAAGCAGGATGGAACTGTAGATAGCTTAGCCATTAGTCCTCTTCACATCTACTTTTCATAGCAAAACTAATGTCATGACTTTTTCAGAAAATGAGTGAACTGGTCAAATTGACTTAGTTATGCAAGTTTTTTTGCTATTTTGCAGTATTTTTCCAGTACTGATTTGCTTGTTTACTTTTTTAGTTTAAACCTGTGAGGTCAAAGTTAACATTGATTATTATCTTAAGAATGTGCTGTCAGCTAACATTCTTTTAATTGGCTGCTTGTCACAAACAGTATGCTCGAACATTTGGTGGGTCGTGCTGCAGCCAGCCAGCGCTGCTGTATGTTAAACAAAGACAAGATATTTAATGATCAAACTGATAAACTATTGTTCTGTTGGAAATATTCACTCATTTTGAATTTGATGCCTGGAACACGTTCCAAAAAAGCTGGGACGGGGCAACAAAAGACTAAGAAAGTTGAGGAATGCTCACAAACACCTTTTTGGAACGTTCCACTGGTGAACAGATTTATTGGAAACAGGTGAATGTCATGATTGGGTATAAAAGGAGCATCCCCATAAGGTTCAGTCATTCACAAGCAAAGAAGGGTGAGGTTCGTCTCTTTGTGAACAGTTGTGTGGGCAACTAGTCCAACAGTTTAAGAACAACATTTCTCAACCTACAGTTGCAAGGAATTTAGAGATTTCATCATCTATCCATCTTCTTCCACTTAATCCTTTTCGGGTTGCAGGGGGGCTGGAGCATATCCCAGCATCTTTGGGCGAGAGGCAGGGTACACCCTGGACAGATGGCCAGTCCATTGCAGGGCCAACACAGAGAGACAGACAACCATTCACTCTCACAGTCATACCGAAGGACAATTTAGAATCCCCAGTTGATGCCAATTAACCTAACTTGCATGTTTTTGGCATGTGGGAGGAAACTGGAGAAATCCTGGAGTAAACCCACACAGACACGGGGAGAACATGCAAACTCCACACAGATCACTGTTGGTCGGGGGCTGGGATCAAACCCAGGATCCCCCAGTCAAGGGTGAGTTGCTGTGCTGCCGCAGTGCTAACCACTCCGCCACCGCGCTGCCCTCATCGCCCTCACCGCACTGCCCATCATCTACAGCTGAAAAGATTCACAGAATCTGGAGAAATTTCTGCATGTAAGCAGCAAGGCCAAAAGTCAACATTGAATGCCAGTGACTTCTTATCCCTCAGGCGGCACTGCATTAAAAACCGACATCATTCTGTAAAGGATATTACCACGTGGGCTCAGGAACACTTCAGAAAACCATAGTTGGTTAACACAGTTCGTTGCTACATCTACAGGTGCAAGTTAAAACTCTACCATGCAAAGTGAAAGCCATTTTATCAACAATACCCAGAAATGCCGCTGGTTGCTCTGGGCCTGAGCTCAACTGAGATGACCTGAGACAAAGTGGAAAAATGTGCTGTGGTCTGACAAGTCCACATTTCAGATTGTTTTTGGAAATCATGGATGTCATGTCCTCCAACTAAGGAGGACAATGACTATCTAGATTGTTATCAGCTTTAAGTTGAAAAGTCAGCATCTGTGATGGTATGGGGGTGTGTTAGTGCCCATGAAATGGGTAACTTGCACATCTGTGAAGGCACCATTAATGCTGAATAGCAGGTTTTGGAGCAACATATGCTACCATACAAGCAACATCTTTTTCAGGGACGCCCCTCCTTATTTCTGCAAGACAATGCCCAGCCACATTCTGCACATGTTGTAATAGCGTGGCTTCGTAGTAAAAGAGTGTGGCTACTAGACTGGCCAGCCTGCAGTCCAGATCGGTCTCCCACTGAAAATGCATGGTGCGTAATGAAGCACAAAATATGCTAATGGAGGCCCCAGACTGCTGAGCAACTGGAGTCATACATCAAACAAGAATGGGAAAGAATTCCACCTACAAAGCTTCAACAACAACAGCTTCCTCAGTTCCTAAATGTTTATTGAGTGTTGTTAAAGGAAAGATGATGTAACACAGCGGTAAACATGTTCCTGTCCCAGCTTTTGTGGAACGTGTTGCAGGCATCAAATTCAAAATGAGTGAATATTTGCAAAAAACAAAGTTTATCAGTTTGAGCATTAAATATCTTGTCTTTGTAGTGGATTCAATTGAATATAGGTTGAAAAAGATTTTTAAATCATCGTTTTTTGTTTTTATTTACATTTTACACAACGTCTCAACTTCACTGGAATAGGGGTTGTACATCAGAAGACAAGGATTTCCCCTCATTGCTGACAGCGTATTATTGTCAGAGTCCTATGATGAAGCAGCTGTCACTCTCACCATCTCTCACTGTCTCTCAACAATCTTTTTGTAAACAGCTGTGCAGCCAGTGCAGAGTACGAGTGTGTGTCGCTTCTTCCCTGAATGCAAGAAGATGGATTGTCCATTTTTCCATCCCAAGGTAAAAACCTGTGCAGCTTTGACCAATGAACAGGCCATTTATGCACACAGCTGATTTGTTACTGTTCTCTTCTGCAGCCTTGTCGCTTTGCAGTTATGTGTAAACGAGCTGGATGCCCGTTTTACCATCCTACCACAGCTGTGCCTCCACGACATGCCCTGAAGTGGACAAAAGCACAGAGCAGGTTAACCAGCTGTTAATGAAAACTGTGCATTACATAAATTAAAGGTCAAAATTGTCTTGTGCATTAAGTTGATTCTAAAAGTTTAGAGAAGTGTTCACCAATGAATTACGTGGATGTATTTATTGTTTGGCCTATAATGCTACTTATCCATCGCATTCATTTTCTTGTGAGTTGGCCAGTTTTGAAGATATCAGAAGAAATACCTGCTGCCTATAGAACTAAATGACACTCGTGGTACTCATGAATAAAAAGAAATAAATTATAGCTCAGCTGACAGATGATAACATCATGTGACACTGACACACAAAATGTGGCAACTAAATAACAAGAAAGAAAGGCGAGTGGGTAAACTGATTTGGTGAACTCCCTCTATCCATATGCACCTATTGTATAGGTAGTTTGCAGGTGTCATTCTAATGTATTAAAAATTAAATCATAAACTGAAAAATCATAAATATGAATACATTTAAGGTTAGATTGCAACTTGCTGTCATAATAAATCCATAATTTCTAACCACTAAATTTTCTCTCTCTCTGTCTTACAGCTAATTTTAAAGATCGTCAACATCTAAAGCAGTGGAAGATGTCCATTACCAGTGTCTATAAAGTTTCATTATTGCATATAATCATTTCATCCTTTAAAATTCTTCTTTGGATTTTCTTCAGAAAATGTAGTTTATATATTAAAATGTCACATTTTTCCCTATGATGTTCTCTGTAATAGTATTGTGGCTCATTGTTATTTTTAATAAGGAAAAAAAAAAAACCAATGAAATCTGGGACAGTGATTGGTGTTTGGAAATTTTCTTTTCTACGCAACGATATTACCTTCTACTAAACAGAAATATTTTAATAAATCATAATCATCACCAGTAGGTGATGAGGGGGCAATGCTAGCCCCTTATTAGCAAAATGACCCCAAACCATCCCCCTTGTTAACCTGCCATCCTCCCACTCCCATCTCCGTGAAGAGTACAAGGACAGTACAGCAATGAGTTAGTTACTGGTACTACATGTACTCAAGCAGCATTTTTACCAAACTGTAATTTTGACTCGTATGTAATTCGTTCAGTTTCCCTCAAACTAGCACTTCTCAGTGGAGAATGCCACAAATTGGTCAGTATAGCTGCAAATATGAGAATTTTGGAATTTGGAATAAAGAAACAAATTTAACAGAGAAAAGTGTCAAATTGCAAGTACATCTTTGCAAGTCTGGTGGTGGTCAGAGAGGCCGTTGGCGTTGACTGGCAGTCTTGTCAGTCAGCCCCAGGGCAGCTGTGACTACAGAGGTAGCTTATCACTACCAATGTGTGTGGAGTGAATGAATAATGGACTCATTGTAAAGTGCTTTGGGTGTCATGAAAAGCTCTATATAACAATCCATTATTATTATTATTAAGTCTGTATGGGAAAAAGATCAAACTTATCAAAGAAATGATTCCTAAATTTATCAGAAAAATCACAAATTTGCCAGGGAAAAGTTGCAAATTTAATAGAAATAAAGCTATGAATTACCAGCATAGAACGATCAGTTTGATGAGTCACGTACTGAAGCTACTGCTCAAGATTGTCCTTCAAAGGATCCGGTCCAAAATACGACAGGAGGTGCCAGACATGCATTTTGGTTTTATGGAGGATTGGGGCACCTGCAATGCAATCTCCATTCTACGTATGATCTTAGAACGTTCCATTCAAATGCGACAAGATCTGTACTTATGCTATATTGACTATTGAAAGGCTTTTGACAGAGTACGTCTTGAGCAACTTCTTCAGATGCTGAAGTGGACTAGCATCGATGACAAGGACTACCAGCTGATAGAGTACCTTTATGCCAACCAAAAGGCTGCCATCAGAACCAAGGATGGGCTCAGTGATTGGCAGAAGATCTGGTGGGGTGTGAGTCAGGGATGTGTCATGTCGCCGGACTTGTTTAATCTCTACAGTGAGATCATTCTGAGAAGGCTCGAAGACATAGACAAGGGCATTGTGTTAAATGGAAGGAGTATCAACAACATTCGCTACGCAGACGATACTGTCTTGAAAGCGCCATCGCCCAAAAGTCTGCAAAGGCTGCTTGATGTCATGGTCAAGGAGAGTTGGGCTATGGGACTGGATGTCAGCTGTGCAAAAACCAAATGCATGGTTGTGTCAAAAACTTCGCCTGAACCATGGTGCAACCTCTATTCTGGTACGTCACCAATTGATCAGGTTTCGTCTTTCAACTACCTGGGATTGCTGCTCACTGCCGATAGTCAATGCGACAAAGAGGTCCGAAGACGCATTTCTATAGCTAAGGAAGCGTACAGAAAGATGGAGAATGTTCTCAAAAACAGAAGCATCAGCATCCCCCTAAAAACACGACTTCTAAAAACATTCACGTAGTCGACGCTTAACGTACGGCTGTGAAGCGTGGATGCTGAATGCGAACTGTAGAGGATGGCTTGAGGCAGTTGAAATGTGGTTTTACCGATGCCATCTTCGCATCTTGTGGATGGACAGGGTAACCAACAAGGCTGTCCTGGAAACCATGGGCCAGGGAAGGATGCTTTTCAACAAAGACAACAACACTCTTATGGGGCATAGCATTAGGAAGCAAGGCCTGGAAGACCTGAGCTTGTCAGGAAAAATTTCAGGGAAGCACGCCTGCGGTGGCCAATGTATCACCTTCTTAAAGGCGGTTTTTCCAACTTTGACACCTTGAGAGGTCTGGGACAGAAGCAGACAATGCCATTCCTTCCCAGCCTCCCCTGTTATGCGACACCAGCGTTGGCGTTGGAATCCGTCGTTCACCCAAGCTCAGCATGAGTATGGCAGCAGAGGGAGAGAAAGCTATGAATGTCCAAGGACATTAAAGTTCCTCACAAACTTCACAAATTACCAAGAAAATGGGAAATTTATGATGAAAAAAACTCCACGATTTATACAAATGTTGCACCTTTTGTTCTTGTAAATTTGCTTTTTTTTCTTGTAAATTTATAACTTTATTCTCATGAATTTATAATTTTTTTTCTTGGAAATGTTTTTTTCTCTGCAGTAATACATTTTTTTTTTTTCCCATCTTCACCCATCTCATCCTTTATGGGTGACGGGGGCTGGAACTTATCCCAGCGGCAGGGTACACCCTGGACTGATAGCCAGTCCATCACAGAGAGACAGATAAGCATTCACTTCCACATTCATACCAAAGTACAATTTATCACCAGTTGATGTCAGTTAACCTAACTGGCATACCTTTCAACTGTAGGAGGAAACTGGAGTACCCGATGAAAACCCATGCGGACACGGGAAGAACAAGCAAACTTGACACAGAAGGGTCACCGCTGGCCAGGGATGGGATCAAACCCAGACCTTGTTGTGCTGCCACAGTGCTAACCACTGTGACAGGAGCTGCTGTTTGTAACCCTTTTCTTACAACATTGTGATTTTTTTAAATTGTAAATTAGTATTTTTTGTCATATTTTTGCATCTTTACTCTTACAAATTTATACTTAATTTACATTTTTACATTCTTAACATGCTTATGTTTGTACCATCCCCCTTGTTAACTCTAATGCCAGCCTCAAGAAATGAACAGAAAATTTTAATTTTTTGAATCATAACTCTTTATTTGGCCCTTTAACAAAATGTAAAAATAATTTGTATATGTTTTTGTTTGTATCATATTTGATACATTGGGCATTACATGCAATTCAGGCAATAACAAGAACTTTTCTCCATGGCCATCTGTAGCATCTGTATCTTTATTTTTTCAAACAGCTGCCATTTTTTTCAATCCTTTTATTTTACAGTGTGGTAACCTGGCAGTAAATGAAATTTGTGCAACAACAATTATAAAAACCCTTGTTTCTTGGCCATCTGTAACATCGACATCTTTTTTTTTTTTTTTCAAACTGCTATCTTTTTCAATCTCTTATTTTGCCAAGTGGTAAGCGAGAAAGCAGTCCCTGTCCTTGTTTATGCAGAGGTGGACATTGCATTTTGTGCAGAACACATGGGAAAAGTGGCAAGTTTCTTTGCAATGCTTGCACCTTTGTCATTGTGCCCAGGTTGGTAAGTGGCCGACCTCATCTCTCACATCTGGAGGCACACTGTACCTCTTACATGGTGGTGGAGAGGACAGTGGTGTGACGATCCTGATTTTCCCGTTTCATGTACTTATTAGGCAAGAGCCAACTGAGGCCTGAAGCGTTCTCAGGTTGGCCTGTGTTGCTGTTGGGCCCTCTTCTTCTGTGCTCATCTGGTCAACACTTTGATCAAATTCAGCAGCTGTATGTGTCTTTCTCCTCTTCTCTTTACTTTTCACTTTGCCTCTTCCATGCTGCTTTGTTGACTGTGTTGCTATTGGACCCACTTCTTCCTCTTCAATCCTCCGGTCAATACTTCTATCGTCCTCATTGCTACTATTAGAGCTTTCTTCATCATGCTCTGCAGTGGGAGTCCAAGCCTCATCTTCCACTTCATCTGCCTCCATGAACTCCTCACACAAACTGCCATCGAGGAAGCGCAGGACATCTTCAATACTGTTCTTCCTTTTAGCCATCTAAAATATAGTTTTACCAATTTTGAGTTCAATTATTTGTTATAAATGTCACATTTCAATCTGTAATTTATGTAACTGATTTATCAAAACATTGTTTTATGCACTATAGTAAACATAATGCATGTTACACCAACAAAAAAGTACAATGACAATTGAGGAATTTACCAATAAATATTCCCCTTTGTACCTCATGTATCGAATTTGATACAAGTATTTTCTGTATGTTTTTACTCTAAAACTAAAATGCAAAAAAAGAAGTAATTATAAGTTGCTTCAATAGAGAAAGTGTTCATTTTTAAATATTAGTTACTATGTGGAAGAAAATCTCACCATAAAGTCTTCAAAACAGCATTATGTTTCTCCTTGACACAAACAATTGGGGACTAATCACTGATCTGTATAGCTCATGCCCCATTAGAGTACAGAGCCGAGTGAAGCCACTGGGCCGCCATATTAGTACACCCAAAACACTCAGCGAGTCAATCAAGAATGAATGGGTTTAGTAGTAAACGGTGCCACTTTTACCTTAATAACTTCGCAAAGAATTCACAGATTCTGAACTTCTTGGTATGGAGACACAGCTTATAATCTTGTGCAACCGGTGAACTATAGAAATTGAGTTGACATGTTTAGCGGCCGTGGGAAAGCTGGATAATTGAAAAAGTGAAGCCAAGGCAAGTACTTCTGAGTAATACATGCAGTAAGTGTGTTGAGGCATGTCACCATAATAATAGTCCAAATGACAGTCCTATATCAGTAAACTAAAATACCATGCGGTGCATTAATATTGCTATTAAGTGCCTAGGCCTAATCTAATTAGCAAAATATGGGATCACAACCTTTTCACAAAGGTTCTATTTAAACTGAGGTAAAAATTTGAGAAAAGAAAGGCCTCACATATTTTCTGTGATGATGTAGATCTAGGCCTTGCTATACATAGCCTATTTTAACTAGTACAGACTAACCATATATTGAAATAATTCGTCACACTGTGATGAATAGGCCCAAATGGAATAAAACTTAAGGCCTCATGCTAATTCTTACATAATTATCTTCATCAATTTTAGGATTCTGATACAAAACACGACACCTTCCCTCCTGCTTACACATCCTGGATTTGGGACCAGGCGATGGTACAGTTAAAGGTGATTGGTAGTCAACAATAATCGGCATATAGAATTGATCCAGTTTTAATTGGTAATCAGTAGTTGATGACCACCATGAGGACTAATTTAGTACAGATATAAACGCTGGCAGATCAGGAATCAGAGGTCCTTCTTGGTGTTCACTATTACTGGTAAGTATATTATAAATAATTCCGTCATCATATGTGTACCACCATCATGACCATTATGCATTGATGACCAGCATCACAATTTATTCAGCATGCTGGTCATATTTTGCAAATTAGATTAGGCCTAGGCACGTAATAGCAAGATTAAAGTACTGCATGATATTTTGATTTACTCATATAGGACTATTATTATGACGACATGCTTAAACACACTAACCGCATGCATTACTCACAGAACTACTCGGCTTGACTTTTCCAATTATCCAGCCTTCCCGCGGCCGCTAAACAAGTCAACTTGATTTCTATAGTTCACCTATTGCGCAAGATTATAAGCTGTGTCTCCATACCAAGAAGTTCAAAATCTGTTAATTCTTTGGGAAGTTACTGAGGTAAAAGTGGCACTGTTTACTACTAAACCCATTCATTCTCCACTGGCTCCCTGAGTGTTTTGGGTGTACCAATATGGCGACCCGGTGGCTTCACTCGGCTCTGTACTCTAATGGGGCATGAGCTATTCAGGGTTTTTTTAAAATACAGATCAGTGGACTGACGAATTTCAGCCATCTTGGATTGAACCGTGTGGTCAGAATTATTGTAGTGCAAAAGGTATCCACCAGAGGGCAGAAGACGTGTCAGATTATAGACAGGGTTTTGAGCAAAGTTTTTACAATCGGCCTCGGAAATCTATCAAAGGTGTTACCTGCGGCATTATAGGGTTAAAAATTCACAAATCGCCTACTGATTGGCAAACATAGATGGAGCCTTTTGATTTTAAAAGTATTTTTAAAATTATTATTTTATTGTACTTTTTTTTTTTTTTTTTTTTAACAAAGTACAGTACTCAATAGGTAAAGCAACAAACTTTTTTCCTGATTATTATGGATGTACATCTCAATAAATTTGAATATCATTTGTAATTTTAAATGTAATAGTCAAAATTAAATTGAACATTTAAATATTTCACAAACGAAATGTGTGAAATTTTATGTTTTTCAAATATTTTGCAAATACCCTTTTCACAGCATTCTATACACTTTCCTGAGACCCACCGGTATGTGCCTGAGCAAACAGACCATCTTTAATGTGATTTTTAATAAAGATTGGCGAAAGACCATTGCATCAAATTTGAGAAATGATCATGTAAAATCAAATCACCTTATATATATATATATATACTGTATATTATATAAGGAAAATTGCTATATACAGTTAATGTAGTTAATGTATAATTTTAGACATTAATGCAGCAGTTAATTATGTTACATTGAAAAGGGCACAATTTTATCAGTACAAAGGTGGAAATTTACATTTTATGTGGAGAAAATTTTTATGAGGAAAATATAGTAAATATACAAGAAATTGCAAAATTAAGACAAAAACCTCAAACTGGTGACAGTGAAGTTGTTAAAATTCAAGTACCTTTTTATCTGATACTTTTCTACACTCAAGTCATTTTATGGCAGTTTTTTATAGCAGTGCACAGGTATTCTGAGGGGCTGTTACTCTAACCTGAGACAAGAGCAAAATTACAAGAAAAAAAACCAAAACAAAACATGGATTTACACGGCAAGTCACAAAATCTCCAAGCGGAGCACTTTCCAACACACCAGTCAGACTCCAAAAAGTTTGGGTACTCTGAGCCAGTGTTTTTCAACCAGGGTGCCCTGGAATGTTCAGGTTTCTGTGGGAATTTTTCTAATTTCACTTGTTAATTGTTTAAACAACACAAAAAAGCTTTTTTGTTGGGTCCAAAACAATTGTCAGGAGGGTTTCCTGCTCCACTTCTGGAGCATTGGCTCCACCTGCTGGTCACATAGGCTGCCACTACAGCTGACAGTTCTCCATGAGGAACTTTTTTCTCTGTAAAAAACCTGGCATGCGTTCAGGCCATGAAACAGTTCGCCGCACATAGTTTGCAAAGCGAACTAACCTAAATGAATGGGCATTTCTCGGCGAACAGTTCTTCTGTTCGGCTCGCGCATTCTGTAGTTGTGTAGATCTATAGCACATGAAGAAATTAGCGTGTTTAAGGGAAAAATTAACTGTGGAAAGAGGATTGCACACCATTTAGACCTCACTGAGTGACTGACACTGAGCCTCAGGCATGTCAGGGAGAATGGGCTCCAAATCGGAGCCAAAGGTGAAGGCACTGGTAGATGGGCTACTTACAGCTGTCCATGAACTAGCTGATGATTATGAATTGGATGAGATAATGAAGAACAATGCAGACATTATGGTATCTTACCTAGCTGCCATCTTTGTTCGCTAGGAGAGTCACCTCCCCGAGGAGTTTGACCAATGAGAAAATGGTTTGTGGTGAGCATGTTGTTCAGTTACGGAAACTAATGAACTATTCCAAACGGTTGCAAACGGTTTTGTCAACTGAACGCAAGGCTGGATGGACTATGGCCAATCGGTGAGTACACAGCTGAGTGACGCCACCTGGCTGCCACATATGTACACCCAAAACACTCAGTAAATGGAGAATGAATGGGTGTAGTAGTAAACGGTGCCACTTTTACTTCAATAACTTCCCAAAAAATTAACACATTTTGAACTTCTCAGTATGGAGACACAGATTATAGTGTTTCGCAACCAGTGAACTATAGAAATTGAGTTGACATTATGTTTAGCAGCCGTGGGAAGGCTGGCTAATCGGATAATCGTGAATAAATTAAGAATTTACGGATATTTACACTGTATGATGACCAGCATGCTGAATAAATTATGATGACCAGCATCGCAAAGTGCTTTTAATGATGGATTGTAGCCCCCCCTAGACACCTTGCTGCCGTCATTCTTTATCAACTCTAGAGGGACACCATCAAACGTTTCCTCCAAGACACTCACACAGTTGTCAGATTTCAGTCTCTCCTTCCTCAGTTCCTCGACCACAGACTTGAGAGAGTCTACTTTCTTGGTCAGTCGCCGTGCCTTCTGTTCGCTTATCTTTAACCTTTTTTGACAACTGACCAGCTCATCCTGGATCCTCTCCATCTTGCGTTTCAATGACCGAGGACTTTCAAAGATGGGGTATGTGTGGTCTGCCTGATGACTTGTAGAAGGCGGAAGTGGCTGGGTTTCTTCCTCCACTTCAACAGGTGCAACTGGTGGTGATGAGATAAGATCACTACTTGTTGATTGTCCTTTATTACTGTTGCGGACAGCCGGACTCTTCCGTGGTTTGACATTCTGCAAAAGAAGAAATTCCATCATGAAATGATTGTGTTGTGGCGCTAACAGACTGAGGTTTAGGACTTATGGACTTACCGGAACTTTCTGTTCCTCCCATCACTTGAAACATTAACATCACCGCCTTCATAACATAGTAGTTATTTATTAGTTATAATGACATTTTATATTTCATCAGAATTTGTATCTCTATCATCAGTAGACCTTCAGTGAAAATTCATTATAGGGATATCTAATTAATGTTGCGCAACAACTTGATTATACGTAAATGTTAGCCAAAAACATAATACATACAGTATGATATGTATGAAACACTTGTGAAATGTTATGAAGTTGATGAGAATTAAGATATACTGAGAAATTGAATAAATCCATGTCCTAATCTTCTGATTTGAATTCTATTTACTTTTTGATGAAGTTCTATTTACTGTTAATTACTTAAAACTCAGTTAATTTTGGAGTAATCGTAATTTTACTATATACTGTACACAAGTAATTGAACCATATTGTCTCTCAAGGAAGCTACATTCTGTAGCAAAATGTAACATTGAGTTTATTTTCCAAATCTTGTTTTGACCCTTCAACTTAGATCATCACATCTCACATTCCGTGTCTACTGTAACATATAATTTCTTAAAATCAGACCTTACAAATGTTTTGTTAAGTAAATCAACAATAAATGGCAGCACAGACGACTCATTCTTTGGGGACCTTGAAGAAACTGAGAAACAAAATCAAATCATCCACTCTACTTGTGAGAGATGTGATAGTGTGGTCCCAAATAATATTACAATTGAACTACACGTGCCGTTTGATTTTTTTCATAACCTCACAATGATCTGTAAGCCGTACTAATTTGATAGTTCTGTAAAATGATTTCCAACTTAGCTACTTTATTCTTGGAACATGGACTAATTATGGGGGTATTATTGTGTTTTATTTTCATGTACTTAAGATTACTGCAGCACGCCATCACCATTTTATATTGAATTGATATTGAATATTATAATGAAATTGGAATGGCCCAAGAATGGAAAAAACAGTGATCGTATAATGAATTAAAAACAGTTTTTATGTATAGGTAAAAATTTATTCTAATGTACAAAATTAAAAATTTAATGGTATGATAAAAATGAAATCATAATTTGATGATATTTAACAAATCTTTCCAATGTCCTGATGTTCTGGTTTAAACTGCAAGTTTTTCCTAAAAGGAAGCACGGTGGGATCTGAGCCCACGCCTTCAGACAACTGCTTCTTCCAACTATTCTTGACATCTAAATTTGATACTAAAATGAATCTCTGCAAGTTTTAAGTGCCTTTAATCGAGAACAAGTGTTCCAAATTATTCATACATTTCAATTATGCCCACTCACCTTCTGCAAATGCTTTGGAAAATTAAACACACTTGGAACAGCATCTGCTCTTAGACGCGTGTTCTGGCCAGTCCGATCAAAGCAGTCCTTGGTGAAGTGATCCGAACACAGCACGGCTCGATCAAATGGAGTGAAGCCTTTACGTCTCAGAGCAATGACCCAGGCTCGTCTGCGCTTCGCATCACGAGGGAACCTGCAAACATCGTAGAGTTAATAAATCTAAAAACCCTTCAAATGAAAAGCTTTTAGCAGAAGAGGTTAACCTACTAGTCTAATGACTAGTTTCTCTAACTCCAAAGGCCGAGCCTAGGACGACTTGTTTGCATTTCAAAATTTTCACTCTGGCTTCTGCCCAACTGTTGATAACAAGCTTTTCTCCTCTCACACTTCTCATGAATTGTGATTCCAGGAAAATCATGCAATAAAAGGAGAATTTCTCTGTGTGTGTGTGTGTGTAGGCACTCTAGAGTCTAGTTACCATCATGACACCAAACTCAAGAAGGTGATCAGTGATACCAAACAGAAACAATTAATATTATTTATGATTTACAAGCAATGCGTTTTTATCAACAGATGGGGGAACAGACTTTAGCCTCTAGAATTTTAGAAACACTGTAATAGCCTCGGCCTAGTTAATCTGCAGTGGCAGGTCTAGCCTAGGTAGACGACTGACCACTGTGGAGTGGTGGCCATTTTCATGCCTCATTTATAACATTTATCTGATACTTTCTTAATCACAGATATTGTCTGTTGTACTGAATGTGTGTCAGCAATGTACTGAATGTGTGTACGTGTCAACCTCTCGCGTGTTTTACGTCATTTCACTGGCAGAATTGTACAATATCTTTTCCCAAATTAAAGATTCTGAATTGAAATTTGCACCACTTCAGACTCGTCGAAATCTCTGTAAATTGTCAATAAATCACACTTACACGTGAAACGTTTTACCGCATCCCTTTTCACTGATGTTCATGCAGTTGTACGCCGAACACCGGGGCATGGTGGCCCGAAAATGGTCAAAGAATTCGCAAAAAGTCCAATCAGCCTAACACCTTGATGAGACTTGTACACACAATACAGTCGAGTGTATCAAAATGGCGGCCTGAGAGTTTCCGGTGGCTTCACTTCTTCTTCTTCTTCTTCTGCTTCTTCTTTTAGATTTGATTGGTGGTTGGCAACCAGCTTACAGGTGCATTACCGCCACTGACTTAATTATCATCACTCTATACTTTGTATAAGGAGTTCTGAACAACTCTTTATGTGTGAAAAAATGATCCGTCCTTGGACTGCGTCCTCATCATCCAGGTTTTTTTTTTTATAGTGCCCAGTGCTTTTCTTCCCCATTTGAGGGATAATGGCGCCCCCTGCTGGCCTTATGAAGGACCCTGTTGTACAGGAACCCCCCCATTGGATACAGGCCATTTCTGGAGCGTTGGCGCCCTCTTTTGGCCTCGTGCATGACACGTTTTAACCCCGTCTCTGCACATCGTTTAATCATTATTTTTTTTTTTCTTTAAATATAGCTGCACCCTCGGCTCTGGACCTGGTTGCGTGCCTGTAAATATATTTATTCTGAACATTACTGAGGGGGAAGGACACTCGTGAGTGTTTAAGCACTGGTGTGTGCTCGTGACACTCAGCTGGGGCTCCACAGATCTTTCTGCAGTTCTGATCTTCCTCTTTTCCATGTGGCCGTGAACTGTCAACGCCAACATGGCTTCTGCACGCCTTTTTGGGGGTTTGGAACACACCCGGAACAAAATGTCTTTTAGGTGGGGAAGACTGAGCACAGGGGCGCCTCCAGAACATTTGTTTTTATTGGGGGGTGGGGGGCACTGAAAATCTTGGGGAGGCACATCAAAATCAGTTTAAAATGCAATTATTATGTCCATAACTTGGTTGTCAAGCAGGAGGCTCAGGTTGCAGTTGAACGTAGCGTTTATTATATAAGAACCATAAACACAGGTGCTTCGTACAGCCAAGGGGTCAACGGTGAAAGAGGGCTAGTCTCTTCCTGCCATGCCCTTTATACCCTGGGTGACGCCACCACCAGAAAGGCAGTCTGTCACCCCTTACTATTCCCTGGGTGCCCCGGCCGCTGTATTACTACTTAACCCCCCCGTAGAAAAATGCCAAGCACACCAATTAAGCCCTCCCAAAATTTGTAACCGGACTTATGCGCTAACAATGAAACCATATGTACAAAAATAAATAAACATGTCTATCCACTCGCACAACATAAACTAGAGGGGCCAGGTAGACTGCTGGCGCCCCCTACAAGGCCAGGCGGGTTATTCTGCCACCTCATCCCTAAAAGTCCAAAATAAAAAATAAAACAGCTGTGTTCCTAAAATTAAAATAATCCCAGAATCAATTTATACACAAATAACAGTTTAAATTCACACCAAACAGTCGACATGTACATTTACATTCTTGATGTTAGCCTCCCATCCCAACACACCCACCCCATAACTTGGGTACTTCACAATAATAACATACAATCAAATGCAACAAAATAAACTGTGCTGAGGACTTTGTTTTTAAAAAAACAAACAAAAAAACAAAACCCTAGAAATGGTTGTGCATAAAAATCCAGTAGATGAGCAGGGTCCAATGGATCCCTATGAAAAACATTACATCACGGACCCAGTGTCCCTAAGGAAGCACATGGGTCCTGTGGTGTTGTTTATTATAATAATATGTTGTATATATGATATGGGTGGTGGCTCCACCTTTCCAGTTCTGCCACCACCCGGGGTATAAAAGGCTGATACGAAAGAGGCACAGTCTCTTTGCCCACCTCTCTGCCTAGCGGGAGCGTACACCCCTTACATTTTTGTAAATATTTCATCATATCTTTTCATGGGACAACACTGAAGATATGACACTTTGATACAATGTCAAGTAGTCAGTGTAGAGCTTGTATAACAGTGTAAATTTGCTGTCCCCTCAAAATAACTCAACACACAGCCATGAATGTCTAAACCGCTGGCAACAAAAGTGAGTACACCCCTAAAAGCGCTATATAAGTGCAGGTTAGTTAGTTAGTTAGTAAGTGAAAATGTCCAAATTGTGCCCAAGATGGCCTAGGCCACAAGGACATTGCCAACACCCTGAAACTGAGCTGCAGCACGGTGGCCAAGACCATACAGCAGTTTAACAGGACAAGTTCCACTCAGAACAGGCCTCACCATGGTCGACCAAAGAAGCTGAGTGCATGTGCTCAGCGTCATATACACAGGATGTCCTTTGAAAGTAGAAGTATGAGTGCTGCCAGCATTGCTGCAGAGGTTGAAGGGGTGGGGGGTGTTGCGTTGGGTTCTTTTGTCAATAAAGACTGCTGCTTTGGGTGTTCACGGAACCTTCTTTATTAACAGGCTGCAAGAACATTAACACTCGAACACCGATCATGCTGTACTCCTGACAACATCCGGTCTATGATCGCCCCCTAGTGGCTCCACATATGTAATGCCTAGATTACACCACATCCCCCTTACTGAAGTTAGGTTGACCCCTTTTAACTGAAAGAACAAAATACATTTTTATATGAAATCATTCCTGTTCACTTTGGTCAACTAACTATGATGGGCGATCTAACTTTTTCTAACCCTTTTCTTTTTAAACACTTGTACCATGCGTGAGAACATTTTTGTGCAGAAGCCTCTTATATCGCATTTTTACAGCATTTCAAGAACTCAAACTCTGCATCTCAGAAATAGCAATACATAAGTTTTACAGATCCAGTCTTTGTGGTTTCTTCACTTCTCTGCCTGATCTTGTTCTCACGATGGCAGATGTGCATTCCTGAGTCTGAGTTTATGTGGAGGTTTCCTCAGACTGGACGTCCTGTGGAGTCTCCATTTGGCGCTCTGGAGAAGGCATAGGCACTAAATGACTGCGATTCCTCCTCAATGTTCCCTGAGAACCATTGACCAGATATGACTGTGGTGTAAGGTGGGTGGACGTCACTGTGCCTGATGCTTTTGCGTCTGAGATCCAAACAGAATCTCCTTGTGACAATCTAGTCAGGTCACTTGCTCTGTGTCTCCTACTAAAATTTTGTGCCTCCATCCTCCTCTTCTCCCTTTCAGTGTGCTGAAGATGCTGTAGGTCTGGAAGAGCTGGTTGCAACATTTCCGGCAATGTGGTGTGAAGGCGTCGACCCATAAGGAGTTGTGCTGGGCTGTAGCCATTGCTCAGTGGTGTGGTTCTATAGGAAAGCAGGGCACGGTAGGGATCTCTGGCCTTTTTGAGCAGGTTTTTGATTGTTTGTATAGCTCGCTCTGCCTCGCCGTTACTTTGAGGATACTTAGGGCTGCTGGTCACGTGATCAAATCCATAATCCTCTGCAAACTCTCTCATGTCATGCCCAGAGAATTGTGGGCCATTGTCACTGATAAGAGTCTCAGGGATACCATGGCGTGCAAATATTGATTTTAAATGGACAACAACATCAGTAGACCGTGTTGGGCTGAGCTGAGCTATCTCTATGAATCGCGAAAAGTAGTCCACCACCAGCAAATAAGTTCTGTCTTTTAAGGTGAATAAGTCCACCCCAACTTTTTGCCATGGCCTATCTGGAAGTTGTGTTGGCATCAGAGGTTCTTTGGGATTTGCCCTTCCCATTATGCACGCTCTGCAGCTCAGGACCATTTCATTAATCTGATTGCTTAGGCCTGGCCACCATACTGTCTGGCTAGCTTGTTCTCTGCACTTTACCATTCCTTGGTGACCTTCGTGGATTTTCTCCAGTACATCATTTCCCATGCATGCTGGTATGACCTCGTGCCTCGCAGGAGGAGTCCATTGTGCACACTTAAGGTGGCTCTTTCCTGCCAGTAGTGTTTGACTGCACCTTGTAACTGATTTCGGTCTGGCCATCCATCCCTCCAGTACTTCATGACCTGGTTGCAAACACTGTTGGTGTGCAGCTGCTCTCGTAGCTCAGCGAGATACCTGTCACTTGTGGGAAAACTGGATAGGACAGACTCAATATATATATATTAGTGTCCTCCATCAGGTCAGTGTCAGTGTGTGTGACCCCATTAGGAAGTGGCAGGCGAGACAATGTGTCAGCTGTTGTAAGGCTTTTCCCTGGTATGTGTGCTATAGTGTACGAGTACCTCATTAGGCGCATCCTGAATCTCTGTATGCGAGGTGGCAGTGAGTCCAGTGCCTGACCTCCCAGCAGACTCACTAATGGCTTGTGGTCGGTCTCCAGTTCAAAATGTAGACGAAGGATGAAGTCGCTGAATCTTTCACAGGCCCAAGTGAGTGCCAGTGCCTCTTTTTCCAGCTGAGCGTAGCGCTGCTCCATGTCCATTAGTGACCTGGATGCATAAGCGACTAGTGACCACACCTCACCTCCTTTCTGTAGTAGCACTGCCCCCAGCCCATATGATGAAGCATCTGCAGATATCTTCTGTGGTTTGTTTGGATCATAAAGCTGGAGCACAGGTGCAGATGAGAGCTCACACTTCAGGTTGCTGAATGCCTGCTGCTGTTCATGTCCCCAGTACTGTCATGGCCGCCAATTAGGCGCACTTGCGCACACACCTGTCTGCTATCTGGCTCTGCCTATTTATTCTGTGAGACCCAGAGATCAGCGCGGAGTCGTCTGCTTCCTTCCCAGGAGACTTATCTCGCCAAACACCATGCTGAGTTTACAGCCTCGTCTACTCCTCAGTGCTTCAGCCTGCCTCTGGACTCTTCGTCAGCTGGCAGCCAAGTAAGCCTTTATTATCCCTCTCACCGATTCAACTACCCCTGTGCACAGGCGGTGTAACCTTGGCGGCGGACTCTTCTCCACCTGGCGGCGGACCTCCCTGCTCTGTTCACCTGCCCACTGCATCTCCTGCGGGGCGACTGGTGCTGTCCTCCTGGCCTGGGCTGTCGAGCCAACCTGAGGGCTTCTCCTACACTGCAAACAGTAAGAACTGTTATAATGGGTGATTCTCCTGCCTGGGTTGTCTCTAACTGTCCTTCTGCTCTGTCCTTAGGGTCGCCAGGTTGAACAGTGCTCTGCTCGCCCCAAGCTGACTCATCCACGCTTTACACACACATCACAGACACCCACACACACACCCACACACTCACACGATTATAAATAAAAGGTTAATTGTGTCATCTCTGAGTTGTGTCTGCTTCTTGGGTCTAAACCTTGTCAGTATGACTCCGCCAGAGTGACCTAGCAGACAGCGCACTAGCGCGCAAGATTAACAACTTGGAAGCTCGGATTGACCAGTTAGCCTATCAGCAGTAAACAGTTCTTACACAGCTAACTAGAGTTACTGATCGGTTGGATCGCCTGACTAACACGCAGGCTTTCCCTACAGCTCCCGTTAGCTCCCCCACTCCTGTTAGCTTGGTCACTAGCCAGGCTACGTCAGGCTCCCTGTCATGACTTACCCCTGTACCCACTCCCACCTGTTTCAGTGGTGAGCTAGGAGAGGCTAGGGGTTTTTTGTTACAGTGTGACATTGTTTTTCAGCGAGTGCTGGGGGATTTTCTTTCTGACCATAGCCATATTGGCTATGTGATTAACTTGTTAGAAGGGTGTGCGTTAGCTTGGGCTTATGCCGTCATGGCTAGGGCTAGCTATACTTCTCTTACCTACTCGCAGTTTACTAGTGAGTTTAGGGAGGTGTTCGACCACTCTGACCAGGATAGTGTGCTTACCTCCCGGTTGTTGAATTTGAAGCAGGGGGCTAGAGCAGTTGCCAATTACGCCGTAGACTTCCGGGTCATGGCCACAGAGGTGGGGTGGAAGGATGCCTCATTATGTAGCATCTTTGTCAAAAGCCTTTGCCCTAGCCTGCGGGATGAGTTAGCCCGCTTAGAGAAGCCCTCTAATTTAACCCAGCTGATTTCCTTGGCGATTAGCCTCGACAATAGACTGAGGGAGCAGGCGGCCGAGCTTAAGACTTCCGGTCGCTCAGGTAGTCAGCCCCGCTGCTCCCTACAGCCCCCCTATTGGTGCTAGCCCCAGCCGACTCCTCAGATGAGCCAGAATCTATGGTGACAGGTCAAGTTAAGTTGTCTGCTGCGGAGAAACAGCAACGCAGGGAGTTGGGCTTATGTGTTTACTGTGGGAGTGAGGAGCATGAGCTTGAGGTATGCCCTGTACGGCCAAAAGGGGGAGTCCGTGCGTCGCAGTAGGGGGACTCACGGACTCACCTCAGTTAAATCCCCTCTCCAGCTTCCAGATTCCCATACGTTTCAGTTTCAAACACAAGGAATTTACCACACATGCACTCATTGACTCCGGGGCCGAGCAGAGCTTCATCTCTGGGGAACTGGCAACTCGATTGGGGCTTCCCGTTCAGTTGTTGGAGACCCCCTTAAAACTGATCACCCTCTCTAAAGCCCCTTTTGCTGTAGTTTCCCATCAGACCGTCCCTGTGTCTGTGATTACATCAGGAAACCATTGGGAGGAGCTGAGGTTGTATGTGCTGCCAATCTCTTCATCCCCAGTTATCCTTGGCTATCCCTGGCTTCGCCTGCACAACCCCTCCATAGACTGGCGGTCCGGGAGTGTCTGCTCTTTCTGTTTGAGTGCCTGCCTTCAGTCCGCTGCATGCTCGCCGTCCATGCCTCTAAGTGTCCCGATCCCTGCTCCTCCTGATTTGGCTAAGGTCCCTCCCAAATACAACGACTTGGGGGCTGCCTTCAGCAAGACTCAAGCCCCCCCCCCCCCCAACACCGCCCTTATGATTGTGCCATTAATCTCCGCGCTGGAGCTCCACTGCCATCCAGCAGACTCTACAACCTGTCTGCCCCGGAGCGGGAAGCGATGGAGACGTACATCAAGGAGTCTTTGAGCTCAGGCATAATCCGGCCATCGTTGTCAGCGGTGGGGGCGGGCTTTTTCTTCATTGGCAAGAAAGATGGCTCACTGAGGCCGTGTACAGACTTTTGGGAATTAAACAACATAACCATCAAGGATAAGTACACTCTTCCACTCATTAATTCAGTCTTTGATTCCCTCCAAGGTGCCTCCTGGTTTTCTAAATTGGACCTGTGCAACGCCTATCATCTGGTGTGGATCCGGGAGGGCGATGAATGGAAGACGGTGTTCCGGACCCCTAGTGGACATTTTGAGTATCTAGTCATGCCATTCGGGCTGACTAACGCCCCTGCCATCTTCCAGAGGCTAATTAATGATGTGTTGAGGGATTTTTTGGGCACATTTGTGTTTGTGTATCTGGATGACATTCTTATTTTTTCACAGTCACTGGAGGAGCACCGAGTGCACGTGAGGCGGGTACTGCAGTGACTTTTGGAAAATAAACTTTTTGTGAAGGCTGAAAAGTGTAAGTTTCACGTTAACCAGACGTCGTTCCTGCAGTTTATCATCTCTCACAATGAGGTCATCCCCAATCCAGATAAGATTAAAGCGGTGGTAGAATGACCTACTCCATCGTCCAGAAAGCAGCTCCAACAGTTTCTGGGATTTGTTAACTTTTACCGCCGCTTCATTCAGAATTACAGCCGAATTGCTCTCCCCCTAACCTGTTTGACCTCTCCCAAGGTTCCATTTAGGTGGACTGAGGAAGCAGCGGCGGCCTTTGCTGAACAAAAGACCAGGTTCTCGTCCTCTCCCATCCTGATGCAGGTGGACCCCGCTCTCCAGTTCTTGGTGGAGGTGGATGCCTCAGACTCGGGGGTGGGGGCGGTCCTTTCACAGAGATCTCCGGTGGATGACAAGATTCAACCCTGTGCGTTCTTCTCCCAGTGCCTATCGTTAGCTGAGCGCAATTACGACATCGGTGACAGGGAACTCTTGGCCGTCAAGCTCGCCTTGGAGGAGTGACGTCACTGGTTGGAGGGGGCCTCCCAGCCGTTAATTGTATGGACTGACCACAAGAACTTGGAATACCTTTGGACGGCCAAGCGTCTGAACTCCTGCCAGGCCTGCTGGTCCTTGTTTTTTGGAAGATTTGACTTCACCATTACCTATCGTCCTGGGTCAAAGAACACGAAGCCTGACGCCTTGTCCCGCCAGTTTGCCTCGGAGACGACTGAGACACCCGAGCACCCTATCCTACCCTCATCGTGTGTCATGGGCACCATCTCCTGGGGTATCAAGGACAAGGTTTTGAAGGCTCTGGAGGACGAGCCCGACCCGGGCGGGGGGGCCAGCAGGTAAACTGTTTGTTCCATCGGCCGTCCGGGGGGAGGTTATTCATTGGGGCCACTCATCTGAGTTCTCGTGTCACCCAGGGCAGGGATACACCGTGGAGCTGATTCGTAGGACGTTTTGGTGGCTGTCGCTGCAGAAGGACGTCAGGGAGTACATCCGGGCCTGTCCTCAGTGTGCCACCGGGAAAACGTCTTCTTCTCCTCCAGCTGGGTTACTCCATCCCCTCCCCATCCCCAGCAGACCGTGGTCCCACATGGCTCTGGATTTCGTTACCGGCCTCCCATCATCCAACCACAACACGGTAATCCTTACATTGGTCGACAGGTTCTCCAAGGCTGCCCATTTCGTCCCCCTGCAGGGGCTGCCCACGGCCAAGGAGACGGCGGATCTTCTGGTCCAGCATGTGGTTCAGCTACATGGCATCCCATTGGACATTGTCTCGGACCGGGGTCCCCAGTTTGTGTCCCAAGCCTGGAGATCGTTTTGCAGTGCCTTGGGGGCCATGGCGAGTCTATCTTCAGGCTACCATCCTCAAACCAACGGGCAGTGTGAACGAGCAAACCAGGATTTGGAAGCTGCGCTGCGGTGTGTCGCCACCACCAACCCCTCGTCTTGGAGCTCCCACCTCCCTTGGATTGAGTATGCTCATAACACCACCATCTCATAAGCCATAGACATGTCTCCCTTCCAGGCCTCGCTGGGTTACAATCCCCCACTGTTCCCGGAGGAGGAGGGGGACATCGCGGTTCTCTCTGTTCGAGCACACCTGCAGCGCTGTCGTCGGATCTGGAGAGCTACCTGGGAGGCGCTGCAACACACAGCTGAGCGCAACATGTCAGTGGCCAACCATCACAGGGCTCCAGCTCCCGCCTACCAGGTGGGCCAACAGGTATGGCTGTCCACCAAGCATATTGATTTAAAGGGTGAGAGGAGGAAGATGTCCCAAAGCTTTATTGGACCCTTTCCCATCACCCAAATTATTAACCCAGTGTGTGTACGACTAGCTCTCCCCCCTCCCTCCGCATCTGTCCTTCTTTCCACGTCTCCCAGGTCAAGCCTGTCTGCTCCAGCCCCTTGTGTCCTCCACCCAGGGACCCACCGCCACCGATCATAATCGACGGCAACCTGGCTTGGAAAGTCAATGCCATTCTGGACATCTGATGCCAGGGTCGCGGTCTGCAGTACCTGGTGGATTGGGAGGGCTATGGGCCGGAGTGGAGATCCTCGGTGCGCCCCTCCTTCGTGCTGGACAAGCAACTCATCAGGGACTTCCATCAGGCGCACCCAGGTAGGATGGATCAACCACCGAGAGGCGCGTCGTTGGGGGGGAGTACTGTCATGGCCGCCAATTAGGCGCACCTGCGCACACACCTGTCTGCTATCTGGCTCTGCCTATTTATTCTGTGAGACCCAGAGATCAGTGCGGAGTCGTCTGCTTCCTTCCCAGGAGACTCATCTCGCCAAACACCACGCTGAGTTTACAGCCTCGTCTACTCCTCAGTGCTTCAGCCTGCCTCTGGACTCTTCACCAACCGGCAGCCAAGTAAGCCTTTATTATCCCTCTCACCTTTTCAACTACCCCTGTGCACAGGTGGTGTAACCTTGGCGGCGGACTCTCCTCCACCTGGCGGCGGACCTCCCTGTTCTGTTCACCTGCCCACTGCATCTCCTACGGGGCGACCGGTGATGTCCTCCTGGCCTGGGCCGTCAAGCCAACCTGAGGGCTTCTCCTACACTGCAAACCAGTAAGGACTGTTATAATGGGTGATTCTCCTGCGTGGATTGTCTCTAACTGTCCCTCTGTTCTGTCCCTAGGGTTGCCAGGTTGAACTGTGCTCTGCTCACCCTAAGCTGACTCATCCACGCACTACACACACATCACAGACACCCACACACACACACCCACACACTCACACAATTATAAATAAAAGGTTAATTGTGCCATCTCTGAGTTATGTCTGCTTCTTGGGTCTAAACCATGTCAAGTACCACTGATTCTTTTTGGAAAGCAAGTCTCTTAGAGGTTTGTCTTTTTCAGACAGGTTCGGGATGAACTTCCCTAACTGATTCACCATCCCGAGGAAGCTCCTGAGTTCGCTCACGTTCCTCGGTTCATTCATGTCCTGCACCGCTTTGGTTTTCTCTGGATCCGGCCTCATTCCATCCGCTGAGATGATGTGGCCGAGAAATTTTACTTCTCTCTGACCGAATTCACATTTTGACATATTTAGTGTGACCCCAGCTTTTTCTGCTCGCGCTAGGACCATGTGCACTCTTGCATTGTGCTGTTCCTTTGTGGCCCCCCAAATGAGTACATCGTCCATATGGCAGACGACCCCTTGCAGACCTGCTGTTACTTCAGTCACCATCATGTTCTGGAAATGTTCTGGGGCAGAGGAAATACCAAAGGGCAAGCGGTTAAAGTGATAACGCCCAAATGGTGTAATAAATGTTGTGTAGAGAGCTGACTCTTCTGACAGCGGTATCTGCCAGAAGCCCATATTAGCATCTAATTTGGTGAAGTATTGTGCACCTGTCAGCTCTCCCAGGGTTTGGTCCACAGAGGGGAGGATGTACCTTTCTCGACACACTGACTTATTCAGGGGTGTCAGGTCCACACAAATGCGCACCTTTTCTTTGTCCTTTTTAGGGGCGACCACCATGCCGCAACACCAGTCAGTTGGTTTCTCCACATGGCTGATGACCCCTAGTTTTTCCATCCTCTCCAGCTCTTGTTTAACCTTATCCATCATAGGTAATGGGACCCGTCGGAGCACTTTCAGAGAAAACGGGACCGCATCTCCTTTAAAGTTTGATGGTGTATGGCTTCTGAACCAGTCCAAGTCCATCACAGAGTTTTGGATATGTCTTCATGACCATTTGCTGGTCCACTGTGTTGATCCTAGCCATCAGCTTGAGTTTCACAGAGGCGGATCTGCTCAGCAATACCGCTCGCTGATTTTTCACAACATATATCTTCTCTGTAGTGCACCTCTCTCTATATGAGAGTGTCTCTGTAACTGTCCCTAGAACAGTTAGTTCAGTTCCACCTAGGCCATAAAGAGGTTTTTGTGCTTTTCGTAGCGTTTCACCTCTGTCTTTTATTCCTTCAAACACTTGTTCAGGAATGATGGTGACATCTGCTCCAGAATCTAATTTAAATGTCACTCTGCTGCCTCTTAAGTTAAGGTCCGCCATCCATAGCTCATCCCTGGAATCTAGCTCTCCTAAAAACAGTCCGTCTTGGTCTTTTGTAACCTCACTGATTATGCTCTTGGACCTGCAGACTCTTCTGTAATGTCCCCTTTTCCCACAGAGGCGACATTCTGCACTCTTAGCCGGGCACTGGGATGCTGAGTGGAAGGGTGTTTGACCACATTTAGGACATGCTCTGCTGTTTTCTATTCTGCTCTGTGTAGTCTTCTTAATTTTATGCTGTCCCTGTGTCTGCCCTTTATATTTGTGCTGTTTTCCTCCTTTAACATGCACTTCATCCACAGCTGTTTTACATGTCTCTCCTCTCAGGTCTGACTGTTGCCGCTTTATTTCTTCTGACCGTCGGGCCATAGTGATAGCTTTAGCGAGAGTGAGGTCTTTATCAAGCTGCATCCTCTCTGACAATGCTGAATTTATAAGGCCCATGACTAATCTGTCTCTCAGGAGTTTATCATGCAGTTCTCCATACTCACAGTTTTCAGCCAGCGCATAAAGTGCTGTGATGAATGAATCCACTGTCTCTGCTGGCTGCTGCACTCTCTTGTTAAATTTAGCTCTTTCATATATTATGTTCTTCTTTGGAACAAAGTATCTGCCAGACCCATTTCTGACCGCATCGTATCGTGCTGCTCGGTAGTTAGCTCTAGCCCTCATAGCACCTTCATCCCTCATGCAGTACACAAGAGTGTTCACCTGGTTAGCGTCAGACGAGTTGTTCAGGTTACTTGCCAGTCTAAAGCGCTCGAACGGCTGTATCCATTTCTCCCACTCCTGTGGTTTTGATAAATCAAAAGGTTCGGGCGGTTTAATGGTGAAGGTTGCCATCGGGGTTGCCGCCACCATTACAGGATCCGTCGGTGTGGCTGCTTGGGCCGCTGCTGTAGCTGGTGCTGACTCCATAGTCGCTAGCCGGTTGCAAAGCTGACTTTTTCTCACCTCAAAGCACACCAACTTCTGACACCATGTTGTGTTGGGTTCTTTTGCCAATAAAGACTGCTGCTTTGGGTGTACACGGAACCTTCTTTATTAACAGGCTGCAAGAACATTAACACTCGAACACCGCCATTATATTCTCTCTATCATGCTGTACTCCTGACAACATCTGGTCTATGATTGCCCCCTAGTGGCTCCACATATGTAATGCCTAGATTACACTACAGGGGGTCAGCCTGTCAGTGCTCAGACCATACGCCTCACACTGCATCAGACTGGTCTGCATGGCTGTCGTCCCAGAAGGAAGCCCCTTTTAAAGATGATGCTGTGGGTGACCCCCACAACAGACTGGGACAAGCAGAGCGCTCAGCTGGAGCAATTAGCAGAACAATGAGATGTGTATTGATATCAATAGGCAGCCGCTCTTTGTCTAGCCCTTTCCTGCCAGTATCCTGCTGTTGATATGTATGACTCAAATGCAAATGTTCATGCTTCCTGCTCTGACTGTGATGCAAACGTCCCATGCCTTCCTGCAGTTACTGTGCCTTTCATGTATTGTCTGTGACTGGGTATATAAGTGACTGAATATCACATGCTCACTCTCTCTCTGACCACTGCTTCTGACACAAGCATTCCGTGTCTCCTGACGAGAGCCTGAGATCTCGCTCCGGCACGCCTGCATGGCGCTGGAGTGAGTTCTGTGATGGCGGAATGAAATAAAACTCCCTTTTAAACTCACAGTTCGCTGCTTATTATTTCATACCGCCACACTGGTGACCCCGAGGAAGCACACGCTTTGTGCAACGCAACCTTCTGGTCTGTACAGCCACACTGGTGACCCGACCAAGAAAAGAACACGCTAGCAGCCCCCAGCGGTGACTCTCCGATGACAAGCGAACGCAGCAACCTGACGCAAGTGATCTGCCCTCCCTTCGGCTACAGGGAGACCTCGACGCAGAACCAACACTGGGCGAACTCTCCGGAGATCACCCACGACCGGGAAAGCTGCAGAAAGCTTCATGGTGCGACCCTCGCCTGAGATCGGGACATCCACGCTGGACCGGCCGAGGGACACAGAACGTCTTCTCCCTCTCACCGCTCCTCCTCCCTCTCACCGCTCCTACGCATCTACACGAGCCCGAGGGACAAAGATCGTCTCCTCCCTCTCACCGCTTCAACGCACCATGACCTGGCACGGGCGAACGACGCAACAGCTTCAACAGGGCTGACCATCAGCGCCGACGACGCTGATCTCCAGCAAGCTCCCTGACCCTGACTCGCCTCTACAGCGGACCTGCCATGCACCGAACCCCGCACGCACACCGGGGGGTTATGAGGACAGCGCACCACACACAGGACAATACCGGCTCCAGAGACCACCATCGTCCTTCGCCGCTGCACACAGAACCTTCAGGGCTGCTCACACACCTGAAGCACGCACGCAGCTCGCTCACAGGATTTTGTACGGGTCTCAGCCACGGCGCACAAGGGAATTCAGCCGTCAGCTGTCCCCAAGGGCTTTAGGGCTGCGCGCGCACCTAAAGTCAACATGCCAAGTCCCTCACTGCTGCAGCTCCTTTTTTTCTTCATGGCCGCGAGAGGAGTCAGAGACAAACTTTTCTTCTCACAGCCTGTGGATCTCCGCCACTTTCAACGGGACAGCCCCTCAACATCGTGGATCCACAGGCAATTTTTGCGCGGCCCAGACAACTTTGTTCCCGGGCCGGCACTTGCTACCCTCCCCCTCCTCCCTCCCCCTCCTCCGCTTGCACAGAGCTTTTCCCGCAGCTCGCTACCAAAACCGGGCGATCGAGGCCTCAGCCCCCCGCTGAGCCCTCTGGGGGGGAGTACTGTAGGTGACCCCCACAACAGACTGGGACAAGCAGAGCGCTCAGCTGGAGCAATTAGCAGAACAATGAGATGTGTATTGATATCAATAGGCAGTCGCTCTTTGTCTAGCCCTTTCCTGCCAGTATCCTGCTGTTGATATGTATGACTCAAATGCAAATGTTCATGCTTCCTGCTCTGACTGTGATGCAAATGTCCCATGCCTTCCTGCAGTTACTGTGCCTTTCATGTATTGTCTGTGACTGGGTATATAAGTGACTGAATATCACATGCTCACTCTCTCTCTGACCACTGCTTCTGACACAAGCATTCCGTGTCTCCTGACGAGAGCCTGAGAGCTTGCTCCGGCACGCCTGCACGGCGCTGGAGTGAGTTCTGTGATGGCGGAATGAAATAAAACTCCCTTTTAAACTCACAGTTCGCTGCTTATTATTCCATACCGCCACAATGCACAAGAAAGCCCACAAACAGTTTGCTGAAGACAAGCAGACTAAGGACATGGATTACTGGAACCATGTCCTGCGGTCTGATGAGACCAAGATAAATTTATTTGGTTCAGATGGTGTCAAGCATGTATTGCGGCAACCAGATGAGGAGTACAAAGACAAGTGTGTCTTGCCTACAGTCAAGCATTGTGGTGTCATAGTTTGGGGCTGCATGAGTGCTGCCGGCACTGGAGAGCTACAGTTCACTGAGGGAACCATGAATGCCAGCATGTACTGTGACATACTGAAGCAGAGCACAATCCCCTCCCTTTGGAAACTGGGCTGCAGGGCAGTATTCCAACATGATAATGACCCCAAACACACCTCCAAGATGACCACTGCCTTGCTAAAGAAACTGAGGGTAAAGGTGATGGACTGGCTAAGCATGTCTCCAGACCTAAACCCTATTGAGCATCTGTGGAGCATCTTCAGACGGAAGGTGGAGGAGCACAAGGACTCTAACATCCACCAGCTCTGTGATATTATCATGAAGGAGTGGAAGAGGATTCCATTAGCAACCTGTGAAGCTCCAGTGAACTCCATACCCAAGAGAGTTAAGGCAGTGCTGGAAAATAATGGCCGCCACACAAAATATTGACACTTTGGGCACAATTTGGACAGTTTCACTAGGGGTGTATTTACTTTTGTTGCCAGCGGTTTAGACATTAATGGCTGTGTTGAGCTATTTTGAGGGGACAGCAAATTTACACTGTTATACAAGCTGTACACTGACTACTTTACATTGTGTCAAAGTGTCATATTGTGGTGATGTGAAAATGACGAGGCAGAGTTCTCTCTCAAAGTCAGTTTTATTCACAGCACCATCATCTCAAAGCAGAGAAAGAGAATGACCCAGTAAACTCTCGTCCTTAAATATCAGGAACTTCACACTTCACAGATCACATGTCACACAGACCACCTTGCATTATAAAGACAGTCACAATGCATTTCTCTCCATGATATCACTTCCACTGTCTCCAATACATCCCTTCCTTAATCCTTTAATTGAACCCCCCACAGTCTTAAGCCTTGCATACCAAGGCTAAGATTCCTGCAGCTTCCTGCCTTTGTTCTGACCTAAAATATGAGCCACAAAACAGGTCTCATGTGTGTCCAGCACACAAAGCCCCCCAAACATTTTAGACAAACAGAACAACAAGAGAATAACCACATGCATGCCGTGATAGTATCGATACACATCAGTCCACATACTGTATAGGCTTCAGCCTCCTGCCGTATCTGCTGTAGGTGGGATTCAACGTCTCTGCGGGGCTGTCCTGGGGGTTTGCCATCTGGGTGTGGAAACCTTTTGTCAGCACCTGTGGGTGTTCTGGGGAAACATTACTCTGTGAAGCCCCCCGCGGTGGTCTACCTCGCCACGGAGCCTTCGCCAACAGCACCTGCTCATCTGCCACCACAAAAGCGGGTTTGAGTCTGTTTATGCCAATTCTCTCTTTCCTACCCCCCAAATCTATCAAAAAATGCTTGTCCCCTGTTTCTAGCACTCTGAATGGTCCGTCATAAGGCGGTCGCAGTGGTGTTCGATGCCCATCGTGTCTAACAAAAACAAACTCTGCGTTCTTCAAAGTTTTAGGCACAAAAACGCGCGGAAAACTGTGGTGCGCGGGGCCGGGCAGCGTGCTTGATTCTATGTTACTCCGCAACATAGCGTTTGGCGTTTGGCGCAGGGTTATCTGGGAGAAACTCCCCAGGCAGCCGGAGTGGCTGCGCAAACACGAGCTCCGCTGGGGAGGCTTCTAGATCCTCTTTAGGCACAGAACGCAACCCCAATAACACCCACGGTAACTTGTCAACCCAATTTGTATCCGTCAGTGACGCTCTGAGACCCGCTTTCAATGACCTATGAAAACGTTCGCATAACCCGTTAGCCTGCAGATTGTACGCGGTTGTGCGGTAAATTGTGACACCCAGGCTGCGGGCCATTGTCGACCAAAGCTCGGACACAAATTGAGGGCCTCTGTCGGATGTAATGTCCGATGGAACGCCGAAGCGCGCCACCCAAGCTGTTAAAAACGCGCGCGCCACCTCCTCGGCTGTGGTTGATGCCAGCGGGACCACTTCAGGCCAGCGCGTGGTGCGGTCCACCACTGTCAGAAGGTGTGTGCACCCCTGTGACGGTGGGAGGGGTCCCACGAGGTCCACATGAACGTGATCGAACCTCTTGGCCGGAATGTGAAACGGTTCTAAAGGAGCCCTCGTGTGCCTGTGTACTTTGGCTCGTTGACACGCCGTGCAGGCTGCTGCCCACTCTTTGACTTGTTTGCGGAGGCTCGGCCACACAAATTTCTCTCCCACCATTTTGACCGACGCGCGCACTCCAGGGTGCGCCAAAGAAGGAACCGAGTCAAAGACGCGGCGGCGCCACGCGGCCGGTACTACTGGACGCGGCCGTCCAGTGGAGACATCGCAGATTAGGGGGGGGCATACCGTCTTGCAGCACCCTGCTCTCCAGCCTTAACCCTGTTGGTCCAGACTGGTGCGCGCGCATGTCCGCGTCATTAACCTGCTCCGCGGCCATGGCTGCATAATCTACCCCTACGCTGACTGGGGCCGCCACAGCGCGCGAGAGGCAATCTGCCACTACATTGAGTTTGCCCGCCACATGCTGAATATCAGTGGTAAACTCTGATATCGCGGCCAGCTGTCTCTGCTGCCAGCCTGACCATGGTTCAGAGATCTTGGCCATCTCGAATGTTAGCGGTTTGTGGTCAACGAATGCGGTGAAAGCGCATCCTTCCAGCCAGAACTGAAAGTGGCGGATGGCCAAATGGAGAGCGAGCAGCTCCCTGTCGAACGCGTTGTATTTACGTTCGCTATTGCGCAAGGTCCTGCTGAAAAATGTGAGGGGCTGCCAAACCCCGGCTACATGTTGCTCCACGACCGCCCCTATGGCCACCTCTGATGCGTCAGTGGTGAGCGCTATGCGGGCCGTTGGGTCTGGTTGTGCCAACAACGCAGCCTTTGCCAAGGCTGCTTTCACCTCCAAGAACGCTTGGTCCCGCTCCGGGGGCCGCTCGATCTTATCCGCGGGTTTCTTTTTTTTGAGCGCTGCATACAACGGCTGCATGAGTTGCGCCGCGCGGGGGTGAAAACGGTTATAAAAATTCACCATTCCCAAAAACTCCTGCAATGCCCTGACCGTCTGTGGCCGGGGAAAATCTGCCACCACGCGCATCTTGTCAGGCAGCGGAACTGCTCCTTCGGGGGAGACTCGGTGTCCCAAAAAATTGATCTGCGCCACCCCGAACTGACACTTCGCTGGGTTTATTATTAACCTGTGATCTCCCAACCTTCGGAAAACTGTGGCCAGGTGTTTTTCATGTTCGTCTTCGGACGGGCTGGCTACTAAAATATCGTCCAGGTAGACGAACACGAAAGGGAGATCGCGAAGCACCCCGTCCATCAAGTGTTGGAACGTCTGAGCAGCCCCTTTAAGTCCGAATGGCATGCGTAAAAACTCGAATAGGCCAAACGTAGTTATTACCGCTGTTTTGGGTATGTCTTCAGCGCGCACTGGGACTTGGTGGTAACCGCGGACCAAGTCTATTTTAGAAAAAACACGTGCCCCTGCCAAATGAACGGAAAAATCTTGGATATGTGGGATTGGGTAGCGGCCGTGCGCTGTAGCGTTGTTTAACCTGCGGAAATCCCCGCAAGGGTGCCATGATCCGTCAGCTTTCGGGACCATGTGTAGGGGGGAAGCCCACGGACTGTTTGAACGTCGGATAATGCCCAACCTCTCCAGGTTGGCGAACTCCTCGTGCGCTATGGCCAGTTTAACTGCGTCCAAGCGCCGAGCTTTTGCAAAAATGGGCGGTCCAGTAGTGGTAATAAAATGCTCCACCCCGTACTTAGCGACTGTTGCCGAAAATGTAGGGACCGTGAGTGCTGGGAACTGAGTGAGCAGTGTGTGGAACTTACCGCCTGCTGCTGTGACGTTGGCTTGTGCTGTTGGCGGGGCCACTCGAGCTGTACAGGGGATAGAATCAAAAGAAAGTGCATTAACCAGGCGCTTGTTAGCGAGATCAACCAACAAACCATGTGAGCACAAAAAATCAGCCCCCAACATATTGAAATTTACTGTTGCTACAACAAAAGTCCACTCAAATGTACGGCCGTGTAGAGACAGGAGCAGAGTCTTCTCACCAAAGGTCTTAATCTCCGAGCCGTTCGCTGCCGTCACCCGGGGACCTCCGGAACCAGCCAGTCTGTCCGCGTAGGAAGGTGTGATGAAACTCAACTGGGAGCCTGTGTCGACGAGGGAATGCCTCCCCGAGCGTGCGTCCAACAAGTAGAGCAGCTTGTTCTCTTCCCCAAGGGCCGCGGCTGCTACCGACCCCCGGTCTTGGCGTTTCCCGAACGCCCGAATTGGCACGGCGGTACACACTTACGTGCCTTCTCTGCGAAGCGGCGATGGTAGAAACAAAGGATGTCCGGTCCATGTTCCCTGGCCCCTGCCGCCGCCGTCGTCGGTGAGTCTGGCACCGCTGCCTTTGGCCCCCTGTCGTCTCCGGTCGTCGCGCCGAGTTCCGCTGCAGCGGCCGTGGCTGCGCGCCGCTTGGTGGCGTTGACAATCCGCTGCGCCTCTCGGCCCAGCGCGTGGTAGTCCCGTAGGGCCAACAGTGGCGAAGTGGCCAGGGTCGCTCTCGCTGCTGACGGTAGAGTTCTGAGGAAGAGGTGGGTGAAAATGAAGTGACTGTCGTCAGAGTCTTTCAACCTCAACAACTTCTCTATCAGGCTCGCGGGCATGTCGTTTCCCCCCTCCGTTAGCGCCAGGAGCCTCTCTGCTCACTCCTCCGCCGAGGGGGTGAATTGCTGGATGAGTGCAGCCTTCAACGTGCCGTATTTGTCGCTATCCGGCGGCTGGTCGATCAGGCTCTCCACATGCTGGGCCGTGTTGTTGTCCAGCTTTGCGACTACGTGGTAGAATTTCGTGGCATCTACCGATATCCCCCGGAGGTTGAACTGCACCTCAACCGCGTTGAACCAGGAGCGCGGATTGTTCTGCCAGAAGTCCGGTAGCTGGACTGTAGCGGCATTCGCTTGGCTGGGGGCTCCTGACGCGGCTGGCCCGGGGGAATTTTCTTCTTGCATTATACGTCTCGGGTCACCAGTGTGGTGATGTGAAAATGACGAGGCAGAGTTCTCTCTCAAAGTCAGTTTTATTCACAGCACCATCATCTCAAAGCAGAGAAAGAGAATGACCCAGTAAACTCTCGTCCTTAAATATCAGGAACTTCACACTTCACAGATCACATGTCACACAGACCACCTTGCATTATAAAGACAGTCACAATGCATTTCTCTCCATGATATCACTTCCACTGTCTCCAATATATCCCTTCCTTAATCCTTTAATTGAACCCCCCACAGTCTCAAGCCTTGCATACCAAGGCTAAGATTCCTGCAGCTTCCTGCCTTTGTTCTGACCTAAAATGTGAGCCACAAAACAGGTCCCATGTGTGTCCACCACAATATCTTCAGTGTTGTCCCATGAAAAGATATAATAAAATATTTACAAAAATGTGAGGGGTGTACTCACTTTTGTGAGATACTGTTATAAAGTCCTGTTCAGTTCACCACTTGCCTCATTATTGTGCCACGCTTTTCATACATAACATTTGGTGAGAAGGATAAAGTATAGATGTGGGTGCGTCGTCTTTTTGGCCATTTTTGGAGACTCCAGGGGAGCCTCCGGTGCCTTGGACAAGGTGGTTCGCTGCCTTTCAGAACTATCTGGTGGCACTAAACATCAGCGAACTGAAGAAGGTACGAGCAAGGGCACTTTTGGTCCATAATTTAGGTATGGAAGGACAACGTATCCTTTCTATTTTGGGAGCTAACGATAGCTTTGATGACGTGGTTGAGCGAATGGCGTGACATTTTTGCGCGTCTACAAATGTCATCGTCAAAAAGGTCCAGTTTTGGCAGCGCCTCCAGCGGGCCGGCGAGTTGGTGCAGCACTATGTTGCAGACCTATGGCAGCTTGCTGGGGACTGCCAGTTTGGGGAGTTGTAGGAAGAAATGGTCTGCGACCAGCTGGCAGAGCACACACTGTGTTCGTCAGCTCATGTGAGATTGCTTACACACTCCGACAAATTATCTTTGGCCCTGGCTGAGGAGATAGCCCAACTGTGTGAAGCAGCGGACAAGTTATCACATGACCTTGTTGAGAGAGTTACGCTACACCGCCACGACTCACAATCGACAATGCAGGCTGTGGATCCGGACACCGAAGACAGTGAGCAAGAGGAATGCGCTGCAGCTGTAAAGATGAGGTCCACCCCAGGATCACCCAAATGTTCGGGTTGTGGGTCCACTCAGCACCGGTACAAGGCTAGAGAGTGTCCAGCAAGAGGTAAATGCTGTGGCAAGTATGGACTCCTGTATCACTTTGCCAGGGCCTGTAATAGGTTCGAGCGAGGGGAACGGTGACACAAAGCGGATACCCATGCTCCAACTCCCACGATTATCCACACCGTTTTCCCAGACACTGACGGTCATACGTATTGTATGGTGGAACTGGACAGTGTGGAGGTACCATTATTGGTGGACACGGGCACAGTGCGGTCGGTGTTGAGTTGGCCCACTGTGAGGAGTTTCTTCCCATATCATCAGTTGAGAGGCCATTTGAAACCTGTGAGCGGCTATGGAGGAGGGAGGCTGCCCATCATGGGTTTGGTGGAGCTGACGGCCCGTTACAAATCATCGGTGGTCACTAGCCTGAAGTTTTTGGTGACTGGCATGGGTGAAAATGTGATGGGCTGTGATCTTTTCTATGGGCTGGGGTTTTCAATCAGCAGTGGCGTGGGTGAGAAGTGGTCGGGCTGCGGTTTGTGGGACTGACCAATCCCAGCAGTGGTACATGATGCAATATGGGATGAACCTTGGCCTAGTAATCTGGAAAGTGAAGAGGACCAACCCCATCCAGGGCCGTAGCGGGAGAGTTCCTGCGCCAGAGTCCAAGTTACCCTCGCTGAGGGAACTGGGCGGTGCCGTGGGATGCCCATAATGGTGGATGGAGCCGAGTGGCTGACTCATTCTGCTTCCGGAGTTCGGCTGGGAGGTACCGAGAAGCAGGGGGTCACAATGGCTTTGCCGGCATCTAAAATGAAAGTGAGCGGGGCAGGACCGGCTGGCACAGTTAAACGACGGGCCACACAGGAACACTGGAAGCCGAGCACGGCTCCTCTGGGGGTCGCTGATTTTGTTTGACCCAGAGCGGAGGACCGATTGAGAAGGGCCCACAGGAAGCGGAGGAGACAAGAGGACCAGGGCCAGCTACAGGTGGCGGCTGTCCGGGAAGACTGTTACTTGCATCTGACAGATGGCATGGAGAGACACCCCAACGAGCTACGGTGTGTTTATGAGGAAGATGAAATGCTTCAGTACTGGCGTGGGTCATCCCCGGGCGCTAAGAAGAGACGACGCTCTGGTCAGGACCTGCCTGACGGGTCTCTGGGGGGTGGGCTCTCCATGGAGTGTGACTGATGAGTTTAAAGGGGGGCAATATGTTAATGGTGTTATTATTAATTGCCCATGTGGAAAAGAAATAGTGTTTGTGTTAGCATGTCCGGGGGTTCGTTCTACTGTGTGAATTGCAAAAATTAAGGTGTGTATTGTCCTAGTTACAAAAGCAGCATGTCAATGTGGTTAATACACAAAATTACTCTGTGAGCTGTCCATGGCTCTGAGTGATTGTCTGAAGTGTTTAGCACATGGGGCTGTGGTGTGGGATTGATGTGCATATTGACATGAATTGTGATTAAGTGGTTTATTGAACTCAGATTTGTGGGTATAACCTGTATGTATATATGTTTGTGGGATTACATTTTTTTACGTTTACATCAGGAACACGGCGGATTTTATTTTCATGGACTGTTTATAGATAAAGATGGCAGAATAATCTGTCTAGCCGTGTCGGGTTGGGACAGTAGTCCACCTGTCCCCCTCTAGTTTTAGTTGTTTGTGCATGGATAGGCCTACGTATTTTGTTTATTGTTAGAGTGTGATTTGGGCACTAAATTTGGGAGGGCCTAATTAGTGTGCATGTGTTTTGGACTTTTGAAAGATGGGGGGGATGTGGTGTTGTTTATTTTAATAATATGTTGTATTATTATATGATATGGGTGGTGGCTCCATCTTTTTGGTTCCGCCACCACCCGGGGTATAAAAGGCTGATGCGGAAGAGGCACAGTCTCTTTGCCCACCTCTCTGCCTAGCGGGAGCGTCTGTCTGGATATCGTGAGCCATATAATAAAGTCCTGTTCAGTTCACCACTCGCCTCATTATTGTGCCACGCTTTTCATACATAACAGGTCCACCCTCCAGTGGACTCACCACCTGCAGGAGGGATCATGGTGCTATGTGAACCAGGAGGAAGTCTGGGCTACTCTGCCTGGACTGATGCCCCCGCGACCCGGATCCCTGGACAATCGGTAGAAGATGGATGGATGGATAGATCAGCAGGGAGACTACTAAAACACAGAACGAACGGTACAGAACGTTCCGGACAAATGTTCCCCAAATGTTCTGTTGTGGTGCACATATGTGGGTTTCATATGCTTCACATGTGTATTACTGTATGCTTATTGTAGGCTTCACGTCTCAGAGGAACAAAAGGTCTGAACCTCCCAGGGGTAACAGGAGGATGTGAAGTCTGGCCTTTTGTATGCAAAGAGATGGCCTTGAAGGATTTCCTGACCACCAGGACTTTAGGTGGAGACGAGGAGACCTGGAGGGGGAGGCATTGTGATTTGGGATTGAAAGACAATGTGACTGTGTGCTTTGATGTCCTGGGGTATAAAAGGGACAGATGTTGGGGGATTCCTCTCCCTTTCTGTTTTTGGATGTTGGAGAATGTGAATGTGAATAAAACTGGACTTGAGAAATAAACTCAGCCTCGTCCTTCCCACACTTCTCCACACTGTCCATGTTCCATAGGGAGTGGTCTGAAGTGTTTTACAAACATGTACAGTTCTAAAATAGTTCTGGCTGTTCTGTCCGTCAACCATGCCACGTTCAAAGTAACATTGCATCTTTTCCCCATTCTGACACTAGGTTTGAACTTCAGCAGCTGGGTCTATCTACATGAGTGAATGCACTGAGTGATTAGATATTTACATTAATAAGAGAGATGTACCTATTAAAGTGGCCTTTGTGTATTTTGAAATGAAAATAAAGAAATCTTAACTTTTTTTGGGGGGGGGGGTGGGTGGGTGTTAGCGTTTAGCCTTAGTGCACATCCGTTCCAGTGCAATGCAGCGTCCATATATAGTCCACTAGCGTAAAAGAATGATGTAATGACGTTGAATCGTCCGTTACAAAAAGCAGGAAGGGACTATAGCGCGTCCTGTACTGTAGGTGGCTGCTGGCGGTTTTCTGTTTATCGCCCTCGGAGCTGATGGGTATCCGACATCGTGGACGTAGTCGCTGGTGATGAAGGCAGGTTGTGGGGTATTGCATAACTGAACTCTTCGTTCTTGCCCTGTTCCGTTTTATCCGGTAAAAAGAGACGTCCACTTAGCGTCGGCTAAACCGCTGCTGTGCCAGTAGATTGTTAACATGTTTTTGTCACATGCGGAGCTATGGAGAACATACTGGGAGTGTGTTTCCAGACCTTACACCGTGTTCTTCTGCTCCCTCACGGCCGCACTGTACTATCTGTGGGGCCGTAAGTGTCAGGTCAGTAGTCACTGCAGTCAAGGTTAGCGCTAATGACTGCATTATATCCGCTGAAATTAGCCCTTTTAATTTAAGTTACAGATATTTGATTCATCAATTGGTACTTCAGCTCTTTTTTTTGGTCATATTTTACGAATTTCAATACATTTATTTTTAATTTCTTTTTTTGGTCAAATGCAAACACTCCAGAAAAATCTGTAATTTCCTTATTTTACATGCTTGGGGAGATGGAGAATCACCTGGAGCCTTAAGTAAAATAAAAATATTTAGAGGTGCAGCTCAAAAATGGAGTATTGTAAAAAAAAGTGCATGGATATCCTTGAAGTAATTTAATTTAAAAATATGAACTTATGTTTACTTTTCCTTATAAAATGTATATATTGCCTTTTTTGTTTTAAATTTGATGACTTAGCTTATTGTTTTTGGAATTGAATTACTGTTTTTGAATTGCACCTGATATTACTGAGTCATGTCAACAATTTTTTTTTTTACTGTATTTTACTCATTTAAAATACTTCTATTAAATGTTTAAAGTAATTTGCAAGCATTTTACTTATTTTAGCATTTATAAACCCTATATTAACTTAATTTATTGCTTATAGTGGACTATCATACAGTTACAAGGAGATGTAACTATAAGATAAGATAAGATAAGATAAGCCTTTATTAGTCCCACAACGGGGAAATTCCAGGATTGCAACAGCACAGGGATAGCAACACTCAGAGCAACAATCAGAAGGCAAGAAAAAAAAAAAAAAAAAAAAAAAAAGGGTGGAGCCACCGCAGCATTGAGCGTGCCAACAAGACCTGGTCCATTCCAACATCTTCTTGCTCCAACCAGTCAGGGGCGGGCCCGGTCCAGACTGTGGTAGCAGGTCTGCCATCCCCAGACGGCCTAGCTTGTGATTGGTTGGGAAGTAAACTATACTGGACAGACTCGGATACCAAACGGATTGAGGTAGCAGAGCTGGACGGGTCTTTAAGGAAGGTTCTGTTCTGGGAGGAGCTGTACCAGCCGAGGGCCATTGCTCTGGATCCAGAACGAGGGTTCATGTACTGGACTGACTGGGGTGAAGTCCCGAAGATTGAGCGAGCGGGGATGGATGGGACCAATCGTTCCATGATCATTGACACGGAGATCTATTGGCCCAACGGGCTGACGCTATAAGGGTTGATTTTTCAAATTGTCAGAAATTGGTACTAAATAAAAGAAAACAGAAAATAAGAGAGAGGATGAATTCAAAGTTTTAATCAAAACTAAAACTTGGAACAAAGAATATTGCAGCTTAAGTGGTCAATAAGAGAAAAATATGTGTTTCGTGAATTTTCACTATATTGTTGTGACTATATTTGCATATTGCTTAAGGTAGGTGGTTTTGGAGTGATGTAGTGTGTTTTTATGCTACTTCTGCACACCTCACAGTGTTCTTGCTCTTCTTCCTTGTTCCTACTTTGTACTGTCTTTATCTCTTGGTTGTCCATTGATCCGATGATGACCGTCCCTCATGTGTTAAGTCCTCTTCTTGCATGCGCATGGAGATGGCTGTTTAGGCCGATCCTTGATTGGCAGACATGGCTGCAGTAGGGGCAAGGAAACTGCCCAGGTAATAACGCCTTTCTTCGTGTCTGTGCTTCAGCCACATCAGCTCGCCTCTTCTCTTCAAAGTAGTCTCGTGCCTGGGTAGTGAGGGTGCACCAGCCTGGCCTGTCCATAGCCCGCAGCTCTAATTGTTAGGGAAGGATGACAGTGTGTCTAATGTTGAGCTTCACCCAGTCTTTGAATCTTTTGTGTAGTCTGCCTTGGTTCCACTTCCCAGAACAGAGTTTGCCGTACATGAGCTGCTTGGGCAGCCTGTGGCCAGCTATCCGGATCACATGACCAACCCATTGGAGATGGGCTTTCAGATTCATGGCCTCGATGCTGGTCATCTCAGCTCTGTCCAGGACCTCAAGGTTTGTGACCCAGTCTTGCCAGTGAATGTTCATGATCATCCATGGGCTTCTCATATGGAACTCCTCCATCTGCTTCAGGTGTTTTTTGTACACGGTCCACGTCTCACATCCGTAGAGAAGGCTGGTGAGGACAACGGCCCTGTACATTTTGAGCTTCGTAGACAGCTGGATGTTGTGCTGGCTCAGGACGCGAGCTCAGAGACAACCAAGAGCTTGGCTGACCTTGCAGATTCTGGCGTTGATCTCCTTATCCAGGCTGCCATCGTTGCTGATGGTGCTGCCAAGGTACTTAAAGTCATCTACCGTCTTCAGTTGGGTACCCTCGATGGAGATAGAGGGGGGAGGGATAGTAGAGGCGGGTGCTAGTTGGAACAGTACCTCTGTCTTGCTGAGGCTGATGGTAAGACCAAAAAGGCGGGAGGCTTCTGCAAACTTATTCATGATAATCTGGAGATCAAACTCCGTGTGGGCCATGAGGGCACAGTCATCAGCGAAAAATGCTTCCAGGACAATCTTTTCTGCGACCTTGGTCTTAGCCTTCAGTCAGCGGAGGTCGAACAGTGAGCCATCAAGTCTGTATCACAGGTATACCCCAAGGTCCAAGTCCCTGATGTCATGGTTGAGGACGCAAGAGAAAAAGAGGTTAAAGAGGACCGGGGCCAGAATGCACCCCTGCTTGACGCTGTTGCTGATATTGAATGGCTCAGATACTTCTCCACCTGAGAGAACCTGTCCAGTCATGTTGTCGTGAAACTGGCGTATGAGGTTTACAAACTTGTCTGGGCACCCAAGCTTGGATAGGATGATCCAGAGGGCCTCCCTGTTCACCGTGTCAAAGGCCTTAGTCAGGTCGATAAAGACCGCATATAAGTCCATGTTTTGTTCTAGACATTTCTCCTGCATGGAGAAGACAGAGGATCTTCACTGTGGACGGAGAAGATCATGTCCACGGTGCTGCGGTTTGGGCGGAATCCACACTTTGTTTCTGGCAGGTTCCCTTCAGAGATGTTGTTAATCAGTCTGTTGAGGAGGCCTCGGGCCAGTATTTTTCCGGCAATAGACAGAAGGGAGATACCTCGGTAATTGCCGCAGTCAGACTTGCTACCCATATTCTTGAACAGGGAGACAACAGTGGCATCCCTGAAGTCTTTGGGCAGTTGTTCTTCATCACAGATGCTGGTGAGGAGGGAATGGAAGATTTCAAGGGCCACAGGACCGGCTGATTTGAATATTTCTGCCAGGATTCCACCCATCCCAGGTGCTTTGCCTGAATTGGTCTGCCTAATCACGTTCAAGACTTCGTCCATTGTAGGGGGGAGGTCAAGGCAGTGGATGGTGGGTTTTTGTGGGATCAGATCAAGGGCGTGGGGGTCTACAGTGGAAGGCCTGTTGAGCAGGTAGCTAAAGTGCTCTGTCCATCGCACATTGATGCTGCTCTTCTCCTTCAGCAGAGTTGAACCGTCTGCCGACAGGAGTGGGGTAGTACATGGCTTGGCAGGTCCATATACTTCCTTGATGACGCTGAAGAACATCTTGGAATTCTGCGTGTCGGCGTATCTCTGCACCTCATCTGCCTTCTTTTCCCACCATTCATTCTGCATCTTTTGCAGCGCTGCTTATACCTGTCTCTGGAGGTGCTTGATGCGATCATGCTTGGAAATGGAAGTGGGGTCATTCTGTCACTCAACAAAGGCCTTCTGCTTGTCATCCAGGAGTGTCTTGGTGTTCTCGTTGTTCTCGTCGAACCAGTCCTGGTGCACTCGTTTCCTGGGGCCGATGGTGGTTTTTGCTGACTCCGTCACCAGTGCTCTAAACTGTTCCCACCTTTGTGTTGGACAGCCAGTCAGGGGTCCATGGGCAATCAGTCGGCTGTCCAGATCTTCTGCAAATTCACAACGTTGCTGAGGTTGTTCAAGTTTGGAGATGTTGAACGCTGGCTTGATGACTTTCGGCATCTTGCGGTGTGTTGAGGCAATATGCAGGGATAGGATGGATCTGACTAGACGGTGGCCTGTCCAACACTCTGCTCCGTGCATGGCTCTGGTGATCCTGACGTCACAGATGTCTCTCTGATGGCAAATGGCAAAGTCTACCAAATGCCACTGCTTGGATCTTGGGTGCATCCATGTTGTCTTATATTTGTCTGCTTGCTGGAACAGTGCGTTTGTGATAGCGAGGTGGTTTTCAGCACAAAGGCTCACGAGCATCAAGCCGTTGGGAGTTCAGTTTTCCAGTGCTGTGTGGCCCCAGCACGCCTTTCCAGTTACAGCAGTCTGTTCTGACTCTGGCGTTGAAATCGCCTAGCAGAATCAGTTTGTCATTGGGAGGAGTGTCCTTCACGAGGGTACTGAGCTCCTCATAAAAGGCTTCCTTCACTTCATCGCTGCTGGTGAGAGCTGGGGCGTACGCGCTGATGAGGGTAATGTGCCGGTTACGGTTGAGGGGAAAACAGAGTTTATCAGCTGTTCATTAACTGACGTTGGTAGGTCAGGAAATTGCTTGCGAACCGATGTCTTGATGGCCAGTCCTACTCCGTGGATCCTCTCTTCATCTTTGGCCTTGCCTTTCCAGAAGAAGGTCTAGCCGCCTTTTAGTTCGGCCACAGATCTTTCTTCGGCTAGTCTGGTTTCACTGAGGGCCACAATGTCAATGCGGTAGTGGGCCAGTTCTCTTGCAATGAGGGTTGTTCTTCTCTCAGGCCTCGAGGAGACCTCTCTGTCCATGAACGTGCGTACATTCCATGCACCAAGAATTAGTTTCTTTCTTCTTTGGTTTCGACCGCTTGGGGGGTAGAACTGCCAGCCATGGTATGCTGGCCAGTTGGAAAGGACAAGCATTTGTTTGGAACACATTTTCTAGTCCCCTCCCTCATGTGAGGGTGAGCAGTGCTGTTCTAAAGAGGCTGCTCAGTCGCCTGGGGGAACGCCGAACTCCACTGTTGTCCCGGGGTCAGAAGGAGAGCGACTATTGCCATCAAGCCGCCTACGTGCAGGGTTCAAGCTACAACTGCCAGTGGTTACCTCCACCTGTTGCTTCACTCGTTCCCCATCGCCGCAGGACTGTTGTTGTGAGGACTAAGACACACGAGGAAAACCTGTGTGGGAAAGTTTTTTTAAAAGTGGGAAAGTCGATGCACAGGGGCAATCCCACTCTCTCGGCCTCAAAAGCCAGGATCTGGTGGTACGAAAAGAGCCGTCATGACTAGGGACTTCCTCGGCTGCAGTGGATGACCACGACGTCTATAGTGCCTTGCTGTGTCCTTGCGTTCCACAACGCCTGCTGTTGCCACCTTCATGACCGTTGGGACAAAAGATGACCTCATCCACTCAATCCGCTGACTACAGCCTTCACATGCTTGGGTAGGCATACCCTGTTTAACTCACCGGAGGGTTTGAGGCCCGACCGGCTACCCTCACCTGGTTCAGCCTGCCTGCCAAAGCGGTTTATGGGGGTGTGGCCACTGCACGTGCTACAGCTTCGAGGAGCCACAGGTGAGAGTTGGGTGCCAGGTGGGAACCAATGTAGAATGAGCTGTCCTAAAAAGGACATGGCAAGCCCCCCTTACAGAGGTAGTATCCCTCCCCTGACACCCCAGACACCCCACTTTGTACTGTATTACTTTACAAACATTCCTGTGTGTCAGAAGTGTGTATTCATAAGCATCCCTGCTTTCTAATGTCTTTTTTTTCCCCTCAGACCCCAGCACTGGTTTGTAGTGAGGCTTTTGGTGCATTCCTTCACAAGCACGTTCCTGTGGTGGCTGAGCGCTTTAGTCCCACCCCGTGGTGCTGGGGTGGCCGCCTTCAAACCCTCGTCTGTGCCTTTCTCAAGTCCAGACCCCGGGTTGATTATCGCAAGTAGGAAAATTAGACTTTAACAGTTCGGTTTTCAATCGAAATGCAAGTAAACCTATGAAACAAACACATTATAATATAGTTTATTATTTAAATATTTTGTTTTCTTCACTTCCAGTGAGCTAATCCGAACGGCTGACGGAGGTCAAATCTCTCTGGACTGGGTTGACAATCAAACCAGCGTGAGGTATCCCGAGTCCTCGACCCGCCCCACAGTACTGATCCTCCCAGGGATCACAGGGAACAGCCGCCAGACGTATGTGCTTCATGCCATCAGCCAGGCCACACGCCACGGCTACAGGTGAGCTGTGTGCCACACCTGTCTCTAAGGCAGTACCCAGATATTCAGTTATCCAGATATTACTTTGTTACATTGACATTCTGTTTTCAAATTGGGTATTCAGATATTTACCATTTTCCCTTGTTTTTAATTAATGTAAATTACAACTTTATCTTTACCTAATTTACCCCTCAAAAAACCCCTGAAAATTTAGGAGAAAAATCTCAAATTCCCCAGAAAAATGTAGCAATTTGATGAGCCATCCATCCATCTATCTGTCCATCTCTCACTTACTTGGAGGTCCAGGTCATGGAGGCGTCAGTCTAAGCAGAGAAGCACACACACATGCACGGCACCATGATCCCTATGATCCCTCCAGCAAGTGGTGAGCCCACTGGTGGGCAGATGGAAGTGGCTTGCTCAATCTGAGCCCGACGGGATCCTAAGGACAGGAACCCAGCTGCCAGGTTCTTGCCCTTGAGCCCCGGTGATGCCAAAATGGGAGGGGTCCACTGAAGTCTTACAACTTTTCCATGGGGATCCACTGGCCCACTCTTGGTCTGGGCCTTCACCTAGAACCACTTTGTCTTGGGAGACCCTACCAGGGCCGACAACATGGATCCTGAAATCATTACAAACTCATCCACCGCAATAAGGTGGGGATCCATGGAGGGGACTACTTGATGATAAAGTCACAAATTTACTTGAACAAATTTGCAAATATACAGAAATAAGATTCAGATTTTACATGAAATAATACAGTTTATGAAAAAAGCTAACTTTATGAGAAAAGCAGAACAAAAAAGAGCATATATTTACAAGTAAAAAATGCTTACAATGTCATAAATTTACAAGAAAAATGTTGCAAATTTAAAAAAGGTGCACATTTTATGACAAAAATGTTACAAATTTATGTGAAAAAGTTCCAAATGTAAAAGAAAAGCCAGATTTCTGGAAAACATTGTTGCTGATGCAGCCTACTGAGGGAGCAGAAAGACTGTGGACAATATTCAGATTTTTGCTCTTGATCACCCCTGAATATTTGGAGCAACAAAACTGGCATTTAGGACAGCCCTACCTGTCTCCTAAAAAAATCAGTTATGTTTTAATCTGTACTAGTACTTTGATGTAATAGATAAAAAGTAAGCAGAACGTTTATGTAGCATGCTGCTGGAACTGTTTTCATAGATGCTTTCTTTGATAGGTGTGTGGTTTTCAACAACAGAGGACTTGGAGGGGAGGAGTTATTGGTGAGTACAACCATGACATTGATGAATTATTGTCATATTTACTTCTATGTTCATGAATAATGTCAGTGTGGATCTCTTGGCATGAAAACAATTTGCATTATTTTGCGACAAACAGGTCAACAACAGGTGTGTGTTCTCTTCAGTAGAAATGCTACCGGGACCAGCCAGTGTTGATAAAACACGGCTTGACATTGAACTATGTAGGCCTATACTCTCATTTTTTTTTTTTCCCCAGCAGTACTTTTAACGGCCTCATGTCATACTTTCCTTCCACATATTGACACAGTTCCCTGAGGTCTTAATGAAGTGTCTGTTGTAGTTTGGTCAGACTCCTCAGATTTTAATTACAGCAGCACCATGTTGAACCCAACTTGAGCAGCCTTTCCCAAAATGATCAGTTTTACTGCATGTTTCTGTGCTCATGTTCACCCCACTTTCAGATTCAGGTTACTTTATTTGTACCCGTAGGTAGATTTGTTAGACTTTGCCCTGTCTGTCACTCCGTGCTTATTGTGTCTCCATAGTTTTAGATAATAATAGTACTGATTGAACTTCTGGTGGCTCTTTTTCGTTTAGCTGCATTTTACCAACTAAAAACTATGACTTATTTCTTTACTAACATCTTCTGAACTCTTGGGTGCAGCAGTTTACAAGCTAAGTTTATGAAATAAAATTTATTTAGGTGTGCCAGTATAAATAAATTATTTCACATTTTACTGCCCTTGTAAAATGTACTTATGACGTCTTATTCTTGGATGAAGGTTGACTTATAAGAGCATTGTTTTATTGCTGGAACTAAACCTTCTGATTTGGGTTACCATTATCTCCTTGTTAACTGCTATCAGTCTCTCACAACAGGATTTATTTTGGTTTAATTCTTAACTAACAGTTGTCACTGTGTTTGTGTTGACAACAATGAATCACATTGCTTACTGTTAAAATTAGGGGTAGGAGTCACCAGAGGCCCCACAATATGAGATTATTACAATATTTGGGCCATGATACAATATTATCATAATCTTGTGATACATTGAAAATATCATGTGGACAAAATTGTTGGTACCCCTCTGTTGATGAAAGAAAAACCCACAATGGTCACAGAAATAACTTGAATCTGACAAAAGGGGTAATAAATAAAAATTCTATGAAAATTAACCAGTGAAAATCATACAATGCTTTTGAATTGTGGTTCAACAGAATTATTTTAAAAAACAAACTCATGAAACAGGCCTGGACAAGCATGACGGTAACCCTAGAAAAGATTGAAAATAATGTGACCATTGGGACATGTTCAACCAAGATATGTCCTCACATCACAGGTGTCTACAAACTTGTAATCAGTCAGTCGGCCTATTTCTAATTAGAAATTCTAATTTCTAGATTCTAATTTAGCCAGTAACTGTTGCTAAACATCTCAATCAGCATGAAGACATCTATTGTCATTTCACACACATGTAAACAAATTAAATATTGTCAAGCACAAAAGTCATTGTTTATAATACATACTGGTCACCTGTTGAGTCGGTACTGCAGAAGGGCTGAGATCGAAAAGTGGCCAATCCTGAAGGCTAGTTAGCATGCTAGCGATTTGGCTTTGGCACACTTCGCTCGCTTTTTCTTGGCATTTTCAGATGAAACGGAGTCTTTCACCACAAAGATATTGCAGTTTGTTAATTGAGGCAATAAATCCAACTCTAGCACTGCCCATTTTTTTAAACAGATGTGAAATAGCTTAACGGTGTTTATACAAGGGCTTTGTAAACTCAGTTTTTTCAAAAGGGTGGGACTCCCGGGTCACTGATGTATAATTTCTCTTCAAACAGCACCTCACTGTGGAAATTAAGGTATGCAACATAGTACTGCAATTCTCAAGTCTGCAGACTTGACAGTAAATTACTGTTAGTAATTAACGGTTACTAGAACACCTTTGAAGCGGAGTGATGCATATCCAGTGAAATGTATGAGTGCAGTTATCGTGGAATATAGTAACTCCTGGAATCTCTATTCAATCAAGTTGCTTGGTCAGAACTAACTATTGTATAATCATGATTCACTGTAGTTGTCAATGTCTTTTGTTTGATACATCTGACTGCTTATCATTTACTTCTAGAAGATGTTTTTGCAGTTGGATCTTTGATTTTAATTGCATTATTTTTTCAACTAATCCTTTATGTTGCACTGCTTTAATTCTACTTAGATCATCATCTTAATGATTTTTGTTGAGCCTTGCATTTTTAAAGCTTCACCAGATTGAAATGACAGCATCCCTCAGATCAGTAACTTCTTCTCATACACTCGCTGGCCACTTTATTAGGTCTGCCTTGAATATTAGGTATACCTCGCCTAGTGGCAGTTCTGAAGGTGGGGGGGGGGGGGGTCCAGTCCAATAATCAGCTAGGGATACCTAATGAAATGGTATTGAGATGAGAGTTCAGAAATGGGGTTTAATAAGTTAAGGCAATCATGGTAACACAAAATCTGTCACTTCTCTGCATGTGATACTCCTTATGCTCCTCTACTTGGTTAAGACGCCGGTTACTTATTGTGCTGCAAATTCCTCTGACCTTGAGCGTGTGGTGCAACATGTCAAGGGACTCTACCCCAATGCTCCTGTGCTGGGTGCTGGTGTGTCTTTGGGCGGGTGAGTTGTTATGCAGCAGTATGACCCCCCCCCCCCCCCCCATCCCAGCTTGCAATGCGCTAAATAAATGTAAAAAGATTGGATGTTTGTTGTCTCAGCTTTGTTTCATAATTTAAAAAAAAAAAAATCCTTCACCCACTGCAGCATGGTATTGTTGAACTACCTGGCCCGTAAGCGAGAGGAGTCAGGGTTGGTGGCTGGTATCACCATCTCTGTCCCCTGGGATGCTCAAAAGTCCTCCGACTCGATGGAAGAAACTCTCAACTGGCTGCTCTTCAACAAATACCTCACGAGGGGCCTGTGCCAGGCTGTAACCAGGTAAGATGAGTTTTGGTTCTGGTTTAGCATATTTGGCTCACACATTGCCAGTATCTGTATGTACCCACTGTTTTCTGTTGAGCTTAAGACTCTCTGGGATAATTTAATTTGTGTTGTGTAACTCAAGAGTGTTACATTCATCACTTGCAAAGAGTGGACATAGACATTTTTATTAGATTTAATTTGACGCTGTAAATGTACCTGTCTGCTTCAAGATGGCGCCCACAGTGGTTGCTATGGTGTTTCGCTGCACCCTCTGTTTGTTTTTGTTTGTCAATTGTGTGTCTGCCTGCTCTTATACCAGTGAAGAGCTTCTAAACATCAGGACTTTCACTCCCACGGACCTACTCCCAGTTTTTTTAGCTCCTGCCGCCGATCTGGTTCATTGTTTAGCTCAAAAAGTGAGACGGCGAAAGAGAGGAAGGCGTGCGGGCACTCTCGTACGGCTCTGCAGGAGAGGCACGCGCACGGCGTTGCCTGGCATATTTCTCTCCAACGCCAATTCTCTCTCTAACAAGGTAGATGAACTAAGACTGCTGATGCGTTTTAAGGACCTCTCTTCCTCGGCTGCCCTCTGTTTTACTGAGACCTGGCTCAGGGAAAATACACCGGACAGCGCGCTGCTCCTCGAGGGATTTCAGCTGTTTCGTGCTGATCGTGACACAGAGCTCTCCGGTAAGTCCTCAGGAGGAGGAGTCTGCTTTTACATTAACAGCAGCTGGTGCTCTGATGTAACAGTAATTTCAAAACACTGTTCTCCCGCCCTGGAATTTCTTTTTATTAACTGCAAGCCATTTTATTCCCCGCGGGAGTTCGCTTCATTCATCCTAGTCGCTGTATACGTCCCACCCGACGCGGACGCGCGCGAAGCTCAGCGTGCGCTCGCAGATCACATTCAACATACGGAGCGGACTTTCCCGGACTCTCTGGTTATTGTGGTTGGCGACTTTAACCAGAGCAATCTGAGCCACGATCTCCCCCGTTACAAACAGTTTATTAAATGCCCTACCAGAGGAAAAAACACGCTGGATCACTGTTACACTACAGTGAAGGACGCGTATCGCGCTGTTCCCCGTGCTGCGCTCGGACTATCTGATCACTAAACCTGTTGTGAGCACTACGAAGAAATGGACCAGTGAAGCTGAGGAGAAGCTGGAAACGTGCAAGGAAATAACTGACTGGGGCATGTTTAAAGGAGCCACACATGATCTGGATGAGTACACGGACACTGTGAACTCATATATCCACTTTTGTGAGGAGAGCATTCTTCCATCGCGCACCAGGGTGAGGTACTCAAATGACAAGCCCTGGTTCACTGCTAAGCTCAGACAGATCAGGAAGGAGAAGGAAGCAGCGTTGAAAAGTGGAGACAGGGACTGCTACATGGAGGTTAAATATCGGTTTAACAGAGAGCTGAGGAGAGCTAAATCTGTGTATTCTGAGAGACTCCAGCAGCAGTTCACGGCTAACGACTCTGCTTCTGTGTGGAGAGGACTGAGGCAAATCAACTATCGGCCTCAGGCTCCTAAGGGTCAGGATGACAAAGCCCTTTGTCAAAGACTGTCCCAACACTATGCCCGTTTTGACACCTCGTCAGCTGTGTCCAACTCCCCCCCTCCCCCCAGCTCCACTGCCTCCACGGTCCCTACTTCATCAAAGGCGGCCCCCCCTCCTCCCCCCTGCCCTTGTCATCAGTGAGCAGGACGTGCTCAGACAGTTCTCCAGACTGAACCCACGCAAGGCCCCCGGTCCGGACGGCGTGTCTCCCTCCACCCTGAGACACTGTGCGAAAGAACTGGCTCCTGTCGTCACAGACATTTTTAACACCTCCCTTAAGCTATGCCACGTGCCGACCTACCTCAAATCCTCCACCATCATCCCTGTCCCCAAGAAGCCACGGATCACTGGACTTAACGACTACAGACCTGTAGCGCTCACCTCTGTAGTCATGAAGTCCTTTGAGCGCCTGGTCCTGCCCCACCTCAAGTCCATCACCACTCCCCTCCTGGACCCGCTGCAGTTTGCCTACCGAGCCAACAGGTCTGTAGACGACGCAGTCAACCTGGCCCTCCACTCCATCCTGCAGCACCTAGACTCCCCGGGAACCTACGCCAGGATCCTGTTTGTGGACTTCAACTCTGCATTCAACACCATCCGCCCCGCTCTGCTCCGGGACAAGCTGTCCCTGCTCAACGTGCCTGACTCCCTCTGCAGGTTGATCACCGACTTCCTGACGGACCGGAGGCAGCATGTGCGGCTGGGAAAGACTGTCTCAGACTCTGCTAGCATCAGCACCGGTTCACCCCAGGGCTGTGTACTTTCCCCCCTACTCTTCTCCCTTTATACCAACTCCTGCACCTCCAGCCACCAGTCTGTCAAGCTGATCAAGTTTGCGGATGACACCACCCTCATCAGGCTCATCTCCAACGGCGACGAGTCCGCCTACAGGAGAGAGGTGGCCCAGCTGGCGTCCTGGTGCAACGACAACAACCTGCAGCTGAACGCTCTGAAGACAGTGGAGATGATTGTGGACTTCAGGAAAGTCACAACCCCTCTGCCCCCCCTCACCCTCACAGGCTCTCCCATCACCACTGCAGATTCCTTCCGCTTCCTAGGCACCACCATCACCAGGGATCTCAAGTGGGAGCCGACCATCAGCTCCCTCATCAAAAAGGCCCAGCAGAGGATGTTCTTCCTGCGGCAGCTGAGGAAGCTCAAGCTACCCACCAAGATGTTAGTGCAGTTCTACACAGCCATCATCGAGTCCATCCTCACCACCTCCATAACCGTGTGGTACGTAGGAGCCACTGCCAGGGACAGACTAAGGCTGCAGCGCGTCGTGCGCGCTGCTGAGAAGGTGATCGGCTGCAAACTCCCATCTCTCCAGGATCTGTACATCTCCAGGACCCGGAGGCGTGCTGGCCGGATCATAGCCGATCCTTCACACCCTGGTCACGTACTGTTTGCCCCCCTCCCCTCAGGTAGAAGACTTCGGTCCATTCAGACTAAAACCTCCCGTCACATGAACAACTTCTTCCCCTCTGCCATCAGACTGCTGAACACTAAGTGACTTATTGACTCTCGTGCACTATGTACAGCAGCTCAACCAGACTCATGTCAATCATCACTGTTTTCTTTTTGCATTACCGACTGCACTATGTGGTACTCCACAATATCTGCTGCTCGCTAATATATTTAAACTGCTGACTAGTTTTACTCATTCTTATTCTACACTTTATTGCATGTATAGTTATTTATTTCTTTTATTTTATCATGTTTAATGTTGCAGCATTGCACCGAGACAAATTCCTAGTTTGTGTACTACATGAACAATGGCAATAAATCTGATTCTGATTCTGTACCTTTAAAAATGTTTCTCACAGACACAGGAAGGTGTTGGAGAAAGTAGTTGATGTTGACTACGTTCTGAAGGTAATGTGATCCCGTTTATTTATTTCTGTCATTTTCAGTTGCCTTAAGTTAATTGTCGTCTCATTTGATCTCTTCTTCCAGGCACGGACTATCCGTGAATTTGATGAGCGCTTCACATCTCTGGTGTTTGGTTATAAGTCTTGTAAGGATTATTATCAGGATGCAAGTCCAGACAAAAAACTTTCCAACACAGCAGTACCCATCTTGTGTCTCAACGCTGAAGATGACCCTTTCTCTCCACAAAACGGTGAGGGGATCACCGCACAAATGTGATGGTGTATACACACTAGGGATGCTGTTATATACGTGTACGGACACGTTCAGGAATGATGTGGCATGTTAAAAAGGATATACAAGGATATGAAGAGTTTGTTTGCAAAAACTGATAAACGCCACTTCCAAGAAAATTTCTCTCTTTACATCAGACAACTGTTAACATTACCTACTTATAGAAGTTCAAATCATTTTGTCTCAAAATCTAATATGTCCTATGTTATAGACACTACAAACTCATGTTTTTTTTTTTGTTTTTTTTTTCAAAAGCCGATAAACGCCGGGAGGTTTTTTTTTTTTTTTTTTTTTTTTTACAAAAGCAGATAACTCCACACAACAAATCAGCTCTTGGTATTTGGGTCACGTGACTCATCTTGGCTGCCTTCCTGTTCTGCTCGCTCTGACTGATTTCCCTGGCTGTGTTCAGAATGTTCACTTGCTCACTCCCTCCCTACTCGCTATGTAGTGAATTTAGATATAGTGGACTATACAGTAAACTCAATATAATAATAAAATTAACTGCTTTCGGACACTACTGGGCTTGTTTTTGCGGCACGGTTAATGACGTCATCACATGAGACAGTAAAATGTAACAGACTAATGGTGGTAAAAAATGAATATTTGCATGTAATTTGTAGTAAATATGTATTAAATCAAATTGTTTTTGCTGAATTATTAAATATAAATACCTTAAGGTAGTTTATGTTGTGATGTGAAGCTCATCTCTCACTGCTCCGCTGGCTGCGCATTCACTATATAGTACACTATATGGGGAAGGAGTGAGCAGTTCGAACACAGCACCTGTTTGCTGTGAGTGATTTCCCTGCCATTTTTTATTTTTTTTTTTACAATTTTGTTGCATTTTATGTCAAATATGGATAATTTTGATGAAGCAGATGAACCAGTGATACGTTCACCAGTAGGGCGCAAACGAGGTCAGAACAGTGAACAATATTCAGAATTCTTGCTACTGTTATCTTCTATTATCAGAATTCTTGCTACTTTGCTGCTGTATGTCTCTGCACATTAACATTAACCACAACCATTTGCACAAATACCATATCTGCTGCCATCTGTCTGTCACTACAATACTGATCACGTGCAGTCCTGTCTGTTACTGTCTGCACCTACACTACCACACTGAACTGCAACTACAGGTATTACATCTCTAGTTGTCTGTATATAGGATTGCTGGGTTTTATCATCATTAATCGTTTATCTCAATTTTGTAGTATGGGAGGTCTGGGTCTTTCTTGTCGCCATTTGCACCACGGGTTGCATTACTGTACATATTGTATATTAGACTGCTGTTGTTGTTTTCTATTTTCCAGCCTTATTCCTTTTCTTTTTATTCTGTGCACACCAATGAAGAGAGAGAAACACCATTTCAATTCTGCTGTATGTCCTGTACTTGTATAGTAGTATTGACAATAAAATCTTTGAATCTTGAATTATAGCTTTATTATAGCTATATTATACCATTTTACTGCCTAAATCAGTGTGTCAGTCATACTACATTGATGCTTATAGACATTCAAGTATGTTCCAGACAAACTAGCATGGTTTCGGGACCTGTCTGTTTTTGCAAAAGAATTACTTGTGGACTTATCTGTTTTTGTGAAAAAAAAAAAGTACTAATAAATTGCCAAAAAGTAACTATGAGTTGATGTTCAATTTTTTGCTTTATTATGTCTGAGATACTCAGTGACCATGTTTTAGAATCTGAATTGGAAATACTAACACCTATAATCCAACAAATGAAAATGTTGTTTTTCTCAGTAGTAAACCAATTGGACTTATCTGTTTTTGCAAAAGAACTCTTCATATACAGATATATAAAAGTAGCTGGCAAAAGACTGACTAATCTCCATTGTTCTATGTGGCAAGGGCATGAAAACTATGTAAATTCTAGACGATCAGGCTAATTATTGTATTGAAAGTCCTACAGACAGACATACCAATATCCTATTGGTCAAGGGGCTGCCCACATCGTTTTAGCAAAGATTTGACACATATATTCTGATGGACATAACCCAGAGAAGCTGCAGCAAAGGTTACATTAACGCAAATAATAAACATTTACTTTTGAAGTTAGTTGGCAGCAACCAGATATATGCACAGCAGCCATACATACAGTACACATTAATGATTAAACAGACGAATTTAAAAAAAAAGTTTCCTCCTGTTCAAAGTTCATCATATTCATCTTCCACCAAAAGCTTCTATATATACACCATGCCGTTGTTATTTAGCTCACATTTGTGAGTTTTTCTTAAGACACCGCTGATTCTCTATGGGGTTCCTGTGTGTTTTTACCAGTCAATATCTGTTTGCATGTCACACTGACACTGTTTGCTGGCTAAGGCCCAAAACTAACACAGATGGCGATGGTAAGTATAGTGACAATGATCTTTATTACAGTAATAGTGTGGTAATTTAGTAATGGTGATATGCAATGAGGATCTGGCAACCTTGTGGGGAAGAGCAGAACCAGGGGTATGACAGTGAATGGGTAATGATGTTTAGCTGATATTAAATTATACTTATAGGCACTTCCGTTGAGACTGCAGGGACTGAGTGAAGATCTTCCGAGCTGAGGAGCTGGTTGTCAGCGGTGAGAGTGCCGAGGTGCTGCTGGGGAAAGCTGCGGGGAAGTGCTGGAGACAGGCTGGCCAGGCTTGAGTGAAGGGGAGATGGTGCAAAGAGCAGTGAATACAAACAATGGTAAGTTGACTTACTTGGGGGAGGTGGGGTGGTGATGTGCACGATCCGGGAATATCCAAATCCAAGTCCATAAGGCGAGATCCAAGTCCAGAAGCAGGCAAAAGGGGTCAGAGCATGGTAGGTGAAAACAGGCAAACTGAGGTCCAAGGCGTGAGGCAGGTAGCTGGGTCTAGGGCAAGCAGATGTCAAACATGGCAGACAAGACAGAGTTCAAATATTGCAAGCAAAGCAAGGATACAACAGGTTTCAAGTCTGTGCGACCAGACAGAGCAATGGTAGAGCCACCCCTTTAAAGGGCTCCTCTGATTACCCCCAGGTGGTGAGCAGGGCTGCAGGGAGAGTGCTGATCAGAGGGGGAGAGAGAGAGAGAGCACGAGCGCAGAGTGCCTGGAACCCTTACAGTACTTCCCCCTCATGAAAGCCTCCTGGCATAACACGGGGCTTGTCAGGGTGATGTCGACAGAAGTCGGTGATGAGAGAGTTGTCCATTATGAAGGACTTGGGGATCTGTGACCGTTCCTCCGGTCCATACCCCTTTCAGTCAACTAGAAACTGGATGCCACGCCCCCTGCGGCAGGCATCCAGGATGCATGTCATCACGTAGACTAGACCACCATCCATCATCTTGGGTGGCGGCGGTGGCTTGGATGGCAGTCAGAGTGAGCTGGCAAACACCGGCTTGATGTGGGAGACATGGAAGGAGGAGTGGATATGGAGCACAGCAGGTAGGTCACGCTTGACTGATGCGGGATTAATAATGGCCGTGATGGTGAATGGGCCGATGAACCAGAGGAACAATTTCTTGGAGTCGGTGTTGAGGGGGAAATTTTGGGTGGAAAGCCACACACTTTGGCCAACTCGATATGTAGGAGGGCGCCTATGCTTGTTCTCCCACCTTGAGTTCTCCTCCACTGATCACAGCAGCGCCGCTTTGGTGTCCTTCCAGAAGTGCTTACAACATGCCATGTAGTCTGCGATAGATGGGACCGACACTTCTTCTTCACTGATGGAGAGGAGCGGAGGGTTGTAACCCAGGGAGGCCTCAAAGGGGGGGGGGGACTGGGTAGCAGCGGAGGTGGACGAATTGTGGACATATTCCACCCATGGGAGGAAGGTACTCCAAGTGGAGGGGTCTGACACTGTGATGCAGTGCAGCATAGCCTCCGTCTCCTGGTTTGTCTGTTCGCATTGGCTGTTGCTGTGTGGGTGGTAACCGGAGGAGAGGCTGAGCGTGGCCCCGATGGTCCTGCAAAAGGCCCGCCATACGTTAGAAATGAAGTGGGGACCACGGTCAGACACAATGCCGGCGGGAATGCTGTGTAACCTGACAACATGATCCGACAGGAGTTGGGCTGTCTCCAAGGCCGATGGGAGCGTTTTTAGGGGCATGAAGTGTACGGCCTTGGAGAACCTGTCTACGATTGTGAGGATAATGAAGTGGCCGTTGGATGGAGACAGCCCTGTAACAAAATCAAGTGCAATGTTAGACCATGGCCGGCTAGGGATAGGAAAGGGCTGAAGCAGGGCAGCAGGAGGGGAGGTGGTGGTCTTGCCTGTGGAGCATCGAGGACAGGCCTTAATATAGTCGCAGACATCCCTGTCCATGGAGCGCCACCAAAAGGTGCGACAGAGAGAAGAGATGGTCCTGGCTACCTCCAGATGGCAGGAAAACTTAGCTGTGTGTATCCAGTGGATGACCTCACCCTTCACTAAAGCAGGAACAAAAAGGCGACCCCGTGGACTGCCCCCTCTTCCCCCCGGTCCGGATTGGTGACTTGAGCTTCTCTGATGTGCTGCTCGATCTCCGAGGAAACTGCCCCCACAATAACTTTTTTGGCCAGGATGGTCTCCTCCCCCGAGACCAATGGGTTGGCTACAAACTAGCGGGACAGGGCGTCTGGCTTGAGGTTCTTAGAACTCAGTCTGTAGGTGAGGATGAAGTGAAACCTAGCAAAAAATAGGGTCCATCTGGCTTGGTGGGGGTTGAGTGTTTTGGCTGATCTGATGTATTCTAAATTTTTATGGTCGGTCCAAACCATGAAGGCTAGAGTAGCCCCCACCAGACAGTGATGCCACTCCTTCAAGGCCAACTTTACTGCAAGCAGCTTCCGGTTGCCGATGTCATAATTTCTCTCAGCTGGGGACAAGCACCGAGAGAAATACGCACAAGGGTGTAGCTTATCATCGGCGGCCGAGCACTGCGAGAGGACAGCTCCCACCCCAATGTCAGATATATCCACCTCCACAACAAATTGGCATGCAGGATCAGGTTGGAGTAGGATGGGAGAATCGATGAACTGGTTCTTTAATAGAGAGATCGCCTCATTCGCTTCTGGTGTCCAGCAAAACGGGGTTTTGGTGGAGGTGAGGGTGATGAGTGGGTGGGCGATGGAAGTGTAGTTCCTTATGAAGCGGTGGTAAAAATTGGTGAATCCAAGGAACTGTTGGAGCTGTTTCCAAGTAGGGTCGGGTTCAATCTGGCCCTTGGAGATGATGAACCCCAAGAAGGTGGTCGTGGTGGTGCGAAATTCACACTTCTCAGCCTTTACATAGAGGTGCTGGAGAACCACCCAAACCTGTACCTTATGCTCTGCTAGGGATTGGGAGAAAATTAAGATGTCATCCAGGTAACAAAAACAGAGCCCAGAAAGTCCCATAATACATCGTTTATGAGACGTTAGAAAACTGCAGGAATGTTGGTGAGGCCGAAGGGCATGACGCAGTACTCGAAGTGTCCGCTAGGGGTACAGAACCCCATCTTCCATTCATCACCCTCTCGTATGCGGATGAGGTGGTATGCGTTGCGGAAGTCTAATTTAGTGTAGATCGTGGAGCCCTGCATTTGATCGAATGTTGAGTTGATTAGGGGAAGGCCGTACTTGTCCTTAATAGTGATGTTATTTAGCTTGTGGTAATCTATGCAGGGACGCAGAGAGCCATCCTTCTTCCCCATGAAGAAAAACCCCACGCCCATAGCAGATGACAAGGGGTGGATGATGCCGGTGTTAAGTGACTCCTTTATGTATTTGTCCATTGCTTCCCTCTTGGGGGCTGACAGGCTGTAAAGACGGCTGGAAGGTGGCTGGGCCCCTGGTTGAAGCTCAATGGCACAGTCGTAAGGCCGATGAGGGGGCAGGGACAGAGCCTTCACCTTGCTGAATACTGATGCTAGCTCATGATAATCGGGGGGGAACTAAGGATAAGTCGGGCACTTCTGGAGTGGCAGGCTGAATGTTAATGGATGGGGAGCAGGTGGCAGAAAGGAGACAGGCGGACAGACAGAAGGAGCTCTATGAACCAACTACTCCTTTCTTCCAATCAGTAACTGGGTTGTGGAGTTTTAACCATGGGAACCCAACCACAACAGGGGAGGTAGACACAGGGACAACTAGGAAGGCCAAGTGTTTGTGATGATTACCTGAGGCTAGCAGGGCAAGGGAAGCAGTCTGTTTAGTGATCTGGCAAAGGGGCTGGCCAGAGAGAGTGACTACTTGTAAGAGCCGGGGCAGTTCAGTACAGGGTATCTTGATTGGGTTGCTAGGTGCTCAGAAATAAAATTTTGCTCAGCTCTGGAGTCAATTAAGACAGAGCTGATGTACTAGGCGGACTCGAACAACAAGAAAATGGACAGTGAGAAGCGATTCTGAGAGAGGTTAGATTTTCCACCTGTCAGGCTTCCTACAGTGACTGACGGTCTTACTCTTTTAATTTCACCAGGCACTGAGCAGCAGTGGGACTGGCTTTCCCACAGTACAGACAAAGCCCCTCCTCGTAGTGCCGCTGCCACTCAGTGGGGGTGATTTTGGATCGGCTCACCGCCATTGGCTCAGGCATGTCGGAGGAGGTAGCAACAGGCGAGAGTGCGGGGAATTGTGACTGGGAGGAAGCAGGACAGGAACCGGACTACCGCTCCCTAGAGCCTTGCTGGAGCCTGTTGTCGAGTTTGATCACCAGGGAGATTAACTCATTCAGAGACCCAGGCTCGTCCTGGAGATGGGCCAGCTTGCCACGTAGGGTGGCATTTAAACTGTGAGTGAATACTGGACGAAGAGCGACATCGTCCCACCCTGCCTCGGCCACGAGAACACCTAACTCAATGGCGTATTCAGCCGTGGCTCTTGGCCCTTGGTGGATGTCCATTAGTCTAGTGAAGATGCTTCCCTCCCGGTCAGTATGATCAAACGCCCGTAAAAATTCACTTGTGAATTGCTTGTAAGTGTACACGTGATAATTCGTTTGGACCCTGAAATGGGGCTTGTGCCCAGGAGGGGGCATGCCCATCGAACAGACCTGTTAGGTAGCTAATCTTAGTGTGGTCGGTAGGAAAATCACCCGGAACACTGTCAAAAACAAGCTGGCACTTGAACAGGAACCTGTGGGCCTCCCCTAACCGGCCACTATAACAGGACAGCGTGGAGAACAGCAGGGAATGGTTCTGATGGCCTGCTGCAGGAGGGCCACCCCCGGTGGAGAAGGGGCAGAAGCAGCAATAGCAAGGTTCTGCACAATCTCCTCCAATTTGGTGACATGCCCCAATAGTTTAACCGTTTCATTAAGAATGACCTGATTCTGATGAGTGGTTTGATCTGAACGTTGTTCGAGTGCGCCAAGCCGAGATAAAATCACCTCCATCCTAGTCGATGGGTCTGAATGCTGGTCGCGTACTGACAGGGTTTGCTGGTTAAGACCCAAAAGCAGCACAGATGGAATCAGAATCAGAATCAGAATCAGAATCAGGTTTATTGCCATTGTTCATGTAGTACACAAACTAGGAATTTGTCTCGGTACAATGCTGCAACATTAAACATGATAAGATAAGAGAAATAAACTATACATGTAATAAAGTGTAGGATAAGATTAAGTGATACTGGTCAACAGTTAAAATATATATTAGCCAGCAGCAGATACTGTGGAGAACTATATAGTGCAGTCGGTAATGCAGGAAGAAAACAGTGATGATTGACATGAGTCTGGTTGAGCTGCTGTACATGGTGCACGAGAGTCACTTAGTGTTCAGCAGTCTAATGGCAGAGGGGAAGAAGCTGTTCATGTGACGGGAGGTTTTAGTCTGGATGGACCGAAGTCTTCTACCAGAGGGGAGGGGGGCAAACAGTACATGACCAGGGTGTGAGGGATCGGCTATGATCCGGCCAGCACGCCTCCGGGTCCTGGAGATGTACAGATCCTGGAGAGATGGGAGCTTGCAGCCGATCACCTTCTCAGCAGTGCGCACGACGCGCTGCAGCCTTAGTCTGTCCCTGGCAGTGGCTCCTGCGTACCACACGGTTATGGAGGTGGTGAGGATGGACTCGATGATGGCTGTGTAGAACTGCACTAACATCTTGGTGGGTAGCTTGAGCTTCCTCAGCTGCCGCAGGAAGAACATCCTCTGCTGGGCTTTTTTGATGAGTGAGCTGATGGTCAGCTCCCATTTGAGGTCCCTGGTGATGGTAGTGCCTAGGAAGCGGAAGGAATCAGCAGTGGTGATGGGAGAGCCTGAGAGGGTGAGGGGGGGCAGAGGAGTAGTGACTTTCCTGAAGTCTACAATCATCTCCACTGTCTTCAGAGCGTTCAGCTGCAGGTTGTTATTGCTGCACCAGGACGCCAGCTGGGCCACCTCTCTCCTGTAGGCGGACTCGTCGCCGTTGGAGATGAGCCCGATGAGGGTGGTGTCGTCCGCAAACTTGATCAACTTGACAGACTGGTGGCTGGAGGTGCAGGAGTTGGTGTAAAGGGAGAAGAGTAGGGGGGAAAGTACACAGCCCTGGGGTGATCCGGTGCTGATGCTAGTATAGTCTGAGACAGTCTTTCCCAGCCGCACATGCTGCCTCCGGTCCGTCAGGAAGTCGATGATCCACCTGCAGAGGGAGTCAGGCACGTTGAGCAGGGACAGCTTGTCCCGGAGCAGAGCGGGGCGGATGGTGTTGAATGCGGAGCTGAAGTCCACAAACAGGATCCTGGCGTAGGTTCCCGGGGAGTCCAGGTGCTGCAGGATGGAGTGGAGGGCCAGGTTGACTGCATCGTCTACAGACCTGTTGGCTCGGTAGGCAAACTGCAGCGGGTCCAGGAGAGGGGTGGTGATGGACTTGAGGTGGGACAGGACCAGGCGCTCAAAGGACTTCATGACTACAGAGGTGAGCGCTACAGGTCTGTAGTCATTAAGTCCAGTGATCCGTGGCTTCTTGGGGACAGGGATGATGGTGGAGGATTTGAGGCAGGACGGCACGTGGCATAACTTAAGGGAGGTGTTAAAAATGTCTGTGAATACAGGAGCCAGCTGTTTCGCACAGAGTCTCAGGGTGGAGGGAGACACGCCGTCTGGGCCGGGGGCCTTGCGCGGGTTCAGTCTGGAGAACTGTTTGAGCACATCCTGCTCACTGATGATAAGGGGAGGGGGGGAGGTGGGGGGGGGTGCCTTAAATGAAGTAGGGAATGTGGAGGCTGTGGAGCTGGAGGGAGGGGGGGAGTTGGACACAGATGACGAGGTGTCAAAACGGGCATAGTGTTGGGACAGTCTCTGACAAAGGGCTTTGTCATCCTGACCTTTAGGAGCCTGAGGCCGATAGTTGGTGATCTGCCTCAGTCCTCTCCACACGGAAGCCGAATCATTAGCAGTGAACTGCTGCTGGAGTCTCTCTGAGTACACAGATTTAGCCCTCTTCAGCTCTCTGTTAAACCGGTATTTAACCTCCCTGTAGCAGTCCCTGTCTCCACTTTTCAGCGCTGCTTCCTTCTCCTTCCTGATCTGTCTGAGCTTAGCTGTGAACCAGGGTTTGTCATTAGAGTAACTCACCCTGGTGCGTGATGGAAGAATGTTCTCTTCACAAGAGTGGATATATGAGTTCACAGTGTCCGTGTACTCATCCAGATCATGCGTGGCTCCTTTAAGCATGCCCCAGTCAGATATTTCCATGCACGTTTCCAGCTTCTCCTCAGCATCACTGGTCCGTATCTTCGTAGTGCTCACAACAGGTTTAGTGAGCTTCAATCTCTGTCTGTATGTGGGAATGAGGTGAACCATCACGTGATCAGATAATCCCAGCACAGCTCGAGGGACAGCGCGATATGCGTCTTTCACTGTGGTGTAACAGTGATCCAGTGTGTTTAATCCTCTGGTGGGGCATTTAATAAACTGTTTGTAGCGGGGGAGATCGTGGCTCAGATTGCACTGATTAAAGTCGCCAGCCACAATAATCAGCGAGTCTGGAAAACTCCGCTCTGTGTGTTGAATGTGATCCGCGAGCACGCGCTGAGCTTCGCGCGTGTCCGCGTCGGGAGGGGCGTACACAGCGATCAGTATAAAAGAAGCAAACTCCCGTGGGGAATAAAAAGGCTTGCAGTTGATAACAAGAAATTCCAAGGCAGGAGAACAGTGTTTGGAAATTTCCGTTACATCAGAGCACCAGCTACAGTTGATGTAGAAGCAGACTCCGCCTCCTGTGGTCTTGCCGGAAAGCTCTGTGTCACGATCAGCACGGAAGAGCTGGAAGCCGTCGAGGCGCAGCGCGCTGTCCGGTATATTTTCCCGGAGCCAGGTCTCAGTAAAGCAGAGGACAGCTGAGGAGGCGAGGTCCTTAAAACGCATCAGCAGTCTCAGTTCATCCACCTTGTTAGAGAGAGAGTTGGTATTGGACAGAAATATGCCAGGCAGCGCCGTTCGCGAGCCTCTCCTGCGAAGTCGTACGAGAGCGCCCGCTTGTCTTCCTCTCTTCCGCCGTCTCACTTTCCGAGCCAAACAATAAACCAGATCGGCGGCAGGGGCTAGAAAAACTGGGAGGAGGTCCGTGGGGGTCAAAGTCCTGATATTTAAAAGTTCTTCACGGGTATAAGTGCAAGCAGACACACAATTGACAAACAAAAACAAACAAAGAGCGCAGCGAAGCACCATGTCGACCGCTGTGGGCGCCATCTTGGATTTTCCTTTGAGATGGTAAGAGATGGTAAGGAGATGGTAAGTATAGTGACAATGATCTTTATTATAATAATAGTGCACTAATTTAGTAATCGTGATATGCAGCGAGGATCTGGCAACCCTGTGGGGAAGAGCAGAACCAGGGGTAAATGACAATGAACGGGTAATGATGTTTAGCTGATATTGAATTATGCTTACAGGCACTTCCGATGAGACAGCAGGGACTGGGTGAAGATCCTCCGAGCTGAGGATCTGGTTGCCAGCGGTGAGAGTGTCTAGGTGCTGCTGGGGAAAGCTACAGGGAAGTGGTGGAGACAGGCTGGCCAGGCCTGAGTGAAGGAGATGGTGCAAGGAGCAGTGAAAACAAATGGTGGTAAGTTGACTTACTTGGGGGGAAAGTGGTGATGTGCACGATCCGGGAATATCCAAATCCAAGTCCGTAAGGTGAGATCCAAGTCCAGGTGCAAGCAAAAGGGGGTCAGAGCACGGCAGGCAAAAACAGGCAAACTGAGGTCCAAGAAGTGAGGCATGTAGCTGGGACTAGGGCAAGCAGAGGTCAAACACGACAGATAAGACAGAGTTAAATATTGCAGGCAAAGCAAAGATACTACAGGTTGCAAGTCTACGCGACCAGACAGAGCAATGGTAGAACCACCCTTTTAAAGGGCTCCTCTGATTAGCGACAGGTGGGGATCAAGGTTGCAGGGCGAGCCGTAATTAGAGGGAGAGAGAGCAAGCAGGAGCGCAGAGCGCCTGGAACCCTTACATGCACAAAGTTCCAAGTTGTCCTGTTGAGTACCTGCTCTGGAATTAGAAACAAAAAAGTTGATCTAAAAGGAGATTTAAGAGCAGATATGGTTTCAGGTAGTCTTGTTGTGAATATGAGAAAAAATAAAAACTCCTCTTCATACTTTATGGCTGATGTTTCAGTTTCTTTTGTTGTCTGTTCTCATGATGTCTCCCTTTTCCCCTCATATTTCTTGTCGTCACAGCCTTCCCAGTGACCATAGTCCAGAACCTGCCGAACGTCGCCCTGCTGTTGACCAACCATGGTGGACACATTGCCTTCTTGGAGGGGTTGTTTCCACGAGGTGAGGGCTACATGGAGCGGTTGTTTGGCCAGTTTGTCCGAGCGGTCTTTGAACACACAGGGGACATCAAAGATGCCTGTGGTATCGAAGAGAAGCAGATGAGTGAATAACTGAATGACCCAAGCTGAAAATGAATATAAAGCCACTGACATTATAGCAGTAGAAATGCATATATTGAAAAAAAAAATGCATTCCTTAGCTCTGCATGTAAGTGAAGCTCATCTACCTCTTCATCTTCTCAGGTGCACGACCAATACATAATAACAAAAGAAAAGAAAAACAGACAAAATAAAACTGCAGAAGTAGTTTCTGGAGTATTTAGTACATTTAAAAAAATCTAAAAAAACCCCGACTAACTTAATTCATAGACCAACACTGTATCGGTGGGGCCTGAACTAGTTCCAAAATTTTATCTATTCACTACTGTCCCTCTTGTCATAAATGGGACCAGCAATTTTATTTATTTGTTTATTTAAGATATTTAGGGGCAGATTTACTAAGGCAGCACAAATCAGTGCATGCACAATTTAGACAGAGCGCCTGAGGGAGTGGGCAATTTTTGCCAGTGATCTACTAACAACACACAAAACTATGAACACAGATGCAGACACTTCATTTCAATAATGACCACCCATCCACCAAGAGCACTACAAAATTGCGCACAGGGTCATCAACACAGACGCACCCAGTTCGGAGGAGCATAATATAGGAGCTTTTTTAAAGCTTTTTTTAAGCTTTTGTTTAAGCACAAAACCCAGTAAAATTCTTTTTTTGTTCGCCATATTTCAAAGTTTTGATTTTCATTTCACATGGCAGACTCCTTTTGTTTACACCGTGTTCCAAATTATTATGCAAATGATATTTGTCTCTGATTTTCCTAAATAGTTGATGCAAATGACAGTCAGTATAATTTTTAAGTCATCAACTGTTAGAGCATAATTCAACTTTTATTGAACAAACCTCCCAATGATAACTATTTTTTTGCAAAAATAAAAAACTCAAAATGCACTGTTCCAAATTATTATGCACAGCAGAGTTTCAAAGCATTTTATTGGTTGTAAAGAACTGAAAATGGTCATTTGTTGAATTTACAGCATTAGGAGGTCATATTTACTGAAACCAAAAGCTATTTCAATCAAAAACAACTTAACAGGCCAAGTTACATGTTAACATAGAACCCCTTCTTTGATATAACCTTCACAATTCTTGCATCTATTGAACTTGTGAGTTTTTGGAGAGTTTCTGCTTGAATTTCTTTGCAAGATGTCAGAATTGCCTCCCACAGCTGCTGTTTTGATGTGAACTGCCTCCCACCCTCATAGATCTTTTGCTTGAAGATGCTCCAAAGGTTCTCGATAGGGTTGAGGTCAGGGGAGGATGGGGGCCACACCATGAGTTTCTCTCCTTTTATGCCCATAGTAGCCAATGACACAGAGGTATTCTTTGCAGCATGAGATGGTGCATTGTCATGCATGAAGATAATTTTGCTACGGAAGGCACGGTTCTTCTTTTTGTACTATGGAAAAAAGTGATCAGTCAGAAACTATATACTTTGCCGAGGTCATTTTTATACCGTCAGAGACCCTAAAGGGGCCTACCAGCTCTCTCCTCAGAATTCCAGCCCCAAACATGACTCCACCACATCCTTGCTGATGTCGCAGCCTTGGGACATGGTGGCCATCCACCAACCATCCACTACTCCATCCATCTGAACCATCCAGGGTTGCACAACACTCATCAGTAAACAAGACTGTTTGAAAATTAGTCTTCATGTATTTCTGGGCCCACTGCAACATTTTTGCTTGTGAGCATTGGTTGAGGTGGCCGAATAGTAGGTTTATGCACAACTGCAAGCCTCTGGAGGATCCTACACCTTGAGGTTTGTGGGACTCCAGAGGCTCCAGCAGCTTCAAATACCTGTTTGCTGCTTTGTAATGGCATTTTAGCAGCTGCTATCTTAATTTGATGAATTTGTCTGGCAGAAACCTTCCTCATTATGCCTTTATCTGCACAAACCCGTCTGTGCTCTGAATCAGCCAGAAATTTCTTCACAGTATGATGGTCACACTTAAGTTTTCGTGAAATATCTAATGTTTTCATACCTTGTCCAAGGCATTGCACTTTTTGACACTTTTCGACAGCAGAGAGATCCTTTTTCTTTCCCATATTGCTTGAAACCTGTGGCATGCTTAACCACTTGCGCTCCGTTGTTCCGTGGGCGGGCAAGTCTCTGCGTCCTATGACACACGAGGGCGCACGAGAGCGCGCTCGTGCGCCCTCGTGCGCATGACGCATGATAAGGATATTGATGGTGATGGTGTAGGTGGTGTGCCCTCCAAGCGCCACTGAAAAAAAAATCTGCAAACACAGCCGCGAACAGATTAGTTCATCTGATTGACCTCTCATTCGACTAATAAGAGCCTTGAATTGGGTTTCTGAAACCTTGAGGAGCCAATGAATGAAAATCTAGGAAGGAGGACCCGCCTACTGTGAACGCAGGAGCCAATTGAAGCACAGAAATTCAGGCTGGGTGAAGCGATATTTACTGCTGCAGAAGGACTCTGTAGGAATCTACTACAGACCCAGGCTCACCCAGCAGCATGGAGAACACCCACAAGTGGGACCTGCACTCATTCCAGCAGAATAGACGGAGGCCGACGACAAAAGTCGTAAATCATTCGCCAAAACGGCAATAATGGAATTATGTTGATCGGGATCCACGAGCGGAGTAGCGTCGCATTCGTCTGACAATGGGGGAAGAGCTGTTCGCCGCGACTCTGCTGCTTTGAAGAGGTAAGGTGTTATAAGCTAAATTATTATTTATCCCTGAAAACTGTAATCCAAAAATGACTTTTGACCGATCGGTAAATTACAACTGTACTGCACACGAAGTACGTACGCCGCGATAAATGGTTCATTTGCCGTGTTCGGACCGTGAACGCCCCCCCCCCCCGCTGCAGAAGAGGAGCGGGGGGGGGGCCACGGTCCGAACGCCCCCCGGTCCGCGGGAGGAAGCATATCAGTCTATTCCATCATGTAGCGATGGCCCTCTTCTGTAGCGAGGGGGGGGGGGCGTTCACGGTCCCCCCCCCCCCCCCACACACACACACACAGTAGCGAGGGGGGTGGGGAGCCGCTGTGAAAGCATGCAAGGAGTGTAATCCGTCATGTAGAGGGCCGAATTTGGTCCTTGGTAGCAGGGGGGGGGGAACGACCCCCCGCCCACACACACACACACACACACACACACACACAGACACAGCCCTGAGTGTGACCTTTCATTAGAGCCTAAAATGAAGATTCTACATTGAATTATTCAAAAGTTACAGACGTTTTTCCAAACTGTGCCATTTGGCACAATTTGGCACAGTTCCAAAATGCCTGGGAACAGCCTGAGAACAAAGCTGTGTAAAATATTCATTTTTTGTGGTATTGTTACCAAATTTGGATCTCAGCTGGATAACACTTGGTTCTACATTTCTGTTGCATTTTCCAGCCGGATCGGACAGCTGTGTGTTATTTACAAGCATTTGTATCCAAAAAAACACTGTGTCCAGTTTTTTTTTCTTCAAGTTCAGTATGTTTAGATGACTGTAACTCAGTGGCCGGAGCACGTAGAGAGATTGTGTTTTCTTTTAAATGAGACCAACCCCATGAAGATGCTGCAAAGGGTTGAATAACAGCTTTTGATTTACTTGGGGCACGTTATTTTTTGGCCTTTTTAGGAAAATTGCCCGGAGTGCAACTGGTTAATAATGTGGAACATCCTTCTTAAGTAGTTTTCCTTTAATTGGGTTCACCTGGCAAACTAATTATGACAGGTGTCTGAGATTGATATCAGTGATCCAAAGAGCTCTGAGACACAATACCATCCATGAGTTTAATTGAAAAACAAAAAACTGAATGTTTATGACACTAAAATCCTATTTGCATAATAATATAGAACGCGGTGTAATATGTATAAATTAAGTATTTGTATATAATTTCAAAAACGACTACTCATGAATAAATTGATTATTTGAACAATGTGTTTATTTAATTAACACAAGAACCATCAAGATGGTCTGATGGAGACTGGGGTTTTATTATGTGAATAACTTTGTTTTAACAAAATCTACAGGTTTCCCAGTTTACAACTTATTATAAATATGTGTGTTTTATGTCTTCTGAAGGCTGGAATGTAATAAAAGTAAACACACACGATTTCACTTATTCCTCGGACCGCTACAGCAGACACTGTTGTCATAGTATATGATGCTGCATGGGGGAGGTTTCCATGGATCGATGCTCTTTTTTTTAAAAATAATCTCGTTGTTTTCCTCCTACTGCCGGGCTCCTCAAATAGTGGACCCTGGTCCGCATCTGGACCCAGAGGGTCTTTCGTCCGGACCCAAAGCCTTTTTGATACCACGGACCAGCAATCTAAACATGATGCAAAAATGAAAGTCAGAGAGCTGCCGTCAGACAGTGGTAGGCTTATTTCCAGTTTTATTAGAAGTCTGATATTTATATGTTAGAAATTCTGTGTTTTTGACTGAAGGACAATGTTACTGTTTATTTTGTTCCACCTTTATTTAATATATTTGCTTCTCTGTGCTGACCAACTTTGCTGCGCTGCCTTCAGCGTTGTGTGCGCGCATTGAGCGATACCTGTGTTTAGGGCTGTTGCGATAACCACAATTATGTAGTACCGCGTGTAACACCCTCACTAACACCTACTCACTTTAGGTGTAGTGCCAAAGAAAAAGATAATTGGGTCAGATCAGAAGATTACAAGTTCACTGGAGCCTGGGAGGTGCAACAACAGATGACACTTATACACTATGTATGGGAACTTTCAACTATGTATATTTTTTTCTACAGATATATATTATTTACAGATACAGTATGTACAATAAAAAAAACACAACACTTGTACAATAATAATAAAAAGAACAATACAATACCCAAAATATATTTACAGATTTTACAGATGTCTAGTGTCCTTTTCAGATGATCATTTAGACCACCTCTAGTGGTCTATCTGATTCGGGCTTTGGCTCGCCATCCAAATTTGGAGAATCCCGGGTTTCTGGTCCAACCAGTCCAAACAAAAAAACCTGACCATGCTAGGTGACACGTGCGTCAATGGGGTTCCCGCGCTCAACGGTGTCGACAGCCTTTGTATCCCAATCAATTTCAAGGGTTTTATCTGGGCAAAGGCGGCTACCAGCACGCTAGCTCTCCGTCTCAGCAAGGAGTCGCGCTTCCTCGTCGGTGTCTCTGCCGTGACTAAGAGCGTTCTGCGGATTACGCCAAAACCGAGCGAGAAAGTGCGTGACCCCGTTGGCTGGCGGAACCCCATTGTCTGTTGCTGCCAAGCTAACAATGCAGCCATTGGTCACCCAAAACGCCAAACAGAGTCATCCGGAACTTCACCAAAATTCCCCAGAAAATGTTCCTAACTATTTATGAACACACATTTATTCAAACATTTACATTCAAATTATTTATTACGATTGTGAAATGGGTGTTTTCCTCTTAAAGAGGTATCAATATTCACATTTTTAATCACGTTTTTACACTGGGTTACACTATCCCCCCTTAGAATCATGCAAGTCCCTTTGCATGGGATTAGCTAAATGGTGCTGACGGGAGAACTAGTGTTCATGAGAATATTCCTAAGATCTGACTCTGTTAAAGCTCTGGTAAAAGCCAGATTTGAGTAATCTTAGGATCTGTCTCTGTTAAGGCTCTGGTAAAAGCCAGGTTTAGTCCTTGAAACAGGGACTGGGCAACAGTTATGAGAGGGTTTCCCAACTGACTATACTGTAGTCTTTCTGGCTGGGAGGTTGTCCTCTCGGAGCGTCTCACAGTCTTTGGGATCTCTTTTTCAGGTTCTTTTTCTTCCACAGGTTCATCACAGGTACTTTTATCAGGTAAGTTGGTTTCACTTTCAGTTCCATTCTCATTGTTTGATGGTTCCACATTTGTTTCAGTTTCCTCCAGGTTTCCATCATTCGGTAAGTTGTCACATCCAGGTGAAGTGACATTTTCTATTTGGTTGTCACTCTCAGGTAAGTGAGTTTCAGCAGGAATGTCTCCTTTAAAGAATGTCTTTGGATGGGGAATTTCATAAACTCAAGTGAGCTTTATGGGCGTTTGGATTGGTTCTTCTCTGTACCAATAGACATCTTCATTTTCCGGTTCTGAATTCTCACATTCCTCACTTTGTTCAGGTGACTGTCTTGTCTTAGGTTTGCGGACACGTTTTGGTTGGACAGGTTCTTCTTCAACAGGGGCAAGAAAACCACAGGGAAGCAAGAGGTCGTGGTGAACGGTGCGAACTGGACCATCTTTGTCTCAGGTTTTATAGTGTAAACAGGCAAGTCACCTGCTTGGCTCACCACAATGTGAATTTCAGCTTCCCACCTGTCTGCTAGTTTGTGCTTTCCTCTGCAGCGGACTGCACGTACCAAAACTCTGTTGCCTGGTTCGAGTTTTGAGGGTTTCACTCGCATATCAAATCTTGTTTTGTTTCTTTCAGCCATCTTGTTAGCATTTTCTGTTGCTAGTTTGTAGCTTTCTTGTAGAGTTGTCTTCAGTTTTTCAATGTACTGGGAATGTGACTTGAAACTTTTGTTGCGAAACGGGAGCCCAAATGCAAGGTCGATGGGCAATCTCGGCTGACGACCGAACATTAACTCATACGGGGCAAAACCAGTATTGTCATTCTTCGTACAATTGTACGCATGTACAAGTGGTTTTACATAGTTGTGTCAATGAGTTTTGTTCTTTTCCTCCAGAGTACCCAGCATGCTCAATAACGTTCTATTGAAACGTTCTACCGGGCTACCTCTGGGATGATAGGGTGTCGTCCGGATTTTGCGAATGCCCATGATTTTGCAAAGTTCTTTTATAATATGGGACTCAAAATCGGGACCCTGATCACTATGTAACCGTTCGGGTATCCCGTAGTGGACTATAAAGTTGTCCCAAAGTGCCTTTGCAACGGTCTGAGTTTTCTGATTGTTGGTAGGGATGGCTATAGCGTATTTCGTGAAATGATCAGTTAACATGAGCACATCCTTTGTGTTGCTTTGATCGGGCTCAATGGACAGGAAATCCATACAAACGAGTTTGAGCGGTCGGGTGGACTTGATGTTGACAAGCGGAGCAGCTCGTTCTGGAGTGCTTTTACGTCTTACACAGCGATTACATGTCTTGATCTTCCTTTCAATATCTGCCGCCATGTGAGGCCAATAGAACCTTGTTCTGGCGAGATCCAAAGTACGCTCTGTGCCTAAATGGCCCATGTCACAGTGGAGGCTTTGAAAGACTGAATCGCGGAGCTGTTCAGGTAAGACGAGCTGGTAAGTAACATTTCCTCCGTCTTGACAAGTGCGGTAGAGGATGTTATTGCACATTTCAAGTTGACTGAGCTCTCGGAGTAACAAGTTGATGTCAGGAAGTTCAGTTCGTAAAGTTGGTGGAACTTTTAGCCCAGTTTCAATTTGTGCAATCACTTCTCTTAAACAGGGGTCAGTTCTTTCTTTGTTTTTGATCTGTTCAGGAGTGATGTGGGGTACAACTGGAAAACCACCACAGCCATCTTCATCGGCGTAGCCATTTGGAATGGTGGCTACAGAGAGGGCTAATGAGTGAACCAAAGGGAAGGTGTTGTCTGGAGAGCTACAGACAAGGTGTTTTTCGCATATAGCAGACACTACCTCGGAACTTAAACTGTTCTCAGGAAGAGACAAGTGAGTTTGAGTGAACTGCTGTATGCGGTCAAGCTCCTTTTGGGACACTGCGTCATTAAGTAACTCGCCATGTGGCCGTCTAGAGAGGCCGTCTGCATCTGAGTTAAGCTTGCCTGCTCTGTATTGGAGCTTAAAGTTAAACGTCAACAGAGCAGCTAGCCACCTATAACTCATGGCATCCATCTTAGCAGTGGTTAAGATGTACGTCAGGGGGCTACTGTCTGTCATGACAGTAAAATGATTGCCATATAAATAGTCTGCAAACTTCTCCGTTACTGCTCACTTTAGAGCCAAAAATTCCAATTTATGGGCGGGGTAACGGGACTCACTTCTAGACAACCCCCGGCTTGCATAAGCTATGACCCTAGTCTGGCCCTCCTGCTCTTGATAGAGGGCGGCGCCAAGCCCTGTAGTGCCGGCGTCAGTATGGAGTGTATATGGCAACTGAGGGTCAGCGAAACCCAGGACAGGCGCAGTACTGAGCTTTTCAATGATGGTTTTGAATGCAAGATCACTGGAAGAAGTCCACCACTCGCCAAACGGTGTCTTTGGGTCGTGGTACTGGGCAGGCTTAGCTTTGGGCTTTGTGCTTTTTCGCAAAGGAGGGTAGCCTGCTGTTAAGTCAGTGAGGGGCTTAACGATGCTGGAATAGTTCTTAATGAACCGCCTATAGTACCCTGAAAAGCCTAAGAACGAGCGGAGCTGTTTGAGATCACGGGGCACAGGCCAGGTACTTAGGGCTTTCACTTTTTCGGGGTCGGTCTCAACTCCTTTAATGGACACAATGTGACCGAGGTATCTGACAGAAGTTTGAAAAAATCTGCATTTCTCAGGGGAGAGTTTAAGCCCGTACTCTTTTAGGCGATTGAGAACTTTCATTAAGCGAGCCTCATGTTCTTCGGGCCTCTTGGAGAATACAATGATGTCATCGAGGAACACAATCACCTCATGCAGATTCATGTCGCCCATGCATTTCTCTATGAGGCGCTGGAACGTGCTGGAGGCGTTTGTAATGCCTTGGGGCATTCTATTGAATTCCCAAAAGTCCATGGGACATACGAACGCCGTCTTTGGTTTGTCCAGCTCCTCTACCTCAATTTAGTAGTACCCCGACTTTAAATCGAGGACGGAGAACCACTGCGAACCGGTCAAGGTGGAAAACATTTCCTCCAAGTTTGGGAGGGCGTAAGCATCTTTTACAGTCTGCATGTTAAGCTTCCTGTAATCAATACAAAGGCGGACATCGCCATTTTTCTTTCGCACCACTACAATAGGCGAAGAAAATGGGGAAGTGGACTCTCTTATCACGCCTGCTTGTTGGAGTTCTTTGAGATGCTTACGGACCGCTTCCAGGTCGTTTGGATGTATGGGACGGGCTCTGTGTTTGAACGGTGTTTCATCTGATAATTTGATTGTGTGTTTCACTTGATCTGTTTTGCCAAAGTCAAGATCGGTTTGTGCAAATACTTCGGGCATTTGACTGAGTCTTTCTGTTAGGCGCTCTTTCCATTCAGCGCTAATGGGGGAAGAGTCAAAGTTGAACTTCAGAGTGGACTTTGGTTCAGTTTTGGACTTTGCAACTTTCACGGAGTGTTCTTGTGACAGGATTCTTTGATATGCACAAATTTCTCCAATGACACACTTCTGAGGGATTGTCACGTCATGTTCCGATTCATTGGTAAGTACAACTGGAATAAGGTAAGGTGCTCTTTCAGGTAAGTCTATGAGACATGGTTTTACTAGGATACCACCAGGTAAGGCTGACATTAACGGGTGTTCTAACAAGACATATTTTTCACTGTTGCCGGCTGACACAGCTACAGCGCCATCTAGAACAACTGTCTGGCCTGCAGGAACTAACTGTGGCTCCTTGTTGTGCATGGTCACTAAACCAAGGCTAGTGTCTTTGGACTGTCTGTGCCGTAGCTCAAGGACTTTAAACACTGCCTTATAACCAAGTGACATAGTTGGCTGCAGTTCAGAACATGCATCAGAGTACAGCTCGTAAAGTACATCTAATGTGTTTGTCCCTATTAACACTAAGGACTGATCAGCTGCACGTACATCAGGGACCACTAAGGCAAGTGTTGGCACTTCGGCTTCAATACCGAAAAAGTCTTTTGGGAAAGTGACATGCATTTCAATGTAGCCTAAGTAAGGTACACTCTGACCGTTAGCTCCCTCCACTTCTAACAGCTCAAAAAGTGGCTTAATCTCATGGTTGGAGAAGTACTGTCTGTAATAGGACTCAGGGACAGTAGTCACCTGGGAGCCTGTATCTAACAAACAGCTCACAGTACAGCCATTCACTTTCACTTGTGCTGTACCTTTTGTACCAATTAGACCATTAGGAAAGTCAAAGGGGTCTGTTTTGTAATGCGACTTCAGTTTAGCACGTGTCTTGAATGGAGCTTTTGGTTTGGGACGGGTCATCTCTGAACTAGCCTCTGTTTGTCCCGCAACAGGGGTTAGACTTCAGTTGTAAAGAAGATTGGGGGTTCCGACTGTCCCAAATCTGTCTTTTTACTCTTAGTTCTTTGCGTTTTGCAGCCACAAGCGCAGGGTTTGGCTCTGACTCACAAGTGGCTACAATATGCCCATCTTCGCCACAGCGGAAGCAATACCATGGTTTGGGCCTAGTATTGGGACGGCTGGACGAAGGTAAGTTTTCAGGTTTGGCATGGTCAGGTTTTTTTTTTTCCAGATTTCTTAGTTGGGTCTTTCTTCAGTGGTGCTTGTTTCTTTTGTTTCACGACAGCAGCTAATTGGCTATTTAGATCAGCGACTTGCTTTTTCAGTTCTTTCAGACTGTCCGACTCCACTTCACTATTTGTACTTGTTTTGGTGACTGTTTGTTCGTAGGAAACTGCTTTTGGTTTTGTGGCGCCCAAGTGTTTTTTCATGCGTGTGTTTTTAACTTCTTGTCTGTTTTCAACAGTGCGAAGGTGAAGTAATAATTCTGCATACGCAGGTGGGTGTTTACCTTTTAGTTCCAGTTGTAGCTCCTTTAGCAGATCATCATCCCAGCAGCCTCTGTTAAACTGCTTGAGAAGCTGTTTGTCCACTTCCTGTGGCTCTAGACCGCCTCTACGCACTGTGAGATTGAGCGCCACCTGCAAACGATGCAGATATGCAGAGGGTTTTTCTCCATAATCTTGAAAAGTGTTCATGAATCGCACAAGCAGTTCCTCACCGTCTTCAACAGTCCCAAAAGCTGAGTCCAAAAGCTTAAGATAGTCGGCAGAGGTGGCTTCAGGCCCAAGAGGGCGAATAATATCAGACGCAGGAGCAAGAAGGCTTTCAAAGATCTTGCGAGATTTTTCCAAGTCAGACAAAGAAGTATCTTCCATCATCAGGTCAACATGTGAACGCCATGTTTCATAATCAGCTTCAGTATACGGTCTTGGCGTTTTGCCAGAGAAAGCTCTGATTCTCAAGGAGGAATGGGTGTTTGACGGCTTCTCTGCATTTTTAATGACATGCTCGACTACGATTTTCTGAACCTCGGGTGGGTTAAGATCAGCTGGGCTCAACATCTGAGGTGTCAAGTTTGGTCTAAGGGCTTTGAAAGAGTGCTTGAGTAGTTTTAGGGGTGCGAGGCACTTCAGCTTGGAGTGGAGGAGAGACTCCACTTTGTGTGGGTTCTACAGTAAGGGAAGCAGGATCAACGTCAGCAGCGACCGTTTCAGCTGTCTCAGCAGCTTCAATAGACTTCCCTATTGTGGACATGACCTCTTGCAACACCTCTTCAAAACCTTTTCCACTTAGCTTAAGCTAAACCCTTCAGGTTGCTAAGATAAGCCTCAGTAACACTGCCCCCTACAGTTTTAGTGTAGACATCGGTTAGAGCTTGAATGCAGTACTTAACCTCAGGATTGTCAGTGGATGGAAAGGAGCATGGCAACGTAGGTGCTAATGCTTCAATGCTTAATCCAAACTCGAACTCTACAATATCATTAATACTGAGCACCCTACGGATAGTGCCATGCTGCTCTAGAAACTCAAAAACACCCGTGTCTCTTTTTTTAATCAACAACACCACTGACAGTGACTGCGTTAGGAATTTTAACACCATTCTTTTCCACGAAATCCATTTTGATAGTATTTAAACTATTTAGTCAGGGGTCAAAACAGAATTCACATCTGTTGTGCAACGCTCCAGGCTCCTGGCTGTGCTCGCCAAATTTTTATGTAACACCCTCACTAACACCTACTCACTTTAGGTGTAGTACCAAAGAAAAAGATAATTGGGCCAGATCAGAAGATTACAGGTTCATAGGAGCCTGGGAGGTGCAACAACAGATGACACTTACACACTATGTATGGGAACTTTCAACTATATATATTTTTTTCTACAGATATATATTATTTACAGATATGTACAATAAAAAAACACAGCACTTGTACAATAATAATAAAAAGAACAATACAATACCCAAAATATATTTACAGATTTTACAGATGTCTAGTGTCCTTTTCAGATGATTATTTAGACCACCTCTAGTGGTCTATCTGATTCAGGCTTCGGCTCGCCATCCAAATTTGGAGAATCCCGGGTTTCTGGTCCAACCAGTCCAAACAAAAAAAACCTGACCACGCTAGGTGACACGTGCGTCAATGGGATTCCCGCGCTCAACGGGATCAGCAGCCTTTGTATCCCAATCAATTTCAAGGGTTTTATTCGGGCAAAGGCGGCTACCAGCACGCTAGCTCTCCGTCTCAGCAAGGAGTCGCGCTTCCTTGTCGGTGTCTCTGCCGTGACTAAGAGCGTTCTGCGGATTACGCCAAAACCGAGCGAGAAAGTGCGTGACCCCGTTGGCTGGCAGAATCCCATTGGCTGTTGCTGCCAAGCTAACAACGCAGCCATTGGTCACCCAAAACACCAAACGGAGACGTCCGGAACTTCACCAAAATTCCCCAGAAAATGTTCCTAACTATTTATGAACACACATTTATTCAAACATTTACATTCAAATTATTTATTACGATTGTGAAATGGGTGTTTTCCTCTTTTAAAGAGGTATCAATATTCACATTTTTAATCACGTTTTTACACTGGGTTACACGCGCTATGGACAAGCCTACTGCGGAGGATAATGAGCAACCGCAACAACCGTGGTGTTCACTTTTTTGTGTGTGTGGCTGTATCTTATGTGCCCCTACTGATTATTGAATAAACTGTTAAATGTTAAGTGTATTTTTATTACCAACAGCATGTTTGCACCCGGTACTGTGGAAGCTTCCACAGCACCGTGTGGGGTACTCTCTCTCTAGACGGACTCCAGCAGGCAGTTAGTGGTGGAAATACAGCCATGACAGTGAGCGCTGAAAAGGCACAAAACGTGTTATTTCCTTCTGAGTAGAGTATTTATGATCCTGACATTTGATCTCTGAGAGCAAAACAACTACTGCATAGTGCATTGCTTGTTTGAATGTGATTTTTCGGACAGCGGCAAAAATCACGGAGACGAGAGCCACGCAGGATCCTGTACAGAGGCTGTCCTGCTTAAATAAGCTGAATGTCGCAGCAGTCTCCGGTCCACACACCCTGTAGTTGAAATATTGGACCTCCACTGCTTTATGAAAATGATCAAGTTTTTTTTTTTTTTTTTAACAGAATTAGCAGTTCATGCCTGTAGAAAGACCGGAGCGCCGCACAATTGTCACACATGCACATAAAGTTGAGAGCGGAGCTGCAGCGAGTTTCTCATAGCTTCCATTGTTTGGCACATAAGTTATGAGCCCTGTTTAATTCACGAGACCACAGGGTCCTAAAAACATTTGCAATAATACTGCATATCACGGTGTTGAGCTGTCCACCGTCACCGCAGTGGAAATTCCTCTACAGTGACAGCCTTACCTGTGCTTGTGATCACCCTGTTCAAACAATAGATTTGACTGATTTGGTGGTAGCCTGACCACTACCACCAGCATGGCCTTGCTGCAACTGTAGCTTGAAGACTGCATTCATTGTCCGTGTGTAGGGGCGCCCATCTTTGGTGCAATTATATGCATTAATATTCAGGTAACTGCCACTGAAAGTCGCTGCCTTCACCCAGCTCCTCCCACAACAGAACAGCCTGGTGACATGGGTGTAAATCAAGGGAGTCCGGGGGGGGGGGGGGGCTTCTTTAAAATTTGCAGCTTTTCTCATAAATTTGTAACTTTTTTCCCATTAAATTACTACATTTATTTGTAAATGTAAAAGTTTTTTTGTTATAAATTTGCCACTTTTTCGTCATAAATCTGCAGTTTTTTTCCTGTAAATTTGTAACCTTTTTCCAATAAGTCTGTGAGGTTTTTTTCTTGTAAATTTACATATTTTTTCTCATGAATTTGCAACTTTTTTCTTGTAAACTTGACTTTTTGTAAATTTTCATTTTTTCTTGTAAATTTGCAATTTTCTTTCTCATAAATTTATGACTTTCTTGTGAATCTGTAGCTCCTCACCCCCCATAAGTGTACATTTGTACATTCTTTTGCATAAATTTGTGACTGACAACAATAATACTAATACTGTCCCTCAATATTTACTCTGGAGAAAATGTTCTGTTTATTGTCCCTCCCAACGTAAAAATGAAATATCCACCCATTCAGCATATTGGCACTGCTCCGGACCTCCAGCCCACTGGGAGAAAAAAACAAATGCGGACCCCTGGCAAGAACATTTGAAGGCCGCTGTCCTTTTTTTCTTTCTTTTATTTATTTATTTATGCAGGGACATGCACAATATACATTGACCTTAAAGAGGAAAGATGCATTGTACCAGGTTATAGCACAAGTGCTAATTTCCACCTGTAGTCCCTGGGCAGGCTGGTGTTAGCATTAAAAAGCAGACATTTGCTAAAACTACAAGTAAGCATTGATAAAAAACTAAAACCAAACATTGATTAAAAAAACTAGAACCAAGCATTGCTAAAAACTAAAAAACATTAATATCATTGATAAGAACCCAAAACATTGATAAGAACTAAAACATACAATAATACATTTTTCTAACTCCATCCATATAAACAATTTTTCACATCAAACCACTAACTCTTATTGGTCCCACTGTCAACATCACACACTCTAACATCTTTACATCACAGCACATTATGGACACAGGTTTGCTTAGAGATTAAATGTTTTTTTACCAAGCGTGAAAATGTGTGATAGTCTGTTACTGCAAGTAACTCCGTTGGTAACATGTTCCACTGTCGCATGGCCACACATGAAAATGTTGAATTTGCTAATGTTGTCTTGTGCTTAGGAATCCTGCACTCGCCGCGTGCTGTTGATCGAGTTGTCCAAGATGTATTTACAGAACTTAATGAAACAAACCTTTTTAAGGGAGGAGCAGCAGAGTTATGGATTATCTTAAACAAAAGACACACATTTGTATACATAATTAAATTTTCAAAGCTCAACAGGTTATATTTGGACAGGATTGGGCAGCGATGGAACGTTTGTCTTTTCTTGTCATGAATCTTGATAGAATACTTGTATAATGATTCCAGAGGCCTCAGGGCAGATTTACACGCCTGTGACCAACTTGTCATACAGTAAAGAAAATGTGGAATTATCATAGCATTTAGATACATACTTGATGCTTCAGTAGACAGTGAATTTCTGATATGTTTGAAATTCCTACTGCGTATCCTGAACTGGAAGAGAGAAACAGAGAGAAGAGGGAACTAAATTACCGTTTTATGCACCGCAAAAAGAAACAAATATAGAAATATGGATAGAGGAAACTCCAGACTCCGAGTGTGAACCTCAGCAGAAAAGAAAAAAAAAAGTCACTGTCCGCTGACACAATCTGTATGTCCACTGCAGGTAGGGCTATCCTATTGTATCCTATTTTTTGGATACAAATTCATTTAGTAGGCTATATATAAACAAATGAAATTTAAAAATCCTCTGCTGGCTGATGTCCAGTTCAGCACGACAGCGATTTCTGTGAGATCGTTTCTGTTCATATAATCTGCTCTGTCATGCCAAATAAAGTCTCACGCAGAGAGAAGATTCTGTCTCTTTGGCCACGTGCCGTCGGATCTTGCTGGTGTCTCCTGGCACCAGTGATCGCTGTCATGTCAGGTGCAGATGAATTAAGACATACTTTTTTGGGCATTAAATCCTGGCGCATGTAAGCTGGATTCATGCTTCACCTCCGCTGTCTGCGTACGTGCAACTGGAAACCTCATGTGACGAAATATACGTCATCGTCTCCACTCCGTGAGCGTACGCGGGGCTGTACTGCGGATGACCGCGTGCAGCCCAAATTTTCTGACTGTGCGGCCTGCCCACGATCTGAACGTGTTGACAGAGCATGCGCAAGACTGAATGTCCCATTCACAAGATGGCGCTATCAACATAACATACAAAGACAAAGTAGACAAGGAAGACAATGAGGAGGTGGAAGACGAAAATAAACATACAGCAGCAGCAGCATGAGCAGAGAAGAGCACTGGAAAACAGTAATTCCTCCTTTTCCATGATACAATGCCATTGTTGTTGCTACAAAAAAACGTGCATCACTCTTGTGTTTTATAGCTGGTGAACAAACTGGCGTGTTAGCGCATTTGCGCTACCCATAGGGCTGGGGCTAAACTACAAATAACAGTTGTACGCATGCGTCAACGGCTTGGCCTGGTAGACGAAAAAAGTGAGCATGTACAACGCCGCGTGCGCACCAGGCTTGTCCAAAGCGCACGCAGACCAAAGTGGACTAGAGGGGAAATGCAGCATGAATAAGGCTTAAGCAGGAGATCAACAACCGCAAACCTTAGTAAATCACCTTGCGCCAGTCATTTAAATACTCTACCCCCGCAAATTTGCGCTTTGACATGATGACTCCTACAAATGCATTTGCACTAAGGCCAGGTGCAAAATTAACATAGTCCACACCTTTCCACTGCTACCTTTGCCCTGCACCCTTTAGTAAATCTTGACAGTAGATTTTTAATGCCAAAACAGGGCTTTGCGATGGTGCAGCACGTTAGTAAATCTGCCCCTTAATTTTCTCTTACTGCTTTGGTAGATTCAAGGAACAAAAGAGCTAAGTTAGGTTCAAAGGGGTTGTGTACCTTTAAAATCTTTAAAAACTCTAAAATCAAATCACAATTTGGTTTAAAGTATCAACAGTTTCTCTCAGCAGTTTCAATAGTTTTTCTTTTAGTTTTTTTTAGGTTCAGTTCTCTTGGCCACCAAGGCGTCATGTCCATCCAGATAAAAAACACACTGTTTTGAAGTGATGTGACAACAGTTTTAAAGAAAAAGGATAGTTTGTGTCCACCTACATGTATTTTTATGGCTATCTATTGTTTTGTTCCAAGACTGGGCTATATACGCACAATAAAGAAAAGACTTAAATTGTAAAGAATGTTAATTGCTTTCAGATATGCAGTATGTGCAATGACATGTTAATTAGAAAACCACTGTCACCATCATGTTATTCCTCTTATCCCACACTGTAGTTTGTCTTGTGGGGGGCGGGGACTATCACAAAAAAATCAGTGTGAGCTTAATGATCACAAATGTTATCCATTGTGGTTTTTGAAAAGGCATTTCAATGAAGTGATGACTTCCAATAATAGCACTGCCTCGATTATAATGTGTGTTTTTTTTTTTTAATCTTTTACCTCTATTAATAATTTAGTTTTGCAAAGCATTGCTTGACATGTCACAAAGACACTATGGAACTTTCAGAGACGCAGGGTTAAAAGTGCAGCATGTAATATTCAGTGCAATCTAGTAGTCAGATTTAAAATGCAACCAGTTCACATTTTAGTCATCATCACCTGCTTCCAAAGCCCACCAGAGAACCTACAGAAGTCATTTGTGTAATTAATGTAATTAAAGTTTGACATAAAAACTTGAAAAGACATGATGATCCAAGATGGGCGCCTACATGAAGATGCATTTTCTTCCTGTGTATAAAAAAACTTATCTCAAGGTACACAGAATTCCAAAACTTTTACTAAAGAGTGATTATATAGCAATGAAAACCAAGTTAAGATTTTATGCTGTATTAGATTTCAGAATGGGGTGACCAAAATTTTTTTTACATACTTTCCTTTAAATGACACCTTGTAGTCACAAAGTAATTTGCATCCCATTTCACTCCGTTCAAACCCTGCTGTCCTTCTGTCCCCTTAAAGGCCACAAAGTGTCACTAAAGCCAAAATTTCCAAAAGTTCCACAGTGTTTTAAAAGTCCTTATGTTTATACATGTTGTGCTTTTGCAGTATTTTTAGTCATTGGGCTGATACTGTAAAGAACAGTAAACAGTATGGTAGTCTTGTATGTGCTATTAATAACCATAATAGCAGACTGACATACTGCACTAACGCCAGTCAATATGTGTGTACTGAATGTAATTACAAATCCATGAAGAATATGATAAAGTTGTGTATTTGTATCACCAACTGCACTGATGAAAACATGACCTCACTTTCTTGTAATAACACCAAGATGGTATTAGTGTTTGATTCGTGTAAATCTTAACTGAAGCCACCATTTACTGTTGATATGAACTGAAGATATTGAGATTGTTGCATATTATGGTGCTATCTGTAATCTTTTGCTGTCAGCATGAAGATGACTTTCTATTTCCAGAATGGAGTTTGGCATTCCCACAGATTCTGCATCCTCTGAGTCTATAAGCTGCGTATTTGGTTATCACATCTACTCTCTGTATTTTTCCGATGACATGTTGTTTTTCATCAGCACTTCTGTTACGCGCTAAAGTAGTTGCTATGTGAAATAGAAAAAGCAGCTAAGAGTGTATACTTCTGCCAAGGCTGGACATTCCCTCCGCAATATGCATGAATCAAGTCATGAAATGTCTCCCAATGTGTATGATTTCAATTTCACATGTTTGTGAAGGTAAAATGTTGTTCTCTTGCAAAGTAACAAAAGAATCTTTAAAAAAGGTGAATCCCCTGTAAAATGGGCCGAGCCCTACCGTTTCATGTAATCCGTCCTTAAGCTTTTAAGTCACCTTTACACACAAGCCTCCTTGGCCAAGGTAATAAAAGTGCAATATTTGGGCATTATTCACTACTATACCTTTGGTTGTGTGTTATGTAATTCACTTTCAATGATAATAAAAAATGATAAGATCCTGTATCTTGAGTTTATTTTGAAGCTTTATGCATCCATAAGATCTAGTAATGGGTCGCTTTTGATCAGCACAATTCAGTGTTGTTTATCATAACAATGGAAAACTGCTGTAAGACATCCAAGGCCTTTCACCAAGCTTCCTCCAACTGCACCGCTCCCTTTTATCTTCGGGCATCAGGGTCATTAGTGTCGCTGATTAACCAGAAGGATATCAATAATTAACTGTGAACAATAAAGACCCACGCCCTCTGTCACAATGCTAATCCTCCAGTCTCATTTAGAGTCATTTAAAGCCTGGAAAGTGTCCGGTGGCATTCAGTGTGTGGAAAACTAAGAAACCAAAATAAAAAAGGCACTTTCGGACTCTGGTAGATAAAATCTTTGAGTTGTCCCGATTGTTCCCCACAACTTCAGCTTCTGTGTGACTACAACTTGCCTCCTGCTGAGAGCAATATATTGTAAATGGAGGAAAAATGTAAAGGTAGAAAATCTTACTTGTATGATTCTCACACCTCCTTTACTTCCCCTTTTTGTCAGATTTTACAATGTCTTGTTTGCTTGTCCAGCCGCTTTAATTTCCTCTGTCGTCTGTTATTTACGTCACAGATGACACACGTTAATAAATGTCATATAAACCTCTCAAAGTGGCTAATTCGTGTTGCCATTCTACTGTGCAAATACACCTTTACAGAGTGAATAGGATGACACCGTGTTGCATTTTGTCAGTTTGGCATGATTTTCACACCCTAACGCTCTGTCCATCTCTTCCTTCGTCTTCCTCCTTCTGCCTGTATGCCTCTACCTGGTGTGATAGGAGGAGCCGCAGGTTATGGTTAATGATTCAACACCAGAGCTGCTCAGATTGATAGATAGAGAAAGCGGCAGGACAGAAGGAGAAAGAGGGAGCTGGAGAGAGGTAAAAATAGTAAAGCTGAAGTGCAGACATGGCAGTGTGAGCTGAGAAGGTGTGCAGAGGAGGATGGGAAAGCGGTAATGCTGGAGAGGCTGCACGCTGCATGTTCTGTGTCTGCTCAGGTGTGTCCAGTCTGTAGATCATCTTGGGTTTAGGTGGGTCACAAGAAGTTGCATACAGCGTGAGAAATTCTGCAGCTTGGATTGGCAACGGTCCGCGAGGCCTTAATTGGCTGGATGATCACTCGTTTCCTCTGCTGATCCCATCATGCCTGCAGGTGAGTGCTACTCTACCCTCTCTGCACAGGTTGCATGCTGGTGACTGCAAGAGTAGTGTAATAGACAGTGAATTCTTAGGCATTGGTTTGTACACACAATACATGTATCTGTTTTGTGATGTGACTCATCCACTTAACAGGTTGACAGGTTCTTAAAGTGAAATCATGACAAGTCAGGATTTTCATGTACAGTATAAAAAAACTATGTCAAATGAAGACCAGTGTAGACATGTGCTGTTCCCTGGTTTCTGTTACGTTCCATCTTCTGAAAATTAAGCTGTAGTTGCACATAGCTGTGAAATATTAATGAAATGGTATGAAGTGGTCTCTACACTGGTTGTATCAGTGTAATGGGAGCCTGCATCATCTTCCTGCTGTGCATCTGGAAAGAGACATCACTGCCTATATCAGTGTTGTTGACTTTCACTGATCTCTCCAACATACAGATTTTTAAGAGGTTTCACTTTTCATGAGTCATTAAATGTGGCATTTCTTGATGTCAAAACAATGATCCGATAAAATTACAAATACAGCTACACCACATGCCTAAAATCAGGAAGAACATTTTCAGAGGAAGTCTCTCCAGGCTTAGGCCAAACGTTAAACTAACAGTGGTTTGCCTTCATTAAACGGAGACCAGTGGGCAGTAAAGGTTATCATCCCGATCTGTCCTTGTAGCTGCAAAGTTCCTCGAAAGCACGACCATTGTGTTTGTGCTGTGCTTGTGTTCTCGGATCCCAAGGCAAATCAGATTTCCCTGTATATGTTGCAACATGTGAGGACATATTTACTCATGTTGCTTGTAAACTTTTAATAACCATTAAACTTTGACAGCTGTGTCAGCACAGCACCCGAGCTTGTCACGTGACAAAGTGTCATCTTGCCCATTATCTCAAAGAAACATCAAACCTTCTTGCAGGACAGCATTTTATATTTCTATGTCATTGTTTGTTGCTCAGTGACTTTCTTTATGATATAATCTTAGGTCCGTCCAATGTTCAGGGTGAGGCTGCAGTAACTCGGGGGTGGGGGGGGGGTCACGTGATGTGTGCAGCAATCATCTGCTATGGGTTTTATTAATGAATTAGGCTTGGTGTTAAAGAAGCTGAGAATTTTTCTGTTGTTTTCTTGAAATCAAGAGCCATTAAACCATAATAATGCATTAATTTATCCCATTATCATGAGAAAATGGAGACTGTCCTCCAACAGAAAATGACCATACAAGTGCTTGGTGAAAGTATTAACTCCCTTTGGTATTCTTTCTTCTTTGTTGTCTTATGACCTAGAATTGAAATCAATTTTATTTTATGTAGTGAACCTACACAAAATACCTGACATTAGTAAAGTGAAACTAAAAAAAATATGCTTTAAATATTTCTAAAACAAATATAAAACTGGAAAATAGTGCATGCATATTGTTATGAAGCCCCATCATTTACACCTAGAAGTCATAATTAGTCAGCTGGTGACTAATCAACCTGTGGACAGTCTTAAGTGTCAAATATCTCAGTATATACAGTACCTGTAAATGGCGTTCACTTATATAACGCTTTTTCTCATCTCTGGATGACCAAAGCGCTTTACAGATCCTGCTATCCACCTATTCACACACGCTGATGGTGGCGGAGCCACCATGCACCGGCGCTGGCCTGACCCACCAGGAGCAACTGGGGGTTCAGTGTCTTGTTCAAGGACACTTCGACATGCAGACTGCAGACAGGGCGGGGTGGGAATCGAACCCCTGATCTTCCGATCAGTAGTCGGCCGCACTACACTTGCACCACAGCTGCCCAGAGGTGTATACAAGAGGGGGCTGAAAAGTTCATAGTGATCAATGACCAAATGCGGTTTATTTTTCAACATAGTCTCCCCTTTGGTCCACATACTTCTTCCATTGGTGTTGCAGCGCTTGGATCCCTGCGGTTGAAAAATAAACCACATCTGATCAAATTTGAGCACTCTGAACTTTTCAGCCTATGAACTTTTCAGCCCCCCCCCCCCCCCCCCCGTACATAAACCTGTCCTGAAAGGCCCTGGAGTCAACACCAGTGCAGCACCACTAAGGGTGCGCTCACACTGCAGTGACTGCTCCATGCTGACTGAGGTTTCTCCCCTGAAGTCTGGAATGTTTGATAAGTGTGATCACTCCCTGCTGTTTTGCAGAATGGAACTTTTCCCCAGCTTTGGAATGGTTGGTATGGGTAGTCTCAGGAATGGAATGAGTGCAAATGTTGGGGTAAGGTGAAGAATCTGTGCTTCTATTGTCAGGGACTCCTTAACAAGGAAGCCTGGGAACCATACTAAGCAAAAAACGATGTGAGTGCCAGTGCAGGCCCCCCACCGATGGAAGAGCAAAGGGCCATTTCACTTTGCAAGGGACAAGTCACTTGGCACCAGTGAGAAGGTATAGATCAGGGCTGGATTATAAAAAAATCTCTCATACTTTGAACATTCCATGGAGTAATATTAAATCCATTATCAGAAAATGAAAAGATTTTGGCACTATAATAAATCTGCCAAGAAAGGGATGCCCAGCAAAACTCATGGACTGGGCAAGAAAAACACTGATCAGCGAAACAACCAAGAGGCCAAAGATAACCCTGATGTGGGAGATTGGAGTACCTGTCCATAGAACCACTAACACTCCATTGAGTTGGGGTTTGTGGAAAAGTGGCTTGGAAAAAGCCACTGCTTATAGAAGAAAACTAAAGTAGAATGTTTGGAATTCCCCAAACACATGGAAGAAGGTAATCTGGTCATACTACAAGAGACTTACAGTTGTAATTGATGCAAAAGGTGGCTCTATGCTGTATTGACTTTGTGGGGTGAATATGCACACTTGTTTGAAGATGCATTTTTTTAAAGTTGTGAAACAATGTCATAGTTGTATTGAAAATCAAATGATCCAAACTTTCCCCAAATCAATTTAAATTTCAAGTTGTAAGACAACAAAATGGAGAGAATGCTAAGGGGGTTAATACTTTTGCAGGGCACCGTAGAATGGAATTAAGCCTTGTAATTACTTCTTTGAAAAAGTGATCTCTAGTGGTTATGAAAATAACCACATAAAGTGACATGGTGGAGGATGGGTGGTTTAATGTGTGAGAGGTTTAAGTTATGAGGTTTATTCCCTCCCCCTCCCCTAACCTAAACCTTTTCCCTTTGTCTTTTTAGTGGTGATCCCGGACTATAGCTGTTAAAAATTTAAAAAAATATGCATTAATAATGAGAAAAAGAAGTGAATCTTCATAATTGGAAGTGAAACTGAAAGTCAAAGCTTGCTTTCACTGCTTTTGAAACATGTCTTTTTTTTGTATCAGGAGGGCAGCAATTTACAAAGTATATTAGTAGGAGGACTTGTTGAGAAAATAAGCTATTATCCCATGATCATGAGAAAACTGAAAAAAGACAGTAGCCACTCTTAGCTTCTATATGTACTGACTAAAGTTTGAACTCAAATATTCAAACCTTAGAAGTTTGATGAAAGTTTTTTTCTCAGTAAAAAGATCGTTTAGATTGGGCTTAATTGTTAGACTCTCACTGAAGTGCGTTCATTTGTTAGTCATTGTTGGTGACACTCGCAAATAAAAATAAAAGCTCCTAACCTTTAAGAAAAATCGAACTGGTAATAATTTTTTCATGTCACTGACAGGTTTTGTGGCATTAGCAGTCGCACGATCAGCGATAGATCTTCAGCTTAGAGCCTGCAGGGTGACAGATTTCAGAAGGCACCCTGTTGACTGTCCATCATTAGTCTGCATTATTCAGTGAGGCTCATGCTGTGTGATGCCGGTGCAGGAGAGTTCAGCTCCTTGTGAATACAGCATCAGCATAGTTACATTTTAAATATGGTATTTAGGGCACTGTGTGTGAGAGACTTTTAATTTTTTCTTTGTGTTCAGGTGTATATTTATTTTTTCATATATGATTGTTTACTCCGATTTGTTTCCTGAAGCTATGGAGAAGCAACTAGAGGACCTGAAGCAGCAGCTAGAAAAGCAGTGTCTGATCAACCAGGAGCTGCAAAGGCAAAACAAAGACTTAGGTGAGTACAAGTAATCTTACATTTGTGGAGTCCTGTTTTGAATTGAGCGTTTTGCCTATTGTGATCTTGTGAATGCAAGAGCTAACTCTAGCAAAGGAAACGAGGACAACAGCATTTTTTAAACAGCATACCAATCACATTTTTGCCACTGTTGTTTGAATATGATCAATGATAAGCTTGGACATGACTGCTTAATTGTGACATATTCCAAATTTGTTAATCTCCATCATTTGGCAAATGGCAGTACAGACTCCCCCCCCCCCCCCTTAACAGAAGGTTTTTTTTTATATATATTCTTTAGGCTATTCTTTGTGGGGAAATTGTATTTTATCGCCTTATTCCAATAATGTATGATTGAGGAAAAAGTCCTATGGCACATCCAGAGGCTACAATTTACCAAGTAAACATGTTTTATTATATTACAGACTTCTGCATTAAGTTGAACTCACTAAAATTGGGTTTACTGAAGGACCTCCAGCTGAGCACATCTGCCACTGGCATTTTGCTGTTTCAAATGTGGGTGTAGTTTGAGAGAAGCAAAAACGAGGGATTGCATGTTCCTTTATTTCCAATTTATCATTCAGAACTAGAACTGCATACAACAAAGATTTAGATCTGCACCTCTCATCTGCATTCTCTTGCACCAACACTGAGTAGTTCCCCTCTCTTTTTCTCATCTTTTATGAGTGGATGTTCATATTGCAAACATATGCTAAAGTGCCTGCAATATGAACATCTACTCATAAAAGCTGAGAAAGAGATGGGGGGACTATGCAAGCATATGCAAAAGTGATTATAGTAAGGCCTTCGACTGTGTAAATCACAACAAGCTATGGATGGACACAAAACGGATGGTATTCCCACAACACATGACAGAACTCCTTGCACATCTGTGCATGAAACAAAGGACCACTGCGAGAACCTCCAACAGATCATGAGAGCTGTGCCCGTCAGTCATGGCATCAGACAAGGTTGCATTGTGTTACCGGACGCTCTTTAATATTTACACAGAGGATATAAGAGAGGCAGCAAAAAATCTCGAGGTGGGAGTCTAGATAGGAGGGATGACCATCAACAATCTGATGTACGCTGATGACACCACACTGCTGTGTGGGAGCAAAGAAGAACTCATGTCACTCCTAGCGCAAATTGACAACCTCGGCCAAAGCAAGGGACTCTTTCTGAAAACAAAGAAAACAAAAATTATGGTAACTGACAAAGGGAGAATTTAGTAATTTTATTCTAAATGGGCAGCAACTAGGAGGAGGTGGTGGATTTTATCTACCTGGGATCAATGATTAACAGAGAATCCAACAACATGCAAGAAGTCAACAGAAAAATTAACATAGTTAGAATATCAGTGCAGAAAATGGAGAAGATCTGGAAGCGCAAGGCAATCAGTAACAATCTCAAATTGAAACTGATCCAGTCCACAGCTTTTTCCATCGCATCCTATAGGAGCGAATCACGGACCATATCAAAGAAGTTCAGAAGAAACTGAACGCCTCTGAAATGTGGACCTACTGGCAGCTTTTATGAGTCTCCTGGAAAGCCCCAATAAAGTTTCTCCAGTACCCACTCATTAAAACGAAGCTGATGCTCCACAAACAGTTCATGGAAAAAAAGCTGTTTCCTTGGCCAAACAATGTGACATGATGTTATAGAAAAGACCATAATTCAAGGCAAAGTGGAAGGAAAGCATGGCAAGGGACAGCTGCATAGAGCATGGCACTCTGATATTGAAGAGTGAGTGGGATGCAGCCTGCACTTAGTTTAGATAAGATAAGATAAGATAAGCCTTTATTAGTCCCACAATGGGGAAATTCCAGGATTGCAACAGCACAGGGATAGCAACACTCAGAGCAATAATTAAGAAGATACGAAAAATATAAATAAGAGCAGTGGATATACATACGTACACATAAATATATAAATATATATACAAAATGCGGAGCATTGTAGCAAGATGGAATAAACAGCCTCACCGTCTACTTAGTTATCCTACATAGTATGAATATGTTTACTTTAGTTTATTTCAGTCATATTCCAGCTTAGAAGGAAACTGGTAAAGACAATACACAAAACAAAATGTTATGCCTTCCTGGCATTTAAACTGGATAAACGACAACAAAAATATAAACAAAACTTACATCTCAAAGTGTGCAAAATCGTAAAGACTGGAGGGCATGCATGGAGGCCACAGCAGCTCGTCAATGAGCCATCTGACCCAGAGAGAGAGAGAAAGAAATGCAAATGTGACACACTGTGGGCCCTGTTATGAGGATCAACAAGTGTGTTTTTGCACCATGCTCCCCGCCTTACGCCAGTGGTTTTGTTAGTTACTGTCAGCACACTGTCTGTTTTTTATGCTTTGCATCATGCCGTCTAATTATCAGTAGACAGTGTGCCGACTTTGCATTGGGAGGAGGAGGAGGCTCATTTCAAAACGGTGTGACAACACGCAATCTCATGCGCATCAGTATTTACAGTCATGTGAAAAAATTAGGACACCCTGTATAAGCCTCTGTGTGTGTGTGTGTGTGTGTGTGTGTATTTTTTTTTTTTACATATTTGGACATATGAATATTTAATATCAATGTTAAGAATACTGGGAGATTCATGTAATACAACTAAAAAATTAAAAATGAATTAAAGACAATTTTCAAATTTTCTGTAAACTAATTCTAAACAAAAAGTGAGGAATCAATTAGGACACCCCCCATCTTTTTTAGGACCCCCCCCCCCCCCCCACATTCATTCCCACTTTAAATGGCTAAAATAAATGTTAAAAAATGCAAATAAAAACAAAAACAAGGTTAGACATAGATATGTGAACATTTAATAAAGAAGTGAATATTTAATGGGGTGTCCTAATTTTTTCACGACTAGGTGCATTTTATGAAAATGCACTTTTGATCAGGAAATAGTAGGTCTGTCATCATAAATGCTTTGTTTAATGCTATTTCAGTGATGTGTTTTGAAATTGCCTAGCTTCGGAACTCGGGAGTTCATGAGGAAATGGCATCTGCTGGGATTTTCAGCCGGCACCATTTGGCGACATAACCCCTAGGGGTCAAGAGTGGTAAAGATTTTTTGTCAAGAAAATAGTTGAGATTTCCAAGGCTATAACTTGAAAGTTGCAAGAGATAATGGCTTACTGTCAATTTGAAAGATGTAGAATATGATCCAAAGTTTATGATAGGAGTAAATTTACGCATCTAATTTGCATAATGCCACAGCAGCTATATCGAATTACATAACTCAGTCAAAAGTGGACTTTGGACATATTTACACATAGAATGGTTCTGTTTTTTGACACCGTTTTTTTCTACAGGGGCATTTGTTGTCTTATCTTCAAATATATGAACCAGAAAATCAGTACAATGTAAAGAAACAAAGAAATTTGTCACTCACCGCTGGCGAAGGGGGCTCGCTTGCTGGCATGGTCGGTCTGTTTTTGTCCATCATGGTCGTTATTTTGCGTTCTGTTGGTCATTTGCGCTCTCTCCACATCTAGAAACTGTTATGATTATCCCACGTCAATTTCGTTTGTATTCTGCGGCAATTTTTTGTGTATGATGCCGTTTTATATGTCGATGCATGACAATGCATGGCGGCCATATCTGTTTTCTAAGCTCAAAGAAGGAAAAAGAAGAATAAGGATTTCTTCTTCTTTGGTGTATTCCGAAGATTCCGAGGGCGGCACGGTGACGGAGTGGTTAGCACTGCAGCAGCACAGCAACTCACCCTTGGCCGAGGGATCCTGGGTTCGATCCCAGCCCCCGGCCAACAGTGATCTGTGTGGAGTTTGCATGTTCTCCCCATGTCTGTGTGGGTTTACTCCGGGATTTCTCCAGTTTCCTCCCACATGCCAAAAACATGCAAGTTAGGTTAATTGGCATCAAAACTGGGGATTCTAAATTGTCCTTAGGTATGACTGTGAGAGTGAATGGTTGTCTGTCTCTCTGTGTTGGCCCTGCGATGGACTGGCGATCTGTCCAGGGTGTACCCTGCCTCTCACCCAAGGATGCTGGGATAGGCTTCAGCCCCCTGCAACCCGAAAAGGATTAAGCGAAAGAAGATGAATGAATGAATGAATGAATGGTGTATTCCGTGTCAGCCATGATTCCTCCAACGTGTGTCTGCCACCTTCTGAACTGGCATGATCAGTACAAATCCTTAGTACAGCTGGGGAGTTAAAGGGATGTCAGATTCAGTTGACAGGTGCAGTTGCTGTGCTGTGCCACTAGGGGCACATAAAATCTGCCATTTAAAGGGTTATTGAACAGAGTTGGAACAGTTATAATCTGATCACTCATCTAATCACTCATCATTTTAATTATAATATGATGATTAAATAGTTTTTTTTTATTCCATCTACATCCTCACTTTAATTGCAGACTTAACGTTGGAGTCTACAGATTATGCATTAATGTATTGATTTTTTTAGGGGAATGAATGAATGAACAGGGAGTGTGTGTACATTCCGGTGTGGATACAGCACATGTGGGACGCGTGGTGGGATCCTGTCAGTTTCAAGATTTTAAATGACAGACCTCTTCTGTGACAAAATATTCTGTCCATTAATGTGTTATGTCATCATATCACATTATCATATCTCGTATCCGTATGTGCTCGTGCATCCTGATTAATGAAAAACACATACTCAGCCGTTGTTTTCTGTTAAATGAGGACAGTTAACCCCTTGCACTCTGGTCAATTTCCCTAAAAACGCCTAAAAATAACATACCCAAAGTAAATCAAAAGCTGTTCTTCAACCCTTTGCAGCATCTTCATGGGGTTGGTCTCATTTAAAAGAAAACACTTTGAATATTTTGGCAAAACAGTCATAATCTCTCTAAGTGCTCCTGCCACTGAGTAACAGTCATCTAAACATACTGAACTTGAAGAAAATAAAGTCTGCCTGGGTGTTTTTTTTGATACAAATGCTTGCAAATAACACACAGCTGTCAGATCCGGGCTGGAAAATGCAACAGAAATGTAGAACCAAGTGTTACCCAGCTGTGGTCAAAATTTTGTAACAATACCACAAAAAATGAATATATTACACAGCTTTTTCCTCAGGTTGTTCCCAGGCGTTTTTGAACTGTGCCAAATTGTGCCAAATGGCACAGTTTGGAAAACCGTCTGTAACTTTTGAATGATTCAATATAGAAGCTTGATCTTGGGCTCTAATGAAAGGTAGACACTCAGGGCTGTGTGTGTGTGGGTGTGTGTGTGTGTGTGTGGGGGGGTATTGTTTATTCATTCATGAATGAATGAATGAACAAACAAGCCCCCACACACAAAGAAGCATGCCACGTAAAAAATGTGTGGCCTTTTTTTACAAGAAAAAATAACCTACAGTCCACTAAAAATTATACTAAAATATCTAATGTAGAGGATAACAACTCCCCCCCCACCCCGCTACAGAGGACGGACATCGTCCATCGCTACATGACGGACAGCGGGGACGGTACGCCGTCGTGTACTACGCACAGTTGTACTAAAATATCTGCAATATATCTGCAATCCGCTGTAGCGGGGGGGGGGGGGGGCATTCACGGTCCGGACGCGGCGCACAGACCGGTCCGTCAACGGTCTGTCATGTGGCGATGACGCACAGTTGTAATTTACCGATCGGTCAAAAGTCATTTTGATTACAATTTTCAGGGATAAAGAATAATTTAGCTTATAACACTTACCTGTCCACAACAGCAGTGTCGCTAGCGAACATCTCTTCCTCATTATCAGACAAACATGACGCTGGTCCGCTTGTTACGGACTCGTGGTTCTGGTCACGCGACCCGGTCAAACCATGATTCCATTATTGCGGTTTTGCGCTTCCATGATTGCGGTTTTGGCGAACGATTTTTCAAAACAAATAAGAACAGTAGTAAGAAAAAAAGACTGGCGAACGTGTGTGTGTCACCCAGCGGCTTACACAAAACAGATTTTACGCACGGGACGCACACTTTCGAACTTCTGTGCTTCAATTGGCTCGCTGTATTCGCAGCCGTTGGTAGGCGGGTCCTTCTTGCTAGGTTTTCAGTCATTGGTTCTTCAAGGTTTCAGAAACCCAATTCAAGGCTCTTATTAGTTGAATGAGAGGTCAATCAAATCTAAACCAATCAAAGCACTCCTTTGGCTTTCTGTTCGCGGCTGTGTCTGTAGTGGAAGAATGGAAATGCAGCTTTTTTTTTTCAGTGCGCCCTAGGACGCAGAGACGTAACTGCCCGTGGTATCCCGGAGTGCAAGAGGTTAAATACAAACTATTTGAAGACACAACAGTTTTTCACTGCACGGGGGGGAAAAAATGGTACCTGGGTTTATGATTCAGTCCTCTTTTTAATTTAACTACTGGACCGTAGATGGATCAGTCTGCCCTATACTGGAAAAAGAGCTTTCACCACAGCCCCAAGAAGAGCCAGAAGGTGTGTGCATTACTAATGATGACAGTTTTTACATTTTTAAAACTCATTTACACTCATTCTCTTAACAGAAGAATTCAAAATGAAAATATCCCGACAGTTGTTTTGAGTTAAAACACAACAATTTTGCATTCAGCAGAGGAGACTGATGGAGTGGCTCCTCTTTCCCAGTTTAAAAGAGAGGTTTGAATGAATGATAATATAAATGAAAGAAATTTTACAACTCTGTCAACATCATGGACAAAGAGAAAGACTGGAGTATTCTCTGAATTGTAGCCTACAGCTCTCATCTGTGCATAATTCTGATCAAATCTCCCAGTGCGAGCAGGGCTGTGAAGAAGGTAAAAAAAACTCTTTAAAAGCTCCTTGCTCTTAAATGCATTTTCATTTTGTGACAAGACCGCATTATCCTCAGTGCAAATTGGATTTGTCCTCCCATTTAAAAACTGTCATATTAATATTAAGCCCATAAACATGCCCGCACCTCTGACAACTGATTATGGACAGTGTTGTTGTAATCCGGTCCTGTATGTCTATGTGGGCTATGTTGTCCCCACAACAGGTGATGACATCAAGTTTAATTTTTTTGTTCTCATGTTATAACGTCGATGAGCCTGTGACCTTGACTCTTGACCTTTTGACCTCAACAATATAACCAAATACTAGTCACAGGATTGGCCTTGGTTACTGCGTTGGACTGAGGTGGACAGACAGACAGATGAAAGTGATTGACTTACCCATACACTACCGTTCAAAAGTTTGGGGTCACCCAGACAATTATTTTGTGTTTTCCATGAAAAGTCACACTTATTTACCACCATGAGTTGTAAAATGAGTAGAAAATATAGTCAAGACATTGACAAGGTTAGAAATAATGATTTGTATTTGAAATAATAATTTTTTCCAGATGCTCAACCTGCTCAAAGGAAGGTCAGTTTTATAGCTTCTCTAACCAGCTAAACTGTTTTCAGCTGTGCTAACATGATTGCACAAGGGTTTTCTAATCATCCATTAGCCTTCTGATGCAATGAGCAAACACATTGTACCATTAGAACACTGGAGTGATAGTTGCTGGAAATGGGCCTCTATACACCTATGTAGATATTGCACCAAAAACCAGACATTTGCAGCTAGAATAGTCATTTACCACATTAGCAATGTATATTAGATATTAGAGTGTATTTCTGATTAGTTTAAAGTTATCTTCATTGAAAAAAACAGTGCTTTTCTTTCAAAAATAAGGAAATTTCTAAGTGACCCCAAACTTTTGAACGGTAGTGTACGTCGACTCTGTCAATGTAGTTAAATGCCTAAATAGGATCATTTGTCCTAAAATTATCAGACAATATCAACGCTTTTAAGTGTCATAGGCTGATGTATCATGGATCAAACTTCTTTTGCAGCAACGCATGCTGCTGCCTGCTGAGCATTCAATACAGTTTTCATTTATTTTTTTTTATTTCGAACGTCATAATTAAATACGAAACAAACGATAAAAAAAATCCTTGTCCAACGTTCAAAAAGGGTATAGAATGAAGTACAGAACTTATCTATTCCTAACCCCTTGTTCCAAGGATAAAAATCATTAATTCAAAAGATTTGGTATTTAAAAAAATAATAGGTTTATGGCACTTTTGCATTGACTTTACTCTTTGGACAGAAAGCTACATCAATCTTCTTTTTTTTTTGACTCAGTAAATGGTCACGAATCGAGAGTTAGGCTCACTTACACTTTGAGTTGTGTACAGTATGGCATATTTTTGCACCACAGTGTATTAGGTATTGTAAATAATGCAACTTTAGTTGTAGCTTTAGTATTCAAACTGGGGTGGTTATTTCCACCTTTTTGTATGCATGAAAATTAAAATGGGGACACATACAAATCAAACACGCGCAACATCCCCTGTGACAGAATTTGTTTTCTAAATATAACTTTTGACCTCTTCAGAGCAACGACTCCTGGAAAAGGAGAAGCTTTTGCAAGAACTGCAGAGTCAATACCATGATTTAGGTAAGAGGTCACATGGGATTCACACATACCCATAAAATTCTGCTTATCTGGGTTTTAACCCTCAGTTTGATTTAATTTCTCTGTATTCTAGAGTTTCCTTCTCAGACTGGTCATGAGGTTGAAGGGGAGGTCAGGAAGAGCCGTGCAGCTGTCATTGCAACTGAACCAATCCCAGAGACCTTGGAGATCAGTCGGAAAAGGGTCAAGAAAACTGTCAGGTCTGTAGACACTAAAAAGATAACATTGCTTTTGTCCTTTCACAGTTGACAGCAATGTAAATAGTCTCTTATCTGCAAGTCTCCAAAAGCTAAATACTGCCTGACGTGTAATCCCTGACATGTTTGCATTTTGCCCAAGAGCTCCTAGGATTTGACCATACTCTTATTGAGGTAATTTATCTGACTTCCCATCACCAGTGAGACAAGTCTTATTGTCAAAGCTATCCAGAAGAATGACTTCCTGAGCCGCCTGGATGACGAGCAAATAGCCATGATGGTGGATCTCTTAATGGTGTCTGACTTCAAACCTGGTGAAGACATCATTAAAGAGGGTTCTGAAGGAGATAGCATGTACATAGTTGCAGGTATGAAATACACATTTCTGTCTGCCATTGCTTCAGGTGGGAAGTATTTTAACCTCCAGTACTGTAATTTTAATTTTAGTTTTTTTCCACTATGTGCTCTCTTTCTCTCTCCTTTCAGGTGGTGAGCTCACTGTCACCCAGGCTGGCAGGAACCTTCGAAATTTAACCAGCGGTGATGTTTTTGGGGAGTTGGCTATTCTGTACAACTGCAAAAGGACAGCAACAGTCAAAGGTTTGTCTGTAATCAAAAATTGATAAAAAAAAAAACCCTTTACACACATGAACTGTGGTGGAAAGAGAATTGTAGCTAAATAAATTACATGTTTGGATTACTTCTTTGAGACTGTCGTTTTGATTTTGACTTTTTGCTGACTGTCTCCAATTTGTTGCCTTGTTACATTTTCTGCGAACATTGTGCACCATGTTGCAGCAAAGACAGCGGTGCATCTGTGGTTCATGGAGCGACACACGTACAGAACCATCATCACCAACAAGTCTAAGAAGAGACGAGAGGAGCTCATGGGATTCTTGAAGACGTGAGTTTAGATTCTTCAGTCTCTAATCATTAATATCAGGAGAAGCCTAACATATTGTCCCAAAATGTGAACACACATCCTGGCAGCCATAGCCTGTGCTTTCCTGTTATGCATCCCTATTATAACAGGGTTAGTGCAGTACTTGTAGATGACTGTCTTCTAACTCTAATACTGTACTTGAATTTGCTCTGCAGGTCCCGTACTTTGAAGGACCTTAATGACGTCCAGTTGTCCAAAATCATTGACTCCATGGAAGAGGTATGTATCTACAGTAGATTCAGTTCAATTCAACTTTACATATCTACTATATAGCACTTAATCACAAAAAAAAGATCATCTCAAGATACTAGACACATAAGGCACGGAATCACACAGTGAATAATTCAGAGAAAACCACAACAATCAAGTGACCTAACATGAGCAAGCACTAGGCGACAATGGGAAGGAAGAACTCCCATATAGGAAGAAACCTCGGGCAGAACCAGGCTCAGGGAGGGACAGCTGTCTGTTGCAACTTGCTGGGGGAGAAAAAGAGTAGACATAACATTCATACAAACAACAACATAAGAATACAAGAACATTCATACAAATGCAACATGTGCAAAGTCGAACCAATAGGTTTGATTAGCTTTTGATTGCAACTTACGGCTTTTCAAGCTAGCTAGCTTGTCACACAGCTCACACAACAAGTAAATGCATTTTGCAGTCGGCCTTTGTTGATGCGGTGCCTGTACACTATACACGCAAACTATTCAATTCAATTCAACTTTATTTATATAGTGCTATTTCACAACAACAGTCATCTCATAGCACTATCTACTGTAGGGGGAACCCCCACAGTTGCAGAAAGACCCCAGCAATCAGGCGATCCCCTGTGAGCAAGCACTTGGCGACGGTGGAGAGGAAAAACTCCCTTTTAACAGGAAGAAACCTCCAGCAGAACGAGGCTCAGGGAGGGGCAGTCATCTGCTGCGACTGGCTGGGGGGTGAGGGGATAGAGAAGATGAAAAGAACAGACATGTAGAGAGCAAACAGCACGATGGGGACTCAATCTATGGGAGAGAACAAACAAATGTTAATGACCAGCAAAAAAAAATATTTCATTGAGAGTGAGGAAAGGAGTGAGGCCCAGTGCATTACTGGAGGTCCCCCGGCTGACTAAACCTATTAGCAGCATAACTAAGGGAGGGTTCAGAAACACACGATCCCTCCCTAATTGTAGGCTATATCAAAAAGGTAGGTTTTAGCCCTATTCTTAAAAACAGAGATCGAGTCTGACTCCCGAATCCAGATTGGCAGCTGGTTCCACAGGAGAGGAGCTTGATAACTGAAGGCTCTGCCTTCCATTGTACTTTTGGAGATTCTAGGTATTACAAGTAATCCTGCATTTTGGGAGCGTAGTGCTCTGTTAGGATAATACGGTAGTATCAGATCTTTTAGATAAAAAGGAGCCTGATTGTTTAGAGCTTTGTAAGTAAGAAGAAGGATTTTAAACTTAATTCTAAACTCTATGGGAAGCCAATGAAGGGAGGCCAGAACCGGAGAGATATGATCTCTCTTTCTAGTACCTGTTAAAACTCTTGCTGCAGCATTTTGGATCAGCTGAAGACTTTTTAAAGATGTTTTAGGACAGCCTGATAATAAAGAATTACAATAATCTAATCCTGAGCTAACAAAAGCGTGGATCAGTTTCTCAGCATCACTCTGAGACAAGATGCTCCTAATCTTGGCAATATTACACAAATGATAGAAGGCAGTCTTAGAAACAAATTTAATATGTGAATTGAAGGACAGATCTTGATCAAAAATAATTCCAAGGTTCCTCACAGAGCTATTAAGAGAAAGAGTAACTGCATCCAAACTGAAAGTTTGATTTGGAAAGGTATTTCTAAGGTTTTTTGGACCAACAAGAATGACTTCAGTCTTATCTGAATTTAATAGCAGGAAATTACAAGTCATCCAAGCTTTGATTTCCTTAAGACAGGCTTCTAACTTGGCTAATTGATTACTATCATCTGGCTTCATTGACAGGTATAATTGTGTGCCATCTGCATAACAATGAAAATGTATACAGTGCTTTCTAATAATGTTGCCTAACGGAAGCATATATAAACTAAAAAGAGTAGGGCCTAGCACAGATGCCTGTGGAACTCCATGACTAAGCTTTGAGTTGAAAGAAAACTCATTATTTACATGAACAAACTGGAACCTATCAGATAAATAAGATCTAAACCACTGCAACGAAGTTCCATTAAGTCCAACATAGTGTTCTAACCTATCAAGTAGAATATTATGATCGATAGTATCAAAAGCTGCACTAAGGTCTAAAAGGACAAGTACAGAAACCAGCCCATTATCAGATGCGATGAGTAGATCGTTAGTGACCTTCGCTAAGGCTGTTTCAGTACTATGATGGATTCTAAACCCAGATTGAAACTCTTCAAGTAAACCATTTCCCTGCAGGTGGTCAAATAATTGCGTAGCAACAACTCTAAGATTTTTGAAATGAAAGGGAGATTAGAGATTGGTCATTTGTCCTGCAAATGACATGGGCTACATTGACAATTGGAGCTCTTTTTGGGGAAAACCTGGTCTTATGAGATGAGACAGCATTCATCCCACTTTGGATGGTGCTTCTCATTTATCTAACAATCTGGCATCTTTTTTATCCAAATTTCCAAAACCTTGACTACTCAGAGTTGGGACCAGGAAGCAGAGTCACAGTCTTACACGCCTCTCTGCAGCTCTCTTCATCCGCCACCCCTCAACTTAGCCCCTGTCTGCCCCATCAGAGAATCATTGTCTGCTCCCTCCAAAGTAAATAAAAATATAATATATAAGCATCCCAAAGGTGATTAAGCAAAATATTGGTAAAACTCAAATTAAACATAAAGCCTCTAAATTGAATGATTTGGCCTCTGTTCCTCCTCATAATTTAAAAATTAAATGTGGTTTATTAAATATTAGGTCTCTAACTCCCAAGTCTCTGTTAGTCCATGATCTGTTAATTGATCATCAGATTGATTTAATTTCCCTTACAGAGACTTGGTTAGGGCAAGAGGATTATGTTGGTTTAAATGAATCAACTCCCTCTGGTTATTTAAACTGTCAAAATCCCAGAAGTTCTGGTCGTGGAGGAGGAGTAGCAACAATTTACTATTCCAAATTACTAGTTAATGTAAAGCAAAAAACATGTTATAATTCCTTTGAGGGCCTGGTCCTCAGTATTGGGCACTTTAGCAATTTTAGGTTAAACCCAATTTTATTTGCCATAGTTTATCGTCCCCCATCAACCTACTCAGAATTTTTATCCGAATTTGCTGATTTCTTAGCTGATTTAGTGCTGAAATCTGATAGAATAATTATAGTAGGGGACTTTAATATACATGTGGATGTAGATAGTGACTGCCTTAATGTGGCATTTAATTCAATATTAGACTCGATTGGGTTTTCTCAGAAAGTAGGAAATTCGACTCATTACCTCCACCATACATTGGACCTTGTTCTGACATATGGCATAGAAATAGAAAATCTTGTAGTGTCTCCTCATAACCCTGTACTGTCAGGCCATTGTCTGTTAACCTTTGATTTTACTATTTCTGACTATTTGGCTCCTAAAGAAAAATATTATTACAGTAGATGCCTCTCAGATGATGTTGTTACCAAATTTATGCAGATTGTTTCCTCTATGCCATGTGTCAACACAACGGAAATAAGCTATAGACAGCTTGCTCCTTCTGTAACTGATAACATGGTGGATAGTGTTACAGCATCTCTGCATCAGACTCTAGACTTGGTGGCCCCCTTAAAAAAGAAAAAGTCTAATCAGAGATTTCTAACTCCTTGGTTCAACACAGAAACTCGTAGCTTAAAACAGAAGACTCGTCAGTTAGAAAGAAAATGGCGCTCCATTAATTTAGATGAAATCTATTTAGCTTGGAGAAATCATCTTTTAATTTATAAACTAGAAAAGCACTCGGAGAGCGCAGACCTCCGCCAAGCGCCACAGTTCCCCCCATACAGTGTTTGTGTTTATGTTTTCAGATTCCTTGACCACGAAAACATATGACTAGCAATTTGATTGACAATGATATGATTAGTGGTTCAGTAGTTATTCACGAAAATGACATTTTCCGTAATGGCGGCCACAGTTCCCCCCATACAGTGTTTGTGTGTACGTTTTCGGCTTCCTTGACCATGAAAACATATGACTAGCAATTGGATTGACAATGATAGGATTAGTGGTTCTGCGGCGGATGATAAAATAAGGCAGCGATGCTGAGGTTTTTTTTTTTTTTTATTTAAGTTTTTGTAAAGGGTATACAGGTCGTTACAGCAATGCAGTGTTTACATTTTCATCACATGTTCCCTTATTTTCTGATATCTGACAACATTGGAAGATTAATTCTTACAACACCCCTTTTTTTTTTTTTAAAGTGAAAGAAAAAGTGAAATTAAAGAGAAAAAAAAACAAAAAACAAATAAAAAAAAACAAACAAACCAGTAAAAAACAAACAAAAAGAAAAAGTAAGTAAATAAAGATAAAAGAGCATCTGAGTAGCATTGGAACAAAGAGCGGAACCATTATTGAAATGGTATTTGTCAAAGATTAGATCTAATGGAAGACACATATGCGGTCCAGGGTTGCCAAAAGTTCATGAACACATCCATGTCCTGTCTCAGTGCGAATGTCAACTTTTCCATCGAGTAAATGTCTTGGATCACGTTAGTCCAATCTTCAGGTGTAGGACAGTCCTTCAACATCCATTTTTTAGTTAGAGCTTTTTTGCTTGCCAATATTAAAACATTGAATAAGTATTTTTCTCCTCGTCTTTCCAGTGAGTCCGGTAGTAAACCCAAATACAAAGTTACAAAAGAAAAGGGAACTGTAATTTTGAATATTTTCCCCAATATTGTCTGTACCTTGGTCCAATATTGGTGGATAACTGGGCATGACCAAAACACATGAAAATGATTTGCAGTCTTTTCACCACACAAGCGCCAACAGTTCAATCCCTTATGGGTAAATTTGTTTTGTGCAGGTGTTCTGAAAAATCTTGCCAAGTTTTTCCATCCAAATTCTCTCCACTGCAGGGATGAGGTACTTTTCCATTGCTGTTTATTTAGCTTTTCCCATATTTCCAGTTGTAAAGTGAAATTCCCCTCTTTTTCCCATCTCTCTTTTATATAAGATGTGTTGTCTCCTTTTAAGTCTTGAAGACCTTGGTATATTTTAGAAATGTATCTGATCCCTGGGATCCCTTTATATGCCATTAAGAAGACCTTCAGAACACCTGACTGGGTCCTTTCCAAAACCTCCTTTTTAAGTATATTGTTTATGTGGTGTCTAAGCTGGAAGAACCTGTAAAGGTCTTGATTTATTAGGCCTTGTTTTTTCAAATCTTCAAAACTTCTTAAGATTTGCCCTTTAAAAAAATCGTAATATTTTATCAGCCCTTTCTCCTTCCACTTTTTAAATCTGGTGTCTGTTTTATTAGGAGTAAAGTCCTGATCATAGGCGATCCATTGCAGAAGTCGATAGGGCTCTTTAGTTTGATTCTCTCTGACTATCTTAAACCAAATTTTTAGCGGGGTCTCTATCCACGGGTTAGTGTTATTCAAAAGCTTAGGTAAGACATTGTTCCCTATTATCGCCTGTAGGGGGATGTCACTTGTTATTTGGCATTCGATCTCCTTCCATTGTGCAGTGTAGACTGGGTTACATATCTCTACTAAAGTTTTAATTTGTGCGGCTTTAAAGTAGTCCCTGATATTTGGCAGCGCGAGCCCACCTTTGTCTTTGTTTAGCTGTAGGGTTCTATATCTGATTCTAGGTCTCTTGCCCTGCCATATGAATCTTGAGATCCTTCTGTCCAGCTCCTGCCATGTTTTTTTGGGAGGTTCTACCGGTATTGTTTGGAAAAGGTATAGAAGACGTGGAAGTATATTCATTTTGACTGCTTCAATTCTTTGTGCAGTACCCAAGAATGGTATCATATTCCATCTTGCTAGGTCAGATTTTATTTTTGTCACCAGTGGATCATAGTTTAGTGATATAATTTTGTTGAGTTGTTTCGGGATATTGACCCCCAGATATTTCATAGATTCCGACTCCCAGTTAGTTTTGAGTTTGCTTAGTGAATAATGATTTGGGTCATAGTTGAATGTTAAAACTTGGGTTTTATGCATATTTAATTTGTACCCCGATAAGTCTCCATACTCTGAAAAAACTGAGGTTAGTTCTGGTAAAGAAGTGTCCGGCTGCCCTAGGTATATTAAAATGTCATCAGCAAAGAGTGCTATTTTATGTTCCTTCTGACCAAGTGTAATACCTTGAATTTTTTGGTTTTGTCTTATCCATTGGCTCAGAGGTTCTATGAAGATTGCAAAGAGCAGTGGAGACAGGGGGCAGCCCTGACGACATCCTCTTTCCAGTTCAAAAGATGATGATAAATTACCGTTAATTCTTATTTTAGCTGTTGGTTTTTTATATAATGCCTGTATAGTTCTAATGAAGTTGTTATGAAAATTGAAACTGGATAAGATTCTATATAGAAAAGACCAGTCAACCGAATCGAATGCTTTTTCAGCATCTAATCCCAATATGACTGCATTTAAGTTATATTTTTTTATATGATGAATTATGTGTAAAGTGCGTCGAATGTTGTCTTGTGTCTGTCTTTGTCTTATAAAACCTGTTTGGTCTAAATGAATTAGGTCTGTCAGTATATTTTCTAACCTTTTGGCAAGGATAATGGTAAAAAGCTTATAGTCCTGATTTAGTACACTGATTGGTCTGTAGTTGGAGCACTCTAGTTTATCTTTTTCAGGTTTAGGTATAACTGCAATGACCCCTTCTCTCCAGGAGGGGGGGATTTCCCCTGTGTGGAGGACATAATTAAATGTTTTCAGGAGGAGAGGAGATAGTTGCTGTTTAAAGGTTTTGTACCACTCTGCTGTATAGCCATCAGCTCCTGGGGATTTGTTAGCTTTAAGTTTCATAATTGCTTTTTCCAATTCTTTAGGATGTATTTCTGACAGTAGTGTTTTATTTTGTGACTCCGTAAGTTGGGGAAGGTTTAATGTGTTTAGGAATGCCTCGGATGCGTTTTTATGTTTTTTGTGGGAGTATAAGTTCTTATAGTAATTCTCGAAGTTTTTAAGAATATCCTGAATTCTGAATTTTATTTCCTTTGATACTGGGTCTCTGATTTTGTAGATTGCTCTTTCTGTTTGATGTTTCCTCAATTTATAGGCTAGCAATTTTGCCGATTTACTGCCTGCTTCATAGTATTTTTGTTTCAGAAATGTAAGTTTCTTCTGGATTTCTATTGTGTAGATCTCATTTATTTGGTTTTTAATTTCCTTAATCTTGAGCGAGTCAGTAGAATGAGTGTTGCCTTTGTGTTCTTTTTCTAGGTTCCTAAGTTCTGACTCTAATGTGGATAGTTTTTCTTGTCTTAGTTTCTTTTGGGTTGCCAGTTTTGCAATAATCTTTCCTCTTATTACAGCTTTACATGCATCCCACAGTATTAAAGGGGATACTTCTCCATTATCGTTATCTTCCAAATATCTGAGAATATCTGATTCCAATTCATCTTTCAATGGTCCTTTCAGGACATTTGAATTTAACCTCCAAGAAAATGTATTATTTGTGTATTTTTGGATATTTAAGTCCATGTAGATCGGACTGTGGTCGGAGAGATCCATCAGTCCTATTTTACATGTTTTTACTCTTCCAATGTCTCTATTAAACATAAAAAATAGTCAATCCTTGAGTAAGATGAATGTGGAGTTGAGTAAAATGTATAGTCTTTTACACTGGGGTTGAGTTCCCTCCACACGTCACAGATTCCCAATTCTTTTAGTAGCATCCGAGTCTTCCTGTTTTGGGTGTTATTTTGATGTGGGGAATTACCAGAAGCATCCCAGTATGGATTCAGTCTAAGATTGAAGTCCCCACCACATATCACTAAACCTTGAGCTTTAGTTATCATTAGGTCGAATACATTTTTATAAAATTTCCAGTTAGCCCCTGGGGGAGCATACACATTCAGCAGGGTGATATCTTCTCCCTCTAGCCGCCCAGTTACCAAACTGTATCTCCCTTCTTTATCTTTGTGTTCTGATTTTTTTTCAAATGTAATTTTGGTTGATATCAATGTCGCTACTCCCCTCCTCCTCCCTGATTTATATGAAGATGAAGAGATCATTTTAAACCCTTGTCTACTGAGTTTATTGTGTTCCACGTCTGTTAGGTGGGTTTCTTGTAAAAGTATTATTCCTGCTTTGTCTTTTTTCATTTTGCCTAGAATCTTGGATCTTTTAACTGGATTCAGGATTCCTTTTACATTATATGAAATTATTTTGGTTACACCCTGTTTCTCCATTGTGTTGTTTTGTTTAGTATAACTGTGTGGTGGCCCTCTTTTGTGCTACTCAGAAACTGAAAGAACATTTTTTTTTTTTTTTTTTTTTTTTTGTTACTTATTTGTACCCGTAGGTAGACTTGGTTTGCAGTTTGGTGACAAGCCACCGGCTGCTGGTCGCTGCGTGCGCGAGCGCCCTAAACCTACATGTTTTTGGTATGCGGGAGGAAACCGGAGAAATCCCGGAGTAAACCCGCGCAACACGGGGAGAACATGCAAACTCCACACAGCTCACTGTTGGTCGGGGGCTGGGATCGAACCCACGATCTCATGATCCCCGCGGTCCCCCGGCCGAGGGTAAAACTGTGCTGCCACAGTGCTAAACCACTGCGCCACCGTGCAGCCATTAAAAACAAGAAAAACATTAAGAACATAGTGTAAAAAACTTTAAAACAAAAAGCTGTCATAAGAACTTCCTGAGCTGAGGTCTTTTTAAAGACCCTGTAAGAGCCTTGATGGAGTGAAGGCTCTGAGGGAAATTCCTCAAACTCTGTTACGTGTTGAGGGCCCTCTCTTATCACTGAAAGTAGTCCCATGCTTTTAACGTGAGTTTCAGAACCCAATCCAAACTTGTAGTGATTTTTTTTTTTTTCCTTTTATGCCTAAACCCTGTGAAATTGTGTGCACCCTCCCACCCCCATCACATCAAACATTCACGCAAAAACAGTATTTGTTAGTATGAGGAGAACATGTGGATTATTGTCACATTTCTATTTTAACAAGTTTTTTTTTTTTTTTTTTATTACAAAGACTTATTTGTTTCAAATAATATGATTGTTCCATGAAATGTTTTACCACATGCTGAATATGCATCTCCTTTAATGTTTGTTACCTTGTATGAGGGGGGTTGGATGTGCGGATTGATTCAAGAGAAAAGAAAAAAAAAAAAAAAAAAAGGTCGCTATTCCAACCTGAAAACGGATAGTTTATCCGCGACGCTCTGGTGCTGGGTTTCCCGCTGCTGGTCCGTGGATTTTGAGGGTCTTTGTGTTGTCCATGTTTGCGCTTTGATCTTCTCACTCGGGTCTGCTGCGGGTTTAAATACCGTTACCGGGAGCCCTCTTTTCGCCATGTCAGCTGTTGCTTCTTCCGGCGAATTATAGAGACACGTTTCATCGCCGTAGAAGACCCTTAACTTCGCAGGAAATGGTGTCTGAAAGCGCAATTTCTTCTCTCTTAACACCTTTTTCGCGTCATTGTATTCCCTGCGCTTTTTAAGGACCTCCGGGGCGTAATCGTGTTCCACGTAGACTTTTCTCTCCTGGTGCATAAATCCTTTTTTCTGCCAGGCCAGTCTTACAACCTCTTGTTTTATTTTGAAATTGGAAAATCTTACCAACACCGAACGTGGGGGCGCTTCCGCCGCCGGCCTAGCGGCTAATGAACGATGTGCCTTTTCTATCTTCAAGTCGGTGGTTTGTGGAATATCCAATTTCTCTCTTAGTAAGGATTCCACGCATTCTGCCATTGAGTTAAAACCATTTTCGGTTCCTTCTATCAGACCATGAATTCTTATGTTGTCTCTTCTTTGTTTTCCTTCTTGGTCGGTTAGCTTAGCCTCTATAGCTGCTTGTCTTTTGCGTAGGTCTAGCACAGAATCTTCGAGCACTTTTATTCGATCCTCTGTTTCCAAGATTCGGTTCTCGGCCTGGTCCACTCTGCTGTTTGTCCTTTTCAATTCTTCTCTGAATTCCCGAAATTCGGCCGTAACATCTCGGCGAAATCGTCGTAGCTCCTCAAATAGTGATTTCAGGCTAACCCTTTTGTTAGCTATCACCAGTTCCTTGTCTTCTGAACGGAGATCTTCCAGTTCAGATTCTCCGGCTGATACGTGTCCTGGCCTGGAGAATTTCAGTTTCTTCTGTTTTCCTTTAGACATGATGATTTTGTCTTTTGATTTTCACTCCAAAAATCCGTTAAGTTTGATTTTCAAGGTGTTATCCTGGATTGGGTCTGAGAGCTTCAGTGTTAAGCTGCAGTCGCCATGGCGTCCAGACCGGAAGTCAGATCAGCGATGCTGAGGTTTTAAGCAGGTTTTATTATCATACCGCCGTCACGGGAACTCGGCTCCAGCCCATAGCGTGAGCAGGCTGAAGCCGAATTCCTCAGGCTCTCAGTGAAGAGGGGACACAAAGTCTGTGTCCAGCAGCAGCCGTTGTAGAAGTGAGAATGAGAGGATGTGTTACAGAACCTGTGCAGTATTTATACCCAACTCAAACAGTACATCAAAGCAGATTCACAGCAGTTGGTCTGATCAAAGGGACTGCAGAACAGGCATGAGATATTTGCATTTGTGAGACATACATCACAATAGGCAGATTTGCTAGACTCTGCTCCAGCTGCAGAAAAAAGAGGTCAAAAGGCACATCTACATATTGATCTGAGTCTCTAGGTCACAGTAAGGACAGGACGCATGAACACAATGCATGAAAGGTAACATTATCACAGTAGTGTAGCGGAAAAAACCAGGAGTAGCGAGCTGTCTGTCCTTAGTCTGTTTGTGGGGGTTTTCCCAAACCGCCACAGCTCCCCCCAGAGGGCTCGGCAGGTGGTCGAGACCTCGATAGTGCAGCTTGGGCAGCGAGCAGGAAAAAGCTCTGTGCAGGAGGGGGTGGAGGGGGGTGGGGGTAGTAAAAGCCGGCCGGAGACGATGAAAACGTCTGGGCCGCGCAAAAATTGCTTGTGGGTCCGCAATGTCGAAGGGCTGTCCCGTTGAACGTGCAGAGGTCCACAAGAAGAAAAATTAGTCACTGGCTCCTCCCGTGATTAAGTCCTGCAAGGATTAATAGTGGCCGTGAAGAAAAGACGAGGCTGCGTGGCGGCTGTGATGAGAGCAGAGGGACTGGCGTGTTGGCTTTAGGTGCGGGCACAACCTTAAAGTCCTCGGGGATCGCAAAACCGCTGAATTCCCCATGTCTGCCGTGGCTGAGACCATTAACAAATCCTTCGAGCATGCTGCGTGCGTGCCTCCAGGTGTGAGAGCAGCCCTGAAGGCTCTGTGTGTAGCGGCGAAGGATGATGGGGGTCTGTAGAGCCGTATGCGTCCCGTGCGTGGTGCGCCGTCTTCGTAACTCCCGGTGCGTGCGCCGGGGTTCCGTGATGGGTGGGCCAGCTGGAGAGGAGAACCAGGGTCAGGGAGCTTGATCATCCCTGTTCAGTGTGTTGGAGCGGTGAAGGGAAGTAGACGCTCTGTCACTCGCTCGGTCATGGTGCGTTCAGGTCCACGTGTGCTCCGTCGGCCATGGGGATCGCCGTCGTGGAGAGGGGACGAGGTGCATGCGCTCACGTGTGGAGGAGCTGTGAGCGCGGCCGGTCCAGCGTGGATGTGCCGATCTAGGCGTGCAGATCTCACCATGAAACGTTGCTCAGCTTTCCCGGTCGTGGGTGTTCTCCGGGGAGTTCCGCCTGGAAACTCCGCGTTGAGGTCTCCCTGAAGCAGAAGGGAGGGCAGATCAGTCAGGCTGCCGCGTTCGCTTGTCGTCGGAGAATCACCGCCGGGTGTTGCGTTCGCTGGCAGCGTGTTCGTTTCAGCGTCGGGTCACCAGTGCGGCGGCATAAAATAAAGCGGCGTTGTTGGAGGTTTTAAGTAGAGTTTATTATCATACCGCCGTCACGGGATCCCCTCTCCAGCCCAAGTGTGTGCAGGCTGGAGCGGGATCCTCTGGCTCTCAGAGAAGAAGACACAGAGTGCGTGTCTGCAGCAGCAGTTGAAGTCAGAGTGAGAATGAGAGGATGTGTTACAGAACCTGTGCAGTATTTATACCCAACTCAAACAATACATCAAAGCAGATTCACAGCAGTTGGTCTGATCAAAGGGACTGCAGAACAGGCATGAGATATTTGCATTTGTGAGACATACATCACAATAGGCAGATTTGCTAGACTCTGCTTCAGCTGCAGAACAAAGAGGTCAAAAGGCACATCTACATATTGATCTGAGTCTCTAGGTCACAGTAAGGACAGGACACATGAACACAATGCATGAAAGGTAACATTATCACAGTAGTGTAGCGGAAAAAACCAGGAGTAGCGAGCTGTCTGTCCTTAGTCTGTTTGTGGGGGTTTTCCCAAACCACCACAGTTCAGTAGTTATTCGGGAAAATGGCATTTTGTGTAATGGCGGCCACAGTTCCCCCCATACAGTGTTTGTGTGTACGTTTTTAGATTCCTTGACCATGAGAACATATGACTAGCAATTGGATTGACAATGATAGGATTAGTGGTTCAGTAATTATTCAGGAAAATGACATTTTCCGTAATGGCGGCCACAGTTCCCCCCATACAGTGTTTGTGTGTACGTTTTCAGCTTCCTTGACCACGAAAACATATGACTAGCAATTGGATTGACAATGATAGGATTAGTGGTTCAGTAGTTATTCGGGAAAATGGCATTTTCCGTAATGGCGGCCACAGTTCCCCCCATACAGTGTTTGTGTGTACGTTTTCAGATTCCTTGTCCACGAAAACATATGACTAGCAATTGGATTGACAATGATAGGATTAGTGTTTCAGTAGTTATTCAGGAAAATGGCATTTTGCGTAATGGCGGCCACAGTTCCCCCCATACAGTGTTTGTGTGTACGTTTTCAGATTCCTTGACCATGAGAACATATGACTAGCAATTGGATTGACAATGATAGGATTAGTGGTTCAGTAGTTATTCACGAAAATGGCATTTTCCGTAATGGCGGTTTTCTTGTGGACGGTGATCCGGATCACCACCAAAATTTAATCAGTTCTTCCTTGTACCATTTCCAACAACGCCTGAAAGTTTCATCGAAATCCGTCCAAAACTTTTTGAGTTATCTTGCTAACCAACAGACAGACAGACGAACAGACAAACAGACAAACAGACGGACAAACAGACAAACCCCGGCAAAAACATTACCTCCGCGGAGGTAAAAAAATCTCTTAGAAAAGCTAGAATGAGTTATTACTCTGCATTAATAGAAGAGAACAAGAATAATCCCAGGTTTCTTTTCAGCACTGTAGCCAGGTTGACAAAGAGTCAGGACTCTGTCAATCCTAGCATTCCCTTAGAGCTTACTAGTCAGGACTTCATGAACTTTTTCAATAATAAAATTTCATCCATCAGAGATAAAATCAATCAGATTCTTCCCACAGTTAACTTAAATACTTTAACTACTACAACTCCTTCAATTGATGTCTGTCTTGATGAGTTTACTCCAATCGACCTTTGTGAGTTAGACAAAATAGTTTCCTCATCCAAACCTTCAACTTGTCTTTTAGACCCTATTCCTACCAGGTTATTTAAAGAAGTCTTTCCACTTATTGGTAGCTTTATTTTTCATATAATCAATTCTTCATTAACTTTAGGCCATGTACCGCAGGCTTTTAAAACGGCTGTAATTAAACCCTTACTCAAAAAGCCAACGCTAGATCCAGGAGCTTTAGCTCACTATAAAACTAGCGGTGTAGCAGTAGACATAGCAGATAATAGAAACATTCATAGCTATAACATGTGCAAAGTCCAATCGGAAGTTGTGATTAGCTTTTGATTACAGCATACTACCACTTTTCTTAGCAAGCTAGCTTGTCACACAGCTCGTATACACAAGCAAATACATGCGGTTGGTAGTTGGGCCCCATTGATGCAGGCCCTCACACCACACACACACAAACTAGTAATGTAACAGAAAACTTAGTTAATTATAAGTAACATTCATAGGACTATAATATAGTATGTGGAAAGTGTGAAGTTCTAGTCAAAAGCTTTGTAAAATTGACAAGTTTTCAGCTTGATCTTAAAGGTGCTGAATAAAATTCATCCAATTTATTGGAGCACCATTTTCTTGCTAATTTAGATGTTCTATTCCTTTTCTAAATTTCATACGAGGCCTTGAATTTAGAATTGTTATCATAATCTAATGGATGAAATGTACAACCAATCTGCTTTTTTATAAAACCTAATAAGCTTATGGTCTTGGTTGCTTGGTCCATGCGTTAATAAATGCAAAACAATGCTCGTTTTGCACATAATGGTCCCAATAAGGCCTGTTTCACAGCAGTTATGTTATGATCAGATTGTAAGCAGTGACCTTATAGGATGTAGCAATCATATTCTTTACTTTGTGGCTTGTTGCTACTATAACTTAAACATAGAGTGTGCCCAGTGTCTCAGTGAGGGCTACATGGACAAAAATATTGGGCTGCAACTCCTAATCACTGAATTCAAGGTTTCATTCCAGAGAAATCCTAATGCTTCATATTACCACGATATTTGGGACAATTCCATGTTTCCAGCTTTGTGGGTATAGTTTAGAGAAGCCCCCTTTCTCTTCCAGCATGACTGCACCCCAGTGCACAAAGTGAGGTCCACAAAGGCATGGTTGGGTAAGTTTGGTGTGGAAGAACTTGACTGGTCCACACAGAGCCCTGACTTCAACCTCATCTAACACTTTTGGGATGAACTAGGACAGCGACTGTCAGCCGTGCCCTCTGGTCCAACATAAGTGTGTGATGTCACAAATGCTTTTCTGGATAAACGGGCAAAAATTCCCACACACAGACTCAAAAATCTTGTAGAAAGCCTTCCAAGAGCAGTAAAAGCTGTTATAGCTAGGCAACTCCATATGAAGGCATATGGATTTAGAATAGGATGGCATAAAAGTATTGTGAGGTGGCCCAGTACTCTTTGTCGGTATATTGTATTTCTTGCTTGTCATATCTGGATTAAAAAGCTAAAATGGAGATGATCAAAATGCATATTCTGAGGCGTCAAAAGTGTGACTTCGCAAATCAGTGCCTGACGTCATGATGGTTATGTCCGTTTTTTAAAAATATACATATACAGTGGAGCAAAAAAGTATTTAGTCAGCCACCAATTGTGCAAGTTCTTCCACTTAAAAGATGAGAGAGGTCTCCAATTTTCATCATAGGTATACCTCAACTATGAGAGACAAAATGAGAAAAAAAAATCCAGAAAATAACATTGAAGGATTTTTAATGAATTAATTGGTAAATTCCTCAGTAAAATAAGTATTTGGTCAATAACAAAAGTTCATCTCAGTACTTTGATATATACCCTTTGTTGGCAATGACAGAGGTCAAACGTTTTCTGTTAGTCTTCACAAGGTTTTCACACACTGTTGCTGGTATTTTGGCCCATTCCTCCATGCAGATCTCCTCTAGAGCAATGATTTTTTGGGGCTGTCGCTGGGCAGCATGGACTTACAACTCCCTCCAGAGATTTTCTATGGGGTTGAGATCTGGAGACTGGCTAGGCCACTCCAGGACCTTGAAATGCTTCTTACAAAGCCACTCCTTCATTGCCCGGGCGGTGTGTTTGGGATCATTGTCATGCTGAAAGACCCAGCCACGTTTTATCTTCAATGCCCTTGCTGATGGAAGGAGGTTTTCACTCAAAATCTCACGATACACGGCCCCATTCATTCTTTCCTTTACACGGATCAGTCGTCCTGGTCCCTTTGCAGAAAAACAGCCCCAAAGCATGATGTTTCCACCCCCATGCTTCACAGTAGGTATGGTGTTCTTTCTCCTCCAAACACGACAAGTTTTTTTTTCCACAATATCTTTATTGAACCTTTTTTTGTTTTTTTAACAAACATGATACAAACAATCAAACACTAACACTAAAGTACTACAAAAAAAAAAAAAAATGCACTAAAAACACCAACAACCACCAACAAAATCAAGTCTTCAACAATGCTCCTCTGTTTAGTCTAGACAATCCAATACATAAGTATACATATTATGTTCACCAGTTTGGAATTTACAAGGTCCACACACATCATTCACCTTCTTCTTCAAGAGTTATGTTTAAATTTTTTACATAATCAATAAAAGGTCTCCATATATTCTCAAACACAATTTCCTTTGATTTCAGTATATATGTTATTCTTTCTAATGGAAGGTTTGTTAACATCTGTCTTAACCACTGAGTCACATCTGGTCTATGAGTCTTTTTCCATAATAGTGCAATACATTTTTTGGCATTAAGCAAACTGAGGTCTATGAATGTTCTTTCACTTTTATTAAAATTATGCTTTTCTGGGTACAGACCCAACAAAAACAGTTTAGGATTCAATATGATTTGTTTTGAGATTATTTTTTCAATTGTTACCCTCACCTCTTCCCAAAACATTCTTATTAATCTACATTCCCATAAACAATGAAATAGGGTTCCTTTACTTTCCATGCATTTTGTGCATGTATCTGGTATATTTTTGTTATATCTATTTAACTCCTCCGGTGTAACATACATCCGCATTAACCATTTGAAATGTATCAATTTAAGGCGTGCATTTATTGATTTGGTTTGAGCTTCTGTACAAGCCAATTCCCATTGTTCCTCTGAAATTTCAATTTGCAGATCTTCTTTCCAGTAGTTTAATCTTTTCAGTGAATTTTCACTTGAAGATAGTGTCAATGAGTTATAAAACTCTGAAATAATACCCTTTCTTTTACTATCTTTCATCATCATTTTTTCCAAGGATGAATAAATAGGTCGAGTGAGAGCTTTATTTTGATTTGATCGAATAAAGTTTCTAAGTTGAAGATATTTAAAAAAATGTGTTCTATTGAGATTAAATTTGATCCTCAGCTCTTCAAAAGACATTATGTTGTCTGCACATGGCAAATATAAATCCTGAATCTTTTGTATCCCTTTTAAATTCCATACTTTAAATACAGCGTCCGCTCTCCCTGGTTTAAAATATTGATTACCCCATATTGGACTAAATTGTGACAATAACTGTGGTTCTTTTAAATAGTTTTTAGCTTCACACCATATTTTGATCATATGCTTTACAAATGGATTTTTAACTTGTTTTTGTAATTTTTTTGCCGAATCTGAGTATATGAATATGGGAAGAGGTAAAGGTAAATTGTATGATTCCATTTCAGTCCAGTGAGGGAGATCATTTGATGAAAAATAATATGTCATAGACCTCAGTTGTGCCGACCAATAATACAACATAAAATTTGGACATTTCAGACCTCCACGATCAAATGGTAAATATAATAAAGACAGACGTAATCTAGCCCTCCTGTTGTTCCATATAAATTCCACTAACTTTTTTTTTATTCTTGAGAATAGATCTAAAGGTGGTGATAAGGGAATGTATTGAAATAAATAAAGTATTTTAGGTAAAATATTACTTTTAAGTATATTGATTCTCCCGATCATCGACATTGGTAGTGACATCCATCTCTGAGTTAACTCACTGATATCTGACATTAAGGCTTCATAGTTGACACTGGCGACTGATTCTAGCTTAGGCATAATTTGGATTCCTAAATATTTAAACTGATTTACAACATTGAATTGATTTACCTCAGGGGCTGGGTAATTTCTCTGGGTCTCATTTAGCATTAATATTGAAGATTTAGTTTTATTTATTTTATATCCTGATATTTCCCCAAAATTCTTTATTAAATTCAACAAGGTTGGAATTGATTTTTTTAGATTCGACATAAACAAAATTATATCATCGGCGTACAGGGAGATTTTATGTTCTGTTGGTCCAACTTTAATTCCATATATTTGTGAATGTAAACGTATCGCTATCGCTAAAGGTTCAATTGCCATAGTAAACAGTAAAGGTGAGAGTGGACAGCCTTGTCGACATCCTCTATTGATTTTTATTGGTTTTGAAATATTGTTATTTGTTAGGATTTCTGCTGTAGCATTATTGTATATTATTTGAACCCATTTTATGAAATTATTTCCAAGTCCAAACCTTTGTAGGACTTCAAAAAGAAAGGGCCATTCAACTCTATCAAAGGCCTTTTCGGCGTCCAATGATAGGAGAGCTGTATCCGGTGCTTCTTTATTAAAATAGATAATATTAAATAGTCTTCTTACATTATGGAAGCCTTGTCTACCCTTTATAAAGCCATTCTGATCTCGATTAATAATATTTGGTAAAATTTCTTGTATTCGTCTTGCTAAAATTTTACAGATTATCTTAAGGTCGGCGTTTAATAGGCTTATTGGTCTCATATTTTCACATTTATTAGAGGGCTTACCTGGTTTTGGCAGCAGTATAATTAAGGCATTATTTATGTATGATGGTAAATTATTATTTTGAAATGCTTCTAAAACCATTTCCAAAAAAGGTTTTATTAATTTATTCTTAAATTTTTTATAAAGGTCAACTGGAAGACCATCTGGTCCTGCACTTTTTCCTGATTTCATATTATCAATGGCTAGCCCAACTTCTTCTTGACTAATTTTAGACTCCAATATCTCCCTGTTTTCATTTGGAATACACGGTATAGATAGTTCGTTCAAAAACCCATTTAGTTTTGTTAAATCAGGTTCATTTTTGGTATCATATAATTTTTCATAGTAATCTCTAAAGGCTCTATTAATTTCTAAAGGATCTATAACTACCTGTCCATTACTTATAATACTGGTAATTGGTGTTTTAATTTCCAATTGTTTAATCTGCCATGCTAATAATTTTCCTGATTTTTCACCTTGTTCATAAAAAGATTGTTTCAATCTTAGAAGACTCGAGGCAGCTCTATTCGCTGATTTTTTGTCGTATTCAGCTCTCAAAATCAGTAATTCATTCTCCAACCTTGGGTCACTTCCTGCATACACTTTTTCCTGAAGATTTTTTATTTTATGTTCCAATTTAGCTCTCTCCTCTCGAGTCTTCTTAGATTTTGATCCTGTATAACTAATAATATGCCCCCTAATAAAAGCTTTGAAAGCCTCCCACTTTACACATGCTGATGTTTGTGTAGTATTGATGTCAAAGAACTCGTCTATCTGTTTTTCTATATACTTGACAAATTCCTCATCCTGAAGCCATTTATGCTGAAATTGCCATCTACCTGATTCCTTTGTCAATTTTTTATCTACATATATTAGACAACAGGGTGCATGGTCAGAGATCACGATGTTATCATAAAAGCAGTTTTGAATCTTGGACCTTAATTCTGTGGAAATCAAAAAATAATCAATACGTGAGAATGTCTTGTAGGTACTGGAATAACAAGAATAGGCTTTAACTTGTGGTTTCATTTCTCTCCATATATCTAACAATCTCAATTCTTTCATAAAATGATTAATAGTCATCCTACATCCAATGTGCGTACAATCCAGTCCTGTTGATCTATCCACACCTGGATTCAATGTACAATTAAAATCCCCTGCTATTATATGTTGCCCTGTAAGTGATGATAAGATGAGAAATAAATTAGCAAAGAACTTCTGATCATCTATATTGGGACCATATAAGTTCACAAGATTTATATTTTCTAATAGCAAAGAACCTTGAATGATTACATATCTTCCAAATTTGTCTCCAATTACATTTTTCACTTGAAAAGGAACTGATTTATGTATGAGAGTCATAACTCCCCTGGCTCGGGATGAAAATGAAGAGGTGAATACACTTCCCTGCCATCTACTCCTAATTCTTTTAACATCCTCCTCTATCAGATGAGTTTCTTGTAAAAACACAATTCTTGAACCCATGTCCTTTATTTTATTCATAACTTGTTTAAGTTTTTTTAAATTTTGTAGACCTCTGCAATTCCATGAAGTTAAATTAAGATTAACACTTTGGTCCATGATCAATAGAGAGTTTGGGATTACCTTGCAGTGTAAACATGCTCATACAGAGAAGCAAAAACATGAGTGGTTGAACATTCATCCTACAAACTACACACAAACAAATTTCCCCTTCCCACACTTGTGGCAAACCCCCCAAAATCAAAAGAAAAATTCTGTCTCCCGATATAGCCATCGACCGTTCCACACCCACGGGGAACAGCCTAAGCCACTCCTTCTTCATCCTCCCAATCACCCTAACTCTACTGCTTTTAATGACGTAACATTAACTCTCCTCTGTAGTTTTCCAACTTAACTCCAAAATTTTTAACAACTTTGTACATCATAGTTTTTTTTTTTTTGTTTGTTTTGTTTTTGTTTTGTTTTTTTTTTAATATATAATACAATCTATATTTTGTAAACTTACTATTTACTTCAAGTCAGTCAGATGCCTGTGCAAATGCTTAATTATTCTACCTTATATTTTGTTCATGCTTAGCTCCCACCAGTCTCTTCTTCTTCTTTGATCTTCTTGATGAACTCCTGCGCCTCCTCTGGGGTCTTGAAGATGTGGGTTCTGCCCTCATACGTGGTCAGCAGTCTCGCAGGATAGATTACACCATGACGAATCCCAAGGTTGCGCAGCTCCTTACGTACGGGATCAAACTGCTTCCTCAATTGCTGGATTCCTGTGGCCAAATCTGGGTAGAACCGCACCTGCTGGTCCTGGTGTTTAATCTCTCCTTTTTTAGCTCGTGCAGCGTTGAAGATCTTCATCCTGTCTCTGTTGTTAAGAAACTTCATAATTAAGGTCCTCGGCGGTCCCTTATCTCTCCGTGGGCCAATGCGATGTGCTTTTTCCAGAACCACTGCTGATTGCAACTCCTCGCTGCCCAGCACCTCCGGAATCCACTTTTCCAGAAAGGAACATACGTCCCGACCTTCTGATTCCTCTGGAAGACCCACCAGCCTCAAATTATTCTGTCTCGACCGAGATTCCAAATCCAAAATATTATCTTCCAGAGATTTATTTTTTTTTTCCATAGTGCGCACCTTTAATTGAAGACGGGTGACGTCATCTTCAGCACTAGCGAGACGGAGCTCCATCTGCGCCGTTCGTTCTACACAGTCACCCAATTCCTTTCTTATTCCTTCCAACGCTGTCATAATCCCATCAAATCTAGAGGAAAAGTCCGCTCTCATTGAACTCATGGCAGCCATCAGCGCATCTGCGCCATTCCCCGCAGAAATCGCAGCGTTGCCAGCCTCCTCCGCCATATATGGAGCCCTGTTTGCTGCGTCACAGACCTGAAAGTCCGTTAATTTGGACTGTTTCGGCGGCTCGCTTTTTCCTTTTCCTGGTTTTCCAGCCTTAGGCTTCGCCGACATATCCTCGCCCAAACGCTGGGATACGTTCTGTCCCAAATGAGAGAGTTATTTGCCGATTTTTTTTCTCCAGGAGCAGAGCAGAGCGAGACACGTCCGTCCTACGTGGCAGCCATAACCGGAAGTCAAACACGACAAGTTGAGTTTTTACAATAAAGTTCTATTTTGGTTTCATCTGACTATATGACATTCTCCCAATCCTCTTCTGGATCATCCAAATGCTCTCTAGCAAACTTCAGATGGGCCTGGACATGTACTGGCTTAAGCAGGGGGACACGTCTGGCACTGCAGGATTTGAGTCCCTGGCGGCGTAGTGTGTTACTGATGGTAGCCTTTGTTACTTTGGTCCCAGCTCTCTGCAGGTCATTCACTAGGTCCCCCCATGTGGTTCTGGGATTTTTGCTCACTGTTCTCGTGATCATTTTGACCCCACGGGGTGAGTTCTTGCGTGGAGCCCCAGATCGAGGGAGATTATCAGTGGTCTTGTATGTCTTCCATTTTCTAATAATTGCTCCCACAGTTGATTTCTTCACACCAAGCTGTTTACCTATTGCAGATTCAGTCTTCCCAGCATGGTGCAGGTCTACAATTTTGTTTCTGGTGTCCTTTGACAGCTCTTTGGTCTTGGCCATAGTGGAGTTTGGAATCTGACTGTTTGAGGTTGTGGACAGGTGTCTTTTATACTGATAACGAGTTCAAACAGGTGCCATTAATACAGGTAACGAGTGGAGGACAGAGGAGCCTCTTAAAGAAGAAGTTACAGGTCTGTGAGAGCCAGAAATCTTGCTTGTTTGTAGGTGACCAAATACTTATTTTACCAAGGAATTTACCAATTAATTCATTAAAAATCCTTCAATGTGATTTTCTGGATTTTTTTTTTCCTCATTTTGTCTCTCATAGTTGAGGTATACCTATGATGAAAATTGGAGACCTCTCTCATCTTTTAAGTGGGAGAACTTGCACAATTGGTGGCTGACTAAATACTTTTTTGCCCCACTGTATATTCATAAGATAAGATAAGATAAGATAAGCCTTTATTAGTCCCACAACGGGGAAATTCCAGGAAATTCCAGAAATTCATGGTGGGTACTTTAATTGAGTTAATCGCGATTAACTTAACACCCCTGTCGATCGCGACTAATTTGAAATAGAAGAAGCGGAACTTTCAAAATGCGTATACCGTTTCCATCAGACAGTCTATGTCATGACTCAAAACAGAGACAAGTGAGGCCCAAATCACTGGACAAACTCCTCATTTTATTTAATTCTGAGTGATCAAATCAGTTTGCTGGAATATCGCTGTCGCACTATGTGGACATATGAACCGCGTCAATGCACAGTCCCGATTTAAACACGGGAGAGAAAAGAAGAGGCCAATGGAGAGGCTGAAGCATGGCTGCCGAGGAGGTGTAAAGGCTAAGCTAAAAGCTAATCCTGGGCGAACACCACTTCCTTCAGTTTGTGAATGTCTGCTCCCTAGAAAACAAACTAGACTATCTACTACTGGAACTCACATCGGAAAGGGAGGTGAGAGAAGCAACTTGTGTAAAAACTGGTAAAATAACAACTGGTGTAATACAGTGATCGCTAATTGTTTGCATATGTAGTAGTTCTGCAGTACGTATGAGTTTTTTTTTTAGAATATTCTCTATAGTTGTTGTCATTTTTAACAGGTTGAAAGGTTTAAATAAATTTGCTCTTGCAGAAAGCAAACATATTTGTTCAATCCCATGTTAATAAGAGATTGAATAATTTGAAAACAGCCAATTTATGGTACATTATATCAACCCCCCCCCCCCAAAAAAAAAAAAACCTTGGTGGCAATGTGATTAATCATGATTACAGCACAATTTCAAAAGATTAATCACGATTAAAATTTTTAATCGGTACCCACCACTAATATATGTATATATATACAATCAATGCTGTTAAGACTCTCAGTATAAAATATTACAAAAGCTACAGCTCAGTTGACATTTTGTAATTTTGGCATTTTGGATTGCCATTAGATTCTAAGATAACGGATGCTGTCCTCTTCTTATTTGTTGGTAATTTTGCGATTTCCAGGTAAAGTACCAGAACAAAGACGTTATAGTCCAAGAAGGAACAGAAGGAAACACTTTCTACATCATCCTCAAAGGAGAGGTAATAATATCAGTAAACTTATGCCATTTTAACGCTAGCTGATTTGTGTAAATACACGTATGTGTGTTTTGCCCCCCTCAGGTCTTGGTGACTAAGAATGTGAGCGGGCATCAGAAACAGATTCGCAGGATGGGAAAAGGGGAGCATTTTGGGGAACAGGCCCTCATACGGTAACCATGGAGACAACAGATGCCCAAGGACATTTGTGAGAGCTCTGTGCAACATGCACAGCTCTGTGCACCTTCAGCTGCCACGTTTGATGTTTTTAACCTGACAATTATCTTGCCAACTCTGCTGTTTGCAGTCGGTGTATTAGGTTTCTCCACTGAAATTAGCAGACAGTGGATGCTTTGCCCAAATTGCACAGCTCTGTTGAAATGCGGATCTCTGAAAGTGGCACGCTGATTGTTGTGTGTCTGTGGTGCCGCATAAATATGAGAACACAGTATGCCATTTTGCAGAAAATAATACATGCTTTTCATTTTTTTTGTATTGTCTCTCTGTTTCCTCTGGGCTCACAGATAAATTCATGCAGCAGTTTGCCACTTTTGAATGTATGTAAATATCATTAGATATATGTGTTGCTCATGTTTTCATAGAGTATGCCTGATGAAGTAAATGTATTTCATTTCAAGTTCATATTTGTTTTTCTCCACAGTTACTGGGAAGAAAGTTTTCACACAAATTTATAAATACAGCAATGAAATACAGGGTTGAGATTTTGTTCTTATTAAGTTTTCTTGTCTCACAGCGAGGTGTTGAGGACGGCTACCTGCATTGCTGATGGCCCTGTTACGTGCTTCTCCATTGACAAAGAGTGAGTCTGATCATTCATTTCATACTATAAAAGAAGGTGATACTCATCCACTATTTAACTGATTCTGCATTTTTAGGGTATTTGAAGAAACAATTCCTATAGAGCACCTGGAACTATTTGATGAGTATGTATACTAAAACACTGTTTCATGATGTGACTCTTTTTCTCCACCTCAGTAAGAGTGTGAAGGCGAACTTCCTGTTCCCAGTGTGACCTATTTGTTTTCTGTTCCCAGTTCTAAAGTGATGCAAGAGGCACAAGCTCCAGAAAAGTCAAGGTGAGAGGCTGTTGACAGTGCAGAATAAAAATGTTACACAATCACACAGTACCTCTTAGTAATTAAATATTTATTAGTAAAATGTCCTCTTTGTTTCCCAGTCCCAGCTCCACTCTTAAGTTCAAAGATCTGGTTCCTATATTATATCAGGAGGGCCGCTATCAAGGAGATCCCGTCACGCTTGGAGTTGGTGGGTTTGGCCGTGTGGAGCTGGTAAGTTTTTTTTTTTTGTCTGAATTTTCAGGTTAAATATTTATACCCCCTTTATACAGCAGGGAGATCATTGGGAGACCATTGAGAGATAAAAAAAATTGTCCTGATCTCTCAAGAATCTCCATCTGTATAAATGTTTGAGGAGATCATTATAAGATTTTCATGGTGATCTATAAATATCTTTGAAAGATCACTGACAGACCAGGATAGATCACTGAGATCTCTCAATGATTTCTCAATGATCTTTTTAGTGATCTCCATGGTCTCCACAGTTGAGAGGTTGTTTTTACCCTATCCAAAACAGTCTCTCAACTGTGGTGCCCATCTCTCAATGATCTCTGCTGGTCTCTCAATGATCTTTCCAGGATCTTTCAAAGATCTCTATTGATCACCATGAAAATCTCACAATGATCTCCCAAACATTTACACAGACTGAGACTGTTGGGAGATCGGGTCAGCTTTTGAGCTCTCAATTGTCTCCTAACAGTCTCTGTGCTGTGTAAAGAGGCCCTTACTGGAAAACAAAATGCATTACTTACTCTGTTAATTCCTTGATAGGGTTATTGACATACTAAATATTTGTGAGATAAAAGGTCTGAAGAACCAAATGTTTTCCAGGTTGCAATATATGTCCCTGAATTAGGAATGCACTGATATACCAGTCTAGCATCGATATCAACAGATGTTTACCTTATCGACTGATATCTGACATGTTTCGGAAAAACCCAAGCACAGACACACACTCAGTCACCACAATGATCTTTATTAAAGTAGTGAGAGTGAGTGTGAGTGCGTGAGTGAGTGGATGTGTGGGCCAAAGCGTGCCAGGTTGCCAGGACGGGTCTGGCAACCCTGTGAAGAGAGGAGAGGACAGAAATATTAGGTCTCAGCATCTAATGGCAGAATAACCAGTGAAAGCCAAGTCTTACAGTGAATGAAGAGTAATTAATGCAGTGAAGAGTAGCCAGTTCTTCACCAGTTTCCAGGGTCCCGCTGACGTGTAGTTATGCTCGTGCAGGTAATTTACAGTGCAGGGTGTCCGTGCTGAGGAGAGAGTTCAGTCTAACAATTGAGCACTTCTGCAGTAGAGGTGAATGGAGCCCACAACTCATGGATCATCCGGTCTGCCACCAGGAGCAGGAGGAGGTCTGCTAAGAGGTAGGTCCACCTGTGCACAGGGAAAAGGAAGAGAGAGAAGCAGGTGCAGAGGATGATTAAATCCAGACAGTTGCTTACAGTTGAGTTGGGGAGATGAAACTCCCATATTGTAGAAACGCTGAAGCGTGAGGAGAGAGGAAGGCAAAACTTCCTGTAGAAGGAGAGGGAAGACTAGCACAGAGATCTTCACCCTGGAGGAGCGTTGATGCCTCTGTGCAGATTGTAGGGCAGCACTCCTTATAAAGGCTGCTTGATTGGGAGGAGCAGGTGTGCGTGCAGCTGTGGAGATAATTAGGAACAGAGAACACACAGCGCGGATCACCACAGTACCTCCGCCCATGGGACGCCTCTCGGCGGCCAGTCCAACCTGTCCGGGTGTGTCCGGTGGAACTCCCTGATGAGTTGCGGATCCATCACGAAGGAGGAACGCACCCAGGACCTCCTCTCCAGACCATACCCTTCCCAATCCACCAGATATTGTAGACCACGCCTCCTGCGTCGGATGTCCAGGATACGGCTGACCTTGTACGCAGGACCACCATCAACCATTACCGGCGGGGGCGGGGGCTTGGGAGGGGGGCACAGAGGGCTGGAGAAAAATGGCTTCACCTAAGACATATGGAAAGTGGGACAGATACGAAAAGAAGGGGGGAGAGCCAGACGGACAGCCACTGGGTTGACAATATGAGTAATGGAATAAGGACCAATGAAGCGCTGGGATAGCTTCTTAGACTCTGCCTTCAGATTAATGTTTTTGGTAGACAGCCATACCTGTTGTCCGACCCGGTAGGGTGGAGCCGGGGTCCTGCGGTGGTTGGCGATCTCAGTGTTGCAGTCTGCCGTGCGACGAAGAGCAGCCCTGGCAGCCCTCCATAACCGGCGACAGCGCTTGAAGTGAGCCTGGACTGATGGGACGGCGATCTCTACCTCCTCCACCGGAAACGGGTGGGTGGGGGGGGTGTTGTAACCTAGGGACACTTCAAAAGGGGAGAGAACCATGGCCATAGAGATGGCAGAATTGTGCGCATACTCGATCCAAGGTAGGTATGCGCTCCAAGACACTGGGTTAGAGGCTGCCACACACCTCAGGGCTGCCTCCAGTTCCTGGTTGGTATGCTCATACTGTCTATTACTCTGTGGATGGTAACCTGAGGATAAGCTAACTGTATCCCCAATGGTCTTGCAGAAGGATTGCCAAACCTGGGAAATGAACTGAGGACCCCAGTCCGAAACGATATCAACAGGGATTCCATGAAGGTGAACCACATGCGGGATGAACAGGTCAGCTGTCTCCTTGGCCGATGGAAACTTGCGAAGGGGGATGAAGTGGGCTGCCTTCGAAAACCTGACCATGATGGTGAGAATGACCGTGTGCTCGGCAGAGGGGGGGAGACCGGTCACAAAATCCAAGGCGACATGGGACCAGGGTCTGCTGGGGATGGGGAGAGGATGAAGCAGGCCCAAGGGAGGAGACGAGGATGACTTGCCAGTAGCACACTGAGAGCAAGCTCTAATAAACTCGTTGACGTCCTTCCGCAACAATGCCCACCAGAAAGTCCTCTGCAGCTGGGCAATGGTGCGAGCCATCCCGGGGTGACACATGACCTTGGAAGAGTGCAACCAATCAATCACCTCACCACAGACTGAAGAGGGGACGTACATCCACTGGACCCCCCGCCCGGGTTGGGCTCCGCTTCTTGAGCTCTCCTGACCTTCTCCTTAATCTCCCAGGAGAGCATGCCGACGATGCATGAAGGGAATACGATGGGAATGCGGTTCTGGCACAGACGTGCTGGGGGGAAAACTGCCTGGAGAGCGCGTCGGGCTTGGTGTTCTTGGACCCCGGGTGGTAGGTGATTGTGAAGTTGAACCTGGCGAAGAACAGGGACCAGTGGGCCTGCCTAGAGTTCAATCGCTTGGCCATTCTGAGGTATCCCAGGTTCTTATGGTCGGTCCAAATGACGAATGGCTGCGAAGCACCTTCCAGTCAGTGGTGCCAGTCCTCCAAGGCCAGCTTGACCACCAGCAACTCCTGGTCACCCACGTCATAATTCCTTTCCGCCGGCGACAGGTGACGGGAGAAGAAGGCGCAGGGACGGACCGTGTCGTCAGAGGGGGAACGCTGTGACAGGACAGCCCCAACGCCGAAGTCTGAAGTGTCCACCTCCACCAAAAACTGCAGGGATGGGTCCACCTGAGCGAGGATGGGGGAGAGGAAAAGTCAGACTTAAGTTTAGAGAAAGCCGCCTCTGCCTCCTTGGACCAACGGAAGGGAACCTTGGTGGAGGTGAGACGGGTGAGTGGCAGAGCAATAACACTGTAATTTTGGATAAACTGCCGATAAAAAGTGGCAAAACCCAAAAACTGCTGCAGCTGTCTCCGGGAAGAAGGGGTGGGCCACTCCACAACAGCTTTTACCTTCTTCGGGTCTGCAATGATCTTTTTGTCGGTGATGACGAACCCCAGGAAGGTGGTGGAAGCAGTGTGGAACTCACATTTTTCGGTCTTGACGTAAAGTTGGTTCTCCAAAAGGCGCTGAAGGACCCGTCTGACGTGTGCCCGATGCTCCTGTAGAGAACGAGAAAAAATGAGGATATCATCTAGGTATACAAACACAAATGAGTCCAAAAAGTCCCTCAGCACGTCATTGATGAGCCGCTGCAACACCACTGGTGCGTTGGTCAACACAAATGGCATCGCCAGATATTCAAAGTGGCTGCTAGGAGTGCGGAACCCCGTCTTCCACTTATCCTCTTCCTTAATCCGGACCAGGTGGTAAGTGTTGCGTATGTCCAACTTAGTGAAAACTGTGGCCCCCTGGAAAGAGTCAAAAGCAGAATTTATGAGAGGCAGAGTGTATTTATCTTTAACAGTAATGTTATTGAGCTCCCTAAAATCAATACATGGCCTGAGGGAGCCATCCTTCTTACTCATGAAGAAAAAACCAGCCCTCACCGCCGAAGAAGAGGGCCTGATAATACCAGAACTCAAGGACTCCTTGATGTACTTGTCCATAGCCTTTCGCTCTGGGGCAGAAAGGCTGTAAAGCCAGCTGGATGGTAATGAAGCCCCTGGCAGGAGGTTGATGGCGCGATCATAGGGGCGGTGGGGGGGGGGGGGTAGGGATAGAGCCTTAGCTTTACTGAAAACCAGGCCCAGATCATGGTATTCAGGAAGAACTGAGGAGAGATCGGGCAGGTGAGTAGGAGGAGAACAAATGGGCACAGAGGGAGAACAAGCAGCAGACTGTAAACACGCACTCAAACAGAAGGTGCTCCATGAAGTAATTCTCCCTACCTGCCAATCAATCACGGGGTTATGCAATTTTAGCCAAGGATAGCCCAGAATGACGGGAGAGGCCGTAACAGATAATACAAAAAACTAATGTGTTCCCGATGATTACCAGACACCAACACAGAAACAGGGGCAGTTTGCTTGGCCACAATGGTGAGAGGCACTTTGGAGAGGGCGATCAGCTTCAAAGGAGTCTTCAGGTTGTAACATGGAAGCCCCAGCCGGGTTGCCAAACTCTCTGAAATAAAGCTCTGCTCGGCCCCTGAGTCAATGAGAGCGTGAGTGGAAATTTCAGTGTGACCATGTTGAAATTGAATATGCAGCATCAGTCGTGTAAGGGATTTAGTTCTTTCTACGTCCGTTAGTCCCCCTACTGTGACGAATGGACTCCCCCTTTTAACTGATTGGGACAAGCAGCGACCTTGTGCTCAGCACTGGCACAGTACATACATAACCCAAGGTCACGGCAGTGTCGTTGTTCCGCCAATGGCAACTTAGATTGACCCACCAGCATTGGCTCCTTGGCCTCGGAGGAGTCGTGGGGGAGGGCCAACAGAGGGGACTGAGGAGAACGGTGAAATTGAGCGCTCGAGCGACTGGACAGACACCACTGACTAGCCCGTTCCCTTAACCGATTGTCAATACTGATAGCTAGGGAAATTAGCTCACTTAATTTTGAGGGCTTTTCAACCTGGGCCAATTCATCCTGTAAACTGGGGCTGAGACTGTGAACAAAAATACTACACAGAGAAGTATCCTCCCACCCAACCTCTGCTGCAACCACCCGGAAATCAACAGAATACTCTGCAACAGACTTAGTCCCCTGCCTCAGGTTAAGTAGACGGGTGGTGAGGACATTTTCGCGGTCAGAATGGTCAAATACTTCAGTGAACTCAGAAACAAAATGGTCATAAGTGTAATTGGAATAGTCAGGACGGGCCATGATAGCATAAGCCCAAGCTAGAGCCTGCCCCTCCAATAAAATTAACCACATAACCGATCTGACTATGGTTAGTGGGAAAATCCTTCGGCACCCGCTGAAACACAATGCTGCACTGTAGCAAAAAACCCCAAGCCTCCCCTAGTTTACCGTTAAAACAGGTGGGGTGGGAACAGGAGTAAGCCGAGAGTGTCGCGTTGGAGGAAGGGTGTAATTAGACGGCCCAGCCTGGCCCCCGGAAGCAGATGGTGCAGGCTGCGTCACGGTGAGCTGACCGAGCCGTGAGTTAATCTGTGTCAGCTGGTTTAAGGGCATTTGTTGTTGATTGCTTAACTGGTCTAATTGAGCCTCCATGATGTTAAATTTTTGTGCCAAGGCACTGTCTGCTGCGTTTTCTTGACGGAGACGTACTGACATGTTTTGGAAAAACCCAAGCGCAGACACACACTCAATTGCCACAATGATCTTTATTAAAGTAGTGAGAGTGAGTGTGTGAGTGAGTGGATGTGTGGGCCAAAGCGTGCAGAGCAGGACGAGTCTGGCAACCCTGTGAAGAGAGGAGAGGACAGAAGTATTAGGTCTCAGCATCTAATGGCAGAATAACCAGTGAAAGCCAAGTCTTACGGTGAATGTAGAGTAATTAATGCAGTGAAGAGTAGCCTGTTCTTCACCAGTTTCCAGGGTCCCGCTGACGCGTAGTCATGCTCGTGCAGGTAATTTACAGTGCAGGGTGTCCGTGCTGAGGAGAGAGTTCAGTCTAACAATTGAGCACTTCTGCAGTATACAAATAAAGTTGAATTGAATTGAATAGAGGTAAATGGAGCCCACAACTCATGGATCATCTGGTCCGCCACCAGGAGCAGGAGGAGGTCCGCCAAGAGGTAGGCCCACCTGTGCACAGGGAAAAGGAAGAGAGAGCGAAGCAGGTGCAGAGGATGATTAAATCCAGACAGTTGCTTACAGTTGAGTTGGGGCGATGAAACTCCCATACGTAGAAACGCTGAAGCGTGAGGAGAGAGGAAGGCGAAACTTCCTGTAGAAGGAGAGGGAAGACTCTAGCACAGAAATCTTCACCCTGGAGGAGAATTGATGTCTCTGTGCAGATTGTAGGGCAGCACTCCTTATAAAGGCTGCTTGATTGGGAGGAGCAGGTGTGCACGCAGCTGTGGAGATAATTAGGAGCAGAGAACACACAATGCGGATCACCACAATATCGGCTATCGGGAAATTAGATATTGCTAGTGCTGATATTTTTCTGGTGTGGTCCCAGTTATGTGGCATTGATTACAGACTACAGCTGCAAATTCAGAAAACATTCAGGACTTTTTAAAGTTTTTTAGTTCAGTTAAAAAAAAAGAAAAAGTTAGCAGATACCAAAACAATCAGCTGATTCTGAAACAATCAAGAATAATATGTTGGTTATTGGCAAACTTATTGTTTTTGACATCAGTATTGGCCCAAAATTTCAGTCAGTACATCCTAATACATAATCCAAGGATATGCATTATTTGATCCAGTTTATTTGATGCAGCCTTGTTTGTGCTTCTTTATTCAGTAGTGTAAAAATATTACACTGACCATTTATGTTGATGCAAATTGTTTTAGTTACTCTACAGTTGTTCAGTGAATGCACTTTATTGTGGTATGTTCCCACAATAAAAGATTGCATTTATGAACATGTTTCCTCTTGCTCTGGTTGTGGCTGTTGTAAGGGCTGTCACAGGAACAGTATCCTCCAAGCCTATTAAAAGGAGGAAGTTCACAGTTTGGTTGAAGAGAACTGTGTTTATTTGTTTATAAAAATAAATAACATGTTTTTTGATATTAAGTTGAGGTAGCTGTCTTATTTTCCTTGGACAGTGTGTCTTTATATGCCAGTTAATCATCACTGTAAGACAAAGGAGACGTAAATAGGTGGGAAAAATAATATGTACATAAATCGGCATTGGCAACACCATTTTCAAAATGTACCTGTTCTTGGCAATAAATCCAATATAAATGGTAATATGTACCAAGGAACTGTACTACTATTAGTATTATTGTGTTAATTAAGCTGTCCTAACCCCCCTCCCCCCAGCACATCCCCTTTGTAAAACAAGACAACCCTTGCATTTAAACGCATTAATGTTGCCCTGTTTCAATGACCCCTTTCTTCTCTAATTTGTCCCAGTCTTGTTGACCTTTGATAATGGGCCCTTTTCACAGTATTCATTTTGACATGTTGCACAGCACTGAACAGCAAAGATGAAACAGTTAAGATTAGCTGTGGTCCTATTATCGTTAGAGTGGCACAGCTGTTTTAGTGAACCACTGTGTCTAATTAGCAGTGACATGTCAAAGTGACAGGTGCTAAAAAAGGCTTTTTCTGTGGGCTTGTGGAGAAAGGATTAGGCGAGGCGACGCACTGAACGACACAAGGCTTTTTTCTTTCTCCATATCGGCCGCACCTCAGATGCAGTCCAAGGATGGATAATTTTTTCACACATGGGGAGTTGTTCAGAACTCCTTATACAAAGATATAGAGTGATGATAATCTAGTCAGTGGTGGTAATGCACCTGTAAGCTGGTTGCCAACCGCCAATCAAATCTAAAAGAAGAAGAAGAAGAAGAAGAAGAACACAACAGCAAACAGTGAACAGCGCAGCAGCGCTACAGCGCTGAAGCCTCCAGATCTCCATGCATTCCCCTTTTTATATCTTTATTCCCATGCATGGAGACCAGGAGCTTCCGACCATCATACATTGTTGTTTAACAAAGGATTGTGTGGAACATTAACATAACATTACGCTGGCGCCACTATTACACACTTTTCTTCAGCGGCACCCACAGCTTTTACTCTCCCTGGGGGGCACATAGACTCAGCAGTCTCGTCTGATGCCCCCCGGTGACACTTCCTCCTTCAGTCCATTATTCTCCCCTTCCCCTGCCTTCTGGGTGTGAGAAAACCCCCACACCCTATGCCCTCACAGGCTATCAATTATTATAAAATTACTGCCGTAGACCAGGGTGAAACAGTATTACCCATTTAATTTTTTTAGTTTTAGTTTTTTATTTACGTATCAATAATAGTTATTTGGTATTACATAAGGCACTTATCTCAGTGCATGCTCAATGATTCATTTTTTTTTTTTTTTTTTTTTGTTACTTATTTGTACCCGTAGGTAGACTTGGTTTGCAGTCTGGTGACAAGCCACCGGTTGCTGGTCGCTGCGTGCGCGAGCGCCCTAAACCTACATGTTTTTGGTGTGCAGGAGGAAACCGGAGAAATCCCGGAGTAAACCCGCGCAACACGGGGAGAACATGCAAACTCCACACAGCTCACTGTTGGTCGGGGGCTGGGATCGAACCCACGATCTCATGATCCCCGCGATCCCCCGGCCGAGGGTAAAACTGTGCTGTCACAGTGCTAAACCACTGCGCCACCGTGCAGCCCATGCACGGTGCATGCATGCACTTAGTGGAAGTAACGATTACTGACTGAAACACAAATGTGAATAGGGAGTTTAAGTTGGCAGTTGACTGGATTCATAGTTTAAATTCTTCTTTCAGCTGCTCTCTTTAAGGGTCGCCACAGCGGATCGTCTGCCTCAATCTCACCCTATCCCTTGCATCTTCCTCTGTAACACCAACCCTTTCCATGTCCTCCTTCACTACATCCATGGATCTTCTTTGTGGTCCTCCTCTTTTCCTCCCGCCTGGCAGCGCCATCTTTAACATCCTTTGTCCAATATATCCACTATCTCTCCTCTGTACATGTCCAAACCATCTTAGCCTTGCCTCTCTTACTTTGTCTCCAAACTGCTCAACCTGAGCTGTCCCTCTGATATACTCATTTCTAATCCTGACCCTCCTAGTCACTCCCAATGAAAATCTTAGCATCTTCAACTCTGCCACCTCCAGCGCCACCGCCTGTCTTTTTGTCAGCGCCACCGTCTCCAAACCATACATCATAGCAGGTCACTACTGTCTTGTAAATCTTCCATTTCACTCTAGCTGCTATCCTTCTGTCACAAATCACCCCTGACACCCATCTTCACCCACTCCACCCTGTGCGCACTCTCTTCTTCACCTCTCGTGCATTTTTCATTGCTTTGGATGGTTGACCTTCACTACCTCTACTCCTTGCATCTTCACATTACACCTGCCTCCCTCTCATTCACACTCATGCATTCTGTCTTGCTTCTACTGACTTTCATCCCTCTTCTCTCCAGAGCATACCTCCACCTCTCCAGGTTCTTTTCCACCTGCTCCCTACTCACTACAGATCATGTTGTTTGCAAACATCATAGTCCATGGAGACGCCTGCTTGACTTCATCTGTCAGCCTGTCCATCATCATGGCAAACAAGAAGGGGCTCAGAGCCGATCCCTGATGTAACCCCACCCCCACCTTGAATCCATCTGTCACTTCTACAGCACACCTCACCACCATCTCGCTGTCCTCATACATGTCCTGTGCCATTCTCATATACTACTCCACCACTCCTGACTTCCTCATACAGTACCACACAAATATTTAGAGTATATTTAAACTGCATTCATAGTAAAATATTTTCTAAATGTTTGTGGAACTCAGTTTTCTTTATGCTCTCAGCCAAAACTCTATATCAGTATAAGTAATACAATAAAGCAGGTGGAGAGTTAGATATAAGGAACTCAACCAAATTTTCCTCAGCTAATATTAGACAATTACAACTGGTTCAGAACAATGCAGCCTGTGTAGTTCTGTTGTTTGGTATTAGAACAAATGTCACTCAAATGCAAGAATGACTCTTGTGATTAGATGTATTAAAACACCAAAAAGCCCTGGTTTTTAAAGATGTGCACAATTATTCAACAACACACACTGATGGAGCAGTTTTATTTTGACAAAATCTACAAGCATACCAGTTTAACATTTTTTTTTTAAACATTTTTCTTCTCATGTATATCCCACAACAAAGTAACACTTACAGTTTTATAGAAATCTTAGAAGCACATTACTTCAGAGTGAAATTTTGGTACCAAAATTAGTGATTTTTGCATGTGTGTGCAGCTGCTAGAACTATGCTGGAATCCTGTGACTGTAAAGAGCCATCACCGGTTGGCTCTACCCCTCAGTTTACAAAGTTTCTCATTTCTTTGGAGATTGAGAAGTGGTTTTCATCTGCTCCTTGAAGTTCGGAGTGATGATCATGATCAGTCAGGGCCCCCAAAAATGGATTGGGATGGAGTGTAAAGTCTGGGGTTTATCGGAAACATTTGTCCCAGAGTGTTGTTCTTTTTCCTCAGATGACAACTGTGAATCATGGGAAATATTATGCTGTGAAAAAAGTCAGCAAGAAGCACATAGTTGCTAAAAGACAAGAGGAGCACATGCTGTTTGAAAAGAAGATCCTCAGAGCTGTGCATTGTGACTTCATTGTCAGGTATCGACCATCCAACACTGCAGTCTTCAAATGGTTTTTAAAAACACTTGGGTGCAAAGAGAATGTGAAAATGTTTTCTTCCAACACTGTTTTTAGGCTCCACAGAGCTTTCAAAGACACACGATATATTTACATGGTCATGGAGTTTTGTGGTGGTGGGGAGATCTGGACCAAGCTCAAAGAAGTGTAAGAAAAACGTTCCCAACCAATTAGACATTTCAGAGTGGCTTATGTTTTCAAATGTCTGCAGTTCTTTGACACATAGAATAAATAAAAAAAAAAAAACACTCATAAAAAGACGGGGTCAATGGATGTATCCAGAAGTATAATAAAGCTGTGGAAGTCTGATGTTTAATTTTCTTACATCTCCTGGAATATTAGGGGACGCTTTGATGAGACTGTTGCTGTATTCTGCACCGCCTGCGTCGTGGAGGCCTTCGCCTACCTCCATAAGAAGAATATCATGTACAGAGATCTGAAGCCTGAAAACCTGATGCTGGACTTTAAAGGCTACGTTAAACTGGTGAGCAGAATAGCGTCTTGATTCCCACAGCTTTTGTACCAAGTACGTCTTTTGTGGACGTGTATCACTCGTATGTGATCAATGTGTGGGATTGTGTTGGTGCAGGTGGACTTTGGTTTTGCCAAAGAGCTATTGCGTGGTGAGAAAACCTACTCATTTGTTGGCACCCCTGAGTACATGGCCCCAGAGATTATCAAGAACCAAGGACATGACTTTGCAGTTGACTTCTGGTCTCTTGGCATCCTGATCTTTGAACTATTAGTGGGAAGGTAATGTTAATACTGCTACTATTAACAAAATGTTATATTTTACATTTCAAATGCAAATGGTTTCAGTGTTAACCAGCAGATGGCAGCAGGGCAGTGTGACTGACATCTGCGGTGCTTCAGCAGTCGTGGCATCAAGTTACCCAACTGACTCTCTTTTCACATTGCCAGCCCTCCCTTTTCAAGCTCGGAGCCCCAGAAGATTTATGCCAAAATTTTGGATGGGGTACTGAAGTATCCACCATATTTAAGTGAAGCAGCCAAATCCATCATCAGCAAACTGTGCAGGTATCATTACTGTAATCCTTATTATGAGTTTCTTGTCCCATAATGGGCTTTTGAGAAGGGAGGTATGCAAAATTCTTGTGCAGTCGTGGACTTTTTTTTTGTTATTTCTAATCATCTGACAAAAAAAAGCCTAAAGAAAATCAAAATCAGACCATCAAAGCAGGTTCAAATCCATCTTTGGTTCATGCATGTTTATTTTCTCAGGTATTTTCTCATAAGTACAACATGATCAGGAAAAATATGGATTTGGCAGAAAAAAAAAGAATTATGGAACACTTGCAAATCAGTACACTGTGCTCTGTGTTTTTTATGGTTATTACATGTGCACGTCTCGGTTGAATTGCCTTCTGTATGAATGGTGTTTGTGTGCAGACCCCGGCCAGGTCAGAGGTTAGGAAACACCAAGAATGGAATCAAAGAAGTTCGGCATCACAGGTAACCATGGCAACAGACTCCAGTTTAGTTATCCCCTCCTCCCAGCATCATATATTGGACACTCGGGTGTGATTTCACACTTAACCTGCCATAATCATCATCCTCCATATCATTTCACTCCAACAGCGGTAATTTTTGTGCGTAATTGTAAACGTACCGTGAGTGCCATGTTACATATTTTCCGTAGCACCACAACAAGGTAATGGACATTGGAATGTAACAGTAAATGTAATATTTAGACCTTTGCTTATTTCTTGCTATCACAGCATATGCCCCCAGATTACTGTGCTTACACCCTTATAATAATGTTTTGATTTATTCTTCCTAGTAAAACATCTGCTCTTTCTCTTTCAGGTGGTTCGGCAACATGAACTGGCACAAACTGCGGGTTGGTCAGCTTGACGCCCCCACAGTACGGCTTATACGCAAGGCAAGCCATACAAAGCCAAATCAAATCACCAGCTTATTGTTTTTACTGTTGGATTAAAAGTGTCACACTTTTAAAGGCAGTTTAAAGGCAGTGTATGGAACTTTAGAAAATCCTGCTTTAGTGACACCTTGTGTGCATAGAGTGAGCTGCAGCCATGTTCTCTTCATTCATGTGTTGCAACTTCTGCTGCTTTAGCCAGCTCAGAAATGGAGTAATTGGGGCTGCATTTCAATTGGTGACCACAAGGTGTCACTAAAAAAAGTTCTATATACAGTCGTGAAAAAGTTAGGACACCCCATTAAATATTCAGTTCTTTATTAAGAAATGTTCACATATCTATGTCTAACCTTGTTTTTGTTTTTATTTGCATTTTTTTTAACATTTATTTTAGCCATTTTTTGTTTAGTTATATTACATGAATCTCCCAGTATTTTAAACAATGATATTAAATATCCATATGTCCAAATTTTAAAAAACACACAGGTTTATACAGGATGTCCTAATTTTTTCACATGACTAATAGTATGATTAACTAATACATTTGCACTTGAAATTATTGAACCTTCTTTGCAAATTATGTTGAACATTTTCTAACTTTCAGCTGCTTGCAAAATGGTTGCAAGCTTGTAAATTTTGAAAATAAACACAATTTGCAAAAGAAATTCAGTTAGTTTGTGGGCAGAAATGATCAAAAAAACATAGCAGCTACACTTTAATTACTAAATATTTAGCAAATATGCCTAGGTTGCTTTTAGGGATTTGAATTTTCACCTGCAGAGGTTGCATTGATAGCATTTTTTTCCTTTTTTTTCCTTTGGTGATTCAGAGTAGCATCCACCTAGTTGTTAATTGTGGAGGGCTATGACTCCCTATTTTTTTTTTCCACAATATTTTTTATTGAACCTTTTTTTACAAACATGACACAAACAAACACTAACACTAAAGTAATTTAAAAATTAAAAAAAAAAACACTAACAAAAAAAATGTACTAAAAACAACAACAACCATTAACAAAAGCAAGTCAACAACAGTACTCCTCTGTTTAGTCTAGGTAATCTATTACATAAGTATACATAATATACATTCACCAGTTTGGAATTTGCAAGGTCCACACATATCATTCACCTTCTTCTTCAGAAGTTATGTTTAATTTCTTTACATAATCAATGAAAGGTCTCCATATATTCTCAAACACATTTTCCTTTGATTTCAGTATGTATGTTATTCTTTCTAGTGGAAGGTTTGTTAACATCTGTCTTAACCACTGAGTCACATCTGGTCTATGAGTCTTTTTCCACAGCAGTGCAATACATTTTTTAGCATTAAGCAAACCGAGGTCTATGAATGCTTTTTCACTCTTATTAAAGTTATGTTTTTCTGGATACAGACCCAACAAAAACAGTTTAGGGCTCAATGTGAATTGTTTTGAAATTATTTTTTTCAATTGTTACCCTCACCTCTTCCCAAAACATTCTGATTTTTCTACATTCCCATAAACAGTGAAATAGGGTTCCTTTACTTTCCATACATTTTGTGCATGTATCTGGTATGTTTTTGTTATATCTATTTAACTCCACTGGTGTAACATACATCCGCATTAACCATTTAAAATGTCTCAGTTTAAGACGTACATTTATTGATTTGGTTTGAGCTTCTGCACAAGCCATTTCCCATTGTTCCTCTGAAATTTCAATTTGCAGGTCTTCTTTCCAATAATTCAGTCTTTTCTGTGAGTTTTCACTTGAGAATAGTGTCAATGAGTTATAAAACTCTGAAATAATACCCTTTCTCTTACTATCTTTCGTCAATTTTTTTTCCAAGGATGAATAAGTAGGTTGGGTGAGAGCATTATTTTGATTTGATCGAATAAAATTTCTAAGCTGAAGATATTTAAAAAAATGTGTTATATTAAGATTGAATTTAATCCTCACTTCTTCAAAAGACATTATGTTATCTGAACGTGACAAATATAAGTCTTGAATCTTTTGAATCCCTTTTAATTTCCATACTTTAAATACAGCATCCTCTCTCCCTGGTGTAAAATATTGATTACCCCATATTGGGCTAAATTGTGACAGTAAGTGTGGTTCTTTTAAATATTTTTTGGTTTCACACCATATTTTGATTATGTGCTTTACAATTGGATTTTTAACTTGTTTCTGTAATTTTTTAGTCGAGTCTGAGTATATGAATAAGGGAAGAGGTAAAGGTAAATTGTTTGATTCCATTTCAGTCCAGTGAGGGAGATCATTTGATGAAAAATAATATGTCATAGACCTCAGTTGTGCTGACCAGTAATATAACAAAGTTTGGACATTTCAGACCTCCACGATCAAATGGTAAATATAGTAAGGACAAACATAATCTAGCCTTCCTATTGTTCCATATAAATTCCACTAACTTTTTTTTAATTCTTGAGAATAGATCTGAAGGTGGTGGTAAAGGAATGTTTTGAAATAAATAAAGTATTTTGGGTAAGATATTACTTTTAAGTATATTAATTCTCCCGATCATCGACATTGGTAGTGACATCCATCTCTGAAGTAACTCATTAATATCTGTCACTAAGGCTTCATAGTTGGCACTGGAGACTGATTCTAGCTTAGGCAAAATTTGAATTCCTAAGTATTTAAACTGATTTACAACATTGAATTGAGTTACCTCAGGAGCTGGGTGATTTCTCTGGGTCTCATTTAGCATTAATATTGAAGATTTTGTTTTATTTATTTTATATCCTGATATTTCCCCAAAGTTCTTTATTAAATTTAACAAGGTCGGAATTGATTTTTTTAAAATTCGACAAACAAAATTATGTCATCGGCATACAGAGAGATTTTATGTTCTATTGGTCCTACTTTAATTCCATATATTTGTGGATGTAAACGTACTGCCATCGCTAAAGGTTCAATTGTCATAGTAAACAATAAAGGTGAAAGTGGACAGCCTTGTCGACATCCTCTATTGATTTTTATTGATTTTGAGATATTGCTGTTTGTTAGGATTTCTGCTGTAGCATTATTGTATATTATCTGGACCCATTTTATGAAATTATTTCCAAGTCCAAACCTTTGTAGGACTTCAAAAAGATAGGGCCATTCGACCCTATCAAAGGCCTTTTTGGCATCCAATGATAGGAGAGCTGTATCTGGTGCTTCTTTATTGGAATAAATAATATTAAATAGTCTTCTTACATTATGGAAGCCTTGTCTTCCCATTATAAAGCCATTCTGATCTCGGTTAATAATATTTGGTAATACTTCTTGTAGTCATTTTGCTAAAATTTTACAGATTATTTTAAGATCAGCATTTAATAGGCTTATTGGTCTCATGTTTTCACATTTATTAGGGGGTTTACCTGGTTTTGGCAACAGTATAATTAAGGCATTATTCATGTATGGTGGTAAATTACCATTTTGAAATGCTTCTAATGTGGCCGCACATGGCCAAAACATAATGAGCAGCATCTTTGATAAGAACAAAGGGCAGAGTTTCCTTGGAGATAACAGGAAGCTGTGAAATGTGATCTTTTGTATGCAGAGATGGCTTGGAGGATCCTTTGTGTGCCAGAGACCTTGAGGGGGATGTTAAAGGATTAAGGAAGTGCATGCAATGTGATCTTTTATGTGAATGCAATGTGACCTTTTGATATGCAGAAGGACCTGAGTATATAAGTGAAGAGTTCTGTGTGAGAGGTCCTCTTTTCTACTATGCTCATGAGAGAGAATGTGTAATAAACTGCTTGAGACCAACTTGCCTCATCATTTACACATTCTACACTGGTGACCCAAGACGAAGCATGCAACACGAAGAGAATTCCCCGGAGCCAGCCTTGTTGGGAGCCCCCAGCCAAGCGTATGCCGTTACAGTCCAGCTACCGGACTTTTGGCAGCACAACCCGCGCTCCTGGTTCCACCTGGTTGAGGCGCAGTTCGCCCTCCGGGGGATATCGGTAGATGACACGAAATTCTACCATGTGATCGCAAAGCTCGACAACCACACGGCTCAGCATGTGGAGAGCCTTCTGGAGCAGCCACCAGCCAGTGACAAATACGGCGCGTTGAAGGCCGTACTCATCCAGCACTACACACTCTCGGTTGAGGAGAGAGCAGAGAGACTCCTGGTGCGGACCGGGTTGGGAGATTGCACGCCCATTAACCTGATGGAGAGGATGCTGAGGTTGAAAGGCTCGGACGACGACCACTTCATCTTTACCCACCTCTTCCTCAGGAACCTTCCGTCAGCGACGAGAGCGGCCCTGGCCAGTTCGCCGTTGTTGGCCAAGCGGGACTACCGTGCACTGGCCCGGGAGGTGCACCAGATCATCATGGCCAGCAGAGAGCTCGCAACCACGGCGGCGGCGACTGAGCTTGGCGCGACGACCGGAGACAGCGAGGAGTCATCGACGGCGGTAGCGGAGCCACCGACGACAGCGGCGGCAGGGGCCAAGGAACGCGGAGGAGACAGCCTTTGTTTCTACCACTGCCGCTTTGCAGAGAGGGCACGCAAATGTATACCACCGTGCCAGTTCAAGCGCTCGGGAAAACGCCAAGACCGGGGGTCGGTAGCAGCTGCGGCCCTCGGGGAGGAGAACAAGCTGCTCTACTTGACGGACGCACGCTCGGGGAGGCATTTCCTTGTGGACACCGGCGCCCAGTTGAGTTTCACCATGCCGTCCTACGCCGACCGGCTGGCAGGATCCAGCAGCCCCGAGATGGCAGCAGCAAACGGCTCGGAGATTAAGACCTTTGGTGAGAGGACTCTGCTTCTGTCTCTACACGGCCGTGCATTTGAGTGGACTTTTGTCATAGCAGCATTGAATTCTAATACTATATTGGGGGCTGATTTTTTGTGCTCACATGGGTTGTTAGTTGATGTTGCTAACAGGCGCCTGGTTAATGCACTGTCTTTTGATTCTATTCCCTGTACAGCTTGAGCGTCCCGGCCAACAGCACAAGCCAACATCACAGCTGCAAGCGGTAAGTTCCACACACTGCTCACTCAGTTCCCAGCACTCACGGTCCCGACATTTTCGGCAGCCGTCACTAAACACGGGGTGGAACATTTTATTACCACCACCGGGCTGCCCGTTTTTGCAAAAACTCGGCGCTTGGACACAGCTAAACTGGCCATAGTGCGCGAGGAGTTCGCCAACCTGGAGAGGTTGGGCATCATCAGGCGTTCAAACAGCCCATGGGCTTCCCCGCTACACATGGTCCCTAAAGCTGACAGTTCGTGGCGACCTTGCGGGGATTTCCGCAGGTTGAACAACGCCACAGCGCACGACCGCTACCCAATCCCTCACATCCAAGATTTTTCCGTTCATTTGGCAGGGGCGCGCGTTTTTTCTAAAATAGACTTGGTCCGCGGTTACCACCAAGTCCCAGTGCGCGCTGAGGACATACCCAAAACAGCGGTGATAACTCCGTTTGGTCTATTCGAGTTTTTGCGCATGCCATTCGGGCTTAAAGGGGCTGCACAGACGTTCCAACGCATGATGGATGCGGTGCTGCGCGATCTCCCTTTCGTATTCGTCTACCTGGACGATATTTTGGTAGCCAGCGCGTCCGAAGATGAACACGAAACCCACCTCACGGCGGTTTTCCGGAGGTTAGGAGAGCACGGTTTAATAATCAATCCAGCGAAGTGTCAGTTCGGGGTGACGCAGATTGATTTTTTGGGGCACCGCGTCTCTCCCGAAGGAGTGGTTCCGCTCCTGACAAAGTGCGCGCGGTAGCAGATTTTCCCCGACCACAAAAGGTCAGGGCGTTACAGGAGTTTTTGGGAATGGTGAATTTTTATAACCGTTTCCTCCCCCGCGCAGCGCAGCTCATGCAACCACTGTACGCCGCGCTCAAAAAGCAGAAACCCGCGAATAAGATCGAATGGTCCTCGGAGCGAGAGCGGGTGTTCTCGGAAGTCAAGGCAGCCCTGGCAAACGCTGCATTGTTGGCACATCCAGACCCAACGGCCCGCATAGCGCTCACTACTGACCCATCAGATGTGGCCATAGGGGCGGTCGTGGAGCAGCGTTTAGCCGGCGCTTGGCAGCCGCTCGCCTTTTTCAGCAGGACTTTGCGCGATAGTGAACGTAAATACAGCGCGTTTGACAGGGAGTTGCTGGTTCTCCACTTGGCTATTTGCCACTTCCAGTCCTGGCTGGAAAGGCGCGGTTTCACCGCGTTCGTTGACCACAAGCCACTAACATTCGCGATGGCCAAGGTTTCAGAACCTTGGTCGGGCCGGCAGCAGAGACAGCTGGCCGCGATCTCAGAGTTTACTACCGATATTCAGCATGTGTCGGGTAAACTGAATGTAGTGGCAGACTGCCTCTCATGCGCCGTGGCGGCCCCAGTCCGCGTAGGGATAGATTACGCAGCCATGGCCACGGAGCAGGTTAGTGACGCGGATGTGCGCGAGCTCCAGTCTGGACCAACAGGGTTAAGGCTGGAGAGCAGGGTGCTGCAAGATGGTATGCCCCCCCTAATCTGCGATGTCTCCACGGGGCGACCGCGTCCCGTGGTACCGGCCACGTGGTGCCACCGCGTTTTTGACTCGGTTCATTCTTTAGCACACCCGGGAGTGCGCACGTCAATCAAGATGGTAGGAGAGAAATTTGTGTGGCCGAGTCTTCGCAAACAGGTGAAAGAGTGGGCAGCAGCCTGCATGGCGTGCCAACGAGCCAAAGTACACAGACACACGAGGGCTCCCTTGGAGCCGTTTCACATCCCGGCTAAGAGGTTCGACCATGTTCATGTGGACCTCGTGGGCCCCCTCCCGCCATCACAGGGGTGCATGCACCTTCTGACAATGGTGGACCGCACCACGCGATGGCCGGAGGTGGTTCCACTGGCGTCTACCACAGCCGAGGAGGTAGCGTGCGCGTTTTTAACAGCATGGGTGGCGCGTTTTGGAGTCCCGTCGGACATTACTTCCGACAGAGGCCCTCAATTTGTTTCCGAACTTTGGTCAGCAATGGCCCACAGCCTGGGTGTCACAATTCACCGCACAACCGCGTACAATCCTCAGGCTAATGGGTTATGCGAACGTTTTCATAGGTCATTGAAAGCGGCTCTCAGGGCGTCACTGACGGATGCAAATTGGGTAGACAAGCTACCGTGGGTTTTATTAGGGTTGCGTTCTGGCCGAAAGAAGACTTAGAAGCTTCCCCAGCTGAACTCGTTTTTGCGCAGCCACTTCGGCTGACCGGGGAGTTTCTCCCGGATAATCCTGCGCCAGGCAGCTCCCCGTCTCAGCTGTTGCAGCGTAGCATTGACACAGGCACGCTGCCGGGCCCCGTTCATCACAGTTTTCTGCGCGTTTTTGTGCCTAAAACTTTGAAAAATGCGGAGTTTGTTTTTGTCAGACATGACGCGCATCGCCCCCCACTGCGACCACCTTATGATGGACCGTTCAGAGTGTTGGAAACAGGGGACAAGCATTTTTTGCTAGATTTGGGGGGTAGGAGGGAAAAGGTTGGCATAAACAGACTCAAACCCGCTTTTGTGGTGGCGGACGAGCAAGTGCTGTTGTCAAGGGCCCCTCGGCGCGGAAGACCCCCACGGGGAGCTTCCCAGAGTAGAATTTCCCCAGAACACCCACAGGGACAGACAAAAGGTTTTCACCCCCAGACAGCAGCTCCCCAGCATGACAGCGCCGCGGAGGCGGTGAATCCTGGTTACAGCAGATACGGGAGAAGACTGAAGCCCAAGCAGCATGTGGATTGATGTGTAATGATTCAGTATACAGACTGTTATTCTTTTGTTCGATCCAATATGCTCGGGGGGGTGGCCGCACATGGCCAAAACATAATGAGCAGCATCTTTGATAAGAACAAAGGGCAGAGTTTCCTTGGAGATAACAGGAAGCTGTGAAATGTGATCTTTTGTATGCAGAGACGGCTTGGAGGATCCTTTGTGTGCCAGAGACCTTGAGGGGGATGTTAAAGGATTAAGGAAGTGCATGCAATGTGATCTTTTATGTGAATGCAATGTGACCTTTTGATATGCAGAAGGGCCTGAGTATATAAGTGAAGAGTTCTGTGTGAGAGGTCCTCTTTTCTACTATGCTCATGAGAGAGAATGTGTAATAAACTGCTTGAGACCAACTTGCCTCATCATTTACATATTCTACACTAAAACCATTTCCAAAAGTGGTTTTATTAATTTATTCTTAAATTTTTTATAGAGGTCCACTGGAAGACCATCTGGTCCTGCTCTTTTTCCTGATTTCATATTATCAATGGCTTGCCCAACTTCTTCTTGACTAATTTTAGACTCCAGTATCTCCCTGTTTTCATTTGGAATACACGGTATAGATAATCCACCCAAAAACCCATTTAGTTTTGTTAAGTCAGTTTCATTTTTTGTATCATAGTTTTTCATAATAATCTCTAAAGGCCCTATTAATTTCTATTAAAGGATCTATAACTACCTGTCCGTTACTTATAATACTGGTAATTGGTGTTTTAAATTCTAATTGTTTAATCTGCCATGCCAATAGTTTTCCTGATTTTTCACCTTGTTCATAAAAAGTTTGCTTCAATCTTAGAAGACTCGAGGCAGCTCTAGTCGCTGATTTTTTGTCATATTCAGCTCTCAGAATCAGTAATTCGTTCTCTAACTGTGGGTTACTTCCTGCATACACCTTTTCTTGAAGAATTTTTATTTTACGTTCCAATTGGACTCTCTCCTCTCTCCTCTTCTTAGATTTTGAACCTGTATAACTAATAATATGCCCCCTAATAAAAGCTTTGAAATCCTCCCACTTTATACATGCCGTTGTTTGTGTAGTATTAATATCAAATAACTCATCTGTTTTTCTATGTACTTAACAAATTCCTCATCCTGAAGCCATTTATGCTGAAAATGCCACCTACCTGGATCCTTTGTCAATTTCTTATCTACATATATTAGACAGCAGGGTGCATGATCAGAGATCAACAATGTTATCATAGAAACAGTTTTGAATCTTGGACCTTAATTCTGTAGAGATCAAAAAGTAGTCAATACGTGAGAATGACTTGTAGGTATTAGAATAACAACAATAGGCTTTGACTTGTGGTTTCATTTCTCTCCATATATCTAGCAATCTCAATTCTTTCAAAAAATGATTAATAGTCATCCTACATCCATTGTGCGTACAGTCCAGTCCTGTTGATCTTTCTATACTGGGATTCAATGTACAATTAAAATCCCCTGCTATTATATGTTGCCCTGTAAGTGATGATAAAGTAAGGATTAAATTAACAAAGAAGTTTTGATCATCAATATTGGGGCCGTATAAGTTCACCAGATTTATATTTTCTAATAACAAAGATCCTTCGATGATTAGATATCTTCCAAATTTGTCTCCAGTTACATTTTTCACTTGAAATGGGACTGTTTTGTGTATGAGAGTCATAACTCCCCTGGCTCGGGATGAAAATGATGAGGTGAACACGTTACCTTGCCATCTTCTCCTAATTCTTTTTACATCCTCCTCTATTCGATGAGTTTCTTGTAAAAATACAATTTTTGAATCTATGTCTTTTATTTTATTCATAACTTGTTTAAGTTTTTTTAGATTTTGTAGACCTCTGCAATTCCATGAAGTTAAATTAAGATTAACGCTTTGATCTATGATCAATAAGGAGTTTGAGATTACCTTGCAATATGAACATACTCATACAGAGAAGCAAAAACATGGATGGTTGAACATTCATCCTACAAACTACACAAAAACAAATTCCCTTTCCCCACATTCGTGGTAATCCCCCCAAAATCAAAAAAAATTCCGTCTCCCGTTATAGCTAGTGACTGTTCCACACCTGCGAGGATCAGGCAAACCACTCTCTCTTTCTCCTCTCAATCACCCTGACTCTACTATTTTTATGACATTAACTCTCTTCTGTAGTTTTTTCAACATAACTTCAAAGTTTTATAGCAACTTTGTACATCATAGCTTTTTTTTTTTTTTTTTTAAAATACAGTCTGTACTTTGTAGACTTATTATATGTTTCAGATCAATCAGATGTTTGTACATACGCTTAAATGTCCTACCTTTGTCATGGTCATGCTTAGCTCCCACCAGTCTCCTTTTGAATCTGCTTGATGAGCTCCTGCGCCTCTTGAGGAGTCTTGAAGGTGTGGGTTCTCCCCTTGTATGTGACCAGCAGTCTTGCCGGATGAATTACTCCGTGACGAATCCCGAGGTTGCGCAGTTCTTTGCGGGCGGGGTCGAACTGCCTCCTTAATTGTTGTATTCCTGCAGCCAAATCTGGGTAGAAGCGCACCTGTTGATCCTGGTATTTAATTTCCCCTTTAGCTCACGCCGCATTGGTGACTGTCATCTTGTCTCTGTAGTTGAGGAACTTCATAATCAGTGTCCTCGGTGGTGTCCTATTATCTCTCGGTGGGCCGATTCGGTGAGCGCTCTCTAAGACGACCGATGACTGCAGGTCCGCGTTGTTCAGCGCTTCTGGAATCCACTTTTCCAAAAAGGGACATGAGTCCCGTCCCTCCGCTCCCTCCGGGAGGCCCACCAGCCTCAAATTATTCCATCGCGAGCGGGATTCCAAGTCTAGGACGTTATCTTCCAGACGTTTCCATTTTAATTCCATTGTTTGCAGTTTAATTTGCAGGCTGGTGACGTCATCCTCAGCGCTTGATATTCGGAGCTCCGCCTGCGATACTCGCTCCAAACAGTCGTTTATTTCCTTTCTCATTCCTTCTATCGCTGCTATAATCCCATCAAATTTAGACAAAAACTCTGTTCTCATGGAGGTGATGGCAGCGAGCACTACGCTTGTCCCCTCCCCAGCAGTTTCCGCTCCGTTGCTGGCTCCCACCTCCGCCATCGTCTCTGGAGTTTTCCCTGCCTCGCCTTGAGCGTGGAAGTCCGTTAGCTTGGATTGTTTTGACGAGTCGCCTTTTCCTCCACCTGATTTTCCAACTTTGGTCTTTACCATATCCACGCCAAAACGCTGGGATGGGTTTTTGTTCCAATTGAGAGAGTTTTAGTTAAATTTTTAGTTTGACAAGCAGAGCAGTGCAGTGTGAAACACATCTTCCTACATGGCCGCCATAACCGCAAGTCCATGACTCCCTATTTTACATTACTAAGTAGCGGCTTGTGGGTGATTCCACTGAGGAGGCAAATTACTCATGAACAGACACACACCTGCAAGGACCCCGAGTCTTTAGCTCCACAGATATTAAATGCAGCTCTTGCAAAGCCCCAAGAAAACATCACTATGCTGACCAACACGCTATTCAAGACAACACTACACCAGCCTCAATCAGCATGATAAAATCTGACCAAGAAAAGTTGATGACACATCCTAACCCCAGCACCAACAATGGACACAACCAAATGGAATAAAAAAATGCCAAAGTAATTAAATCAGATTTAAAAGAATGCATTACAAATATTTGTAAAAGCGTCCCATTTGTTGACTTGATGTGACTTGGTCTTGTTAGATAGGATTTAATGGGTTATTTAGGAATTGTGTGTCTTGTTGGTTACTACAAGAATGGCAATTTGCCATTAAATATTAACATAATGATTTAATTGATTTTTTTTGGAGGGGGGGGTGCTTGGTGGGCTTTTGGTGTCCCATAAAAATGATTTAATTCATTATGTGGGCGTTTGGTCTCCTGTTTGGTTCCGTTCAATGCTGTTCATTATTTAGCCACGCTGAGCACCAATGAAAAATATTTTCCACAATCACATAAAGTGTTGAAAATAAAACAGCATAAAGGCATAGACCCATACAGGAGAGAAATAATAATAATAATGCCTCGGATTTACGTATATAGCACTTTTCATAAACACTCAGACACTTTACAATGGACACATTATTCATTCACTCCACAGACAGATACTGATAGTGGCAAGCTACTACTGTAGCCACAGCTGTCCTGGGGCAGATTGATGGAAACATGGCTGTTTCCATCAATTGTTTTTTAAAATAATTCTGTTGAACCACAATTCAAAAGCATTGTGTGATTTTCATTGGTTAATTTTCTTAGAATTTTTATTTATTACCACTTTTGTCAGATTCAAGTTATTTCTGTGACCACTGTGGGTTTTTCTTTCATTAACAGAGGGGTACCAACAATTTTGTCCACGTCTGTATTTTGACAGCAGGGCTGAAATAAATGACAGTGGCTGGGGATGTTTACCTACCTGCTTTCAGCAGAACCTAAGTGTGCAGTAGGAGGAGAAATGCTCATAGACTGTATTTGGATTCATAAAGTGGCCCTCTGAAACAGTTCTATGCATCCAGGCTGAAATTATTATTATCCCATTATTAATTATTTGCAAGCCCATGTGATTCCATTTTGCGCTGTGCGCTCACTTTCTCCTACCTGTGCGAGTCCAGGGTTTGGACCTGAGAGAAAAATCAAGTGAATAATTTCACCTGAAACTTTTGCTTTTCTCCTTATTTTTTTCTCTGCCCAAGATACTGGTCTAGTTAAAAAAATCCTTTAAGATTACTGATTGCAGCAGCGGCATAAATGGTCTCATCCTGCAGCAGGACAAACATATATGTGACGGGGTGAAGCTGGTGTGGAATGTGCAGCTCATGTTTGGCTCTGCTATTGACCATTTGCTGTGACGTCACATCCTTTTGTTTACGCCGCCATATTAACCTTTTGCCAGTGACGTCCCGCGTCACGTGAATTTTGTTGATACCGCCACATTGGACGGCAACTCGGGCGCTGTGTGAGTGCGTTTCAGCATGGCGTCCGCTCAGTCAGATGTGCCGGCTTTGTCCGATGTTGCGCAACTACTAGATAAGAAACATCGTGACAGGTACACGGAAAAGATAAGTGTTATCGGCGTGGACCCTTACAACTTGTCGCTTGAAAAATTCACCAGTTTCATAGATTTTTGCCCCAAACCTGACGTACACTATATGGACATCTACAACTACCTGGTCAACACACCGTCTAGGCACACTGGAGAGTCTCTGAAAGCCTACAAAAGTTTGGACGCTTATAGTTATTTTGTTGCTGGGCTTGTGAGAAATGTGCTGATATCCCCAGTCATCACTTCAACGGTCCACTATGTCGTGAAGGCCCTACTGTATAGATTTGTCATATTATATAGAATCTATTAAATGATAAATTATTAAAATTTTATAAAATATTCAATTATTATTATTATTATTAGCAGCATATATAATATCTCAATTAAATTAATTAAAAAATAATTAAATATTTTTATAGATCTATATAGTCTGTAAAAGGATTTATAAATATTTGTCGTATCAATAGAATACTGGATAAACAACTCCCAACACTATTAGATATATTACAAATTTTATTGTCCAGTCTATACAAGAAAGACTTATATCCAGATAAAAAGTCATCATACCCACATATTAATTTTAAGAATATTTATCCACTACAGGTACATCACTCCCAGAAGATGTCGGACCCCCCACTGAAACCCTGGGTGATCATGAAGCAAGATGGTGTCATATTGTCTTCACACTTTCTGTTTTGACCAAAAATTAAACGCCAAATCAGTTTAATTGAAAGGCACAACAGAATCATTTGCATTTATCAATGCACAACAAACTCCAGAAGACATTTCTACGAGTACACTGGCAGCAAGTGAGCGATCCAAGTTCTCTCTCTGTCTTTTTTTCCTTGCTTGTGTTTTAATGTACCGATGGAAGCTGGCGTTGTTTCTGTCTTTCGTTGGAGTAGACGTGAAGGTGAAGACTGATGGTATGTAATCTGGGGAAAGAGGGTCACTGCTCTTCTCACCTGGAATATGGAGTAGGTAGAATATATAGTTTATACAGTTTGAGAAGCAATAGAACGATTTATCATGTTTATATCATTCTTTTAATCCATGTAGACCTATTTATGTGGTACATTGAAGTACAAAGTAATAAACAATGGTGGGAGGTTTAACTGTATCGGTGAATGTGAATTATTGTAAAAATACTCCTTTTTTTGGTAAATTTAATAAATTTTTTATTCATTGCAAAATAAACTCAGCCATATTGATCAACACATTAAATTTCAAACAGGAGCATGCATTCATGATCATTATCTTGTCATCTAGCAGTTGTCTAGTGCTAGGTCACAGATGGTAGGCCTTGGTGGTGCACACAGGGAGGGACATACCCATTTACCAGTGTTTACAATGATATAACATTACATCTATAGACACTGATACATCAGACATACCCGATATAAAATGTTGATTGCATAGCCGCGAGTAAGGCGACGGGGACCAATCTTTCCTCTTCAGCGCTGCCACCCACCTCCTGCGCCTGTCTTCGTCAGCTGGGAACCGGTAAAACTTCAAGTTGGATCCCTTTTTCTGGCGATTTGTACACCCAAAGGCACAGCAGTGAAACACCATAGTCTAATCCAATGCCAACATAAAATAAAACAAAGATGTAGGTTGAAATCAGGTAAATATATCGAGATCTGGTACACCGCTGAACAGCTGCTGGATGCGCCGTCCACTCGCTTCTGCCGTCCAATATGGCGGCGTAAACAAAAGGATGTGACGTCACAGCAAATGGTCAATTGGACGGCAAAATTGAGTGGACGGCACATTCAGCAGCTGTTCAGCGGTGTACCAGATCTCGATATATTTACCTGATTTCAACCTACATCTTTGTTTTATTTTATGTTGGCACTGAATTAGACTATGGTGTTTCACTGCTGTGCCTTTGGGTGTACAAATCGCCAGAAAAAGGGATCCAACTTGAAGTTTTACCGGTTCCCAGCTGACGAAGACAGGCGCAGGAGGTGGGTGGCCTGTCGCCTTACTCGCGGCTATGCAATCAACATTTTATATCGGGTATGTCTGATGTATCAGTGTCTATAGATGTAATGTTATATCATTGTAAACACTGGTAAATGGTAAAGCATGAGTCTGAATGACTCCATGTTTTAATCCTGTACTCCTGGTTATAAATCAGGTTATCGGGTACATAAACACGTGGAAAACTGGTGGGCAGGGCCTGGCAGCGTGCCTGTGTTTGCGCTACGCTGCAAAAGCTGAGACGAGGAGCTGCCCGGAGCGGGATTATCTGGTAGAAATTCCCTGGGCAGCCGTAGTGGTTGCATAAAAACGAGCTCTGCCGGGGAAGCTTCTAGATCCTCTTTCGGCGCGGAGCGCAACCCCAATAACACCCACGGCAGCCTGTCTACCCAATTTGCATCCGTCAATGAAGCCCTGAGCGCTGCTTTCAGTGATCAATGAAAACGCTCGCATAACCCATTGGCCTGTGGGTTGTACGCAGTTGTGCGGTGAATTGTAACACCCAGGCTGCGGGCCATCGCGGACCAGAGTTCGGAAACAAATTGAGGGCCTAAAACACGCCACCCACTTGTCTACTTATCTAGAAGTTGCACAACATCAGACAAAACCGGCACATCTGACTGAGCGGACGCCATGCTGAAACGCACTCACACAGCGCCTGAGTTGCCGTCCAATATGGCGGTATCAACAAAAATCACGTGATGCGGGACGTCACTTGCAAAGCGTCAATTAGAGCGACATCGTTAACTGGTGTAGACGCTTACTTAGAGCAACTTTTAAAACTCTAATTTTATATTTATCACTATCGTGTTTGGTGTGGATAGTCCTTTACCCTCTAAATATGTATTTTTAATGGGCTGGTCCAGGGGTGTCAAACATATGGCCCGCGGGCCAAAATCTGTCCACCAGGGCATCCAAATTTTTCTGTGAATTTACAGCTTTCTTTCTAGTAAATTTCTGACTTTTTCTACTGATTAGAATTGTTCACATAAATTTGAGACATTTTTTCCTTAAGATGAGACTTTTTTCCTCATCAGTTTTCTAGTCTTTCTCTTCTTTTTTTTTGGTGAAAACAGGTAGTGTCCATTTAGGTTAAATCCATCAGCAAGTACTAATGACGTAGTGCAGCCTAAAGGGGTGTCCCAATTCATAAGGGTAATTGTTAGCCCTCAAGGGCCATGGGGTAGAGGTACAAATGAGAATTGGGACAGACCCCAAATCTACCTGTACTTCACTATCACATTGCAAATATTTTTCTCTGCTGTTTTACAGTATTTACTGCTGTTCATAAATAATTAAACAGTGTTTCTCTTCCTATTTTTTTATGTACTAGTACATACCCGTGCATACCCGTCCACGCCCGTAGAAACCAAGTATAAGCAAGTATTTGCGCATGCCAGTGGCTGAAGGGTTTCCTCTTGTCTCAGATGGCTGTGTTGTTCAGTCATTTCTGCGGCGTACTGCTGGAACCTCAGGTGTTTCATGTTCACGGCATCTTTTCTGACATGCAGCAGTTCTCCTCATTCTATTGCTCTCTATCTGGTGGGTCTTCTTCTTCGTTCAGACCACTGGTTGAGGGATAGGTGCGTTCTAATTCCAGCGTTGGCAGCCAGCTGACTATTCCACATCTCCTTGGTCTCAGCTTCTCTGTGCATTGCCTGGTGTGCAGCATTGGTGGCCAGCCGACTATTCCGCATCTCCTTGGTCTCAGCTTGTCTGTGCTTTGCCTGGTGTGCAGCGTTGCTCGCTTTGTGGACATTTCGGGCTTCAAGTGACTCAGCACGTGCATGGCGCACTGCCACATGTTTCCTGTCTGTTTGTGCGTCCCTTGTCTGTTGTACCCTATGCTGGTGAAGGGTCTCCTCCTGTCTCAGACGGGTGTGATGTACTGCTGGAACCTCGGGTGTTTCATGTTCACGGCATCTTTTCTGACGTGCAGCAGTTCTCCTCATTCTATTGCTGTCCATCTGGTGGGTCTTCTCCTACTTCTTCTTGTTTGTTGAGACCACTGGTTGAGGGATAGGTGCATCGTAATTCTAGTTCATGGACAGGATCATGAAAATAGATCTGAGCAAAAAGAGGCTTTCGGGCATGGACTCACTGTATATGACATAAAGACATGAGAGTCCTATATGGCATCATAAAGACATTTGTCTATGTGCCATTATGTAGGCGTCGCATGAGAGTCCTATATGACATCATGAAGACACATTTGTTTATGTGCCGTCATATAGGCATCGCGAGTCCTATGATATCTGAGTTCATAGGACATCCTATGATGTTCAGGCAGAGATCATAGGCCGTCCTATGTCCTATAAATGTCACACACACACACACACACACACACACACACACACACACACACACACACACACACACACACACACAGAGATTTCTTGCTTTAACAGAGTGATGGTAAGAGTGATGTACAGTGGATACAAAAAGTCTACACACCCCTGTTCGAATGCCAGGTTTTTGTGATGTAAAAAAATGAGACCAAGATAAATCATTTCAAAACTTTTTCCACCATTAATGTGACCACCTGCACAACCCAATTGAAAAACAAACTGAAATCTTTTAAGGGGAAAAACAAAAAATAAAAAACTTACAATAACCTGTTTGCATAAATATGCACACCCTGTTATAACTGGGGATGTGGCTGTGTTCAGAATTAATCAATCACATTCAAACTCATGTTAAATGGGAGTCAGCGCACACCTGCCACCATTTAAAGTGCCTCTGATTAAGCAACTCACCCTTGGCTAGGGGATCCTGGGTTCAATCCCAGCCCCTGACCAACAGTGATCTGTGTGGAGTTTGCATGTTCTCCCCGTGTCTGCATGGGTTTACTCCGGGATTTCTCCGGTTTCCTCCCATATGCCAAAAACATGCAAGTTAGGTTAATTGGCATATGGCATCAACTGGGGATTCTAAATTGTCCTTACGTATGACTGTGAGAGTGAATGGTTGTCTGTCTCTCTGTGTTGGCCCTGCAATGGACTGGCGATCTGTCCAGGGTGTACCCTGCATCTCGCCCAAAGATGCTGGGATAGGCTCCAGCCCCCCTGCGACCCGAAAAGGATTAAGCGGTAGAAGATGGATGGATGGATGGATGTTCTAGTAGGCTTTTCCCGACATTTTTGTAGTCACATCTTACAGCACAAGCCATGGTCTGCAGAGAGCTTCCAAAGCACCAGAGGGATCTCATTGTTGAGAGGTATCAGTCAGGAGAAGGGTACAAAAGAATTTACAAGGCATTAATTATACCGTGGAACACAGTGAAGACAGTCATCATCAAGTATAGAAAATATGGCACAACAGTGACATTACCAAGAACTGGACATCCCTCCACAATTGATGAAAAGATGAGAAGAAAACTGGTCAGGGAGGCTGCCAAGAGGCCGACAGCAACATTGGAGGAGCTGCAGGAATTTCTAGCAAGTACTGGCTGTTCAGTACATGTGACAACAATCTCCCGTCTAGGGTGGCAAGACCTTATCTTGCCACCCTAGACGGTGGCAAGATAAGGTGGCAAGATTTTCTTCAGCTGGAACTGGGGCCTTAGTCAAGGTGGAGAGAATTATGAACAGTTCCAAATACCACTCAGTGTTGGCACAAAACCTTCAGGCTTCTGCTAAAAAGCTGAAGATGAAGAGGAACTTCATCTTTCAGCATGACAGTGATCCAAATCAACAAAAGAATGACTTTGCCAGAAGAAGATTAAGGCTTTGGAATGGCCCAGCCAGAGTCCAGACCTGAATCCGACTGAACATCTGTGGGGCGATCTGAAGAGTGCTGTGCACAGGAGATGTCCTCGCAATCTGATAGATTTGGAGCATTTTTGCAAAGAAGAGTGGGCAAATATTGCCACATCAAGATGTGCCACACTAATAAACTCCTACCCAAAAAGACTGAGTGCTGTAATAAAAGCCAAAGGTGCTGCAACAAAGTATCAGTTTAAGGGTGTGCATATTTATGCAACCAGGTTATTGTAAGTTTTTCATTTTTCCCCTTAAAAGAGTTTAGTTTGATTTTCATTTGGGTTGTACAGGTCACATTAATGGTGGAAAAAGTTTTGAAATGATTTATCTTGGTTTCATTTTTTTACATCCCAAAAAACTGGCATTTGAACAGGGCTGTGTAGACTTTTAATATCCACTGTCTAAGGGTCATTTACATTTAAAAAGGTTGTAAATTTAGTTAAAGTAAGTTTTAGTATGCAATAGTCAAATTTGATTATATTAAACATAATTTTCCAACCATAAAATTGTGGCTAGTGGAAAGGCTTAGTATAGTAACTTTGGAAAATCACTAGCCACCGTGGCTAGTGAGCAAAAAAGTTAATGTCAAGCCCTGGCTATAATATAAAATGCATTTATTATCAGTGTTTGAATCATTTCTTCTCTTTTTCTTCTCAAATTTCTGAGGAAGCTCCACCTACCTTGCCTCCTCCTACAAGCCACCACTGCATTACTATGCAGTAGTGCTAGACTATACTATGCAGTAGTGATAGAATTGGCTTGAAAGCAGCTCAGATTTAAGACTCCAACAGTGACTTTTGTGTTTTACATTTTTTAGAGAAAATGTCAGTTTTAGGAGAAAAAATATTCATATCCTAGAGATAATTATTTATTAATTTAATCCATAGCCTTGAATTTAAACCAACTTTCTCTTCCCTAGGGTCCCTGCTACATCAACTTTGATCGTCATCCACATGATGACATGAAGGCAGAGGAGGAGTTTTCTGGCTGGGACCGTGACTTCTGATTTTCATCTTCATGTTCAATGATTTAAAGCCAGGAGAAGGTTTCATATCTTCCAAATAGTGAGCCAAATCTGAATAATTGTACATGGCCTCAGGTTATTCATCCAAACAGTGGCCAAAATCTATTTAATGCCAGAAGAAGGTAGTAGGAGTTTCATGATGTTTTTATACTGAAACATGTATTACAAAAAGAGCTGTAAAGACAGGACGTTTGGACAATCACCTTTAAGGTTCAGTGCCTGATGGAGACACCACCCACTTAAATCTTTTCTCTGATTTATAATGAAGAAGACTTATCCAAGTTGTTTGCTGTGAACTTGTGACATACTAGTATGGTGCAGTTCATACAAAGAGTCAGCTGTTATACCTGAAAAATAATCAATACTGATGTTATATGATGTTATATTTGTGCTATACCTCTGTTTTATTGTTTTTAATCTGTGTAGATGTAGAGAAAAATGTGCATCTACTGCCTTAATATTGATAAAGTTGTTTACCTTAAACTGCCATGGTTTGGTGGAGTTATTTCTTCTTCTTCTGCTTGCTGCTCCCCTTAGAGGTCTCCACAGCGGATCATCTGCCTCCATCTCACCCAGTCCCTTGCATCGTCTTCTGTAACACCAACCGTCTCCATGTCCTCCTTCACTGCATCCATGAAGCTTCTCTATGGTTTTCCTCCTGCCTGGCAGCTTCATCTTCAACATCCTTTGCCCAGTATATCTACGATCCCTTGTCTCCAGACTGCTCAACCTGAGCTATCCATCTGTTATACTCATTTCTAATCCTGTTACTCCTAGTCACTCCCAATGAGTATCTTAGCATCTTCAATTCTGCTATTTTCAGCACCGCCTCCTGTTTTTTTGTCAGTGTCACTATCTCCAAACCACATGTCATAGTGGATCTCTCTATCATCTTTTTAAATCTTCCCTTTCACTCTAGCTGCTATCTTTCTGTCACAAATCACCCCAGACACTCGTTTACACCGATGCCACCCTGACTGCACTCTTTTCTTCACTTCTTTTGTGCACTGTCCATTGCTATAGACAGTTGACCCCAGGTATTTAAACTCTTACACCTTGACTACCTCTACTCTTTGCATCTTTACTGTTATTTACACATGTATTCTGGCTTGCTTCTACTGACTTTAATTCCTTTTCTCTCCAGTGCATAGCTCCACCTCTTCAGGTTCACTCCCACCTGCTCCCTACTTTCACCACAGATCACAATGTTGTCCGCAAATATAATAGTCCACAGAGACTCCTGCCTGACCTCATTCGTCAGCCTGTCCATCACCATATCAAACAAGAAGAAATTTGTCACTCCTACAGCACACCTCACCATCGTCTTGCTGTCCTCATGCATGTCCTGCACCACCCACACATACTTCTCTGCTACTCCTGACGTTTTCATACAATACCACACTTCCTCTCTCTACTCCCTATTATATGCTTTCTCTAGATCCGCAAAAACACAGTGCAACTCCTGACCTTCTCTGTACTTCTCCATCAACACTCTTAAAGCAAACATTGCATCTGCAGCACTCTTTTTTTGGCATGAAACCATACTGCTGTTTGCTGATTGTCACCTCTATTCTTATCAATCACCCTTGTTCTTGAAAATCAGTACCACTTTACTTCTCTATTCCTCAGGCATCCTCTCACTCTAGGTGGAGTTATTTCTAGTGTGTGGATTAAAAAAATATCCAACCATTACAATTATTTTTTTTCAAGCTTAAGACTGCACAGTTTTGTCCAAATCACCCACACACAGCCTGCAGTAACACGAAAATATCTGAAGAGTGGATGTGTGATAGAGAACAATACATCAGAGAAATGTGCTCCTGAAGATGTTATCGGAGAAAACTGGCCTATGACAGAGCAAGGTGTTTGTAGGTTTAATTTTTGTGTTCCTAATAATGACTGCAGTTGATTGGGGTACAGCTGTCTGAGATGGCAAAAGCAAGAAGTCATCCTGTTCCTACCTGTTAATGTGCTTTATGTCCCTGTCGAGGCCAGTTTACCACATCAGGACACAAGCCTCACATGAAGGTAACCAAAAGACACACTACCAGATGTTTCCTTCCTGCAGAGGACACAGGACATGCTGAGATTCTGGATTTAATACAGTGACAGCAATGAACATAGTGGAACAATAATGAACAGTATATTATAGTGTGATTGTTGTATTAACAGAAGATTTCCTGTTCTTGAACATGCCACAAAAATGTTGGATTACATCAACTCTTAGTACTTGCATATGAGTTAAACAGAACACAAATTTTGCATTTACCCAAAATGATGGCTGCAATGTATAACTGCTAAGTCATTAGCTCAAGCTTCCATTATGTTATATTCTTCAAGAAAACAGCAAATGATGTATATAAATCAAACATTAACCTGCAACATTTTAAACATTTTTTTTTTTTAACTGCGTTTGGATCACTATCTCACAATCCCAGCATCTTTGGGCGAGAGGCAGGATACACCCTGGACAGCTTGCCAGTCCAACGCAGGGCCAACACAGAGAGACAGACAACCATTCACTCTCACATTTATACCTAAGGACAATTTAGAATCCCCAGTTTGATTGTACTTGAAGATACTATCAGATCTTTTAAATAACAAGTGGCCTGATCATTTAGAGCTTTGTAAGTGGGGAGAGGCTTTTAAACTTAATTCTAAATTCTGTGGGAAGCCAATGAAGGGAAGTCAGAACCGGAGAGATGTAATCTTTCTTTCTGGTACCTGTTAAAACTCTAGCTGCAGCATTTTGGATCAACTGAAGACTTTTTAAGATAAGGTAAGCCTTTATTAGTCCCACAATGGGGAAATTACAGGACTGCAGCAGCAAAAGGATAGCAGCACTCAGAGCAATAGTAAATAAGATAATAAGAGAGATGTTTGAGATGTTTTAGGACAGCCTGTTAATAAAGAGTTACAATTATCTAATCTAGAACTAACAAAAGCGTGGATTAGTTTCTAAGCATCACTCTGAGACAAGATGTTCCTAATCTTAGCAATATTACACAAATGATTTAAAAACAGTCTTAGGAACAAGTTTAATATGTGGATTAAAGGACAAATCTTGACAAAACAATAACTCCAAGGTTCCTCACAGAACTGTTAGGAGATAAAGTAACCTCATCCAAACTAAGAGTCTGATTTGGGAAAGTATTTCTACAGTTTTTTGGGCCAAGTAGAATGATTTCAGTCTTATTCGAATTTAATAGCAAGAAATTACAAGTCATCCATGCTCTGATTTCCTTAAGACATGCCTCTAATTTAGTTAATTGATTACTATCATCTAGCTTCATTGACCAATATAATTTGGTGTCATCTGCATACGTAGCAATGGAAATTTATGAAATGTTTTCTAATAATATTACCTAATGCAAGCATAAACCAAAAAGAATAGGACCTAACACAGAGCCCTGTGGAAGAAAAGTCGTTATTGGCATGAACAAAAAACATATACCCCAAGTGTAAGATGATGACAATAAGGGAGGAGAAGCATCCAGGTAGAGGAATGCACCTCATGCTGCCTCTTTTGTTAAAGCCCCAGTAGACAAACAGACAGCTAACCTCCTATTTGTTATTGGAAGACACTCAAACTTGTGGGTGAGCTGTTCATGGATTTCTGGATTGTCTGGATTTACAGGAGCAGTCCGCTCTTCTCCTTCGTCCACGACGTGGCTGCAGGACCGGATCCAGGCTTTCCAGCATTGCAGGCCCCCTCCTCCTCTGGCGACGCAGAACTGGCGTCACGGACCACTTGGCAGAAGAAGGCACAGAGGCAGCGGGTTTAGGAATTACAGTTACAGAAGGTGGCGGGAGCTCGGGGGGTGGGCTGTGAACCCCGAACTCCGCCCCCAGAAGTCAGACAAAGCAGATCATAATTATGGTGGAATGAATGAACTTGCACTTGCCTGCCTCCTGGGGAGAAGATGGTGCCTGCTGCAGCAGGTGGAGTTCTCCTTCTATCCCTCCGGGAGGTAACGGTGGGCCCCTCGGGGTGACGAGGAGGAGCTGCTCGGGAAGGATTGCTGACGGGCCTTGCCGAAGCACGACTCACAGCACTCCCAGCCGCAGGAAATGACGTCGAAGAGGAGGACATGACAGCCGGGGCGATATGGGCACGAGGAGCTGACAGCGCAGCTAGAACAGATGACCCTGGGGCGGCGACTGCGGGGGTTCCCTCCTGTCGTGACGTGAGAGATGTGGCCAACTGGGAGGCTGGGTTCCTCCGACGACCCAGAGCTGGATCCGGACGGGATTCTCGTTGGGACTTGGTAGGAGCATGACAATGAGGCCTACTGGCCAACGGTGCGGCGAAGGACCCAGGAACATATGGCGCTGGGACTGGACGGGCGACAGGAGCTGGATTCCGATCTGCTGGTCTCCTGCTGGGTTTTCCCTCCAGCCTATGGATCTCCACTCTTGCCAGGGACACTGTCCTCGCGGGAGGTGGAGGGGTTTCCTGGAGCGCTTTAGCCATCAATTCGCACTGTGCCACAATCCATGATAACCTTTCGCTTCCTTCCGGAGTAGAGGTAAGGTGGTAACTGCGCAGGGCCCGCTGGGCGAGGCATAAGTGGTAATCGGCCGCTTCAGTGGGCATGAGATGGGCGGCTTGCACAAGATAGCCGTCAATCTCCTCCAGCCACTCTGGGCAAAAACCACACTCGCGGGCGGGCATCTCCCTACCAAGTCCAACTAACGGGGAAAGACTCCACCCTACGGCAAAAACTCACGGTGAAAAAGCGTCTCGGTGTGGCGTCTCCGTTTAGACGTCCTAGGCTGGAGTATAATGTCATGCGGTGACCCTCACGGGCCACCATAAGATGCCAAAAGTCTCCAGTGAGTCTTGCAAAGGTGTTTTATTAACGAGACATGAACACAAAACTAAGAGACACAGTTGCAAAAATACACTGAACATAGAACATGGGATTGTAAGGCTAACCCCAGCCACTTACGATCTAAAACATGAACAAAGACGAGAATAAACACACGAACCTGAGCGAGACGACAATACACCAGGGAAGTTCGACAGAATGTCTCACAAAGGTCTGACGAGGTTTGTTCGATGATACTCCAGCAATCAACTGCTGCCAGCGCCCGCTAATAAAGCTGGTTGTTAACGAGCAGTGATGCCAAACAGCTGATCGACCTTGACAGCCGGAAACCCCACCGAGCGCTGTCACAATAAGAGCACGGTGGAGCCAGAATGTAATCCACAGCTGTCAAGGCCGGCAGAGATGATACATGGCCTGAGCGCGGACAAGATCGACGCTCGGGTCGTAACACATACATTGTTGTATTTCTTTTATATAAAGAAAGCATACCAGTATAACTGTTCAAAATGTTGATAGGTGGATTGTGGCTTTTGCTACTACCTTGATGTAATGGTTGAGTATAAGAAATGCCTGTAGTAGTGTATTCTTAGTAGCACCTGTACTTTGTGATTTGAGACACATCAATAGTCTCTCAATCGTGACCTGCTGCTTTCATTCCATTCTACCAAATACCTTACTAAAGATGTTAACAAATATTTGTTGACTGCTGTCACTTTGCCTTTGACTTTTATCTACTGATATACTCCAAGTGTAAATGCCTCTAGTTGTCCTCATGGCCAGTAAACAACCTTAACAGTAAATCTACTCTAAAGACAAACAGAGGGACATTTGTACAGCACAGTTGAAGTCAAGGGTTTAATGACTTATTTTAAATCCTGTCTGTAAAGCACATTTTCTTCAAGCTAATTCTTGTTCTCTTTGTGAGCAGTATTGACTAAGCACCCTGTGAGAGGATTGATTTGGTTTAACATCAGAGAAAGAAACGCAAACTCTTCTTTTTCTTTGTTCCCCCACTAAATGTTCTGGTTTCTCCGCTGAGCAGGTTTAGCTCAGTTAGACTCAGCTTTAGTACCTGTGCTGATTAATTAGTGTTTGCACTGGTGTTGTCTACTTAAAGGTCTGATGACATGATTTTGACTTCATCTAATTTTGCAACACATAATTTCAATATGACAAAATAGGTTGGTCTGTGCAGTTCTAAATCAAACAGGCTTTTTTTTCACACGAATATCTGATGTTTTTATGAGTGCCACGTCACAAATTGCGTCAGTGGCTGGAAAACCCCCTGGCCATGTTGTGACGTCAGCGACAGAACACAGCGCTTGGCCGCCGATTGTACACGCAGGATGGAAGTGGTAGAAAATATTGACGATGGTTCCAGCACATGTAGTCTGGAATTGGTTTTTGTCCAATCTTCAGACGATTATAGTTCAGAAGAATGGGATGATAATGAAGAATCTGGGGGCATCAGACCTTATAGGTTTGAGCGGTGTCAAGCGTGTATCGTGCCTAGCGAGTCAGACTCAAGAGAGTGACAGTGGAGAGGCACACATGCCCACCACAGCAGCAGCAGCAAACACATGGCAGGGGAACACCAAGTGGTATGCTTTTGTTACAGATATTGCAACAAATTATTTGTTTGTAAATATAATTTATTTAAACCCGATTTTTCAATAAAATCATAGCAGTGTATTCTCTGTGGCTCAGGCATCGGGTTTATTATGTATTATGTTTTGAGTTCTTGTTGTTTTTATGTTTTGTACATGTGGTTTATGTGCCGTTTTGACCCACTTTCAGGTGGGCACTGTCCAAGATTCGCCGGTCTGACCACTCCCCCTCTCTGACAGTCAGCTGTTCATGTTTTGTGTACATCATCTGCCGTGTTGTCAGCCAGCCAATATTGCCAACACTATCATGACGTGTTAGCCACTCCACACAGCCGTGGTTCTGTTGCGCCCCTTGAAGCGATGTCGGCCCTGGGGCGCAACTGTGGCTAACATGTCTCCTCTCCATGTTCGCTGGGCGATGTCGGCCCCGAACACCAACTGTAAGTGTTTCTGTTTATTTTTGTAAGTCTTCAACTTTTTGGGAACTGTTGTCATCAGTCTTACGTTCAATACATGTGCTGTGGTGAATCCTGCACGTAAATCCATTCATCCTTCCCCTCCTTGTGTGCTCCTTGTCATGACCCTCCGTGCGCTGAGAAAGAAGATGAAATAATGAGGATTTACGTGCAGGGTTCACCACAGCACATTTAATACAGAAAGACAGACAATTCCCAAAAAGGTGAAGATGTACAAAAAACACAAACACACTTATTGATGGTGTTCGGGGGCCAGCATCGCCCAGCGAACGAATGAGAGGAGACATGTTAGCCACAGGTGCGGCCCAGAGCCGACATCGCTTCAAGGACGCACGAGAACCATGGCGGACATGGAGTGACTAACACATTGTGAGAGTGCTGAAAATACTGGCAGACTAACAGCACAGATGACAATACTATGGACCAGCAGTGTGTGACTGGCAAATGGCCGCGAAGTACACACACTGCTGGTGATGGTGAGATGAGAAGCACCTGGGCGAGGACCGGGAAAGATGATCAGCGGGAGTGGGAGTCAGCTGGTGATAATGAGAGAGGAGACGTGGCCGGACCGGCGAGATGTCAGTATGCGCTCACAGAAAGTAGGTCAAAGCGGCCGTCTAACAGCTGCTGGCCAGACAGTGGCTAAGGAGAGGAAAGCACACTGAAATACATACATACTATACATACTGTACATAAACAGCGGCACCTAAACCCACAGAGAGGTCTGGACCGAGCTGGGGGAAACCAAGCCGGCTCGCTCCTGACACTCCTCCTGTATAAAAGTGTACGAGGAACGCACAAGGAGGCTTATGATAGTTGGAGCTGAAGCGTGTGATGTGGTCTTTCATGGCCTGCTGTTTATCTAAGCCTGCGACACAACGCGAAGGCATAGCCGTAAAATTAAAACAAGAAACCAGAGAAACTGTGAGCTACAAAGCTGCTGGCATTCCAGTCAAAAACACCAGCATCCGTTCTGTCGTTTACGTCATTGCCGACTCCTTCATTCGGTGGGTGGCACCACAGTCCAGTCAGCGGCTGCGGTTTTTTGATGATAACTAGTTTATGCAGGCGCAGCTGTAAATATTATATTGATCATCGACAATGACTTTTGGGTTTACACAACATGCTAAAAAATGTCAAACTCGTGTCATCAGACCTTTAAGGTCCTCTCTCATTTGCTGCTTTGTTTGCTCACATGTGCTTGAGATGTTTACATGGGCATGTGTTTGTGTCTAGCAGTTTTGTGCCTCACTTTTGCTATATCCTCTTTACATAGGGGTGGAGATCACTGAGAGATCGTTGAGAGATTTGTCCAATTCTTGATCTATCAGTGATCTCCACAGTCACCATGGTCTCCTCAAAGATTTGGCTCAGTCCAAAACCTGCAAGGATCTCCCAAACAATCCCAAAGATCAAAAATTGGCTCAATCTCTCAGCGATCTTTGTGCTGTGTGAGGGACACTTTACCCCTTTGCGGTTTATGGAGTTTTCTCAAAGAATACAGAATTCATTACTATGTAACATTTTAAAATACAAATATTGTATGGATAAATGTTTAGTCAGTACCAAAATAAATAAATAATGTAACTAAATATTGCTATAAAAATTAATATGCTCATAAAATTATAAAAGTCTTGGTTCTTTTAATGGGCTTATGTACTGTATCTATATATAGTTCTGTGAAAAAATATTTGCCTCCTTTCTGATTTTTACTTCCGCCAAGGAGGTAATGCAATCAGGGTGGTTTGTCTGTCTGTCTGTCTGTTAGCAGGATTACACAAACACTACTGGACAGATTTTGATGAAATTTCCACCACAGGTAGCCCTAGGGCCAAAGATAAATCCATTAAATTTTGGTGATGATCTGAGACTGCATACCTCCATCAAGGACCTTGTTTGTATTTGTGCAGCAGGATTCCACAAAAAATACTGAATGGATTTGGATGACATTTTCATCAGAGGTGGTCCTTGGCCTAGAGAGGAACTCATTACATTTTGGTGATGATCCCAGAATGCATACCTCTGCCAAGGCTCTTCTCACAGTGTGTTAGCAAGAATACTCTAAAACTATTGGATGGATTTGGATGAAAATTTTACCAGAACTGGCTTGTGGCCTACACACAAACCCATTACATTTTGGTGGTGATCCATGATGAACGGAAGAACCCTTGGTGGAGGTATGTGCTCTGAGTGCTTTTCTAGTTTACATTTGTCACACTTAAATGTTTCAGATCAAACACATTTTAATATTAGACAAAGATAACCCGAGTAAATACAAAATACAGTTTTTCAATGATGATTTCTTTTATTAACAGAAAAAAATTATCCAAACTTACCTGCCCCCCACCCCACCCATTACATAATGAATTAACTGTGATTGACCTCATTTTTTTTGGAAAGCTGAGTTCAGTTTTATGAGCCACACCCAGGCCTGATTACTGTCAGACCTATTGTATCAAGAAATCACTTAAATAGATCCTGTCTGACAAGTGAAGTAAGCTAAAAGATCTCAAAAAGCGACACATCATGCTGCGATCTAAAGAAATTCATGAACAGAAAAGAAATAAAGTCACTGACATCTATCAGTCCGGAAAAGGTTCCATTGTGGGAATGTGGAAATGATGAGACAGATTTCTCTCATGGCAGCTTTATTCACATCCACCAACATCTCAAAGAAGAAAGAGAACATTACAGGGAACTCTCGTCCTTAAATACCAGGACTCTCACAGTTCACAAGTCTCATTGCATCACAGGTCACATTGCATTATAATCGCCAGTAACAATGCATCTCCTCTTTAATCCTCTAATATCACCCCCACAGTCTCAAGCCCTGAATACCAAAGCTAACATCCTCGCAACTTCCTGTGATCTCCAAGGAAGCTCTGTCTTTGTTCTGATCTAAAATGTGAGGCCTTACATCAGTCACAAAGTAGGTCACATATGTGTGGCCACACCATAGCCATTTCTAAGGTATTGGGACTCCAGCAAACCACGTGAAAGCCATTGTTCACAAATGGAGAAAACTTGGAACAGATGTGAACCTTTCCAGGAGTGGGTGGCCAACTAAAATTACTGCAACAGCATATCAACAACTCATCGAGGAGGTCATAAAAGAACCAAAAGCAACATCTAAAGAGCTGCAGATCTCACTTGCCTCAGTTTAGACAATAGTCCATGATTCAACAATAAGAAAAAGAGTGGCCAAAAATGGCATCTATAGGAGAGTTCCAAGGTGAAAATCACTGCTGACCAAAAAGCACAAAGGCTTGTCTCACATTTGCAAAAACAACCCCATCTTGACTTGGACTTATGAGATGAAAGTTGAAACTTTTTGGAAGGCATGTGCCACATTACTAACACAACACTTCATAAAAAGAACATCATACCAAGAGTCGAGCATGATAGTGGTAGTGTGATGGTCTGGGGCTGCTTTTAGACCTGGATGACTTGCCGTAATTAATACAACTATGGCTGTGTTGTGAGACATGTATATGTTGGACACTGCATATGTGATTTAACCACGATGAAGGAGAGCCAGCCCCCTGCGGTGCGGAGCCACAGAGCCTGGACCCCCTGCGGAGGACAGGGGACAGAAGACTTCCTGACCACTGAGGCTCGGGAAGAGAGAAGGGGGAGTTATGTAAATAAAAGGCTAATGAATGTGAATAAAGAGACTTTGATATAGATGTGTGATTTCCCCCGCGAGGGAAATGGTTTGATGTGAGAGGGTTTAAATGAGAGAACTTTGGTGTGTTCACTCTCTTTGTTCGCTGCTCAAGAATAAGAGCAGACAGTGGAATGATTTCTTGAATAAACTGAAATGAAAGACAATTCGGTTTCGTTATTCAAGTCTCCCCACATTGGTGACTGACGACGTTGAGAATGAACGAAGAAATTCTCAGGGTCCCGGACTCACAGCGCTCAGAGCTGGCGAGCGCAGTGGCCGTTAAGCTGCCTGATTTCTGGCAGGATAACCCACGGTCGTGGTTTCTGCAAGCAGAGTCGCAGTTCGCGCTCGCAGGAGTAACGGTGGATGACACTAAGTTCCACCATGTCATCGCTAAACTGGACAACAGCACAGCTCGGTGCGTGCAAAGCTTGGTGGAGCAGCCACCCGCGACCGACAGGTACAGCAAGCTGAAATCCACCCTCATCAAGTTTTTCACCCCCTCGGCTGAAGTGAGGGCGAGGAGGATCCTGTCTTTGCTAGACCAAGGTGGACACAGGCCGAGCGCCCTGATGGAGGAGATGATACAGCTGAGAGGGTTGGACAACGATGATTTCATTTTTCAGTTCATCTTCCTCTCCAACCTCCCGGCGCATGCGAGAAGCACGCTGGCCGGCAAAAAGTGTCACACCCTGGAGGAGTTCCGGGAGCTGGCCCAGGAGGCAGACGGGATCCTGGACGCCTGCGGCGGGCAAGCAACCACAGCAGCGACCCGAGACAGCGGGGAGCCAGAGGCGGCAGAACCAGACTGGCCGACGATGGCGGCAACACGGCCGCGACGAGGGGGAGCCAATAGCCCGGCGACAGAGGCGCGGGCACGACACAGCGGAGGAGAAGATCTCTGCTTTTACCATCGGAGGTTCGCAGAGAAGGCACGCAGGTGTGTGCCGCCCTGCATCTTCAGGAGTCCGGGAAACGGCAAGACCGGGGGTCGCTAGCAGCTTCGACCCTCGGAGAACGCAACAAGCTGCTCTACATCACGGATGCGCGCTCCGGACGAGTGTTCCTCATTGACACCGGAGCACAAGTGAGCTTCATCACCCCAACATACGCGGACCGGGTAGCTGGACCCCACGGTGACGGAGCTACAGCGGCAAATGGCTCGAACATCAACACCTACGGGAGAAGGACCTTGCCTTTATGCTTACATGGCCGCACATATGAATGGACTTTTGTAGTAGCGGCGGTGAGTTTCAACATGTTGGGCGCGGATTTTTTGTGTTCACACAATCTGTTAGTTGATCTTGCTAATAGACGGCTGGTAAATGCACTCTCTTTTTACTCTCTCCCCTGTTCAGCTCGAGTGTCCCCGCCACCAGTACAGACCCACGTCGCTACAGCAGGTGGTAAGTTTCACACACTCCTCACCCAATTTCCAGCGCTCACTGTGCCCACTTTTTCAGCGACGGTCGCGAAGCACGGGGTGAAACACTTCATCCCCACTTCTGGTCCTCCCGTGTTTGCAAAAGCTCGGCGCTTGGATGCAGTTAAGCTCGCCATTGCGCGCGAGGAGTTCGCCAGCCTGGAGAGGCTGGGCATCGTTCGTAGGTCGAAGAGCCCGTGGGCTTCGCCGCTGCACATGGTACCGAAAGCCGATGGCTCCTGGAGACCGTGCGGGGATTACCGCAGGCTAAACAACGCTACGGCACACGATCGTTATCCCATCCCGCACATTCAGGATTTTTCGGTGCACCTGGCGGGGGCGCGCATTTTTTCAAAGATTGATCTAGTTCGCGGCTATCACCAAGTCCCGGTCCAACCGGAGGACATTCCTAAAACAGCGGTAATAACCCCGTTCGGACTTTTCGAATTTTTACGCATGCCGTTTGGTCTCAAAGGGGCGGCGCAAACATTTCAGCGGATGATGGATGCCGTGTTACGCGATCTCCCTTTCGTGTTTGTGTACCTCGACGACATTTTGGTCGCGAGTACTTCAGAGGACGAACACGAAACGCACCTCACAGCAGTTTTTAGGAGGCTGGGAGAGCACGGCTTAATAGTTAACCCAGCCAAGTGCCAGTTCGGCGTTGAGCGGATTGATTTTTTGGGTCACCGCGTCTCCCCGGAGGGAGCGGTTCCGTTACCAGAGAAAGTACGCGCGGTAGCGGATTTTCCCCGTCCACAAACGGTCAAATCACTACAGGAATTCTTGGGGATGGTGAATTTTTATAACCGGTTCCTGCCCCACGCAGCTCAAATCATGCAACCGTTATATGCCGCGCTCAAAAAACAAAAGCCGACCCAGGCGGTCGAATGGTCCCCGGAGCGGGAGCGCGCGTTCACAGAGGTTAAAAAAGCCTTGGCTGACGCTGCGCTCCTGGCCCACCCAGACCCTGCAGCACGTATCGCGCTGACGACAGACGCTTCAGATTTAGCCATAGGGGCCGTTATTGAGCAACAGGTAGCCGGAGTTTGGCAGCCTTTGGCTTTCTTTAGCAAATCTTTAAGCGCGGCTGAGCGAAAATACAGCGCGTTTGACAGAGAACTGTTGGCGCTGCATTTGGCTATTCGTCATTTCCAGTTCTGGCTGGAAGGACGGTGCTTCACCGCTTATGTGGACCACAAGCCGCTCACATACGCCATGGCCAAAATTTCAGATCCGTGGTCCGGCAGGCAGCAGAGGCAGCTGGCCGCAATCTCGGAATTTACCACTGACATTAGGCACGTCGCGGGCAAATTCAATGTAGTAGCGGATTGTCTCTCACGCGCGTTCACGACCCCGACACGCGCAGAGGCAGAACGGGCCACCGTGACCGCGCCGCAGGAGAGCGGCACGGTGGCGCGCGCAGCCCCGGTGCACGTGGGTATAGATTACGCAGCCATGGCAGCGGACCAGGGGGCGGACGCAGACGTGCGCGCGCTCCAGTCTGGACCAACAGGGTTGAGGCTGGAGAGCAAGTGTTTACAAACCGGTATGCCCCCCCTGATCTGCGACATGTCGACGGGGCGCCCGCGTCCGGTGGTTCCGGCCACGTGGCGCCGCCGTGTTTTTGACTCGGTCCACTCACTGGCGCACCCGGGGGTGCGCGCGTCGGTGAAACTAGTGGCGGAAAAGTTTGTTTGGCCGTGCCTGCGCAAGCACGTGAAGGAATGGGCAAAAACCTGCATTTCCTGTCAACGGGCCAAAATTCACAGGCACACAAGAGCCCCGTTAGAACCGTTCCGCATTCCGGCCAGAAGGTTCGACCATGTGCACGTCGACCTTGTGGGCCCCCTACCGGCATCACAGGGGTTCACGTATCTTTTGACAATGGTGGACCGCACCACACGTTGGCCGGAAGTGGTCCCACTTGCGACGACCACGGCCGCGGAGGTGGCTCGCGTTTTTTTAACGGCTTGGGTGGCGCGCTTCGGGGTTCCGTCGGACATTACGTCCGATAGAGGACCGCAATTCATCTCTGAGCTGTGGTCAGCGATGGCCAACGGCTTAGGAGCCAAAATTCACCGCACTACGGCTTACCACCCTCAGGCTAATGGTTTATGCGAGCGTTTTCATAGGTCTTTGAAGGCAGCACTCAGAGCGTCGCTCACGGATGCAGATTGGGTAAATAAACTCCCATGGGTTTTATTAGGGTTGCGTTCTGCGCCTAAAGAGGACTTAGACGCCTCCCCAGCGGAGCTGGTATTCGCACAAACTCTGAGGCTGCCGGGCGAGTTTTTACCAGAGCACCCAGAGCCCCCACCTCTCTCTGCTCTTGGACCGTTAGTTGACACGGGGGCAGACACGCTCCCGGGTCCGGTTCATCACGCTTTTCCACGAGTTTTCGTCCCCAAGGCTTTGAAAAATGCCGATTTCGTTTTTGTCAGGCGCGAAGCCCTTAAAGCAACGCTCAAACCACCTTACGAAGGGCCATTTCGAGTGCTGGAGGCAGGTGATAAGCAATTTGTGCTAGATTTTGGGGACAGAAAAGAGACGGTCAGTATTGACAGACTAAAACCTGCTTTTGTCATGAAGGACGTGTCTGTACCGGTCGCGGTGGCGCCTCGACGAGGCAGGCCCCCGCAGAGGGCAATTAACCACTCTCTTCCTCAGTCAACAGACCCGAAGCAGAACAGCACCGCAGGCAAGGCGGGGCCAACGCACAGCAGATTCGGCAGACGGCTGAAGCCCAAGCGGCGCACAGACTGAATGTTGGTGTTGATTATTCAGTAGTGAGTAAGGTGCTATTAAATTTTGGGAATTAGTCTGTTCTTCATCGTTTGGGGGGGGGTTATATGGCTGTGTTGTGAGACATGTATATGTTGGACACTGCATATGTGATTTAACCACGATGAAGGAGAGCCAGCCCCCTGCGGTGCGGAGCCACAGAGCCTGGACCCCCTGCGGAGGACAGGGGACAGAAGACTTCCTGACCACTGAGGCTCGGGAAGAGAGAAGGGGGAGTTATGTAAATAAAAGGCTAATGAATGTGAATAAAGAGACTTTGATATAGATGTGTGATTTCCCCCGCGAGGGAAATGGTTTGATGTGAGAGGGTTTAAATGAGAGAACTTTGGTGTGTTCACTCTCTTTGTTCGCTGCTCAAGAATAAGAGCAGACAGTGGAATGATTTCTTGAATAAACTGAAATGAAAGACAATTCGGTTTCGTTATTCAAGTCTCCCCACACAACCATGAATTCTGCCCTCTACCATGAAGGAGAATGTCCAGCCATCAGTTTGTGACCTCAAGCTCAACCACATTTGGGTTATGCAGTAGGATAATGATCCAAAACACACCAGCAAGTCCAAGGCTTAAAAAAAAATAAATAAAAAAAAATCAAGGTTTTGGAGAGGCCTTGATAAAGTCCGGACTTAAATCTGACTGAAATGCTGTGGCATGACTTTAAACAAGCTATTCATACTCAAAAACCTTCCAATGTGGCTGAATTAAAACAATTCTACAAAGAACAGTTGGCCAAAATTCCTCAACAATTATGTTAAAGACTCATTGCTAGTTATTACAAACTTTTGATTGCAGTTGTTGTCATCAAGGGTGGCACAACCAGTTACACACATGGACAAAATTGTTGGTACCCCTCTGTTAATGAAAGAAAAACCCACAATGGCCACAGAAATAACTTGAATCTGACAAAAGTGGTAATCAATAAAAATTCTATGAAAATTAAACAATGAAAATCAGACAATGCTTTTGAATTGTGGTTCAACAGAATTATTTTAAAAAACAAACTCATGAAACAGGCCTGGACAAAAATGATGGTACCCTTAACTTAATATTTTGTTGCACAACCTTTTGAGGCAATCACTGCAATCAAACGATTTCTGTAACTGTCAATGAGACTTCTGCACCTCTCAGCAGGTATTTTGGCCCACTTCTCACGAGCAAACTGCTCCGTTGTCTCAGGTTTGAAGGGTGCCTTCTCCAGACGGCATGTTTCAGCTCCTTCCACAGATGGTCAATAGGATTTAGATCAGGGCTCATAGAAGGCCACTTTAGAATAGGCCAATGTTTTGCTCTTAGCCATTCTTGGGTGTTTTTAGCTGTGTGTTTTGGGTTATTATCCTGTTGCAAGACCCATGACCTGCGACTGAGACCAAGCTGTCTGACACTGGGCAGCACATTTCTCTCTAGAATACCTTGATAGTCTTGAGATTTCATTGTACCCTGCAAAGATTCAAGACACCCTGTGCCAGATGAAGCAAAGCAGTCCCAGAACTTAGCAGAACCTCCTCCATGTTTCACAGTAGGGACAGTGTTCTTTTCTTGGTATGCTTCATTTTTGCATCTGTGAACATAGAGCTGATGTGCCTTGCCAAAAAGTTCCAGTTTTGTCTTGTCTGTCCATAGGACATTCTCCCAGAAGCTTTGTGGCTTGTCAACATGCAGTTTGGCAAATTCCAGTCTGGCTTTTTTATGATTTGTTTTCAACAGTGGTATCCTCCTTGGTTGTCTCCCATGAAGTCCACTTTGGCTCAAACAACGACGGATGGTGCGATCTGACACTGATGTACCTTGACCTTGGAGTTCACCATGAATGTGTTTAGAGGTTGTTCTGGGCTCTTTTGTTACCATTCGTATTATCCGTCTCCTCCTGCGGCCACGTCCAGGGAGGTTGGCTACAGTCCCGTGGATCTTAAATTTCTGAATAATATGTTCAACTGTAGTCACAGGAACATCAAGCTGCTTGGAGATGGTCTTATAGCCTTTATCTTTAACATGCTTGTCTATAATTTTCTTTCTAATCTCCTGAGACAACTCTCTTCTTTGCTTCCTCTGGTCCATGTTTAGTGTGGTAAACACCATGTCAACAAACAGCACAGTGACTACTTGTCACCCTTTAAATAGGCCGACTGACTGATTACAAGTTTGTAGACACCTGTGATGTTAATTAGAGGACACATCTTGGTTGAACATGTTCCTATGGTCACATTATTTTCAATCTTTACTAGGGGTACCATCATTTTTGTCCAGGCCTGTTTCATGAGTTTGTTTTTTAAAATAATTCTGTTGAATTACAATTCAAAAGCATTGTGTGATTTTCATTGGTTAATTTTCATAGAATTTTTATTTATTACCACTTTTGTCAGATTCAAGTTATTTCTGTGACCATTGTGGGTTTTTCTTTCATTAACAGAGGGGTACCAACAATTTTGTCCATGGCTGTATTAGGTTTAGGGGCATGTACATATTTATTTATTTAGTTAATCAAAGGTGACAAATTTGGCTCTCCATACATTTGAGATGGAAAAAAAGGAAAGGGACAGCTTTCCAAAAATGTTTCCCTTTCAAGCTCACATTTTTTTTTTTTTTTTTTTTTTAATACAATAAAAGCTGGCATGTGTAGAAAAGCTTATGAAACAAAAATAGAACCTGAAAGCAAAAAATCTGAGCCAATATGGTTGTTGAATGCTTTTCCTTCTGGGTTTTACTGTGACGGGACACATGTTCCTGTTTACAGAGTTAGAATTTGCACCTCCTGTCAAATCATGTGTGACATTTTCTTTGAGATTTCCTGCAGTGTTTCTACGCACCAGAGACACACCACTCTCCCAGGTGTTTATAAACTGATATTTGAAAGGAGTGACAGTTCTTGTTTAAATGTCCCCAATTTGCTGCATCAAACCAGAGATCACATCTGAAATTCTACTGCTGGTATTCCTATTTGATCATTCAGCTATCAATCAAGGATTTTTAAATCAGTTTGACTGCTGGTCTCAGTGGTGAAGAACCATACAGGATAAACAGTAATTAACCTGTCGCTGATTATGAATGCAAAGAACAATGGTGCTCGTAGCAGCATTTTGTATGCTGGAACATGCATTGATTTCATCAGTCAACTGTTGTGTAACTTGGTTATATAACATTTTAATTGAGAAAGTTGGTCATCTATTAATTACAGTCTTGAATTGTTTTCTTTTCTGGAAAGAAGGGGGTAAGTTTTCATTCACCCCAAGGAGAGTGGGGATGAGATCTTTTTCTAGGAGTAAAATAAGAAAAATAAAGTGCCCAAAATGTGCAATACACACTTGAGGACAGAATTATGAGCCCCTGTTACGTCGGTAATAAAGGTCAGAGTCAGTCTTATGCCATGCAGCGAACTGAACTTTATTGTGGACACACACAACTATATACAGTCTGGCCGTAGTCCGCCTGACATCACACCACACAGGGCGGGTGCGGCAAGCCCTAAGGGCCAAGCACACACACACACACACACACACACACACACACACACACACACACACACACACACACACACCACTCCCCTCCCCCTTACAAAAGTGCAAAACACATACACACAATCCAGACCCACCTCAATTTAGGACCCAAATCATGCACTAAGGGAAATAACAGGATCAATGAACTAGAATGGCCTAACACATTCACCCCCCAAAAAACAACTAAAATAGCGTCTCTACATCAAATACATAAAATAATCTTGTAACAACTCACATAACATTCACATCACACACTACTTAAACATATTTACAATACAGTTACTTTTGTTACACCACAGTCCATGGGCAGCCAAGGATCAAACTGGCTCGGAGGCCCAGGGCAGCCTCACGGCATGCGCATCCCTGGCCACCGCCTGTCCCCGGGATTGAAGCCGACCTCCCCGGCGAGAGTGTCCCTTCTCCTCACTCTCAACCACTTCTCTCACCTGGTCCTGCAGTGCTGCTGCCCGGCACGCAGTCCCTCCGTGCCTGTCGAACTGCTCCCGACTGTCTTTGGAACCGCTGCAGCTGCTGCCATTGTAGCTCCAAACACTCCAGCCTGCTGTGGCCGAGCTCCGGGGAAAACTAACGTTTGCTCGTCGATGTCACTCATCAACTCGGGCACCTCGCTGTAAGACCCAGCACCCTTGTCCAAGGCACTCTGAGCCCCGGCACTGAGGTCCTGCCTGACCTCCGTGGCACCTGGCACCTCTCTGTCGTCCAAGGTACTCCGCTGTGCTGTCTCTGTGTCCGGCTGTCGCTGCTGCTTCCCGGGACTTTCAGCATCATCCTCGTCGGTGTCACTTGTTGACTCAGGCACCTCGTGGCTGCACCCAGCACGTTGTCCAAGGTACTCCGCTGCGTTGCCTCTGTGCCCGGCTGTCGCTGTTCCAACTCCCACGTGCTGAGCTCCTTGGCTGGCTTGCCGTCTTTGGTAACCGGGGGCTCCCCCACTCATGGCCCCGGTTCTACCTCAAAGTCTAGCTGGTAGCTGGTAGCTTGGTTTTGGCGCGCACCTAGCTTTGTGACTAACTTCCCCATAATCACTGACTGAGCTGCTAGCTACCCTGAGCTAGCTAACTTAGCTTATTTTGGTGCCAACAGCTCCATTACCCGCAGTTTCGTGGTCCTCATATGTTCGGCAAAATATTCGGCTAGCCACCTGATAGCATCCGCATAAGACTCCGTTTCCCCCAACATACAGAGAATTTTCCGACCTTCTACGCCGAGATGGTGGGCCAGAAGTGCTTGTCTTCATATTCTGTCAAGTCTGCTTGGGTCCAGCGCCGCACTGTAACCCTCAAACATGGCCACCCAGTTCGGCCACAAGATCACTGGCTGTCCCAGGTATTCCAGAAATGGTGATAATGGTGGAGGTAGCCCATACGCCCCCATAGTTTCTCCTTGTCCCCAAAATGTTATGTTGCAATAATTGTTGGAGTCGGTCTTACACCATGCAGCAAACTGAACTTTATTATGGACACACACAACTATATACAGTCTAGCCGTAGCCCACCTGACATCACACCACACAGGATGGGAACAAAAAGCCCTAAGGGCCAAGCGAGCGCGCGCACACACACACACACACACACACACACACACACACACACACACACACACACACACACACACACACACACACACACACACACACACACACACACACACACACACACACACCAGCCTTCCCCATAAAAATTCCTTTTTAAAAGTATTTCCCAAGTACTGCTAAACAGTACAAAGAATTTTTAACACAGCTTTTCGAAACAATCTGATTTAATTTTGGGTGCTTACATTATTTTACTTTGCACACAGAAACAAAATTATTTCACAAAAACCTACCAGGGTCAAAATTATGAGCCCTCCTGATGCTAATAGTCAGTTATGTATCCTTTTTGATGGATAGCAGCCTGTAGTCATTTGTTGTAGTTTCCAGCAATTCTCACACGTCTCCTAAACAATCCCAGCCCATTCTTCTTTGGTGACTCTTTTAAGCTCCTCCAGATCTGATGATCTTCTGGCTTGGGCCTTGGTCTTCAGTTAAACCCCACAGATTTTTGGTGGAATTGAAGTCAGGGCTTTGTGCAGTTAATAACGTTCACTTTGGTTTTCTGGAGGTAGTTTTTCATCATGTTTTGGGTTGATGGCATGTTGGAAGACAAAGCGATGGCCCAGACCCAGTTTTGCTGCTGAATGCTTGAGGTTTTCTTTTAAAATCTTCACATATCTATCTTTCTTCATGATTCCGTCCACCTTGATCAGATTCCCAGTTCCATTCCAGATGCACAGAAGCATCCCCACAGCAAAATACTCCCACCACCCTCTTTCACTGTGGGGACAGTAGTCTTTATGTTGTACGTCTCTCCCTTCTTTCTCCAAACATTGTCAGTGTTTCTAAGGCCAAAAAGCTGTAGTTTCATCTCATCTGACCAAAGGACATGTTTCCAGAATGTACAGTATAACCTTTCCCCCAGTTGTCCTAAGCATACTTCAGTCTGGCTTGCAGGTGTCTCTTTTGCAGAAGTGGAGTTTTTCTTGGTCTGCAACCTCACATTCCGTTCCTGTGCAGGGTTCTAGTGGTTGTCTTCTTTAAGACTACAATTCCTGACTTGGCCAAGTCATTCACTAGTGTCTTGGCAGTTGTTCTGGGGTCTTTAGACACATCTCACTAATTTTCTTTTCAGAGTCTTTGAAATAGTTTGCTTCCTACCTCTACCAGGCTTGTTCTGTACTCTGTGGCTCTCTGAATGATGATCCTTGTCACTCCAGTTCTTGGCACTAGGAAACGCTGTGATAATTTTGTATAGCAATCACCTGCTTTGTGACCATCAACAATTGTTTTTTCTCCAAGTCTAAACTGATTTCTTTTGTTTTTGACATGATGCTTTCTCAAGTGATAACTCAAAACCTTGCTGAAGTTTTTATACTGTGTATAAATTGGAAAATAACTCTCAGTTTTAACTTGATTTTATAAACTTTGAGCACAACAAAGTTAACGCATCATCATTGCACAGCAGTGGTTTGTGCTATGGCTCAATAAAAAGGTCAGTTTTTTAGGGGACTTATAATTTTGACCCTGGTAGTCTTCGATTTTTGTGAGATATTTTTTTTTCTGTGTGCAAAGTAAAATGAATTATGCCTTCTAAAGAAAACTTGGATGTTTGGAAAAGCTATGTTAAAAAAAACCCCAAAAAAACAAAAAACTTTGCGCTGTTTACCAGCACCTGGGAAATACTTAAAAAATTTAATTTTCATGGGGGGGGGGGTCATAATTTTGTCCTCATATATGTACTAGTGCAGTGCCCGTATGACCCTGTGTGGACTGGTGACATCATAGAAGTGATGCTTGCACCAAAGAATAGATGGCACCTATTAAGAACACCTAAGGAGTTCTTATAAAGGGTTTGGAGCAACTCCTAATAGGTCTTCTAAGGAAGACCCAGTTCCAGAGCTTGGATCGGATCCTTTTATCCCATCAGCCTCCAGAGCCTGCCCTGTGAATTTCAGCCCCCAACTCCCAGCGGTTGTACCTTTTCCACCTCTGTGTTCATTTAATAGCGCCCCTAAAGACGTTCGATAAAGATTTCCCCTCCTAAACTTCCATATATCCGGGGAGACTGAAATTTACAGGGGTTACTGGGCTTAATATTATAGCTGTAAATTCAAATTTTCAGCCCCCAAATCTCAACAGTTATATCTTTTCCACCTCTGTGTTCATTTAATAGCTCCCTTATGGACGTTCATTAAAGATTTCCCCTACTAAACTTCCACATATCCAGGGAGGCTGAAATTTGGGGATGCACACTCTCATAACCTCAACAAAGCACATACCAAATCTGAGATCAGTCTGACGAACAGTTCGAGAGATATGCGCAGAACAGACAGAATAACACAGAGAATCATTGCATTTATATATACATATACTGTATATATATATAATATCACAGAAGTCAGTACACGCCTCACATTTTTGTAAATATTTTATTATATCTTTTCATAGGACAACACTGAAGATGTGACACTTTGATACAATGTAAAGTAGTCAGTGTACAGCTTGTATAACAGTGTAAATTTGCTGTCCCCTCAAAATAACTCAACACACAGCCATTAACGTTAATTTTTTGTCATTGTTGACCAACTGCGCATGTGTCAGCGTCTGTTTGTAAACTCGGTCACTTCTACACATACTGGTTATCTTATCTATTTTTGTTTATTGTATTAACTCTGTTTTAAATTTTTATCTCTTTTATTGATATTAACTTTTTTACTTAGTGTTAGCTCAGTAAATACAACAGCCTGTATTGGCTCACAGGTGAATCAGACTCCGATCAGGGTTGTTCACTGGGTTAGGCTAACCTATCTGTTTTAGTTAGCCACTCCTGGCTTGGAAAGCCATGGCTACCTCCCCGACCTGTGTCAGCTGTGTTTCCCTCTCTAAGAAGGCTTCTGAGTAGGAACTGAGACTCTCTAACCTCTATAAGATTTGGGAGGCTGAAAATCATCTGGACACGATCATTTTTGGACGGACATTGGCACCAGCAACGGACTCGCAGCTAGCAGAGACGGCTACTTACCTGGGTGAAATTTGCATATTGCCATCCACCTCCACCCCTACTCCGATCACCTCAGCTGTCCAGGACTCCAGCATCAAACACTGGCTTCAGCTCGGAGCTAAACCCAAAGCCCCGGGTGGTTCTTCACAGCCTCAATGCACGTCCTGGACCATGGTTGGGCCCAATAGCAAACGTCGGGGATTGATCAGACATGGCTGCGCCTCCTCCCTTCCCCTTTTGCTGGAAAACAGATTCGACATCCTTTCCCTGGAAGATTTCCCCCACCTGGATGTTGATCTTCCTCCCATGGCCGCCCCTCCTTCAGCAACGGCCCAAACCGCCCCTCTTAAAAAGAAAACTATTAAAAATAGGAGACTAGCTCCATGGTACAACTCCCACACCCGTAAGTTAAAACAGAAAGTTAGATCCTGTGAAAGGCTCTGGCGTGCAAATAAGACAGAATAAGAAATCTCTCCATAGTGCTAGGCCACAGTACTATTCATCCTTGATAGAAGAAAATAAAAACAACCACAGATTTCTCTTTAACACTGTGGCTCAGCTAACCAAGAGCCAAAATGTCATAGATCCCTACATCCCTCCAACTCTTAGTGATGACAACTTTTTGAATTTTTTTAATGATAAAATTGTCAGTATTAGGAATAATATTCCAAAAAATAGCCCCCCTAAAAATACCAAGCCTCTACCTAACACTGCTGTGCCCACAGGCTCAGAACTCCACTTTTCTAAATTTTCTTGTATTAATCATCCTGATCTAGCCCTAATAGTATCAGCCTCTAAACCACTTACCTGTCTTTTAGACGCAATCCCAGCTAGACTAGTGAAGGAATCGCTATCTCTGATTAGTCCATCTCTTTTGAACATAATTTATATGTCCCTATTGACAGGACATGTACCGCAGTCATTTAAAGTGGCAGTAATTAAACCTCCATTTAAAAAACCTTCGCTTGATTCTGGGATTTTGGCCAATTATAGACCAATATCTAACCTCCCCTTCTTTTCCAAGATCCTTGAAAAAGTAGTCACCAATCAACTATGCACCTTTTTAGAAAAGGAAGCATCTTTGTACTCCTCACCTGGTTGCTGCCACACATGCTTGACACCATTTGAACCAAATAAGTTTATGTTGATCTCATCAGACCACAGGACATGGTTCCAGTAATCCATGTCCTTAGTCTGTTTGTCTTTAGCAAACTGCAGGCCTTCTTGTGTATCATCTTTAAAAGGGGCTTCCTTCTGGGACAACAGCCATGCAGATCAATTTGATGCAGTGTGTGGCGTATGCTCTGAGCACTGACAGGCTGACCCCCACCCCCCAACCTCTACAGCAATGCTGGCAGCACTCATACGTCTATTTTCAAAAGACAATCTCTGGATATGACGCTGAGCACGTGCATTCAACTTCTTTGGTCGACCATGGTGAGGCTGTTCTGAGTGGAACCTGTCCTGTTAAACCGCTGTATGGTCTTGGCCACCGTGCTGCAGCTCAATTTCAGGGTGTTGGCAGTCTTCTTATTGCCTAGGCCATCTTTATGTAAAGCCATTCTTTTTTTCAGATCCTCAAGAGTTCTTTGCCATGAGGTGCCATGTTGAACTTCCAGTGACCAGTATGAGAGAGTGTGAGAGCGATACCACCAAATTTAGTTTGGTGGTTTTTAGCCAAAGTCAAATTCCTTGTATGTGTTGTGCATACTTGGCCAATAAAACTAATTCTGATTCTGATTTAACACACCTGCTCCCCATTCACACCTGAGACCTTGTAACAGTAACAAATCACATGACACCGGGGAGGGAAAATGGCTAATTGGGCACAATTTGGACATTTTCACTTAGGGGTGTACTCACTTTTGTTGCCAGCGGTTCAGACATTAATGGCTGTGTGTTGAGTTATTTTGAGGGACAGCAAATTTACACTGTTATACAAGCTGTACGCTGACTATTTTGCATTGTATCAAAATATATCTTCAGTGTTGTCCCATGAAAAGATATAATAAAATATTTACAAAAATATGAGGGGTGTACTCACTTTTGTGAGATACTGTATATATATACATATATATCTCACGGCTTTCTTTACATTCCACTTTAATTGCAAGGAAAAAGGTTAAATTCAGTAAATATATATTAAAGAAAACTCTCAAGGTACACTTCTACAGTATTTATTATCCCAACATAATGTGTGCTGCTGTCAGCAACTATTTCTAATTTCCAAATGGGCCAACAATTTAAAACTCACTAGTAAGAGTTAGGCTGGAGATTGGTCATGCATACATTCGGTATTTAGATACATGTGAAGCTGCTTCTTATTCTGGCCTCTCAAATGGGTTTCTCTTCTGCATGAATGGGCTTTAGTCTCCTAGGACAGCTGCACTTAAAGGTTCCTATAAGGTTGCATTTCAGCTCCACAGCACACATACAAGGGGGTTGAGTAGGTAGTAGCTCTGCTTAGGTGGAGGTTAGAAGATCAGGAAATATAAAGGGCAGCCACACTCACTCATGACTGTATAGAAATTGTCACTACCTGATTCAGCAAATGTAAATTGTGTTAATTTAATTTATCCAGCTTCTTCTTGCCCATGTACTCAATGTTTCTGTAAAAGGGGAGGGAAGAGTGCTGCTGCTCTGTCCAAAAAAGATAATTTTCCTGTAAAAGAGGTCTCCATAATAACAATAACATGGACTTAAAACAAGCAGTCATCTCAAGCAGCTTCATGAAATGGTCAGTCAGAAAGCAACTCACAGAGCTGTGTGGAGAAATCTGATCAGACCTAAATGAAACAGTCATTGTCGCCTGCGACAGACTGCTATGATGATGATGATGTAATGAGTCACATTTACCCATACACTTCACATATTCAGTCTGTTGTGGATCTGGGCGAGCACTGTATTATCTTTTTGCTTGTTACTCTTTGGCTACTGCATAACATCTCTCAGCACAGCTGGGAGGCTGAGTGGATGCACCTGTGTAATCACCCTTACCTGCAGGTGGTTACTGGCCCTACAGCTACATAAGCTCCAGGTGAGAGCAGCCTGTTGTGGGACCGTCTTAAGGTGAACATACCAGTCTGCCTCTCATCTTCTCAGCTGTCTTGGCTCATACGGGCTCACCCAGCTGACTGCCCTGTTCAGTTGGCCTGCTGCTCCAACCCTGGACTCCTTCTGTAGACCCTTCAAGTAGGATCACAGAACAAATTAAATTACTAACCTTTCCTGTTAGGATCTCTGGAGCTCGCTTGTGTTCCTCTATACTGAACCCTTGTCTCTGGATTCTCCAGACCTCAGGAAACCCCCCAAACCTTTGCATATTTGAATAATGACTCTAATCTCATTACCTCCTTGGCTTGTGACCTATGGGGTGAAGACCCTCACCAACTGGACACCACAACTCACTTGTAAGAGCCTCACCTTAGTATTATTCATAATTACCTCAGCCATTTTTCATAATTTGAAAATGGTGACTTGCAAAAAGGTCAACAGGAACAGACTATTATAATACATCCAGACAAATTTAATTCAGTTACAGATGTTAAATTACGTAAACTATACATCTGCGACTGGACATCCTGGCAGATAAGCACATCTGTTGCAAGGTCTGTGGTGGACTTTTGCCAGTCGGTGCATTGTGACATGCACTACACAAAGAACAGAGGTAAACAAACCTATCATCTGGTCAGTCACTGCAACAGATACTGGAGTCAGTTTGTCTTGGCCTGTCCTTGCCACTGATAATACCTCTATCTGCCAAGAATGTGCTGCTAGTCCAGCAAAAGCTAGCGGTACTCAAATACTTTGCAAGCAGCTTCATGAAATGGTCAGTCAGAAATCAACTCATACCGGCTCGGACATTGCCCGGGTTAACAAGGTCAGGAGTTCCTGGCAGCGGAAGGCGAAAGACAGAGCTGGGTGGAGGAATCTGATCAGACCTAAATGAAACAGTCATTGTCGCCCCTGACAGACTGCTATGATGATGATGATGATGATGACCTCAGCCATAACTCTGATCACCTACCTCTCCCCTTTGTTTTTCCTTATAGGAACTGACTCCTTTGCACTGCGCGTCCACCCCCCCCCCCACCAAAAAAAAAACCAAACAAAAAACCCCCCCAAAACAAAACAAAAAAACATTTAACTCTTCAATAAAGATTCAGTGTTTGCCTACTCCTCTGTATATGTGGTTTTGTGCTGCTCTTGGGCCCTCCTCTGGTTCTAACATGACACGAGTAGCTTTTACACATATGTGTACATTGCTTACTCTTGAGTAAATTGTCCATGAAAAACCTGCGAATTTGCTTAACTCAGTTTAGTTAGACTTTTTGTTTTGGTTAAGTTTTTCTTTCCATCATCATCATTCAAATTATAATTTTCCTCTTCTGGCTGAAGGAATATTGAATTTATTGTCTACTGGTTTAATTTACTGACTGTTGCTGCTTTATAAACTTTGGATTAGGCTGTATTTGAGGAATCCTATAGCTAGTTTCCCCTCTGATCTATAGTTCAGTAGGTTTTTCTCAGATTAACACATCTACATAAGACAAAACCTCAAATTGTTGAGAGTAAAATTACTAATTTACTAAATAAAGTTGCAGATTTATGAGTACATGTACAACACTTGGACAATTTAAACAAAAACTAAAGGAAGAAATACTCCAAACAAATATACAAGATGACATGTAAAATCACATAAGGATTATCATATTCAGTCTGTGTTGTGTTGTTGCTTAGATTTTTGTCACGTTTTGTCTTAGCTTTGTTCTGAATTGTAATCGCTCTTGTTTTTCTTTTGAATTCTTGGATGGAATATAGATGGGCAATATAAGCTGCGGCTTCAGCCATCACCCATTTTGGATAATTTACCGTATATTGAACTGTATAATCAGAGGAGTTATTGTTTAATTTGATCTTGTAAGATGTTTTTTTTCTTTCCCCTTTGTTATATTATTCTGTTCCTTTCTTTTAATCTTTACTTTTAATCCATCCGAAATAAAGATTCATTCAAAAAAAAAATCTGCTCTGGTATGAGAGAGTGACGGGGTTCTCTGCGAAGGCGGAGAGAGCAGGTTGCACGGGGCTGTAAGATTGTTGTTTGTGATTTTTTCTGGTATTTGTGGAGCATAAAAGAGTTGGTTAATTAATTGTTATCCTCTTGAGGAATGTTTAAAGTTATGGGTGTTTGACAATAGTGATTTTGAGCAAGAGGAGTTGATGTGTGTCTTTTCACGGCAGTGTAGAAAAAATAGAAGGCTGAAGCTTTTCATTGTGTGTGTATGTTTTGTCTAGCCGTGACCTTGTGTGGATAACAGAGAGGGGAGAATTTTTGTGTGGGCCCTGTGTATCTCTGTGTGTGTGGTTGCTTGAGAAAGAAAAAAAAAAACAGGCTGTGTAACTGCTGACCTGTGTGACAGAGGAGTGAAAGAGAAAAAAAAATCTATATATGGGTATTTTTGCAAAGCTTTAGGGTTTTTACAATTTCCTTTTGTGGGGTTTTCCTTTATCAATCTCAATTTTGTGGGTTTTGACTCTAACGTTGCATATGTGGTAAACTATTTACATATTTTTAAAGCCAGTATTTTCATTTCCTCCAGTTTTTCTTTGGAAAATAAAAAACACTGAGCTATTTTTAAACAATTTTTTGACGTGTCAGTGATTTTTATTGATTCAATTGCCTTATCTCTCTGACTGAAGCATAACAGTGAACTTTACAGGGAAAAACAACGCAGGACTAACAATCTCAAAGGGGTTTTCCTTCCCTCTGTTCCCCACTCTCGCCAAACAATCAGCCTCTGGAACCCAGCAAAACAACGTCGCCTCTCCACTGTCCGCACTCCTCTCGTCGACACCAAAGACGGCTAAGCCACTAAGTTAAGTACAATTGCATGCATGTTAATCAATGCTACAAGCATGACAATGATGAAATTAACTGAACATTACAATATCATGCTGTCACTTAATAATGCCTAATCACTGAAGGCTTTATGTACACCTTATATTACATGATTCAAAGCATAGAAGAAGTTGATAATTACTGTGTTTGTGCAGATGATTTGCCAGAGACTACTGACTATCAAACAGAGGTCTTGGTAATTCTATGTCATATTGTCGCTTTGTTTCAATAATACTAAACTCACTTTTAAATAAATGACTATGTGCTTATTTACATTTTGATCCTTTTACTGTCCACGTAAAAAAAACAAAAGGAAAAGAAAAAGGCTCAAGGTCTGAAGGATTGCAGGATTTAGAGAAAAAAACCCCAACAGACTGGAGTATCAACCATTCTGACCTTGCATGTCCAGGCTCAGAATGTGGGTTTTTTTCCCTGTGCAATAAAATCCTGAACAACAGAGTGCTGCTCTATGACCTCTGCCTACACTTTGCAGTGACTCACGTGTGTAACTACACATTTTTATCTTTTAAATTGCATGCCACAATTGCTAATTCTAAATGCTGCATTGATTTAAGGCTTCTATTATTTGACACTGTTTTGTTTAAACATAATCTTAAAGTAGTGCTGACCCATGTCAAGTGGTAAAACATTTACTGGTTCACTGAATTTTTAGAAAATACTTGTTGTGAATAGCAAAATCACATTATTCAAATTGTGGAAGCTTTAGCTGTAAGTTGTTTTTTTTTTTCTGTTATTCTCCATTCCTGTTCATGTTTTCGTTTTTCAACAGGGAAACGGAAAGCATTCACAAACCTTTAGCTTTCACCAGGATTTAGATTTGCCAAATCAACAAGGTGAAAAGATAGGAATCATAACATCACCATGACCTTTCAATTTAATAAATCCTTGGTGGCATATGCAATATGTAACAAAATAATAAAATCAATAATTCACTTGTGTTTCTTAACATTACACGTTATAATAAACAGTGGGATAAACAACTGGGATAAACATTTAAGGGACCTAAACTAATGATGATATCTGGAACATTAGCAAAATCAATTTATGGGGTGATAAAATTTGCACTCCTGTTGACATAAATACTGACGTGCAGACAGGGGTAGCCTTAAGGCTTCCCCCCAATTTTTTTTTTTACAGGATGACACCAAGATTTGATCTTTGTGAGAGATGTGAGGAGGCCAGACTGTGTGTGACAGGCATGGACATGGTTTATTGGCTGGGCCGCAACAGCGGCGTGACGAGGGGAAGGACCTCATGGAGGACCCCACAGTTGACAAGCATTGCCGAAGCTAAGTAGAACAAATGACATTGACAATGACATAACGCATATCAATCTATATGACTTTGACTTTAAAAATGTAGTGTTTATATGACTTCACACTGCAGGATACACCTGACACATTGCAATCTCACATCTTGCAATGATGCCACTCACTAGATAATGGTGTGACAGTATCACATTTCAGAAATGTGACAGTAATAAGGAATACTTGTGTTGTATGAAAATGACTGCTACAGACCTGGCCTGTATTCCCGGTGCTTGGCCTCGGCCGAGCCAGGCCTCTGGACTACAGTCCACACCATAATTTACCAAGGAATATATAAAATAAGGCATTCCTTGTACAAAATTAAACCAAATTCTAACTAGGCAATATGTCCACCTTTCCATTGACTTAAGGACTGTGACATAACCTTTCACAAGGATACTAACTAACTAACCTACACTTATATAGCGCTTTTCTAGTCACAAAGACCACTCAAAGCGCTTTCACTAGTACTAACCCTCTATTCTAAGGGCCTATAGGAAACAGATATCTAGGGAAAATTTAGAACAGCCAATTAACCTAACATGCATGTCTTTGGATTGTGGGAGGAAACCGGAGCCCCCGGAGTAAACCCATGTAGCACAGGGACAATATGCAAACTCCACACAGAAAGGTTCCAACCCCTGCCAGCCTGGGGATTTGAACCAGGAACCTTCTAGCTGTAAGGCAACTGTGCTAACCACTGCACCACCGTGCTGCCTTTACACAAATTCCCCTGTCTGTGTTCAACTGGTCAGACAGATGTGGTCTTAGTGACTAACTCAGAGTGGCTGCTATAAATGCTAAATCACATCAAATCTGCACAGACAGCTATATTACTTTTTCCTAAATGGAATGTGTAAACTAGGTCAAGAGACGACACACACAAATAGAAGCTACGATTATTGAAACCTCATTTTGAAGGAGCTACACTAATCACAAATTTTCATCTAAATTAACTGTGTGTAACACATAAAAATTGGTAACATGCTTCCTTCTAGTAAAAAGACACTACCCATCAAGTAAATACCCTGTAACTTTGATGCATGTGCATCTCCATGCATGGGGGGGGGGGGGGGGGTCCAAAGAAATTAATAAGCAAAAAATAATAAGCAAAATTCTCAGAAAAATAGATAGTATATAAGAATTATCAATAAATGATCAATAATGTAGAGAAAAATATAGATGAAACTGCTTGGTAATGAAATTACAACATTCAATAGAAGTTAAAATTTACATCAATAAATTTTCAGATATTTAAGAAAATATTTGCAGATTATTGTAAAAAGAAATATGTTTATAAGAAACAAGGTAAACTGATAAAGAAGAAGAAAACCATGCAAATTTATGAGAAAAGTTCCACATGTCTAAGGAAAGTCCAATTAACGCTGAATTTAGGCTTACTGTGGGACTCAATTTAGAATCTACTACAAAGACAATACAGATTCTTACTCAATTAAGAGAACAATGCTTTAGGGAGCTCAAAGCAAAATAATTTGACCTTCCCTGCATAAACTTAGTCTTTTCAAAACCTTTGCATGGATCTCATTGAGCTAAATAAGAGTGAAGGTAAAAATGTTTCGAAATTATTTACATACTTATTGAATATACAAAGGCTTTCCACTGCACTAATCTGAATACTGCTATGGTGACACTGAAACCCTTAACTGAAACAATATCAATGTTTAAAAAAATAGCTGGAATGATTTACTTAGATAATGGAGAACATTTAATGGAATACACTTTGTAAATCAAATCATGTCACATTTAGGTACAAGACCCAAACTAGAAAAGCACTCGGAGAGCGCAGACCTCCGCCAAGCGCCACAGTTCCCCCCCATACAGTGTTTGTGAGTACGTTTTCAGATTCCTTGACCATGAAAACATATGACTAGCAATTGGATTCACAATGACAGGATTAGTGGTTCAGTAGTAAAAGCATTACCTCCTTGGCGGAGGTAATAAACTGAAGTGTTGGTGTTGTGTCCATCTCCTTCATGTGCAAAGTCCCAGGCTGCGAGCGTTTTCATAGATCACTGAAAGCAGCACTCAGGGCTTCAGTGACGGATGCAAATTGCGTAGACAGGTTGCTGTGGGTTTTATTGGGTTTGCGCTCCGCGGACAAAAGAGGATTTTGAATCTTCCCTGGCAGAGAGCTGGTTTTTGTGCAGCCCCTACGGCTGGCCGGGGAATTTCTGCCAAATAATCCGACGGCAGACAGCTGCCCGTCTCAGTTTTTGCAGCGTAGTGCAAACACAGGCACGCTGGCGGGCCCGGGCCACCACTGTTTTGACAGATGCAAATTGGGTAGACAGGTTGGCGTGGGTTTTATTGGGTTTGCGCTCCACGGAAAAAAGGAGGATTTGAAGCTTCCCCGGCAGAGAGCTGGTTTTTGCGCAGCCCCTATGGCTGGCCGGGGAATTTGTGCCAAATAATCCGGCGGCGGACAGCTGCCCGTGTCAGCTTTTGCAGCGTGGCGCAAACACAGGCACGCTGGCGGGCCCTGCCCACCACTGTGTTCCGCGTGCTTTTGTGCCTAAAACTTTGAAGAAGGCGGAGTTTGTGTTTGTCAGACACGACGACCAGCGCCCTCTATTGCCCCTGCACACATGTTGAAAATGGCCATATCTCACAATGTTAAAGAATCCTTTAAAAAATTCCTGTATCAAGATGGTGATCCGGATCATCCCCAAAATTTAATCAGTTCTTCCTTGTACCATTTCCAACAACGCCTGAAAGTTTCATCGAAATCCGTCCAAAACTTTTTGAGTTATCTTGCTAACCAACAGACAGACAAACAAACAGACGGACAGACAGACAAACAAACAGACAGACAAACCCCGGCAAAAACATAACCTCCTCCTGGCCTTCGGCCTGGCGGAGGTAATTATTAGTACCAAACATTTACCTAGGAAACTATTTAGCTTACCATCAACAATCTACAGGATTAGTATAATACACAAATAAGAAAAAAATAGGGAAATTGTGAATGGCAAACCTCATTATTGAAGCCATTTAACTTAGGTGATGACGAAGGGTTTCTGGGTGATTACATGCAAAAGAATGACAACTAACAGCAATGTTATCCATACTGCTCTTCCCAGGAGGGACCATGTGATGAAGGAACTGTGGGAGGTGCACCCATCTCTTGGGTGAACCAGGGGATCTGGTCATCAAATGAAACTGGACTGAAATTCCCTGGCAAGGACAGCACAAAGATTATCCTGCTGACCTAAACAGCCGCGGAAAATGAAGGACGTGGCACTTGGGTGCATCTAACGTTTTACCCCACTTGAAACCCTCAACAAGAGACTGTTTAATATACATTGCATACTTATTAAAAAACAAAACAACAAATGACTGTTTAACTTCTATGCAAGTGTCAGTTGATGGCGCTCTCTGGCGTCCAGCAACGACCTTTGCTATAGAAAAACAGGCTGTTTGTTTATCATGACATGGGAAAAATACAAGGGAAAGAAAAGTGTGGTTGGTGTTGTTACCTTATCATCCTCATCATTCTCGTAGTAATACTTAATATTGGTTATTAAGTTGTTCCATTGCTTATACACTGTAGAGAATTGTTATGTTTACTCCTTAATAACACTAACAGTTGGACAAATTATCTTATTGCTAAAATGATGCAGCTACTACAGGCTGTTTGGTTTCTTAAGAGAGGCTATATACAGAAATAACATAGCAAACTTCACTTTGAATCACACCTGGCACAACACATTATTCCACTGATCAGAAACATGATGACACTCCTTACTCTGCGAATGCAAGGTTAGGGAACTCCTTTTTGAAGTGGTGATGTCCCTTTCCAGCAGCTTAACACTCTCTAAGTGTGCAACGGCTTACAGTGCGTCTCTCCCCTGTACTGCTACCCTGCTTGACCAACGAAGTGAGCAAGTGTTATACCAAGGATCTACATTGTCAAAGGTCATTGAGTCATTGGGCATATTCGCACCTGGCTAGGACACTGGGCAGGTTTGTGTACCCCATTTTGGCAAATGACCGTACCCTCATCATGTCGGCAGGGCAGGTGGGCAGGGTGAAGAGAGATACTTTTCTACCACATGATGCCATTTTTGAAGCATGAATGCAATTTCAGATGGAAAGTACAGGAGTGAGGTTTTTTGTTCACTGTTTCTTTGAGTGAGAGTGGATACAAATACCTTAGGGATTAAAACACTTAATTATAGGCTACAATTATTTATAAAATTATGACAAAGGATAGAATGGTTCTTGATCGACTAATTGCCACCCGTAGGGGTGTGTTCCCTATTATAGGAGGTTATTGTTGTCCTTCTATCCATGAAAATGATGCAAATGGTCATATTAATACCTTGGATACACATAGCTTCATTGGTTTGCATGCAATGATAACAAAACTGATTAAGTTAGGGCAGTGCAGTGGCGCAGTGGTTAGCACTGTGGCAGCACAGCAACTCACCCTTGGCCATGGGATCTCTGGTTCGATCCCAGCCCCTGACCAACAGTGATCTGTGTGGAGTTTGCATGTTCTCCCCGTATCTGCGTGGGTTTACTCCGGGATTACTCCGGTTTCCTCCCACAGGCCAAAAACATGCAGGTTAGGTTAATTGGAGACTCTAAAGTGGCCCTAGGTGTGAATGTGTGTGTGAATGGTAAAGGGATAGCGCCGTACCATAGCTGCTTCATCCATCCATGTGGATGCCCTCAATTTCCCCTCTGGGGATCAATAAAGTATGCAAAATTTAAAAAAAAAATCAAATAAATTAGCATTTCTCTTCATGGAGAAGTCTCGTCATGAACTTGGAAAATGATTTTTATAACTTCAGATTTTTCTTGTGTGAGTCCTTAACCTCTTGCACTCTGGTGTACCGCGGACAGGCAGGTCTCTGCGTCCTACAGTGCACAGAGGGCACTCTCGTGCGCTCTAGGACGCACGAGGGCGCTGCGTCCTAAGAACGCACTGGAAAAAAAGCTGCATTTCCGTTCTCCCACTACAGACACAACCGCGAACAGATTGGATATGATTGACCTCTCAGTCAACTAATAAGAGCCTTGAATTGGGTTTCTGAAACCTTGAAGAACCAATGACTGAAAACCTAGCAAGAAGGACCCGCCTACCAACGCTGTGAATGCAGCGAGCCAATTGAAGCACAGAAGTTCGCGAGCTGTTTTGTGTAAGGCTGGGTGAAGAGAGACTGACTGCTGCAGCAGATGAAAAAAAAGGACCCGCAGGAAGAACCCCACAGACCCAGCAGCACAGAGACCATCCACAAGTGCGACCTGTGTGACAGGGACTGCCATTCGCGCATCGGAATGTTCAGCCACAGGCGGTGCTTTTTTTGTTTTTATTCCAGCAGAGTAGACATTTAGGATTCTCTTCCATGGTCATCATAGACCGACAGAGGCCGACGACGAAGGCTGAGTGACACACACGCGTTCGCCAGTCTTTTTTTAATTACTACTGTTATTTGTTTTGAAAAATCGTTTGCCAAAACTGCAATCATGGAAGCGCAAAACCGCAATAATGGAATTATGTTTTGATCGGGTCGCGAGCCCAGCGTCGCGTTCGTCTGACAATGAGGAAGAAGTTCGCCAGCTCCGCTTCTGCTGTGAAGAGGTAAGTGTTCTAAGCTAAATTATTCTTTATCCCTGAAAATTGTAATCAAAATGACTTTTGACCGATCGGTAAATTACAGCTGTGTGTCATCGCTGCATGACGGACCGTGGCGCAACGGGCGATGTCCGTCCTCTGTAGCGAGGGGGGGGGACAACCCCCCCCCCCACACACACACAGCCCTGAGTGTCACCTTTCATTAGAGCCCAAGATGAAGCTTCTATATTGAATCATTCAAAAGTTACAGACGTTTTTCCAAACTGTGCCATTTGGCACAATTTGGCACAGTTCAAAAACGCCTGGGAACTACCTGAGGAAAAAGCTGTGTAATATATTCATTTTTTGTGGTATTGTTACAAAATTTTGACCTCAGCTGGATAACACTTGGTTCTACATTTCTGTTGCATTTTCCAGCCCGGATCTGAAGCTGTGTGTTATTTGCAAGCATTTGTATCCAAAAAAACACCCAGGCAAAATTTATTTTCTTCAAGTTCACTATGTTTAGTTGACTGTAACTCAGTGGCCGGAGCACTTAGAGAGATTATGACTGTTTTGCCAAAAAATTCAAAGTGTTTTCTTTTAAATGAGACCAACCCCATGAAGATGCTGCAAAGGGTTGAAGAACATCTTTCGATTTACTTTGGGCACGTTATTTTTTTGCGTTTTTAGGGAAATTGACCGGAGTGCAAGGGGTTAATATGATGATGAGGCTGGTTATTGAAAGCTTAGCGATATGTCTTCATACAACTGCTGCAGATGATGAGGATGGTGAAAGGGGTAATACTAACCTAAGGAGTTTGAAGGTTGCAATATAATTTAAGGCTGTTTTGAGTATCTTCATATTATTTTCTACGTTCTTATTTGACACAGTCTAAGATTAACTTTGATCATATTACACATGTTCACTCTTAATGACATATTCTACACACATTTTTGACTTGCAAAGACACATAACAGCATGTAAATTCTTACACATATCCTTATATTATTTCATTCACTTTATTTGACTACCACTGAGTATTTTTCTTTTAATCCTGATGCTTTGTTAAGCATCAAGGGGGGAATATGATAGAAAAATTCCATATTATCCACATTGTTATTGTTATTGATAATGTATTATTACTCTTGAGAAGTATCATGCCTTTTATATGCCATGTTTAATGTTTATATGTGCATCCCATGTAGGATAAGTTCATATATTCTTGGCATGTTTCTGTGAGCAATTATTAGCCTTCAGAGAATTCAGACTGAGGGTCAGTACATGTGTAAAGGATGATCTAAGCTACATTGATAATCTCTTTGACATGCCCTGTTTTGCTTTGGGTCACAGGAATGCACAGGAACTCCTAGCTTGTGTAGATTAGGTTTATGGACACCCTGTCTCCAGAATGTCTGTGATGTTTCTTCATTTGCTCATCACCCAGGATAAGCTCTCATACAGTATGTCATGCTGACTTGCTTATCAGAACTCTTTCTCTCTCCCTTCCTCCTCTTACCTCTCCCCCCTTTTTTTTTACCTATATATACCAAACCTAAAGAATGTACCTTCAGAGATTTGATGTGTGTGCTGAAGGCCATGCTTTGTAATCTCTCCCTCAAAAATGGCCATTTGAGGTTAAATTTGAACTGAAACTTTTCTTTTATCTATTTTTATAATAAATGTACCTAAATCCAGTATCAAGCCTGACTTTTTGACTTTGAATAATTTAAACTCAAAATTATTCTAACATATGCATAGTATAATACTATATTGAATGGTGTTGGACCCCAGGAAGAATAGTTGCAGCTTTATGTTGCAGCTAATGGGGATCCTAATAATAAACTAAACCTCCCATCTTTTAAGGTGAAACAACCATTATTTGAGGATCCACTCAAGAGTTCTTATCAAAGTTGAAATATAGTTCCAAACTTAAAACTTCTGCAAATGTCTAGTAAGTATCATCACTGATATTCTCACTCAACTCTGTGAGAAAAAGAGCACTGCATATTTTTACATTAAGTATTCTGAACCTTTTATCTAGCTTAAGGTCACGCAGCATATCCCAGCTGACATGGGGCAAGAGGTGGGTTACAGCCTAGAGGATAGCAGTCTGTCACAGTGCGGAGATAAATGACCAGTGTCACTCATATTCACACTTCAGCTGTGGCAGAAACCAGGTCACCCAAAGAGGCATGATGACCTTAACGAGGAAGGTCCGACAGTATATGCACACAATATTAATACAGCAGTACTAAGATGCACATTTCTGTTTAATAATATGAAGTGACTGAAGCAAAACTCGCTAGCTTTAAATGACTTTATAGTAATATACAACAAATGTTTCAGAATGAAAAACATGTCACAAATACAACGCAACAATCTAGGTGGGTGTAGGAGATTTCCCTTTGGTTTGATCCCATTGAAATACACAAAATATTACAGTTCAAGCTTAATTGACTGGGGCTTATGATAAACAGAAGTATTCTTAAAGGCAAAGATCATATATGATTGTTTGAATAAATGTGTAAAACCCCTCTTGTTAAAGGTCTTGGGGAGGAAGAACTGACTTCTTTTAACCTGCACATTCGCATAACATTCACATGTGCTGCACTTTGACATTTGAGCAGAAATGTGTCTAACAGAATAGAAGTCAGCGCAGACAGAGCTTGTGAAGTAATTTTTAATGCCTTGGGCTAAAAACTCCCCTTTTGTCTCTCTGAGGAATGCACTTGTCAGGATTTTAAGTCAAATGATGAAATTCTCCAAAATACTCATCTCTTAAACTATGAACAATATTGTATGGACAGTACTTATTGCTAAGTTTAAATAAATCATATACTGCATACTTTGAAAATCATCTTTGGTATACAGAAAAGATAAAATACAGTGCTGTGAAAAAAATATTTGTCCAATCCTAATTTTGTGTTTTTTTGCACATTTGTCACACTTAAATGTTTCAGATTTTCAGATTATCAAACAAATTTTAATATTAGACAACGATAACTCGAGTAAATACAAAATGCAGTTTTTAAATAATGATTTCATTTATTAAAGGGAAAAAATGCTATCCAAAGCTACCTGGCCCTGTGTGAAGAAGTAATTGCCCCCTAAACCTAATAACTGATTGTGCCAACCTTGGTGGCAACAACTGAAATCAAGCTTTTGCAATAACTGGCAATGAGCCTTTACATCGCTGTTGAGGAATTTTGGCACACTCTTCTTTGCAGAATTGTTTCAATTCTTCCTCATTGGAGGGTTGAGCTTGAGGTCATGAACTGATGGCCAGACATTCTCCTTCAGGATTTTCTGGTAGAGAGTCAGAATTCATGGTTCCATCAATTACCAAAATCCAGCTGTCCAAAAACGGTGAATGATTTTAGACCAGTTGCTTTGACTTCAATTCTAATGAAAATTTTTGAAAAACTGGTCAGATTTGAGGTCCTAAAGCAGACTGAGCAAGCATTGAATCCTTTGCAGTTTGCCTATAGGCCTCACAGAGGAGTGGAGGATGCCACTGTCACTCTGTTTAACATGCTTTTTAAACATCTGAATTTTAATGGGACACACGCCAGTCTTTTATTTGTAGACTTTTCTTCCGCTTTTAATACAATCCAACCTCATATATTAGTTGAAAGGCTCCTGCAACAATTTGACTTGAGTAATAATCTGGTGGGTTGGATTCTGGATTTCTTAACCAACAGGACACAGAGAGTAAGGGTCAATGGTACATTGTCTGACCAAAAGTGTTCTTCTACTGGCTCTCCTCAGGGGTGTGTGTTGTCACCACTACTCTTCATCCTGTACACAAACATGTGTCGAAGCAGACATGACAAGAGACACATTATAAAGTATGCTGATGATTCAGTTGTTGTCAGTCTCCTTCAGGATGGTGAGAGTGGCCACGGCCCAGTAGTTGATGATTTTGTTCACTGGTGTGAGGATTCCTACCTGCAGCTGAATACGACAAAAACTAAAGATGTGATTATTGACTTTAGGAGGAAAACTCCCAGGCACAAAGTCACTGTACTAAAAGGCCAGACCACTGAATGTGTGCAATCTTACAGATATCTTGGGACGATTATTGATAGTAATTTAAACTTTGAAGAGAACTGTGAAAGGGTGTGCAAAAAGGGTCAGCAACATTTGTATTGTTTAAGGAAACTTGCACACTTCCAAATTGACCGAACCATAATGACAATGTTTTATCGGGCTTTTATTGAATCTGTTTTATCCTTTTCTTTAGTGTCATGGTTTGGTCAGATAAAACTGAAACAGAGGAAATCCTTGGATCAGGTAGTTAGATGGGCCAGTCGCTTGCTTGGTGAGTCACAGCTGAGCCTGACATCCCTGTACACCAGACAGGTACAGAGGATTGCTACCTCCATTTTAAATGATGACTCCCACCCTTTGCACTGCCACTTTCAGCTTCTTCCCTCCAGACGGAGGTTTGTTGTCCCATAATGTAAAACCCAGCGCTACAAAAACAGCTTTGTTCCTGCTGCTGTCAAAGAGTTGAACAAGATGTAACAATATATTGCACATAATTCAGTTATCTATTTATTCATTTTTATTTTATATTTACTTATTTTTGTAGGTTTTTTTATTTGGGTTCTAAATCTTTTATTGGGTTTTAGACTTTTTTGAGTTTTTAATCTCTTTGACTAGTTTTTAACATTTTAATATGACCCTTCTCTTATCTCTTTGTTTTTTCTCTTATCTCTGTCATATGTCCTGATTGGTGGAGCCTTGAGTACTTTTATCATATTTATAGTCAGCTTCATGTGTGCCTATGTTTGTGTTCATGTTGAATGTAATTGTGGTTTGTAAATATGGATGTCACCTGACTGAAAAACAAATCTACCTACGGGTACAAATAAAACAACCTGAACCTGACCCTGAACCTGAATTACGGCAAGCCGTCCAGGTCCAGCAGCAGCAAAGCAGCCCCAGACCATCACACTACCACCATGTTCGACTGTTGGTATGTTGTATGTATGTAACATGATGCATGCCTTCCAACAAGTTCAACATTTGTCTCGTCAGTCCACAGAATATTTTCCCAAACGTCTTGGGGGTGATCAAGACGTTGTTTGGCAAATGTGAGACAAGCCTTTGTGTTGTTTTTGGTCAGCAGTGGTTTTCACCTTGACATTCTCCCATGGATGCCATTTTTGTCCAGTTTCTTTCTTATTGTTGAATCATGGACCAGTGTCCAAACTGAGGCAAGTGAGGCTTGTGGTACTGTAGATCTTGTTCTGGGTTTTGTTTCTCATCTCTTTTTGAATGTCTTTAGATTGCAGCATGGTGTGTTGCTTTTTTAGATCTTTTAGCCTGCTTCGAGTTGAAGACGAAGGCCAATCGCTTGTGAAAAAAAAAAAAAAATGTCGACCAACGGGATATGCGCTGTTTTTATGTTGCAACGAAGGAGATCTTTGGCCCCACCAGATCATCTGTGGGCAGCCTAAAAGATGCAAATGGCTCCACCATAATCACAGACACCAAGGGGATCCTTGACCGTTGGAAGTCCAAGAGTCTATTAAATAGTCACTTTTGCACCCCTAGTGATCTCCTCTGCAAGACCCCACAACACCCCACTCGCGAGTGGATGTCTACACCACCTTCACAACATGAGCTAAATAAAGCTATAAAGCACATAAAGACAGGCAAAGCACCAGGACCAGATAACATCCCGCTGGAGTTCTATCTTCATGGAGGTCCCGAGGTGAAAAACTATTTAATGCGGCTTCTACTTAAAATATGGGAAACCAAGATTCAATTCAATTCAATTCAACTTTATTTATATAGCGCCATTTCACAACAACATTCATCTCATAGCACTATCAACTGTAGGGGGGAACCCCCACAGTTGCAGAAAGACCCCAGCAATCAGGCGATCCCCTGTGAGCGAGCACTTGGCGACGGTGGAGAGGAAAAACTCCCTTTTAACAGGAAGAAACCTCCAGCAGAACCAGGCTCAGGGAGGGGCAGTCATCTGCTGCGACTGGCTGGGGGGTGAGGGGATAGAGAAGAAGAAAAGAACAGACATGTAGAGAGCAAACAGCACGATGGGGACTCAATCTATGGGAGAGAACAAACAAATGTTAATGACCAGCAAAAAAAATATTTCATAGAGAGTGAGGAAAGGAGTGAGGCCCAGTGCATTACTGGAGGTCCCCCGGCTGACTAAACCTATTAGCAGCATAACTAAGGGAGGGTTCAGAAACACATGATCCCTCCCTAATTGTAGGCTATATCAAAAAGGTAGGTTTTAGCCCTATTCTTAAAAACAGAGATCGAGTCTGACTCCCGAATCCAGATTGGCAGCTGGTTCCACAGGAGAGGAGCTTGATAACTGAAGGCTCTGCCTCCCATTGTACTGTTGGAGATTCTAGGTATTACAAGTAATCCTGCATTTTGGGAGCGTAGTGCTCTGTTAGGATAATACGGTAGTATTGTGGCGGTTCGTTTTAACCCCACAACAGACTAAGGACACTCAGCCCTCTTTTCTCTGTTTTCCTGCTGCACTTCTGAGATGCAATGTGCCATTCATGTATTTGTGATGCAAACATGCATGTGTTGTGATGTAATGCGCCATTCTGTATAGTGTGCATATGGCTTGTCCTTACTGTGCTTTTTCTGAGCATCTTACATATGTAGATGTGCTTTGGTGTATTAATGTCTACAGGTAGACGAGTTTCTTCTGTCTCACCCCTGGATGTTAATTATTGCCTTTCATCCATTGTACTCATGCGTCCTGTCCTTACTGTGACCTTGAGACTCAGATCAATATGTAGATGTGCTTGTTAGCCTCTTTGTCTTGCACCTAGAGCGAGGTCTAGCTAATCTGCCCATTGTGATGTATGTCTTACAAATGCAAATACCTCCTGCCTGTTCTGTTATACCTTTGATCATTCTAACTGTGGGGTATGTCCCTTTCATGTATTGTTATGGTCAAGTATTTAAGGCGCAACTCTGTAACGCAATCTCTCTCTCTCTCTCACTCTGATCCTGCAACTGGTAGACACACACGTGTCCGCCTCTCTTCTTCTTCACTGAGAGCCTGAGGAATTCGGCTTCAGCCTGCTCACACTATGGGCTGAAGCCGAGTTCCCGTGACGGCGGTATGATTAATAAAACCTGCTTAAAACCACAGCATCGCTGCTTATTTTTGCATGCCGCCGCACTGGTGACCCCTCGAACACGCACACGTTTTGTGCGAATGCAACCTTCCAAGCTGGACAGCCGCACAGCTGCGCTTGTGACCCCTTGAAGACGCACACGTTTTGTGCGACGCAGCCTTCGGATTTGGATGGCCACGCCGGCGAACCGACGCTGAAAAAAACGAGCGGCCAGCGAACGCAACACCCGGGCATGAATGCTCCGTCGCAGCGGCCTACTGGTCCGCCCTCCCTGCGGCTTCAGGGAGACTTCGACGCGGAGCCAACACAGGCGAGCCGTTCTCCGGACATCACTCACGACCGGGTAAACTGCAGAAAACGTCATGGCGCGACCCTCGCCTGAGATCGGGACGTCCACGCTGGACCGGCCGCTCTCACTGAGAGCGCACGCACCTCGTCCTCTCTCCACGACGGCAACCTCCAGGGCTGACGGGGAGCGCAGCGCGTGGAACTGAACGCACCATGGCCGCACGAGCGACAACGATCGTCTCCTCCCTCTCACCGCTCCAACACAGCTGCACGAGCCCGGGGCACAAAGATCGTCTATTGCCTCGCACCGCTCCAACGCGTCTCCACGAGCCCGAGGGACGGAGATCGTCTACTTCCTCACACCGCTCCAACGCAGCTGCATGAGCCTGAGGAACAAAAGATCGTCTATTCCCTCCCGCCGCTCCAACGCATCTGCACGGGCCTGAGGGACTAAAGATCGTCTATTTCCTCTCACCGCTCCAACGCACCATGGCCAATCTACAGCAACAGCTCAACCTGGATTTTATCGCCGCCGTCTGCGCCGATTTCCACCAAGTTTCTGCACCCTGACTCGCCACTCCAGCGGCCCACCCACGCCACGGAACCCCCGCGCACGCTCGGGGAGTTACAAGGACGGCGCATTACGCACGGGACAGGTAACGGCTCCACAGACTGCCTTCCTCCTTCGCCGCTGCCTTTCAGGGCTGCTTGCTCACCTGAGGCACGCATGCAGCATGATCGAAGGATTTATTAACAGTCTCAGCCACGCCAGAGACCGCCATCATCCTCCGCCGCTGCTCACAGGACCTTCAGGGCTGCTCGTTCACCTGAAGCAAGCACGCAGCTCGCCACTGGATTTTTTTAATGGTCTTAACCACGGCACAAAGGGATTTCAGCCGTCAGCTGCTCCCGGGAGTTTTGGGGTTGCTTCGGCACCTGAAGCCAACAGTCCCTCTGCTTTGTTTACTTTTTTTTTTTTTTCTCTTGCAGCCGCTCCTGCTTTTCTTCATGGCCACGAGAGGAGTCAGAGACTAGTTTTTCTTCTTGTGATCTCCGCACGTGCAACGGGACAACCCCTCGACGTCACGGAGCAGCAAGCCATTTTTGTGCGGCTCAGGACGATTTCACAGCTCCTGCCGGCACTTACTATCCCTCCCCTCCCTCCCCCTCCGCCTGCAGCGAGCTTCTCCCACAGCTCGCTCACACAGATGGATTATCGAGGTCGCAGCCCCCTGCCGCGTCCTCTGGGGGGGAGCGTGTGGCGGTTCGTTTTAACCCCACAACAGACTAAGGACACTCAGCCCTCTTTTCTCTGTTTTCCTGCTGCACTTCTGAGATGCAATGTGCCATTCATGTATTTGTGATGCAAACATGCATGTGTTGTGATGTAATGCGCCATTCTGTATAGTGTGCATATGGCTTGTCCTTACTGTGCTTTTTCTGAGCATCTTACATATGTAGATGTGCTTTGGTGTATTAATGTCTACAGGTAGACGAGTTTCTTCTGTCTCACCCCTGGATGTTAATTATTGCCTTTCATCCATTGTACTCATGCGTCCTGTCCTTACTGTGACCTAGATACTCAGATCAATATGTAGATGTGCTTGTTAGCCTCTTTGTCTTGCACCTAGAGCGAGGTCTAGCTAATCTGCCCATTGTGATGTATGTCTTACAAATGCAAATACCTCCTGCCTGTTCTGTTATACCTTTGATCATTCTAACTGTGGGGTATGTCCCTTTCATGTATTGTTATGGTCAAGTATTTAAGGCGCAACTCTGTAACGCAATCTCTCTCTCTCTCTCACTCTGATCCTGCAACTGGTAGACACACACGTGTCCGCCTCTCTTCTTCTTCACCGAGAGCCTGAGGAATTCGGCTTCAGCCTGCTCACGCTATGGGCTGGAGCCAAGTTCCCGTGACGGCGGTATGATTAATAAAACCTGCTTAAAACCACAGCATCGCTGCTTATTTTTTTCATGCCACTGCAGTATCAGATCTTTTAAATAAAAAGGAGCCTGATTGTTTAGAGCTTTGTAAGTAAGAAGAAGGATTTTTAAACTTAATTCTAAACTCTATGGGAAGCCAATGAAGGGAGGCCAGAACCGGAGAGATATGATCTCTCTTTCTAGTACCTGTTAAAACTCTTGCTGCAGCATTTTGGATCAGCTGAAGACTTTTTAAAGATGTTTTAGGACAGCCTGATAATAAAGAATTACAATAATCTAATCTCGAGCTAACAAAAGCGTGGATCAGCTTCTCAGAATCACTCTGAGACAAGATGCTCCTAATCTTGGCAATATTACGCAAATGATAGAAGGCAGTCTTAGAAACAAATTTAATATGTGAATTGAAGGACAAATCCTGATCAAAAATAACTCCAAGGTTCCTCACAGAGCTATTAAGAGAAAGAGTAACTGCATCCAAACTGAAAGTTTGATTTGGAAAGGAATTTCTAAGGTTTTTTGGACCAACAAGAATGACTTCAGTCTTATCTGAATTTAATAGCAGGAAATTACAAGTCATCCAAGCTTTGATTTCCTTAGATGTTACCAAGTGACTTTAAAAATGCAAATATAGTCACCATTTTCAAGAAGGGAGATAGAGAGAACTGCAGTAACTATAGTGGCATCTTACTGCTGAGCATTGCAAGCAAGATCTTTGCTCGTATTCTTCTCAACCGTCTTCTTGTAGTAGCCGAGGATGTACTTCCTGAGTCCCAATGTGGCTTTAGACCCTCTCGTGGTACAGTAGATATGATATTCTGTGCTTGACAACTCCAGGAAAAGAGCCAAGAACAACAACAACCACTTATGTTCATCTTCTGGGACCTCAAGAAGGCCTTTGATCGAGTCCCTCGCCCTGCTATGTGGGCTGTTCTTGCTCGTTTTGGATGTCCAGATGATTTCATCGCTCTCGTTCGCGCTCTCCACGATGGCATGGTTGGTAGGGTTTGCCACCAGAATACCCTCTCAGACCCTTTTCCAATCACTAGTGGTCTCAAGCAAGGATGCGTCCTTGCTCCAACCTGCTTTTCGTTGTATATGGCTGCAATGCTAAATGAAATACCACCAACAACCCCTGGTATCAATCTGCGATACCGCTTGGATGGGGGGCTTTTTAATCTTGCTCGCTTTCACGCGAAATCCAAAACCTCAGTCACCAGTGTTCATGAATTGCAGTTTGCAGACGATAATGCCACACCAGCTCAGACTGTTGATGACCTCCAGAGGATAGCTACCATTTATAATGACTCTTATGAGCATTTTGGAATGGAAGTTAACACTGACAAAACCAAAATCATCAACCAACCAGCACCTGGTCAAACTTCTTCAAGGGTCAACCTTAAGATTAATGGAAATCCTGTCGATGAAGTGGAGCATTTCTCTTACCTTGGTAGCATCCTCTCAAAAATACCAACTTGTGCAAAGGACATCGAAAACCGCATAAAAGCTGCACACTCCGCATATGGACGCCTTTGTCATGGAGTCTTCAATAATCATGCAATAACCATCCGCACCAAAATCATGGTTTTTCGGGCCGTTGTTCTTTCCACCCTTCTTTACGCCTGTGAAGCCTGGACCTTGTATTGTTGCGATATCAAGCACCTTGAGAACTTCCAACAGAAAAAGCTCAGACAAATACTTGGTATTTGTTGGGAGGATCGACTTTCAAACAATGAGATAATCAAGCGTGCTCTGCTGCCTAGTGTGGAAGCTACCATCTTGCAGCACCGCCTTCGATGGACAGGACATGTCGTACGGATGGACCCCACCAGACTACCACGAATCATGCTCCAGGGGGAGCTTGAGACAGGAAAAAGACCACATGGTAGGCCAAAACTGTGCTACAAGGACCAGCTAAAATGTTCCCTGAAGCAAGCCAACATAGACAAAAGATCTTGGGAACAACTTGCCACCGACAGAGCAGCCTGGAGAAGAAGAACTTGGGAAGGCACAGACTCACTTGAGAGGCATAGAAAACAACAGGATGATGATAAACACAAACGAAGACAAGAAAAACAAAACCAACCACGTCCCCCACCCACAATAAAATGTGACTTCTGCCCACGACAGTTCTATCATAGGCTGGGCCTTCAGAGCCACATCTGCCATCGACATCGATCACAGATGGCAACGTCCTGAAAACTAAGACGAAACCAATGCTCGGACACGAGCTGGAGCCAACAACGACAAGCCTGCTTCACTTTGTCAGACAGGTTTTATTTAAGTGCCTGGGTGTGGCTAGTGAATATGAATTCATATTTGCAAAAAAAAAAAAAAGTGGTTAATCACAGTTAATTCATGATGTAACAAGGGGGGTAATTACTTTTCCACACAGGACTAAGTTTGGAAAGCTTTTTTCCCTTAATAATTGAAATTGTCATTTAAAAACTGCATTTTGTATTTACTCGAGTTTCACAAGGATATCTTTACACAAATTCCCGTCTATGTTCAACTGGTCAGACAGATGTGGTCTTAGTGACTAACTCAGAATGGTTGCTATAAATGCTAAATCACATCAAATCTGCACAGACAGCTATATTACTTTTTCCTAAATGGAATTTGTAAACTAGGTCAAGAGACGACATGCACAAATAGAAGCTATGATTATTGAAACCTCATTTTGAAGGAGCTACACTAGTCACAGATTTTCATCTAAATTAACTGTGTGTAGCACATAAAAAGTTGTAACATGCTTCCTTCTAGTAAAAAGACACTACCCATCAAGTAAATACCCTGTAACTTTGAAGCATGTGCGTCTCCATGCATGGGGGGCGGGGGGGGGGGGGGTCCAAAGAAATTAAAGGGCCTATATCATGCAAAATCGACTTTGAGCTTTTAAGCATGTTATAATGTTAATTCCTCACCAAAAACACCCCAAAGTGGTATTTTGCTCCATTCACGCATCTCTGAGTATTCTTCCTCAACCCTGCTCTCTGAGCTGCTGCTCCGCCCTGTCCCTGATAATAATGGGTCCCCACGTTCATACGTATGAACATGGGTGAGCCGCCCACTTCAGGAAGTGCCTGTGCTGCCAGCACCGCCCCCAGGCTAACGCACACACCCACTTTCTCCGCGCAGCTAACAGAGCGGTGATCGGCAAAACTCTTTCACTTTAGCATTGACGCTGTGAAGAAGTAGTTCCTCTCGCACCTAATCTGCTCAGTGACAACAACTGTTTGCTTTTTTACGTAAGACAATGTTTCTAAGTGGCGTAAATGTGTCTTTGGCTGTGAGAGATTTAGGAGTTTGTTCAGCCTTCCTAAAGAAGAGCCTACTCGTCAGAAATGGTTGGAGTTTATTTTCGGGAGCACGCGTCAAACCAGCCAGCAACTTTTTGTCTGTGACCGCCATTTCACAGATGACTGCTTGGTGAACCTTGGCCTGTATCAAAGTGGATTGTCCGGAAGACTAAACCTTAGAACTGGCACAGTGCCCACAATCAAACCCGATGGAGAGGCCCGACCTGTAAGTACATTAAACAGCTAACTAAAATTATACAATACAAACGTCTGTGTAATACACTAACTAATGCTACATTTTCACGCACATTGTGCCACGCGTATTTTTTGTTTCTTGTTATACGCATTACTATGTGCATGCATGAGTACAGCATAAATGTTTTATGAAGGATGTCCCTTGATTTTTTTTTCCCTGTGAGTCAACTTTTATCATGATGGGTACTCATTGTGAAGTTCAGTATTACCCAACTTCAGCGCGTTTTCTTGCTGTGCTAATACAGTACGACTCAGGTGTTACGTCATGGAATGGGCGGCAGCCACAAGAAGGAGAGGCGGAACCTCAGAGATCGAGGCATCTTACTTCCGGGTTGGAAAAGTAGCTCGCGAAAATAACTCATTTCATAAGAAATTCATTCTCCAGTGTACCAAAGGTAATATACTCTCACATACATGCATATAGTTTACTCTGAAAGGCTTAAAATAGCATGATATAGGCCCTTTAATAAGCAAAAAATAATTAGCAAAATTCTCAGAAAAATAGATAGTACATAACAATTATCAGTAAATGATCAATAATGTAGAGAAAAATATAGATGAAACCCCTTGTTAATGAAATTACAACATTCAATAGGAGAAGTTAAAATTTACATCAATAAATTTTCAGATATTTAAGAAAATATTTGCAGATTATTGTAAAAAGAAATATCATGTTTATAAGAAACAAGGTAACACGGTGGCGCAGTGGTTAGCACTGCGGCAGCACAGTTTACCCTTGGCCGGGGGATTGTGGGGATCGTGGGATCGTGGGTTCGATCCCAGCCCCCGACCAACAGTGATCTGTGTGGAGTTTGCATGTTCTCCCCGTGTTGCGTGGGTTTACTCCGGGATTTCTCCGGTTTCCTCCCACATGCCAAAAACATGCATGTTAGGTTAATTGGCTGTTCTAAATTGTCCCTAGATATCTGTTTCCTATAGGCCCTTAGAATAGAGGGTTAGTATTAATGAAAGCGCTTTGAGTGGTCTTTGTGACTAGAAAAGCGCTATATAAGTGCAGGTTAGTTAGTTAGTTAGTTAGTAAACTGATAAAGAAGAAGAAAACCATGCAAATTTATGAGAAAAGTTCCAAATGTCTAAGGAAAGTCCAATTTATGCTGAATTTAGGCTTACTGTGGGACTCAATTTAGAATCTACTACAAAGACAATACAGATTCTTACTCAATTAAGAGAACAATGCTTTAGGGAGCTCAAAGCAAAATAATTTGACCTTCCCTGCATAAACTTAGTCTTTTCAAAACCTTTGCATGGATCTCATTGAGCTAAATAAGAGTGAAGGTAAAAATGTTTAGAAATTATTTACATACTTATTGAATATACAAAGGCTGAGACGCGGGCAGTGAAGATGGCTGCTTAGGTGAGGAGCACCGCAGTGCAGACAGCCTTTTTTTTCTTCTACAAGGGCGTTTTTCTCTTGTTTCCTCAGCTGAAATTATTATCACTACTATACTTTACATTGAGACTGGATTTGTGGAGAACAGGATTAGTATGCCAACGCAACAGCAGAAAATTAATCTTCGCCCCAAAGCCGGTGCTAGCAAGGAAAATCTGGCTAGAGCTGGTGATACCACATCGAGCCCTCCTCCCTCTCCGCCACCTTCAACAGGTGCAGGTGTTGCCAAAGACCAAATGGCGGAGGACATCTCTAAGATCTTTGCACTGTTGAAGGAAATATCGGAGAGGCAAGACGCCAAACTCAACTCTATTGAGGCGTCAATGAGGGCGGTGGACACCAAGCTAACGGAATTAGCTACCCGGCTGGGAGATGTGGAGTCTCGCATCGCTTTTCTTGAGGATGCTAATACAGCTCTGGATGCTAATCCCCCCGCAACCCAGACGCAGGAAGAAGATTTACTTTTGAAGCTGGACGATTTAGAAAATAGATCACGCCGAAACAATCTACGCTTTGTCGGCTTTCCAGAAAATTGTGAAAAATCAGATGCCCTTACCTTCATGCGCAAAGCTATCCCACATCTGCTGAAAATGGAGTTCCCTGGAGGGCTGGAAATTGACCGTGCGCATCGGAGCCTCGCTGGACGCAGACCTGACGGGCAGCCGCCCAGGGCTATCCTGATTTGACTTCTGCGCTTCCAGGATAGGGAGCGTATTGTGGAGGCAGCACGCAGGATGGGAAAGCTGGATTGGAATGGTCATCACATCATGATTTTCCCGGATTATTCCAGACGAGTATCCGAGATGAGAGCGGCGTTCAAGCAGTGTAAACACCTGCTGCACCAGAAGAAGATTGCATTCTCTCTCAGGTATCCTGCAGTTCTCGTTGTGAAGTTGGCAAGTGGTAAACAGGAGTTCACTGACCCTAAAAAAGCATTGAACCTGATTCTTTCACTACCGTGAGACATTGATGAACAATGGTATGAATATATGCTATATGTTTATTTGTTATATATTTTTGACTGAGGATTTGATGCAGTATTAATGTAAGGTTCCTTTTTTTTGCCCACGCTATATTGTTTATAGGCATGAGGCTGCTGCGATGTTGCGGCTCTCCCTAAGTTTGTTGCACTGTTCACAGTCACGGTCCTAGAGTTTTTTATTTTCTTTTTTTTGGTTGGTGCGGTTTTTGTGCACCGATGGGTGACATTGGTTTCAGGTCACCGATTATGTTACTTTATGATTATGTGGTTTTCGTTTTTTTTTTTTTTTGTATTTTTAATTTTTATTGTGTTTGTCTTTTGCCCAGTGAGGGGGTTTTTGGTGGAGAATTGCTGGATATTTTGGATGGTAATATGTACCGTTTATGATGTCGGCTAATTGTCAGAGCTTTCTTAACCTCATTACTTGGAATGTTAAAGGCCTTAACCACCCAATTAAGAGGAAAAATTTTTTGGCGTTTATTAAATCAAAAAAAGTGGATGTAGCGTTGCTTCAAGAGACCCACCTCACTAAAACAGAATCTAAAAAACTCTGTCGGGACTGGGTGGGCCATGGGTTTGCATCTTGTGGTAATAGCCAGAGCAGGGGGGTGGCAATCCTTATTCATAAACATTTGCAGTTCAAGTGTCTAAAAGAGGTTAGTGATGATGATGGACAACTCCTTATAATTCTTATAGAAATTCAGGGCCATAGGATGATACTCGCTAATGTTTATGCACCAAATATAGTTGATTGTGCATTTTTCGCACAATTGGAACACGTTCTAAGCGAAATGGGTAATTATCCCATTTTAGTAGGCGGGGATTTTAATCAGGTCATGGACAACATTTTAGATCGGAGCACCCCCTCACAGCGTTCATCTAAATCTGGCTCTATATTGAAAGATATGTGCAATGCAATTGGTTTGGTAGATGTTTGGCGGCTTTTTAATCCGTCCACAAGGGATTACACTTTTTATTCCACTGTTCATAATGTCTTTTCCAGGATTGATTATTTTTTAATGTCAAAATTTTCTGTTTCTTCTGTAAATTCGAGCTTCATTGGTAGCATAATACTATCAGATCATGCCCCTGTTTTTCTACATATGATCCCGCCTTGTCAGTTGAAAAAAAATTCTAGATGGAGGCTTAATTCAAGCTTTCTTTTTAATCCAGATTTTGTGTCCTCTTTGAAAGCAGAGATCTCCTTATATCTTGAGACAAACTGGGATTCTGCTCCCTCTGCCAGGGTTGCTTGGGAGGCCTTTAAGGCATTTATTAGGGGACATATTATTCAATATGCATCTTTTAAAAAGAAAACTAACATTGCTAAACAGATTGATTTGGAGAGGAGAATAGCTATATTAGAGACCTCATTCAAACAAGACACAAATTTAGTAAATTTGTCACCCCTTCTGAAGCTTAAGTATGAGCTGAATTCAATTCTAACACAAAAAGTTGAATTTTCCCTATTTCGTCTTAGGCACAAACAATTTGAGGAGGGGGATAAAGCTGGCAAAATGCTGGCTAGATATATTAAAATGAAAGAAGCTCAGTGTACTATATCTGCTATTAGGACACAGGATGGTACTCTGGTGTCAGACTTAAATGAAATTAATGGTGCTTTCAGAGAATTTTACACCTCGCTTTATTCTTCTGAAATGGAGGCTGGATCTCAAGAGATCTATGCATTTTTATCATCCCTATCTTTGCCCTCCTTAACGAAGGAACAAATAGACTTACTTGACGCCCCAATTACTAAAGAGGAAATTGTGAAAGTGATTAAGAGCTTCCCGACTGGAAAGGCACCGGGCCCTGACGGATTCACTGCAGAATTTTACAGGGCCTGTGTTGATGAGCTTTCTCCTTTACTTTTAGAAATGTTTGCGGAATCTTTTGAACAAGGCCGTTTGCCCCCTTCTTTAACAGAGGCTTTCATTTCGCTTATTTTAAAAAGCAATAAAGATCCGTTAGAATGTAAGAATTATAGACCAATTAGTCTTATAAACTGTGACTGTAAAATTCTCTCCAAAATTTTGGCATTAAGATTAGATAAAGTAATGATATCTCTTATAAATCCTGATCAGGTGGGTTTTATTCGTTCCAGGGGTGCGGCAGACAATATTAGGCGATTTATTGATATCATATGGTTAGTTCAAAATGATCCCTCACTTGCACACCTCTCTCCAGTGGCAGCCCTCTCCCTGGATGCTGAAAAAGCATTTGACAGAGTTGAGTGGCAGTATCTCTTTGCAACTCTAGAGACTTTTGGTTTTGGTTCAAAGTTTCTTTCTTGGATTAAATTACTATATAATGAACCTAGAGCTTCAGTGATATCAAATCGAGTTACATCACAATCTTTTAGACTTTATAGGGGTACGCGCCAGGGCTCCCCTTTAAGTCCCCTGCTTTTTGCTTTGGCATTAGAACCATTAGCTGTTGCTATCCACAAAGACGGCAATTTTCCAGGTATTCAGGTCCATGGCAGTACCCATAAGATAATGTTGTATGCTGATGATGCATTGGTACTGATTACACAACCTCAAAAATCAATTCCAGCTCTCCTTAAAATTATTAACCAATTTTCACGTTTGTCTGGTTATAGAGTTAACTGGATAAAATCAGAAATTCTCCCTCTAACATCTTATTGCCCTAAAACACTGTTTACATTTGGTCAAAATATAGGCTTCTCTTGGCCAAAATTAGGAATTAAATATCTTGGCATCCTGTTTCCTCACATTTTATCAGATCTGATTCAGATTAATTTTGAACCCTTGCTTGAAAAATTTAAAATAGACATAGAAAGGTGGTCACCTCTTTTTTTGTCTCTCTGGGGCAAGGTCAATGTTATTAAGATGATTTGTGCACCCCGATTTAATTACCTTCTGCAATCTCTTCCTCTTAGGATCCCAGTTGGTTATTTTCGACAATTTGATAGGTTGTGCAATAAGTTTTTATGGAATGGTAAGCGCCCTAGATTAAAGTTGAAAAGATTGCACAAGTCTATAGATTCAGGAGGTTTGGGGGTCCCAAATTTGGTTTTATATCATTACGCTTTTAGTCTTAGACATTTGATTCATTGGGCTCTCCCCCCTGAGAGAGCTCCCCCTTGGTTTTATTTGGAGAGTTATTTGAGCAGCCTTCTTCCCCTAGTACATCTAATCACAATTAAACTGTTTCCTGAATTTCAGTCGCATCCTATTATATCCTTTTTACAATACGTTTGGAAGAGAGTTGCTTCTATACTAGAGTTTAGCTCTCATCTTCATTCTATGGCTTCTATTTGGCTTAACCCAAGTCTCCATATTGGAAAATCCCCATTTATGTGGAAAATCTGGGTGAAAAAGGACATCTTGATGTTAAAAGATCTATATGAAGGGGGAGCTCTCAAATCATTTGATGTTCTACGGGCACAGTATGGACTACCACAGAATCAGTTTTGGAAATATCTACAACTTCGACATCTGCTGTGTCAAGTCTTTGGATCTACAACTACCCCTCCTCCTGATGTAGATTGGCTCATCCAGGCTTTGAGTTCCTGTGGCAAAAGATCTAAGGCCTCAAATTTCTATTTAATGCTCCTTAAGAGCTCAAATAAAGACTCTACATTCCTTAAACACGTATGGGAAAAAGATCTGAATTCACAATTTACTGATGTTGAATGGGCAAATATTTTAAAGAATGGGAAGAAAGTGTCTAGGGAATTGAAAACCAGACTTGTTCAATTTAAAATTTTGAATCGATTTCACTGGACACCTCGTAAAATGTTGAGAGCGAATCTCACTCACTCTTCAAGCTGCTGGAGATGTCTACAGGGGGAGGGGACATTAATCCATATGATCTGGAGTTGTTCGGTAATACAGGACTTTTGGTTGCAGATCCATAGACATATTATGACAATTGTTAAGCAAGATAAGATAAGATAAGATAAGATAAGCCTTTATTAGTCCCACAACGGGGAAATTCCAGGATTGCAACAGCACAGGGATAGCAACACTCAGAGCAACAATCAGAAGGCAAGAAAAAAAACAAGCAAGCAAGAGCAGCTAATATACATATGTACATATTACTATAAAATATATATATACACACACACACACACACACACAGACACACAGTGCAGAGCATTGTAGCTGGATGGAATAAATATATGAATATATGAACACACAGTGCAGAGCATTGTAGCTAGATGGAATAAATATGTAAATATATAAACACCCACAGTACGGAGCATTGCAGCTAGGTGGAATAAATATGCAAGTATATAAACACACACAGTGCGGAGCAATGTAGCTAGATGGAATAATATGTAGATATATAAAAACACAGTGCGGAGCATTGTAGCTAGATGGAATAAATATATAGATATATAAATATAAACACACCCAGTGCTGAGCATTGTAGCTAGATGGAATAAATATATAGATATATAAATATAAACACACCCAGTGCAGAGCATTGTAGCTAGATGGAATAAATATATAGATATATAAATATAAACACACACAGTGCAGAGCATTGTTGCTAGGTGGGATGAAACAGCATAACTGTCTATTTAGTTATCCTACATGGTATGATTATGTGCCCATACATATTCTCACCCTCCATAGCGACCGGTATGTTCCTAGTTGTATGCCGGAGAGGACCATTGTGTAAGTCTATTGCATATTTTGCATTCAAAAAAAAAACTATTAGTTTGTTACGTCTTTTTGCTATCTCTGCGAGCAGCCCTGCTTAGGTTGTACAGTCTGACAGCCGTTGGTAGGAAGGACCTACGAAACCTCTCGGTTGTGCACCTGGGATGATGTAGTCTGCTGCTAAATGAGCTCCTCAGTGCATCCAGTATGTCCTGCATAGGGTGGAACTCGGACTCCAGCAGAGATGACAGTTTAGCCACCGTCCTTCTCTCTCCTATCTCCTCCATCGGATCAAGGCGTTGCCCCAGGACAGAGCTAGCTTTCTTAATCAGTTTGTTCAGTCTCTTCCTATCGGCTGCAGTAATGCCACTGCCCCAGCAGACCACTCCAAAAGTGATGGCTGATGCCACCACCGTGTCATAGAATGACTTCAGCAGCGCCCCTTGTACACCAAAAGACCTGAGTCTCCTCAGCAGGAACAGCCTGCGCTGTCCCTTCTTGTAGAGTGCGTCAGTATTGTGTGACCAGAAGAAGTGGCAAGAAGTGCCATTTACTCAGAGACTTTTTGTCCTTGGGGATCCATCAATGATTCAGGACCCAATCTCTGATGCCGAGTGGATCCAGACTGCTTTGATGCTGGGCCGAAAGTTGATCACTTTTTACTGGAAATCTTCCTCTGCCCCACCCGTAGCTCAATGGCTCAGGGAGTTGGGCAAGCTTGCTGCACTAGAACGCCTTTCATATAAGCTTCTGGACAGGATGGACAGCTTCTATAATAAGTGGGGATCCTATCTTACCTTTATAGGTGTAGTAGATTAAGCTAATCATCTTAAGAGTATTAGGGTGGAAATGGAATGTTTTATCCTCTCACTGGGTATACTTGTTTTTTTTTCTTTTTTTTTTTCTTTGTTTTTTTTTTGTGTTTGTTTGTCTCTGTTTTATTTTCTAAATTGAAAACCCAATAGAATTCAAATTACAAAAAGAATATACAAAGGCTTTCCACTGCACTAATCTGAATACTGCTATGGTGACACTGAAACCCTTAACTGAAACAATATCAATGTTTAAAAAATAGCTGAAATGATTTATAATGGAAAACATTTAATGGAATACACTTTGTAAATCAAATCATGTCACATTTAGGTACAAGACCCAAATTATTAGTACCAAACATTTACCTCGGAAACTATTTAGCTTACCATCAACAATCTACAGGATTAGTATAATACACAAATAAGAAAAAAAGGGAAATTGTGAATGGCAAACCCCATTATTGAAGCCATTTAACTTAGGTGATGACGAAGGGTTTCTGGGTGATTACATGCAAAGAATGACAACTGACAGCAATGTTATCCATACTGCTCTTCCCAGAAGGGACCATGTGATGAAGGAACCGTGGGAGGTGCACCCATCTCTTGGGCGAACCAGGGGATCTGGTCATCAAAGGAAACAGGACTGAAATTCCCTGGCAAGGACAGCACAAAGGTTATCCTGCTGACCTAAACAGCCACGGAAAACGAAGGACGTGGCACTTGGGTGCATTTAATGTTTTACCCCACTTGAAACCCTCAACAAGAGACTGTTTAATATACATTGCATACTTATTAAAAAAACAAAACAACAAATGACTGTTTAACTTTCTCTATGCAAGTGTCAGCTGACGGTGCTCCCTGGCGCCCAGCAACGACCTTTGCTATAGAAAAACAGGCTGTTTGTTTATCATGACAAGGGAAAAATACAAGGGAAAGAAAAGTGTGGTTGGTGTTGTTACCTTATCATCCTCATCATTCTCGTAGTAATACTTAATATTATACTGTATATTATATTATACAGTATATTATAATATACTGCACGGTGGCAGCACAGTTTACCCTTGGCCGGGGGATCGTTGGGATCGTGGGTTCGATCCCAGCCCCTGACCAACAGTGATCTGTGTGGAGTTTGCATGTTCTCCCCGTGTTTGCGTGGGTTTACTCCGGGATTTCTCCGGTTCCCTCCCACATGCCAAAAATATGCAGGTTAGGTTAATTGGAGACTCTAAAGTGGCCCTAGGTGTGAATGTGTGTGTGAATGGTTAAGGGATGGCACCGTATCGTGGCTGCTTCATCCATCCAGGTGGTGGATGACCCTCAATTTCCCCTCTGGGGATCAATAAAGTATACTAAATCTAAAAAAAAATCTAAATCTAATATTGGTTATTAAGTTGTTCCATTGCTTATACACTGTAGAGAATTGTTATGTTTACTCCTTAATAACACTAACAGTTGGACAAATTATGTTATTGCTAAAATGATGCAGCTACTACAGGCTGTTTGGGTTCTTAAGAGAGGCTATATACAGAAACTAGAAAAGCACTCGGAGAGCGCAGACCTCCGCCAAGTACCTCAGTTCCCCCTAATACTGGGATTTTCCCCAAATATAATAGTCCTACATTTATTTTATCTATATTTTCAGATTCCTTGACCATCAAAACATACCTTTAGCAATTGGATTCACATTGATATCTTTATTAGTTCAGTAGTTATTGACAAAAATCACTTTTTTGGTAATGGCGGTTTTCTTCTGGATATACTGTAGCTCCATTGCTTTTGAAGATACAACAAACCACACTACTGATTCCTCAGTGTCTTGGCTATATTTTGGTGTTTGTTGTGGCGCCACTCCGGCACTGGTAGAGTTGGTGGCCCACCGGAGTGGTGGCTCAGTTGGTAGAGCATCTGCCCCACACCCGGGAGGCAGGGGTTCAAATCCCGGCCGGGTCATGCCAAAGACCATATAAAAGTGGAACTTCCTGCCGTCCAGCTTGGTGCTCAGCAATAATGGAATGGAGGAGGGAAATTTGTGGTGGTGCCTTGCATGGCAGCGGCCCTTTGATTCTGCACTTGGGGGGTGTGTGATTAACACAGTAGATAGGTAAAACACAATCTCGTTCTACTGTACATGATTGGTTGTACAGTTGAATGACAATAAGGGTGATTTAATTTAATTTTAATGTTTATATCTTAATTTGTTACCTTACAGTGATGAAAATTCCAAAGATCCTCTATTATTTCCTGTTCTGGATCACAGTAGCTGGATTTTTTGCAGGATTGGGATCAGTCTTTGATATTTCATAGAACCTATTGGGATCTTGCCCTGTATTTTTTTGGCAAGTGTCCTGACCATTTATTGTGGAGTTATATGCACATATGTTAAAAGTGGCCCTATCTCGCAATGATAAAGAATCATTTAAAAAATTCCTGGATCCAGACGGTGATCCGGATCACTCCCAAAATCTAATCATTTCTTCCTTGTCCCATTTGGGACTTGACCAGAAAATTTTGTCAAAATCCGTTCATAACTTTTTGAGTTATGTTGGTAACAGGCAGACAAACAAACAAACGAACACCGGTAAAAACATTACCTCCTTGGTGGAGGTAATAACATAGCACACTTCACTTTGAATCACACCTGGCTCAACACATTATTCCACTGATCAGAAACATGATGACACTCCTTACTCTGCGAATGCAAGGTTAATTTCATCAGGGAACTCCTTTTTGAAGTGGTGATGTCCCTTTCCAGCAGCTTAACACTCTCTAAGTGTGCAACGGCTTACAGTGCGTCTCTCCCCTGTACTGCTACCCTGCTTGACCAACGAAGCGAGCAAGTGTTATACCAAGGATCTACATTGTCAAAGGTCATTGAGTCATTGGGCGTATTCGTACCTGGCCAGGTTTATGTACCCCATTTTGGCAACTGACTGTACCCTCATCATGTCGGCAGGGCAGGTGGGCAGGGTGAAGAGAGATGCTTTTCTACCAAATGATGCCATTTTTGAAGCATGAATGCAATTTCAGATGGAAAGTACAGGAGTGAGGTTTTTTGTTCACTGTTTCTTTGAGTGAGGGTGGATACGAATACCTTAGGGATTAAAACACTTAATTATAGGCTACAATTATTTATAAAATTATATCAAAAGATAGAATGGTTCTTGATCGACTAATTGCCACCCGTAGGGGTGTGTGCCCTATTATAGGAGGTTATTGTTGTACTTCTATCCATGAAAATGATGCAAATGGTCATATTAATACCTTGGATACACATAGCTTCATTGCTTTGCAGGCAATGATAACAAAACTGATTAAGTTAGTGTTTCTCTTCATGGAGAAGTCTCATCATGAACTTGGTAATGATTTTTATAACTTCAGATTTTTCTTGTGTGAGTCCTTAATATGATGATGAGGCTGGTTATTGAAAGCTTAGCGATATGTCTTCATACAACTACCTAAATCCAGTATCAAGCCTGATTTTTTGACTTAGAATAATTTTGAGTTTAAATTATTCAAACATATGCATAGTATAATACTGTATTGAATGGTGTTGGACCCCAGGAAGAATAGTTGCAGCTTTATGTTGCAGCTAATGGGGATCCTAATAATAAACTAAACCTCCCATCTTTTAAGGTGAAACAACCATTATTTGTACAAGGGGTGTACAAGGGGCGCTGCTGAAGTCATTCTATGACACGGTGGTGGCATCAGCCATCACTTTTGGAGTGGTCTGCTGGGGCAGTGGCATTACTGCAGCCGATAGGAAGAGACTGAACAAACTGATTAAGAAAGCTAGCTCTGTCCTGGGGCAGCGCCTTGATCCGATGGAGGAGATAGGAGAGAGAAGGACGGTGGCTAAACTGTCATCTCTGCTGGAGTCCGAGTTCCACCCTATGCAGGACATACTGGATGCACTGAGGAGCTCATTTAGCAGCAGACTACATCATCCCAGGTGCACAACCGAGAGGTTTCGTAGGTCCTTCCTACCAACAGCTGTCAGACTGTACAACCTAAGCAGGGCTGCTCGCAGAGATAGCAAAAAGACGTAACAAACTAATAGTTTTTTGAATGCAAAAGATGCAATAGACTTACACAATGGTCCCCTCCGGCATACAACTAGGAACATACCGGTCGCTATGGAGGGTGAGAATATGTATGGGCACATAATCATACCATGTAGGATAACTAAGTAGACGGTTATGCTGTTTCATCCCATCTAGCTACAATGCTCCGCACTGTGTTTTTATATATCTACATATTATTCCATCTAGCTACATTGCTCCGCACTGTGTGTGTTTATATACTTGCATATTTATTCCACCTAGCTGCAATGCTCCGTACTGTGGGTGTTTATATATTTACATATTTATTCCATCTAGCTACAATGCTCTGCACTGTGTGTTCATATACTCATATATTTATTCCATCCAGCTACAATGCTCTGCACTGTGTGTCTGTGTGTGTGTGTATATATTTATTTTATAGTAATATGTACATATGTATATTAGCTGCTCTTGCTTGCTTGTTTTTTTCTTGCCTTCTGATTGTTGCTCTGAGTGTTGCTATCCCTGTGCTGTTGCAATCCTGGAATTTCCCCGTTGTGGGACTAATAAAGGCTTATCTTATCTTATCTTATCTTATCTTATTTGAGGATCCACTCAAGAATTCTTATCAAAGTTGAAATATAGTTCCAAACTTAAAACTTCTGCAAATGTCTGGTAAGTATCATCACTATGATATTCTCACTCAACTCTGTGAGAAAAAGAGCACTGCATATTTTTACATTAAGTTTTCTGAATCTTTTATCTAGCTTAAGGTCATGCAACATATCCCAGCTGACATGGGGCAAGAGGTGGGTTACAGCCTAGAGCAGAGGTGTCAAACTCATTCCACGGAGGGCCAAGACCCTGCAGGTTTTACTTCCACCCAGTGTCTTCAGCAGGTGATTTCACTGATCAGCAATCAGTGGGAAGAAATTCAGTGAAATCACCTGTTGAGGACACTGGGTGGAAGTAAAACCTACAGGGTCTTGGCCCTCCATGGAATGAGTTTGACACCCCTGGCCTAGAGGATAGCAGTCTGTCACAGTGCGGAGATAAATGACCAGTGTCACTCATATTCACACTTCAGCTGTGGCAGAAACCAGGTCACCCAAAGAGGCATGATGACCTTAACGAGGAAGGTCCGACAGTATATGCACACAATATTAATACAGCAGTACTAAGATGCACATTTCTGTTTAATAATATGAAGTGATTGAAGCAAAATTTGCTGGCTTTAAATGACTATAGTAATATACAACAAATGTTGCAGAATGAAAAATATGTCACAAATACAAGGCAACAATCTAGGTGGGTGTAGGAGATTTCCCTTTGGTTTGATCCCACTGAAATACACAAAATATTACAGTTCAAGCTTAACTGACTGGGGCTTATGATAAACAGAAGTATTCTTAAAGGCAAAGATCATATATGATTGTTTGAATAAATGTGTAAAACCCCTCTTGTTAAAGGTCTTGGGGAAGAACTGACTTCCTTTAACCTGCACATTCGCATAACATTCACGTGTGCTGCACTTTGACATTTGAGCAGAAATGTGTCTAACAGAATAGAAATCAGTGCAGACAGAGCTTGTGAAGTAATTTTCACTGCCTTGGACTAAAAACTCCCCTTTTGTCTCTCTGAGGAATGTACTTGTCAGGATTTTAAGTCAAATGATGAAATTCTCCAAAATACTCATCTCTTAGACTATAAACAATATTATATGGACAGTACTTTTTGCTAAGTTTAAATAAATCATATACTGCATACTTTGAAAATCATCTTTGGTATACAGAAAAGATAAAATACAGTGCTGTGAAAAAATATTTGCCCAATCCTAATTTTGTGGGTTTTTTTTTTTCCACATTTGTCACACTTAAATGTTTCAGGTTATCAAACAAATTTTAATATTAGACAACGATAACTCGAGTAAATACAAAATGCAGTTTTTAAATAATGATTTCATTTATTAAAGGGAAAAAAAGCTATCCAAAGCTACCTGGCCCTATGTGAAGAAGTAATTGCCTCCTAAACCTAATAACTGATTGTGCCAACCTTGGTGGCAACAACTGAAATCAAGCTTTTGCAATAACTGGCAATGAGCCTTTACATCGCTGTTGAGGAATTTTGGCACACTCTTCTTTGCAGAATTGTTTCAATTCTTCCACATTGGAGGGTTGAGCTTGAGGTCATGAACTGATGGCCGGACATTCTCCTTCAGGATTTTCTGGTAGAGAGTCAGAATTCATGGTTCCATCAGTTACCAAAATCGGTCCAAAAATGGCAAATGATTTTAGACCAGTTGCTTTGACTTCAATTCTAATGAAAACTTTTGAAAAACTGGTCAGATTTGAGGTCCTAAAGCAGACTGAGCAAGCATTGAATCCTTTGCAGTTTGCCTATAGGCCTCACAGAGGAGTGGAGGATGCCACTGTCACTCTGTTTAACATGCTTTTTAAACATCTGGATTTTAATGGGACACATGCCAGGCTTTTATTTGTAGACTTTTCTTCCGCTTTTAATACAATCCAACCTCATATATTAGTTGAAAGGCTCCTGCAACAATTTGACTTGAGTAATAATCTGGTGGGTTGGATTCTGGATTTCTTAACCAACAGGACACAGAGAGTAAGGGTCAATGGTACATTGTCTGACCAAAAGTGTTCTTCTACTGGCTCTCCTCAGGGGTGTGTGTTGTCACCACTACTCTTCATCCTGTACACAAACATGTGTCGAAGCAGACATGACAAGAGACACATTATAAAGTATGCTGATGATTCAGTTGTTGTCAGCCTCCTTCAGGATGGTGAGAGTGGCCACGGCCCAGTAGTTGATGATTTTGTTCACTGGTGTGAGGATTCCTACCTGCAGCTGAATACGACAAAAACTAAAGATGTGCTTATTGACTTTAGGAGGAAAACTCCCAGGCACAAAGCCACAGTACCAAAAGCCCAGACCACTGAATGTGTGCAATCTTACAGATATCTTGGGACTGTAAAGGAACAAATAAGTTCAGGCGAGACGCTACGAGCTGGAAGGTTTCAGAGTTTTATTCCTCGATCATCATGAGACACACTGTAGCGCTATGCTGTGTGTGTGTGCGTCCTGTGTGTGCATGTGTGTGTGTTCTGTGAGGCATGTAAAGCAAGCTCTTTTATACAGACAAGAGAGAATGCATGGCACATTTGCATATTGATATACATACTGTAATAGTCAATACATATCAATTGTGTGATTAACTGGCACCGGACTTCCTCTCCTTAATCCGGGGATGTATAACAATAGTCATTGTTCTGATTGTCTCCTAGGGGCTCTCTGTCCGTATGCAAATTGTCATCTGCTTAGTGCAGGCTGGCTGAGTGTGAAGGCTGAATGTCCATGTAGATTGTGGTGGGTCACCACAGGGCTCCCCCCCAGAACACTCAGCAGGGGGTGTGACAACCCCCCCCCCCCCGTTTGGCTCCAGCTCCAGTAGAACTGTCGGAGGACATGTCAGTCCGTGAGGGGGACGGGGGAGGGGTGGAAAGGGCAGTGTGCTCCACTCTGAACATCCGTGGATCGTGGGTGCACGGGCCGGTGTGTTTCGTGCGTAATGGAACAAGACGGCGATCGGCCAGATTTAGGGAGCAAGGTGCGGGAAGAGTGCTGTGCAGGAGGAGGGGGAGAGGGGTGGGAGTAAGCGAGTGCCGGCCCGGGATGTCAAAGGTGTGTGGGCCGCGCAAAAATTGTGTGTGGATCCACGATGGTGAGGGACTTTCCCATGGCGGAGATCCACAGCGGCTGTGAAAAAAACATTTTATCTGACTCCTCCTGCGGCTCGATCCAGCGAGGATGTGGAGAAGGCGAGCAGCCAAATTCCCCGCAGATGCATAGCGGCTGTGAAGCAACTGCGGTTGTGTGAGGCGGTTTGGCTTTAGGTGCGGGAAGCAGCCCTAAAGTCATTGGGGAAAGCAATTGGCAAAATTCCCATTGTGCGCTGTGGCTGAGAAACCCATACAACGTCCTGTATGCGGGCTGCACGTATGCTTCAGGTACATGAGCAGCCCTAAAGGTTCTGAGGGTGGCGATCGGCCGTTTTTCTCGGGCATGTGCAGCGGCGGATGACGATGTATCATTCTGTTGAGCCGATTTTGTCCCGTGTGTGGCGCGCGCTTGGCGCAGTGACCACATAGCTGGCAGTTGCGCTGTCCTTGTAATCCTGCGGTGTGCGCGCGGGAGGTCCGCTGTCCGGAGTTTAGTCAGAGTCGGGGAGCTCGGTGAAAATCAGCGCAGTCGGCGTCGATGATTGTCCCTGTTCAGGCTGCTTCCTTCGTTCGCTCGTGTTGTTCATGGTGCGTTTTGGTCCCAGCGCTGCGCTCCAGGGAGGATGAAGAGGTTGCAGGCATTCTCTGGTCCTCTGTGTCCACAGCGCGGTGAGAGGGAGCAGACGGTCATTCTCCCTTGTCAGGTCACCAGTGTGGAGGTAAAAGATCAGGCGAGGGACGCACCATGACGCGTGCTGAGGCTTCCCGTCCGGGTCATCTCCGGGGTGTTCGCCTCGTATTCCATTCTTCGTCATGGGTCACCAGTGTGGAGGAACACTAAGTTCAGGCGAGACCCTACGAGCTGGAAGGTTTCAGAGTTTTATTCCTCCATCATCATGAGACACACTGTAGCACTGTGTGCTGTGCTGTGTGTGTGTGTGTGCGTCCTGTGTGTGCGTGTGTGTGTGCTCTGTGAGGCATGTAAAGCAAGCTCTTTTATACAGACAAGAGAGAATGCATGGCACATTTGCATATTGATATACATATCAGTCAATACATATCAATCGCGTGATTAACTGGCGCTGGACTTCCTCTCCTTAATCTGGGGATGTATAACAATAGTCATTGTTCTGATTGTCTCTTTGGGGCTCTCTGTCCGTATGCAAATTGTCGTCTGCTTAGTGCAGGCTGGCTGAGTGTGACGGCTGAATATCCATGGAGATTGTGGTGGGTCACCACAGGACGATTATTGATAGTAATTTAAACTTTGAAGAGAACTGTGAAAGGGTGTGCAAAAAGGGTCAGCAACATTTGCATTGTTTAAGGAAATTTGCACACTTCCAAATTGACCGAACCATAATGACAATGTTTTATCGGGCTTTTGTTGAATCTGTTTTATCCTTTTCTTTAGTGTCATGGTTTGGTCAGATAAAACTGAAACAGAGGAAATCCTTGGATCAGGTAGTTAGATGGTCCAGTTGTTTGCTTGGTGAGTCACAGCTGAGCCTGACATCCCTGTACACCAGACAGGTACAGAGGATTGCTACCTCCATTTTAAATGATGACTCCCACCCTTTGCACTGCCACTTTCAGCTTCTTCCCTCCAGACGGAGGTTTGTTGTCCCAAAATGTAAAACCCAGCGCTACAAAAACAGCTTTGTTTCTGCTGCTGTCAAAGAGTTGAACAAGATGTAACAATATATTGCACATAATTCAGTTATCTATTTATTAATTTTTATTTTATATTTACTTATTTTTGTAGGTTTTTTATTTGGGTTCTAAATCTTTTATTGGGTTTTAGACTTTTTTGAGTTTTTAATCTCTTTGACTAGTTTTTAACTTTTTAATATGACCCTTCTCTCTTATCTGTTTTTTCTCTTATCTCTTTGTCATATGTCCTGATTGGTGGAGCCTTGAGTACTTTTATCGTGTTTATAGTCAGCTTCATGTGTACCTGTGTTTGTGTTCATGTTGAATGTAATTGTGGTTTGTAAATATGGATGTCACCTGACTGCAAAACAAATCTACCTACGGGTACAAATAAAGTAACCTGAACCTGAATTACGGCAAGCCGTCCAGGTCCAGCAGCAGCAAAGCAGCCCCAGACCATCACACTACCACCATGTTTGACTGTTGGTATGTTGTTCTTTTTATGAAATACATTGTTAGTTTTATGCCAGATGTAACATGATGCATGCCTTCCAACAAGTTCAACATTTGTCTCGTCAGTCCACAGAATATTTTCCCAAACATCTTGGGGGTGATCAAGCCGTTGTTTGGCAAATGTGAGACAAGCCTTTGTGTTGTTCTTGGTCAGCAGTGGTTTTCACCTTGACATTCTCCCATGGATGCCATTTTTGTCCAGTTTCTTTCTTATTGTTGAATCATGGACCAGTGTCCAAACTGAGGCAAGTGAGGTTTGTGGTACTTTAGATCTTGTTCTGGGTTTTGTTTCTCATCTCTTCTTGAATGTCTTTAGATTGCAGCATGGTGTGTTGCTTTTTTAGATCTTTTAGCCTGCTTCACTTTGTCAGACAGGTTCTATTTAAGTGCCTGGATGTGGCTAGTGAATATGAACTCATATCTGCAAAAAAAAAAAAAATGTGGTTAATCACAGTTAATTCATGATGTAACAAGGGGGGTAATTACTTTTCCACACAGGACTAGGTTTGGAAGCTTTTTTCCCTTAATGATTGAAATTGTCATTTAAAAACTGCATTTTGTGTTTACTCGAGTTGGTATCTAATACTAAAATTTATTTGATGATCTGAAACATATAAGTGCAACAAGTATGCAAAAATATAAGAAATCAGAAAGGGGCAAATACTTTTTCACAGCACTGTGAAAAAGCCTTATCCTTCTTTTTTATATTGCGCACAGCACTGAAGAGAGAGAAACGACATTTCAGTTCTCCTGTATGTCCTGTACATATAGTAGTAGTGACAAATAAAATCTTTGACTCTTGAATATCACTGAGCAGCTCCTGCCACTGCCATTTATCTATTTATGCTCCTCGTGGAGTATTGGAGATGTGAAGGTCACCATACCATTCATCTTCCCAGCATGAGAGGATATCCTATCAGCAATACTCTGGGTGTGATTGGAAAATGCTGTGAGACTGAGGGAAAGGTCAGAGTTTAAATACGGTCCCTTCAGCTTTCAAAAAAAAAAAAAAGTGGTCATTGTTATCATATGTTTGGAATTTGTTTTGTTACTATCTGGTTCAAAAGGTGACTCAAGGACTTTAGTTTTCAGTTTTATTTCCACATTCTGTCTTTTTGTTTTGTTCTTACAGCAAAGACGTTTAATGAGATTACACAGTACTCAAATAATCTTAGATAGAAATTGATGTCATGTCGGTCAGTATTGTGGTGTTGAACTGATGCAAATGGACAGTAGAGTTGTGAAATGGCTGGCATATATGATTACCTTCGTAAAAATGTCAACAAAATGTGCTGTAAACACTGCAGTTCTGCACACTGATGATATATGCCAGGGTAATGATCTTTGCAATGTGGCTGAAGCCCTTGGTAAAGAGAATATCTTTGTGCATGCACATTTAAAAAAGATGGCTTTGTCCCATTCTTGTCCATTTAGATATAAGAGTGGTAGCTTAGAGGTAGAGCATCCACCCCACAACCGGGAGGTCAGGGTTCAAGGGTTCAAGTCCCGGCCGGGTCATGCCAAAGACCATATAAAAATGGAACTTCCTGCTGTCCAGCTTGGTGCTCAGCAAAATGGAATGGAAGAGGGAAATGTGGGCAGCAGCGGCTCAGGAGGTAGAGCGGGTCGTCTAATATACTGGAGGGTCGGCGCTTCAAATCCCGCTCTCTCCAGACATCCTGCCATTGTGTCCCTGGGCAAGACGCTTGACCCACCGTGCCTTCAGAGTCCATGACACTGGGCATGAATGTGTATAAATGTTTGGTAGTGGTCGGAGAGGCTGTTGGCACAGATTGGCAGCCACATTTCTGTCAATCTGCTCCAGGGCAGCTGTGGCTACAGAAGTTTACCACTACCATTGTCTGTGGAGTGAATGAATAATGTGTAGTTTCAACAGCTGGATCCAAATTTATAAAATTATTCTTTGCTGAGGAGAAATTGTTTCACCCAAGACCGGAGTTGTGAAGCCCTATGCCATCGGCCATAAAGTGGATAAGTTACTCCCTGCTCAAGACATGGAGTCATTTCCCCTCAAATCCATTTGCCAAAAGAAGGCCAAAGTGACATGTTTATGATAATGTTCCACAGACTCTTGACCAGCAAGATTCCTCTCATTAAAACTCAAAAGTCCAACACTGCCCTCCAATCGATAACATAGGAATATTTTCCCTGATGACTGAATGTTTTCTCTGAAGTTTAAAGTATGAATTGTGAACAATGAAATAACTTTTCCTTCTCCACAGACAGCATCAGCTATTGAAGATATGGCAGGACCCTGTGATGGACAATTATGGTTTGAAATGCTTTTATTGATATGCGTTTATTTTCAGGAAGAATTAATTTTCCATGCCTACTATAAAGGAATTATTACATTTACAATGTAGGCACAGTGTTCTTTTATTGTTAAAGTAGAATATCTTAGTCACTAAAGTTTTAAAGAATTTATGCTTTAATAGGCAGCATATAAGTTTTAGGATGATTTCACTTTTCATATCAAATCCTATCTTCTCTGTGGGAAGCTCACATTTCAAAACTGTGAACTGACCAATCAGCTTCCAAGTCTCCATGAATCTCCTTTTTGGAAACTTTACGACCCTTTGGTTGAAACAAAGAAACTCAGTGCAACTGGCCAAAAGTTTACACTAATGGGCAGACCCACTCCTGATCTTTGAAAGTAATTGGTCAGGCTCAGTTGTCATCTTGCTGGGCCATCCTGCCACACCCGCCAAGTTGGAAAACTTTCCTTTGTTTGCCCAGTTGGGAGTTGAGTCTTGAAGAAGTTTGGGGGGGATAAGTTTCTGCTCTCCCCTGTTTAAGTCAGGCCCGGAACACAAGCTCCATGTTATATGTAACTTTTTTCCTGTTGCTTTAAAATTCACCTTTTCCTATTTTTTTTCCACAATATTTATATATATATATACTGTATATATATATATATATACACACACACACACAATATTTTACATACATACAATACAATATATATACAATATTACAATACAATATATATACAATATTTTTTATATATATATATACAGTATATATATATATATATATATTTTTTTTTTTCCACAATATTTTTATATAACAACTCTATTATCCTCAGCCTCCCTGGGAAGGTCTATGCCAAGGTACTGGAGAGGAGAGTCCGGCCGTTGGTCGAACCTCGGATTCAGGAGGAGCAATGTGGTTTTTGTCCTGGCCGTGGCACATCGGACCAGCTCTTTACCCTCTCGAGAATTCTTGAGGGTTCGTGGGAGTTTGCCCAACCAGTTTACATGTGTTTTGTGGACTTGGAGAAGGCATTTGACCGCGTCCCTCGTGGATTTTTGTGGGGGGTGCTTCGGGAGTATGGGGTATCGGGCTTGTTGTTATGAGCTATTCGGTCTCTGTACGACCGTTGTGAGAGTTTAGTTCGTATTGCCAACACTCGGTCGGAGTCATTCCCAGTGAGAGTTGGACTCCGCCAGGGCTGCCCTTTGTCATCGATCCTGTTCATAATTTTTATGGACAGGATTTCTAGGCGCAGCCAGGGAATGGAGGGTGTCATGCTTGGTGACCACAGGATCTCATCTCTGTTGTTTGCAGATGATGTTGTCCTGTTGGCTTCATCCAGCAATGACCTACAGCTCTTGCTGGGACGGTTTGCCGCTGAGTGTGAAGTGGCTGGGATGAGAATCAGCACCTCCAAGTCTGAGTCCATGGTCCTCAGCCGGAAAAAGGTGGATTGTCCTCTCCGGGTTGGGGACAGGCTCCTGCCCCAAGTGGAGGAGTTTAAGTATCTTGGGGTCTTGTTCACGAGTGAGGGGAAAATGGAGCGAGAGATCGACAGATGGATTGGAGCAGCATCTGCAGTGATGCGGACGTTGTACCAGTCTGTTGTGGTGAAGAGGGAGCTTAGTTCTAAGGCAAAGCTGTCGATTTACCAGTCAATCTACGTTCCTACTCTCACCTATGGTCACGAGCTTTGGGTAATGACCGAAAGAACGAGATCGCGGATACAAGCGGCTGAAATGAGCTTTCTCCGTAGGACTGCTGGACTCACCCTCAGAGACAGGGTGAGGAGCTCAGTCATCCGGGAGAGGCTCAGAGTAGAACCGCTGCTCCTCCACATTGAAAGGAGTCAGTTGAGGTGGTATGGGCATCTGATTAGGATGCCTCCTGGATGCCTCCCACCTGAGGTGTTTCAGGCACGTCCCACTGGGAGGAGACCCCGGGGCAGACCCAGGACTCGGTGGAGAGACTATGTCTCCCAGCTGGTCTGGGAACGCCTTGGTATCCCCTCTGAAGAGCTGGAGCAGGTTGCTGGGGAGAGGGAAGTCTGGGCTTCTCTGCTTGAACTGCTGCCTCTGCGACCCGGACCTCCGGAAAAGCGGTAGAAGATGGATGGATGGATGGACGGACAATATATTTATTGAACCTTTTTTAACAAACATGACACAAACAATCAAACACTAAAGTAATTTAAAAATAAAAGAAAAAAAATACTAAAAACACCAACAACCTTTAACAAAAGCAAGTCAAACAATGCTCCTCTGTTTAGTCTAGGTAATCCATTACATAAGTATACATATTATACATTCACCAATTTGGAATTTACAAGGTCCACACACATCATTCACCTTCTTCTTCAGAAGTTATGTTTCATTTCTTTACATAATCAATGAAAGGTCTCCATATATTCTCAAACACATTTTCCTTTGATTTCAGTATGTATGTTATTCTTTCTAGTGGAAGGTTTGTTAACATCTGTCTTAGCCACTGAGTCACATCTGGTCTATAAGTCTTTTTCCACAGTAGTGCAATACATTTTTTGGCATTAAGCAAACTGAGGTCTATGAATGTTCTTTCACTCTTTTTAAAATTATGCTTTTCTGGATACAGACCCAACAAAAACAGTTTAGAGTTCAATATGAATTGTTTTGAAATTATTTTTTCAATTGTTACCCTCACTTCTTCCCAAAACATTCTGATTTTTCTACATTCCCATAAACAATGAAATAGGGTTCCTTTACTTTCCATACATTTTGTGCACGTATCTGGTATGTTTTTGTTATATCTATTTAACTCCACCGGTGTAACATACATCCGCATTAACCATTTAAAATGTATCAATTTAAGACGTACATTTATTGATTTGGTTTGAGCTTCTGTGCAAGCCAATTCCCATTGTTCCTCTGAAATTTCAATTTGCAGGTCTTCTTTCCAATAATTCATTCTTTTCTGTGAGTTTTCACTTGAGGATAGTGTCAATGAGTTATAAAACTCTGAAATAATACCCTTTCTCTTACTATCTTTCATCAAAATCTTTTCCAAGGATGAATAAGTAGGTCAGGTGAGAACATTATTTTGATTTGATCGAATTCCTAAGCTGAAGATATTTAAAAAAATGTGTTCTATTAAGATTAAATTTGACCCTCAGTTCTTCAAAAGACATTATGTTATCTGAACGTGACAAATATAAGTCTTGAATCTTTTGAATCCCTTTTAAATTCCATAATTTAAATACAGCATCCGCTCTCCCTGGTGTAAAATATTGATTACCCCATATTGGGCTAAATTGTGACAATAAGCGTGGTTCTTTTAAATATTTTTTGATTCCACACCATATTTTGATCATATGCTTTACAATAGGATTTTTAACTTGTTTCTGTAATTTTTTAGTCGAGTCTGAGTATATGAATAAGGGAAGAGGTAAAGGTAAATTGTATGATTCCATTTCAATCCAGTGAGGGAGATCATTTGATGAAAAATAATATGTCATAGACCTCAGTTGTGCTGACCAGTAATATAACAAAGTTTGGACATTTCAGACCTCCACGATCAAATGGTAAATATAGTAAGGACAGACGTAATCTAGCCTTCCTATTGTTCCATATAAATTCCACTAACTTTTTTTTAATTCTAGAGAATAGATCTGAAGGTGGTGGTAAAGGAATGTATTGAAATAAATATAGTATTTTGGGTAAGATATTACTTTTAAGTATATTAATTCTCCCGATCATCGACATTGGTAGTGACATCCATCTCTGAAGCAGCTCATTAATATCTGTCATTAAGGCTTCATAGTTGGCACCGGCGACTGATTCTAACTTAGGCACAATTTGAATTCCTAAATATTTAAACTGATTTACAACATTGAATTGATTTACCTCAGGAGCTGTGTGATTTCTCTGGGTCTCATTTAGCATTAATATTGAAGATTTAGTTTTATTTATTTTATATCCTGATATTTCCCCAAAGTTCTTTATTAAATTTAACAAGGTCGGAATTGATTTTTTAAGATTCGACATAAACAAAATTATGTCATCGGCATACAGGGAGATTTTATGTTCTATTGGTCCTACTTTAATTCCATATATTTGTGGATGTAAACATACTGCCATCGCTAAAGGTTCAATTGCCACAGTGAACAGTAAAGGTGAAAGTGGACAACCTTGTCGACATCCTCTATTGATTTTTATTGATTTTGAGATATTGCTATTTGTTAGGATTTCTGCTGTAGCATTATTGTATATTATCTGAACCCATTTTATGAAATTATTTCCAAGTCCAAACCTTTGTAGGACTTCAAAAAGAAAGGGCCATTCGACCCTATCAAAGGCCTTTTCAGCGTCCAATGATAGGAGAGCTGTATCCGGTGCTTCTTTATTAGAATAAATAATATTAAATAGTCTTCTTACATTATGGAAGCCTTGTCTTCCCATTATAAAGCCATTCTGATCTTGGTTAATAATATTTGGTAATATTTCTTGTAGTCATCTTGCTAAAATTTTACAGATTATCTTAAGGTCAGCATTTAATAGGCTTATTGGTCTCATGTTTTCACATTTATTAGAGGGTTTACCTGGTTTTGGCAACAGTATAATTAAGGCATTATTCATGTATGGTGGTAAATTACTATTTTGAAATGCTTCTAAAACCATTTCCAAAAATGGTTTTATTAATTTATTCTTAAATTTTTTATAGAGGTCAACTGGAAGACCATCAGGTCCCGCACTTTTTCCTGATTTCATATTATCAATGGCTAGCCCAACTTCCATCCATCCATCTTCTACCGCTTTTCCGGAGGTCCGGGTCGCGGAGGCAGCAGTTCAAGCAGAGAAGCCCAGACTTCCCTCTCCCCAGCCACCTGCTCCAGCTCTTCAGAGGGGATACCAAGGCGTTCCCAGACCAGCTGGGAGACATAGTCTCTCCATCGAGTCCCGGGTCTGCCCCGGGGTCTCCTCCCAGTGGGACGTGCCTGAAACACCTCAAGTGGAAGGCGTCCAGGAGGCATCCTAATCAGATGCCCATACCACCTCAACTGACTCCTTTCAATGTGGAGGAGCAGCGGTTCTACTCTGAGCCTCTCCCGGATGACTGAGCTCCTCACCCTATCTCTGAGGGTGAGTCCAGCAATCCTACGGAGAAAGCTCATTTCAGCCGCTTGTATCCGCGATCTCGTTCTTTCGGTCATTACCCAAAGCTCGTGACCATAGGTGAGAGTAGGAACGTAGATTGACTGGTAAATCGAAAGCTTTGCCTTAGAACTAAGCTCCCTCTTCACCACAACAGACCGGTACAACGTCCGCATCACTGCAGATGCTGCTCCAATCCGTCTGTCAATCTCTCGCTCCATTTTCCCCTCACTCGTGAACAAAACCCCAAGATACTTAAACTCCTCCACTTGGGGCAGGAGCCTGTCCCCAACCCGGAGAGGACAATCCACCTTTTTCCAGCTGAGGACCATGGACCTCCCTCATGGATCGTCACCTTATCGTGGTGGGGGGGTTTGCGTGCCCCAGTGATCCCAGGAGCTATGTTGTCTGGGGCAATTTGCCTCTGATAGGGTCTCCCAAGACAAACTGGTCCTGGGTGAAGGGCCAGACTAAGAACGATCCAACAGACTCTCATGATAAATTGTATATCAAGGATTCAGTGTACCCCGCCCGGTATGGGGTTACCGGGGCCCCACCCTGGAGCCAGGCCTGGGGGAGGGGCTCGAAGGCTAGCGTCTGGTGGCCGGGTTTCCACCCATGGGACCCGGCCGGGCTCAGCCCGAAGGAGTTACATGGGTCCGCCCTCCAGTGGGTTCACCACCTGCAGGAGGGATCATGGGGGTCCGGTGCTATGTGGATTAGGTGGCGGTCAAAGGCGGAGACCTTGGCGGACTGATCCCAAGCTTTCTAAACTAGCCCAACTTCTTCTTGACTAATTTTTGACTCCAGTAACTCCCTATTTTCCTTTGGAATACATAGTATAGATAATCCGTCCAAAAACCCATTTAGTTTTGTTAAGTCAGTTTCATTTTTTGTATCATATAATTTTTCATAATAATCTCTAAAGGCACTATTAATTTCTAAAGGATCTACAACTGCCTGTCCGTTACTTATAATACTGGTAATTGGTGTTTTAAATTCTAATTGTTTAATCTGCCATGCCAATAATTTTTCCTGATTTTTCACCTTGTTCATAAAAGGTTTGCTTCAATCTTAGAAGACTCGAGGCAGCTCTATTCGCTGATTTTTTGTCATATTCAGCTCTCAGAATCAATAATTCATTCTCTAATTTTGGATTACTTCCTGCATACACTTTTTCTTGAAGAATTTTTATTTTACGTTCCAATTGGACTCTCTCCTCTCGAGTCTTCCTAGATTTTGAACCTGTATAACTAATAATATGCCCCCTAATAAAAGCTTTGAAAGCCTCCCACTTTATACATGCTGATGTTTGTGTAGTATTGATATCAAATAACTCATCTGTTTTTCTATGTACTTAACAAATTCCTCATCCTGAAGCCATTTATGCTGAAATTGCCACCTACCTGGATCCTTTGTCAATTTCTTATCTACATATATTAGACAGCAGGGTGCGTGATCAGATATCACGATGTTATCATAGAAACAATTTTGAATCTTGGACCTTAATTCTGTGGAGATCAAAAAATAGTCAATACGTGAAAATGTCTTGTAGGTATTAGAATAGCAAGAATAGGCTTTGACTTGTGGTTTCATTTCTCTCCATATATCTAGCAATCTCAATTCTTTCATAAAATGATTAATGGTCATCCTACATCCATCGTGCATACAGTCCTGTCCTGTTGATCTATCTATACTGGGATTCAATGTACAATTAAAATCCCCTGCTATTATATGTTGCCCTGTGAGTGATGCTAAAGTAAGAAATAAATTAACAAAGAAGTTTTGATCATCTATATTGGGACCATATAAGTTCACCAGATTTATATTTTCTAATAACAAAGATCCTTGGATGATTAGATATCTTCCCAATTTATCTCCAATTACATTTTTCACTTGAAATGGAACTGTTTTATGTATGAGAGTCATAACTCCCCTGGCTCGGGATGAAAATGATGAGGTGAACACAATTCCCTGCCTGAACCCTGTGGAGTCCCACAGGGTTCAGTTTTGGGACCATTATTATTCAATATGTATATAAATGATATATGTAAAGTTTCAGAAAAAATGGACTTAATATTGTTTGCTGATGATACTAACCTGCTATGCAGTGGAAACAATTTGGAACAACTTCTGGATACACTCGGAAAGGAATTAGGAAAGCTGAAACTGTGGTTTGATTCAAACAAATTAACGCTCAATTTAAGCAAGACAAAATTTATAGTCTTTAACAACCATCACAACTACCCAGTACCCAAACTCAGTGTAAATGGTGTAGAGATTGAAAGGGTATCCGAAACTAAATTCCTTGGAGTAATAATTGATAACAAACTGTGTTGGAAGCCACATATTAATTATATAAAAGGTAAAGTATCCAAATCAATTGCAATATTACACAGAGTGAAAAATTTGCTGAATCAACCCACACTATACACCTTGTATCATTCATTAATACTCCCATACATGACATATTGTAATGAAGTATGGGGAAATACATATAAAACAAACATATATCCACTCTTTATGCTTCAAAAGAGAGCTATTAGAATAATCAACAAAGCAGCTTACAGGGAACCAACAAACCCACTTTTTCTTAAACAAAAAACTCTCAAGTTGAAAGATCTGATCGACTTTAAAACCGCAATAATAATGTTCAAAGTGAAGAATCTATCACTGCCCGCAAATATCCAAAAGTTGTTCCAAACAAGGGAGAAACGATATCACTTCAGAGGAACATGTATATTTCAAAAGCCTACAGTGAGAACAACTACCAAGCAACACTGTATTTCAGTGCAAGGTGTCAGATTATGGAACGATTTTGGACCTGAATTAAAATCATGTACAAAGCTTGGACAATTTAAACAAAAACTAAAGGAAGAAATACTCCAAACATATTTACAAGACGACATGTAAACTCACATAAGGATTGACATTTCCAGCCTGTGTTGTGTTATAGCTTAGTTTTTCTTTTTTCTCTGTGACACTATGTCTTAGATTTGTTTTTGAATAGTAACCGCTTAACTTAGACTAGCTCAGTTTTCTTTTTCTCTCAGTCATATTTTGTCTTAGCCTTGTTTTAAATTGTAATCGCTCTTGTCTTGTTTTCTCTTTTTTCTCCTTTGAATTCTTGGATGGAATATGGGTGGGCAATATAAGCTGCGGCTTCAGCCATCACCCATTTCGGATAACTCACGTGGAATTGTATAGTAGAAGGAGTCTTTGTCTAATTTGACCTTGTTGTTATATTATACAGTTTCTTTTAACCTGTAATGTACTATCCGAAATAAATAAATTCATTCATTCATTCATTCATTTATTCAAATAAATAAATTCATTCATTCATTCTTTTTACATCCTCCTCTATTAGATGAGTTTCTTGTAAAAACACAATTTTTGAACCTATATCTTTTATTTTATTCAAAACTTGTTTAAGTTTTTTTAGATTTTGTAGACCTCTGCAATTCCATGTCTATGATCGATAAAGAGTTTGAGATTACCTTGCAAAATAAGCATGCTCATACAGAGAAGCAAAAACATGAATGGTTGAACATTCATCCCACAAACTACACAAAAACAAATTCCCCCTCCCAACATTCGTGGTAATCCCCCCAAAATCAAAAAAAAAAAAATTCCGTCTCCCGTTATAGCCAGTGGCTGCTCCTCACCCACGAGGTTCAGTCAAACCACTCACTCTTTCCTCCTCTCAATCACCCTGACTCTGCTACTTTTAATGACATGACAATAACTCTCTTCTGTAGTTTTTCCAACTTAACTCCAAAATTTTATAGCAACTTTGTACATCATAGCTTTTTTTTTTTTTTTAATATAATACAATCTATATTTTGTAGACATGCTATATGTTTCAGATCAGTCAGATACTTGTACACATGCTTAAATATTCTACGTTTATATCTTGTTCTTGCTTCATGCTTAGCTCCCGCCAGTCTCTCCTTGGATCTGTTTAATGAGCTCCTGCGCCTCCTGAGGGGTCTTGAAGATATGGGTTCTCCCTTTATATGTGACCAGCAGTCTTGCCGGATGAATCACTCTGTGACGAATCCTGAGGCTGCGCAGCTCTTTACGGGCGGGGTCAAACTGTTTCCTTAATTGTTGGATTCCTGTGGCCAAATCTGGGTAGAACCGCACCTGATGATCCTGGTATTTGATTTCTCCTTTAGTACGCGCTGCGTTGGAGACCGTCATCTTGTCTCTGTAGTTGAGGAACTTCATAATCAGCGTCCTCGGTGGTGTCTTATTATCTCTCGGTGGGCCGATTCGGTGTGCGCTCTCCAAGACGACCGATGACTGTAGATCTGCGTTGTTCAGCGCTTCTGGAATCCACTTTTCCAAAAAGGAACATGCATCCCGTCCCTCCGTACTCTCCGGGAGGCCCACCAGCCTTAAATTATTCCGTCGCGATCGGGATTCTAAGTCCAAGACGTTATCTTCCAGACGTTTATTTTTTAATTCCAATGTTTGGACCTTTAATTGCAGGCTGGTGACGTCATCTTCAGCGTTGGAGATTCGGAGCTCCGCCTGCGAAACTCGTTCCATACAGTCGCTTATTTCTTTTCTCATGGCTTCTATCGCTGCTATAATCCCATCAAACTTAGACGAAAAGTCTGCTCTCATAGCGCTGATAGCAGCAAGGACCACATTCGTTCCCTCGGCAGTCACCGCTCCGCTGCTAGCTCTCTCCTCAGCCATGGTCTCTGGAGATTTTTCTGCTTCGTCACGAGCGTGGAAGTCTGTTAACTTGGATTGTCTCGACGAATCAGTTTTCCCTCTGCCTGATTTCACAGCCTTGGTTTTTACCATATCCGCGCCTAAACGCTAGGATAGGTTTTTGTTCCAATTGAGAGAGTTTTAGCCTACTTTTTATTATTAGGAGCAGAGCAGAGTGAAACACGTCTTCCTACGTGGCCACCATAACCGGAAGTTCCACCTTTTCCTATTTTACTCCTTTTTTCTTAAATTAAATCACCCTTTATTGACATTCAACCATACACGTACAGTAGAACAAAACTGTGCTTTTCCTCTCTACAGTGTTAATCACACACACACCCCATGTGTAGAATCAGAGGGCCGCTGCCATGCAAAGCGCTGCCACAGATTTCCCTCCTCTATTCCATTACTGCTGAGCACCAAGCTGGACGGCAGGAAGTTCCACTTTTTATATGGTCTTCGGCATGACCCGGCCGGGATTTGAACCCCTGCCTTCCGGGTGTGGGGCGGATGCTCTACCAACTGAGCCACCACTCTGGTCCGTGCTGAGAAGATTTTTGTCTTGATTTTCACCAAGCTTAAGTCGACTTTGTTCTGACCACAGCACATTGGAAGAAATGGATGTGTTTTTTTTTTTTTTTTTTTTTTTTTTTTTAAATCAAGTTTGATTTTCTGATCGGACTTTGAATGATAAACAAATATTATCTGGAATCTGACAACCTGGTGAAACGTCAAACTCTTTTTCTGTGTATAACTGAGACGGCAGCCAATGTGAGATGGCGGCGCGCCTAGATGCAGCGGCCCCTCTTGGCATCAGCGAGTGTGAGAGTTTTAATCATCCCAGACGTACATTCTGTAAAACTTACAACTGTGAGACCTTATTAAACATCAAGGTACTGCACGTTGCAAGAATCGCGGCGCTCGGTTGTGACCTGGACATTCTACGCCAGCATGGAATTCTGGCGGAGTCCCTGCTTGAGGCTTCCTGGGAGAGGAGGAAGCGTAAGCGGAGGGAACGCAAGAAAAAGCGTGGAAAAAGGGCCGGGATCTGTGCTAGGCTAAAGGCTAACCCCTCCAGACCAGCAGTACCGTTGCTCCTTCTCTCTAACGTCCACTCCCTCGACAACAAGCTGGACGAGCTGCGTCTGCTGAGAGAAACCCGGAGAGAGTGGAGGGACTGCTGTGTGCTTGCGTTCATGGAGACATGGCTCCACGACAACATCCCTGATGAGGCCATTCAACTAGAAGGTACGTCGGTGTTCCAAGCAGACAGAGAAACGGCGAGCTCCGGTAAGAGCTGTGGGGGTGGGCTATGCATCTATGTTAACAAGAACTGGTGCGTTAATGCCTCATTAGTATCTAAACACTGCTCTCCGTTGGCGGAGTTCCTTATTGTAAATTGTCGGCCATATTATCTGCCAAGGGAATTCAGCAACGTGTTTGTAGCGGCTGTTTACATAGCGCCGAGCGCTAATGCTAATGCTAAGAAGGCACTTGGGGAACTGCACGATGCTATTAGCGAAATCCAAACTTCACACCCGGACAGTTTTGTGGTGGTTGCGGGGGATTTTAACCACACCAGCTTAAAGATTGTACTCCCCAAGTTTAAACAATGTGTAGACTTTAAGACCAGAGGAGAGAATATGTTGGACTTAGTGTACACAAACACAGATGCATATAAGGCGATACCCCGCCCCCACCTCGGCCTTTCTGACCACATATCCGTGATGCTGGTGCCAGCCTACAAACCCTTACTGAAGCGCAGCAGGCCAGTAGTGAAACAAGTCAGGATTTGGTCAGAGAGTGCAACCTCTGCACTGAAAGACTGTTTTCTGCACACAGACTGGGAGGTCTTCAAAATAGCAGTCTCCCAGGAAGACAAGACAGATGTGGAGGAGTATGCTGAAACGGTCACCAGCTACATCGCGAAGTGCACAGAGGATGTCACTACAGTGAAGACTACCACTGTGCGGGGAAACCATAAGCCCTGGATGACCACAGAGGTGCGCTCGCTGCTTACAGCCAGAGATGCAGCCTTCAGAGTGAAAGACAGGATCGCCCTTCTCTCAGCCAGGTCTGCGCTCTCAAGGGGAATTAAGACGGCGAAGCGCTCCTATGTGGAGAAAATCCAGGGACACCTCTGTGACACTAGGAACACCAAGCAGATGTGGCAGGGAGTTCGGACACTGACGGGCTATAAGTCTAGGCAGGGGGTCAATGATGATGACGCTTCACTTCGAGACAGGCTCAATGACTTCTTTGCACGTTTTGAAGCATCAAACTCGACAATCAGAGGGAGGGCTGGCCCATCCCTACCATCGGTCGGACCAGCTTTTCTATCAACGCAGCGGACATATGGAGGACCCTAACCAGGGTCAACCCACGTAAAGCTGCAGGTCTGGACAACATTCCGGGACGTGTGCTCCGAGACTGCACGAGCGAGTTGGCAGATGTACTGACTGACATTTATAACATCTCCCTGAGTCAGGCCATCATTCCCAGATGCTTCAAGACCTCTATCATAGTACCGGTGGCAAAGAAACCAGTTGTGTCCTGTCTGAATGACTATCGTCCTGTTGCACTGACACCAATTGTGATGAAGTGTTTTGAACGGCTTGTCAAACCACACATTACAGCCTGCCTCCCTGCATCACATGACCCGCTCCAGTTTGCATATCATTCAAACCGCTCCATGGAGGATGCAATAGTCACCACCCTGCATTCTGTCATCACCCACCTGGATCAGAAAGACACCCACACCAGACTCCTATACATTGATTTCAGTTCAGCATTCAACACCATTATTCCCCAGAGACTGATGGAGAAATTACTCCTTCTTGGTCTGAACACCGCCACATGTCTCTGGATCCTGGATTTCCTGACTGAGAGACCTCAGTTTGTCCGGGTTGGAAACATCTCCAGCTCTGTCACGCTGAGCACCGGATCCCCTCAAGGCTGCATACTCAGCCCACTGTTGTTTACACTTCTAACACATGACTGTGTATCCAGACACGAGGGGAACCAGATTATTAAGTTTGCAGACGACACCATGGTGGTGGGACTTATTCAGAGGGATGAGGAATCAATGTACAGGGAAGAAGTGAGAGACCTGGAGGGCTGGTGCAGGGAGAACAATCTGGTGCTCAACGTAGACAAAACGAAGGAGATGATTATCAACTTCCGGGGGTCACAGCCTGAACACATCCCTCTCAGCATCGGTGGCCATTTAGTGGAGAGAGTGGAGAACATCAAGTTCTTCGGAGTGCAGATCTCGCAGGACCTGACCTGGAGCAAGAATTCCTTGGGGATCAGGAAGCGGGCCCAGCAGAGACTGCACTTCTTGAGGAAACTCAAACAGGCCTCTCTCACCATCTGTATCCTCAGGACCTTCTACAGAGGTGTGGTGGAGAGTGTTTTGACATACTGCATTGCAACATGGTACTCCAGCTGCACTATGTCAGACAAAAAAGCCCTGCAGAGGATAGTTAAGGGAGCTGAGAGGGTAATTGGAGTTTCCCTCCCCTCTGTCCAAGAACTTTTTCAGAACCGTTGTAGGAGCAGGGCACTGAACATTGTCAAGGACCATTCTCACCCTCTGCGTAAACACTTTGAACTTCTGCCAACTACAAAAGATTCCGGAGCATCAGAGGCAGAACCACCAGACTGATTAACAGCTTCCTTCCACAAGCTGTTAGGATGCTGAACAGTTGATCTGGAATCTCTCATACATACTACTGCACCTATGGACATTATGTATATTATTTGTATACGTATTATAGTTCTGGTTAGTTTTCAAGTATGTCTCAGGGAAATATGAATGGCTGTGTTGGGGTGGGGGGGTGAGGGTGTGTGTGAGTGTGTCTTAAATTATGTTGTTTTTTTTTTTACTTATATGGATGCGAGAGAAATGCAATTTCATCTTGCCTGCACTACAGTTGTATGTACAGCAATATGACAAAGGTTGATTTGATTTTGAGATACTGGAAAATGCCATATGTGTAAAATGCCAAGCAAAGTGCTGATTTTCTCCGGGTGCTCTGGTTTCTTGGTTCCTACGGGCATGCACGGACCTTCCTGAACAGGGTCGAAAGCCACATTTTCAGGATCGTGCCCATGAACTGGAATTACGACGCACCTATCCCTCAACCAGTGGTCTGAACGAAGAAGAAGACCCACCAGATGGAGAACAATAGAATGAGGAGAACTGCTGCACGTCAGAAAGGATGCCGTGAACATGAAACAGCTCAGGTTCCACCAGTACGCCGCAGGCATGACTGTGAACAACACAGCCGTCTGAGACAGGAGGAGACCCTTCAGTGGTCTGAACGAAGAAGAGGAAGACCCACCAGATGATGTCTATATGACGGCACATAGACAGAGCACATGACTCCCTACAAGACACATACAGACACAGGTAAGCAACATAATAATATAAATTCAAGAAATCTCTGTGTGATATAATAACAATAATAGCAACCCAGGATAATAACAATCACTCTATAAACTCAAGAAATCTGTCACGATCATATGGCATCATAGGAGGCCTATGATGTCTACCTGATGTCCTATGATGATCCTATGATCTCTGGCTACATAGGACTCACGATGCCATCATATAGACAATAGGACTGGCTACCTATGACGTAGTGTCCTGTGATGCCTGCCTTGATGTCTTTATGATGTCATATAGACCAATGCCATCATATTGATATGATGTCTAGATGACTTCATATAGATATTATAGACAGGTGTCTTTGACTATGTGATCAACGGCAGGCAGCACTCACAATCATAGGACTAGCTATGACCTATGATGTTCCTATGATCTCAGACATCATAGGACTCGTGATGCCGTCACAGAGATGTGATGTCTATATGATGCCATATAGACAAATAGACAGGCGTCTTCGACTATGTGATCAATGGCAGGCATCACTTCCAATCATAGGACTTGCTATGACATCAGAGATTAAATGCAGGCATTACTCAATCTCACTCACAATCATAGGACATCAGATATCAAAGGCAGCCATCACTCACGATCATAGCACTCGCTATGCCATCATAACAGATCATAGGACTCACTATGACATCATCAGCGATCAAAGGCAGTCATCACTCATGATCATAGGACTCTTTATGACATCATCAAAAACCACAGCACTAGCTATGGCACCATCAAAGATCAAAAGCAGGCATCACTGAACACATGCAGATGTGCTTGCTTACACCCTTGCTTACACCTGCTTTCTATGGCAAACATCAAACGCAGCTTTCACCATGGTTACTGTTACCAGACACACACATCATCAAAGATCAAAGGCAGGCATCACTGAATGGATGATGACATCAAAGATCAAAGGCAGACATCATCATGGTTACTGTTGCCATGGTAACAGTAACTTTCTATGGGCATGCAGAAATGCTGGCTTATACTTGGTTTCTATGGGCATGCACGGGTATGCACTAGCAAGATAAAAATCACAAATATTGCCAATGTGACCTTAAAAATGAGGCAGCCTTTAAAACGTTCTTATCAGTCCCAGACGCTCACTGTCACACTCCAGGCCTTGTCCTTCAATATCCTATATTGAGTCCACACCAAACAGGCTCACACATCCAGGAGCCTTCCTCACACACACCTAGAAGAAAGGAAAGTGGCCAGCAGTCTATACTTCACACAAAGGGGTCAGTTCTACTCAAACCTCCAACAACAATTAATGTATTGGACTAAAAAAATTCAGCTTTGGGCAGAAGCTCCTGCCCCCCTCCTGACCCCATGCAGACTCTCCAGCCGCCTGGGAAGATTATGGGCCTCAGTCCAGGAGAAGAAGCACTCGCTCAGTGCAGGGCTCTCCCTGCTTATATAGGAAATGGGAAAACCTGCCCCTGTATTCCCACTGGGTCATGTGGGCAGCCTGTAGCAGTCAATTGGCTGGTTTAGGCTGTCAGTCAATGCCTGAGTTTCCCACTAATTGTGTCCAGCTGTGTTCAATCATTCAAAAGCACGCATATAAAAAGAAACAAAAAACACTATACTCCAAATAATCATAATTATCAACAACAACAAAAGTATAAACATGTAAAAGTATAACAATAAACATACAGATAAGATTAAACAATATGTCCAAAACACAGCATGATACTCAGCATGACAAATCCATTAACAGTCTAATGAGATGAGATGAGATGAGATTCAACTTTATTGTCATTACACATGTATGAATACAAGGTAACGAAACGTTGTGCTCATGATATATGTTGAATTCATTGTGTTAAAGTCATTTGAATGTGTTCATCTATCCTGAAATTTCTTATTAACCTTGTGCAATCTTAACATTCTGTTTACTCCCCCTGTCCTACGGGTCAAAAATGACCCGCCCTACCAAAGCCCCAAAATAAAGCAGCTTAATTGAATTTTAAATCCAAAATCTATTTTGCATGATGAAACAACCTGTTATTTATCAATTCAACTCAATTTAATTCATTTTTTATCATGTATTTTTTGTTACACAATACAAAAAGACGATCACCAGTGACCATTATTACACTTTTTTTTTCCACAAACCAACTGTCATAACACTTTTCTTTTACACAGTAAAATTATATTATAGTATTATATAAATATGAAGTAATTACTTCTGAATTAATTATGTTGAAAGGTAAAAAAAAGTCAACAATCTGGAACGTTTTTGTCAACAGTTTGTTCTTTTATATTTTTTAGGAAGTGAATTATAAAAATACTTCTCTCATAACAACAAAACAACAAAACGTTGCTTGACTTTGTGAACAATTTTCAACATCAGCTCTATTTAGCACAAGTAGGACAGTATGTGCAAACGTGAGAATGGGCTTTGCAGATGTATTTCTCACATGTGCAGCACACAGCTTTTGTCTTGCAGTCCTTTCAGGGGCAGAACTGGCACCTTTTTCTTTTGACTGACCCAGCTGCAGCCTCAGGTGGATCAGGACAAGATTCAGCTCCCTGAACAGCTTCCACAATGGCTGCAGAGGCTTCTGTGCGGGGCAGGCGCTCCCTTCCCTCAATGCACGGGGTGACAAGAGCCTTTCCCAACTGCTCAAGGAACATCCTTCTCTTGTTTTTCTTCCCTGACATCCAGGTCGGGTTGACCTCCTGCCATATCACAAAGGAATTATATGAGGACACATCAATGATGTTATGGAAGATGACCAGGGGCCAGCGTGCAGTCATCCTTCTGCAGCTGTACGTTCCAATAACCTTGTCGAGGTTGTCCATGCCTCCTTTATTGCAGTTATAGTCGAGGATGATGGCTGGCTTCCTGTCCTCACGATCACTGATTTCAGCGGTCTTGTGCAGTGTGCTCAGCAGGGCCACGTTCTTGTTCCGTTTTGGAAGATAAGAAACAAGAGTAGTGGTGTGAGTGAAGGCAAACTTTGATGAGAAGACCTCTCTGCCTCTTGTTGCGAGGAGTGCAGGGGGGGAGTTCAGGCTTATTCTTTCCGAACAGTGCCAACCATGGTCATCTTCCTTTTCAGGAGCTGCTGGCCGAGTTCATAGGAGGTGAAAAAATTGTCACATGTGACATTGTACCCCCTCAGTCCATCTGTCAATTCAAGCACAACCCGCATCCCCTGGTTCTTCTCTGGTGCTCCACTCGGCAGCTTCCCTGTGTACACTTGCATATTCCATGCATAGCTGGATTTTGCATCACAGGCCACCCATATTTTGATGCCATATTTTGCTGGCTTGCTTGGCATATACTGCTGGAAAGGACAGCGACCTGTTGATTTAAAAAAAAAAAAAGATTACAATCACTGAGTGTGAGTGTCACAGAAAACTGCATGAATCAAGGATGTTACATCACAATAAAATAAAAAATATTTCAGGTAAGTAACATTGCATATATGAAAATAAAAAAATTACCTTTGAATGGAACCAACTGCTCATCTACTGTGACTTCAGGCCCAGGGTTGTAGAGGTATGGCAGACGCTCAACCCACTTGTCCCAGACCTCTCTGATGGCTGCCAGTTTGTCTGTCACACGCCTTGCTGGTCTTGAGTCACGGTTGTCAAATCTCAGCATTCTTGAGAAAGTGTGAAAGATTTTCAGCGGCATTGTGGCACGAAAAATTGCCCTTCCACTCTCTGCATCCCAGAGACTATATGTAGCCTCGACACGGGACCTACAGTATATACACCTGCTAATATCAAAAGCCCTATGTAGCCACGCAGGTCAATCTCATCCATATTTTTCCAGTTTTCTCCATATTTCCGGAAACCCTCCAAATTTGTATTCTCCAAGATGATTTTTTCGATGGCTGGTGTGGTGAACAGGAGAAAGGTGGATGAAATGTCCTGGACATGGGCAGCTGAATACCTTGTTGGCCCTGGAGTCATCCTTATGATGTTTGGTGCTGCTGTTCTTCCCTGCTTGCTGTCTGAATTTGATGAGGACCATGCAATTTTGCTGTTCTTTGACAAAAATGTCTCTCTGTCAGCTTGAGGGATTTCCTCTTCTTCATCTGAAGATGCATCATCCTCTGGGTTGCATTCCTCCCCATCTTCCTCTTCAGATACATCTTCATCCTCTTGTTCCTCCTGAGCTCCTGAAAATATCTCATCCAGGACCTGTTGGACAGTGAAATGTCTACTCATGGCTTCAGCAAGGAGCCAACTAGGGGTCCTTTGATTCAGGGTACCTTTATATCCTCTATACTGAATTTGTTTTTATTATGTCTGAGATTGTTTTTTTTTGTTTTGTTTGGGAGCTTGTGTGATGTGAGGGGTTAGCTGCAGATCAAAAGTGCAGGTGCAGGTCAAATGCAAGTTCAATTCGTACATCAATCCAGATTCTTTGATGTGTGTGTGTGTAGGTGTGTGTGTGTGTGTGTGTGTGTAGGTTCAGGTTACTTTATTTGTACCCGTAGGTAGATTTGTTTTGCAGTCTGGTGACATCCATATTTACAAGCCACAATTACATTCAACACACGGTAAACACAAACACAGGCACACATGAAGCTGACAATAAACATGATAAAAATACTCAAGGCTCCATCAATCAGGATATAAAGACAAAGAGATGAGAGATAAACCAGAGATAAGAGAGACGGGTCTTATTAAAAAGTTAAAGACTAGTCAAAGAGGTTAAAAACTTAAAGGTCTAAAACCCAATAAAAGATTTAGAATCCAAATAAAATCCTACGAAAATAAGTCAGTATAAAATGGAGCTAATAAATAGGGACCTAAATTATGTGCAATATATTGTTACAACTTGTTCAACTCTTTGACAGCAGCAGGAACAAAGCTGTTTTTGTAGCGCTGGGTTTTACTTTTTGGGACAGCAAACCTCCGTCTTGAGGGAAGAAGCTGAAAGTTGCAGTGCAAAGGGTGGGAGTCATCATTTAAAATGGAGGTAGCAATCCTCTGTACCTGTCTGGTGTACAAGGATGTCAGGCTCAGCTGTGACTCACCAAGCAAACAACTGGACCATCTAACTACCTGATCCAAGGATTTCCTCTGTTTCAGTTTTATCTGACCAAACCATGACACTAAAGAAAAGGATAAAACAGATTCAATAAAAGCCCGATAGAACATTGTCATTATGGTTCGTCAATTTGGAAGCGTGCAAGTTTCCTCAAACAACGCAAATGTTGCTGACCCTTTTTGTACACCCTTTCACAGTTCTCTTCAAAGTTTAAATTACTATCAATAATCGTCCCAAGATATTTGTAGGATTGTACACATTCAGTGGTCTGACCTATTAGTACGGTGACTTTGTGCCTGGGAGTTTTCCTCCTAAAGTCAATAATCATATCTTTAGTTTTTGTCGTATTCAGCTGCAGGTAGGAATCCTCACAAGAACAAAATCATCAACTACTGGGCCATGGCCACTCTCACCATCCTGGAGGAGACTGACAATAACTGAATCATCAGCATACTTTATAATGTGTCTGTTGTCATGTTTGCTCCGACACATGTTTGTGTACAGGATGAAGAGTAGTGGTGACAACACACACCCCTGAGGAGAGCCAGTAGAAGAACACTTTAGGTCAGACAATGTACCATTGACCCTTACTCTCTGCATCCTGTTGGTTAAGAAATCCAGAATCCAACCCACCAGATTATTGCTCAAATCAAATTGTTGCAGGAGCCTTTCAACTAAAATATGAGGTTGGATTGTATTAAAGGCGGAGGAAAAGTCCACAAATAAAAGCCTGGCATGTGTCCCATTAAAATCCAGATGTTTAAAAAGCATGTTAAGCAGAGTGACAGAGGCATCCTCCACTCCTCTGTGAGGCCTATAGGCAAACTGCAAAGGATCCAATGCATGCTCAGTCTGCTTTAGGACCTCACATCTGACCAGTTTTTCAAAAATTTTCATTAAAATTGAAGTCAAAGCAACTGGTCTAAAGTCATTTACCGTTTTAGGACAGCTGGATTTTGGAACGGGAACAACCACGGCATCTTTCCAGATCTTGGGCACATGTTGTGTCTGTAAGGACTTATTGAAGATGTAATGAAATACAGGACTCAGTTCATGTGCACAGGACTTTACCAAGCGCCCACATATAATATCAGGGACCTGACTTTTGTTCATTTTTATAGCGCAGAACTCCCTTTTAATATCCTGCTCCTCAATATTAAAGTACCAATTGTCTTTGAGTTTCTGTTTCAAATCTTGGGTTTCTGTGCTAAAATCAAAGGAATCAAAGCAACCATAAAAACAATTAAGAGCATTAGCCAGCTCTGTGTCTGAATTAAAACCATCTAAAAACACACGATTACTGTGCTCTGTGCTCTGAAGGCCTGCAATAGTTTTCATACTGGCCCAGGCTGAACCAAGTTTCTTTGTTGTCATCTTGCTTTCCAATTCTGATTTATAATTCTGTTTTGCTCTTAAAATTTCGGACTTCAGCTCTTTTGTGGCAACCTGTAGCTCAGAAACAGACCCCTGTTTAAAGGCAAGTGCTTTCCTCTGTAAGCAGGATTTAACTGATTTTGTAACCCATGGCTTGTTGTTTGACATAATGCACGGCTCAGGAGACACACACGCAGGCTCAGGATGGATTTAACAGCTTTATTGACAAACAGGGATGTGTGGCTGCGTGTCTGTGGAATAAGAATGTATTGGTGGTGGCGTCTGCGTCAGGCACGGGGGCAGGAGACCGTACAGCCGGACAACCCTATGGGAGGAAGCAGAGGAAGAAGGGTAACGGGCACCACACCAATACAGAGGATAATGATGGTTATGCTGGCTTACTTGGTTACGACAGGTGGCTGGCGTTGACAAGGGCGTAGCCCGGGAGACAGCGACCTGCAGTGCCTGTGGCAACAGCGTAGAGACAGCGGCGAGATGAGGAAGTCCGTCGCCGGGAGAGTCCACCTGTGCACAGGGGAAAAGGCTGGAGGAAAGAGGTAAGGGGAGCTTACCCAGATAATCTTGCTAGCTGGCTTGAGTACCGTAGTAGCAAACGATGCCGAAGAAGAGAGACGGCTTCAGGCCGAAGCCCAGGGCAGAGTGGATTAAATACCTCGCCGCTGACGAGGAGCAGGTGTGCGCGCGGCTGGCGCCGCTGATGAGCGGCGAGTCATGACAGTACTCCCCCCTCTAGCAGCGCCTCCTGGCGATGGTTTCTCCGGGTGCGCTCGATGGAACTCAGTGATGAGGGACCAGTCCAACACCAGCGAGGAAGGCACCCATTGTCTCCACTCGGGTCCATAGCCCTCCCAGTCCACCAGGTACTGCAACCCGCGACCCCAGCGCCGGGCGTCCAAGATCTCAGAGACAGTCCAGGCCGGATGGCCACCAATCATCCGGGGAGCGGGGTGCGCTGCAGGTGGAGGGCAGAGGGGGTCAGAGACCACCGGTTTGACTCTGGAGACGTGGAAGGTGGGATGGATGCGGAGGGAGGAGGGAATAGCCACACGCACAGCCACCGGGTTGATAATCCTAGTTATGGGAAATGGGCCGATGAATCGTTGGGCCAGCTTCCTCCTCTCACCCTTTAGGTTGACGTCCTGTGTGGATACCCAGACTTGTTGTCCCACCTGGTAGGCCGGGGCAGGTCTCCTGTGCCGGTCCGCCGTGGATTTATTGCGCTCCGCCGTGCGTAAAAGCGCATTGCCCGCCGTAGTCCAAAGGGAGCGACACCGCCTAAAGTGCGCCTGGACAGAGGGGACAGCCAACTCGCTCTCCTGCGCGGGGAATAGAGGTGGATCATAACCCAGGGATGCCTTAAAGGGAGACATCCCGATGGCAGACGAGCGAGAGGTGTTGTGGGCGTACTCCACCCAGGCGAGGTGAGAGCTCCAGGACGTGGGCTTGGATGTGGTAACACAGCGGAGCGCAGCCTCCAGCTCCTGATTGGTCCGTTCACACTGCCCGTTAGACTGGGGGTGATGGCCGGAGGTGAGGCTTACTTTAGCTCCCAGGGCGTTGCAAAAAGACCTCCAGACGTCCGAAGAGAACTGGGGGCGACGATCGGCGACCACGTCGACCGGTATTCCATGCAGTCTGACCACGTGTTGGATGAAGAGGTCCGCCGTCTCCAAGGCTGAGGGGAGTCCACGTAGGGGCACAAAGTGGGCGGCCTTGGAAAAACGGTCTACGATGGTCAGAACTGTGTCGAAGTTGTTGGAGGCAGGAAGCCCGGTGACGAAGTCTAGGGCGATGTGCGACCAGGGCCTGCCAGGGACGGGCAGGGGCTGGAGCAGGCCCGCAGGGGGAGCATTACCTGACTTACTGGTGGCGCAGACGGGGCAGGCCCGGGTGTAACAGGCGGCATCCTTCCGCAGACCTGGCCACCAAAAGGATCGCTGGAGGAGGTCGATCATCCGTGAAGCTCCAGGATGGCAGGTGAGCTTAGAGGTGTGGAGCCAGTGAATAACGTCCCCCCGGACGGCAGATGGCACGAAGAGCCTCCCCTCCGGTCCGCCGCCAGGGTCCAGTTCCGACTCCTGCGCCCTCCGGATCTTATCCTCTATGTCCCAGGAAACAGCCCCCACGACGCACGACCTGGGCAGGATGGTGTGAACAGCGTCTTCCGTGGCCTCCGGGGCAAATTGCCTGGAGAGGGCGTCGGGCAGGCCGTTCTTGGAGCCAGGCCTGTAGGTGATGTTAAATTTAAACCTTGTGAAGAACAGGGACCAGCGCGCCTGGCGGGCGTTCAGACGCTTGGCAGATCTTAGGTATTCCAAGTTCTTGTGGTCAGTTAGGACCACAAAAGGCAAGGCGGCCCCCTCCAGCCAATGACGCCACTCCTGAAGCGCAAGCTTGATGGCTAGAAGCTCTCTGTCCCCCACGTCATAATTACGCTCCGCCGGGGACAGGCGTTGAGAGAAGAAGGCGCAGGGTCGCTTGACTCCGTCGGCTGGAGACCGCTGGGACAGCACCGCCCCCACCCCCGTGTCTGAAGCGTCCACCTCCACTATGCACTGCAGCGCGGGATCGACCTGGCTGAGGACCCGGGAGGAGGAAAACTCCGTCTTCAGTGCCTGGAAGGCCATTGCGGCCTCTTCAGTCCACCGGAACGGGGTCTTAGGGGAGGTGAGGCGGGTCAGAGGCCCGACGATGGCTCCAAAGTTTGGGACAAAGCGGCGGTAGAAATTGGCGAACCCGACGAACTGCTGAACCTGTTTCCTAGAGGTAGGTGTGGGCCAATCCACCACTGCTTTAATCTTCGCTGGGTCCGGAAGCACCTGGTCATGGGAGATGACGAACCCCAGGAAGGAAGTTGTTTTGGCGTAGAATTCACACTTCTCCGCCTTGACATATAGGCGATTCTCCAACAGCTTCTGCAGGACCCGCCTCACGTGGACCCGGTGCTCATCCCTGGACCTGGAGAAGATGAGGATGTCGTCCAGGTAGACGAACACAAACAGGCCGATGAAATCCCGGAGGACGTCATTAATGAGGCGCTGGAAGACGGCTGGAGCGTTGGTCAACCCAAACGGCATCACTAGATATTCAAAATGACCGTTAGGGGTGCGGAAGGCTGTCTTCCACTCATCTCCCTCCCGGATCCGGACGAGGTGGTAAGCGCTGCGGAGATCCAGCTTAGTAAACCAGGTCGCCCCCTGGAGGGAGTGGAAGGCGGTATCCATGAGGGGCAGGGTGTACCGATCCTTCTCCGTGATGTCATTGAGCGCTCGATAATCAATGCAAGGACGAAGGGAGCCGTCCTTCTTTCCCACGAAGAAGAACCCTGCGCCTACTGGAGAGGAAGATGGTCGGATAATCCCGGCGCTGAGCGACTCCTTCAAGTAGGTGTTCATGGCCTCCTTCTCTGGCGCTGATAGGCTATAGAGGCGTCCTGAGGGTAGGGGCGCCCCCTGGCGGATGTTGATGGCACAGTCATAGGGCCGGTGAGGAGGCAGAGACATCGCCTTGGACTTGCTGAAGACTGCACCCAGGTCGTGGAACTCTGAAGGCACAAGGGTGAGATCCGGAGGCGCGGTGTCCTTGGCTGTGAGAGGCGAGGACGGGGCGCAGGCAGCGGATTGGAGACAGGTGCCCATACAGAAGGTGCTCCAAGCTGACACTTTTCCGGTCTTCCAGTCCAAGGCGGGGTTGTGGAGGCGGAGCCAGGGGTATCTGAGAATGACAGGAGTGACCGAGGTGGGCAGGACGTAGAAGGAGATATCCTCCCGGTGGTTTCCTGAGATGATCACCGGAATGGGAGATGTCCGGTGGGTCACCTTTCCCAGTGAGACTCGGGAGAGATTAACCAGGGCGAGAGGAGGGTCGAGGGGGTGACAACGGATGCCCAATCGGGTTGCCAGGCTCTGTGAAATAAAGCTACCCTCCGTGCCTGAATCCACCAGTGCATGTGTGAGGTGCCCTGTGAGGTTGTGACAGAAGCGGATGGGCAGTGTCAAATGTGTGAGGGGATTTAACCGATTAGCGTCCGCGAGGCCCCCTACAGTGACTCGCGGACCTCCTCGTTTGGCTTCTCCGGACAATGCTCCACCGTGTGCTGGCTACCCCCGCAATACATGCAAAGGCCCAGATCACGGCGGCATTGTTTCTCCGCCAGGGGGAGCTTTGTCGGGCCCGTCACCATCGGCTCCGACTCCTCGGAAACCTCCGGCGGCGGCAACGCCAGGTGGCGAGCTTGGGGCAAGCGCGCAGAGGCGCCCCGCGAGCGAGAAGACTGCTTCCGCTCTGAGGCGCGCTCACGCAGCCTGTTATCCAAGCTGATGGCTAGGGAAATCAGCTCCGCCAGCGTCTCCGGGATATCCCGGCCGGCCAGCTTATCTCTCAGACCAGAACTTAGGCTGCGGAGGAAGATGCCGCAGAGCGCACGCTCTTCCCAGCCAACTTCCTCCGCGGTAACCCAGAAGTCGATCGCGTATTCGGCCGCCGATCGGCTCCCCTGTTGGAGGCCGAGAAGGCGGTCGACCTGGACACTGTCCAAACGCGAATGATCGAACACTTCCAGAAATTGTCGCACGAATCGGCCATAGGTGAGGGTGGCGTAGCTGGACTTCGCCATGATGGCGTAAGCCCAGGTAAGCGCACGACCCTCCAGGAGATTACCAATATAGCCAATCCGGCTGTGGTCTGAGGGGAAGTCTCCGGGAACGCAATAGAACATGGACTCACACTGCATGATAAAACCCCGAGCTCCACCAAGCTTACCGCTAAAGCGAGCAGGAGTGGGGATTGGTGTGAGCCGTGCCGGCGCACCCGGAGTAAGCTGGACAGCCGCCGGAGCAGCGGGAGCTGCGCCACCCGGACGAGCCGAGGGGAACGGCTGCTGGGGGTCCAAGTGGTCTAATCGGTTAGTAATAACAGTCAATTGGTTTAATATCACCTGTTGTTGATGGGCTATTAAATCCACCCGAGCCTCGAGGGTGGAAAGACGGCGTGCGAGCCCGCTGTCTGCCGAGCCGCTCTGCTGAAGCCGTACTGACATAATGCACGGCTCAGGAGACACACACGCAGGCTCAGGATGGATTTAACAGCTTTATTGACAAACAGGGATGTGTGGCTGCGTGTCTGTGGAATAAGAATGTATTGGTGGTGGCGTCTGCGTCAGGCACGGGGGCAGGAGACCGTACAGCCGGACAACCCTATGGGAGGAAGCAGAGGAAGAAGGGTAACGGGCACCACACCAATACAGAGGATAATGATGGTTATGCTGGCTTACTTGGTTACGACAGGTGGCTGGTGTTGACAAGGGCGTAGCCCGGGAGACAGCGACCTGCAGTGCCTGTGGCAGCAGCGTAGAGACAGCGGCGAGATGAGGAAGTCCGCCGCCGGGAGAGTCCACCTGTGCACAGGGGAAAAGGCTGGAGGAAAGAGGTAAGGGGAGCTTACCCAGATAATCTTGCTAGCTGGCTTGAGTACCGTAGTAGCAAACGATGCCGAAGAAGAGAGACGGCTTCAGGCCGAAGCCCAGGGCAGAGTGGATTAAATACCTCGCCGCTGACGAGGAGCAGGTGTGCGCGCAGCTGGCGCCGCTGATGAGCGGCGAGTCATGACATTGTTGGGATATATTTTGACACGTTTACGTGGAACAATCATATTTTTACAGAAAGCCATGTATGAGCATGTGACGTCCACCAGGGAGTCCAAATCATCCCTGCAGGACAGTGTGAAAACCTCCCAGTCCGTACAGTTAAAGCATTCCTGGAGGCAGTGCACTGAATCCTCTGTCCACACCTCTATGTCTCTGGTCTTCACCTTGCCTCTTCTGAGAGCAGTTTTATATGTGGGCAGCAAATGTACACAGTTGTGATCTGAGGATCCTAAAGGAGGAAGGGGAAGTGATTTATAGGCCCTCTCAATGGATCCATAGCACAGGTCCAATGTCTTTTTTCGCCTGGTTGGGCAGGAGACATACTGATAAAAGTTTTTAAGTGTCTTCTTTAAAGAAACATGGTTAAAATCCCCAAGAATAAGGTTTGGCGCCTCTGGAGAAATTGACTGCAGCCGCTATACCACATCAAAGGCGGTGCTGGAGGCGGAGTCAGCGTCTGCCCTCGAGTGAATGTACACAGTTGTGATGAAAAGTTGGGGGAACTCGCGAGGCAGATAAAAGGGGCGTAGCGATACGGACAGAAGCTCCACATCGGGTGTACAGATGCGTTCTCTGACCGTGACAGATGTGCAGTACTGTTTATTAATATATAAACATATGCCGCCCCCCTGACGTTTCCCCGTTACCTCTTCCTGCCGATCCGAGCGAAGTGGGGCTCCAAAGCCGTCAATCCACAGGTCCGCGTCTCGGTCATGCGCATTAAGCCACGTCTCCGTGTACGCCATGACACAGCAGTTTTTGAAGTCCTTCTGGTAGCGTACATTCCCTTGAATTTCATCTACCTTATTCCTCAGGGATTGTACGTTCCCCAAAATCATGGAAGGAAGAGGAATGCTGTTAAACTGACATTTCCTCAGGCGTAATTTCACGCCTCCACGCTTTCCGCGCTTCCTCCTCTTGTCTCTCCCCTCATCGCTGTGTCCATGAGAGTCTCTTAAACTAAAGTCCGGCAGTTGCGGCATAGACTCAATCACGGATGCTGCATTATCTGTGTTTAAATGCAGTAACATGTCCCTGGAATATTGTATTCTCCCCGGCATGATCGTGATCGCGCTTACCTCAGAGACAAAGAGCCGGTGGGAAAGAAGCAGCAGTGCAAAAATGGAGAGAAAATCCATATTGATGGAACCAGGGAGCTCTTCGTTATACAGTCCACAAACATTCCAGGACAAAAATAACAGAGAATTTCGTTAAAACACATTAAAGTGCGTAAAAACAAGACACAGACGACAGACTTTTTTCACCAGCTGCTGGTCGCTGCGTGTGCATGCGCCCAACAGAGGCGTATAGGTGTGTGTGTGTGTGTGTGTGTGTGTGTGTGTGTGTGTGTGTGTGTGTGTGTGTGTGTGTGTGTATTAGAGAGAGTTTGGGTGTTTTCTGGTGTTTAAATGCTTTTATAATTCACGGGCCAAAAATGACCCATAAGACAATCTTTGTACCCTAGTGGGGTACAGCCCACATGGAAACATAAACAAAAACAAAGTATCACTTTTTCTAACTAGAAAAGCACTCGGAGAGCGCAGACCTCCGCCAAGCGCCACAGTTCCCCCCAGTGTTTGTGTGTACATTTTCAGATTCCTTGACCATGAAAACATATGACTAGCAATTGGATTCACAGTGATAGGATTAGTGGTTCAGTAGTTATTGACGAAAATGGCATTTTCCGTAATGGCGGTTTAGCGCCACAGTTCCCCCCATACAGTGTTTGTGTGTATGTTTTCAGATTCCTTGACCATGAAAACATATGACTAGCAATTGGATTCACAATGATAGGATTAGTGGTTCAGTAGTTATTGACGAAAATGACATTTTCCGTAATGGTGGTTTTCTTCTGGACGGTGATCTGGATCACCACCAAAATCTAATCATCTGTAGGATACCCCATTTCTGACAATCTGTGAAAATTTCATGAAAATCTGTCCATAACTTTTTGAGTTATCTTGCTAACAAACAAACAGACAGATAGACAAACAGACAGACAGACAAACCAACGCCGATGAAAACATAACTTCCTTGGCGGAGGTAAAAATTAACTAGAAAAAGGGTTCTAATTTTTGAGAGAAAATTCACCAATGTAACAGAAAAAAAGTCACAAATTTATTGAGAAAAAGTTGAAGAAAATGTTAATTCTTTTACATCTTCAACTGCTTAATTCTTTAGGGTTGCCGGGGGTGGGGGGTGGCTGGATCCTATCTGATCACATAACCTCCTTGGCGGAGGTAATAAAAAAAAAGAAAAAAAAAAAGAATCATTTAAAAAATTCCTGGATCCAGACGGTGATCCAGATCACCACCAAAATGTAATCATCTGTAGGATATCCCATTTCTGACAATCTGTGAAAATTTCATGAAAATCTGTCCATAACTTTTTGAGTTATCTTGCTAACAAACAAACAGACAAACAAACAAACCAACGCTGATGATCACATAACCTCCCCCTTTGGTGGAGGTAATGATGGGGTCCCTTTAGGAAAAGTCATAACATTTCAAGTTGGAAAAAGATAGTTTAAGGTATTTTTTCTACAGCTAAACATGGTAGTGGGTCACTTTTGACCCGCAAGACAGCACAAGGGCAAGCCAGTTCAGCTGGCTAGCTAGACAGGTCAGCCCTTATTTCAAAAATCTGTTGTACAGTTATTGGGTGAAGGCACAGTTTCTAAGCGACAATAGAGATTGGTAATAGCATTACATGACGGGACATGACATGAGAACCTGTGACAGAGCAGATGTGACTTATTATTTTGTTCATAGCAATTGTAGTAGCATTAGCAGCATAACAGGACTGTGGTGGTGGATTTAAAAGACTGCTTACAAAAATGAAATGGGGCTGTCTACGTTTACGTCACCGATCTCATGAATGCCCAGAACGACGTGCGGTGGTATCAAAAAGTGCAAGCAAGCAAAGTTTGTTTGTATAGCACTTTTCACAGATATACTGTATATCACAAAGTGCAAGTTAAAATTTACAAATACCCAGCAGTTAAAATCAATAGAAATAAGCTAAAATATACATATTAATAGGGATAAAAAGAAAACACTGAAGAAATAAAAGCCATTCAATGAGAGCTAAAAGCCTGTTTAAACAAATGAGTTTTTAACTCCTTAAAAGAGTCAACAGACTCAAGGCAGCCCAAGGACAGGGGAAGTGTGTTCCAAAGCCGTGGTGCAGCGGCCTGGAGAGATCGATCTCCACAGGTTCTGAATTTGGTCCGAGGGACCACCAAGAGTCTCTGGTCTGAAGATCTTAGTGATCGTGTCATAGCATAAGGAGTCAGGAGGGCTGAGATGTATGAGGGGGCTTGGCCATTAAGAGCTCTAAAAGTCAAAATTAAAATCTTAAAATTAAATCTAAAAGCAACTGGCAACCAATGAAGGGATGATAAAACTGGGGAAATGTGTTCTCTTTACTTCATCCGGGTTAAAAGCCGAGCTGCTGCATTTTGCACTGTCTGAAGGCGGGCAACAGCAGTTTTATTAAAACACATAAAAAAGGCATTACAATAAGCGAGATGAGATAAAAGCATGAATGATCATTTCCAGTTTAGGTGTTGAGACCATAGGTCTAAGTTTTGCTCTATTCCTCAGATGAAAAAAGCAATTTCTGACTAGTTGCCAACCATGGCAGTCCAGTGACATAGCGTTGTCATAAACAACACCCAAGTTACGCAGGCTGGGCTGGATAGAAGTGTCCTAAGCGTTGCTTTACCAGAGGAATTTTACTGTCTGGAGTGATGATCAGTGTTTCTGTCTTGTTAAGCTTTAATTATAGGAAGTTATTGTTTAACCATTTGTTAATGGCAGACAGGCAAGAGATTAAGTTTGATAAAATGTCCAACTCATTTTCTTTAAAAGAGCAGTAAAACTGAATGTCGTCTGCGTAAAAATGGTAAGAAACACCCTTAAACTGACTAATAATCTGGCCAAGTGGGGTTAAATACAATTAAAACAGAGTAGGGCCCAGAATTGAGCCTTGAGGAACCTCACAAGAAAGTCCTTTAACCTCTGACATCTTCTCATTAAACAAAACACAAAACCCTCTGTCAGTTAAATAAGATGAGAACCATTTCAGAACTAATCCTGAAATATCAAACATGTCCTTCATCCTATTTATCAATATATTGTGGTCCACTGTGTCAAAAGAGCAGCGAGAAAGTGACGATTTCAGTGCATTTCTATGGCAATGTTAGCTAAATTTAAACACAGAAAATGTCAAATTGGTGTACAACTGGCTCACATAGCCATCACTATCTTAAGACAGATGATGATAGCAATCAGAAAACAAGTTTTTTAGATTCTTATCAGCCAGCAGAGATTACCAAAGGAGGATTTTGTGAGCTGTCTTTTCATATGAGTTTCCTGAGGGATGATATGACCCATGTCTCCGTCTGGCCATAAATGGAGATTGCTCCTGCTGCAGGTATGTCTGTTTACCAAACTATGACTCTTATTTATCAATAAAAGTAACTTGCCTACACTTAAAGTTCATGTGAACATGTGAAAAACACCCACATTTGCATCAGATGGAGTTAATAGCCAAAATAGCATTAGCATAGAAACGGGTTGGCTCGGTAGAAATATTAATTCCAATTTGAGCTGTTTATCAGCCTCAGAGTAAACATATTAACACTGCAATTAAACTAGTTTAAAAATAAAACTCACACTCACCTGCTGACAAATGGACCAAAACTCTGTAGAGCTGAAACAAAGTGTCAGGATTAACAGGGCGAATGAGTGTAATTTTTTTTTTTTTTTAACAAGCGTAAACAAACACGTCTCCCACATGGGAGACGGGAGGCTGTTTTTCCTGTGAGCTCCATGATGGGGTTTTCCACAGCAGGTACAATTTATTTTCTATTATTGGAATGTTCCGCCAATGTACAGCCAAGCTGGTGCATTTATTTGTTGTTACAAATATCAATAAATATTTTTTTCTAGACACTCTTTTGAATCAATTTTTCCACATACTGGCTGGTAGACAGTAGGGACACTTTTTGAGATCACAAATTTAAAGTTTTTGCTCATATCTGATCCGATCTTGCGGTGAAAGCTCGTCATAATATTGATATGCTGTATTGTTTCAAGGGTAAACTGCCGGTTTTTGTTACTTCCACACTTTGCGTACGTGAAGTACCCGGATGTGTAGACAGCCCCATTGTTCTACTTTTTTTATAGAGGAAAACATGAAACTAAGAGAGACTGACATGTTTACCAGCAAACCTGCTTTCTACAAGGAGGAAATATGGAACAAGGTAGGAAATTACCAAATACAGTTCTTTACATCCTCCAAAGTCCTCGTCATCAGTGTCAACCCTGATAATGGTAATGTTATTTTTAACTTCCATAAATTAGCACTATTAATATTTTATCATTCTGCTGAAATAGTCTATACTTATTTGAACAAACTGTTGTGAGAAACATGATAAGAAAGGCCCTCAGGATGAAGACTGGTTTAATTACCTCCGCCAAGGAGGTAATGTTTTTACCAGGGTTTGTCTGTCTGTCTGTCTGTTACCAACATAACTCAAAAAGTTATGAACAGATTTTGACTAAATTTTTAGGAAAGGTGTGTAATGGCACGGGGAACAGATGATTAGATTTTGATGATGATCTGACAGTGCATACCTCCACCAAGGGCTTTGTTTGTATTTGTGCAGCAGGATTACACAAACACTACTGGATGGATTTGGATGAAATTTTCACCAGAGGTGGTTCTTGGGCTAGAGAGGAACCCATTATATTTTGGTGATGATTTCAGAATGCATACCTCAGCCACGGCTCTTATCTTCTCACTGTGTGTTAGCAACAATACTCCAAAACTGATGGACAGACTTTGATGCAATTTTCACCACAAGTGGCTGTAGGCCTATACACAAACCCATTACATTTTGGAGGTGATCCATGAGAAACGGAAGGAGCCTTGGTGGAGGTATGCGCTCTATGAGTGCTTTTCTAGTTTTTAATGCAGTTGTAAACAAAGTCGAAACAATTTAGATCTACACAACTTAATGGAGTAGAAATAATGTTAATGATGTGTGTTTCTTTTAACAGTAAATTAAGAAATGAGTGCTAAAACCAATCAAAAATATTCTGGAAATAAATGGCATATTTATAAATGTAAAATATTATCTTGTATCAAATAGCTCACCTGAAATTAATTAAAAAAAACTAACTGTAGCTGAACTATGAACATAGAGGAAAAATATCTGGTTTCTTTCTTTTGTAATTTCTATATTGTAATCCAACAAAGTTAATTTTGACTTTTTATGTATATATAATTTGAAGTGTATGAGACGCTACATCTAGATTTTTTCTCATGTGAACACATTTAAGAGAAAACTCTAAAGTTTTCCAAATAGTTCTCTAATGTATGCATAAAAACTAAAAATGTGCACGAAAAAGTTGCACATTTAATATAAAAATTATAAGAAAAAAGTGATGAGTTATTTTAAAACATTTTTTTAAATTTTTTTATTTCAATATAAAAACTGTTCCAAAAGTAGCAAATTTATGCAAAAATTATTCAAATTTAGGAGGAATAAATAAAAGTAGTAGAATTAAAAGAAAAAAAGCACAGATTCATGAGAAAAACCATCCTATATGGCCAGGAATCATCAAGTATTAAGGCACAGTGACGTGTTTTTTCTGTCATTTCTCTGCAGCTGATAGAGAGCTGTTGGAGACTGGAGCAGTGACCATCGGGGCTGGTGGAGTCTTCACTACGGTGAGCAGTGATATCACAGTAAGGGTTTATGGGGCAGCTGGAACAGTGGAATGATGAAGGAGCTGTGGTTTGATGATGATTAAAGCTGTCAGAGTAAAATGGAACACAGTATTGTGTAAAAATAGTTAAACGACTCTGACACTAAACTAAATTATTTCTAAAGAAGTTTTTGACCTCTGAAATGACAACATGAACGTGTTAGTGTTACAGGTCAGTTGGGTGTGGCATATTCATTGAATTATTATATTTTGGTTAATATTTTGTGACTTATTCATACCAAAATTATTTTGAGAACTGTACATGTGGCCTGTCATCACATGCAGCAGAGGTTCTGGTACACGTCACTGACCCTGGTTACATGGTCACAATAAACTGATCACTGGGACTAAACTGATAATTGTTTCGTTGTATTTACATGCACTGATTAAACGGATTATTGGAGGGTTAACCACTTGAGTTAATGACCATAGTTACATGGCCACTTGGATTATCAGGTAACTCCAGAAATCCAGTCATAACCGGTTTATTCATGTCCATGTAACCATGGTTACTGTTGGACTCTTCCTTGTCTTTGTCATATGATGAGCACGGTTTGGGGACCATGCTTACGCTTTCAGTTGTTCCAGTTATTTTTTGCACTTTTCCTATTTTGGTTTTATTAGTGAATTTGAATATGATACACTTGTACTTTGTTATCCGAGGTTGCCTTTGTTTCTGTTTGTGTTTAGTCATTCGGTTATCTTAGTTTAGTTATTATTACCTTGGTTATTTATATCATGTGCCTAGGTGCCATCTTGTGTATTGTAAATTATATCTTCCTGTGATTATTTATAAGCCTTCTCCATTTTCACTTCCAGTTCTTCTCTGGTAATGTCTATATCAGGGGTCACCAACCTTTTTGAAACCAAGAGCTACTTCATGGGTATCGAGTCATGTGAAGGGCACCAGCTTGACACACTCCTCTAAAGTAAATTGTGTGTATATATATATATATATATATATATACACACACATAAATAAATAATTATCAATAACTTAGAGTGGGTAACAGACAAGATCAATATTCAACACTTTATTTTTATTAATCTCAGCAATTGTTCAGATGATCACTTCTACATTTCATAAAAAAAATGTCCAGTTTTCACCAGTCCCTTTTAACCATAAAAAACTAAATCCTTTTAATTCATGAACTATGTTGAACCATGTTTGAAAAAGTTATGCAACATTTAAGAAAAATCAACTTTCATATTAAATATATCTTATCACATTTTTAACTGAACAAATCTGCTGCAATTCTGCTCAAAATCTGTTACATTTAATAAACACACTTTTGTGTGTTCTTCTTCACTGGAATTATATCCATACAGTTCTTGCCAAGAATCATGCTGGAGTAATAACCAGCACTGTCCTTTCATGAGAAGAAGCTAAACAGCGCTGAGAGTGCTTATATGCACGGTGGCGCAGTGGTTAGCACCGCGGCAGCAGTTTACCCTCGGCCGGGGGATCGCGGGCATCGTGGGTTTGATCCCTGCCCCCGGCCAACAGTGATCTGTGTGGAGTTTGCATGTTCTGGTTTTTCATGCAAAAAACATGCAGGTTAGGGAGTTAAGGGGCGCTTACGCAGCCACCGGCAGCTGGTGGCTTGTCACCGGACTGCAGAACAAATCCACCTACGGGTACAAGATAAGTCCAAAAAAAAAAAAAAAAGAGTGGGTAGTGAAATGTCGCTCCGTGGCGCTTCGCTGTCGCCCCGCAAATGAAACACACGCAGCTTCCTTTCACGGTAGTAAAAAAGAACTCTTCCTCCCGCTCACTTTGAAAATGATAAATTTTCTGTCTTTTTTTTGCCATGTTTTTGGGCTAGGAAACTGCACTGCGCTCACCATCTTCACCGCCCGCTAGCTTACGCTCCACAAGCGCGAAGGTTTTGTCATGCGCACAATACTGACCTTTGAACTAGGTCAGATTCACCTTAACTTTACGTATAATAAACATATTTTCATTTTTTTTATTTTTAAGACATTGTCATTTTAAAATCTATATAAATACAAGTGTGATTTTAAAAAACAGCGGCAGAAAAAATTACATCTTAGACGCAGCTCACTTGCGAGTTGTGCTATTTTTAGAACAGGCCTGCGGGCGACTCATGTGGTCCCTGTGGGCGACATGGTGCCCGCGGGCACCGCGTTGGTGACCCCTGGTTTATATTATTGTTATCTTGTCCCGGCCTTGGTGGGTTGTCATCTTTCTTGGTTTATACTTGTATCTTTATTTATCATTCTTCGATCTGTGCTTTTATTTTGACGGTGTCCTTTGTTTACTTCCTTTTGCTGCTAGCTTAGTTTCACGGTTGTCCCCAGCTGTTAACATTTAGGTTTATCATCCTCGCTTCTGTTTCCCACATCCAAGTTCATTTGCAATTATTCCCTCTGTGCTCTGTTTAAAGGGCGCTACAATACTATTTGCAGCGTCCTCAGTGCTCAGACGTGTTTTCCACGTCTTATTTCATTTTGTATTCTAGCGTGAGATCCACACTCTTTCCAATTCATCCCGGCGTTTCTGTACGCCTTAGCCGTGCGTTATTCATTCTTTGTATCCTGCCTTTGCCAAGTCTTGTAAGTGTTTTGTTCTCATTTTATTTTTCCATTTTATTAAACTCCCTGCAAACTCACAGCTCCAGCGTTTGGGTCTTCGTTCTGCCCTGAGGGGTGTTTATGGCAGTCTTGTGTCTGGGAGGACATCAGTCCTCAGTCTGGGTTTGTTAGTTTTGGTTCTTGTGAATTACTCCCTCTTAAAATGGGCCTGCACATTGATTCAGTTTAATTTCTTCACTAATATCATTGTTTTATTTCAACATAAAAATCACAATTTATGTGCAGTCATAAATGTTTGAACTTGGAGATGGAAATGTTTTGTGGAAATAAAGGTACTGCATAAAGTTTTCTGTTGTTGTACTCTTTCATTAAAGTAATGTTGTTTCTGCTAACTTGTCTCAGACATTTTTCCTCCTTTCTGTGTGTGCTGGGAACCCAAACATCTGGATCACTTTCTCAGCTTGATTTGTGCATCCATAAGCTACACAGAAAATCATGCCGAGAACCTGATCTGTGAACATTTTAGGATTTCATCGTTTTTGGCATCAAAATACAATTTATGAATTCAAACCCTTCTAACATTGGAGGAAAATATTCATTCTCCACAATTATGTGATGTTACAATATGGATGAATAAAAAATAGAAAAAAGACTTGTTTTTATTTGAATCACTGGTGCTGTTATTATCTATTTAAATTCAATCATGTAACCCCAGTCCCACCTGGAAGAGGAGGCAATGGTGCCAACATGCTGCTCACTGGTAATAGCAGACCGGCTAATCAGGTCAGGCAGAATTTCAGAGTGAAAAATGAGAAAATGAGGAGGTCTTTGCATTTTTATTGACTAGTACATACCCATGCATACCCATCCATGCCCGTAGAAACCAAGTATTAGCAAATATTTCTGCATGCCCGTTGCTGAAGGGTCTCCTCCTGTCTGAGATGGCTTTGTTGTTCACGGTCATGCCTGTGGCGTACTGCTCGAACCTGAGGTGTTTCATCTTCATGGCATCTTTTCTGACATGCAGCTGTTGTCCACACTGTTATTGCTCTCCATCTGGTGGGTCTTCTTGTTCTTCTTTTTCTTCATTCAGACCACTGGTTGAGGGATAGGTGCGTTGTAATTCCAGTTCATGTACAGGATCATGAAAATAGATCTGAGCAAAAAGTGGCTTTCAACCCTGTTCAGGAAGACCTGTGCATGCCCGTCGAAACCCAGAAACCAGAGAACCCGGAGAAAATCAGCACTTTGCCTGGCATTTTACACATTTGTAGTGTAGACTGCCATTCTTTATGGGTACTGCTTCGAATGGGTGTGGTTTAAAGTAGTGTGTCCTACTGTTAATTGGGTGACAGACTGACACACTGACAGAGATTTCTTGAATTTATAGAGTGCCTTCTGCCTTACTGAGTGAGATTTCCAGATTTATTGCTTTGAATGGGTGTGGTTTAAAGTAGTGTGTCCTATTTGGTCTCAGCTTGTCTGTGCCTTGCCTGGCATGCAGTGTTGGCGGCTAGGAGACCCTTCACCAGTACAGGGTCTCCTTCCTGTCTCAGACGGGTGTGTTGCTCACAGTCATGCCTGTGACGTACGGTTCGAACCTCAGCTGTGTATCTTCATGGGATCTTTCCTGACATGCAACACAGTCATGCCTGGGAGGTAGTGCTCGAACCTCAGCTGTGTCATCTTCACGGGATCTTTCCTGACATGCAGCAGTTCTCCTCACTCTATTACTCTCCATTTATGTAGTGTCTGGTTGGTCTATATGACATAGGTAGCCAGTCCTATTGCCTATATGACAGCATCGTCTATATGACGGCATTGCGAGTCCTATGTAGCCTGAGATCATAGGATCAACATAGGACATCACGCAGACATCATAGGCTGTCCTATGATTATGACAGAGATTTCTTGAATTTAGAGTGATTTTTATTTTAAAAAATAGTTTCATGTCATTTGTACTACATTGAATATTTTCATAAGACTTGCACTTTGACTACATTGTTTTACAAAGGCCCCTTTTATCTAGTATTTTCCACCCTGCTTAGTCACTTTTCAGAGTACAGTGTAATGTTTATGTACTAGTACATCTCAGTAAATAAAATATCATGATTTACATTTTAATTTCAAAAACTATAATCAAAATTGAATTTAAAAAAGGCCTGAAATATTTCCTTGTGCCTGTAATGAATATTGAACATATGAAAGTTTATTTTTGTGAATTATAAAAAAATATTTTTTTCACAATATTCAAATTTACAGAGAGGCACTAATGTGTTATATTTACATTCACACGCAGAAAATCTTTCCTAACTTGAAAGGTTTAGGAGTAAGGTGCACAACCCCTAGTAACTTAGCTAAATCACATTAAACTGACTGACAGCAGTTTTTTTTTACTACATATTTTCAATTCAGATAATTTTGCCTAATCTTGCAAAATAATCCACTGTATTTAGGATCTGGGATCGTCACTTCCTTGTGGTAACGTATCGTCACTTCCTGTTTTGCTGTCTGCCTGTGTGGTTTGCTCTCCAGCCACTAGCTATGGCTATTAGCTCTCCTTCCTCTCCTCCTCTGGTGTGCTCTCTCTGTCAGATGTTTAGCTACACCTCTGCCTCTTTTAGTGATAACGGTAAATGTAATAAATGTTGTCTTTTTGAGGCGCTCGAGGCGAGGTTGTCTGATTTGGAATCCCGGCTCCGCTGCATTGAAACACCGTCTGCGCCAGTTAATCTTGACGGACGCCTCTTAGCTGCAGCGGAGCTAGCTAGCTTAGGCCCCCCTGTCAGCGGTTCCCCGGCTCTCCTCAGCAGCGAGGAGACTGGGTGGGTGACGGTGAGAAGGAAGCCTAGTCGCAAAGCCCCGGTACACCACCAACCTGTTCACGTTTCTAATCGTTTTTCCCCACTCAGCGACACACCCGCTGAGGAAAAAACTCTGATCATTGGCGACTCTGTAGTCAGAAACGTGAACCTAGAGACTCCAGCGGCCATAGTCAAATGCATTCCTGGGGCCAGAGCAGGCGACATCAAGTCAAATTTGAAAATGCTGGCTAAAAGTAACTGTAAATATTCCACAATTGTTATTCACGCCGGCATTAATGACATCCGTCTCCGGCAGTCGGAAGTCACGAAACTTAATATTGTAACGTCGGGGCCATGTTAAGGGGGGGGGCAGGGATTTCCCAGCATGCTTTGCCAGTTGAAAACGTTACTGTGTGTGTGTATTAAATGTGTTATTTCTGAGTTATACTGCTGTGTCATTGTAACTGCGTTACAATGACCCAGCAGTGTTTAGCAGGATTAGGGCAAGATGTATCATGTGTGTGTAACCATGATTCAAACAGGGGTCTGGGAGAATGACCTCCCCTCCTGTCTGTGCTCAGAAGCAGTTGGGGTCGGTGGTGTGTAAATAAAGCCTGTTCATCACAACCATCTTGCTCCTCTTTCTTTGTGTGAATCCCGCAAACGTCACAATATAGAATCGGTGTGTGACTTTGCAAAAACGATGTCTGCCACTGTAGTGTTCTCTGGGCCCCTCCCCAATCTGACCAGTGATGACATGTTTAGCCGCTCGTCATCCTTGAACTGCTGGCTGTCTGTGTCATGACTCGCCGCTCATCAGCAGCGCCAGCTGCGCGCACACCTGCTCCTCGTCAACGGCGAGGTACTTAATCCACTCTGCCCTGGGCTTCGGCCTGAAGCCGTCTCTCTACTTCGGCATTGCTTGCTACAACGGTACTCAAACCTTCAAGCAAGATTATCTGGGTAAGCTCCCCTTACCTCTTTTCCTCCAGCCCTCTCCCCTGTGCACAGGTGGACTTCCCCGGCGGCGGACTTCCTCATCTCGCCGCTGTCTCTACGCTGCTGCTACAGGCACTCCAGGTCGCTGTCTCCCGGGCTCCGCCCTTGTCAACGCCAGCCACCTGTCCTAACCAAGTAAGCCAGCAAGACTATTATTATCCTCTGTGTTGGTGTGGTGCCCGTTACCCTTCTCCCTCTGCTTCCTCCCATAGGGTCGTCCGGCTGAACGGCCTCCTGCCCCCGTGCCTGACGCAGACGCCACCACCAACACATTCCACAGACACGCAGCCACACATCCCTGTTGTCAATAAAGCTGTTAAATCTACCCTGAGCCTGCGTGTGTGTCTCCTGAGCCGTGCATTATGTCAGTCTGTGTGGTGTCCTAAAAATGACGTGGGCTACATTGACAATTGGAGCTCTTTTTGGGGAAAACCTGGTATTATGAGACGAGACAGCATTCATCCCACTTTGGATGGTGCTTCTCATTTATCTAACAATCTGGCATCTTTTTAATCCAAATTTCCAAAACCCTGACTACTCAGAGTTGCGACCAGGAAGCAGAGTTGCAGTCTTACACGCCTCTCTGCAGCTCCTCTTCATCCGCCACCCCTCAGCTTAGCCCCTGACTTCCCCATCAGAGAATCGTTGTCTGCTCCCTCCAAAGTAAATAAAAATATAATGCATAAGCATCCCAAAGTGATAAAGCAAAATATTGGTAAAACTCAAATTAAACAAAGCCTCTAAATTGAATGAATTGGCCTCTGTTCCTCCTCATAATTTAAAAATTAAATGTGGTTTATTAAATATTAGGTCTCTAACTCCCAAGTCTCTGTTAGTCCATGATCTGTTAATTGATCATCAGATTGATTTAATTTCCCTTACAGAGACTTGGTTAGGGCAAGAGGATTATGTTGGTTTAAATGAATCAACTCCCTCTGGTTATTTAAACTGTCAAAATCCCAGAAGTTCTGGTCATGGAGGAGGAGTAGCAACAATTTACCATTCCAAATTATTAGTTAATGTAAAGCAAAAAACATGTTATAATTCCTTTGAGGGCCTGGTCCTCAGTATTGGGCACTTTAGCAATTTTAGGTTAAACCCAATTTTATTTGCCATAGTTTATCGTCCCCCATCAACCTACTCAGAATTTTTATCCGAATTTGCTGATTTCTTAGCTGATTTAGTACTGAAATCTGATAGAATAATTATAGTAGGGGACTTTAATATACATGTGGATGTAGATAGTGACTGCCTTAATGTGGCATTTAATTCAATATTAGACTCGATTGGGTTTTCTCAGAAAGTAGGAAATTCGACTCATTACCTCCACCATACATTGAACCTTGTTCTGACATATGGCATAGAAATAGAAAATCTTGTAGTGTCTCCTCATAACCCTGTACTGTCAGACCATTGTCTGTTAACCTTTGATTTTACTATTTCTGACTATTTGGCTCCTAAAGAAAAATATTATTACAGTAGATGCCTCTCAGATGATGCTGTTACCAAATTTATGCAGATTGTTTCCTCTATGCCATGTGTCAACACAACGGAAATAAGCTATAGACAGCTTGCTCCTTCTGTAATTGATAACATGGTGGATAGTGTTTCAGCTTCTCTGCATCAGACTCTAGACTTGGTGGCCCCCTTAAAAAAGAAAAAGTCTAATCAGAGATTTCTAACTCCTTGGTTCAACACAGAAACTCGTAGCTTAAAACAGAAGACTCGTCAATTAGAAAGAAAATGGCGCTCCACTAATTTAGATGAAATCATCTTTTAATTTATAAAAAATCTCTTAGAAAAGCTAGAACGAGTTATTACTCTGCATTAATAGAAGAGAACAAGAATAATCCCAGGTTTCTTTTCAGTACTGTAGCCAGGTTGACAAAGAGTCAGGACTCTGTCAATCCTAGCATTCCCTTAGAGCTTACTAGTCAGGACTTTATGAACTTTTTCAATAATAAAATTTCATCCATCAGAGATAAAATCAATCAGATTCTTCCCACAGTTAACTTAAATACTGTAACTACTACAACTCCTTCTATTGATGTCTGTCTTGATGAGTTTACTCTAATCGACCTTTGAGTTAGACAAAATAGTTTCCTCATCCAAACCTTCAACTTGTCTTTTAGACCCTATTCCTACCAGGTTATTTAAAGAAGTCTTCCCACTTATTGGTAGCCTTATTCTTCATATGATCAATTCTTCATTAACTTTAGGCCATGTACCGCAGGCTTTTATAACGGCTGTAATTAAACCCTTACTCAAAAAGCCAATGCTAGATCCAGGAGCTTTAGCTAACTATAGACCACTCTCTAATCTCCCTTTCATTTCAAAAATCTTAGAAACAGTTGTTGCTACGCAATTATTTGACCACCTACAGGGAAATGGTTTACTTGAAGAGTTTCAGTCTGGGTTTAGAATCCATCATAGTACTGAAACAGCCTTAGCGAAGGTCACCAACGACCTCCTCATTGCATCTGATAATGGACTAGTTTCTGTACTTGTCCTTTTAGACCTTAGTGCAGCTTTTGATACTATCGATCATAATATTCTACTTGATAGATTAGAACACTATGTTGGACTTAATGGAACTTCGTTGCAGTGGTTTAGATCTTATTTATCCAGTTTGTTCATGTAAATAATGAGTTTTCTTTCAACTCAAAGCTTAGTCATGGAGTTCCACAGGGATCTGTGCTAGGCCCTACTCTTTTTAGTTTATATATGCTTCCGTTAGGCAACATTATTAGAAAGCACTGTATACATTTTCATTGTTATGCTGATGACACGCAATTATACCTGTCAATGAAGCCAGATGATAGTAATCAATTAGCCAAGTTAGAAGCCTGTCTTAAGGAAATCAAAGCTTGGATGACTTGTAATTTCCTGCTGTTAAATTCAGATAAGACTGAAGTCATTCTTGTTGGTCCAAAAAACCTTAGAAATTCCTTTCCAAATCAAATTTTCAGTTTGGATGCGGTTACTCTTTCTCTTAATAGCTCTGTGAGGAACCTTGGAGTTATTTTTGATCAGGATTTGTCCTTCAATTCACATATTAAATTTGTTTCTAAGACTGCCTTCTATCATTTGCGTAATATTGCCAAGATTAGGAGCATCTTGTCTCAGAGCGATGCTGAGAAACTGATCCACGCTTTTGTTAGCTCGAGATTAGATTATTGTAATTCTTTATTATCAGGCTGTCCTAAAACATCTTTAAAAATTCTTCAGCTGATCCAAAATGCTGCAGCAAGAGTTTTAACAGGTACTAGAAAGAGAGATCATATCTCTCCGGTTCTGGCCTCCCTTCATTAGCTTCCCATAGAGTTTAGAATTAAGTTTAAAATCCTTCTTCTTACTTACAAAGCTCTAAACAATCAGGCTCCTTTTTATTTAAAAGATCTGATACTACCGTATTATCCTAACAGAGCACTACGCTCCCAAAATGCAGGATTACTTGTAATACCTAGAATCTCCAAAAGTACAATGGGAGGCAGAGCCTTCAGTTATCAAGCTCCTCTCCTGTGGAATCAGCTGCCAATCTGGATTCGGGAGTCAGACTCGATCTCTGTTTTTAAGAATAGGGCTAAAACCTACCTTTTTGATATAGCCTACAATTAGGGAGGGATCATGTGTTTCTGAGCCCTCCCTTAGTTATGCTGCTAATAGGTTTAGTCAGCCGGGGGACCTCCAGTAATGCACTGGGCCTCACTCCTTTTCTCACTCTCAATGAAATATTTTTTTTGCTGGTCATTAACATTTGTTTGTTCTCTCCCATAGATTGAGTCCCCATCGTGCTGTTTGCTCTCTACATGTCTGTTCTTTTCTTCTTCTCTATCCCCTCACCCCCCAGCCAGTCGCAGCAGATGACTGCCCCTCCCTGAGCCTGGTTCTGCTGGAGGTTTCTTCCTGTTAAAAGGGAGTTTTTCCTCTCCACTGTCGCCAAGTGCTTGCTCACAGGGGATCGCCTGATTGCTAGGGTCTTTCTGCAACTGTGGGGGTTCCCCCTACAGTTGATAGTGCTATGAGATGACTGTTGTTGTGAAATGGTGCTATACAAATAAAGTTGAATTGAACTGAATTGAATTTAAAAGTTGATAATTCAGTAATCAGTCCACTGAAGCTATAATTTAAGGTAAGGTCACACAGCTAGGCAGTAATATTTACACTGCAGCTTTAATCAGTGTGAATCAGCAGTTCTCCTTCCCTCCAAAACATACTCCAACTGTCTTTTTAAAGCTGCCCTTTATATCATAATCCATTTAAATCTGTTCATTACAAGTCTAAACAATGCATCTACCAATAGGTATTCTGAATATTTACCAATATGGCTAAAAAATGCTGTCAATACCAAATTGTCACAGCTGCCATTCACACACCATTATAGAAATGCCGTTGCTTGGAACTATTTGGAGCTCCATGAACCATGCGACTGGGCAGCGGCGAGATCAAAGAGTGTTGCAACTCTCATACGGCTCTGGCAACCCCAAAAGGGAGCAATCGAAAGAGAAAGAACGAAGAATTGTAGGTACTTTACCTCAGAATATAATTACATGTGGTATGACCAGAGTGTATCAAGTCAAGTCAAAGTTTATTTCTATAGCACATTTACAAACAATCTCAGTTGACCAAAGTGCAGTACAAATACAAAAAAACTATACAGTCACTGGATAATCATAAAAGTAGCCTAAAAATAATAAAATAGCACCATCTATCCATCCATCCATTCATCCATCTTCTACCGCTTAATCCTTTTCGGGTCACTGGGGCCTGGAGCCTATCCCAGCATCTTTGGGCGAGAGACAGGGTACACCCTGGACAGATCGCCTGGTGACCAACTCAGTAAATATAATCAAACTCACATCCAGCATCTGGGTTCAATCTCTCACCAAAGGGCACATGCGCACGCAGCGACCGGCAGCTGGTGAATTTAGGTACCCATTTCTTAACTCCATTTTATATTTACTTATTTTTGTAGGATGTTACTTGGGTTCTAAATATTTTATTGGGTTTTAGACCTTTGAGTTTTTAACCTCTTTGACTAGTTTTTAACTTTTAATATGACCCTTCTCTCTTAGCTCTGGTTTTTCTCCCATCTCTTTGTCTTTTTATACCCTGATTGATGGAGCCTTGAGTATTTTTATCATGTTTATAGTCAGCTTCATGTGTGCCTGTGTTTGTGTCTATGTTGAATGTAATTGTGGCTTGTAAATATGGATGTCACCAGACTGCAAAACAAATCTACCTACGGGTACAAATAAAGTAACCTGAACCTGAACCTGACAGTAGGAAGTTGACAGTATGGTCTCAGTGAACAGTGAGTTTCTTCAAATGGGCCTCGATGAGGAGGAAGTTTGGGCTGCTTTCCACATCATGGCCCTCATCGGGGACACCCGCTCCTCCCACTCGCTGGAAAAGGCCCTTTATTTCCTGGACATGGCTGCAGGAGTTATCGTGGGCTTCCCCACCTTGTGGAGATATCCCCCACTTGCTGGACTCCTGCTTTCAGTGCTGCAGCTACAGTGGAAATTCCAGTGGCAGGGAAAGACGCTGCCGGCGAGGTGCTCTAGACCTCCGCGCCCCCCCCCCCCCCGACGTAGCACCACACCATTGTGCAGCGGCTCCCCATCAGGCTAACCCCGTCATCTCCCGGGAAGGATTGTCCGACTCCTCAGCAGCAGCAGAGCAGGAACAGGGGTAAGTACCTTTTCATTTTTTAACACCATTAAATGAAAGGTCTTGTCCTGTTTCTGGTGAGGGTTCTCAGCGTCAGTCACCTACCACCGCTGAGCTCTCTCCACCCATCTCTGCTATAAACTCTGCTGCCCTTTCCATTCACCCATCCTCACCTGCATCTTCTGTGTCTTATTCTGGTTTTTCTGAGACACTGTGTCATGTGTCTGAGTCAGTGCTCAGACTATATATTTTTGAGTATGTTATGTCTGTTATTTTCTTGTCTGTCATTTTAGTTGTTTACTTTCAGAGCCTCCTTCCTCATCTCTCAAGATGCAGTCACCTTTCACCCACAGTCTGTTCCCCAGTTCTCAGCTGTGGGTGGTTGTCTAATTAGGTCACCTTCTCCTGCTCTCTCAGGTGCTCACATCTGTGATTGATTGTGTTAATCGTTCTGCTGCCTATTTTAAGGGGGCTGCACCATTGTATGGTGTAGCCTCCTACTCTCAAGCCGTTATTTCCAACATGTAAGTGTGCTGTCTCTTGCTTCATGTTATACTGGTTATTTGCAGGTTGGCTGGCGATCACGCTCGCCTTAGTTAGGAACAGATAGCAAAATGGCCTAAGTGTTTGTTCCCAAGTTAACCGGCGATCATGCTCGCCTTAGCCTTAACCATTTTTTACCGACCTGTATTCTCTTTTTCATAAGTGTTGTGTATGTCTTTACGTTAATTTAATAAATGTTGCAAACTCATGGCTGGCATGTGATGTCTTTGTCTCCCTGCCCCGAAGGGATAGCAACACTCAGAGCAATAATTAAGAAGATACGGAAGATATAAATAAGAGCAGTGGATATACATACATTCATACACATAAATATATATACAAAGTGCGGAGCATTGTAGCAAGATGGAATAAACAGCATAACCGTCTACTTAGTTATCCTACATAGTATGAATATATACCCATACATTTTGTCACCCTCCGTAGCGACCAATAATGTCCTAGTTTTATATACTGGAGGGGACCATTGTGTAAGTCTATTGCGTCTTTTGCATTCAATACTATTAGGTCGTCACGTTTTTTGCCATCTCTGCGAGCAGCCCTGTTTAGGTTATACAGTCTGACAGCTGTAGGTAGGAAGGACCTACGAAACCTCTCGGTTGCGCACCTCGGATGATGTAGTCTACTGCTAAATGAGCTCCTCAGTGCGTTCAGTATGTCCTGCATAGGGTGGGACTCGGACTCCAGCAGAGATGACAGTTTAGCCACCATCCTTCTGTCTCCCATCTCCTCCACTGGGTCAGGGCGCTGCCCCAGGACAGAGCTAGCTTTCTTGATCAGTTTGTTCAGTCTCTTCCTATTGGCTGCTGTAATGCCACTGCCCCAGCAGACCACTCCAAAAGTGATGGCTGATGCCACCTCCGTGTCATAGAATGTCTTCAGCAGCACTCCTTGTACACCAAAAGACCTGAGTCTCAGTAGGAACAGCCTGTGCTGTCCCTTCTTGTAGAGTGCGTCGGTATTGTGTGTCTGTTCCCTGTATGTTTACTGGTGCTGTGAGGGGTTGTCCTTGCCTGCGGCAGTCCACCACCAGCTCCTTAGTTTTCCACTCAGCTTCATCTCCGTTGGAGATGAGGCTGACGATTGCAGAGTCGTCAGAGAACTTCTGTAGATGGCAGTGTGTTGTGTGAGAAGTCCGCAGTATAAAGGGTGAACAGGAAGGAAGCCAAAACCGTTCCCTGGGGGGCCCCCATGCTACCGATGATCGTGTTGGACACACAGTCCCGGGTTCTCACAACCTGTGGCCGGTTAGTGAGGTAGTTCAGGATCCATGATGACAGGTGCTGGTCCACCCCTGCGCACAGCAGCTTGTCCTTCAGGATCGTCGGTTGGATGGTGTTGAAACCACTGGAGAAGTCAAAGAACATGATCCTCACCGCATTCCCGGGCTTCTCCAGGTGGGACAGAACAGTGAAGGAGGAAGATCACTGCATCCTCCACCCCAATGCCATGCTGGTAGGCGAACTGGAGTGGATCCATTGCTGGTCCCACCAGGGGGTGGAGGTGAGCAAGGAGCAGTCTCTCCAGGGTCTTCATGTGGGACGTCAAGGCCACCGGTCTGTAGCTGTTCAGGTCTTTGGGGCGGGAAGTCTTTGGTACAGGTACCACACAAGATGTTTTCCACAATCCCACACAGCTGATCTGCACAGGACTTGAGGAGCTTTGCGCTGATGCCGTCCGGTCCAGACGCCTTCCTCGCCTTGGTCTTCCTCAGCTCCTTCCTCACCTGGGTCTTAGTGAGGGTCATGTTGGGGGGCTGTGTGTTGGGAGTGGGGGGGGGTGTTGGTGGAGTGGGGTGTGGGCAGCAGGACTCGATGTCTTTAGAGGCAGCAGTGGTTGTTGTGCAGTCGGGGGGGGAGGGCGGTTGGTCAAACCTATTAAACAGGTTCAGATTGTTCGCCCACTCCCTGCCCCCCCGTGGCCTGGGAGGAGGTATTCTGGAGCCCAGAGATGGTTTTAAGGTTTCTCCAGACCCCACCGACGTCGCTCTGTTGCAGCTTGTCCTCCATCTTCTTCCTGAAGCTGTCCTAGCCTTCTCTGATCTTCCTCCTCAGCTCCCTCTGTACGGACTTCAGCATCTCCCTGTTCCCCAACCTGAAGATCCTCTTCTCTCTCAGAAGAGTTTTTATCTCAGGGTTGATCCAGGGTTTGTTGTTCGAGCAACACCGTATGGTCTTGGTGGGTACGGTGTTGTCCACACAGAAGCTGATGTAATCCGTGATGGTGTGAGTGAGGCCATCAATGTCCTCACCATGTGGATCGCAGAGCTGCTCCCAGGCAGTGGTTTCAAAGCAGTCCTTTAGAGCGTCCATTGCCTCCTCAGACCATAACTTCACTGTGCGCATGACCGGAGGTTGTCTGTGCACTAGGGGTTTGTATACTGGCAGGAGATGAACCAAGTTGTGATCCGATCTCCCGAGTGGGGGGAGTTGTGATGAGGTGTACGCCTCCTTAGTGTTTGCGTAGAATAAGTCCAGTGTTTTATTGTCTCTAGCGTGGCATGTGACATACTGGGTGAACGTGGGTAGAATGGGAGACAGTGAAATATGGTTGAAATCGCCTGAGATGAGGAGAAGAGCATCTGGGTGTTCTGTCTGCAGCCTGCCAGTTACTGAGTGGATGACGTCACGCACTGTCCCAGCGTTCGCCGTCGGATTTGCATAAATAATGCAGATCACGTGTGAGTATTACCTCGGGAGGTAGGTAGGCCGCATGCTAACGGCAAGCAACTCAATGTCTTTGTTGCAGTGTTGTTGTTTAACCGTGATATGTCCCGGTCTGCACCAGTTGTTATTGACGTACATCATCACTCCACTGCCCCTTGCCTTCCCACTGTCTGGTGTTCGGTCTGCCCGTATTGCGTGGAAACCCTCCAGTTCAGTGTTAGCATCTGCTGCTAGTTCTGTTAGCCACGTCTCTGAATAGCATCAGACTACACTCTCGGTATATGCTATCGTAGCGGGAGATAGCCGCTAGCTCATCTGTTTTTCCGAGTATCGATCGTACATTCCCCATAATGACAGATGGGAGGGTGGGTCTGTACCTTATATTCCTTGTCCGCCGTCTTACTCCGGCACGACACCCATGTCGTTTTCGTCTTAATTCTCCCGGTTTGTCAAGTTTTTGCGTTAGCATCATGGGCCGGTTAAGTGTTAACAGCTGGTCCCTGTTGTACTGCCTCCTGCCAGAAACAGTGGCTCCGTCTGCTGACTCAGGAGACATTTTGGAGAGTGTTGGAAATGAGGAGGCCGGTTTACGAGCAGACGAAATTTATTAACACTCTCAGACATACACATAAAAAGCAATAAGAATATGTAGTCATATTCACAACCACTAAGAGGCGATGTTTTGCCCTGATTCTGGCCAACATGAATTAGTATGTTTTTTTCCCCATATGTGTATACTCCATGATTTCTAAAGAGTGAGAAACTATGCTATTTGCATACATTTTGATGAAGGGCTGCTCTTTAACAGTAAGTCCTGTAACTAATACATAAAACATGATTGTAAATTGTAAAATGAATCAACCCTCTTGGTAACAAAAATAGAGTGCTGGACTCCAGCGTAGGAGGCTGTGAATTTGAACCCTTTCTTGAGTGCTACCAGTTGGGCTTCACTGCCATCCTCTTGGTCACAGTCGGTGCTGTAGGCAGGACTTGCTGGTGGTGTATAAGTCCCATCCTCTGATGCCACCAGTATATTGGCCCCAACTATGAGTGGTATTGTTGCTGGTAGGACTCACTGATGGGGACATTGTCAGAAAGCAGACATCCTTAAAACTTAAATGCAACTATTAAGTAGTATTCATTGGTGCCTTTGCTCATTGTGTTGCGATGCCCTGTTGGGGGTTTTGCAGCATGTCGAGATGTGACATCGTCACATATTGTGTAGTTTCTGGTTTTCAGAAGTGTATTGTGGTCTGAGCAACCAGTAGCAACAGGAGCAATGTCTGTATATGCTGGAGACATGGAGAAATGTGCTGCTCTATTTTGTAATGTTTCGTAAATATGCCAGCTAAAGAGAGCCAACAGAGCCAAATTTTGCTTATTCTCTCCACCCCAGAAGAAGACAGCATGACTTAGCTTTACAGCACCTCTGACACTGGGATGATGTCAAAATCTGGAGGGAGGATATGCGATGGAGTCAATAAAAGCATTCTTACTTAGATTATCAAGTGGGTCAGTCCTCCTGGTGATGCATAGGGTGTTGGAATCTGGTGTGGGAGGTCGCATGTTTGTAGTGTCTCAGGTTTGTGCACACTTTTTCCCCTCTGCTGATTACATGGTGTGGTCCAGCTGCCCTAATTATAACCACCTGTGTCTCATCAACTGCAGCATTTGTAAGAGGGTGGTTCCCATTGCTTCATTACAGGAATGTTACACTCACTAACCAGCAGTGTGGTGAATGAATCTTTATTTCTAAATTAATTAAAAATTAGGATAATGATTAAAATGAATCTTTATCCAAAATAAAGATTCACTCATTCATTCAGTGTGGTGTGCACTTTCCTCCTGTCTACCATCCTGAAATGCTCTTGTGCCTTCCTCCCCACCTTTCTTCCAACGCTGGAGAACGTAAGACTGCCCAACCATAACTCTTTCTGCTACTAACCCTGTTTTCACTGTTTTCCTGGAGGGCTGGAATCCCTATCTGGCAGAACCATAATCCTGGGAATCCGTCAACACCCTCTCCAAGTAAGTCAGCTAAAATAATGCAATATCCTAACCTAAAAGTCCTTCCAACTTTGTTTAAATAATGTTTTCACAGTGTCCCCAAGTTTAAAAACTGCTTAAGTCAGTGTATGGAGGTGGAAGGGGGTTGTGGACAGCGTGAAAAAAATATTGAGACCCTTCCAGTTTGATGAATAGCAACTACATTAAATGCATATTTTTATGCTAAGAATAGTTAGGGGTGAAAAGGTGGCAACTTTCTCTCTCTACCATATTTCTTCATGTCATTATTTTCATGACCAGAGGTCACTTAATGTTGAAATGTACATCTAAAGCATATCACCTGTCCATAAAAAAAAAACTTCTCATCAATTTTCAGTCAGACAGTCTTGTCTTTTAATGTAAGAGCAGATTACTTGTAATTCTACCTTTACTACGTAAAAGTTAAAGAACTATAGAGCAGATGTCCTGTTGCGCAAACGATTAATACAGAAAGTGTAAAGGAACAAAGTGATGGTGACAGCGTAGTCATGATTGTTTTCCTTCTCACTCCATGCTGTGCTTGAGAGCTATTAAGAACATTTTGTAACTTGTGACTCAGCTTTGTCTGTCACACCATAGTCCATTATCAGGCGGTATTTGTCACATCACTCAAATGATAATGCAAGTGTCCTTTATTGTAAATCTTCACAGAACTGCAGGCAGCTTAACAGGTACAATCAATGCTTTGTAAAAATTTTGACTATCGTGAAGAATTAAAATGAGCAAGCATAAAAAATGTGGCAGAAATGTACGTACATCAGTCTTTAAAGAACATTACTGATAATATATACTGTATTTTTCTCATTGAACCGAGTGGAGAGAAAAATGATTCAGCTGCAAGAAGTATATTTTAATGGTAAATGACATTCACTTATAGCGCTTTTATTCTTATCTCTAGATGACCAAAGCGCTTTACAGATCCTGCTATCCACCCATTCACACACACATTCACACACTGATGGCGGCATAATGCATTGAGTGGTACTGTTGATTATTCAGTTGTCAGAGATAAAGCTATTCAGTTCCCTACACGCTGTGTTGATAGAAAATATAGGAAATTTGGAATGTTAATGGATTGTTCTTTATGAGCAGTTCAATACTGTTCATAATGATGGCATTGCAGCTAGGTAAAACTCAAATTTCCAGTGAATTCTTTGAAAAATTAAGTCCTACTATTTCACTTTTTTCAGAAAATAGATTTTTTTATACATTGTATTGTTAAAATCTTCTATTTTCTGACAAAATATGCAAAATTAAATAGTGGGAATTGATTTTTCAAACTGTCCCTCTTTGGGAAGACATGGGGATGCGTTTTCAAGTCTATTAAATACACTTGTTTTATTTATTTATTTTTCCATTTAAAGTTGTGTTCAAACTTATTACCTATGCCGGCAGGGTGGCGTGGGTAGGGCAGTCCATGCCGTCTACAGCTGGTTGGCTATATCCATGCTCTAACTTGATAGAGAATGATGCTATGTGTTCACTGGTCAGGATTTTTCGGAAAGGAATTGGATACCGGAACCTGTGAGGTGCAGAAAAGGGCATGTAGCATAGTTTTCGAGTAGGTGGAGTTGAGCAATGCGGGAGGAAATACTGGAACAGTCATTATTAACCATGAGCAGATTGACAAGGCTGTTTTTAATAGTGCTGGTATATTTGCGCTACAAAAGGTGAATTTGTTGTTGTCGCTGCCACCGGTTTTGGGTTCACCCAATCCTACAGACCCACACAATGCATGTTGAATTTGATTGCCTGGTTCATGAGCTTCGGCTGGATGAGCCCATATTCCACTGCTCTCGATGCCTCGTCCCTTTGTATGTTGTTTCTATATGATGGCAAGGACTGGTCATATAGTATCAGGTTGCCTGAAACAGCGGTTATTAATTTCTCCTGCATGTCTTCACAACAACAGGTAACACATAGATCTGCCCTCTCCCATCTTCTCCGCCAGTTGGCTGGTTCACTGGATTGGTCGACAGGTCCGTCTGTGGGCAGTCTTCAGCTCTCTGCTGCTACTGGACAATATGGCGTCCTTGGTCTCCATATCTTTAAAACAACCCAGCGAAAAGTGTTTCTAACATCACTTCGTGCGAGAAATTGTAGGTTCAGTTAATGAATCTGTCGTTATTTGACATCAACCTGAAAACCACTGGTTTAAAAGTTCAGGACGAGAGTGCTGCCTCCAGTTCATGACCGTACAGAAAATAGTACGACCGAACGTCCTGACTATGCAAGTGACCTGTAGGGGACCCACGGGAGATTCTGCACACCACAGTCTGGTTTTCACTGGTTGTGACCAAAATGCTTTCCACTACGTTTCCAATACACAATGAATAGGAAACAGAAAAATGATGGAACCAACGGACATGTACCTTGAGGCTACAGCCACCAAACAGTACATAGGTTGATCTTGGGACTAGCACCTATGGCTATACTTTTGAGTTCAAAAGGTCAAGGTCAGAATGCCAAATAAACAATCTCAACAGCAAAGACAGTTAGGGCCACCAAACTGGGTACAGAGGTTCGCCTTGGGATCCTGAACTGTGCCGATGGGTTTTCGATCGCAAGGTCAAAGGTCGAGGTCATAATGCCATATAAACTATATCTCAAGAACAATGAAAGCTAGGGTCACCAAACTTGATACACAAGTTCATCCTGTCCCCCTGACTTCTGACTATGGAGTGGAAATCAAAAGGTCAAGGTTTTAAATCTATAGGCTTGCAAAAGGCATGGTCTGCATCTCGGCTGAGTGCATTCAAGTTCAATGTGATGTTGGCTGTGTGTTCCTGTGGCAGAGAACAGTATTCATGCTTAAAAGAGCAATGAGCTTAGATGACCCAAACCTCATGAAGCAACAAATACCAGCTGCAGTTTGTTTTTGGGTATTTTGTTAAATGCTGACTGCAGTGTTCCTGTAACCTTGTGGTGCGAGGAAACAAAAGCTGATATCCTCTATACTATAGCTGAAGGTAGATGACAGTGTGCAGGCAGCTAGTGTTTTTATGTCTGCAGTACTTTCATGGGAGGTTACAGTGGAAAACAAAATATTATATCAAGTATCAACCCAGCCACAGCAGGTGCACAAGCCAGTGTACTCCTAGTGATGGTCCTAAGCCTGGGTAAATGGGCAGGGTTGTGTCAGGAAGGGCATCTGATGTAAAACCTTTGCCAAATCAAACATGCGGTTCGTGACGAATGAGCCTTTCATACCGGATCGGTCGAGGCCCGGGTTAGCAACGACTGCCACTGGTGCTGTTAACTGACAGGGTGCTGGTGGAAACTGGACTACTGTTGGTTGAAGATCGAGGAGGAGGAGGGGAGGGGGAAAGCATGTTAGGAGGGAGAGAGAGAGAGAGAGAGAGAGAGAGTAAAGGAAAAATAAAAGTGTGGAGATGAGAGTAGGGACGTTAAATGTAGGGACTATGACTGGTAAAGGCAGCGAGTTGGCTGATATGGAGAGAAGAAAGGTAGATATACTGTGTTGGAAGGGAAGCAAGGCCAGGAGCATTGGAGGTGGATTTAAACTGTTCTACCATGGTGTAGATAGGAAGAGAAATGGAGGAGGAGTAATCTTGAAGGAAGAGTATGTGAAGAGTGGTTCAGGAGGTAAAGCGGGAGCACACAGGTGGACTACATCTTATGCAGAAGGAGAAATCTGAAAGAGATAGGGACTGCAAGGTGGTGGCAGGGGAGAATGTTGCTAGACAGCATCGGATGGTAGTTTGTAGGATGACTTTGCAAAGCAAGAAGAAGAAAACAGTCAAGGCAGATCCAAAGAATAAGTGGGGGAAGTTACAGAGGGAAGAAGGTCACACAGAGTTCAGGAAGGAGTTGATATAGGCTCTGGGTGGTAGGGAAGACTTACCAGATGACTGGAAAAGTACAGCAAAAGTATTGAGGGAAACTGGTAGAAAGGTATGTGGTGTATCCAGTGGACAGAGGAAGGAAGACAATGAGACTTGGTGGTGAAATGAGGAGGTACAGGAAAATATCCAAAGGAAGAGGTTTGCAAAGAAAGTGGGACAGTCAGGGAGATGAAGAAAATAGACAGGAGTATTTGGAATCTAGGCGCATGACAAAGAGAGATGGCAGAGGATACGGCATATAGTGAGTTGTATGAGAGGCTAAACGCTAAGGAAGGAGAAAAGGACTTGTATCGATTGGCTAGACGGAAAGATCGAGCTGGAAAGGATGTACAGCAGGTTAGGTTGATTAAGGACAGAAATGGTAATGTACTAACAAATGACGAGTGTGTTGAGAAGGTGGAAGGAGTACTTTGAAGAGCGAGAGAGAGATTTATTGCACAATTCAAAAATGTAAGATCGCCAATATCATTCCACCAAGTGTCTCACATTTCAAAAGTGCAAACATAACTCATCCCCCTCTCCCACAGAACACAAAACGTTCCCCACAGTCCGTCTATTGGTGAATACCTCCAAATTGTCCACCATTTTATAGTAAGAGTACTCCACCTGGAGTCTGACTTTTAACAAGGCCTTGAAAACAAACACAGGATCCACATTGCCAGTGTTAGTAGTCCGATTTTTCCTTGTCAGCCAGATGGCAAGTTTAGCAGTATCAGAGGAAGTTCAAAGTGTGCACAGACTTCTTTGCCACTTTATACTTTGGCCCGTAAATAAACAAACCAAAAGAGAAACATTCACCCAAATCATGAAACCACACTTTCAGAAGATCAGAAAGGCCAGATAAACGAAAACATTGAAACAAACAAATGTTCCAGGGTCTCAACTTGGGAACAAAACAAGCATTCCTTCCCCACATTCGGATCCAGGTGTGCTCTGCATTTATTCGTAGCTATTGCCCCATGAACAATCCTCCACTGGAGATCTGCCATCCGTTTCTCAATAGGGAGCTTGTACATGGACCGCCAGCTGCCTTTCGGGGAGAATACCGGCCCCAAAAACCCCGCCCACTCCGACTCTCACGTCCGTCAGAGAGCGCAGATTCAGAATTTTCACAGATGTGATACACCGCCTTCGTCCCCACAAACTGGAACTTGCCCAGATGAGGATTTCTGAAGGACAGCAGGTGATCCTTGCCCTCCTGCCACTCTCCCACAGCCGGACTTATGGAAAGGGCAGGAAAGTTGGACACAGTGCCCTCATCCCATTGAGTGGAAAGAGTCCGGTCTTCCGCAAGTGCTCTAAGCGGTCGTGGCAGGGCAGCACACACTTCCTTCACCACCCTATGCACCAGTCTGACAGATGTAATGTTGGCACTCCGCCGCAGCGTTTCTATCGACGTGGTTGACATCTTCATAAGATGACCAAGCTTGGTACAGCATGCCTCTCAAACAAGTTCGCAGACTAACAGATTGCAGCACTTGAGTGTCCATGAATTGATTGAAAAACAGTGGTTCCTCGAATAGCCACATGCCTGGTGTCTCAGGAATGCGGGCTACGGTGAAGACTTGCCATGCATGTAAGACAGATGTGTAGAAAGCAGAAAGTCCAGTAAGGTCCACCTCCCCGGACTTCACGAGGAAAAGCTGTTTATCATAGCCCAAGCGGCCAACTCTCAGGAGCAGTTTTGCAGTGTCCATCCAGCAGGGGCCACATCTGTAAAGGAGCCGTTGTGCAGTCTGAAGCCTAAAACAGGCGATCTTGGACTGTATGCCCACCAGGCCCTGTCCTCCCTCGGCAACAGGCAGGTAGAGAACAGCCGCACGGACCCAATGTCGACCAGACCAAAAGAAATCCACGATGATCTTCTGAACCTCCTCAACCAGGCTCCTGGGCGGTGTCAAAGCAATAAGCCTACGCCAAAGAGCCGAAGCGACCAGATTATTGGCGACCAGAACCCTTCCCCTATATGATAGCTGTGGTAGCAACCATTTCCATTTAGAAAAGCGAGCACACACCTCCTCAATTCCCTCCCAGTTCTTGCGTTCAAAGTCCTCAGAGCCCAAAAATACCCCCAACACTTTGAGACCGGCTTTCCCCCACAGAAGACCTCCAGGAAGCTGAGGAATGTCCTGATGTGACCACCGGCCCACCAATAGACCCTCCCTCTTGGCCCAGTTTACCCATGCAGAAGATGCTTTCTCAAATAGATAAAGTGTCCACCAGACGCTGTACATCCCTGTGGGATGTGATGAAAACGTTGACGTCATCCGCATAAGCAGACAAGACGATTGGATGACAACTGCTGGAGGGCCTCGGCAGAATCAAACCACCCAGCTGAGTGCGCAACCTGCACAGCAAAGGCTCAATAGCCAAGCTATACAGTTGACCTGAGATGGGACAACCTTGCCTTATTCCCCGACGTACAAGGATTGGCCGACTCAGCCCTGCGGCCATCTTTACCACACACTCAGCTCCAGTATATAGCAGATTGACCCACCTCAAAAACATATTGCCAAAACCAAACCCCTTCAGTGTGGAAAACAAATAAGAATGGTCAACCCTATCAAAAGCCTTTTCTTGGTCCAAAGACATAATACCGAACTGTAAATCATAACATTTACTGAGATGCAGAACGTCACATACGAGAAAAATATTGTCCATAATGGTTCGGTCAGGAATACAATGTTTGATCTGTATGATGAAACCCAATACATTTTTCAGTATTGGACAGGGTTTTAGAAAGCACCTTGTAGTCCATGCAAAGAAGAGCCACAGGCCTCCAGTTTTTAAGCAAGGCCAAGTCCCCTTCCTTAGGCAGCAGAGATAGTACTGCATGCCGGCAGGAGACAGGTAAAGTTCCATTTCTGTAACAGGCAATTCGAACGTCATAAAAGTCTGATCCAATAATATCCCAAAAATGCTTAAAGTCAGAAGAAAGACCGTCAATTCCTGGTGCACGTCCCAGAGCCATTTGATTAACTGCTACAGTTAACTCATCCAAAGTCAGTTCACAGTCCAGAGCAGCCCTGTCCTCTGGGCTGAGCATGGGAAGACCTTCAAAGAGTTGATTTTGAGATTCTATGCAACATGGTTCTGATGACCAAGATGGCGCCCACAGCGGTCGACATGGTGCTTCGCTGCGCTCTTTGTTTGTTTTTGTTTGTCAATTGTGTGTCTGCTTGCACTTATACCCGTGAAGAACTTCTAAATATCAGGACTTTCACACCCACGGACCTCCTCCCAGTTTTTCTAGCCCCTGCCGCCGATCTGGTTTATTGTTTGGCTCGGAAAGTGAGACGGCGAAAAAGAGGTAGACGAGCGGGCGCTCTCGTGCGGCTTCGCAGGAGAGGCTCGCGAACGGCGCTGCCTGGCATATTTCTGTCCAATACCAACTCTCTCTCTAACAAGGTAGATGAACTGAGACTGCTGATGCGTTTTAAGGACCTCGCCTCCTCAGCTGTCCTCTGCTTTACTGAGACCTGGCTCCGGGAAAATATACCGGACAGCGCGCTGCGCCTCGACGGCTTTCAGCTCTTCCGTGCTGATCGTGACACAGAGCTTTCCGGCAAGACCACAGGAGGCGGAGTCTGCTTCTACATCAACTGCAGCTGGTGCTCTGATGTAACGGTAATTTCCAAACACTGTTCTCCTGCCTTGGAATTTCTTGTTATCAATTGCAAGCCTTTTTATTCCCCGCGGGAGTTTGCTTCTTTTATAATGATCGCTGTGTACGCCCCTCCTGACGCGGACACGCGCGAAGCTCAGCGCGTGCTCGCGGATCACATTCAACACACAGAGCGGATTTTTCCAGACTCGCTGATTATTGTGGCTGGCGACTTTAATCAGTGCAATCTGAGCCACGATCTCCCCCGCTACAAACAGTTTATTAAATGCCCCACCAGAGGATTAAACACACTGGATCACTGTTACACCACAGTGAAAGACGCATATCGCGCTGTCCCTCGAGCTGCGCTGGGATTATCTGATCACGTGATGGTTCACCTCATTCCCACATACAGACAGAGATTGAAGCTCACTAAACCTGTTGTGAGCACTACGAAGATACGGACCAGTGATGCTGAGGAGAAGCTGGAAACGTGCATGGAAATATCTGACTGGGGCATGTTTAAAGGAGCCACGCATGATCTGGATGAGTACACGGACACTGTGAACTCATATCCACTTTTGTGAAGAGAACATTCTTCCATCACGCATTAGAGTTACTCTAATGACAAACCCTGGTTCACAGCTAAGCTCAGACAGATCAGGAAGGAGAAGGAAGCAGCGCTGAAAAGTGGAGACAGGGACTGCTACAGGGAGGTTAAATACCAGTTTAACAGAGAGCTGAAGAGAGCTAAATCTGTGTATTCAGAGAGACCCCAGCAGCAGTTCACTGCTAATGATTCGGCTTCCGTGTGGAGAGGACTGAGGCAAATCACCAACTATCGACCTAAGGCTCCTAAAGGTCAGGATGACAAAGCCCTTTGTCAAAGACTGTCCCAACACTATGCCCATTTTGACACCTCGTCATCTGTGTCCAACTCCCCCCCTCCCTCCAGCTCCACAGCCTCCACATTCCCTACTTCATTTAAGGCACCCCCCCCCTCCTCCCCCCTCCCCTTATCATCAGTGAGCAGGATGTGCTCAAACAGTTCTCCAGACTGAACCCGCGCAAGGCCCCCGGCCCAGACGGCGTGTCTCCCTCCACCCTGAGACTCTGCGAAACAGCTGGCTCCTGTCTTCACAGACATTTTTAACACCTCCCTTAAGTTATGCCACGTGCCGTCCTGCCTCAAATCCTCCACCATCATCCCTGTCCCCAAGAAGCCACGGATCACTGGACTTAATGACTACAGACCTGTAGCGCTCACCTCTGTAGTCATGAAGTCCTTTGAGCGCCTGGTCCTGTCCCACCTCAAGTCCATCACCACCCCTCTCCTGGACCCGCTGCAGTTTGCCTACCGAGCCAACAGGTCTGTAGACGACACAGTCAACCTGGCCCTCCACTCCATCCTGCAGCACCTGGACTCCCCGGGAACCTACGCCAGGATCCTGTTTGTGGACTTCAGCTCCGCATTCAACACCATCCGCCCCGCTCTGCTCCGGGACAAGCTGTCCCTGCTCAACGTGCCTGACTCCCTCTGCAGGTGGATCATCGACTTCCTGACGGACCGGAGGCAGCATGTGCGGCTGGGAAAGACTGTCTCAGACTATACTAGCATCAGCACCGGATCACCCCAGGGCTGTGTACTTTCCCCCCTACTCTTCTCCCTTTACACCAACTCCTGCACCTCCAGCCACCAGTCTGTCAAGTTGATCAAGTTTGCGGACGACACCACCCTCATCGGGCTCATCTCCAACGGCGACGAGTCCGCCTACAGGAGAGAGGTGGCCCAGCTGGCGTCCTGGTGCAGCAATAACAACCTGCAGCTGAACGCTCTGAAGACAGTGGAGATGATTGTAGACTTCAGGAGAGTCACTACTCCTCTGCCCCCCTCACCCTCTCAGGCTCTCCCATCACCACTGCTGATTCCTTCCGCTTCCTAGGCACTACCATCACCAGGGACCTCAAATGGGAGCCGACCATCAGCTCACTCATCAAAAAAGCCCAGCAGAGGATGTTCTTCCTGCGGCAGCTGAGGAAGCTCAAGCTACCCACCAAGATGTTAGTGCAGTTCTACACAGCCATCATCGAGTCCATCCTCACCACCTCCATAACCGTGTGGTACGCAGGAGCCACTGCCAGGGACAGACTAAGGCTGCAGCGCGTCGTGCGCACTGCTGAGAAGGTGATCGGCTGCAAGCTCCCATCTCTCCAGGATCTGTACATCTCCAGGACCCGGAGGCATGCTGGCCGGATCATAGCCGATCCCTCACACCCTGGTCACGTACTGTTTGCCCCCCTCCCCTCTGGTAGAAGACTTCGGTCCATCCAGACTAAAACCTCCCGTCACATGAACAGCTTCTTCCCCTCTGCCATCAGACTGCTGAACACTAAGTGACTTATTGACTCTCGTGCACTATGTACAGCAGCTCAACCAGACTCATGTCAATCATCACTGTTTTCTTCCTGCATTACCGACTGCACTATATAGTTCTCCACAGTATCTGCTGCTGGCTAATATATTTTAACTGTTGACCAGTATCACTTAATCTTATCCTACACTTTATTACATGTATAGTTTATTTCTTTTATCTTATCATGTTTAATGTTGCAGCATTGTACCGAGACAAATTCCTAGTTTGTGTACTAATATTCTACTTGATAGATTAGAACACTATGTTGGACTTAATGGAACTTCGTTGCAGTGGTTTAGATCTTATTTATCTGATAGGTTCCAGTTTGTTCATGTAAATGATGAGTTTTCTCTCAGCTCAAAGCTTAGTCATGGAGTTCCACAGGGATCTGTGCTTGGCCCTACTCTTTTTAGTTTATATATGCTTCCGTTAGGCAACATTATTAGAAAGCACTGTATACATTTTCACTGTTATGCAGATGACACACAATTATACCTGTCAATGAAGCCAGATGATACTAATCAATTAGCCAAGTTAGAAGCCTGTCTTAAGGAAATCAAAGTTTGGATGACTTGTAATTTCCTGCTATTAAATTCAGATAAGACTGAAGTCATTCTTGTTGGTCCAAAAAACCTTAGAAATTCCTTTCCAAATCAAACTTTCAGTTTGGATGCAGTTACTCTTTCTCTTAATAGCTCTGTGAGGAACCTTGGAGTTATTTTTGATCAGGATTTGTCCTTCAATTCACATATTAAATTTGTTTCTAAGACTGCCTTCTATCATTTGCGTAATATTGCCAAGATTAGGAGCATCTTGTCTCAGAGTGATGCTGAGAAGCTGATCCACGCTTTTGTTAGCTCGAGATTAGATTATTGTAATTCTTTATTATCAGGTTGTCCTAAAACATCTTTAAAAAGTCTTCAGCTGATCCAAAATGCTGCAGCAAGAGTTTTAACAGGTACTAGAAAGAGAGATCATATCTCTCCGGTTCTGGCCTCCCTTCATTGGCTTCCCATAGAGTTTAGAATTAAGTTTAAAATCCTTCTTCTTACTTACAAAGCTCTAAACAATCAGGCTCCTTTTTATTTAAAAGATCTGATACTACCGTATCATCCTAACAGAGCACTACGCTCCCAAAATGCAGGTTTACTTGTAATACCTAGAATCTCCAAAAGTACAATGGGAGGCAGAGCCTTTAGTTATCAAGCTCCTCTCCTGTGGAATCAGCTGCCAATCTGGATTCGGGAGTCAGACTCGATCTCTGTTTTTAAGAATAGGGCTAAAACCTACCTTTTTGATATAGCCTACAATTAGGGAGGGATCATGTGTTTTCTGAACCCTCCCTTAGTTATGCTGCTAATAGGTTTAGTCAGCCGGGGGACCTCCAGTAATGCACTGGGCCTCACTCCTTTCCTCACTCTCTATGAAATATTTTTTTTTTTGCTGGTCATTAACATTTGTTTGTTCTCTCCCATAGATTGAGTCCCCATCGTGCTGTTTGCTCTCTACATGTCTGTTCTTTTCTTCTTCTCTATCCCCTCACCCCCCAGCCAGTCGCAGCAGATGACTGCCCCTCCCTGAACCTGGTTCTGCTGGAGGTTTCTTCCTGTTAAAAGGGAGTTTTTCCTCTCCACCGTCGCCAAGTGCTTGCTCACAGGGGATTGCCTGATTGCTGGGGTCTTTCTGCAACTGTGGGGGTCCTCCCTACAGTTGATAGTGCTATGAGATGACTGTTGTTGTGAAATGGCGCTATATAAATAAAGTTGAATTGAATTGAATTACATGAACAATGGCAATAAACCTGATTCTGATTCTGGTTCTGCACCAAACAGGGCTCCGTAAAAATCCACTGCATGGCACCGCATCTCAGATGGATTGGTAGTCATTTGACCATCTGGGAGTTTTAAGTAAGTCATCGACTTCCTTTTTGCAGCAGACTTCTCCAGATTGAAGAAAAGATGTTGGGGCATCCATGTCCTGCAGGCGAGTAAACCGTGACCTAACAAGTACCCCCTTCACTCTTTCCTGCAGGAAAGAGCTCAGGGCTGATCTCTTCTCCTGCAACAAAGGACCTGCGGTAGAATCCTGATCCCTAACCAAACTGGCCTCCAGCCTCTTGACAGTGTCCTCAAGTTCACCGACTTTGGTTTTGATGATGGCAGTTGAGTTCGCAGTATACTGTTGACAAAAAAAAATAAAAATGTGAATTTGCACCTTGCCAACGTCCCACCACTGTTCCAGGGAACTAAAATGAGGCTTTGTGGTCCTCCAATGTTCCCAGAAACACACAAAATATTGGCAAAAGGCGGTGTGCTGAAGGAGCTTGTTATTGAAGTGCCAATAAGATTTATGTCTTTCCCCTGGTGAGCTAATTAATACCACAGAGGCCAGATGATCTGTATAACCGATGGGACTTATGTTACTGTGGAGGATTCCCGGGCCAAAGGTGTGAGAAACATATTCTGTCTAATCTAGCAGCACTGACCACATCATCTGTGACTCTGACCCAGGTATACTTTCTAGTGTTTGCATGTTTAACTCTCCATGTATCCAATAGGTCGAAATGTGCAGTGATATTTTTTAAAACTTGAGAAGACTGTAGATGAGGTTCTGCATTAGTGCGATCCAGAGTGAAGTCCAAGGTGCAGTTGAAATCACCAGCAACAATAAGTTGGTCTTGGTGATAGCTCTGCAATTCATTTGTCAGTGTATTGAAAAAGGCAACCCTTTCAGAACTCTGATTTGGAGCATAAACGTTGAACAAAACACGGAATTCCCCATTTTGGCCCCAACAAGGAGCAGCCTGCCTTTCACTACCTCCACCACAGATAAAACTGTTGCATTTGCAGATTCAAATAAAATGGCTACTCCTGCTCTAAAATTTGTACCATGACTGAGTGAAAAAGGACCCTTCCACCACAAGCCCCAGTCCACTTCATCTGCTAAAGTGGTATGATCCAAGATGGCGCCGCGGATGGCAGCCACTGGCTTCTGCTCTCTGATGTTTTTGATAATTTTGTGTGTTTTTTTTGGACTTCTGCTCTTCCGTCCGAGTCACCTATTCAAGGGAGGAACTACTTTCACTCAGACTATCTCCCAATGCAACTTCTCCGCCAGTTTCTGCTGCTGATCTGAAGTTTTTTCAGTCGATCTTAGCTGTGGGAGCAGCGGCTATTGGCACTGGCCGGAAACGAAGGCGGCGTGATAAACGTGCCGGTGCGCTAGTCAGGCTGAAGAAACGAGGATATCGCACGCCGCTCCCATCGATCCATCTGAGCAATGTCTGCTCTTTGGTGAGCAAAATGGATGAAACTCACAAAAACTCACAAAAACCTGGATTTTAGCAGATCTGGCGCCCTGTGTTTCATGGAGTCCTGGCTGAGTGAACACATCCCGGACAGCGCGGTCCGCCTGAACGGATTCCAACTGTTTCGCGCTGATCGCAGCCGAGAATTCTCTGGAAAGACTAAAGGTGGTGGAATCTGCTTCTACATAAACGAAGGTTGGTGTACTGATGTCACAGTGTTGAAGAAGTCTTGCAGCCCTAACCTAGAGTCACTGTTCATAAACTGTAAACCCTTTTATTCACCGCGAGAATTCTCGTTTATTATGGTCGGAATTTATATCCCGCCTGCTGCTTGTACAACGGAGGCACTGCAGCACCTCGCTGACCAGATAGCAGACGTGGAGGAAAAACATCCAGACTCTCTGCTTATCATTCTGGGTGATTTCAATAGAGCTAATCTCACAAATGAGCTTCCTAAATACAGACAGCATATTAAATGTCCCACCAGGGACACAAATACACTCGACCACTGTTACACAGTTTTAAGAAACGCCTATCATGCCGTCCCCCGTGCAGCTCTGGGTTTTTCTGACCACTGTCTGCTCCATCTTATTCCAACATACAGACAGAAACTAAAACCTTCCAAGTCTGTTGTAAGGACTGAAGAAATGGACTGAGGAATCAAAGCTGGAGTTACAAGCCTGCTTTGACTGCACAGACTGGAGTGTTTTTGAAGATGCAGCCATTAACCTATATGAACTCACTGACACTGTGACATCATACATCAGTTTTTGTGAGGACGTGTGTGCAGACCAAGACCTTCTGCACATACAACAATAAACCCTGGTTCACTCCTAAACTGAAGCAGCTACGTCAGACCAAGGAGGAGGCCTACAGGACTGGTGACTGGACTCTGTACAAGCGGGCCAGAAACATGCTGACGAAGGAGATCAGGCTTGCTAAGAGGAGCTACAGTGAGAAGTTACAAAAAAACTTCTCAGCCAACAACTCTGCTTCTGTATGGAGAGGCCTGCAGAATATCACCAACTACAGGAGACCACCCTGTGGAAAACCTCCAGCTGGCTAACGACCTAAACAGCTTTTACTGTAGGTTTGAAAAGAACCTACAGTTCTCACCTCCCACCCACACAAAAGGATTATCTGCAGCCCCAGGAACTCCATCCCTCCTCCACTCTGACCTCCCACCAGCACTAACGATCTGTGAAGAGGAGGTGCGCTGGGTCTTTCAGAGACAAAAGATCAAGAAGGCTGCAGGACCTGATGGTGTGTCCCCGTCCTGCCTGAGAGTCTGCTCCAACGAGTTGGCCCCCATCTTCACCCGGATCTTTAATAGATCACTGGAGCTGTGTGATGTGCCTTCCTGCTTCAAATGCTCCATCATCATTCCAGTTCCCAAGAAACCCTCTGTTACAGGATTAAACGACTACAGACCTGTTGCCTTGACCTCTGTGGTCATGAAATCCTTGGAGAGATTGGTGCTGAACCACCTGAAGGTCGTCACAGGCCCCCTGATGGACCCACTGCAGTTTGCCTACCGGTCAAACAGGTCAGTGGATGATGCAGTGAATATGGGACTACACTACATCCTGCAACACCTCGACTCCCCAGGGACGTACGCCAGGATCCTGTTTGTCGACTTCAGCTCAGCGTTCAACACCATCATCCCAGGCATTCTTCATCAGAAACTCCTCCAGCTCAAGGTGCCCCCCCTCCACCTGCCAGTGGATCTCCAGCTTTCTGACTGACAGGTGGCAACAGGTGAAGCTAGGGAGATTTACATCCAGCTCCCGAAAAATTAGTACTGGCGCCCACCAAGGATGTGTCCTTTCCCCACTGCTCTTCTCCCTCTACTCCAATGACTGCACCTCAGAGGACCCTCTGCTTGTGCGGACAAGCGAACCATTTATGGCCCACGTCTCCACATTCAAAACACTTCATCTGTCCTGAGCTCGCATACACCATGTAGGACTCGTCCCCATGTTTGACCCGGAAGGACACTTCTAGTGTTTGGGTGGGCGAGTCCAAAAACATGAACACCTGTCGCCTGAGTGATTTTACATGTTTCAAGTTGGCATCCCTGCATCCCAAACCCACAGTTCTAAACGGGCCGGCAAACTTCCCAAACCTGCGGAGCTCCGTGGCCAACTGCTCGTCAGTGATGAAAAGAGGAACACCTGAGACGGATCGAGAGAGAGAAGGGTGGATGAAGGAAAGATGGTGAACAAGGAAGTCCTGAGGATTAGCAATGTGGAAGTGAGGGCAGTTTTGAAGAGGATGAAGAATGGACAGGCGTTTGGTCCAGATGACATACCTGTGGAGGTATGGAGGTGTTTAGGAGAGATGGCAGTAGACTTTTTAACCAGATTGTGTTAAACAATCTTGGAGACTGAGAGGATGCCCGAGGAGTGGAGAGGAAGTGTTTTGGTACCAATTTTCAAGGACAAAGGTGATGCTCAGAGCTGTAGTAACTACAGAGGCATAAAGTTGATCAGCCACACTATGAAGATATGGGAAAGAGTTGTTGAAGCCAGGCTAAGTGGAGATGATTGTAGACTTCAGGAAAGTCACTACCCCTCTGCCCCCCCTCACCCTCTCAGGCTCTCCCATCACCACTGCTGATTCCTTCCGCTTCCTAGGCACTACCATCACCAGGGACCTCAAATGGGAGCCGACCATCAGCTCACTCATCAAAAAAGCCCAGCAGAGGATGTTCTTCCTGCGGCAGCTGAGGAAGCTCAAGCTACCCACCAAGATGTTAGTGCAGTTCTACACAGCCATCATCGAGTCCATCCTCACCACCTCCATAACCGTGTGGTACGCAGGAGCCACTGCCAGGGACAGACTAAGGCTGCAGCGCGTCGTGCGCACTGCTGAGAAGGTGATCGGCTGCAAGCTCCCATCTCTCCAGGATCTGTACATCTCCAGGACCCGGAGGCGTGCTGGCCGGATCATAGCCGATCCCTCACACCCTGGTCACGTATTGTTTGCCCCCCTCCCCTCTGGTAGAAGACTTCGGTCCATCCAGACTAAAACCTCCCGTCACATGAACAGCTTCTTCCCCTCTGCCATCAGACTGCTGAACACTAAGTGACTTATTGACTGTCGTGCACTATGTACAGCAGCTCAACCAGACTCATGTCAATCATCACTGTTTTCTTCCTGCATTACCGACTGCACTATATAGTTCTCCACAGTATCTGCTGCTCGCTAATATATTTTAACTGCTGACCAGTATCACTTACTCTTATTCTACACTTTATTACATGTATAGTTTATTTCTTTTATCTTATCATGTTTAATGTTGCAGCATTGCACCGAGACAAATTCCTAGTTTGTGTACTACATGAACAATGGCAATAAACCTGATTCTGATTCTAAGAGGAGAGCTGACAATCTGTGAGCAGTAGTATGGTTTCACGCTAAGAGAGTACTGCAGATGCAATGCTTGCTTGAAGAGTGCCGATGGAGAAGTATAGAGAAGGTCAAAAGGAGTTGCACTGTCTTTATGGATCTAGAGAAAGCATATAATAGGGTGCCAAGAGAGGAAGTGTGGTACTGTATGAGAAGGTCAGGAGTGGCAGATAAGTATGTGAGGGTGGTGCAGGACATCTATGAGGACAGTGAGACCGTGGTGAAGTGTGCTGTAGGAGTGATGGATGAATTCAAGGTGGGGTTACATCAGGGATCGGTTCTGAACCCCTTCTTGTTTGCCATGGTGATGGACAGGCTGACAGACGAGGTCAGACAGGGGTCTCCGTGGATCATGATGTTTGCAGATGACATTGATTTGCAGTGAGAGTAGAGAGCAGGTGGAAGAGAACCTGGAGAGGTGGAGGTATGCTCTGGAGAGAAGAAGAATGAACGTCAATTGAAGCAGGACAGAATACATGAGTGTGAATGAGAGAGAGGCAGGCACAATGGTGAAGATGGAAGGAGTAGTGGTAGTGAAAATAGATGAGTTTAAATACCTGGGATCAACCATCCAAAGCAATGGAAATGCACAAGAGAGGTGAAGAAGAGAGTGCAGGCAGGGTGGAGTGGGTGGAGATGATTGTCAGAGGCAATTTGTGACAGAAAGGTAGCAGCATGCGTGAAAGGGAAGATTTACAAGACGGTAGTGAGACCTGCTATGATGTATGGTGTGGAGACAGTGGTGCTGACAAAATGACAGGAAGTTGAGCTGGAGGTGGCAGAGCTGAAGATGCTAAGATTTTCCATTGGGAGTGACTAGAAGGGACAAGATTAGAAATGAGTATATCAGAGGGACAGCTCATGTTGAGCGGTTTGGAGACAAAGTTCTGTAAGTGAGGCAAGGCTGAGATAGTCTGGACATGTGCAGAGGAGGAATAGTGGATATACTGGACAAAAGATGATGAAGATGGAGTTGCCAGGTAGGAGGAAAAGAGGAAGACCACATGGAAGATTCATGGATGTAGTGAAGGAGGACATGAGAGGGTTGGTGTTACAGAGGAAGGTGTAAGGGATAGGGTGAGATGGAGGCAGATGATCTGCTGTGGCGACCCCTCAAGTGAGATGCTGAAGGAAGAAGAAAAAGATCAAGCATCATGCCATGAAGTACAGTATTTCATAGTTTTGTATATTACAGTGAAAAAATGGTGGAGCTCAATTTAACTTTTAAATTATAGCATAGCAATCTGCTGCAACTGCACTTAAGTTTTGTAGTGAATTCTGTTACATTACATTGTTGAGTTTGGGTGTATCATGAATCATTGCACTAATTAGAAAATTAGTGAGCTGTTTGGTTTAATTTCTGAGCTTTTCTAGAAAGCAAATTCAAATACTTTAACAATTTCCATATATTTTGTGAACCACTGAGAGATGTGCCACAATCTTTATTTTTAATTAAAAACACATACCACAAAATTTTTAAAAGTAAACACTGACTTTTTTGCATATAAATAATTTACTCTAAACTTTCAGAAAGGTGTACTGATTTGAAGCGACACAACATTAACATACAGAAACGTGGTGTTGTGCAGCATCAGGCCTGGGATCATAGACACATCTGAGCTTTAAACATTGAAAGTAACATTTAAAGCAGCAACATCTGTGTGTACATGTAAACAACTGAATATAAAAAAAAGATCAGAAAAAACTGTAGGGCCCATTTTATGCACAATGGTGTTTCTTAGGATTTAATCTCATTGGATGTGGCAGTAAGTTACATAAAAACTGTTAAATTATTAAAACACTCGAAAAGAAATACAGTACATGTTGCCTTTATTTAGTTAAGCTTGCAAAGGGCCTATGGCATATTTTTCCCTGTTTTCTGATTATGTTACAATGATGAACTATCATCTTAAATGTGCCAAAAGGCTCAAAAACGAGGTACACTATAGTAATTCTATTAAAAATATATTCAATTTGCCCAAATCTTGTGTACTCTCGCTCTCAGGATTTGCTAGATTTGCACACTGTGATTTTAAAGTGGCAGATTTATTTGTCTGGTCATAATTTTCCAGGCGGCAGGCATCTGTGAAATGGTGGGTGTATCCATGAGCATCTAAATCCACATAACTGAAGTTAGCATTGTGGCCCAGTTTGGTTTTTATTGTTTTCTGTAAAAATTAATCTCCCTACGACACACTAGTCTTCCCACTGATTCATTTATTTACAATTGATATTCTCATGTGTTTCTGGATAAAATTTTTTTGGGCTATGATGACCTTGGAAATTGTGCTGTTAGCATAGTTAGCGCAACAATGTGAGTTGTCATAACCTCGGTTTTATTGCAATTTTTACCCGACTTGGAATCCCAGTAGTTGGCATCGCCCAGCAGAGCCGACTGCTAGCATTAACTCAGCTGACTGATGGTGGTTGTTTTTTTCCTGAAAATTCTCTGCATTTTCTTCACCCCACTACACATCCATTACCCCAGTTTGATCATTTACCAACACTTAATCATCTCATTCCTAGTTGTTATTTTAGTTAATTTTACTATGGTTTGTTATACACTGGCTGGGATGAATCCTTCACCAGTGGCAGTTAGCTACCGTTAGCAGAATTAATCTTTCACTCATTCAGGGTTGCTTCTGTGCTTATTATACACCAGGGACTGGTTCTTCCTATCAGCCATTAAAACCATGCATCCCTGGTTCTGATATTTTAATGGGGCTGCTTTAGCTGGATGGAAAATGGTGTGCATGCTACAGACTTTCCATTAACTCCTGTAGGGAAGTGCACCAACGCGTTTAAAAAGGGCATAACATAATGAGTAGATTGTACTTCCAGGATTTTATGTCACAAAGGGACACCCCCCCCCCCCCACACACACACACACACGCACCTGCCTTCAGTTCTCTAAATTAGCAAAACGCAATCTGGCTGCCTTGTTCCTTGTGATTGGCCCATTCAAAGACATTTATCCAGTCAAATTGGATGCTCATTCATCTTGATGAGCAGGCTGAAAGCCAGCTGTTTCAGACAGAGCTTTACAATCAGCTTTTTGAGGAGCTGTAAAATGACACAGAAATCACAGTATATTCAAGGTCATGGAAAGGAGGGTGCTGAGGGTGCTGCAGCACCCCCTGGCGGATGGTAGAGTGCCTACACGCCCACAACTACATCAAAATATAATTTAACGAATACTCTTTTGTTGGTTATGTCGATATGTTGTGCTTCTTATTTTGGTTTCAGTAAGTAGAAAACATGGTAGATATGATATTCCTATATATTATATGTTCTTAACTTAAATACGTGACCCACTGACACAGAGCATGCATGTCACACGAAAAAGAAAACCATGGCTTCCCAGTGGAGAATTCTGGATTTCTTTCAAAACCCGACTCCATCAAAAAAAAAAACAAAAACAAATCTACAGAGCCATCTGCAGATTTATCCACTAACGGCAGTGCCTGTATGTAATTCAGGGTTCCCAAGCATTTCAAGCTCAAAAGCTTGAGGAGGAACTTAGCATTAGCCACGCTCAAGGGTCAAAGGCATCAGTAAGAAGGCAAGAACAAACCATTGAAACATCCCTGGCAGCCTTGCCACTAACCACTGCGGGCAGCACGGTGGTGCAGTGGTTAGCACTGTTGCCTTACAGCTAGAAGGTTCCAGGTTCGAATCCCCAGGCTGGCAGGGGTAGGAACCTTTCTGTGTGGAGTTTGCATGTTCTCCGTGCTGCGTGGGTTTACTCCGGGGGCTCCGGTTTCCTCCCACAATCTAGAGACATGCATGATAGGTTAACTGATTGTTCTAAATTGTCCCTAGATATCTGTCTCCTATAGGCCCTTAGAATAGAGGGTTAGTACTAGTGAAGCACTTTGAGTGGTCTTTGTGACTAGAAAAGCGCTATATAAGTGCAAGTCCTTATCCTTGGGATTATTCCTTTCCTGGTTGACAATTTGGAGATGAAAAATCTTCCTGTTCTTTTCAGCCTCAGTGGTTTGACAAATGGAGGTGGCTACATTACACTGCTGAGACAGACCGTTTTGCTTTGCCTGCATTCAGGCTATATCAAAAAAGTTAATATGTTCAGACAGTCATGGCCAGATGGACAGGCTTTTTGAGGAGAGGGGTTTTAACAATTGCCGTAAATCCACCTCAAAATTCACTTTCCACGAAAAATCACTTGTACACAAAGGTGCCATCAGAACACTATCAGGGCTACAGCAAACACCAGTGTCCTTCTCTCAGATGTAGCAGTGAGAGAACAGCAAGAAATGTTCTGGAGAGCTTGTTTCGTTCTATTTGAGTAGTGACCTAGCGGTAGAGCATCTGCCCCACAGCTGGGAGGTTGTGGGTTCAAGCCCTGGCTGGGTCATACCACAGACCATATAAAAATGGTACTTCCCACCTTCTAGCTTGGTGCTCAGCATAATAGAATGGGGGGGGAAGGAAAAATTGTTTGTGGCAGCACCTTGCATGGCAGCGGCCCCTCTGATTCTAGCTGTGATTAACATTGTAGATAGGAGAAACATAATTTCGTTCTACTGTACATGATTAGCTGTATGGATTGAATGACAATAAAGGTGGCTTCTTCTTCCTTTCTTAGAAGAAAGGGGTTGCCCTTTAGAGGAGACAAACCGTGATGGTATCCTCTGAGTTAATGTTAGAGAGGACTTATGATTTACCTAAAGAAAGACGATGGATTATGAGACGAGACAACTGGATTAGCAACACAATTCAAAATGAGAACATTGCCCAGTTTGCCCATTCTGTTCAAAGAAAAGTGGTATCTCGCGCATCAGGCTGCATGTTTTATGGACTGAGAGCTGATGGTACAGACATCAGCACTGCAGAGCAATGTTCCTGCTGTCTGCAGTGTGCGGACAATCTTGTGACACATTGTGATTTTACAACTGTCCCGACACGACAGGAGAGACATTGTTTACATGCTTGAAAGACATTCTAGTTAGGCTGAATATTCCTATTGCTCATCTTCAGGGATACTCCTTTGATGGTGCTGCTTGTCCACTGTTCAGGTCCGACTGAAAGTAATAAGCCCCAGACTCCCTGTATGTGCACTGTTGCAATCATTCCCTCGATCTTGTGCTTCAGGAGGTTGGATGTGAAGTAAGTTTGATTGCAGAAGAATTAAACTTTGGGCAGGGTGTTGCAGTGCTCATCAAAGAATCTGCTGAATGCAAGCAGCTGCATGAATCACTGTTTGGCTTGTGCCCTACAAAATGGTGTGTGTGTGTGCAAAAGCCATACAGCGTTGCTGCTCTTCGTACCATCTTACTGACTACCCTGGAAAATTTAAAGGAGGACAGAAGTGTCAGAGGGGACACCTGGGCCAAAGTTGCCAGACTTCTTAAGCAGGCACTCAAAGGCACTCTTCAGCTTCTGCTGCTGTGAAGCACTGTTTGGCCCTTGTGAGGCAGTGGCAAAAACCTTGCAGAGCAAAAACCCAAGCGCTTTCAGTGCCATGGAGTGTATGAACCTTCTGATGGAGAGAGTATGGGTATTGCGAGAAGAGAACATGGTGACATATCTGATCAATGCGGTGAAAGCAAGTGCAAGCCAGAATGGTCTAAAAATGCCCAATGAAGCTGAACCCAGGCTAAGTAGAACCCCCGGCTGGTATCATCACACCAGAGAGACTGAGGCATTGTCACAGGTAACGCATGAGGCCAGGTGGAGAACAGAATTTTACGAAGCAGTGGATTTGATTCACTCCAAACTCAGCAGGAAGTTTGACCAAGATGGAATGAAAGTAGTGGCATTCAGGGAGAAGACTGTTCTTAGCACAGCAAATGGAAAGCCTGCACCTGCAATGGACGCACAGTCACTCCATCTCCCCGCAGAGACTGACCAAGGCGGACTGCAACTTCAGTTCCAGATGTTGGGAAACATCTTTAATGATACTGCTTCTGTCCAGACGGTACAAGAGGTTGCCTCAGTTCACTCAAAGCTTCATCTTCAAACCAGGACACTTTGAATTGGGGGGAAAAAAAAACAACAACCCTAAAAACTCTGCATGTGCCTCCCCATACCAGTTGTATCTTCAGAGAGAAGTTTCTCCTCACTCAGGCACCTTAAAACCTGGTTGAGGAGCAGTATGTCCCAGAGGAGACTGACACACCTCACCCTCATGCATGTGCACAAAGACATGGTGGAACAACTGGATATTCAAGACCTGATGAAAACTTTCATCAGTATCGCTTCAGAGCACAAGAACACATTTGGAGTGTCAACATAAGGTAAGACAGCCTTTAATTTACAATGCTACTGTGCAATAAATGAGTCTGGTTTGCAATTTGAAAAAAAAAAAAAAAAAAAAAAAAAGAGGGAAAGGTGGGTGTTTTTCGAATGCATTAATTTATGAAAATGAATCATGAACTTCTGTGCATATATAGGATATTTAACCCGTAAGCCCATTTCTAGAAGCGGTTCAAGTAATACACAGATATAACCATGAACAATTTCGTAACCGTTTTTAAATGTAATTAAAAAAAAAAATAATTCAGAATTGATTTGACACACTAGAAACAAATTCCCCTTTCAGTTCCATGGATAGGGCCATTCAGCAAGGCGCATTAAGACACCTATGTCAAGTCACGGTGCTGACAGAAAAGTTTCTAGTTACCGTCACCATAGACGGTTTTCATGTTGCAGCGCTAAATCAGAATCAGAATCAGGTTTATTGCCATTGTTCATGTAGTACACAAACTAGGAATTTGTCTCGGTACAATGCTGCAACATTAAACATGATAAGATAAAAGAAATAAACTATGCATGTAATAAAGTGTAGGATAAGATTAAGTGATACTGGTCAACAGTTAAAATATATTAGCCAGCAGCAGATATTGTGGAGAACTATATAGTGCAGTCGGTAATGCAGGAAGAAAACAGTGATGATTGACATGAGTCTGGTTGAGCTGCTGTACATAGTGCACGAGAGTCAATAAGTCATTTAGTGTTCAGCAGTCTGATGGCAGAGGGGAAGAAGCTGTTCATGTGACGGGAGGTTTTAGTCTGGATGGACCGAAGTCTTCTACCAGAGGGGAGGGGGGCAAACAGTACGTGACCAGGGTGTGAGGGATCGGCTATGATCCGGCCAGCACGCCTCCGGGTCCTGGAGATGTACAGATCCAGGAGAGATGGGAGCTTGCAGCCGATCACCTTCTCAGCAGTGCGCACGACGCGCTGCAGCCTTAGTCTGTCCCTGGCAGTGGCTCCTGCGTACCACACGGTTATGGAGGTGGTGAGGATGGACTCGATGATGGCTGTGTAGAACTGCACTAACATCTTGGTGGGTAGCTTGAGCTTCCTCAGCTGCCGCAGGAAGAACATCCTCTGCTGGGCTTTTTTGATGAGTGAGCTGATGGTCGGCTCCCATTTGAGGTCCCTGGTGATGGTAGTGCCTAGGAAGCGGAAGGAATCAGCAGTGGTGATGGGAGAGCCTGAGAGGGTGAGGGGGGGCAGAGGAGTAGTGACTTTCCTGAAGTCTACGATCATCTCCACTGTCTTCAGAGCATTCAGCTGCAGGTTGTTATTGCTGCACCAGGACGCCAGCTGGGCCACCTCTCTCCTGTAGGCGGACTCGTCGCCGTTGGAGATGAGCCCGATGAGGGTGGTGTCGTCCGCAAACTTGATCAACTTGACAGACTGGTGGCTGGAGGTGCAGGAGTTGGTGTAAAGGGAGAAGAGTAGGGGGGAAAGTACACAGCCCTGGGGTGATCCGGTGCTGATGCTAGTATAGTCTGAGACAGTCTTTCCCAGCCGCACATGCTGCCTCCGGTCCGTCAGGAAGTTGATGATCCACCTGCAGAGGGAGTCAGGCACGTTGAGCAGGGACAGCTTGTCCCGGAGCAGAGCGGGGCGGATGGTGTTGAATGCGGAGCTGAAGTCCACAAACAGGATCCTGGCGTAGGTTCCCGGGGAGTCCAGGTGCTGCAGGATGGAGTGGAGGGCCAGGTTGACTGCATCGTCTACAGACCTGTTGGCTCGGTAGGCAAACTGCAGCGGGTCCAGGAGAGGGGTGGTGATGGACTTGAGGTGGGACAGGACCAGGCGCTCAAAGGACTTCATGACTACAGAGATGAGCGCTACAGGTCTGTAGTCATTAAGTCCAGTGATCCGTGGCTTCTTGGGGACAGGGATGATGGTGGAGGATTTGAGGCAGGACGGCACGTGGCATAACTTAAGGGAGGTGTTAAAAATGTCTGTGAAGACGGGAGCCAGCTGTTTCGCACAGAGTCTCAGGGTGGAGGGAGACACGCCGTCTGGGCCGGGGGCCTTGCGCGGGTTCAGTCTGGAGAACTGTTTGAGCACATCCTGCTCACTGATGATAAGGGGAGGGGGGGAGGAGGGGGGGTGCCTTAAATGAAGTAGGGAATGTGGAGGCTGTGGAGCTGGAGGGAGGGGGGGAGTTGGACACAGATGACGAGGTGTCAAAACGGGCATAGTGTTGGGACAGTCTTTGACAAAGGGCTTTGTCATCCTGACCTTTAGGAGCCTTAGGTCGATAGTTGGTGATTTGCCTCAGTCCTCTCCACACGGAAGCCGAATCATTAGCAGTGAACTGCTGCTGGAGTCTCTCTGAGTATAGAGATTTAGCCCTCTTCAGCTCTCTGTTAAACCGGTATTTAACCTCCCTGTAGCAGTCCCTGTCTCCACTTTTCAGCGCTGCTTCCTTCTCCTTCCTGATCTGTCTGAGCTTAGCTGTGAACCAGGGTTTGTCATTAGAGTAACTCACCCTGGTGCGTGATGGAAGAATGCTCTCTTCACAAAAGTGGATATATGAGTTCACAGTGTCCGTGTACTCATCCAGATCATGCGTGGCTCCTGTAAACATGCCCCAGTCAGATATTTCCATGCACGTTTCCAGCTTCTCCTCAGCATCACTGGTCCGTATCTTCGTAGTGCTCACAACAGGTTTAGTGAGCTTCAATCTCTGTCTGTATGTGGGAATGAGGTGAACCATCACGTGATCAGATAATCCCAGCGCAGCTCGAGGGACAGCGCAATATGCGTCTTTCACTGTGGTGTAACAGTGATCCAGTGTGTTTAATCCTCTGGTGGGGCATTTAATAAACTGTTTGTAGCGGGGGAGATCGTGGCTCAGATTGCACTGAGTAAAGTCGCCAGCCACAATAATCAGCGAGTCTGGAAAAATCCGCTCTGTGTGTTGAATGTGATCCGCAAGCACGCGCTGAGCTTCGCGCATGTCCGCGTCGGGAGGGGCGTACACAGCGATCATTATAAAAGAAGCAAACTCCCGCGGGGAATAGAAAGGCTTGCAATTGATAACAAGAAATTCCAAGGCAGGAGAACAGTGTTTGGAAATTACCGTTACATCAGAGCACCAGCTGCAGTTGATGTAGAAGCAGACTCCGCCTCCTGTGGTCTTGCTGGAAAGCTCTGTGTCATGATCAGCACGGAAGAGCTGAAAGCCGTTGAGGCGCAGCGCGCTGTCCGGTATATTTTCCCGGAGCCAGGTCTCAGTAAAGCAGAGGACAGCTGAGGAGGCGAGGTCCTTAAAACGCATCAGCAGTCTCAGTTCATCTACCTTGTTAGAGAGAGAGTTGGTATTGGACAGAAATATGCCAGGCAGCGCCGTTCGCGAGCCTCTCCTGCGAAGCCGCACGAGAGCGCCCGCTCGTCTACCTCTCTTTCGCCGTCTCACTTTCCGAGCCAAACAGTAAACCAGATCGGCGGCAGGGGCTAGAAAAACTGGGAGGAGGTCCGTGGGGGTGAAAGTCCTGATATTTAGAAGTTCTTCACGGGTATAAGTGCAAGCAGACACACAATTGACAAACAAAAACAAACAAAGAGCGCAGCGAAGCACCATGTCGACCGCTGTGGGCGCCATCTTGGGAGCATGTTTGAAATGGTTTCGTTCAGTATTTTATAGGGGATATGAAGTAGGGCGAATTACTATTGAATACAGAAGTATCCGCCTGTTAGATGTACTTTATTGATCCCAAACTGGGAAATTACAGTGTAGCAGCAGCATGACAGTAGACAACCAAAATGACAGAAACACATACAGCATAATAGACAAAGGGATTATCCATAGAAAGTAAAACTTCCTAAATAACTTCTATACATTGTAGATGGATAGATGGTGACCCATGTAGATACACGAATAGTACCTGCTGTACGATGCAGGACTATCACGTGCAGAGTGCAATGTGAGGTACCAGTTAGACTGCAAGGTGCAGTATGGTAGCATAGTTTTGATCAGAATTCACATCAGATTGAGTTATTGTACAGTGAAATGGCATGTGGCGGGAAAGATTTTCTGTATCTAACCGTTCGGCAGCGAAGCTGTAGCTTGTTATCAATTGTGTGATTAACTGATTCCATACTGTAGCAATGAAACCAAACCATATCAGTGGTCGATATGCTGCGTGATCAAGTATGTTTTTTTTTTTTTGTAAACCTCTTCATGCCAGTGCACAGCTATTATTGATGTTCAGTATACACTTGTTTCAGACCATCACTTGCTTTGCGGGTACATAATGTAGATTTATTTATGATGAGCACATTCACTGTGTAAACCTGGCCTTCCTATGAGCCAGTGTCCAGCAACTCATACATTTTGTGTGTCGTAATCCCCTGAAAAACACAGCACCCCTCTTTTGAAACATCTTTCCATGGTTATGCATACATCTCCTTGAGGATGTCAAAAATTAATCCCTGAGAAATATGCAGTTTAGGACCTTTACCGAGGCAAACGAATAATGCCCAACACAAACAAGTTGCGGTCTATGAAAATGCTTCTTGCCATTGATGTATTTTAGCCCATTTTCAAAAAGCCATGTGGAAACCTTTTATCAACAATCATGGCACACAATTCTGTTTTATGGCATGATGCTGAAGTGTTATCTTCCTGAACCACACAGCTATTTGAGCTCTTGCTCTCTAATATGAATTGCAATGCTTAGAGATGACTGTTTACATTCATAATGAGGCTCATCTCTGCCATTGTGAATGGGTGGATACGTTCAACATGCTTCAGCTGGGATTCTGATGTGAGCCACAGACCCAATTAAAAATTGTCACCTCGGAGAGGAAGAGGACGCCATGTGAGAAAGCTTGTGTGGGTGGAAATGTAATGAGTTTCTTCAAACCACAATAGACCTGCACAGTCATTCACACTTGCACGCACTACCTCACATGGGATCTTTAATGGTCTGACTGGCATACTGTATTACACAAGACTTTGGTCCTGGGCTCCACATAGGCTGACTGGTAAAGAGCAGAAGACTTAATAGCTGTAAGGGTTGATGTGCTGATAATCTAGGATGAAAGGGTGCTACTATATCTACAACTGACAGATCTGTAATTAAAGAGAAAAACAAACAAACACAGAGGATCTATTTTACACAATTCCAGTTTAGATTAATATTGTGCATGTCATGAATTCCTGCCCGTTTGAGGCAGGAGAGACTGAAACCCACTCGCAGGAGGATGTTGTGTGTATTTATTGCACAAAACATGATTCAACAGTCCAAATAAGCAACAGGTAAAAATGTACAATGGGGAAATAACTGGGATAATGCACAGGACGCTCCTCAGCTCCAGAGGAGTACAAAACCTGAGAAAAGTATCCCAAGGTGCTACTGATGTGACAGATAGTGGGGGGGAAGCACTAGTGATGGGTCCGGCAACACCGATGCGTCGGCACATGCGTCGAGCTCATAGAGCAAAACCCCGTGCCGGTGCGTATCGCTTTAAGTCACGTGACGAAACACTGACGCGCCAGCGTTTATAAGGAAGTGCATCTGTCAACGGGATGCATCTGCCCAAAGAATCTGATGTGTTGCGGATGGTTCATTGGCAAATTCCTCAAGAATTATGGAGCACGAGCAGCCTCAAGCTAAAAGAGAGGTTTCCGCCGTGTGGGACCATTTTGATCTCATATCGGAAAATAAGGTATTTGTTTTAATTTCCTTGTTGTTTCATCCTGTTCCTCCGAGTTTCCACTTGATCTATATGAATTCCAGTTCATTTCAAAGTGACTCATAGTTTACTATTCATATTATTTTCTGCAGGTTAAATGTCGCATTTGTTCGACCGAACTTTCATATTTAAACAAAAGCACCTCCTCAATGCTGAGGCATTATAGGGCCAGGCATGACAATGAAGTCCCAGATACACCCAGGATAGACTCAGGTGTACAGCCATTCTACAACTTACTCACAGTTGCTTTATTGGTAAAGGCAGGGTGAAGGAGGGCTGCGTGTTTTAACTGATGCTGTTTCCACGTTAATTTTTTTTCCCCTCTTAAATAAAAGCTGAAAAAAAATGCCGTTTCATTTTTGCTGATCTTGGATTTTAAACTAGTGGAGTACAAGCAAAAAGATAACGACAGCAGCACTTTTTTGGGGGTAGTGGTGTTTTTTTTTGCTTTGTGTTTTGTTTTTTGGTTTTTTTTTTGCTGCTTTGATAATTTCTATTAATTTATTCTTTACTTCATTTTTAACCATCAAGCGTCCAAGAAGCAGATCCCGGATGAGGCTCTGCTGAATTTCATCCTGAAGGACTGCCAGCCCCTCAGCATTGTGGAGAGTGAAGGGTTCAGGGAACTGGTTCAGGCCCTTCAGCCCTCATATGTTTTGCCAACCAGAAAGGTTTGTGTGGAAATTATCTAAAGTAGTAGTTGATATATCCAATTTATTTAATCTTTAGATAAGATGAGCCTTTATTAGTCCCACAATGGGGAAATTCCAGGATTGCAACAGCACAGGGATAGCAACACTCAGAGCAATAATTAAGAAGATACGGAAGATATAAATAAGAGCAGTGGAGATATATATATATATATATATATATATATATATATATATATATATACACACACATACATACACACACTTTAATTTAAATATATGCATTTTCTTTTGGTTTGACTTGGTGTAATTTTCAGACCATCAAACAAATGGTGGCCAAAAAGTACGAGGAGGAACGGGAACGAGTGAAAAAGGAAGTACAGCAAGCTGTGGCAGTGAGTATAACAGCTGACATGTGGACATCTGTGAACATGGAGGCTTACTTGGCTCTTACCTGTCACTACATTAATGAGAATTTGCAGTTGTGTACATCTGTGTTGGGAGTGCAATACTTTCCACAAAGTCACACTGCTGACAATTTGGCCCAAGTCAAAAGGGGCATGATGGAGGACTGGGCCATAACCAATAGTGTCTTGTGACCGACGCAGCACCAAACATGATTGCATCCACTAGACAGCTCCAAATTCGGCACTCAATTTGCATTGCACATAGTCTTAATTTAGACGGGACCGTCTTCACAACAGCTGTCTGCGCCCACTTCAGGCAGGTTATTCAGCATTATTTGTTGTTTGGAAATCATGTACTAAAATGTCAATTTGTTGTTTTTTAGATAACCTTTGGCAACATCTCGACATCGAAGTGGACAGGCAGAGCAAAAGTGCCACAGCTGCTGCCTTCCAGGAGGTGCAGAGATACTTGGCAGAGGGCAATATTGCCAGGTCCCAGGATCCTATGAGATACTGGGACAACCAAAAGACAAATCTATCCAAACCTCTTTCAGCTTGCCTTACAATTTCTCTGCACTCCAGCCTCATCTGTGCCGTGTGAACGGGTTTTCTACAGCTGGAGAAGTTGTCAAAAAAGCGTAACAGACTGAATTTCAAAACGTTGGAAAAACTTATTTTTTGGAATAAAAATTTGTAAAAAAAAAAAAAAAAAAAATCCCAGTCCACAAGCCTCCTCATTCACAACATGTTCACTTAGATTTTCACGTTATGATGCATGTTCACATTATTTATTGACTGTATCTAAAAATAGCAACAATATTTTAAATTAAAATGAAGATATGAAATAATACAATATAAAATACAATGATTTAAATTATATACTGCTCAGAAAAATAAAGGGAACACTAAATATACACATCCTAGATTTGAATGAATGAAATATTCTTATTAAACACTGTTCTTTACATAGTTGAATGTGCTGACAACAAAATTATACAACAGCATGTGAAATTGATTGTCAATCAGTGTTGCTTCCTAAGTGGACAGTTTGAGTGACAGTGTTCCCTTTTATTTTTTTGAGCAGTATATTATTGTATACTAGGTCATCAAATCAGTGTCAGTTGAGTCTGTCAACTAGGTTGCCTGTAGGGATTTTTAAGGTCCAGCAGGTGTCAGTATTCAGTGACACAGTATCAACACAGTTTTGTAATGTGTCGAAACGCATCATGACGCCTCATCTACCCATCACTAGGAAGCACAAAGATGACCCAAAGCGCTCCAGACGTAACTGGTAGTGATGGCAAAATCGAAACAGTGTTTTGGAACGTACCGGAACCTAGGCGGAACTTGTGATTTGAAACGCTGTTCCGAGGTCTGTATCAGAAGGACGGTGTCACGTGACTGTTCCATATCGTGTTCCATTCCGCCCCCAATTGTTTTGAAACGTCAGTCGTTTTTGTTTCAGCAAGTGAATACAAATCCGTGTATGGTTCCTTCATTTGTAATTCCAATTCAAAATAAAATCAGAAAAAACAAATTTTTGGTCTCATTTTTGTTTTGTCCTTTTCTAAACTTAAGTAGAAAAAAAATATTTTATCAAATTCTGGGACATACCTGTGTTTAATTTTGCCCTTATTGTTTTATAGTCAAAACAAAAATATTAAGTTATTATTTTGGTTTATTTTGTGACACCGGAAGTGTTAGTGTAGGTGATGAGTTTAATCAGTTATTTAAAGTGTCTCTAGTTTTATCTCTGATGTCTGACCTCCATTACACAAAATTAAAATGCCTATTATATGAAAACTAGTGATGGCAAAGTCAAAACAGTGTTTTAGTGCGTACCGAAACCTAGGTGGAACTTCTGAATTGAATCAATATTGTGGAGTGTGTAAATAACGAGGCGGATTTGACTCAGACATTTTATTACACGTCTCACACAAGAAGCATAGACAGAATGAATACTTAGCAGAGACTCTCCTCTTAAAAAGCATGGCATTCTTCTAGAAGCTTCTAACACACAAAAGGTCACATTGCATTCACTTCCTTAATCCTTTAACATTCTTCTAGAAGTTTCTAACACACAAAAGGTCACACTGCATTCATCCTTCACACCTCCCTGTTATCTCCCAGGGAACCTCTGCTCTTTGTTCTTGTCTAAGATGTTATACAATTATGCACTCCCCATGTGTCACCAAACGACCCCCCTGAGCATCTTGGATAGAACAATAGAATAACAGTCCATATGCTGTGGTAGAATCATTAAACATCAATCCACATGCTGCTTGGGCTTCAGTCTTCTCCCGTATCTGCTGTAACCAGGATTCACCGCCTCCGCGGCGCTGTCATGCTGGGGGGCTGATGTTTGAGGGGTAAAAGTCTGTCTGTGTGGGTGCTCTGGGGAATCAGAATCAGCTTTATTGCCAAGTATATTTACAAGTAAACACACGAGGAATTTGACTTGACATTGGACGCGCACGTTAGGCGCATCCAATGACGCGTCGCCATACAAGGCGCCTGTCAACAGTGGAGGTAAAGAGGGGAGGGGAGGGGGAGGAAAACACAATAGGAGAGAGAAAAAAACATAGTAATCAGAATAAACGCTCGTATCTTTTCTCTGGGAAGCTCCCCGTGGGGGGTCTTCCACGCCGAGGGGCCCTCGCCAACAGCACTTGCTCGTCCGCCACCACAAAAGCTGGTTTGAGTCCGTCTATGCCAATCTTTTCCCTCCTACCCCCCAAATCTAGCAAAAAATGCTTGTCCCCTGTTTCCAGCACTTTGAACGGTCCATCATAAGGTGGGCGCAGTGGAGGGTGATGGGCATCGTGTCTGACAAAAACGAACTCCGCGTTTTTCAAAGTTTTAGGCACAAAAACGCGCGGAAAACTGTGGTGAGCAGGGCCGGGCAGCGTGCTTGTGTCTATGCTACGCTGCAACAGCTGAGACGGGGAGCTGCCCGGCGCGGGATTATCTGGAAGAAACTCCCCGGGCAGCCGAAGTGGCTCCGCAAAAACGAGTTCAGCCGGGGAAGCTTCCAGATCCTCTTTAGGCGCAGAACGTAACCCCAATAAAACCCACGGTAGCTTGTCTACCCAATTTGCATCAGTCAGTGACGCCCTGAGAGCCGCTTTCAATGACCTATGAAAACGTTCGCATAACCCATTAGCCTGTGGATTGTACGCGGTTGTGCGGTGAATTGTGACACCCAGGCTGCGGGCCATTGTTGACCAGAGTTCGGAAACAAATTGAGGGCCCCTGTCGGACGTAATATCCGACGGGACTCCAAAACGCGCCACCCATGCTGTTAAAAACGCGCGCGCCACCTCCTCGGCTGTGGTTGCCGCCAGTGGAAACCACTTCCGGCCAGCGCGTGGTGCGGTCCACCATTGTCAGAAGGTGCGCGCACCACTGTGATGGTGGGAGGGGGCCCACGAGGTCCACGTGAACATGGTCAAACCTCTTAGCCGGGATGCGAAACGGCTCCAAGGAAGCCTTCGTGTGTCTGTGTACTTTGGCTTGTTGGCACGCCATGCAGGCTGCCGCCCATCCTTTCACTTGTTTGCGAAGGCTCGGCCACACGAATTTCTCTCCTACCACTTTGACCAACGCGCGCACTCCCGGGTGCGCCAAAGAATGAATCTAGTCAAACACGTGGCGGTGCCATGCGGCCGGGACCACGGGACGCAGGCGCCCCTTGGAGACATCACAGATTAGGGGGGGGCATGCCGTCTTGCAGCACCCTGCTCTCCAGCCTTAACCCTGTTGGTCCAGACTGGAGCGCGCGCCCGTCCGCGTCACTAACCTGCTCCGCGGCCATGGCTGCGTAATCTATCCCCACGCAGACTGGGGCCACCACGGCGCGCGAGAAGCAGTCTGCCACTACATTCAGTTTTCCTGAGACATGCTGAATATCGGTAGTAAACTCTGAGATCGCGGCCAGCTGTCTCTGCTGCCGGCCCAACCATGGTTCTGAAACCTTGGCCATCGCGAATGTTAGCGGCTTGTGGTCAACGAACGCGGTGAAACTGCGCCCTTCCAGCCAGAACTGGAAGTAGCGAATGGCCAGGTGGAGAGCCAGCAACTCCCTGTCGAACACGCTGTATTTATGTTCACTGTCACACAAAGTCCTGCTGAAAAAGGCGAGAGGCTGCCAAGCCCCGGCTACGCGCTGCTCCACGACCGCCCCTATGGCCACATCTGAAGCGTCAGTGGTGAGCGCTATGCTGGCCGTTGGGTCTGGATGTGCCAGCAATGCGGCATTTGCCAGGGCTGCTTTGACTTCCGAGAACGCCCGCTCTCGCTCCGGGGTTCATTCGACCTTATCCGCGGGCTTCTGTTTTCTGAGCGAGGCGTACAGTGGTTGCATGAGCTGCGCTGTTCGGGGAATGAAAAGGTTATAAAAATTCACCATTCCCAAAAATTCTTGTAGCGCCCTGACCGTTTGCGGCTGGGGAAAATCTGCTACTGCGCGCACTTTGTCAGGCAGCAGGACTGCTCCTTCGGGAGAGACGCGGTGCCCCCCCCAAAAAATCAATCCCCGTCACCCCGAACTGACATTTCGCTGCGTTGATTATTAACCCATGCTCTCCCAGCCTCCGGAAAACTGCCGTGAGGTGGGTTTCGTGTTCGTCTTCGGACGCGCTGGCTACTAAGATATCGTCCAGGTAGACTAACACGAAAGGGAGATCGCGCAGCACTGCATCCATCATGTGTTGGAACGTCTGTGCAGCCCCTTTAAGCCCAAAAGGCATGCGCAAAAACTCGAATAAACCTAACGGAGTTATTACCGCTGTTTTGGGTATGTCCTTAGTGCGCACTGGGACTTGGTGGTAACCACGGACCAGGTCTATTTTAGAAAAAACGCGCACTCCTGCAAGGTGAATGGAAAAATCCTGAATGTGAGGAATTGGGTAGCGGTCGTGTGCTGTGGCGTTGTTCAACCTGCGGAAGTCTCCGCAAGGTTGCCACGAACCTTCAGCTTTAGGGACCATGTGTAGCGGGGAAGCCAATGGGCTGTTTGAGCGCCTAATGATGCCCAACCTCTCCAGGTTGGTGAACTCCTCGCGCGCTATGGCCAGTTTAGCTGCGTCCAAGCGCCGAGGTCTTGCAAAAACGGGCGGCTCGGTGGTGGTGATAAAATGCTCCACCCCGTGTTTAGTGATGGCTGCCGAAAACGTTGGGACAGTGAGTGCTGGGAACTGAGTGAGCAGTGTGTGGAACTTACCGCATGTAGCTGTGACGTTGGCTTGTGCTGTTGGCCGGGTCACTTGAGCTATACAGGGGAGAGAGTCAAAAGAAGTGCATTAACCAGGCGTCTGTTAGCGACATTACCAACAAATCATGTGCACATAGAAAATCAGCCCCCAGTATATGGAAATTCAATGCTGCTATGACAAAAGTCCACTCAAATGTGCGGCCATGTAGAGACAAGAGTAGAGTCCTCTCACCAAAGGTCTTAATCCCCGAGCCGTTTGCTGCTGCCATCTCGGGGCCGCTAGCTCCTGCCAGCCAGTCAGCGTAGGTCGGCCAGATAAAACTCTTCTGGACGCCGGTGTCCACGAGGAAATGCCTCTCTGAGCGTGCATCCGTCAAGTAGAGCAGCTTGTTCTCCTCCCCGAGGGTCGCGGCTGCCACCGACCCCCGGTCGTGGCGTTTTCCGAGTTGCTTGAATTGGTACGGTGGTATACATTTGCGTGCCCTCTCTGCGAAGCGGCAGTGGTAGAAGCAAAGCGTGTCTCCCCCGCGTTCCTTGGCCCCCGCTGCTGCTGCCGTCGGTGGCTCTGCTGCTGCTGTCAATGGCTCCTTGCCTCCTCGCGCCGAGCTCCGTCGCTGCCGCAATGGTCGTGAACTCCCTGCTGGCAACGATGATCCGGTTTGCTTCCTGGGCTAGCGCACGATAGTCCTGCTTGGCCATCAACGGCGAATTAGCCAGGGTCGCTCTTGCCGCTGACGGAAGGTTCCAGAGGAAGAGGTGGGTAAAAATGAAATGGTCGTCGTCTGTGCCCTTTAACCTCAGCATCTTCTCCATCAGGTCTATGGCCGACCCATCTCCCAACCCGGTCTGAGTCAGGAGTCTCTCTGCTCTCTCACCATCCGAGAGTGTGAAGTGCTGGATGAGCGCAGCCTTCAGTGCGCCGTACTTGTCGTCGGTTGGTGGCTGATCGAGCAGGCTCTCTACGTGCTGAGCCATGCGGGCGTCGAGTGCTGCGACCACATAGTGGAATTTTGTGTCATCCGCCGATATCCCCTGGAGGACGAACTGCGCCTTGACTAGGTGGAACCAGGAGCGCGGGTTGTGCTGCCAAAAATCCGGTAGCTTGATCGCAACAGCACATGCGTGGCTGGGGGTTCCCATCAAGGTTGGCTCCTGGGGCCTTTTGTTGTGTTCCATGATTCGTCTTGGGTCACCAGTGTGGAGCGTGTAAATAACGAGGCGGATTTGACTCAGACATTTTATTACACGTCTCACACAAGAAGCATAGACAGAATGAATACTCAGCAGAGACTCTCCTCTTAAAAAGCATGGCATTCTTCTAGAAGCTTCTAATACACAAAAGGTCACATTGCATTCACTTCCTTAATCCTTTAACATTCTTCTAGAAGTTTCTAACACACAAAAGGCCACACTGCATTCATCCTTCACACCTCCCTGTTATCTCCCAGGGAACCTCTGCTCTTTGTTCTTGTCTAAGATGCTATACAATTATGCACTCCCCATGTGTCACCAAAATATAAGCAATTGAATTGCAATATAAGCTGTGGCTTCAGCCATCACCCATTTCGGATAACTTATGTTGAACTGTATAATCAGAGGAGTTATTGTTTAATTTGACCTTGTTGGATTTTTTTCTCCTTTGTTATATTATTCTGTTTCTTTTTAATCTTTACTTTTAATCTATCCAAAATAAATAAAAATCATTGTTCCGAGGTCTGTATCAGAAAGAGGATGTCACGTGACTGTTCCATACGTCACCAACTGTTTTCAAACTTCACCGTTGTTTTATGCAGTGATTGTGTTATCCCGTTTCTCAAATGGAATAATAAAATGCTGCCATTACACAATATTAAATTGCCTATTCTATGCACAATTTATGTATTATATAAATATATGTAAAATACTAATTTCTCGTGTCCTTGCCTGATTGGCTGCTGATTCATCAGCCCACATGCCTGAAACATTTAAAAGCTCCTCTGAAGTGCAGTTTGTTTGTGAAGTCTTGCCTCTCTGAGTGTCTTGTACTGAGCGTGCTTTTGGATTTACATTATTTGGAAATGGATGGGGGTAGAAAGCGTCCCAGGTCAGCTGTTTGGGATCACTATGACCTTCTTGAGGGGAAAAAAAAAGTTAAATGTATGCACTGTATGCAACATCTTGCATTTTGTAACAATACAACAAGTAGGTGGAGACACCTACGGACAAAACATCCTGACGCCTGTATTCCTAGCACAACACAACCGAGTGCTGAATCAAGCCATGGCCAGCATGTTTATGGTGTGTATTAATGTTCTTTTAATACACATATGAGTATACATTTATTATTTATACACCTTTATTATCATTTACAATAAATATAATTATGCATTTGATCACTAAAAGAAGCCATATTGTTGTACATTTACATATAGTTACATATTTTACATATTGTTACATATATTTACGATATATGAAGTTGCATGGCAGCATTCCTCCTAACTCAGTCTTTTTGTTGTTCCTTGACAGGAAGGCAAAAAGAACTGAATGTACACAAGCACCCCCTAAAAACAGCGACTGATTTCTATTTTGTAAACAAGCACCCCCTACAAATACTAATTGAAAAAATATATATTTTCAGACAAATAATACTAGAAACCCAAACAAAACACGAAACGTTGAGATAAAGACCCGAAAACACTTGACTGGTTCAGTGTAGTATTATAACATTTGGCCACCAGATGTCGCTGTGGGGAGATGTTTCAAATGTTCCAAAACATCAATTCTTTTTCTGAATCAATTGTTCCAAATGATTCGATCTCTCAATCGTTCCATTTCTGCCATCACTAGTAACTGGAAGCGAGGAGAAACAAAACCGTACTCACCGAGCCGGGGTCAGGGCACTCCGTGGCAAAACAATCCCAGAAAAACAATACCAATGGCTAAACAGATGACTGTGCAACAATAATCCAGCAAACACAAGTGGGACGACAGAGCTTAAATAGCAAGACACATAATGATCAGAGTGATTGCCAGTGTGATAGAGTGTGTGGGCTGACTGAATGGAAACAGGTGTGTGAGTGCATGCATGTAGGAATGAGTGGGTGTGTGTTGAGTGCTGATGTGAATGAATGTGTGCATGTGTGTGCGTGAATGTGGGTGTGTGAATCTGAGCAGGCAGAGGAACAGACAATGACAAATTGGAATCACCTGTCAGCACTTGGCAGGAGAGGAGGGGCCCATACGGCTGAACAAGGAAACAAAATATGGAACCCAAAAGGTAACAGAAAACACAGAGCATAAAGGAACAGAAAAATGCCATGAAATCGAACCTGGGAGAATCCCAAGCCCGGTTCATGACCGTGCAACTCTATGAACAAATTTACTTACGCTGATCTGGATAATGTTATCCTAGTTATGCCTTTGTCAAATAGCTGCTGGTACAATAAGGTAATGTTAGGTTTTGCCCTAAAATGGTATTTTTTTTTTTTTTTTTTTGGTCTCTCACAGTTGAATACAATCTAGATCATAAAAGTTGTTAAGCCATGTGTCCACATGGCCTTTTTTTTTTTTTTTTTTTTAGCTGGATGGAGTCATTCTTCTTCTGAATACTGTATTCTTGCTGGGCAACACTCAACAAAATGACTGTACCTCTACAGCCTCCTGCAGATGCACAAACAGCTGCTGTTGACTGAATGACAAGTCTAGTGGGTGCCACAGGTTTTTTTTAGTGGATGGAACATGGTGGATTGGCAAGAAACTTTCTCTGATTTCTTGAAAACACTTGAGGTGCAAAATAAATTGTTTCTTCCCCAGCACAAGCCGGAATTTAGATATTGCATTTGATCAGGTCAGTTGATCCAAGTCTTCAGGCCCGCACATACCCCACAAGAAGAGAGAAATGTTTTCTTTTCCTTGAGGTTGCAAGAACAAAGTTCTTTCTGGTCAGGACATTTCATACTTCACAACTCAAGTTCAGAACTCCTGGGAAAGTCAAATTTCTGACCAATCTCACAATAGTTGTTGGACACCACACAAGAAAAAAGTTGTGCCCAGATGATGTGTCAAGAACAAGCTCTAAGAACTCCCAAACCAGGGCTGCAAGAACAAAATGTCATTTTTTTTTTCTTGTAGCCCTGGGAGAGAGAACAAACTTCTCTTTTTGTGGAGTATGTATAGGTATTTAATTTAGCCCACAAATGAAAGTTGATAAATAGCAGGCTCTTGCTTAGTTTTTAAGACCAGTCAAGATCAGGGGTGTCTGGGGACACCTGCAGCCCAAGGTGTGAACATCAATAAAAAGACAACATGGAAAGAAATTTGTGAAACATATTCAAATAGTGCTTTTTCAGTGTATAGCACAATAGCACTAGCACTGTTTTCAGATTGTTCTAGATATTGTGTAACAAGCATTATGACAAATGTCAAACAAACAAAAAAAAAATGCTGTTAAAAATACACATTTTTATAAAGCACTTTTAACAAAGCGTCCTAGTGGTTGTAAAAGTGTATTTGACTTTTGAAAAACAGACTCCCACCACCATCATCAAATACCCAAAAATATTTTGAGGATAAATTAGGGCCAATGTACTAAACAGTCCAGTTATTGAACTTTTTTTTTTTTTTTTTCCGGTTAATATGGTAAGGCACGGCCTAGTTTTCAACAAGGTTTATTTGTATAGCACATTTCATGTACAAGACAATTCAAAGTGCTTTACTGTACATAAAACATTAACCCCTTAGGATTCCATATTTCCAGCCAATGTGAAATGTTTCACGGGTGGAACACAAGAATTTTAAGAGGTTAAAGCATTACAGCAAGTTGCAAAAAAAAAAAAAAAAAATGCATAAGAATTTAAAACCAAACTAAAAAACAAATTAAAGAGAAACAGAAACAAGATAAAATAGAATAAGACAGATAAAGTGCAAGAAATAAGTTACAGTGCATTGTGGGAGATTAACAATTGTTCTACAGAAAGGCTGCGGTAAACAGGAAAGTTGTTTTTTTTAACCTCAATTTAAAGCAGCTGAGAGTTTCAGAAGCCCTGATGCTTTCTGGGAGTTTGTTCCACATGTGAGGAGCATAAAAACTGAACGCTGCCTCACCATGTTTGGTTCTAACTCTTGGCACAGATAGTAGGCTTGACACTGAACAATTGCTTTCTGATTGGTTTGTACTAGAGATGAGCCGATACCACTTTTTCAAGACCGATACTGATATTGTGAGTTTGAGTATCGGCCGATACCGATCCAAACCCAATACCGTCTCTCTTATTTAAAACAACAGTACAGAACATACTTAGGTAATGACTGGTTGCATTTTGCATACATCTAAAAACATAAATTTAAAAGTCAACGAATATATGACAAATGTGACTCAGTTCAGCAATGCTGCTGCTTTTTTAATTTTGAACTTTGCAACATTGGCAGCATTTCACTGGTCAGCACTATGTAAACATGCATTCTGAAGTTTTAAGTGCAAGTTTATTGCAAAACTTTAAAGCTGAGTATTTAAATAAACATTCAGATGAAATTCAAAGTGCCACTGTGCATAAGGTAAAAATGCTGTAGATCTGAAATAAGGAACTAACTCTTTAAGTTGTATTTATGTCATCCATTATTAGGGCAAGAGCCCTATTGTATCTGTTATGTCCACAAACCTGGCACAAAAGAGATGGACAAGGATGCTGCACTGGAACTGAGCTTTATTAACTGCTGTGGTGGCACTTAGTAGGGGGTTTCTCCACCCAGATCCAGAGGTCGGGGGTGGGGGTGGATAAAAGGACTGAATGAGAAAGAAGGAAGACCCACTGTGGCACCGGGGGGCCTTAGAGGTAACAGAAGGGAGTAGTTGACCCCCAGGATGACAGGAGCCACACCAGAGTTTGCCAGAGAGTGAGAGATAAGATAAGATAAGATAAGCCTTTATTAGTCCCACAATGGGGAAATTCCAGGATTGCAACAGCACAGGGATAGCAACACTCAGAGCAACAATCAGAAGGCAAGAAAAAAAAAGCAAGCAAGCAAGAGCAGCTAATATACATATGTACATATTACTATAAATATACGTATATATATACACACAGACACACAGTGTAGAGCACTGTAGCTGGATGGGATAAATATATGAGTATATAAACACACAGTACGGAGCATTGCAGCTAGATGGAATAAATATGTAAATATATAAACACAGTGCGGAGCAATGTAGCTAGATGGAATAATATGTAGATATATAAACACACAGTACGGAGCATTGCAGCTAGGTGGAAAAAATATGTAAATATATAAACACACAGTGCGGAGCAATGTAGCTAGATGGAATAATATGTAGATATATAAACACACAGTACGGAGCATTGCAGCTAGATGGAATAAATATGTAAATATATAAACACAGTGCGGAGCAATGTAGCTAGATGGAATAATATGTAGATATATAAACACACAGTACGGAGCATTGCAGCTAGGTGGAAAAAATATGTAAATATATAAACACACAGTGCGGAGCAATGTAGCTAGATGGAATAATATGTAGATATATAAACACACAGTACGGAGCATTGCAGCTAGATGGAATAAATATGTAAATATATAAACACAGTGCGGAGCAATGTAGCTAGATGGAATAATATGTAGATATATAAACACACAGTGCGGAGCATTGTAGCTAGATGGAATGAATATATGGATATATAAATATAAACATAAACATCAACACACCCAGTGCGGAGCATTGTAGCTAGATGGAATAAAAATGTAAATGTATAAACACACACAGTGCAGAGCATTGTTGCTAGATGGGATGAAACAGCATAACTGTCTACTTAGTTATCCTACATGGTATGATTATGTGCCCATACATATTCTCACCCTCCGTAGCTACCGGTATTTTCCTAGTTGTATGCCGGAGGGGACCATTGTGTAAGTCTATTGCATCTTTTGCATTCAAAAAAACTATTAGGTTGTTGCGTCTTTTTGCTATCTCTGCGAGCAGCCCTGCTTAGGTTGTACAGTCTGACAGCCGTTGGTAGGAAGGACCTGCGAAACCTCTCGGTTGTGCACCTGGGATGATGTAGTCTGCTGCTAAATGAGCTCCTCAGTGCATTCAGTATGTCCTGCATAGGGTGGAACTCGGACTCCAGTAGAGATGACAGTTTAGCCACTGTCCTTCTCTCTCCTATCTCCTCCACCGGATCAAGGCGCTGCCCCAGGACGGAGCTAGCTTTCTTGATCAGTTTGTTCAGTCTCTTCCTATTGGCTGCAGTAATGCCACTGCCCCAGCAGACCACTCCAAAAGTGATGGCTGATGCCACCACCGTGTCATAGAATGTCTTCAGCAGCGCCCCTTGTACACCAAAACACCTGAGTCTCCTCAGTAGGAACAGCCTGCGCTGTCCCTTCTTGTAGAGTGCATCAGTATTGTGTGACCAGTCTAGTTTATTGTTCAGATGAACACCCAGGTACTTGTAGGATGTCACCATCTCAATGTCTGTTCCCTGTATATTTACTGGTGCTGTGAGGGGTTGTCCTTGCCTGCAGCAGTCCACCACCAGCTCCTTAGTTTTCCTCGCGTTGATCTGGAGGCAGTTCCGATGGCACCAGTCCCGGGTTCTCACAAACTGAGGCCGGTTCGTGAGGTAGTCCAGAATCCATGATGACAGGTGCTGGTCCACCCCTGCACGCAGCAGCTTGTCCTTCAGGATCATCGGTTGGATGGTATTGAAAGCACTGGAGAAGTCAAAGAACATGATCCTCATCACATTCCCGGGCTTCTCCAGGAGGGACAGAGAACGGTGAAGGAGGAAGATCCCCGCATCCTCCACCCCAATGCCATGCTGGTAGGTGAACTGGAGTGGATCCATTGCTGGTCCCACCAGGGGGCGGAGGTGAGCAAAGAGCAGTCTCTCCAGGGTCTTCATGTGGGACGTCAAGGCCACCGGTCTGTAGCTGTTCAGGTCTTTGGGGTGGGAAGTTTTTGGTACAGGTACCACACAAGATGTTTTCCACAGCTGTGGTACCCTGTGGTAGATGGTGATAAGCAAGGCTTCGTGTCCTGTATGTTAATGTGCCAGACATGCTTTGTGTACTGTGTGTAATATCTTTTATCCCCAGGTCTCAAAGATGGGAACAAAGAGGTATAAAGGTGAGAGCCCAGAGACCCCGGGATATATTCTGTTTTCTGTGTTGGAGGTGAAGTAAAGTTTGTGTTGTCCAGCTTGCTGTCCCGCCTGCTTTCATCTTCCACAGTGGTGACCCTAAGACGTGCAATGGAGAACGGGCTGAGCACCTCCGCGGAGACAACCCAGAGGGAGAACACCAGAGCACCGTGCGCTGTCACAGTCAAGCTCCTGGACTTTTGGGTCCACAGTTCGACCACTTGGTTTTTACATGTGGAAGCCCAGTTCACACTCTGCGGGATCTCCATGGACAACACTAAATATTATATGTGGTCGCTGCGCTGGATGTGCGCGCCACACGGCAAGTAATGAGCCTACTCCAGAAGCCGCCAGCCCAAGGAAAATACGACACGCTCAAGCAGATGCTGCTCCAACGTTACACCCTTTCGGACAGTGAGAGACCAGAAAAACTCCTCACGCGCTCAGAGTTGGGTGACAGATCAGCTGTGGACCTGATGGAGAGCATGTTAGCGCTGATGGGGAAGGACAATGGCTCCTTCCTGTTTTCCCACCTCTTCCTCAGGAACCTACCAGCTACAGCAAGGGCGATTCTCACCAACTCACTGCTGCTGGTGACCAAGAACTACCGTGTGCTGGCGCAGGAAGCAGACTGCATTATCCTGGCGAGCAGAGCCCTCAGCATGCACGTAACGACACCGGCATCCATGAAGTGAGGTCGAGGAGCCATTGGTAGTGGCTGGGATGGACGCCAAGAGACGCAGGAACAGGACGCTCTGTTTCTATCACCGCTGTTTTGGCTCGAATGCCCAACATTGTCTGCCGCCGTGCCAATTAAAGAAGCCGGGAAACAGCACGGCCAGCAGTCTGTAGCAGCTGTGATGACTGGCGACAGAAACAAGCTGCTTTTCATCACAGACACACATTCGGGGAGACGCTTCTTGGTAGACTCTGGCTCCCAGGTGTAGCAATATTTAATTATATGTAGTGTGATAAGGTACGAGAATTATTTATTTTATTTAGGAGTGGGTGTGCGTGGGGACTGAGGGTTTGACAATCACCACGACACTCACTAAATAAGAGGGAAAAGCACTCGTAAATAGGACACCAGTCCAATTTGGACAATTTGATAACTAATCTCGGTACCTTTAATTAATCAGTCTAAAAATTCATGAATTCTTTGATGCAGTGACCCAGGAAAGCATATATGCAACAGAAAACAATTACAACGTCTCTCGTTTACAAGTTTATTAAAGGACTAAGGTTAAATGATTTTTACATTCAAATGATTGGTAAGCAGGTTCAAAATGATCAACAGGTGTCAAATATCACAGCTTTATTTATAACTGATTATTGAGCAACAGCGTAAGCACACTTGAGGAACCATGAGAAATAAGATTTTACTGTAATGCAATGGAAGACTGTTAAATACCTTGAAACAATTATGTATAAAATTGAACGCAATTTCATGGAGAAAAAAATGACATAAGCTGATTATCTGAAAAAGGAAACTTTTCAATTAATCTACAAAATAAACGGAGGTTACTGAAAAGAGAATATGAATTTTCCTTCAGTTTACAGCTTCTCTTACAGCTAGTGGACTAATTATACCATAAAATATTGGTCACATTCAATTATAATTGGTATTTGGACATCACGTTTATCTCAGCAGATAGTGACAGAAAGTGTGGCTTGCTGGTACGGCTGATAAGATAAGATAAGATAAGCCTTTATTAGTCCCACAATGGGGAAATTCCAGGATTGCAACAGCACAGGGATAGCACAGGGTTAGCAACACTCTGAATCTGCAGATTTCCAGCGGGGATCGTGAAACGCCAGTCAAGCGGCAAACAGGGAAGGCAGTTGCCAGCTGTCCTTCCAGGGGTTACAGCTGTGAGGTCCGAGACTCTGCTGGGGGCATCGACGGGGCATGCGGGCAAGGAGCCAGCGACAGCGTGATGGCTGGCCCCGGAGCAGGCGTGACGTCTCTGCGGCAACCAGTCCGAAATCTAGGATGTCCACAGCACTCAGGGCAACCCAAAGGCTGAAGGAAAATTGTATTTAGGCCATTTCACCCACCAACTCCTGGTTTCTTAATGGTGTGATATGTGGGTAAGGCAGGGAAAGATTAAAGGTCCAAAATCTCTATTAGTCCACTTTAAAGGCAGGAAAAAAAATCAAAAGCGTTTGATAGGATAAGCAAGGCTTCTGAGAAAAAGAAGAAAAGGCTTTTTGAAAGTGTGACTTCCACAGAGGAGGTGAGCTCACTTAGAAAAGGATGGTTTCTCCTCAGTTGCCAGAAAAACGGGCAAAAGCTTACAAAAGACAATTTAAGAAAACTAGCACAGGACTTTACAAGGTTCAGACACACACAAAGACAAAAGCAACTCACTCTTTAGGGCGTTTTCCTCCTCTTTTAAGAGTCGCACTCCTAGTATCATAAATATATGACTGGCATGAGAGCTAACCAATTGTCTTCCATAGGGTTTTGAATGGACCTTTGTCCAGTGAGGGAACAGTTCTTTGTCTGTGAACAACCAATAAATGCAAGGGCGTGATCCAACAGAGAGGGGCAGCCTGGTGATTGATTGTTACAAGTTAGATGACTCACACAAGTTTCAGAAAACATTCATTTGGTTCCTGTGAAATTCTTTTTGTATACTTAATATCAAATCTATTCTAATTTCAGTGATTCGTGACTACTATTCAGTGACTAGGTACTTCATAAACGTGTCCTTATATACTTAACACACAAAATAAGATTAATAGGCATTCCAACATGCAATCACATTTAAATCAAGAATTAACGAATTATTTCAAACCCTTATTGTCCATCACAGATGAGATCATCTTTCAAAGAGTCCAGAATTTTCCTGAGGAATGAAACTGGAAAAAGAGTTAAATGTTCAATCAGAATTACCAGTTCCAGATTGTAATGAACATATTCTGTAGATGTCCACTAGGAGGTACTGTTGAACTGTAGATGATTTCTAGGACTTGGTATGTAATTGGGGGGGGGGGGGGGCAGCTTAGAGAGTTTTATGGCCATCTGGGATATGTCCAAAAGGGAGTCAACCATATACAGACATGGACAAAATTGTTGGTACCCCTCTGTCAATGAAAGAAAAACCCGCAATGGTCACAGAAATAACTTGAAACAGTTATCCAAGATGGCGCCCACAGCGGTCGACATGGTGCTTCGCTGCGCTCTTTGTTTGTTTTTGTTTGTCAATTGTGTGTCTGCTTGCACTTATACCCGTGAAGAACTTTTAAATATCAGGACTTTGACCCCCACGGACCTCCTCCCAGTTTTTCTAGCCCCTGCCGCCGATCTGGTTTATTGTTTGGCTCGGAAAGTGAGACGGCGGAAGAGAGGAAGACGAGCGGGCGCTCTCGTACGACTTCGCAGGAGAGGCTCGCGAACGGCGCTGCCTGGCATATTTCTGTCCAATACCAACTCTCTCTCTAACAAGGTGGATGAACTGAGACTGCTGATGCGTTTTAAGGACCTCGCCTCCTCAGCTGTCCTCTGCTTTACTGAGACCTGGCTCCGGGAAAATATACCGGACAGCGCGCTGCGCCTCGACGGCTTCCAGCTCTTCCGTGCTGATCGTGACACAGAGCTTTCCGGCAAGACCACAGGAGGCGGAGTCTGCTTCTACATCAACTGTAGCTGGTGCTCTGATGTAACGGAAATTTCCAAACACTGTTCTCCTGCCTTGGAATTTCTTGTTATCAACTGCAAGCCTTTTTATTCCCCACGGGAGTTTGCTTCTTTTATACTGATCGCTGTGTACGCCCCTCCCGACGCGGACACGCGCGAAGCTCAGCGCGTGCTCGCGGATCACATTCAACACACAGAGCGGAGTTTTCCAGACTCGCTGATTATTGTGGCTGGCGACTTTAATCAGTGCAATCTGAGCCACAATCTCCCCCGCTACAAACAGTTTATTAAATGCCCCACCAGAGGATTAAACACACTGGATCACTGTTACACCACAGTGAAAGACGCATATCGCGCTGTCCCTCGAGCTGCGCTGGGATTATCTGATCACGTGATGGTTCACCTCATTCCCACATACAGACAGAGATTGAAGCTCACTAAACCTGTTGTGAGCACTACGAAGATACGGACCAGTGATGCTGAGGAGAAGCTGGAAACGTGCATGGAAATATCTGACTGGGGCATGCTTAAAGGAGCCACGCATGATCTGGATGAGTACACGGACACTGTGAACTCATATATCCACTTTTGTGAAGAGAACATTCTTCCATCACGCACCAGGGTGAGTTACTCTAATGACAAACCCTGGTTCACAGCTAAGCTCAGACAGATCAGGAAGGAGAAGGAAGCAGCGCTGAAAAGTGGAGACAGGGACTGCTACAGGGAGGTTAAATACCGGTTTAACAGAGAGCTGAAGAGGGCTAAATCTGTGTACTCAGAGAGACTCCAGCAGCAGTTCACTGCTAATGATTCGGCTTCCGTGTGGAGAGGACTGAGGCAGATCACCAACTATCGGCCTCAGGCTCCTAAAGGTCAGGATGACAAAGCCCTTTGTCAGAGACTGTCCCAACACTATGCCCGTTTTGACACCTCGTCATCTGTGTCCAACTCCCCCCCTCCCTCCAGCTCCACAGCCTCCACATTCCCTACTTCATTTAAGGCACCCCCCCCCCCTCCCCCCCTCCCCTTATCATCAGTGAGCAGGATGTGCTCAAACAGTTCTCCAGACTGAACCCGCGCAAGGCCCCCGGCCCAGACGGCGTGTCTCCCTCCACCCTGAGACTCTGTGCGAAACAGCTGGCTCCTGTATTCACAGACATTTTTAACACCTCCCTTAAGTTATGCCACGTGCCGTCCTGCCTCAAATCCTCCACCATCATCCCTGTCCCCAAGAAGCCACGGATCACTGGACTTAATGACTACAGACCTGTAGCGCTCACCTCTGTAGTCATGAAGTCCTTTGAGCGCCTGGTCCTGTCCCACCTCAAGTCCATCACCACCCCTCTCCTGGACCCGCTGCAGTTTGCCTACCGAGCCAACAGGTCTGTAGACGATGCAGTCAACCTGGCCCTCCACTCCATCCTGCAGCACCTGGACTCCCCGGGAACCTACGCCAGGATCCTGTTTGTGGACTTCAGCTCCGCATTCAACACCATCCGCCCCGCTCTGCTCCGGGACAAGCTGTCCCTGCTCAACGTGCCTGACTCCCTCTGCAGGTGGATCATCGACTTCCTGACGGACCGGAGGCAGCATGTGCGGCTGGGAAAGACTGTCTCAGACTATACTAGCATCAGCACCGGATCACCCCAGGGCTGTGTACTTTCCCCCCTACTCTTCTCCCTTTACACCAACTCCTGCACCTCCAGCCACCAGTCTGTCAAGTTGATCAAGTTTGCGGACAACACCACCCTCATCGGGCTCATCTCCAACGGCGACGAGTCCGCCTACAGGAGAGAGGTGGCCCAGCTGGCGTCCTGGTGCAGCAATAACAACCTGCAGCTGAACGCTCTGAAGACAGTGGAGATGATTGTAGACTTCAGGAAAGTCACTACTCCTCTGCCCCCCCTCACCCTCTCAGGCTCTCCCATCACCACTGCTGATTCCTTCCGCTTCCTAGGCACTACCATCACCAGGGACCTCAAATGGGAGCTGACCATCAGCTCACTCATCAAAAAAGCCCAGCAGAGGATGTTCTTCCTGCGGCAGCTGAGGAAGCTCAAGCTACCCACCAAGATGTTAGTGCAGTTCTACACAGCCATCATCGAGTCCATCCTCACCACCTCCATAACCGTGTGGTACGCAGGAGCCACTGCCAGGGACAGACTAAGGCTGCAGCGCGTCGTGCGCACTGCTGAGAAGGTGATCGGCTGCAAGCTCCCATCTCTCCAGGATCTGTACATCTCCAGGACCCGGAGGCGTGCTGGCCGGATCATAGCCGATCCCTCACACCCTGGTCATGTACTGTTTGCCCCCCTCCCCTCTGGTAGAAGACTTCGGTCCATCCAGACTAAAACCTCCCGTCACATGAACAGCTTCTTCCCCTCTGCCATTAGACTGCTGAACACTAAGTGACTCTCGTGCACCATGTACAGCAGCTCAACCAGACTCATGTCAATCATCACTGTTTTCTTCCTGCATTACCGACTGCACTATATAGTTCTCCACAGTATCTGCTGCTGGCTAATATATATTTTAACTGTTGACCAGTATCACTTAATCTTATCCTACACTTTATTACATGTATAGTTTATTTCTCTTATCTTATCATGTTTAATGTTGCAGCATTGTACCGAGACAAATTCCTAGTTTGTGTACTACATGAACAATGGCAATAAACCTGATTCTGATTCTTCTGATTCTGATTGAATCTGACAAAAGTGGTAATAAATAAAAATTCTATGAAAATTAACCAATGAAAATCACAACAGAATTATTTTAAAAAACAAACTCATGAAACAGGCCTGGACAAAAATGATGGTACCCTTATCTTAATATTTTGTTGCACAACCTTTTGAGGCAATCACTGCAATCAAATGATTTCTGTAACTGTCAGTGAGACTTCTGCACCTCTCAGCAGGTATTTTGGCCCACTCCTCATGAGCAAACTGCTCCAGTTGTCTCAGGTTTGAAGGGTGCCTTCTCCACACGGCATGTTTCAGCTCCTTCCACAGATGTTCAATAGGATTTAGATCAGGGCTCATAGAAGGCCACTTTAGAATAGTCCAATGTTTCGCTCTTAGCCATTCTTGGGCGTTTTTAGCTGTGTGTTTTGGGTCATTATCCTGCTGCAAGACCCATGACATGCGACTGAGACCAAGCTATCTGACACTGGGCAGCACATTTCTCTCTAGAATACCTTGATAGTCTTGAGATTTCATTGTACCCTGCACAGATTCAAGACACCCTGTGCCAGATGAAGCAAAGCAGCCCCAGAACATAACAGAACCTCCTCCATGTTTCACTGTAGGGACTGTGTTCTTTTCTTGGTATGCTTCATTTTTGCGTCTGTGAACATAGCGCTGATATGCCTTGCCAAAAAGTTCCAGTCTTGTCTCGTCTGTCCATAGGACATTCTCCCAGAAGCTTTGTGGCTTGTCAACATGCAGTTTGGCAAATTCCAGTCTGGCTTTTTTATGATTTGTTTTCAACAGTGGTGTCCTCCTTGGTCGTCTCCCATGAAGTCCACTTTGGCTCAAACAACGACGGATGGTGCGATCTGACACTGATGTACCTTGACCTTGGAGTTCACCATGAATGTGTTTAGAGGTTGTTCTGGGCTCTTTTGTTACCATTCGTATTATCCGTCTCTTCCATTTTTCATCAAATTTCCTCCTGCGGCCACGTCCAGGGAGGTTGGCTACAGTCTTGTGGATCTTAAATTTCTGAATAATATGTGCAACTGTAGTCACAGGAACATCAAGCTGCTTGGAGATGGTCCTATAGCCTTTACCTTTAACATGCTTGTCTATAATTTTCTTTCTAATCTCCTGAGACAACTCTCTCCTTTGCTTCCTCTGGTCCATGTTTAGTGTGGTACACACAATGTCACCAAACAGCACAATGACTACTTGTCACCCTTTAAATAGGCCGACTGACTGATTACAAGTTTGTAGATACCTATGATGTTAATTATATACACTGCACTGCACTACACTACACTGCACTATATAGTTCTCCACAGTATCTGCTGCTGGCTAATATATATTTTAACTGTTGACCAGTATCACTTAATCTTATCCTACACTTTATTACATGTATAGTTTATTTCTCTTATCTTATCATGTTTAATGTTGCAGCATTGTACCGAGACAAATTCCTAGTTTGTGTACTACATGAACAATGGCAATAAACCTGATTCTGATTCTGATTCTGAATTAGAGGACACATCTTGGTTGAACATGTCCCTATGGTCACATTATTTTCAATCTTTTCTAGGGGTACCATCATTTTTGTCCAGGCCTGTTTCATGAGTTTGTTTTTTAAAATAATTCTGTTGAACCACAATTCAAAAGCATTGTCTGATTTTCATTGGTTAATTTTCATAGAATTTTTATTTATTACCACTTTTGTCAGATTCAAGTTATTTCTGTGACCATTGTGGGTTTTTCTTTCATTAACAGAGGGGTACCAACAATTTTGTCCACGTCTGTACCTGTCGGATTGAGGAGTAAACTTTGGAAGTTTATGACCTTTTAGGAGGGCCAGCTCCTGGTGCAAACAGCTCCTTATCTGCTTGGGGAGGAAACTCCACCGATTTTATGATGCATTTTAATCCTTTAAAAGTAATTCAATTCAACTTTATTTATATAGCGCCATATCACAACAACAGTCATCTCATGGCACTATCAAATGCAGGGGAAACCCCACAATTGCAGAAAGACCCCAACAAGGCGATCCCCTGTGAGCAAGCACTTGGCGATGGTGGAGAAGAAAAACTCCCTTTTAACAGGAAAAAACCTCTAGCAGAACCAGGCTCAGGGAGGGGCAGTCATCTGCTGTGACTGGCTGGGGGGGGTAGAGAAGACGGAGAGAACAGACATAAAGAGAGCAAACATTAACGGAGAGAAGCCGAGTACATTATTGGAGGTCACCCGGCAGTCTAAATCTATTAACAGCAAAACAAAGGGAGGGCTAATAGACGCAAGATCCCTCCCTAATCGTAGGCTATATTGAAGAGGAAGGTTTTTACCCTGCTCTTAAAAACAGAGATCGTGTCTGTCTTCTGTACCCAGATTGGTAACTAATTCCACAGGAAAGAAGTTTGATAGCAGAAGGCTCTGCCTCCCATTGTACTTTTGGAGATTCTAGGTATAACAAGTAATCCAGCATTTTGGGAGCGTAGTGCTCTGTTAGGATGATAGGGTAATATCAGATCTTTTACATAAAAGGGGGCCTGATTATTAAGAGCTTTATAAGTGAGAAGAAGTATTTTAAACTTAATTCTAAACTCTATGGGAAGCCAATGAAGGGAGGCCAGAAACGAAGAGATATGATCTCTCTTTCTAGTACCTGTTAAAACTCTTGCTGCAGCATTTTGGATCAACTGAAGACTTTTTAAAGATATTTTAGGACAACTGTCACGACGGCCCTCACGGACCGTCACAAGACGCCTCAGTCACCAGAGAGTTTGCAGTGGTAATTTATTGAGGATAAGGCAGAACACTGACAGAACACATACAGTGGCTGGGTGATGTCTGAACCGGGGGACACCCGATGCGCCAGACGGACAACAGTGAGAGTAAGGTCTCAAAGGAACATACCTGAGAATAACAGGAGCACGACGGAACGTGGCTGAACATACAGAAGAGCATAGCAGGTGATCATAACAGGATATAACAGAGACTGCCGCGCTGGAGGACATTTAGCACCCGCTTATATCTCTGGCGGCTAATGACCCCAACGCGGCACAGCTGCTGCTAATGACAGCAGAGCAGCAGCTGACTTTGACAGCAGGGAGCTCCCCCGGGCGCCTTCACAATAAGAGCCCGAGGAGCTGGAAGGAACCCTCAGCTGCCAAAGCCAGGGAACAAAAAGATATGAGACCCGAGTGTGGCCAGAACCGACACTCGGGTTATGACAGTACCTCCCCCTCAAGGCCGAGCTCTGAGCGGCCAGAGTAACACCCAAGCCCCCCCCCACCCCCCTAGGGTGGGTGGATGGGGTGCTGGCAGGAGGGAGAGAGACAAACAACCAACAAGGCTATAGAAAAAAAACAAAAAAACCCCCCATAATCCCTTAAACGTGGGTAACAAGAACAAAACCACAGGCAATATATATAAGGGCAAACAACGAATTGACATAAGGTGGAGGGAAAGGACCACCAAACATTGGAACAAGAAAGGAGTGAGCCACAAAAATCACAGATCAAACCCCCACCCCCACAGTCTCACAGACAAACAGAAACCCCGGGAAGAGTGTAGTTCTGACCCAGAGGGGCGGAGGCAGAAAGTTCGGGGGGCCGACCGGCAACAGGAGGCCACAAAACAGGCAGGGGGAGAAAGAACAGTTCGGGCGGCCTACCCCGGTCCCATGCTCGGAAGCAGAGAATCTCAGGCGGCCGGACCAGGTCGCCACACAGGGAGTCCAAAATGTCGGGAGGCCGACCCAGAGAGCCAAATTGGCGAGACAGTCTTTCGGGCGGCCGACCCGCATCGCTAGCCCACCAGAACCGTTGAGTCAAAGTAGCCGGCGGTTCCACTGAAAAGGGGAGAGATGAGGGAGAACCGGGCGAAGCAATCGGAACCCCAACGGCCCCAGGTGAACATGGGCAGCGCGCCTCAGGGAGACGAGGAGGATGACAATGGAGATGAGGGTGAAGAGGGGAATGAGTCTGTCCAGCATCCGGTGGCCGGGGACCTGCAGCTCCCTCACCGAATCCAGGACCTGCTGGTGCTGCACCCACGTCGGACCCCGATTGGGCCTCCGGAGCCGAACCCGCGACGGACCCCGACTGGGTCGGCGTGGCACCAAACTCGACCTCCAACCCCGAAACCGGAACCTCTGGCACAGCAGGCGAAAGCAGCCCCTCGCCGGCGACCCTGGGAGAAGGCTCGAAAGAGAGAGAAAACCCGGGATCAGGATCACCGGCAGCGCCAGAACCCGGTGAGATAAGCTCGGACGCAGCGGGCGGCTGCACCCGGCTCATCTCCCCTTGAGACAGGCAAAAATGCTCTAAGAGGTGAAAAAGAAAGACAAAGTAGAGCACTTGCCTGAGCTCGGGTTCTGACGCCGTCCAGGACTGCGAAGATCCGGGCTCAGATGTCAGGAGGTCGTCATCAGGCTCCCACTCAGCTGCATCGGGCTCCGCAGCTGGCATGATGGTGCGTGCAGCCAAAGAGTCCTCCGGCACCGATGTCCACGCCGGTGGCCCGCATGGCGTGGTGGCAGGAGAATCTCGCCCTGCTGGACCGGACCGCTCCTCCGTGGAACCCCGGGGACGCTTCCTCACCGGCGATGGCTCCATGCTGCAGTCCGCTCTCCTCCTCCGCCCATGGCGTGGCTGCGGAACCGGAACCAGGCTCTCCAGAACTGCAGGCCCCCTCCTCATCCAGCGACGTTGGCCTGACGTCGAGGACCGCTCGGCGGAGGGAGACACAGAGGAAGCAGGGTTAATACTTTCATCCACAGCGGGTGGAGAGAGCTCGGGGGGCTGCATACCCCGAACTCCACCCCTAGGAGTCAGACAAGGCACAACAATGTCAAGAGGAGAGAAATTATCATGCACTCGCCTTTCCCCTAAGGGTAAGATGGTCTCCGCTGTTGGGGACGTCATTCCTTCCTTTCCCCGCTGGATGGCGACAGAGGGCCCTCTGGGAAGACGAGATGAGGCCACTTGAGGCGGATCCGGGATGAAGCTCGCCGAAACGGAGCTCTCGTGACACACAGCAGCCAGGATAGGCGACGAGGAGGAGGGGGCGACAGCCGGGGTCAGTCGGGCATGGGGCGCTGACGGGACAGCGGGCGAGGGCCCGGGAGAAGACGAGGCTGCGGGGATTCCCCTCTGACGAGGCGCAGGAGTGACAGCTGTGTGGGGGGTTGAGCCCTTGCGGCGACCCGGAGCAGCATCCAGACGGGGCTCTAGCCGAGGTTGGAAGCCGGAGTGACGACGGTTCCTTGTAGGGGGTGAGGCGAAGGTGAGGTCCGGAAATCGCCGTTCCTGAGCAGAAACGGCGGCAAGCAAGTCAGCAAACTCAGGAAACTCACGCAGCGCCGGATTCCTCTCCACCAGTCTGACCGCCGCCACCACATGCTTCATACACGCTGGAGGATTTTTAGCGGAGCAAGCAGCAGCCACCCGGTCCCAGATCTCATCTGCTGTCATCTGCAGCTTCTCTGGGGGAATCCCGAGTGACGACATGCCCGATGGGAAAAACCCTCCGGGTGGTGCGAACTCCCGGGCCGGAACAGAGGCAGGAGCGGGATCCCGAAGCGAGGGGCGACGTCTCCTCCGCTTCGGCTCCCTGCCAGGATTTCCCTCCAGCCCTCGGAGTCTCTCACGCTGGGTGGAGAGGTCATCTCTCCTCACGCTTACCTCTGGATGATCGGTGAAGCGGAGAAGAGAATCCAGAATCTCCTCGGCTAGGTCCAGGTGTCTACGAGCGTCGCTGGGAGCGTCCAACAGCGTAGCGGTGAAAATGGTGTAGTCGACCTCCTTCAGGAGCTCCGCTTGCTGCCTGCCAAGGCGCTGACAATGGCCCCTGGATGACGGCATACTCCCCGCTGCAGACACTCAGACAGGTAGGAATTAACAGTCCACTACTGCAAACTACACGGTGAATGGCGTCTCGAAACAACGCCTCCTCTCCGGGCGTTAGGCGGCAGTCTACTGTCACGACGGCCCTCACGGACCGTCACAAGACGCCTCAGTCACCAGAGAGTTTGCAGTGGTAATTTATTGAGGATAAGGCAGAACACTGACAGAACACATACAGTGGCTGGGTGACGTCTGAACCGGGGGACACCCGATGCGCCAGACGGACAACAGTGAGGGTAAGGTCTCAAAGGAACATACCTGAGAATAACAGGAGCACGACGGAACGTGGCTGAACATACAGAAGAGCATAGCAGGTGATCATAACAGGATATAACAGAGACTGCCGCGCTGGAGGACATTTAGCACCCGCTTATATCTCTGGCGGCTAATGACCCCAACGCGGCACAGCTGCTGCTAATGACAGCAGAGCAGCAGCTGACTTTGACAGCAGGGAGCTCCCCCGGGCGCCTTCACAATAAGAGCCCGAGGAGCTGGAAGGAACCCTCAGCTGCCAAAGCCAGGGAACAAAAAGATATGAGACCCAAGTGTGGCCAGAACCGACACTCGGGTTATGACAACAACCTGATAATAATGAGTTACAATAATCTAATCTAGAGCTAACAAAAGCATGGATCAGTTTCTCAGCATCACTCAGAGACAAGATGCTCCTAATCTTGGCAATATTGCGCAGATGATAGAAGACAGTCTTAGAAACAAATTTAATATGTGAATTAAAAAAACAGATCTTGATCAAAAATAACTCCAAGGTTCCTCACAGAACTATTCAGAATAAGAGTAGCCGCATCCAAATTAAGAGTTTGATTTGGAAAGATATTTCTAAGGTTTTTTGGACCGACAAGAATGACTTCGGTCTTATCTGGGTTTAATAGCAGAAAATTACAAGTCATCCAAGCTTTGATTTCCTTAAGACAGGCATCTAACTTGGCTAATTGATTACAATCATTAGGCTTCATTGACAGGTATAATTGTGTGTCATCTGCGTAACAATGAAAATGTATATAGTGCTTTCTAATGATGTTGCTTAACGGAAGCATATATAAACTAAAAAGAGTAGGGCCTAACACAGATCCCTGTGGAACTCCATGACTAAGCTTAGAGTTGGAAGAAAACTCATTATTGATATGAACAAACTGAAATCTATCAGACAAATAAGATCTAAGCCACTGCAGTGAAGTACCATTTAGTCCAACATAGTGTTCTAATCTATCAAGTAGAGTATCATGATTGATAGTATCAAAGGCTGCACTAAGATCTAAAAGGACAAGTACAGAAGCGAGTCCATTATCAGATGCGATAAGAAGGTCATTCGTGACCTTCACTAAGGCTGTTTCAGTACTATGATGAATTCTGAACCCAGATTGAAACTCTTCAAATAAACCATTTCCCTGTAAGTGGTCAAATAATTGCGTAGCAACAACTCTTTCTAAGATTTTTGAAATGAAAGGCAAATTAGAGACTGGTCGATAGTTAGCTAAAACTCCTGGGCCGAGTGTTGGCTTTTTGAGTAAGGGTTTAATTACAGCAATTTTAAAAGCCTGTGGTACATGACCTAAGGTTAACCTCTTGCACTCCGGGATACCGCGGGCGGTAACGTCTCTGCGTCCTAGGGTGCACTGAAAAAAAAAAAAAGCTGCAGACACAGCCGCGAACAGAAAGCCAAAGGAGTGCTTTGATTGGTTTAGATTTGATTGACCTCTCATTCGACTAATAAGAGCCTTGAATTGGGTTTCTGAAACCTTGAAGAACCAATGACTGAAAACCTAGCAAGAAGGACCCGCCTACCAACGGCTGCGAATACAGCCAGCCAATTGAAGCAGAGAACTTCGACAATTGAAAGTGTACGTCCCGTGCGTAAAATCTGTTTTGTGTAAGCTGCTGGGTGACACACAAGCGTTCGCCAGTCTTTTTTTCTTACTACTGTTCTTATTTGTTTTGAAAAATCACTCGTCAAAACCGCAATCATGGAAGTGCAAAACTGCAATAATGGAATTATGGTTTGACCGGGTTGCGTGACCAGAACCATGAGTCCGTAACAAGCGGTCCAGCGTCATGTTCGTCTGACAATGAGGAAGATAAGTTTGCCAGCGACACTGCTGTTGTGGACAGGTAAGTGTTATAAGCTAAATTATTCTTTATCCCTGAAAATTGTAATCAAAATGACTTTTGACCGATCGGTAAATTACAACTGTGCGTCATCGCAACATGACGGACCCGGACCGCTCCGGTCCGGTCCAGACGGCGCACGGACCGTGAACGTCCCCCCCTTCCCCGCTACTCTTCTGTAGCGGATTGCAGATATTATTGCAGATATTTTAGTACAACTGTGCGTAGTAGACCGTGGCACACCGTCCCCGCGGTCCGTCACGTAGCGATGGGTGATGTCCATCCTCTGTAGTGGGGGGTGGGGGTGGGAGTTGTTATCTTCTACATTACAGATATTTTAGTATAATTTTTAGTGCACTGTAGGTTATTTTTTCTTGTAAAAAAAAAAGCCACACATTTTTTACATGGCATGCTTCTTTGTGTGTGGGGGCTTGTTTGTTCATTCATTCATTCATGAATGAATAAACAACCCCCCCCACACACAGCCCTTCATCTTTCATTAGAGCCCAAGATGAAGCTTCTATATTGAATCATTCAAAAGTTAGACATTTTTCCAAACTGTGCCATTTGGCACAATTTGGCACAGTTCAAAAATGCCTGGGAACAACCTGAGTAAAAAGCTGTGTAAAATATTCATTTTTTGTGGTATTGTTACAAAATTTTGACCTCAGCTGGATAACACTTGGTTCTGCATTTCTGTTGCATTTTCCAGCCCGGATCTGACAGCTGTGTGTTATTTGCAAGCATTTGTGTCCAAAAAAACACCCAGGCAAAATTTATTTTCTTCAAGTTCAGTATGTTTAGATGACTGTTACTCAGTGGCAGGAGCACTTAGAGAGATTATGACTGTTTTGCCAAAAAATTCAAAGTGTTTTCTTTTAAATGAGACCAACCACATGAAGATGCTGCAAAGGGTTGAAGAACAGCTTTTGATTTGCTTTGGGTATGTTATTTTTAGGCGTTTTTAGGGAAATTGACCAGAGTGCAAGGGGTTAAAGAAGAATTGATTATTTGAAGAATACGGCTACCAATAAATGGGAAGACTTTTTTTTTAAATAACCAGGTAGGAATAGGGTTTAATGTCACGACCTGAACGCTATCCTTCTCCGCGTTCAGGTTGTCCAGTGTCGCTCCTGCTCCGCGTTATTCCGTGCCGGGTCTTACAAGGCCCGTAGTTTGACAGCGCCCAGCTGATCTCCAGCTGTCTAGTTCAGCTGCTCTGGGACAGCTGTCTCCCATCTTAGGTAATTATCTTCTCCGCTTCTGATTGGGTTCTCTTCCCCACTTAAGCGAGCAGCTGAGAGTTACTCCTCGCTGCGACCTCACTACGGAAAGACGTGCCCCGTGTTTCCACGACTGGAGCTCCCATGTCCAGCTTCAGTTCCCCGTTACCTCGGCGCGACACCCTAAGTAAGTGCTGCGGCTCGGCGTGTATTTTCCCTCACCGCCTCTCTAGCCTTTCTTTCTGGGTTGTACATTGTCCTTAGTTCTGTGCGTATTTTAGCCCCACGTGGCTCTTTTCCTTTCTATTTGTTATCTAGTGTTGTGCGTGTTATAGCCCCGCGAGGCTCTTTACTTTGTATTTGTACTTTGTGTGTTAATGTTAATAAATTACGCAAACTCACTGGTCGCCCTCGCATCTCCTTTCTGGCTCGTGAGAGCCAGGCATGACAGTAGGTCGCAGCCAGACTGAGACGTCTGCGACCGTGAGTTTGTAGTGGGACTTGTTGTTTTTCCCTTCCTCTGGGTGCAGGAGCTGGTATCATGTCTCCCTCCAGGAGGCGTATGCGGCACCCAGGCCACGATCTCTCGGAGGCTCTGGACCTTGTGGATGGGACGCTGTTCACCACGGACCTCTACGATACTCCCAGCGAGATACGCTGGCGTCTGGAGCTCGCCGAGAACATGATTAACCACTTCCCTCGCTACTTCCATCTCCCCGAGGTTAAGGCGAGGAGGGCAGACATCTCTGTGGCCTGGGAGAGACTCCGTAGGCTGGAGGAGAACCCCGGCAGGAAGCCGAAGACAGGACACCATCGCTCCTCGCTTCGGAATCCTGCTCCTGCCGCCGATCCAGTCCAGGAGTTCGCCTCACCCAGGGGTAATCCCCAAGGTAGAGTGACGTCAACCGGGGTTCCCCCGAAGAAGATAAGGTTGACAGCGATTCGCATTGCGGACCGAGTGGCAGCCTCTTGTTCCGCCGCCAATCCCCCCGTAGCCATGAAGCACGTGATAGCGGCGGTCAGGCTGGTTGAGAAGAACCCTGAGCTGAATGATTATCCGGGATACGCTGACCTGTTGGCTTCGGTCTCCGTACAGGAGCGGCGTTTCCCCGACCTCACATTCAGAAGACGTCGCTCCCAGATTCCCCGAACATCTCAGCGAGAGCCCCGTCTGGATCCCGCTCCAGGAAACCATATGAATTTCGCCTCCCAGCCTGCTGTAGCTCCCGTGTCTCGCCGAAGAAGCGAATCAGCTGCTCTCACTCCTGGGCCCGCTCTTCCCGCTGTCCCGTCAGCTCTGGGCCCCCGGTTCTCCTCAGCTGTTTCTTCCCCCTCTTCGTCATTCACTCCGGCTGCTGAGAACAGCGCGAATTCACCTCCAGGTGTTCCCGGTCCCGATCCGGTGCGAGAGGCACCACCTCGTCTGTCCGGGGGGTCCTCCACTTCCATCCGGCTGGGAGAGGAAAGACTCAAGTCCCTTGCAGCGGATTCCACCGACTCTCCAGGAATCAGGCAAGTGTCTTTTCATTCTCCTCCCGTTATGAGTGAATTGCCTTGTTTGATTCCTGGGGGAGGAGTTCAGGGTTCACAGTCCCCTGAGCTCTCTCCTCCCGCTGCAAAAGTTGAATATGAACCTGCGTCCTCTGTGTCTCTTTCCCCCGAGTGTGCCCCGGTGCCAGGTCTGCACCGCCGCGCGAGGAGGAGGCCTGCGGCCCTGGAAGGTTTCGCCCCAGCCCCGCAGCCACGTCATGGGCAGAGGAGAAGGTCGAACTGCCTGTTGGAGCCTGCGCCGACGATTAAGCGTCCCTGGGTCTCCACGGAGGAATGGTTCGGCCCAGCAGAGCCCAGATCTCCTGCCTCCACGCCATGCGGGCTATCGACGTGGTCTTCGGCGCTTGGAGGTCGTCTGACTGTGGATACCATCATGCCGGCTGCGGAGCCATTCGCAGTCGAGTGGGAGCCGGAGGACGGAGTCCTGTACGCTGAACCCGGAGCATCACAGTCCTGGATGGCGGTAGAACCCGAGATCAGGCGAGTGCTCTATTTTCTCACTCTCATCTATTTTCTGGAGCATTATTGCCTGTCTCTCAGGGGGGCGAGCCGGGTGCAGCCTTCTGCTGCACTCGAGCCTGTCTCGCCGGGCTCTGCTGCTGCCAGTGATCCTGATCCCGGTTCCTTTTGTCCCTCTGAGCCTCTCCCCAGGGTCACTGGAGACGAACCTGCTCTGGGTGCCACCTCGAAGGTTCCGGTTCTCTGCACGGTGTTCGCCTCAGATGCTGCGCCCGGAGGTGCCTTACCGGCCCAATTGGGGTCCACCGGGGGCGCTTCACCGGTCCAGTTGGGGTCCACCGGGAGTGCTTCGCCGGTCCAGTTGGGGTCCACCGGGAGTGCTTCGCTGGTCCAGTTGGGGTCCACCGGGAGTGCTGTTCCGGCCCAATCGGGGTCCACCGGGAGTGATGTTCCGGCCCAATCGGGGTCCACCGGGAGTGTTTCGCCGGCCCGATCGGGGTCCACCGGGGATGCTGCGCCGGTCCGGTTAAAGGTCAGTGAGGGAGCTGGAGGATTGTGTTCATCTGACGTCAGGCTGACTTCGTCCCTTGCCTCCATCTTCTCTCCTCCTGCCGCTGTTGGGGTTCCTCTCATCCGGGCCAGTTTCCCCCTGCCCATGTGTTCATCAGATGTCAGGCTGACTTTGCCCCTTGCCTCCATCTCCTCTCCCCCTGCCACTGTTGGGGTTTCTCTCACCCAGGTCAGTTTCCTCCTGCCTTTTGCCTCAGGGAGGAAGCTGCACCAAAACTTCTCCCTCAGCTCTCGGTGGTCTGAGGTCACGGGACGACCGCCTGGGGAGCCGTCTGGCTGGTTCGGTGATCTGGGTCGGCCTCTGGAGAAACTGTGTCTCCTAGCCTGGGACTCTGGTAGGCCGCCCAAACTGGTATTGTGGTTCCTAGCCTGGTGGAGTTCGGGTCGCCCGCCGGACAAGCTGTCACCGCCTGCCCCGCTCCACCTGCTGACGTTCCTGAAGAATTGACTGACTGCTCGTAGCCTTGTTTGATTGTCCTCCTTTATTTAATCCTATTCAGGACATCAAAGAACTTTCTGCCTTAGAGTCCTTATTGTGGTGTCATTACAACTAAGATTTCCTTGACTATTTTCTATGTTTTATAATCCCAGTATGATCTCTTATTCTAATTAGCCCTTTAAGTAGCTTTTGCCTCACATTGCCTGGCCTCATTCAGAGTAGTCTTGTTCTTCTGCATTTATATCCTCCTCCAGACTGTTTGGTGACTTTCTTTTTTGTGCTAATACATGATTGAGGAGTTGTTCCTTTGTATCTTCATGCTAATTTGCAGTTCCAGGCTCTATTTTTAGATCTTATGCCCGGTTTTCTTCCTTTGTATATTCTGTTTTGGCCGGGGTTACATGTGTAAGAGCCTATTTCAACCGTATGTTCAGAATTTTGTCCTCCTCCTGACTGTTTTGTGACTTCTGTTGTGTTAATACGTGATTGAGGAGTTGATTTTTTGTATCTTTATGCCAGTTTGCGGCCTCAGGATCTATTTTTAGGTCTTATGCCCGAATTGCTTCCTTTATATATTCTGTGTTGGTCGGGGTTTACGTGTGTAAGAGTCTACTTCAACCAGATGTTCAGAGTTTTGTAGTTTTCTGACCTTCGGGACATGAGTTTTGTCTTGTCCTCGCCCTAAGTTATTGTGAGTTTTTTTTTTTCCATGACTATGTCGCTGTGCCTTTGTATCTTGGTTCTTGTCGTTTTTCCCCACCTCCTGTGGTTACCTGCATTGACCGTCTGACCTCTGCAGAGGGGGGGGTGATAGTTATTTCCTGTTTGAAATTGTTATGGTGTCAGATTCTATACTGTTACCTGGATTTTTTTTGTTTTTCTTCTCTCCCTTCTTTCCCTTGTCCCTCGCTTTCCCCCAGATCTGGCCCCCACCGCCCTCCCTGGTCTCCCCCTCGGGGGGGGGGGGGGGGGTTAAGCCTGCACCAGGAGGCGCGGCTCGGGGGAGGAATACTGTCACGACCTGAACGCTATCCTTCTCCGCGTTCAGGTTGTCCAGTGTCGCTCCTGCTCCGCGCTATTCCGTGCCGGGTCTTACAAGGCCCGTAGTTTGACAGCGCCCAGCTGATCTCCAGCTGTCTAGTTCAGCTGCTCTGGGACAGCTGTCTCCCATCTTAGGTAATTATCTCCCCCGCTTCTGATTGGGTTCTCTTCCCCACTTAAGCGAGCAGCCGAGAGTTACTCCTCGCTGCGACCTCACTACGGAAAGACATGCCCCGTGTTTCCACGACTGGAGCTCCCATGTCCAGCTTCAGTTCCCCGTTACCTCGGCGCGACACCCTAAGTAAGTGCTGCGGCTCGGCGTGTGTTTTCCCTCGCCGCCTCTCTAGCCTTTCTTTCTGGGTTGTACATTGTCCTTAGTTCTGTGCGTATTTTAGCCCCACGTGGCTCTTTTCCTTTCTATTTGTTATCTAGTGTTGTGCGTGTTATAGCCCCACGAGGCTCTTTACTTTGTATTTGTACTTTGTGTGTTAATGTTAATAAATTATGCAAACTTACTGGTCGCCCTCGCATCTCCTTTCTGGCTCGTGAGAGCCAGGCATGACATTTAAAAGACAAGTTGAAGGCTTGGATGAGGAGATTATTTTATCTAACTCTAAAAGGTCAATTGGAGTAAACTTATCCAAACAAACATCAATTGAAGGAATTGTAGTAGTTGCTGTAATTAGGTTTACGGTGGGAATAATCTGATTGATTTTAGCTCTAATAGATAAAATTTTATGATTGAAAAAGTTCAAAAAGTCCTGACTAGTAAACTCTAGGGGGATGCGAGGATTGACAGAGTCCTGACTCTTTGTCAGCCTGGCTACAGTGTTGAAAAGAAACCTGGGATTATTCTTATTCTCTTCTATTAATGCAGAGTAATAACTTGTTCTAGCTTTTCTAAGAGATTTTTTATAAATTAGGAGATGATTTCTCCACGCTAAATAGAATTCATCTAAATTAGTGGAACGCCATTTTCTTTCTAGTTGACGAGTCTTCTGTTTTAAGCTACGAGTTTCTGTGTTAAATCAAGGGGTTAGAAATCTCTGATTGGACTTTTTCTTTTTTAAAGGGGCCACCAAGTCTAGAGTCTTATGCAGAGAGGCTGTAACACTATCTACCATGCTATCAATTACGGAAGGAGCAAGCTCTCCATCTTTTATTTCCGTTGTGTTGACACATGGTACAGAGGAGACAATCTGCAAAAATTTGGTAACGGCATCATCTGAAAGACATCTGCTGTAGTAATATTTTTCTTTTGGAGTCAAATAATCAGAAATAGTGAAATCAAAGGTTAACAGACAATGGTCTCACAGTACAGGATTATGAGGAGACACTACCAGATTTTCTATTTCTATACCATAAGTCAGAACAAGGTCCAATGTGTGGTGGAGATAATGGGTAGAATTTTCTACTTTCTGGGAAAACCCCAGTGAGTCTAATATTGAATTGAATGCCTTGTTAAGACAGTCACTATCTACATCAGCATGTATATTAAAATCCCCTACTATGATTATTCTATCTGATTTCAGCGCTAAATCAGCTAAAAATTCAACGAATTTGGGTAAAAACTCTGAGCAGGTTGAGGGAGGATGGTAAACTATAGCAAAGAAAATTGGATTTAAGCTAAGATTGCTAACATGCCCCATAGTGAGGAGCAGGCCCTCAAAGGAATTAAAACATGTTTTTTGCTTTACAATAACTAGTAATTTAGAATGGTAAATTGCCGCTACTCCACCTCCATGACCAGAACTTCTAGGATTGTGATAGTTTAGATAACCAGATAACCAGTTGATTCATTTAAACCAACATAATCATCTTGCCCAAACCAAGTCTCTGTAAGGGATATTAAATCAATCTGACAATCAATTAAAAGATCATGAACTAGGAGAGACTTGGGAGTTAGAGACCTAATATTTAACAAACCACATTATAATTTTCACATTTCACAAATTTGAGATTAAATTTAGAGACTTGATGTTTAATTTGAGATTTACCAACTTTTTGTTTAATCACTTTGGGGCGTTTATATTTTTATTGTCATGACTCGCCACTCATCATTGGCCCCTGCTGCACGCACACCTGCGCCTCGTCAGCGGTGAACTATTTAACCCACTCAGCCCTGTGCTTCGGCCTGAAGCTGTCTGCTCCCTTCGGCTCGCACAGGTGGATTCCTCGGCGGCGGACCCTCGTCTTCGCCACTTCATCCACGCCGTTGTCACAGGCTCCGCAGGTCGCTGTCTTCTGGGCTCTTCCCTTGCTGACGCCAGCCACCTGTCATTCCAAGTAAGCAGCAGTCATTCTCACAGTCCTGTTTAGGTGTGGTGCCCTTTACCTTGTCCCTCTGCTCTATCGTTATAGGGTTGCCCGGCTGAACGACGATCTGCTCTGCTGCCTGCGCACTGAAGTTCTCCCTCAATACATATCCATATCCCACTCATGCATTCATTCATACCTGTCTGTTAAATAAAGCTGTTAAATCTATTCTGAGCCTGCGTGTGTGTCTCCTGAGCCGGACATTATATCAGTACGGCTTCAGCAGAGCGGCTCGGCAGACAGCGGGCTCGCACGCCGACTTTCCACCCTCGAGGCTCGAGTAGATTTAATAGCCCACCAACAGCAGGTAATTTTGAATCAATTGACCTCAATCACTCACCGGTTAGACCGCCTGGACCCCCAGCAGGCGTTCCCCCCGGCTCACCAGGGAGGGTTAGCTCCTGTCGCTCCGGTGGCTGGCCAGTCAGCCCCGGGAACGCCGACCCGGCTCACACCGATCCCGACTCCGGCCCGTTTCAACGGGAAGCTTGGCGGAGCTCGGGGGTTTATTATGCAGTGTGAGTCGGTGTTCCTGTGCGTTCCCGGGGACTTCCCCTCAGACCACAGCTGGATTGGTTACGTAGGCAATCTCCTGGAGGGGCGAGCGCTAACTTGAGCTTACGCCGTAATGGCGAAGCCCAGTTACGCGAACCTCTCCTATAACCAATTCGTGCGAAAATTCCTCGAGGTGTTTGATCATTCCCGGCTCGATAGTGTCCTCACTGACCGTCTCCTTGCTCTCCAGCAGGGAAGCCGGTCAGCGGCGGACTACGCCATCGACTTCCGGGTCGCTGCAGAGGAAGTAGGCTGGGGTGAGGCGTCACTCTGTGGCATCTTTCTCCGCAGCCTCAGCTCTGGTCTGAGGGATGAATTGGCCGGCCAAGATCTCCCGGAGACACTCTCGGAGCTAATCTCCGTAGCGATTAGCTTGGATAATAGGCTGCGTGAGCGTTCCTCTGAGCGGAAGTTGACCAACCGCTCGCGAGGAGGCTCCGCTCGCACGCCTCAAGCTCGCCTCCTGGCGTTGCCGCCACCAGAGTCCCCCGAGGAGTCGGAGGCAATGGTGGTTGGCTGGTCAAAGCTCCCTCCAGCGGAGAAACAGCGCCGCTGGAAGTTGGGCCTGCGCATGCATTGCGGAGGCAGCCAACACACTGTGGAGAGTTGTCCGGAGAAGCCAAACGGGGAGGTCCGCGAGTCACTGTAGGGGGCCTCACGGACTCTAACCGGACAAAACCCCTCACTAGTCTTTCTTTGCCCATCCGTTTCTGTCACAACGCCATAGGGCATCTTACTCACGCACTGGTGGACTCAGGAGCAGAGCAGAGTTTTATTTCTAAGAGCCTGGCAACCCAATTGGGCATCCCCTGCCACCCTCTGCCAACTCCGCTCAGCCTGATCACCCTCTCTCATGCACCCCTAGGACGTGTGACCCATCGGACCAACCCTATTCCTGTAATCATCTCAGGTAACCATCGGGAGGATCTTGTCCTTTATGTCCTGTCCTCCTCCACCTCACCAGTCATCCTAGGCTACCCCTGGCTGCGCCTACACAACCCGGTGCTGGATTGGCAGGCCGGAGGGATAGCCGCCTGGAGCTCATTTTGCATGGGCACCTGCCTTCAGTCCGCAGCCTGCGCCCCATCCTCACCCCCTCTGGCCAAGGATGCCGCTCCGCCGGATCTCACCCTGGTGCCCCCGGAGTTTCACGATCTGGGCCTCGTCTTCAGTAAGTCCAAGGCAATGTCGATCCCTCCTCACCGGCCCTACGACTGTGCAATTAACATCCGCACGGGGGCTCCCTTACCCTCAGGGCGTCTATATAGCCTGTCAGCGCCAGAGAGGGAAGCGATGGACGCCTACCTGAAGGAGTCGCTCAGCGCGGGAATCATCCGCCCCTCTTCGTCCCCGCTCGGCGCTGGGTTCTTCTTCGTATCCAAAAAGGATGGCTCTCTCCACCCCTGTATTGACTATCGGGCCCTCAACGACATCACGGAGAAGGACAGCTACACCCTGCCGTTGATGGACACCGCCTTCCACTCCCTCCAGGGGGCGACCTGGTTCATTAAGCTGGACCTCCGCAGCGCCTACCACCTCGTCCACATCCGGGAGGGAGATGAGTGGAAGACAGCCTTCCGTACGCCAACTGGTCACTTCGAATACCTGGTGATGCCGTTCGGATTAACCAATGCCCCCGCAGTATTTCAGCGCCTCATTAACGACGTCCTTCGTGATTTCCTCGGCCTCTTCGTCTTTGTATACCTAGACGACATCCTAATCTTCTCCAGGTCACGAGATGAACACTGGGTCCACGTGAGGCGGGTCTTGCAGCGGCTACTTGAGAACAGGTTGTACGTCAAGGCCGAAAAGTGCAAATTCTATGCCAAGACCACCTCCTTCCTGGGGTTCGTCATTTCACACAACCAAGTCCTTCCCGACCCCGCGAAGGTCAAAGCGGTGGTCGACTGGCCCACGCCGACCTCCAGAAAGCAAGTACAACAATTCATAGGATTGGCCAACTTCTACCGCCGCTTCGTACCTAACTTCGGCGCCATTGTCAGCCCATTGACCTGCCTCACCTCACCTAAGACCCCCTTTCGGTGGACCGAAGAGGCAGCTGCGGCGTTTCAAGCACTCAAGACGGAGTTCTCTTCCTCCCGGGTCCTTACCCAGGTCGACCCCGCGCTGCAGTGCTTGGTGGAGGTCGACGCGTCTGATACAGGGGTGGGGGTGGTGCTGTCCCAGCGGTCGCCTGCCGACGGGGCCAAGCAACCCTGCGCCTTCTTTTCTCGACGCCTGTCGCCGGCCGAGCGCAATTATGACGTCAGGAACAGAGAGCTCCTCGCGATCAAGCTTGCCCTGCAGGAGTGGCGCCATTGGCTGGAGGGGGCTGCTTTGCCGTTCATAGTGCTAACGGACCATAAGAACTTGGAGTACTTGAGATCTGCCAAACGTCTGAATGCCCGCCAGGCGCGTTGGTCCTTGTTCTTTGCCCGTTTTCGCTTCACCATCACGTACCGCCTGCCTGACGCCCTTTCCAGGCAATTTGCCCCGAGACGTCTGAGGAATCGGCGCACACTATCCTGCCCGGCTCGTGTATTGTGGGGGCGATGTCCTGGGCCATTGAGGACAAGATCCGGAAGGCGCAGGAGACTGAACCGGACCCTGGCGGCGGACCGGAGGGGAGGCTATTCGTTCCATCTTCGGTTTGGGGGGAGGTTATCCACTGGATCCACACTTTCAAGTTCACCTGTCATTCTGGGGTCTCCCGGCTGGTCGATCTCCTCCAGCGGTCCTTCTGGTGGCCTGGTCTGCAGAAGGACGCCGCCAACTACGTCCGGGCCTGCCCAGTCTGTGCCACCGGCAAGTCAGGTAATGCTCCTCCCGTGGGTCTGCTCCAGCCCCTGCCGATCCCAGGCAGGCCCTGGTCTCACATAGCCCTTGACTTCATCACCGGTCTCCCAGTCTCCAACACCTACGAAACAATGCTGACCATCGTCGACCGTTTCTCCAAGGCTGCCCACTTCATGCCGCTGCGGGGCCTCCCTATGGCACGGGAGACAGCGGATCTCCTGGTCCAACAAGTGGTCAGACTGCATGGGATACCGGTGGACGTCGTGTCGGATCGGGGGCCCCAATTCGTCTCTGAGGTGTGGAAATGCTTCTGTAATGCCCTGGGGGCCACGGTAAGCCTCTCCTCCGGCCATCACCCGCAGTCCAACGGGCAATGCGAACAGGCCAACCAGGAGCTGGAAGCTGCCCTCTGCTGCGTCACCACCTCCAACCCGGCCTCTTGGAGCACGCACCTGGCCTGGGTGGAATATGCCCACAACTCCACTCGGTCTTCTGCTACTGGTATGTCCCCTTTCAAGGCATCCCTGGGATACGACCCACCTTTGTTCCCGGTGCAGGAGGGTGAGTTGGCGGTTCCCTCCATCCAGGCACACCTGAGGCGGTGCCGAAGTCTTTGGTCCAAGACGCGCGATGCGCTGCTGCGCACTGCTGCACGCAATAGCACTACAGCGAACCATCACAGGAGACCGGCTCCCGCCTACCAGGTGGATCAGCAAGTTTGGGTATCCGCTCATAATGTCAACCTGAAGGGTGAGAAGAAGAAATTGGCTTAGCGCTTCATTGGACCCTTCACCGTCTCCAAAATCATTAACCCGGTGGCTGTGCGTGTGACCATTCCCCCCCCCCCCGTATTTGCCCCACCTCCCACATTTCCAAGATCAAACCGGTGGTGTCCGATCCCCTCTGCCCCCCACCCACGGCGCCGCCCGCGCCCCTCATGATCGATGGCCACCCGGCCTGGAGAGTCACTTCCATCTTAGACTCTCGGCGCCGAGGTCGCGGGCTGCAGTACCTGGTGGACTGGGAGGGCTTCAGTCCTGAGTGGAGGCAATGGGTGCGCTCTTCCTTGGTGCTGGACAAAGGTCTCATCACGGAGTTCCATCGGACGCACCCGGATAAACCAGCGCCAGGAGGCGCTGCTAGGGGGGGGGAGTACTGTCATGACTCGCCACTCATCATTGGCCCCTGCTGCGCGCACACCTGCGCCTCGTCAGCGATGAACTATTTAACCCACTCAGCCCTGTGCTTCGGCCTGAAGCCGTCTGCTCCCTTCGGCTCGTCTTCGCTGTTGGAACCCCCATTACCAGCAAGACAACGCTCATCCGTAAGCATCTTACCTTTTCTCTACAGTCCTCTCCCCTGTGCACAGGTGGATTCCTCGGCGGCAGACCCTCGTCTTCGCCACTTCATCCACGCCGTTGCCACAGGCTCCGCAGGTCGCTGTCTTCTGGGCTCTTCCCTTGCTGACGCCAGCCACCTGTCATTCCAAGAAAGCAGCAGTCATTCTCGCAGTCCTGTTTAGGTGTGGTGCCCTTTACCTTGTCCCTCTGCTCTATCGTTATAGGGTTGCCCGGCTGAACGACGATCTGCTCTGCTGCCTGCGCACTGAAGTTCTCCCTCAATACATATCCATATCCCACTCACGCTTTCATTCGTACCTGTCTGTTAAATAAAGCTGTTAAATCTATTCTGAGCCTGCGTGTGTGTCTCCTGAGCCGGACATTATGTCATTTATTAACTTTGCCGGGAGTAGACACAGGTTCTCTGAGGGGGAAGACAGGGGCTAAGTTGAGGGGTGGCGGATGAGAAGGAGCTGCAGAAAGGGGTAAATTTATCAAGTTATGTTGTATTTGTCTTGGGTTATAATATTTTGTTTAACAGACACAGGGAGACAGACACAATCTCTATGGGGTTATCAGTTGAAGACTGATCTAAACAGTGAGGATTATTTGGAGTAATAGGATTAATATGAGAAGTGGAAACAAAGAAAGGCTGGTTGGCAGACCCAGGAACTTTGGGGTGAGTTAACGCACCAAATTTCAGTCACTGTACTAAAAAACACTGAATGGAATAGAACAGATTGTCCCTTAAAACACGTGCACCAAGTCTATTTGGACGGATGCCATCTGGCCTCATAAATGATGGGCGGCTCCAAAACAGGTTGAAATTGTCTATAAAACCAATGTTAAAAGTAGGACATGTAGAACACAACGAGGTATTAAGACTGAGAGTTCTGCTAAAATAACTGCAACCTTGTCTGAAAGGGGCCAAGGGCCCAGAAAAAAAACACATGTCTGCCACAGTTCATAAGAGTGGACAGAAGGCTCTTGAAGTCACTCTTTAAGATCTCCAACACTTCATCTGGGATGTTGTTGCATCCAACATGTACAATGACAGTTTTAGCGTGGGGGTATTCATTTAATAGGTTCAATTCAATTCAACTTTATTTATATAGCACCATTTCACAACAACAGTCATCTCATAGCACTTTCAACTGTAGGGGGAACCCCCACAGTTGCAGAAAGACCCCAGCAATCAGGCGGTCCCCTGTGAGCAAGCACTTGGCGACGGTGGAGAGGAAAAACTCCCTTTTAACAGGAAGAAACCTCCAGTAGAACCAGGCTCAAGGAGGGGCAGTCATCTGCTGTGACTGGCTGGGGGGTGAGGGGATAGAGAAGATGAAAAGAACAGACATGTAGAGAGCAAACAGCACGATGGGGACTCAATCTATGGGAGAGAACAAACAAATGTTAATGACCAGCAAAAAAAATATTTCATTGAGAGTGAGGAAAGGAGTGAGGCCCAGTGCATTACTGGAGGTCCCCCGGCTGACTAAACCTATTAGCAGCATAACTAAGGGAGGGTTCAGAAACACATGATCCCTCCCTAATTGTAGGCTATATCAAAAAGGTAGGTTTTAGCCCTATTCTTAAAAACAGAGATCGAGTCTGACTCCCAAATCCAGATTGGCAGCTGGTTCCACAGGAGAGGAGGTAAGAGCCTCGATGTCTGACACTTTAGCCCCAGGAAAAAATTTAGTGACACAGTACCTGCTTCTGACATTCCTCATAATCGAATCAGCAATTACCAACGTTGTCTGGGGGGGGGGCCTTGCCGGTGGTTTCTGAAATGGTGGATAATTTTACCGATGTTGTTGTTGTGATGGCGGGGTGATACACTCTCTTCTTTTTGGAACTGGTGTATAGTTTGGCACACCTAAAGTAGTTTTAATCCGGGGCTTGCGGGTTTGGGCCACTGCTGAAGGAGGAGGGGGGGGCGGCCATGGGAGGATGATCGACTTCCAGGTGGGGAAAATCTTCCAGGGAAAGGATGTCGAATCTGTTTTCCAGTAGCAGGGGAAGAAAGGAGGCGCGGCCATGTATGGTCAATCGCCGATGTTTGCTAGTTGGCCCGACCAAGGTCCAGGGCGCGCATTGAGGATGTGAAAGACCACCTGGGGCTTTGGGTTTAGCTCCGAGCTGAAGCCAGTGTTTATTGCTGGGGTCCTGGATAGCTGAGGAGACCGGAGCAAGGGTGGAAGTGGAAGGCGATGTGCTGAATTCACCCAGGTAAGTAGCCGTCTCTGCTAACTGCGAGTTGGTTGCCGGGGTAGATGTTCTCCTGAGAATTATAGTGTCTAGGTGGTCTTCAGCCTCCTGAATCTTATAGAGGTTGGAGAGTCTCACTTCCAATTCAGAAACCTTCTTAACTCTTTGAGTGTGTATGGTGCCAATCTGCGACATACCCCCTAGTGGTCAAGAGTGGTAAATATTTTTTGTAAATAAAATAGTTCAGATTTCCAAGGCTATAACTTGAAAGTGGTAAGAGATAATACTGTCAATTAGAAAGATGTAAAATATGATCCAAAGTTTCAGATAGGAATAAATTTATGCATCTAATTTGCATAATGTCACGGCACCTCTTTAAATTCCATAACTCAGTCAAAACTGGACTTTGGATGTATTTAACAAAAAATGGTTCAGTCTTTTGACACAGTTTTTTGTACAGAGGTACCTCATCATCTTATTGTCAAAGTATATGAACAAGAAATCAGTACATTTAAAATCCCCCCAGAAATTTCTCACTTACTTTTGACAAAGTCAGAGTGAGAAAGCAGGCACAGTGCTGCACTCTTCCACTAGGGGAAGGTAAATTCTCACACTCAAAGGGTTAAGGAGGGACACACAGCTGACACACATCGGGAATGGAGTTATGACGTTCCAAGTGAGAAGTGAATAGCTAGCTAGCTAAAAAAAGATAAAAACAGCTAAAAAAACAGATTAGCCTAGCCTAGCTAGCTAGCTAAAAATGGCTAAAAACAGCTAAAAACAGGTTAGCCTAGCCTGGTGAAAACAGCCCTGCCGGGGTCTGATTCACCTGTATGCCAATCGGTGCTTTCTGCTAGGCCAACACTAAGCTAACACTAAGTAAAAAGCTAATATCAGTAAAAAGAGATAAAAAATTAAAAACAAAGTTAATAAAAACAAACAAAAGCGGACAAGATAACGCTTTGACGCGACGTGACATGACACCGACTGGTTGAGGTCCTTAAAGCAGTCCTTATCGGGTTTCTGCTACAAAGGAAATTGTTTCCACTGGGGTTCTGATGATGAAAAAAAAAAAAAAGACAGTTCTGGTGCAGTCTTTTGGAATGAAATGATCTCTGAGAGGGGGAGAGTAATTTTATTGATGCCAAGGGCGCTGATGCTACACAGAAGTGCCTCATTCTGCCGGTCAGCGCGGACCGGTCGGCAGAAGGCAGCGGCCCCGAGACGTTTGGCAAAAGGACGTTGAAGGTATGCTTACACGGATGCAATTACCAGTGGGACTTTGTGGTAGCTGCATATTCTGTCCCCATTTTAGGTGGTGATTTTTTTATGTACTTATGGATTGTTATAGTTGATGTTGCCAACAGATGTTCAGTGGACATGATCTCTTTTTCCTCCTTGCCCTGCACAGCTCGGGGAGTTGGGCCAACAACACATGCTAACATTATAGCTCAAGGGGGTAAGTACCAGCATTTGCTTTCACAGTTCCCAGCACTCACAGTTCCCACTTTTTCTGCTATGGTAACCAAACATGGGGTCGAGCATTTTATAACAATGAAAGGTCCGTCGGTGTTTGTGCACCCTCGGTGCCTTGACGCGCTTAAACTAGCCAGCGTGTGCGAGGAGTTTGCTAACTTAGAGTGACTAGGCATGACATAACGTTCGGCTCAGGAGACGCACACACACAGGCTCAGAGTAGTTCAAATAGTTTATTGGCAACAGGGGTGAATGGATGTGTGTCTGCGGAATGTTAATGTGTTGGTGGCGGCGTCTGCTTCAGGCACAGAGGCAGGAGACCGTGCAGCCGGCAACCCTATGGGAGAGAACACAGAGACACAGGGTGACGGGCACACACCAACACAGGAGGAGAATAGGCAAGGGAGAAGCTTACTTGCTAGGGACAGACGACTGGCACAACAAGGACGGAACCCGGGAGACAGCCACCTGCAGGGCTCGGTGCAGCAGCGAGGAACGACGAGGGAACGGGGTTGTCCGCCGCCGAGGAATCCACCTGTGCACAGGGGAGCAGACTGGAAAAGATGAGGTAAGGATTTCTTACCACACAGCGTCGTGCTGAAGAGTAGGTTGCTTCTCGTTGAAGGGGGATGAAGTCTGACGGCTTCAGGCCGAAGCTCAGGGTGAGGCGGCTTATATCCCTCGCCGCTGATGATGAACAGGTGTGCGAGCAGGTGGCGCCGCTGATGAGCGGCGCGGCGTGACAGTACTCCCCCTCTAGCAGCGCCTCCTGGCGATGGCTTCTCTGGGTGCGCTCGGTGGAAGTCAGCGATGAGCGATGGGTCCAACACGAACGACGAGGGTGCCCACTGTCGATGCTCGGGCCCATAGCCCTCCCAGTCCACCAAGTACTGCAACCCACGACCCCGGCGCCGGGAGTCCAGGATGGAGGCGACGGGCCAGGCCGGATGGCCACCAATCATCCGGGGCGCGGGTTGCGCAGCAGGAGGAGGGCAAAGGGGGTCGGTGACTGCCAGCTTCACCTTAGACACGTGGAAGGTGGGATGGATGCGGAGGGAGGGGGGAATAGCCCCGCGCACAGCCACCGGGTTGATGATCCGGGTGATGGGGTAGGGACCCATGAATCGCTGTGCCAGCTTCCTCCTCTTGCCTTTTAAAGTGACGTCCTGGGTCGACACGTAGACACGTTGCCCAACTCTGTACGCCGGGGCAGGTCTTCTGTGCCGGTCCGCCACAGTTCTGTTGCGCTCCGCTGTGCGTAAAAGCGCATTGCGCGCGGCAGCCCAGATGGAGCGGAACTGCCTGAGATGCGCCCTAACTGAGGGGACAGTTACCTCATTCTCCTGCACCGGGAACAGCGGGGGGTCATAACCCAGGGACGCCTTGAAGGGGGACATCCCTGTAGCAGAAGAGCGAGCGGTGTTGTGGGCGTATTCAACCCAGGCAAGATGGTTGCTCCAGGATGTGGGTTTGGATGCGGTCACACAGCGGAGCGCAGCCTCCAGCTCCTGGTTGGTCCGCTCACACTGCCCGTTGGATTGGGGGTGATGGCCGGAGGAGAGGCTCACCTTGGCTCCGATGGCGTTACAAAATGACCTCCAAACCTCAGAGGAAAATTGGGGGCCCCGGTCCGAGACCACGTCCACCGGAATCCCGTGCAGCCTGACCACGTGTTGGACGAGGAGATCCGCCGTCTCCAGGGCAGTAGGGAGACCTCGCAGGGGGACGAAGTGCACAGCCTTGGAGAAACGGTCCACGATGGTCAGGATGGTGTCGTAGGAGTTGGAGACGGGGAGTCCGGTGACGAAATCCAACGCGATGTGCGACCAGGGCCTGCCAGGGACGGGCAGGGGCTGGAGCAGACCCGCTGGAGGGGCATTTCCTGACTTGCTGGTGGCACAGATTGGGCAAGCCCGGGCGTAGCGGGCTGCATCCCTCCGCAGGCCTGGCCACCAAAAGGACCGTTGGAGGAGGTCTATCATCCGGGAGGTGCCAGGGTGACAGGTGAGCTTGGAGGTGTGCAGCCAGTGGATGACTTCTCCTCGGACCACGGATGGCACGAACAGCCTCCCCTCCGGTCCGCCGCCAGGGTCAAGTTCCACTTCCTGCGCCTTCCGGATCTTGCTCTCTATGTCCCAGGAGATGGCTCCCACGACGCACGACCTGGGCAGGATGGTGTGGGGCATCTCCTCCGACTCCACGGGGGTGAACTGCCTAGAGAGGGCGTCAGGCAGGCCGTTCTTGGAGCCAGGCCTGAAGGTGATGGAGAATTGGAACCTGGCGAAGAACAAGGACCAGCGCGCCTGGCGGGCGTTCAGGCGCTTGGCAGATCGTAGGTATTCCAAGTTCTTGTGGTCCGTCAGGACCACGAACGGCAGGTCCGCCCCCTCTAGCCAGTGGCGCCACTCTTGCAGAGCGAGTTTGATGGCCAGGAGCTCTCTGTCCCCCACATCGTAGTTCCTCTCCGCCGGGGACAAGCGCCGGGAGAAGAAGGCGCAGGGCCGTTTGGCGCCGTCGTCAGGCGACCACTGAGATAGCACCGCCCCCACTCCCGTGTCCGAGGCATCCACCTCCACGATGCACTGCAGCGCGGGGTCGACCTGGCGAAGGACCCGGGAGGAGGAGAGCTCCGCCTTCAGCGCCTGAAAGGCAGCAGCGACCTCTTCGGTCCACCGGAACGGGACCTTAGGGGATGTGAGGCGGGTCAGTGGTCCGACGATGGAGCTGAAATTGGGGACAAAGCGGCGGTAGAAATTTGCAAATCCTACGAACTGTTGCACCTGCTTCCGTGATGCAGGTGTAGGCCATTCCACCACCGCCTTCACCTTCTCTGGGTCTGGGAGCACCTGGTCATGAGAGATGATGAAACCCAGGAAGGATGTCGTTCTGGCGTAAAATTCACATTTTTCAGCCTTCATGTATAGCCGGTTCTCCAGCAGTCTTTGGAGGACCCGCCTCACATGGACCTGGTGCTCGTCCCTGGACTTGGAGAAGATGAGAATATCATCCAGGTAGACGAACACAAAGAGGCCGATGAAGTCCCGGAGGACGTCATTGATGAGGCGCTGAAAGACGGCAGGAGCGTTGGTCAACCCGAACGGCATTACCAGGTATTCAAAGTGGCCGTTCGGGGTACGGAAGGCTGTTTTCCACTCATCTCCCTCCCGGATCCGGACGAGGTGGTATGCGCTGCGTAAATCCAGCTTGGTGAACCAGGTCGCCCCCTGGAGGGAGTGGAAAGCGGTGTCCATGAGGGGCAGGGTGTAACGATCCTTCTCCGTGATGTCGTTCAGAGCCCGGTAATCAATGCACGGGCGGAGAGATCCGTCCTTCTTTCCAGCGAAGAAGAATCCTGCCCCCACGGGTGATGACGATGGGCGAATTATCCCAGCGCTCAGTGATTCTTTTAGGTAGGCGTTCATCGTCTCCTTCTCCGGCGCTGACAGGCTGTAGAGCCGACCAGAAGGTAAGGGAGCCCCCTGGCGGAGGTTGATGGCGCAGTCATAGGGCCGATGAGGGGGGAGAGACGTAGCTTTAGCCTTGCTAAACACCATACCCAGGTCGTGAAATTCCGGAGGCACCAGAGACAGGTCCGGGGGTGCAGCGTCCGTAGCAGGGGGAGAAGCGGACGGAGAGCAGGCAGCGGACTGAAGGCAGGTGCCCATGCAGAACGTGCTCCATGCCGAGACCCCAGCTGACTTCCAATCCAGGACAGGGTTGTGGAGGCGTAGCCAGGGATACCCCAGGATGACGGGCGACACAGAGTTGGGCAGGATGAGAAAGGTTATTTCCTCCCGGTGGTTACCAGAGATGATCACCGGGACCGGGACGGTCTGGTGTGTGACTCTCCCAAGGGAAGCATGGGAGAGGTTGACCAGGGAGATGGGGTCTTTGAGCGCCTGGCAGCGGATGCCCAATCGGGTTGCCAGGCTTTGTGAAATGAAGCTGCCTTCTGCGCCCGAATCCACCAGTGCGTGGGTGAGGTGCCCAGTGGAGTTGTGGCAGAAACGAATGGGCAGCATTAATTGAGTGTGTGAGTTTAACCGATTGAGATCCGCAAGGCCCCCTACAGTGACTCGCGGACCCCGCCGACTGGCTTTCCGTGGGCAAAGCTTCACCGTGTGTTGGTCATCTCCGCAATACATGCAGAGATCCAACTCACGGCGGCATTGTCTCTCCGCAGGTGAAAGCTTTGTCCAGCCCGTCACCATCGGCTCCGACTCCTCGGGGCACGATGGTGGCGGCGCCGCCAGGGGGCGAGCTTGGAACAGGCGCGGCGAGGCTCCACGAGGGCGAGAAGAAGACGACTTCCGCCCTGAGGAGCGCTCGCGCAACCTGTTATCCAAACTAATCACTAAGGATGTCAGCTCCGCTAGCGTCTCAGGAATATCCTGCCCAGCCAGTTCATCCCTCAGATCATCATTGAGGCTGCGGAGAAAAAGGCCACAGAGGGAGCGTTCCTCCCAGCCTACTTCCTCCACCGCTACCCGGAAGTCGACCGCGCAGTCCGCTGCCAACCGGCTTCCCTGCTGGAGGGCGAGAAGCCGATCGACCTGGACGTCTCGGTTGGAGTATGGTCAAAGACCTCCAGGAAGCGCCTCACGAATTGGTCATATGTGAGGGGGGCATAACTGGGCCTCGCCATTACGGCGTAGGTCCACGTTAAAGCTCGCCCCTCCAGGAGATTCCCGATATAACCAATTCGGCTATGATCTGAGGGAAAGTCTCCGGGCACACGGTGGAAAACGGACTCACACTGCATAATAAACCCCCGCGCTCCGCCGAGCTTACTGCTAAAGTGGGCGGGGGTTGGAATGGGTGTGAGCCGAACCGGTGCACTCGGAGCCTGCTGGACGGCCACTGGAGCAGCAGGAGCCGCGCCACCCTGACGAGCCGGGGGGAACGCCTGCTGGGGGTCCAAGCGGCCCAACCGGTTAGTCAAATTTAATAATTGATTGAAAATCACCTGTTGCTGATAGGCTAATTGATCCACTTGAGCCTCGAGAGTGGAAAACCGGTGTGCGAGCCCGCCGTCTGCAGAGCCGCTCTGCTGAAGCCGTACTGACATAACGTTCGGCTCAGGAGACGCACACACACAGGCTCAGAGTAGTTCAAATAGTTTATTGGCAACAGGGGTGAATGGATGTGTGTCTGCGGAATGTTAATGTGTTGGTGGCGGCGTCTGCTTCAGGCACAGAGGCAGGAGACCATACAGCCGGCAACCCTATGGGAGAGAACACAGAGACACAGGGTGACGGGCACACACCAACACAGGAGGAGAATAGGCGAGGGAGAAGCTTACTTGCTAGGGACAGATGACTGGCACAACAAGGACGGAACCCGGGAGACAGCCACCTGCAGGGCTCGGTGCAGCAGCGAGGAACGACGAGGGAACGGGGTTGTCCGCCGCCGAGGAATCCACCTGTGCACAGGGGAGCAGACTGGAAAAGATGAGGTAAGGATTTCTTACCACACAGCGTCGTGTTGAAGAGTAGGTTGCTTCTCGTTGAAGGGGGATGAAGTCTGACGGCTTCAGGCCGAAGCTCAGGGCGAGGCGGCTTATATCCCTCGCCGCTGATGATGAACAGGTGTGCGAGCAGGTGGCGCCGCTGATGAGCGGCGCGGCATGACAAGGCATTGTTAGGTGCTCCAAAAGCCCGTGGGTATCTCTGCTACACATGGTGCCCAAGGCTGATGGGTCGTGGCGACTGTGCGGTGGTTTCTGGCGCTTGAATAATGACCGGTATTCCATCCTGCACATCCAGGATTTTTCCGTGCATCTGGCCGGGATGTATACTTTTTTCAAAAGTGGACCTGGTCTGCGGTCACCACCAGGTCCCGGTACGCACGGAGGATGTTCCCAAAACAGTGATAATAACTCCTTTTGACCTTTTGGTGTTTTTATGCATGCCATTCGGATTAAAGGGTGTGGCGCAAACCTTCCAGAGAATGATGTACACGGTGCTTCGCGACTTGCCCATCGTTTTTGTCTAAGACAACATTTTGGTGGCAAACGTGTCAGAGGAGGAGCACCTCGCCCATCTCAAACAAGTTTTCCAGTGGTTGGAAGCGCACAGGCTTATTGTTAAACCGGCAAAGTGCCAGTTTGGGATGCCGGTGAGTGATTTTTCGCGCCATCGCATTTCACTGGAGGGCGCAATTACACTGCCAGATAAAATGTACACCGTGTCACATTTTCCGCGTCTGCAGACCGTGAGGGTGCTGCAGGAATTTTTGGGAATGGTCAATTTTTTACAACTGTTTCCAACCCCCGGGCAGCCCAGCTGCTGCAACCGCTGTACAGCACACTCAGTAAAAAGAAGCCTGCGGAAAACATCGACTGGAACCCCAAGCGAGTCCAGGCTTTCACAAACGCCAAAACAGCACTTGCTAACGTGACTTTGCTAGCCCACCCCACCCCATCAGCCTGGATAGCACTCACCACGGACACATCTGACGTTTCCATAGGGGCAGTGGTGGAGCAGTACGTCTCCGGTTCGTGGCAGCCACTTGCGTTTTTCAGCCGTACTTTGTGTGATAATGAATGCAAATACATTACGTTTGACCAAGAGTTGTTGGCTCTCCACCTGGTGACATGCCATTTCCAGTTTTGGCTGGAGGGGCATGAGTTCACTGTGTTCGTTGATTATAAACCACTAACGTATGCAATGTCCAAATTCTCGGAACAGCGGTTGGCTCGGCAGCAACAACATTTGGCCGTGATCTTGGAATTCATGACCGACATTCAACACATAGCCAGTAAGCTTAATGTCATGGCTGACTGCCTGTCATGCGCGTTAGTCTCCCCGGTCTACATGGGAATAGATTTCCCCGGAATCACCATGCCCGGTGGTTCTGAGCTCTTGGCGCCACCACATTTTTGAGTCCGTCCACTCTATTTCACATCCCGGCGTGCGCCTCAGTTAAACTGGTGGTGGTGGTGGGGGGAATTTGTCTGGCCTCACCTACGCAGGGATGTGAAAGAATGGGCTGCATGTGCATTGTGTGCCAGCGGGCCAAAGTGCACAAACACACCAAAGCCCCCCCTCGAGCCCTTTCAAATTCTGGCCAGGAGGTTCAACCACATCCATGTAGATTTGGTGGGCCCCCTTCTGCCATCGCAAGGTTTCACACACCTTATGACAATCATGGACTGCACCATGCATTGATCTGAAGTGGTCCCGCTGGCTTCCACCATGTCCACTGAGGTTGCTCACGCTTTTTTGCTGGCTTGGGTTGCACGGTTTGGATCCCCGTCGGACAACACTTCCAACAGGGGTCCGCAATTCGTTTTGGAACTCTGGTCCACGATGGCCAAGAGCCTGGGGATCAAAATCCACTGCACCACTGTCTACAGCCCCCAGACTAACGGGTTATGTGAACGTTTTCATAGGTCCCTTAAAGCAGCACTCAGAGCTTCACTCATAGAAGCAAATTGGGTCAACTGCCTGTCCTGGGTCCTACTAGGGTTGCGCGCCGCACCTAAGGAGGATCTGGCAGCCTTCCCGGCAGAACTCGTTTTTTTTCAGCTGTTGCAGATCCCCGGGGAAAACCCCGCACCCGGGACTGATTCCCCCCCCAGGAAATTTTTTTTAACAGTACAGGGGCTGCTAACATGCCAGGCCCGGTGCACCATTGTTTCCCCCGCACCTTTGTCCCAAAGAGCTTACAGAGAGCCAAGTTTGTTTTTGTCAGGCACGATGCACACAAAACCCCGCTGCATCCACTGTGTGATGGCCCGTTCACAGTGCTGGAAACTGGTGCAAAGCATTTTGTGTTAGACTTGGGGGGGTGGGGGGAGCATAAGGAAACCATCTGCATTGACAGGCTGAAGCCCGCTTATGTGTTGGCAGATGAACAGGTGGTGTTGGCTCAAGCTCCCTGGCGTGGACACCCACCTACGGTGGTTCCGCAGGTTGGTGTTCCCCCGACAAAGAATTGTGCTTGCAAAACTAACCCTGTTCCCTCCCCACCCTCTCCTCTGCCACAGACCAATGTTCCTTCCCACACACTTCACCAGGAGGGCGCTTTGACCAGACCAGCAGTCCTGGCTACAGCCGCTACAGGCAGCAGCTCAAACCCAAAGGACCGAGGGGTTAGGCCCCTTTCTGGGCATTTGGAGGGGTGGGGTGGGGGATGGGGGGCTGTGTGGTGGCACTTAGTAGGGGATTTCTCCACCCAGACCCGGAGGTCAGGGGTGGGTGGGGTGGATAAAAGGACTGAATGAGAAAGAAGGAAGATGCACTGTGGCACCGGGGGACCTTAGAGGTAACAGAAGGGAGGGGAGTAGTCGACCCCCAGGGTGACAGGAGCCACACCGGCGTTTGCCAGAGCGGGAGAGATGGCGATAAGCAAGGCTTCGTGTACTGCATGTTAATGTGCCAGACATGCTTTGTGTACTGTGTGTAATATCTTTTATCCCCAGGTCTCAAAGGTGGGAATAAAGAGGTATAAAGGTGAGCATCCAGAGACCCCGGAACATATTCTGTTTTCTGTGTTGGAGGTGAAATAAAGTTCATGTGTCGTCCAGCTCGCTGTCCCCCCTGCTTTCATCTTCCACACTGCCAACAATACACTACATGTTGTGTCACACAGAGTCATCCAGGCAAGAGAGCCTGTAATGGCAGATGCTCCCCTATATATGTCAGCGTGATGATGCCACCAGCTGGCCACATCATCATGATGCACATTGTGTCCAAATCCCATCATGACATTCTCCCCCCCTTCACAAAACACATCCAATCAAGACCCTCCCCAATTTGGTAAAACAGAAACCCCAATAAACACACTAAAATAAAACAGTCTAAACACATTAAACAACTAAACTAGGGCCAGTGGGTGGACTACCACGAGACCCCACACGGCTAAGTGGTGTATTCTGCCACTTTGCGGTGTCTAGCCGTGCTCCTAACTAAACAGTCCTTCTTTTCTTCCTCACAGTCTCCCATGGCAAGGGTGGGTCTACCGGGGGGGAAGGGGCTATGGCAGCCCCGCAATGGATGCACCCCTGGGGGCGGCTGACCCCTGGAACAAGGCCGATTTTCATAACACAGGAGCCCGGATCCCACACCACCTTCTCTGACTCCTGCGCAGCCTTGTCACCTGGACACGCTGCAGCTGGTTAGCATGTCGAACCGAGCTGTCCGTCAGCCGGAAACACACCGCTCCCAGCTTTGCCACGATCCTCAGCAGTGCTTATTGTTTCACCGGCTAGGGCCCGACCTGTCATCGTCCTGGTCTTTTGTCAGCATGAACCCGAACCGAGTCCATGACCTGAAGCGGTACCTTGCTTGGCTTGATGTGCTGCTGCGCTTTCGGCAGCTTTGTGCTCTCATACAGACTGGCACCTCCGTTACACTGTGGTGGTTCAGCAGTCACCATTGTCACAGCGGACCCCTCACCCTTCGCCACCTGAAACCCAACACGGGCACTGAAGGTGTCCGGTGCCTCCCTGGTGTCGCTCGTCGGAATGGACTCTTCACCCGTCAGCTTAGTCGCCCCCACTGCAGCCAGATGAGCGTGGGTACTGAAGCTGTTTGGTTCCTCCACTGAGCGGCTCTCCTCCCGAGTTTGAAGTGTGCGCTTTGGTGTCAGTACCATCCATAGGCACCATATCCCACACCACGATGTTGCCCACCGGGTCCGGCAAGCTCCATCCTCCACGTCCGGACCATCGAACCCAGTGCTGTCCCTAATGGCGAAACCTAGTCCATAGAAACGGTCACATCCCATAATGTTATCGCCATGCGCTGCCACCTGGAACGTGAAGTCGTACACAGCTTTGGACTTGTAGTGAGCAGTTAACTCCACAGTTCCAACATTGCACAGTCTGTTACCACCGTACCTATACAGTGGCGTTGGGTTCTTCCTGAGTCTTTGGTGTGGAAAAAACTTTTTCACCATGGCCCAGTTCAGCATCGACTGCATCACCGCCGTATCAAGCAGGAGTGGTAAAGCTACACCGTCCAATTCCACCGTACAATAGGAATATATATAGGAATATATATATAGGAATATATATAGAAATATATAAACAGAAATATATAAACACACCCAGTGCTCAGCACTGGGTGTGTTTATATATTTATATATCTACATATTATTCCATCTAGCTACATTGCTCCGCACTGTGTGTGTTTATATACTTGCATATTTATTCCACCTAGCTGCAATGCTCCGTACTGTGGGTGTTTATATATTTACATATTTATTCCATCTAGCTACAATGCTCTGCACTGTGTGTTCATATATTCATATATTTATTCCATCCAGCTACAATGCTCTGCACTGTGTGTCTGTGTGTGTGTGTATATATATATATTTTATAGTAATACGTACATATGTATATTAGCTGCTCTTGCTTGCTTGTTTTTTTTTTTTTTTTTTTTTTTTTTTTTTCTTGCCTTCTGATTGTTGCTCTGAGTGTTGCTATCCCTGTGCTGTTGCAATCCTGGAATTTCCCCGTTGTGGGACTAATAAAGGCTTATCTTATCTTATCTTATCTGAACAACCATTGGTGTTGGGACTCACCGAGTGGATGGCTATTGTTGGTGAGTGGGCTGGTACTTGGTGGACTCCACAGCATTGAAGACTGGCATACTGTTGCAAAATGGTTCATGCGCCCACACTTGCTGCACCACTTTCCTCTTGCCAGGCGCCTTCGTGCTTTGCTCTGGTGTGTTGGGGACCCACAACCCACGCAGACGGGGACCCTCGGAGTGGACCTCTGGCTCACCACATTAGCCTCGTATTCATCTGCCATGTTCTCATCGTCCTCTGAGTCCACCGCATTGGCTGACGTTGGCCATTTGGACGTTTTCTGCGTCTGGCGCCAATTTAGCTCCAAAGCTAATTTTTCCGCAGCTTCCAAACTGGAGTGTTAGCTCCACTGCTCTAGCTAGCGTCAAGTCATTAGGCACCATTAGCAACCTAGCTCATAGCCCAGCATTACAACATTAAAACCTTCCTTTTTAATATAGCCTATAATTAGGGAGGGATCATGTGTCTCTGAACCCTTCCTTAGTTATGCTGCTAATAGGTTTAGACAGCCAGGGGACCTCCAATAATGCACTGGGATTCACTCCTTTCTTCACTGTCAATGAATTATTTTTGCTGGTCATTAACATGTTTGTTCTCTCCCATAGATTGAGTCCCCATCGTGCTGTTTGCTCTCTACATGTCTGTTCTTTTCATCTTCTCTATCCCCTCACCCCCCAGCCAGTCGCAGCAGATGACTGCCCCTCCCTGAGCCTGGTTCTACTGGAGGTTTCTTCCTGTTAAAAGGGAGTTTTTCCTCTTCACTGTCACCAAGCACTTGCTCACAGGGGATTGCCTGATTGCTGGGGTCTTTCTGCAATTGTGGGGGTTTCCCCTACAGTTGAAAGTGCTATGAGATGACTGTTGTGAAATGGCACTATATAAATAAAGCTGAATTAAATTGAATTGAATTACATGTGTGTTTGGCCAATTAGTCCTGCATCATCTCGTCCTCCAACAGCCCAAAATGGCACACACTAGCTAACTGCCTTAGGTCAACTGTTGAATTGGCTCACCGATTCTTTGGTGTCTCTAGCAAAAACAAATCCATCATACCGTCACACTGTCCGGCGTGGTGAAAAAGTTAGCTAGCAGCTCTACAACTTCCTCATATGAGTCCGTTGCGCCAAGTGTCTGGAGAATCCTTTGTCCCTCTAAGCCTAGATTGTGGATAAGCAGTGCTCACGTCCTCACTTTGTCTAGCTTTCCCAGATCCAATGCTGTAATATACGTTTCGAACGCTTCCAGCTAACGTGGCCATGGAACTGATGGTTCTCCTGGGAGCTCAAGGAAAGGCCGCAGTGGTGTTACGCACACCTCCATGGTTAGTCCTCCTTTGCCAAATGTTATGTCCACAAACCTGGCACAAAAGAGATGGACGAAGATGCTGCACTGGAATTGGGCTTTATTGTGGAACTGCCAACAATACACTACATGTTGTATCACACGAAGCCATCCGGGCAAGAGAGACTGTAATGGCGGACGCTCCCCTATATATGTCGGCATGATGACACCACCAGCCAGCCACATCATCATGTGGCACATTGTGTACAAATCCCATCATGACAGTATCTGTTAGTATTCTTTTTTTTTTCTTCTTCTCCATCTTTGATCTCATTTTTGGGGTAGTCAACGTACACGAAAATTCGCCATTTTTTGCAGGGACCTCAAGACTGGCAAAACATTTAATATTTTGGAGGAAATATGAATGACCCCGCAAAAATGGCTCTACAGTGCCACCTAACATCTGAAGTCAATGGAGAACGGCACACTCTTACTTTCGCATAGAAAGATGAAAATCGGGTGAGATATTTATCATGTCATGTGAGATGTTTTTCTATGCAAAAAACTCAATAGAAGTGATGGTCTACACCCAACAGGAAGTTTGCCATTTTGGCAGGAAGTGGCATTGACCTGATTTCCACCTTGCGTGTTTGATCAAACTCAGCCTAGGGTTTTAGTCTGATTGAGCTCATTTGTGGTGACAGTCATCTATACCCATGTGCCATTAAAAGTTATTGAAAACTTTTCCAAAAGCTTGACAGTTTGGCTGTATTGGCATAGCAAAGTTTGATGCCGCGCCGTGATCATTCTATGACTGTTCTAAAGGCAATTACTCTGGTATGCATTGTCTGATTTCAACCAAATTCAAAATTATGGATATTAGTCCAATTCCAAACAGTTCTATAAACAATATTCATAGAAATCGACAGTGCCACCTATAGGAGGCAGAAAGTTTTGCATCAGAAAGTTTGCATCTTGTTGTTTTTTTTAATACCTCGGGAATGGAATGTACGATTGACAACAAGATAGGTATGATGTATATTATGATTTATATTAGCAATTGCACCCTCTCTTGGTGACATGAAGGTTACACCAAAGGTTTTCCTCAGTATCTCTGAAATAAATAGTCTGATTGGTATCGTTTATGGTGACAATCATCTATACCCATATGCCATCAATAGCTGTTGAAAACTTTTCCAAATGCCAGACGGTTTGGCGGAAGGGGCATAACCAAGTTTGCGGCATCGCCATCACCCTTCCAATGGCTATAATTCTGGCATACATTGACTGATTTCAACCAGATTTTGTGTGGTGCATAGGTAGCCAATCCTGATAATTTCTATAATAAAGAATGCCACATCACGACAGCGCCCCCTACAGCCAATGGACAAGAAGTTGTCATAAGTCACACATAGCTTGTCTGATTGCCACCAAACTTCATATATATGATACTAGACAGACCCAGAAAAGATTTATGTAACAATAACAAACATGGCTATAGCGCTCTCTAGAAAAAACAACAATAACAACAAAGCTTTATAACTCAGGCATACTTTGTCCAAATTCAACCAAATTTTGTGTGGTGGATCAGTAGCTTACATTGAACCTTTGTATAATGAAAAATGACATAGCTATAGTGCCCCCTAGCAGAAAAAAAGCCTCATAACTCTGACACACTTTGTCAGATTCAACCAAATTTTGTGTGGTGCATGGTTAACCAACATTGAACCTTTCTACAATGACAATTACACATAACTATAGCGCCCCCAAGCAGAAAAACAAAGCTTAATAACTCTGGCATACTTTGTCCAAAATCAACCAAATTTATAGTGTTGAATAGGCAGCCAATGGTGAACATTACTATAATATACACTGAGATGCAGCAGTAGATCCCCCCTACTGCCAGTGGACAGGAAGTTGTCATAACTCACACGTACATCATCCAAATGGACGTAAACTTCATCTAAATGGTACTAGTACCACACAGAACTGATATATATGACTATACCACATATAGCTATAGCGCCCCCTAGGTAAAAAACAAAAACAAAAACATTTATAGCGATGGCATACCTTGTCTAAATTCAAACAAATTTTATGGACAAATGGATTGACAGACTGATGGATAGCTGATGGATGGTCGGATGGCAGTATGGATGGACACAAGGACAAAGAGCAGGAGGGAGGGAGTTTTGGTGGGATGGATGGAGCCTGGGTGAAGTTAAGTGCTCTGAGCGGAGAAGCCGAGGACTAGCGAAGACGCAAGGGCCCATTTATCGCTGCTTGCAGTGTTAATTATTATTATTATTATTATTATTATTATTATTATAAGTATTCTCCTGGTCCTCAGTTTATTTTGTAGTTTATTCTCTGTCCATAGTTTTTAGGTTTGCTCTTATTTTGAAGTCATCCCTGTTTCATTTCATGTAGCCTTGTTAGTCCTTGTATAGTTCTGCTTCCAAGTCACGTGTTATAATTTGCTATTTATGTTTCTGTCACCGACCACTCATCAGCTGTAACTGTCCATCTCATCATCATCATCATCATAGCAGTCTGTCGTGGGCGACAATGACTGTTTCATTTAGGTCTGATCAGATTCCTCCACGCAGCTCTGTCCTTAGCCTTCTGCTGCCAGGAACTCCTGTCTATGTCCAACTTCTTCAAGTTTCTTTTTACAGTGTCTTTAAATCTGAGCCTTGGTCTACCCTGATTGCGTTTGCCCTCGCATAACTGTGAGTAGAGTAACTGCCGAGGGAGACGCTGGTGGTCCATCCTCTCAACATGTCTGAGCCATCTCAGGTTCATCTGTATTAGCATGTCCTCCATTGATGGTAGACCAGCTAATTTCAACACTTCTTTGTTGGTTATCTTGTCTTTCCATGAGATGTCCATTATGGCTCGAAGGTGTCTCATCATGTACGTGTGGAGTTTCTTCACCTGCACTCTGTACAAGTTTCAGCACCGTACAATAGAGTAGCCAGTACTGTCGCTCTTTACACTTTGCATTTCACACGGATAGACACATGTCGATTGTTCCACAGTCTCTCCCTCAAGTTTCCAAACACAGCGCTCGCTCTTCCCATTCTGAGAGATAGTTCATCCTCCAGCCTAGCATTCTCTGAAACAGTGCTACCTAGGTACATGAAAGTCTTGCACTTGACTAGTGGCTCTGTACCAATGCTGATCTCTTCTGGTAGTGATGTTGTTAATTGGAACTTTGGTGGTTGATAAAGGCACTCTGTCTTCTTGATGTTGATTTGGAGGCTGATTTGGCTAGCTGCTCTTGCAGATTTCTTCACTAAAGATTGCATATCTTCCACGCTGTGTGCAACTAGAGCACTGTCGTCGGCAAAGAACATTTCTCTTACTACCTTTATCGATGTCTTACTCTTGGCTTTAAACTGTGCCACATTGAACAAGTCTGTTTCTTTCCTTGTTTGAATGTATACTTCTGAAGTGTCTTTGAAGGCCACCTCAAGCATGGCTGCCAGATATAGCAAGAAGAGTGTAGGTGCCAGCACATACCCTTGTTTCACCCCATTGCTTACTGGAAAGTCTTTAGATGCTGAACCACTTATTGCCACGTTTGCTTGCATACCTGTATGGAGTGCCTTGATCAGGCTGACAAACTTCTCTGTACAGCCATATTTCTTGAGTACCTGCCAAAGTCCTTGTCGCGAAACAGTATCGAAGGCTTTACTGAAGTCTATGAAGACTACATAAAGCGGCATGTTCTGTTCGATACACTTTTCTTGAACCTGTTTCAAGCAGAAACTCATGTCCATTGTGCTTCTTCCACTTCTAAAGCCGAACTGGATTTCTGGTAGTACATTCTGCGAGATGTGTTCACTGAGTCTGTTCAGTAGTACACGTGAGAGAATCTTACCAACAGTGTCTAGCAGGGATATACCTCAGTAATTTTCAGTCTTTCCTGTCACCTTTCTTGAACAAAGGCACAATACTTGCACCCTTCCAGTCTTGAGGTACTTTCTGGGCATCCCATATCTCTTGGATGAGCTTGTGCAGGCAGTTGGTCAGCTGAACACCACCAAATTTCCACACTTCTGCTGGAATTCCATCCCTTCCTGGAGCTTTACCATCCCGTGTTGTCCTGATAGCTGCCATTAGTTCATCAAAATTTGGTGGTTCATCCAGACTTGATACAACTGGTCGCTGCACTAGAGCTTCTTTAGCCTCTTCAGTGAGATCTCCAGGGTTGTTTAGTAGTTGGTCAAAGTGGTCTGCAAATCTGTCCAAGATCTTGTCTTTCTCCTGCAAAACCGTTTCACCATCCATAGCCTTTAGGTTGGATCAATCCTCTTGATTTAGGGCCGTAGATTTCTCTCAAACCTGTGAAGAATGTTTTCATGCCCTTACTGTCTGCTGCAGTTTGAAGTTCCTCCACTTTTTCATCCAACCAGTTGGACTTCATCTCTCTGGTGTACTTCTGTAGCTCACTCTGAGCCTTTGAGTATTTCTTCTTCTTCTTTGACCTTGTGTTACACTGTAGGTTTTCCTGCCTAGCTGTATTCCTCACTTCTAGTAGTTTCTTCAGGTGTTCATCATGCTCATCAAACCAATCTTGATGTTTCCTCTCAGGGTGGCCTAAAACATCACTCGCAATATGATACACTGTATCCTTCAGTGCTGCCCATTTCTCTTCTATGTCATTCTCTGAGTTGTTGCTGTCCCAGTCTTTCAAGTTTTCATCCATTTCCTGTGTAAGTTCTTCCTGCTTCTTTTGGCCTTTCAGTGCACTAGTGTTTAGCTTCCGTGGTGGCTTCGCACCCGTCCTGCAGTGCTGTTTTCGTCTGCAAATCCTTAATCTAGATCTCAGCATAACATGATCAGTATCACAGTCCGCGCCTCTCATTGCTCTGGTGTCCAATACATCCCTTATGTCTCTCTGCCTGACTATGATGTAGTCTAATAAGTGCCAGTGCTTGGATCTTGGGTGCATCCATGTCTTCTTGTGTGTGTCCTTGTGCTTATGTTGGTTATCACAAGGTTGTACTCTGAACATTGTAGCGTGAAATAGATGGAATATTAATAAATAATAAATATGATCAGGTATGAATTATTTAATTTCTATTGATGTATTGGAATCTGAGATCAAATCTCGTTTCATATACATCAGAAAAGTTAATAACACTCGTAGGGGCACCAGCTTCTATCTCTAAGAAGCAATTTTAATCTTTAATTTCACTTTATACCTGTTTAATCACTCAATAAATTGATCAATAATCAGCCTCAAAAATTTTCCGTGAATTCGATACCTGTGCTTGAACAGACTCAGAATGAAATAAATTCTCAACAACTTCTCTCATTTTCACATATTTATTAAACGAAATGATTAACAGACATTGCAGTGATTTCATTAATCATAAAATCAATCTTGTAAATGATATTTTCGGAACCAGGGTTAAACTGAGAAATGAATTTCTATCAGTTTGAGTTAACAGATTATGGAAACAACGCAAATTTATGGAGAAAGTTTACTAATTATATGAAAAAGTCCTGGATTAATCTTAAGAAAATAAAAACGGAATTTTAATGAAAAGAAGAGTTATGTTAAGGGCTTCTTAATTTGCATCTGATTAGACATACAAATTATTACCGAACCTCAGACGTTTAATTCAGCAGATGAAAGTTGCAGCTCACGTGATCCTCGTTCGATGATGGTTCTGTCGTCGTCCTCATGGAGTTTTGAAGTGTTGTTCAGGGGCAAAACCCAGAATATTTGTCCCGCAAATATTCTCTTGACGATGAATGATGTTCATGAGATCGTAAGTTAGATCTCGATGGTTGAAATCCTGCAGAAGCGTGCTGATTCCTCAGCTGCGCGTGATGTGGGAGCTGCGTCTCCTCAGAGGCCTTCGATAATAATTAATTAAAGATATCTAATCCGATCTCAAATTAAAGAGCTTCGGACTTTAGATAAAAATCATAGCTTCTGGTATGTGATTGGTCAAGAAAAATATTATAAAAATAAAGTCAAGATTAAAGTTTACATTAAAATTAAACAAACGGTGATTTTACAGAAAGTTTAACAAAGAAAAAGAGATGAATAAAAATTGGAGTTTAACTCCAATTAAGAATTGAGCTCAAAGAAATAGGAATTCCTAGGCATTTAAGAGAAAAAGAAAAGGCATTAAAATACAAAGTTACATAAACAAATTACGAGTTATCTGCTCTGTGTTCAGAAAAACGACACGTGGTAGGAGTCTTTGTTCAGACGGTCCTTTGTTCTTCCTTGCTGTGTGTAGACAATAGACTTCCAAGAGACGAACGAGTCCAAAGAGAAAAAAAGATCGGTGGAGAAGGGCGAGCCAAAAGAGAAGAGAGGCTGAAGCAGGGGTCTCTCTGTTATTTATAAGTTCTGTTGAGCTATCGCGGGCTTCCGGACTGACCGGAATCTCAGCCAATGAGAGTCCTTCGTGGGAGGCCCGATGAACTTTCAGTCCAATGAACAAACAGTCTACAAGGGACCAATGGGATGAAGAATTGTTGTCATGCAGAGATTGGCTGCTGGAGTCACATGGTTTTAGAGAATACGCTTTTTCCTTTACGTCTTAAACTAAGATAACTTTAGTGATTAGTATAAATTATAAGCAGTGCTTCTAAATCAAGATGCAGGAATAAACATTTAAACAATTTTAACATGCATATATACTGTATATATATATACAGTGGAGCAAAAAAGTATTTAGTCAGCCACCAATTGTGCAAGTTCTCCCACTTAAAAGATGAGAGAGGTCTCCAATTTTCATCATAGGTATACCTCAACTATGAGAGACAAAATGAGAAAAAAAAAATCCAGAAAATCACATTATCTGATTTTTAAAGAATTTATTTGCAAATTATGGTGGAAAATAAATATTTGGTCACCTACAAACAAGCAAGATTTCTGGCTCTCACAGACCTGTAACTTCTTCTTTAAGAGGCCCCTCTGTCCTCCATTCGTTACCTGTATTAATGGCACCTGTTTGAACTCGTTATCAGTATAAAAGACACCTGTCCACAACCTCTAACAGTCAGACTCCAAACTCCACTATGGTCAAGACCAAAGAGCTGTCAAAGGACACCAGAAACAAAATTGTAGACCTGCACCAGGCTGGGAAGACTGAATCTGCAATAGGTAAGCAGCTTAGTGTGAAGAAATCAACTGTGGGAGCAATTATTAGAAAATGGAAGACATACAAGACCACTGATAATCTCCCTCGATCTGGGGCTCCACGCAAGATCTCACCCCGTGGGGTCAAAATGATCACGAGAACAGTGAGCAAAAATCCCAGAACAACACAGGGGATCTAGTGATTGACCTGCAGAGAGCTGGGACCAAAGTAACAAAGGCTACCATCAGTAACACACTATGCCGCCAGGCACTCAAATCCTGCAGTGCCAGACGTGTCCCCCTGCTTAAGTCAGTACATGTCCAGGCCCGTCTGAAGTTTGCTAGAGAGCATTTGGATGATCCAGAAGAGGATTGGGAGAATGTCATATGGTCAGATGAAACCAAAATAGAACTTTTTGGTAAAAACTCAACTTGTGTTTGGAGGAGAAAGAATGCTGAGTTGCATCCAAAGAACACCATACCTACTGTGAAGCGTGGGGGTGGAAACATCATGCTTTGGGGCTGTTTTTCTGCAAAGGAACCAGGACCACTGATCCGTGTAAAGGAAAGAATGAATGGGGCCATGTATCGTGAGATTTTGAATGAAAACCTCCTTCCATCAGCAAGGGCATTGAAGATGAAACGTGGCTGGGTCTTTCAGCATGACAATGATCCCAAACACACCGCCCGGGCAACGAAGGAGTGGCTTCGTAAGAAGCATTTCAAGGTCCTGGAGTGGCCTAGCCAGTCTCCAGATCTCAACCCCACAGAAAATCTTTGGAGGGAGTTGAAAGTCTGTGTTGCCCAGCGACAGCCTCAAAACATCAGTGCTCTAGAGGAGATCTGCATGGAGGAATGGGCCAAAATACCAGCAACAGTGTGTGAAAACCTTGTGAAGACTTACAGAAAACGTTTGACCTCTGTCATTGCCAACAAAGGGTATATAACAAAGTATTGAGATGAACTTTTGTTATTGACCAAATACTTATTTTCCACCATAATTTGCAAATAAATTCTTTAAAAATCAGACAATGAGATTTTCTTGATTTTTTTTTTCTCATTTTGTCTCTCATAGTTGAGGTATACCTATGATGAAAATTGGAGACCTCTCTCATCTTTTAAGTGGGAGAACTTGCACAATTGGTGGCTGACTAAATACTTTTTTACCCCACTGTATATATATATATATATATATATATATATATATATATATATATATATATATATATATATATATATATATATATAAAATCACAGATTAATGCATTTCACACATATTATTGATTTTCCACATTAAAACATCAGAGTCCATTTGCTTTTCATAGTTCTGAAAAGAAGAAGGTTTAGAATTGAGTTTGTAATAATGTACTTTAAAGTTCACTGGTTAAATCCAGCATGTCCCAGAGTTTAAGGAAATTTTATTGAGCTGTGGATCCATGTTTGGCCAGGTCTGTTGCATGTTTATGGGGGCAATAAACCAGAGCCGGACATTGGGGAAATTCCTTAGGCTGGTTTTAACAAAGGAATGGGATTTCAGCTGTGGCCTGGAGGAAGAAAATCCATTTTTTGACTGTCTTACTCCTGGGTGAAACAAAATGTCTTTAAGCAGAAGAATAATTATTGCTGAGCCAAAGTGAGATGATGCTACAACATAGTGCAAGTAGAAGTTCTCCATTAGCATTGCACTTGCCTACTCCATGACTGCCTAGCACTCCTTTCCATTTCTCAGTGTCCGAACCAACTCTGGCATTAAAATCTCCGAGTATCAGCCTGTCATCAGTTGGTACACGCCTGATAGTCTCACGTAAATCACTGTAGAACTCTTCCTTCACCTCCTCTGTGTTGGTCATTGTTGGGGCATATACATTGATGAGTGTGGCATACATCTTCCGCTGTAGTGGGAGTCTCATAGTCATTATCCTGTCATTGATTGGCACCGGTTCCTCATCAAGCATTGCTGCTATCTCCTTTCTAACTGCAAAGCCCTCTCCTGCTTCTCTCCTTTCTTGAGTTGATCTTCCACTTCAAAAGAAGATGTACCCATGGTCTTCCAAGCTGTCATATCCAGACAATCTTGTTTCACTAAGTGCAGCTATGTCTACATTGTACCTGTTCATTTCCAGGGCCACAAGCGCGGTCTGTCTTTCTGGGAGCTGTGATGTTGTTCTGTCCAACAGAGTGCGTACATTCCATTCTGCTACACACAAGGCTGCTGTTTTCCTCTTTTATTGGCTTCCTGCTCCTAGCTTACTTTTCGCTGCCTGTCGGAGTGTGAACAGATCAGCGCAGACCTTGTAAGCCCGGGTGGCGTCCGAGCCGGTATGAGTTGCTTTCTGATTGACCATTTCATGAAACTGCTTGCAAAGTATTTGAGTACTGCTAGCTTTTGCTGGACTAGCAGCACATTCTTGGCAGATAAAGGTATTATCAGTGGTAAGGACAAGTCAAGACAAACTGACTCCAGTATCTGTTGCAGTGACTGACCAGATGATAGGTTTGTTTTTCTCTGCTCTTTGTGTAGTGCATGTCACAATGCACCGACTGGCACAGTCCACCACAGACCTTGCGACAGATGTATTTATCTGCCAGGATGTCCAGTCTCACCCCGTGTAACTGGGAGTGGTCCACCACAGACCTGTGGCAGATATTGTTTTTAGTTCTGTCAGGATGCCCTGTTTCACCCTCCACACCCTCAGAAGGGTGGGGATGCCAGTTGAGTCGCCGACGGCCTGACCCATGACACAGGTAGTACCGGTTTTCATAGTTATCCGGTAGCAAGCAAGCCAATGCCCGACCTGACAAAACTGTCCATCTAAAGGTAATGTTATGTATGGAAATTGGACTTTGGGGTTTGCTGTAGCACCGCCAGGGTGGGGGGAGTGAGTGACGTCAGGCGGGCTATGGTAGGTATATAAATTGGAATGAAAACTCAATAAAGTTCAGTTGTATGTTCCCAGAGACAGCTCTCCGTCCTGTGTTTTTCCTGATATAACATTTGGTGATGACAGAAAACAAATGGGCGCGTGTATCACAGAGCCACCTCCGTTCCTGCAGTGCCAGGGTACGCCAGCTATACCATGGGCACTGTGGAAAAATATGTTTGAGGTCTATGTGACAGCGGCCGGAGTGGGCGATATCACCGACGAAAGATGGAGGAGCTTGTTGGTGCACCATCTTGGCGCAGAAGGACAGCACATTTTCTTTGGGCTGTGTGGGGACGGTCCACTGGAAGAGGGTTTGTTAATGATGGACAAAACTTTCGGTGACCCCTCTACTGTCACCGAAAGAAGATTCGAGTTTTTTGACCGTCAACAGCATGCTGGTGAGTCTACCCTTTCATTTATCATGGAGCTACACAGCCTAGTGGGAAAATGTGCCTTTGCGCCGCTAGCGGATGAGCTAATGAAGGACAAGTTAGCCCATAGCACGAACAGTTTGTGGCTGGGAAGCATGCTAAGATTAGCCCAACAGCCTTTATCCTTGGACGGGGTAGTGGACTTGGTGAAACAATGGGAGTCCGCGGCTCTACAGAGATTAAGCATGTCAGCTAGCGAGGAGCTGGTGGATTGTGGTTCCCTGCCAGGGGCGACGATTAACCTGTTGCACTTCGGTGTACTGCGGGCGGGCACGTCTCTGCGTCCTAGGACGCACGAGGGCATCCTAGTACGCACACTGTGCGTCCTAGGAGGCACTGAAAAAAACCCCACCTGCATTTCCGTTCTTCCACTACAGACACAGCCGCGAACAGAAAGCCAAAGGAGTGCTTTGATTGGTTTAGATGTGATTGACCTCTCATTAGACTAATAAGAGCCTTGAATTGGGTTTCTGAAACCTTGAAGAACCAATGACTGAAAACCTAGCAAGAAGGACCCGCCTACCAATGGCTGCAAATGCAGCCAGCCAATTGAAGCACAGAAGTTCGAAAGCTGTTTTGTGTAAGGCTGGGTGACACACAGGCATTAGCCAGCCTTTTTTTCTAACTACTGTTCTTATTTGTTTTAAAAAATCGTTCGCCAAAACCGCAATCATGGAAGCACAAAACCGCAATAATGGAATTATGGTTTGACCGGGTCACGAGACCAGAACCACGAGTCCGTAACAAGCGGACCAGCTTCATGTTCGTCTGACAATGAGGAAGAGAAGTTCGCCAGCTACGCCGCTGTTGTGAACAGGTAAGTGTTATAAGCTAAATTATTCTTTATCCCTGAAAATTGTAATCAAAAATGACTTTTGACCGATCGGTAAATTACAACTGTGCGTCATCGCCACATGACGGACCGCGGCGCATGAACCCGTGCACTGGGCGATGTCCGTCCTCTGTAGCGGGGGGTGGGGAGGGGGAGGGGGGACAACCCTCCCCCACACACACACAGCCCTGAGTGTCACCTTTCATTAGAGCCCAAGATGAAGCTTCTATATTGAATCATTCAAAAGTTACAGACGTTTTTCCAAACTGTGCCATTTGGCACAATTTGGCACAGTTCAAAAACGCCTGGGAACAACCTGAGAACAAAGCTGTGTAATATATTCATTTTTTGTGGTATTGTTACAAAATTTTGACCACAGCTGGATAACACTTGGTTCTACATTTCTGTTGCATTTTCCAGCCCGGATCTGAAGCTGTGTGTTATTTGCAAGCATTTGTATCCAAAAAAATACCCAGGCGAAATTTATTTTCTTCAAGTTCACTATGTTTAGATGACTGCTACTCAGTGGCCGGAGCACTTAGAGAGATTATGACTGTTTTGCCAAAAAATTCAAAGTGTTTTCTTTTAAATGAGACCAACCCCATGAAGATGCTGCAAAGGGTTGAAGAACAGCTTTTGATTTACTTTGGGCACGTTATTTTTTGGCGTTTTTAGGGAAATTGACCAGAGTGCAAGGGGTTAACATGCTAACTGGGCCTCGAGGGCGGGCTAAGAAGAAGAAGAAAAGGTGGCCAGTGGCGCGAGACAGGGCCCATGCAATATCTACGACCCGGTGAGGGCGGGACCTGGTGAAACTGGCCGTGTGTGTGTAGCACGTGTGGGAAGAGGGCCACTCAACTGGTATGTCGTTCAGCTTGATGGCATGAAGGTGCCCCTTATGGTGGACTCGGGGGTCAGTCGATCCATCCTGAGTTTGGCTATGCTGAGGAGGCTGTTCCCAGCGAAGACTGTCAAAGCAGGGGCAGTGAAAATGTTTGGCTATGGCCACGCAGAGATTGAAATGGTGGGCACGGCGGAGTTTGCTGTGACATGTGGGCTGAAGATAGTGCCCAAGTTCACTTTCCAGGTGGCATGACAGGGGGCGGACCTGTTAGGAATTGATCTGCTGGGGTTGCTGGGCTTCTCCATATGGGACCCGGAGGGCTCAGTAGTGTTGACAGTATACACTGACTGGCAACTTCGTTGGCTGGCGTTGTTTACGGGCCTAGGCTGATAGATGCCTTCTATCATCGCCCTCTGGTGGACGAGACTGTGACACCCAGGATTCAACTGTTGCGGTGCCTACCCCTAGCGCTGAGTGATGAAGTCTGGGTGGAGCTGTCTAGGCTACTTGAATCTGTGATCATCAAGAAGGTGGATGCCTCGCCATGGATTTCCAACCTGGTGGTAGCGAAGAAGAAGGGGGGGGGGCATCAGGCCTTGTATAGATCTGTGAGTGGTAAACAAGGCAATCATCCTGGACAAATACCCCCTTCCAACCATGGAGGAGCTCACAGCAATGTCTAGTGGATCTCAGGTGTTCACGAAGCTAGACCTCCGACAGGGCTATCTACAGGTGCCGCTTCACCCGGACAGCAGGAACCTGATGGCGTTCGTGACCCACATGGGGGTCTTTAGGTACACCTGGATGCTGTTTGGCTTGAGCTCCATCCCCAGCTGCTTCCAGAAAGTGATGTCTACGATGCTAGCTTGCCTTAAGAGCGTGGTAGCCTACTTGAACGACATTGTGGTTCATGGCGTGTCAAGGGAAGAGCATGAGAGGCTGGATAAAGTACTGACAACACTTCAGGACTATGGAGTCACCCTGAATGGCGAAAACTGTTTTTTCGCGGTGGATGCCATTGAGTTTGTGGGTTTTCGGCTGACAGGGAGGGGCCTCCAACTACTACACTCAAATGTGGAGGCGGTCCTTCACATCCCGGACCCTTCTACGCCTGCTCAGATCTTGTCGTTCCTAGGCATGGTGAACTTTTATGAGTGGTTCATCCCCCATTATTCGGAAATGACTGAGACTCTCCGGGCCCTGTTGAAGCAGGATGCGCCATGGGAGTGGACACCAGCTTGTTCGGTAGCAGTCTCCAAATTGAAGCGTCAGCTCACCTCTCCACCAGTGTTGGCGTTCTTTGACCCTGACCTGGAGACGGTGGTGACCTGCGATGCATCTGGTTCAGTGCTGGGGTCAGTCATGTCACAAATACAGGAAGGTACAGAAAGACCAGTGGCGATCGCGTCAAGATCCCTCTCGGCGGCTGAACAAAAATACACTGTGGGTGAGAGGGAGGCGCTGGCCTTTGTCTGGGTGTGTGAGAGGTGGCATATATACCTCTACAGGTGCTGTTTCACCTTGAGGACTGATCACCGGGCACTCACAACCCTGCTGGAGACGTCTGGGTTGGGGCATAGACCACTGAGAATACACAGGTGGTCTGAGAGATTGAGAGCCTATGACTTCACCACTAAGTTCACCCCAGGCAGTGAAAACATAGTGGAGAACCTCCTATCTCGAGCCATGGTGGAGACTCTCCGAGTGAACAATGATGACACTGATCCAGCTGAGGAAGAATTAGTCAGTGCACTGTGCGGACCACTCCAGGTGGTTGTTTCCCCCCAGGAGCTCAGGGAGGAGTCAGAGTGGAACCCGGTTCTGGCACAATTATGTGTGGTGATCAGAGAGGGATGGCCAGTGAGGGTGCAGGGCAACCTGGCACCCTACCACCGTTTCAAAGACGAGCTAAGTTGCTGGAACGAGGTGTGTGTGGCCAGGGGTCAGTGTGCTTTGATCCCATCTTCCCTGAGGGCACGTGTCCTGGAAATGCTGCATGATGGCCACCTTGGGGTGGTGAGAGTGAAACAACATAGTAGGGAGTCGGTCTGGTGGCCGGGCATTGATAAAGACATTGAGACCATGGTGAAACACTGTGTGCCATGCCTGGAGAGCGGCAAGACCGGCAGGACCTCCTCCCCCATCACTAAGACCAGTTGCATACCCAGAAGGGCCCTGGAGACACACTGAGCTGGACATCTGTGGTGAACTCCATGCAGCGCCTTGGAACAGCCGATTCCTGCTGGTGGCCTATGACATGTTCTCGAAGTGGCAGGAGGTGCTCCTTACTAGCTCAGTAATGACAGAAGTGGTCACGGGGTTCCTGGCATCTTTGTTTGCTAGGTGGGGGACCCCGAACACGCTCACAATGGACAGTAGTCCGCAGTTTGTATCAGGGGCATTCGAGGAGTTTTTGAGCAGCAGGGGTGTGGAGCATGTGAAGATGGCATTCTATCATCCGCAGGCCGATGGAGGGGTTGAGAGGTTTAATAAGACCCTAAAGAATGGACTGAGAACACATCTGGCGGATGGCTTCACCTTCTCGGATGCCCTCCAGAACACACTGCTTCACTACAGGGTGTCGGTCCACACTATGACGGGCTGTTCCCCGGCGGCTCTCATGCTAGGGCGAGAACTACCCTTGCCGGTGAACTGCTCTGAGGCCACCGGTGGTGTCTCCCCAGAGGAACATGGAGGCACTAACAAGCAGGGTCACTGGTCAGCAGCGCAAGATGAAGCAGCGGTTCGATAAGAAGCACAGAGTTAGGGACCACGGCCTGAGGGAGAGGGATCGAATTTGGATCAAGCATCCTGTCCGGACTCACAAGTTGCAGCCACTGTAGACGGGGCCATGGCAGATCGGGAGGCAGCGGGGCCTGGACACTTTTGAACTCGATGATGGGTCCAGGTGGCATGCCAGCAGACTGAGACGTTCGTTGCCTGGCCAGAGGGATTCGGAGGCCACGGGGCGTCTCAGTGAGAGCTGGGACTGGGCAGTCCTATCTGCTGTGGACTCACAGGCTGGACCGACCGTGCCAGGTGCAGAGTCTCCTCGTAGGGGATGCCCGGCTAGAGTGCGTCAGAGGCCTAAATACCTTGACGATTTTGTCGTTAAAACTATTATGGACAGTGCCAGTTGAAACTAGCATCAGAATAACCCACTCCAACCTGGCGGAGCATCCTGGCAGTCTACCCAGGCGCCCTATATGCTCACTTGTCTATAGTTTAAAAAAAACAACAAAAAAACAACTGTGTATATAATGTTTGCTTGTGTTGATTTTGAATTTATGTTGTGTTTGGAAATTGTGGTGGTGGTGGGGTGTTATGTATGGAAGTTGGACTTTGGGGTTTGCCGTAGCACCACCAGGATGGGGGGAATGAGAGACGTCAGGTGGGCTATGGTAGGGATATAAATTGGAATGAAAACTCAATAAAGTTCAGTTGTATGTTCCCAGAGACAGCTCTCTGTCCTGTGTTATTCCCGATATAACAGGTAAGCCCATGTTATGTCTTCATTCCTGATCCTCAAGTTTTTACTTTCAGTTTTGTTCTTGTGTGTGTGTGTGTGTGTGTGTGTGTGTGTGTGGTGTTATGTATGGAAGTTGGACTTTGGGGTTTGCTGTAGCACCGCCAAGGTGGGGGGAGTGAGTGACGTCAGGTGGGCTATGGTAGGGATATAAATTGGAATGAAAACTCAATAAAGTTCAGTTGTATGCTCCCAGAGACAGCTCTCCGTCCTGTGTTATTCCCAATATAACAGGTAAGCCAATGTTATGTCTTCATTCCTGCCCCTCTGGTTTTTGCTTTCAGTTTTGTTCTTTTAGTTTCACCTTTAGCATATTCTAGCAGTAAAACAGCAGCTGCTGCAGGACACATTTGCTTCTGCTTGGTTCTTGACAGAATTCCGCATACTCCTTTACCATGATACTTTTGCAAGTGTTTTGCCTGGATCGAACCTGATACTGATACGACGGATCGGATCAGCTCATACCTAGTTTGTACTAGATGGAATAAATGCAACCCAATTTTCAAGGTCTATTTTTTGGGTTAAATATGATCCAGATTAGACTGGCTAAACAGCACAATTTTCAACATCTATTTGTGGTCTTATTTAAGGCTTGGACCGACGGACCTGATTTAGCTCAAAATACAACGTTTAAATTATGGCTTGTGCTTGGGGGGTAAGGGGGAGGTTTCTCTCAAACATGTCTGCCTCCACATAATCAAGCTGCAGCTTAGCGCTACTTCAAACAATGTGTGGTTGTTGTTTGCACTACTTCTTTGTGGTTAAGCACTGTTGGAATATATCGAGCATCTTCTACAGGAGACAGGAATTACAGCACTATCCATCCATCCATCCATCCATCCATTTTCTACCACTTTTTCCGAGGTTCGGGTCACGGAGGCAGCAGCTCAAGCAAAGAAGCCCAGACTTCCCTATCCCCAGCCACCTGCTCTAGCCCTTCAGAGAGGATATCAAGATGTTCCCAGGCCAGCTGGGAGACGGTCTCTCCAGCATGTACTGGGTCTGCCCCGGGGTTTCTTCCCAGTTGGACATGCCCGAAACACCTCAAGTGGGAGGCGTCCAGGAGGCATCCTGATCAGATGCCCAAACCACCTCAACTGGCTCCTTTCAATGTGGAGGAGCAGTGGATCCACTCTGAGCCTCTCCCAAATGACTGTGCTCCTCACCGTATCTCTAAAGGTGAGTCCAGCAATTCTACGGAGAAAGCTCATTTAACCACTTGTATCAATGATCTCATTCTTTTGGTCATTACCCAAAGCTCATGATCATAGGTGAGGGTAGGAATGTAGATTGACCAGTAAATCAACAGCTTCGCTTTAGAGCTCAGCTCCCTCTTTACCACAGCTTACCGGTGCAATGTCCGCATCACTGCAGATGCTGCTCCTATCAGTCTGTGAATCTCTTGCTCCATTCTCCCCTCACTCATGAATGAGACTTTGAGATACTTAAACTCCTCCACTTGGGGCAGGAGCTTGTCCCCAACCCGGAGAGGACAATCTACCCTTTTCCAGCTGAAGACCATGGACTTGGACTTGGAGATGCTGATTCTCATCCCAGCCACTTCACACTCAATGACAAACCCTCCCAGTGTGACAGAGATCATCCTGCGCAGTTCGCCCCACACGGGACACGAACCCGCGACCTCTCAGTCAACTACACAGTTCGAGCATGGGAGACACAGCACGATCGCGCTGAGCTAAAGGTCCGACCGATAGCTCAGCGCTACCGATACTGTATGAGGCTTTGGGAGGGAGGTTTTACTAACGTTCTACGCCGAACAGTACTAGTTGGCATCCGTTACACTCTCCCCCTTAAACCTCACTCCCATGCCGGGTTCACGGCACCAGTGTGACAGAGATCATCCTGCGCAGTTCGCCCCACACGGGACACGAACCCGCGACCTCTCAGTCAACTACACAGTTCGAGCATGGGAGACACAGCACGATCGCGCTGAGCTAAAGGTCCGACCGATAGCTCAGCGCTACCGATACTGTATGAGGCTTTGGGAGGGAGGTTTTACTAACGTTCTACGCCGAACAGTACTAGTTGGCATCCGTTACACCAGCAAGCCCTGTAGGTCATTGTTCAATGAAGCCAACAAGACAACATCATCTGCAAACAGCAGAGATGAGATTCTGTGGTCACTGAACATGACACTCTCTGTTCCTTGGCTGTGCCTAGAAATCCTGTCCATAAAAATTATGAACAGGATCAGTGACAGAGGGCAACCCTGGCAGAGCCCAACTCTCACTGGAAATGAATTTGACCAGGTGTTGGAAATACGAACCAAACCCAAACAACAGTCATATAGGGACCGGATAGCTCGTAACACAAGCGCAATACCCCATACTCCTGCAGTACCCCCCACAAGAGACCATGAGGGACGCGGTCAAATGCTTTCTCCAAGTCCACAAAACACATGTGGACTGGCTGAGCAAACTCCCATGAACTCTTGAGGATTCTTGAGGGTAAACAGCTGGTCTGATATGCCACGGCCAGGATAAAAACCCCATTGCTCCTCTTGAAGCTGAGGTTCGACCAATGGCTGGATTCTCCTCTCCAGTACTGTCATTTCTTTTTTCTTTTTTTATTAATGCAAAGCGTCTTTGAGTGCCTTGGAAAGCGCTATACAAATAAAATGTATTATTATTATTATAGACCTTCCCAGAGAGGCTGAGGAGTGTGATCCCCTTCTTGAAGAGAGGAACCACCACCCCAGTTAGCCATGCCAAAGGCACGGTCCCTGACCTCCATGCAATGTTGCAGAGGCGTGTCAACCATGACAGCCCTACAAGTTCCAGAGCCTTGATGTATTCAGGGCAAATCTCATCCGCTCCCGGGGCCCGGCCACTGAACAGCTTTTTTAACCACTTTGGTGACCTCAGCCCGTGTGATGGGTGAGTTGTCTTCCTCGTCCTCAAGCTCTGCTTCCTCTGTGAAAAGCATGTCAATGGGATTGAGGAGATCCTCGAAGTATTCCTTCTACCCCCGACGATATCCCCAGTCGAAGTCAGCAGCGCCCCATCCGCACCATACAGTGTGGACAGGGAGCTGTTTCCCCCTCCTGCGTCACCGGAAAGTTTGCCAGAATCTCTTTGAGGCAGACCAAAAGTCTTGTTCCATGGCCTCACCGAACTCCTCCCACACCCGAGTATTTGCTTCAGCAACCACCCGAGCTGCACTCTGCTTGGCCTGCCGGTACACCTCAGCTGCTTCAGGAATCCCACAAGCCAACCAAGCTCAATAGGACTCCTTCTTCAGCTTGATGGTCCCCCTCACCACTGGTGTCCACCACTTGGTTCAGGGGTTGCCACCACGAGATGCATCAATGACCTTGCCACTGCAGTTCTGAGCAACTACTTCAACAATTGAGGTGGAGAACATGGCCCATTCAGACTCCATGTCTCCAGACTTCCTCGGAATGTGGTCAAAGTTTTTCCAGAGGTGGGAGTTGAAGGCCTCCTGGACAAGGGCCTCAGTCAGTCATTCCCAGCACACCCTCAGTATACGTTTGGGTCTACCAGGTCTGAATGGCATCCTCCCCTGCCATTGGATCCAATTCACCACCAGGTGGTGATCAGATGACAGCTCTGCTCCTCTCTTTACCCAAATGTCCAAGACATGTGGTTGCATGTCTGATGACATGATGACAAAATTGATCATCGACCTGCGACCTAGGGTGTCCTGGTGCCAGGTGCACATATGGACACCCTTATGCTTGAACATAGTGTTTGCTATGGACAAACTGTGGTTGGCACAGAAGTCCATTAACTGAACACCACTTGGGTTTAGATCAGGCAGGCCGTTCCTCTCAATCACACCCCTCCAGGTTTCACTGTCATTGCCTACGTGTGCATTGAAGTCCCCCAGTAGGACAATGGAGTCTCCAAGAGGAGCACACTCCAGCACCCCAGGCAGAGACTCCAAAAATGTGGGTACTCTGAACCATCATTTGGTGCATAGGCACAAATGATGGTCAGGACCAGTTTCCCAACCCAAAGACGCAGGGAGACAACCCTTTCGTCCACTGGGGCAAAACTCCAATGTAGAGGCAACAAGCTGGGGGACACAAGAACACCCATCCCTACTTGCTGCCTCTCACCCAAGGCAACTCCAGAGTAGGTTAAGCTCCAGCCCATCTCCAGGAGACTGGTTCCAGAACCGGAGCTGTGCGTTGAGGTGAGTCTGACTGTATCTAGTTGGTATCTCTCAACCCCGTGCACCAGCTCAGGTTCCTTCCCCACCAGAGAGGTGACATTCCACATCCCAAAAGCCAGTTTAGGAAGCCGGGGATCAGACCCCCAAGGTCTCTGCCTTCAACCACCACCTGATCCGCATAGCACTGGACCCCCATGGTCCCTCCTGCAAGTGGTTAGCCCACTGGAGGGCAGACCCATGTAGCTCTTTTGGGCTGAGCCCGGCCAGGTCCCATGGGCAGAAACCCGGCCACCAGACGCTCACCATCAAGCCCCTTCCCCAGGCCTGGCTCTGGGGTGGGGCCCTGGTAACCCCATGCCAGGTGGGGTACACTGCATCCTTGTTCTAGTATTCATCATGAGTCTGTTGGATCATTCTTAGTCTGGCCCTTCACCCAGGACCAGTTTATCTTGGGTGACCCTGCCAGAGGCAAATTGCCCTGGACATCATAGCTCCTGGGATCACTAGGGCATGCAAACCCCCCACAATAAGGTGATGATCCTTGAGGGGGAATGACAGCACATCACGAGAATATGCCAAGTTCCCGTAATGGTACCAACATCTGTGTGTTTCTGCTTTCTGCACCCCAGGACATTGACGGTGCAGGAGCTAACAGGCTGCTAACTATACCTAAGTGTCAGCACAGAATACTAATATATATAACACTAATAAGGGAGCATCTTTTCTTGCCTTTCACCACCGAGGCTGAGGGGGAGCAGCTGGGAGATGGTTTGACTAAGTGTTGTATGCTAACTGGCATTCAAGTTAGCTCAAGACATTCTAGTCAGGACAGTTGAGAGTTGAGGGTGGTCTGACGCTGAAGGTGATCCGAGATGAGCTGCTTGGTGGGGGCTAAAGCCCAATTCATGGTGGCAAAAACGCGTTGATACACGAACAAGCGCAGTGGATGCATTTGTGCGCAAACCCTATGCAGACGGTGAGAGCTGACTGAGCGGATGCAGCCCCCAAAAAGCGTACACACGTACAAGTACGCAAATGGTCGCAGTGAACTGTGCATGCTCCTGGAAACTCCTGCCAGAGGGAAATACTGAGCAATCCGCCAATATTACATGAACAAATGACCATCTTTTGGCCCGTCTCTTTTCTTTCTCTTCCACGAAACAGCAAAAGCTCCTGTTCATCTTGAATGTCATCGTATTCATGCACAGTGGTGTGAAAAAGTGTTTCCCCCTTTCTGATTTCTCATTTTTTTGTATGTTTGTCACACTTAAATGTTGCAGATTATCAAACAAATTTAAATATTAGACAAAGATAACACAAGTAAAAACAAAATGCAGTTTTTAAATGAAGGTGTTTATTATTAAGGGGAAAAAAAATCCAAACCTATATGGCCCTGTGTGAAAAAGTGATTGCCCCCTAAACCTAATAATTGGTTGGACCACCCTTAGCAGCAACAGCTGCAATCAAGCATTTGCGATAGCTGGCAATGGGTCCTTTACAGTGCTGTGGAGGAATTTTGGCCCACTTATCTTTGCAGAATTGTTGTAATTGAGCCACACTGGAGGGTTTTCGAGCATGAACCACTTTTTTAAGGTCATGCCACAGCATCTCAATCGGATTAAGGCTAGAACTTTGACTAGGCCACTCCAAAGTCTTCATTTTGTTTTTCTAAGCCATTCAGAGGTGGACTTGCTTGTGTGTTTTGGATCATTGTCCTGCTGCAGAACCCATGTGCACTTCAACTTGAGGTCACTGTCATGAGCGGCCTTCACGGTCCGCAAATGAGACGCTATAGACAACCAGTGAGTTGTGTATTTATTAAACAATGACAAAAGGATACAAAATAATGAGCCATGAGGGGTAAAACATAAATAAGGACAAGGCAAGAATACACTGACGATAAACACTGATACAGGAATAAACTTACAGAAAGCGGCGAGGAAAAGAGGATGACTGGAGCCAGAGCATAGGGACTCCAGTCTAACGTTGGGGAGACCAGCGTTATCCAAGCGAGGTCGCAGCCCCGAGCAAACAGAGCTGCTCCCTTAAATAGGGCATTGACAGATTAACCAGCTGATGAAAGGTCATCAGCTGATTGGAATCTCGCTGTTCAGCAAAGCTCCGCTCTGACAGCTGGAAGCCCCACCGAGACGCTGTCAGAATAAAAGCCCGAAGGCTTAGTGGTGCGTCTGAGAAGACAACGGAGAACAACCGCACAATCTGAGTGCCGACAAAGTCAGCACATGGACCATGACAATTGCCTCTGTTCACGACGCGGATGCCAGACGTAGTGTAACATCGCCCCCCCCCCCCCAACTGGGAGGCCAACATGACCGCCCCAGGGAGGGAGGAGGGGGAAAAAGGCCAAGGAGTGTCAGAACCAGGAGACACAGACAAACACAGAAAATAAACCATGGAGCAATTACAGAGCATAGAAAAAAAAACCACAAAACACTCCATAATGCACAGATGACCGCCAGTCAGGACAATGAATACGAATAACAGAATATAAGCCTACAGGTCACAAACAGAAATACCAGGTAAAAAACCCAAAATATACAGGCGCAGAAGAAATAAACGGCAATCATCCTTCGAACAGGGGGAAGAAGAGGAGAAAAAAGAACCCACGCTAAATAGCGGCGAATAAATACAGCACAATGAGAAACAAAAACTGGCAGAGACAACACCAGAGCACATCTCAGACAGTCGAGGAAGTGGAAAAAAAAAGGCACACGCAAAAGAGCGGCGATAAACAGTTCAAAACAGTCCAAGATTTCAAACAAAAACATCCCTACTCACCGGGTGGGGGGTTGGGAGGAACAGGAATGATGACAGGCAGAGCGCAATGGAGAAAAAAACCCAGTTCAGGTAGCCTGCCTGCATCTAGATGACAAATGAGGGGAAAGGGAAGAGTTCGGGCAGCCTAACCCAGTCCCAGGCCCAGAGAGACGGAACCTCCGGCGGCCAAACCAGGTTGCCCAGTAGAAAGTACAATTCGTTGGGTGGCCGACCCAGAACGCCAAACCGGCGAAAAGGTTTCCCAGGCGGCCGACCCGTATCATCAGGCCAATAGGACCACCGGGGCAGATTCAGAGATGACCTCCTTATGGCGAGGAGTGGCGAGGGAGAGCTGAGCCGATCACGGGAAACCCCTGCGGCATCCGATGGAGGGAAAGAGGAAACGAGAACAGAACGAGGGCCCAGTCCAGCTAAGATCAGTGGAGGGTCTGCAGCTCCACCTCCGAACGTCAACAGAACAGGCGCTGTCCTCCTGTTGGACCCCAGGTGAGCCCGCGCTGCACCCACGATGGACCCCGATCGGATCGCAGCTGCACCCATGATTGGACCCCGACTGGGTCGGAACAGCACCAAGGACAACCTCCAACCCTGAACCCGAAACCTTCAGAGCAGAGACCAGGACCAACTCATCACTGGCGACCCTGGGAGAAGGCTCAGGAGAGGCAACAGAAACAGAATCAGAATCACTGGTAGAGACAGAACCTGGCGAGACAGGCTCGGATGCAGTGGACGACCTGCACGGCGTGGTGGCAGGAGATCCTTGACCTGCTGGGTCGAACCGCTCCTCCATGGAGACCCGGGGACGCTTCGTTGTCGGCGCACGCTCCAATTTGTAGTCCGACCTCCTCCTCTGCCCGTGTCGTGGCTGCGGGGCTGGAACCAGGCTCTCCAGGCCCACAGGTTCCCTCCTCGTCCGGCGGCGTAGGCCTGGTGCCGTGGAACGCTCAGGGGAAGGAGACACAAAGGTAGCAGGTCCATAATTAGTTACTGCAGCAGGTGGAGGAAGCTCAGGGGACTGTGAACCCCGAACTCCACCCACAGGAATCAAGCAAGACAATTCACCCAATGAAGGAAAAGAATGAAGAGTCACTTGCCTGATCCGTGGAGGCCCGACAGAACCCGCTGCAGTGGATGTGGTTCCTCCCTTCCCCCGCTGGATGGTGACGGAGGGCCCCCCGGGAAGATGAGGAGGAGCTGCTCGCAATGGATCGATGACGGGCCTCGCCGAAGCAGGACTCGTGGCACTCACAGCAGCCGGAGAAGACGTCGAGGAGGAGGGGGTGACAGCCGAGACGATCTGGGCACGAGGAGCTGACGGGACAGCAGGAACAGATGACCCGGAGGGAGAGGCTGCGGGAATTCCCTCCTGATGTGACTCAGAAGAAGCAGCTGACTGGGAGGCAGAGTTCCTCCGACGACCCGGAACTGGATCCGGACGGGGTTCTCGCAGAGGCTTACCGGTGGCTGTGTGATGACGTTTACCAGCAGAGGGCGAGGAGAAGCCAGGAAAATGCTGCACCTGGGCTGGACGGGCGACAGGAGCTGACTCCCGAGGCGAGGAATGGAGATGCCCCACCAGCGGCCTCCTGCCGGGATTTCCCTCCAGTCCACGGATCTCCCTCCTCGTCGGGGATGCCGTTCTCAGGGAAGGAGGTGAAGGTTCCTTGGCTGCCCTCTCGAGCTCTCTCTCAATCTGTGTACGCTGTGACACAATCCACGTCACTCGCTCCTTTCCCTCTGGAAAGGAGGTTAGGTGGTATTTCAATAAAGCTCTCTGAGCGAGACCCAGGGGCTCGTATGCTGCGTAGGTGGGCATGAGGAGACGGGCTTCTGCCAGGTGGCCATCTACCTCCTGAAGCCACTCAAGACAATACCCACGCTCGAGAGCGGACATACCGAGTGATATGAGCTCCCCGGAGAAGGGAAAAAATCCAAGTCCAAAAGCAAACTCACGGTCACCGGCGTCTCTCTTGGCTGGGACCTCCTGTCATGAGCGGCCTTCACGGTCCACAAATGAGATGCTATAGACGACCAGTGAGTTGCGTATTTACTAAACAATGACAAAAGGGTACAAAATAATGAGCCATGAGGGGCAAAACACAAATAAGGACAAGGCAAGAATACACTGACGATAAACACTGATACAGGAATAAACTTACAGAAAGCGGCGAGGAAAAGAGAATGACTGGAGTCGGAGCGTAGGGACTCCAGTCTAACGTTGGGGAGACCAGCGTTATCCAAGCGAGGTCGCAGCCCCGAGCAAACAGAGCTGCTCCCTTAAATAGGGCATTGACAGATTAACCAGTTGATGAAAGGTCATCAGTTGATTGGAATCTCGCTGTTCAGTGAAGCTCCCCTCTGACAGCCGGAAGCCCCGCCGAGACGTTGTCAGAATAAAAGCCTGGAGGCTTAGTGGTGCGTCTGAGAAGAGAACGGAGAACAACCAGACAATCCGAGTGCCGACAAAGTCAGCACATGGACCATGACAGTCTCAAACAGATAGCTGGGCATTCTCCTTCAGGATTTTTTGGTAGACAGCAGAATTCATGGTTCCATTTACCACAGCAAGTCTTCCAGGTCCTGAAGCTGCAAAACAGCCCCAGACCATCACACTAACTTCCACCATATTTTACTGTTGGTATGATGTTCCTTTTCTGAAATGCTATGTTACTTTTACCCTGGACGTAATGGGACACACACCCTCCAAAAAGTTCAACTTTTGTCTTGTCAGTCCACAGAGTATTTTCCCAAAAGTCTTGGGGATCATCAAGATGTTTTCTGGCAAAACTGAGACGAGCCTTTATGTTCTTTTTGCTCAGTAATGGTTTTCGCCTTGGAACTCTGCCATGCAGGCCATTTTTGCCCAATCTCTTTTTTATGGTGGAGTCATGAACACTGACCTTAAATGAGGCGAGTGAGGCCTGCAGTTCTTTGGATGTTGTTGTGGGGTCTTTTGTGACCTCTTGGATGAATCATCGCTGAACTCTTGGGATAATTTTGGTCGACTGGTCACTCCTGGGAAGGTTCACCACTGTTCCATGTGTTCCATGGCTGTCACCGTGGTTCGCTGGAGTCCCAAAGCATTAGAAATGGCTTTATAACCTTTTCCAGACTGATAGAGCTCAGTTACCTTGTTTCTCATTTGTTCCTGAATTTCTCTGGATCACAGCATGATGTCTAGCTTTTGAGGATCTTTTGGTCTACTTCACTTTGTCAGGCAGGTCCTATTTAAATGATTTTTTGATTGAGAACAGGTGTGGCAGTAATCAGGCCTGGGTGTGGCTAGAGAAATTGAACTTAGCTTTCCAAAGATGTGATAAACCACAGTTAATTTATGTTTTAAAGGGGGGCAATCACTTCTTCACACAGAGCCATGTAGGTTTGTATTTTTTTTTACCCTTAACAATAAACACCTTCATTTAAAAACTGCATTTTGTGTTTACTTGTGTTATCTTTGTCTAATATTTAAATTTGTTTGATAATCTGAAACATGTAAATGCGACAAACATACAAAAAAAATGAGAAATCAGGAATGGGCAAACAGTTTTTCACACCACTGTACCTCCATTGCTTCTGCCATTTTAAACATCTGCCACCGTGCTCTTTTTTGTGTTTGGATTGCAGCTGTTCAAATCAGTTTGGTGGCTCTTGGCTGCCGCCAACAGTATGGGCATGTGAACTGTAGATTACTTTCACTGCGCATGTGTGAAACGCGGCTTCTTTGAGCTGCAGCTGCAGTGGCTCAAAAAACACTTTGTGTTTGCGTACACAGCAGTATTCAGTCTACAGAACGCAAACATTTTCCCCTCAGAGGGACTCTCAGCAGGCCTTAACGCACTCCTTATCTCGGTGACAAGCACGGCGGTAACCATACTCTTGTTTAGTCCTTTTCACGATAATATTTGGCAGTCTATACTGAAAGTTTATCTCTTCCTCTCCTTGCACCTTTAAACAAACAAACAAAAAAAGATCCTTGCTCCATATTGAAACAAGATCATTAAAAGCAGTCAAAATTTAAAATAGTCATGATAAAAAGTTTCCAAAGTAGCATAAAATATCAATAAAACTGGCCAGTAAAACCAAAGCTTCTATGCTGATACTGGTGGTTGTCTTATTTTCCTTGGGGAATGTAATGTATAAACTAGTGGGACATCTGGAGTGGAACGCGGCCTGCGGCTGATGTCACCACCAACATATATGGGGTGGTCCACCATCTCACTGCAAGTAGTATGAGGGAATGCTAAGGCGGTGTTGGTCAGTATCGGGTAGCGATAGATGCTAAGTATACATGTGCTTACTACAAATTCTGTAATAAAGTTCAGTTCGACTGCAGCATCCTTGTCTGTTTTCATTCCAGGTTTGTGGACATAACATTTGGTGAAGAGAATTTCGAACCATGGAAGCGTGTTTGAGACCACTACGGCCTTTCCTGGAGTCCCTGGGTGAACCAACGGTCCCATGGCCACAATGGCTGGATGTGTTTGAAACCTACTTTGTGGCGTTGGACCTGGGAAAACTGGATAAAGTAAGGAAACAAGCACTCCTTGTCCACAACCTCAGCATAGAACGTCAGAGAATTTTCCACACGTTGGGTCCGACGGAGTCATACGTGGATGCTGTTGAACTACTTGCTAGCTACTTTGCTACACCGGACAATGTGATAGCACGACAAATTTGATTCTGCCAGAGGCGACAGAGAATTGGTGAGTTCACACAACAATTCATTGCCGACCTGAGACATTTGGCTAACATGTGCTGTTTTGGACTGTTGGAAGATGAGATGGTGCGGGACCAGTTACCTGAGCACATGTGTAACCTGAGGCTAAGGGCTAAGATGATAAGAGTGCCAAACGACATGATGATAGCTAGCACGCTAGAACTAGCATTCCAGTTCGAGTTAGCAAAGAAGCTAGCATCGGAGCTAGGTGGGTGCCAACTACAGAAGCCACCCGGACAGACGATGCTGGCTAATGTGGTGGGCACGGAGGAATATGAGGAGATGGCAGAAGAGTACGAGACGAATGCCATTAACTGAAGGACCACTCCAAGAGGTCCCATCTGTGCTAGCTGTGGGTCCCTGACACACCAGAACAGAGCACATTTTTGCCAGGCAAGAGGACAACTGTGTAAGTGTGGATGCTTAAACCATTTCGCCAGAGTGTGCCTTTTGCAGGCGCCATGGAGCCCGCCAAGTAAGCCAAGCCACCCACCAACAACAACCATTCATGCGGTAAGCCCCAACAGCAATGGTTACGCATATGGCATGGTTGAGCTAGATAGAGTAGCTTTACCGCTACTGCTTAAGACGGCGATGGTCAGTTCAATGTTAAACTGGGCCACAGTGAAGAAGTTTTTCTCCAACCACAAAATTAAGAAGAACCCAACTGAGCTGTACGGTTACGGGGGTCACATACTTTGTAATGTAGGAACAGTTGAGCTAATGGTCTACTACAAGTCTAAGATTGTGTACGACTTCATGTTCCGAGTGGTGGCACACAGTGACAACATTATGGGATGTGACCTCTTCTACAGACTGGGCTTTGCTATCCGAGACAGCGCTGGGTTTGAATGGTCCGGGTGCGGCAACTGGGGCACGACGGACCTTGACGACCACAACATGGTTTGGGACAAGGTAATTCAAAGCGGCACTGACACCAAACCATCCACCCCACGGACTCAGGAGGAGAGTTGCCCGGGAAGGGGGTGGCAGCCGGACTCGCCTCCATTCCTTGCTTGGCCGGAGTTACAGGGGAGGGAGCCCGTGCTTGCAGAAAATCCTGAGGCACAGCAACAATAACAGGGCACAGACACTGTTCAGGATGCAGCACAACAGAGCACATCAAACGGGAAAGAGGAGGAACCGGACTGCTTCCGTACCCGTGCTCAACAACAAGCTAAGAAGGTTGCGACCGAGCCGACGGTTGAACAGTCCGCTTCAACAAACGACACAGGAGAGACACCGGACACCTTCCGTACCCACAACAAGCTTCAGCCTACGGAAACAACAAAGGAGACAACGGGTGAAGGGTCCGCAACAAACATGGTGACAATGGAACTGCCACAGAATGACGGAGATCCCGAACCGGACGAGCACGCAGAGCCGCTGGGATCACAACGACACATGAAACAGAGCAAGGCGCCGCTCCAAGTCATGGACTGGGTTCGGGTTCATACTGGCGAGAGACCGGGATGGCGACTGACTGGGCCACAGCCAACGAGACAACGGGCACCACTGAGGATCGTGGCGAAACTGGGATCAGCGTGCTTTTGGCTGACGGACGGTTCGGCATACAAACCAACTACGGCGTGTCCAGGTGGCTGCTCCAGATGGCGAGGCTTCGTGGGAGTCAGCTGCCGCAGTGTGGGACCCGGGCCCCAGCGTCATGAAGACTGGCCCTAGCCCCGGGGGTCCGATAGCTCCAGGGATACGTCCACCATGGGCTTGCTACAAGGACCCTCCGGCAGAACTACTTTCCCCATGGAAGACTGTAAAAAAAAAAAAAAAACAAAAACAAAAAACTGTTCAGGTAGGAGTGCGGCTGAGAAGGTGGCAGAATAACCCACCCAGCCGCGTTGGGTCCAGCGGTGGTCTATCCACAGACCATAGTTCTTAGATCTGATCTAAGTTCTGAAAAAAAGGGTTCTTTGAAAATGAAAGAAGTTGAATGTCTTGAATAAACAATAATGTTAGATGTTTTGACTGAATACTAATGCTAAATGTTTTGATATATAATAATGTTGAAGTGTGTGTTTCTAGAAAACAGAAAATGTGGATAATGTGTGATTGATATGCTAAACTGGGGAGGGCTAAAAATTTGATCATTGTGTTCTGCATTTTTTGCAAGGGGAGGGGCAGAATGTAATGTATAAACTAGTGGGACGTCTGGAGTGGAACGTGGCCTACGGCTGACGTCACCACCAATATAAATGGGGCGGCCCGCCATCTTACTGAAAGTAGTATGAGGGAATGCTAAGGCGGTGTTGGCCAGTATCGGGTAGTGATAGATGCTAAGTATACATGTGCTTACTACTAATTCTGTAATAAAGTTCAGTTCGACTGCAGCACCCCCGTCCGTCTTCATTCTAGATTTGTGGACATAACAGGGAATGGATCTTTATATTCCAGTTAATCATCACTGTAAGACAAAGGATATGAAATAGCTGGGGAAAAATATGTGCATATATCGTATTGGCATCAACAACTGGAAAAACTATTTTCAAAATATCGGCATGTTGGTTATTGGCAAAAATTCTACTGTCGTGAATCTCTAGTGCAAACTATTCATGACTCAGGTAAGCCATACTTTACAGCTACTGGAATGCACTCTGAAGCATTACATGTAGACACAGAATGAGAATTATAAAAAACACATCTGACAGCGACTGCACAGAGAGCCACAAGCCTCTCCGTCCTCAGTGCGTGTGGAGAGCTGCCGCTTCCGGCCACTCTTGGTAAGACATGAATAGATCCAGAGAAAGTAAAATCACAGAGGAAAATAGTCTAATTCTGTGTGGACAGATTAATTTGTGTTCATGTATAGTTGGTGTAGAGAGAATTTCTCTGCGAGAACACAAACAGGGAGAAAAACAGCCACCTCATTAGTGGCTACAGGTCCATAAAGTCTTAAATGTGATTTTCTAAAATCAATGCCTTAATTACTGTTAAAAATGAGAAACAATCCTTGAATTCCTGCTCAATAACCTTAGTTACCTGTGCTATAGATGCTGGATTCACCAGACATGACCAAAGTCTGAATTAGTGTAAATTTTAGTGTAAATTTATTTTCACCGTCACGGCTCAATAATTCCTGAGTTATGTAAAAATAAAAGCCCTCTACAGCAATCCAGTTTTCATGATGTCTGTTATGTGCTTTTATTATGAAACGCTGTCAACCAGATATACTTCTCTGAAATCACAGCCAACTGTTTTTCCTCATAATTTGTAAATAAAAAAAGAAAAAAAAAGAGAGGAGAGAAGATTCTCTGACAGTGACGTAGAGGTGAGCCTTTTATTTTAAGGATGTTTTCAGCCTTTTATTTGTAGGATAATTGCTAGTTTGTTACCTGTGGGGTTTTGGACAGTGAATTACATGTGCAGAATGCCTATCAATGCCACACATTTTTAGAAAATTATAACCAATATTTAGATCAGCAGAAGATATTTTTTAAAAATGTTTTTCCACTCTGTAATTATTTCTAATTGGCTTAATTTGCACCAAATGATTTTTAAAGTTATATTATTTAGAAAATTGTTTAGAATTCTTTGTTTTATTCGAAAATAAAGAAGAATATCAGACAACCAATCCACTAGTTGTCAAGCTGAGAGTCTGGAGAACAGGGGAAGGATACGAAGTTATATTAATAGATCTGAATAATAATGATAGTAATGGGCAGTATGGTGGAACAGTGGTTAGCAGTGTGTCAGCACAGCAAGAAGGTCATGGGATCAATTCCACCCCTGACCACTGGTGACCCTTCTGTGTAGAGTTTGCATGTTCTCCCCGTGTCTGCGTGAGTTTACTCTGGGTACTCCAGTTTCCTTCCACAGGCCAAAGACATGCAGGCTAGGTTAACTGGCATCAAATGAGGATTCTAAATTGTCCATAGATATGAATGTGAGAGTGAATGGTCGTCTGTCTCTCTGTGTTGGCCCTGCAATGGACTGGCGATCTGTCCACAGTGTACCCTGCCTCTTGCCCAAAAGATGCTGGGATAGGCTCCCCCCCCACCCCCCCGCGACCCAAAAAGGATTAAGTGGTAGAAGATGGATGGAGATCTGAATAAGGAGCATTATGAGGAAACATAAAAAGGATGAAAAGTAGCTTTTTCTAAATAAAATGTTTGTCTCTAATTTATTAGAATATCAGGAACCAAATCTGTGTGATCACTGTTGAAAGTAGGAGATGGATGATATTTTTCAGATTTAAGCAATTTTTGAATGTGCTGATCATTTAAAAAAAATACAAAAAATTATGGTGAGATTCAGAAATTTATTTTTCATCACAAAACAATTTGTAATATATTTCTATTACTTTTATTTCACAAATGAAGCTATATATAACTTGAGTTTTTCCCACTGTTGTAGTATGAATTCATTAATGCCACATGATATTCAGAACTATGCATATATATACAGTATATATATATGTATATATACTGTATATATATAAAACGTTATGAGCAGCATAATCATTTTTTAAAGGTCAAATTGCTGTTGCAGCCCTCCACCACTTCTATTTTAGTCGGAGACGGGCAAAATGGCTCTTTGGTTGGCAAAGGTTGCAGACTCCTGGGTTAGTAGAAAAACATTTAGGCTAGCTGTGCTGATATAATCTAAGGTTGTTATTTTTTTAAATACTTGAAATGAAAATACAATTGAAACTCTCTCCATTATGCACCATCAGACAAGATGGCTGCTCAGCTGAATAAAGACATTCCTACTTCTGGCCTTTTAATTTTTTTTTTTTTTTAACAAGAGCAAAGAAGTAATTTACTATGGAACACTTGAGACTTGGCTGTTTCTGAGAGTAAATATTCAACCTAAACTGATCTGTTGCTTCCCTTAAATGTGTCGGTCTCAAAACCAGTTTTAGGAATATCAGGATGGCCTCAAACATCGTCATAAAAACTTTGCTCTATAGAATCAAAGCCTTGATGGCACAAATCTCAAAACCAGAAGAACATAGTTTGGGAATTTTTCGTTTTCTTTTATTGGTTTGCTTTATTTTCACTTGCTGTTAGTTTTCAAAGACAATTTGTGTTAAATACACTCCGTTACGACAACACAAAAATGACTCAATGCTTGCTTGACTTGACATGTGGCAACATTGAAAGGATGCCAATTAAAAGTTACAAATAGCTTCTTTAAAGAAGACAGCACGGTGGCGGAGTGGTTAGCACTGCAGCAGCACAGCAACTCACCCTTGGCCGGGGGATCCTGGGTTTGATCCCAGCCCCCAACCAACAGTGATCTGTGTGGAGTTTGCATGTTCTCCCCGTGTCTGCGTGGGCTTACTCCGGGATTTCTCCAGTTTCCTCCCACATGCCAAAGGCATGCAGGTTAGGTTAACTGGCATCAACTGGGGATTCTAAATTGTCCTTAGGTATGAATGTGAGAGTGAATGGTTGTCTGTCTTTCTGTGTTGGCCCTGTAACGGACTGGCGATCTGTCCAGGGTGTACCCTGCCTCTAGCCCAAAGATGCTGGGATAGGCTCCAGCCCCAAAAAGGATTAAGCGGAAGAAGATGGATGGATGGATATTATACCATTTTCCCACATGTTGACACAATTCCCTGAGGTGTCTCTGACATGCTTTGATCAAAATACCCCATTTTCCACCCAGATTAAACACCCTTCTTCAGAGCAATCTCTTTTAATGTTTGTTTGTTTAAAGTGACACTCTGCCAAAAAATTAGTTTTTTTCTTGTTAACATTGTAGTGTGGCACTACAGGGGTTAAGGAGCGCCAGCGTGGTGACGCAGCCAGCAGGGTGATGTCATTACACCGGACAGTTAAATGGGGAGAGTTGGCCATCTTAGGTCTCTCTCAACTCTCAGTGACATAGTGCACAGTCACAGCAAACCTCCACTGCATAACCAGCTGTTCGTTATAATAAACGAACGTTAGTAATAAATGAACGTTAGTGTTCCAGCACAGCTCAACTCTCCGTTGGTCATTCTGGGTTTCCAGACATAACATTTGGCGATGAGAGAAAATCATGGAGGCATCCCTGAGGCCACTAAGACCATTTCTGGAGTATCCCGGTGAGCCACCCGTTCCTTGGCCGTGCTGGCTCGATGCCTTCGAGATGCATGTGTCGGCGTTGGACCTGGGCAAATTGGACAAGGTATCGAAGTGAGCTCTGTTAAATCACAACCTGGGCATAGAAGGACAATGCATTTTCCACATGCTAGGACCAACGGACTCTTTCGCTGATGCTGTAGAGCTGCTAGCTAGCTACTTCACCACACTGGACAACGTGTTTGGTGCGGTGTATTAGGTTCTGCCAACAGCAACAGAAAATTGGAGAGACAATACAACAATTCATCGCAGACCTTCGCCACCTAGCTAGCATGTGCAGGTCTGGTTTACTGGAAGACGAAATGGTGCTGGACCAGTTGGCCGAGCACACTAGCAACCTGTGGCTGTGGACAAAGATGCTAACAGCGCCAAATGACATGATGCTAGCTGGTACCATCAAGCTAGCATTCCAGCTAGAGTCCGCCGACAGGTTAGCATCAGAGCTAGGTGTGCAGCAACAGCAGCCGCAACCGAGTCACACACTGTTGACATATGTAGTGAGCATGGAGGAACCAGGTGACATGGCAGAAGAGATCGAAGCAAACACTGTAGACTGGAAGGCCACTACGAAATGCTCCATGTGCAGCAGCTGTGGTTCCCTGACACACCGAGAGAGAGCATGCTTTTGCCCGGCAAGGGGGCAACGATGCAAGAAGTGCAGAAAATTTAACCACTTTTTCAATGTTTGCTGGACAGTGACACCGCCGAGCCCACTGGCCAAACAAAGTCATCCACCCGCGATGACCATCCACACGGTAGGGTCCAGAGGCGTGGCATATGCATTCTGTATGGTGGAGATGGATGACGTCACTTTGCCGCTACTACTCAGCAACGCTGCAGTGAGGTCGATGTTGAATTGGGCCATGGTGAAGAAGTTTTTCCCCAACCACACTATTGGCAAGAACCCAACGGCGCAGTATGGGTATGGTAGCTACAGAGTTAGCAACATAGGGACCATCATGCTAACGGTCTGCTGCGCATCAAGAGTAGTTGCTGACTTGTGTTTCAAGTGACCATGCATGGAGACAATATATTAAGATGTGACCTTTTCTACTAACTAGGTTTCTCCATCCGCGACAGTAACAGACTCTGCTTGACCGACTATGATGGTTGGGACGCAACATACCCCGATGACGATGAGTGGGACGAGACACAACAGCATGACGATGACAAGAGTACGGCTGTTTCAAGCACACAGGAGGAATGCTGCCCAGAGATGGGACAGTGACCGGACTCGCCTCAGACCCTCGCTCAGCATGAGCCCACGGGAGCCGCTGCGGAGCTGCAGGAGAGGGAGTCCACACCTACCGAGGATCCCGGGACACAGCAACCCAGCGTAGATCCTAACAACAATGATAGTGACACATTACAACAACCAGACTTCCCAGGTGAGGGAGAGAAGGGACCGGACTGTTTCCGAATCCTTGCACAGCGCCAGTCTACAGGAGCTGCAGCTGAGCTGCTGCACGAAGAGTCTGTGATTGTACAGAACACAGCAGATTCACCGTACTTCTTCCAGATCCACGACCAGCATCGGCCTCCAGGGACCGCCGCAGTAGTGCTGGATGAAGAGTTTGTGACCCAACAGGTAACAGCAGAACCATTACAACCTGACGGACGTGGATGCTACATCATCGCAACCGCAGCAACATGTGCAGCCGAACAGAATGCCACTTGCGGTGTTGGATTGGGTTCAGGTTTGCAAAATCAAGCGACAGAGCCCCAGTCAACCACATTGTGGCATCCAGCACCACTGACACCCATGAGGATCACCATGCAGCTAGGACCAGCAACCTTCCAGCTGACAGATGGTTCGGTGTAGCACGCCAATTGTCTTGGTCAAGTTTGAGTGACAGGTCCGGAGGATGAGGCTTCGTGGGAGTCAGCTCGCACGGTGTGGGACCCGGACTGGAGTTTTGTACGAAATGGTCCTGGTCTATGGGACCCAGCACCTCCAGGGGCACGTCCGCCATGGACTCGCTACAAGGCCCCTCCAACAGGACTGCCTTCCCCATGGAAGAAAATGAAAAAGAAAGGACTGTTTAGCTAGGGGTGCAGCTGCCAGCTGAGAATGGCAGAATAACCCACTCAGCTGTGCTGGGCTACACGGTGGTCCACCTGGTGTGGCAACGCAGCCAGCAGGGTGACATCGCCATGCCAGACAGTTAAATGGGGTGAGTCGTCCATCTTTGGTCTCTTTCGATTCTTAGTGACATAGTGCCCAGTCACAGTAACCCTGCACTGTATAACCAACTGTTTGTTATAATAAAGTTTGCGTTCCAGCACAGCTCAACTCTCTGTTGGTCATTCTGCGTTTCCAGACATAATAAACATGTCTGTAACATGTTTTTTTTAATGATTTACAAAACATATCAAGAGTGAAATCACCCAAATGTGTCATGTCTCTGTTCTTTTGCTGTGAATTTTCAGTTGATCCCTGTCCCCTGAAAAAGGGCAAGTTTAGAGGGATTGTTTTTGGTGATGTAACTATAGCAGCTCCATAGTGTTGATCCTTTGAAGGAGGAGGAAAAGTGAAAAGATATTGACATGAAACAGTAAGACTGGAGTGGTGGCCTAGTTGATAGAGCATCTGCCCCACAACTGGGAGGTTGGGGGTTCAAATCCTGGCTGGGTCATACCCAAGACCATATAAAAATGATACTTTCTGCCTTCTAGCTTGGTGCTCAGCGTAATGGCATGGGGGAAGGAGAAGTTGCTTGTGGCAGCAACCCATGTGATTAACATTGTAGATAGGAGAAACATAAGTTCATTCTACTGTACATGATGGACTGAATGGCAATAGAGATGTTGTCTTCTATTTTTTTTTTTTTGTAGAAAAAAAAGGCATAAAATATGATTTTAGACAATGTAGATTTGTTTTTATAGGGGGATTATATCCACCAGAGTGCATCTTTAAGAGTGCAGCTGAGTGTAACTTGAGGATCTTACCCCATATTTCATGGAGCGGCGAATGTTGAGGAATGTTCACAAACATTGTGCTTTTTGGGTTTTGTCAGGGTTCGTAAAAGGTTGCCAACAGTTTTTCTTGTCACCAAAAAGCTTTGAATTTTGAAAATGTGTTTTTCTGCAAACAGCTGCAAAATATGGGGGTGTGTGTGTGTGTGAAAAGTTCATAGTGGTCAAATTTGACCAAATGTGGTTTATTTTTCAACCACAGGGATCCAAGCTCTGCAACACTGATGGAAGAAGTGTGTGGAACGAAGGGGAGACTGTGTTGAAAAATAAACCACATTTGGTCACCCCCCCTCCTCCCGTAGAGTGACATGGAGGCAGATGATCCACTGAGGCGACCCTTAAAGGCAGCAGCCAGACAAATAAGACACACATATGCACATTCATAGAATGCGGTTCAAACTAAATTTTTAAGCAATGAGACTCTAAAACCAAAGTTAAAATGTCTTCAAATGTAATCCGTCCATCCATCAACAGATACCACAAACGAAATTAATGAAAACCCACATTTATTTGTAATTATTTTCAAGAATGAAAGTTAAAACGATGATTGCCATGACAATTCTCAGAATTCATAATCAACACTAAACCAGTGGCCAAAGAGCTTCAATTTAATTAATGTATTCTATTCCTACTGCATGTGGCTCCATTCAATAAGATGCAACTCCTACACCTGTTGATACAGAATAAATAAGTTTGTGATGGTGTACAATCATTACTGGTAGAATATATCAGACCTCATACTTGTCAACATAAAAAAAGCCCTCTAACTCACCAAAGCAGAAGGACAGATCCAGTTCTCATCTCCAGGTACTCCCTCACAACTGCTTCATATATGCCAGGTGTTCATTTAGATTCAGTTCTGGAAACCCTCCTGGACATGATTTAAAAAAAAACAAAACATGAAGGACTCCTGATCCTTTGATCAACTTAGTCTTACCCTTCTGTGTTAAAAGCCAATCACAGCTTTGGTATATCAGAGAGGGGGTTGAGTGACAGTAAGCCACAGTGTGGTGTGGCTATCTCGGCACATTGAGATCGATAATAAATAAAACATGAGACAGACAGGTGGCTTTTTCCCCATTTTTCATCTCAGTGATGCAGTTCTAGCTTAAAAAAATTTCTTCAAGTCATGCATTTTGATGTCTTTTTTTTTTGAAACAGATTAAATAAAAATGTCCACTTATTTTCCAAGTTACACCCTTCATATATATCTTTATTACTGCTGTGCTCTCACACGAGTCATCTCATCTTCAGTGCTGCTTTCAATAAGGCACAAGTGGATTATTCTCCAAGATGAGAAGCTGAATGTCCGTCACAATGAAAAAACAAATGTCAACATTCAACTCTTTAGTGATGGCAAACTGACCGGTGAATGCAAGGCATATAAATTCATAGTGTAAGACATGTGAGCCAACAGGAAAAAAACCTCAACATTCCTCTGCGTTAGCACAAGAATGCTGTTTTCACCATGATGCTTCAGTTTTTGTTTTGTTTTGCAGAGAGGATCCTCTGTATCTGATGCAGATTTCAGAGCCTCTGGAAATTTGGAAGATGAGCAAAGATGCATGTATTGCTTCCGAAGTTGAATTAATTTATTAGTCTGTGTGATTGCAAAAGGGAAAGAGAACAGGATGTGCAGTGTGTTGCTACTTCAGTCCTGGTCTTCATTTCTTTCCTGCTCATGAGGGATTTTTTTTTTTCCTTTTCTGAGCTCAGGCCTCTGATACAATCATTTGTTCCGGTTGGGAGCAAGCTTTAGATTTGGCTCAATCACTAGCACAGTGGTCGATCACATTGGCAGGAGCATAATGAAAGTCTGTCTCCTTTCCTACAGTGAATGGAACCTGTGAATTCATGTGTAACTGTTAAACACACATGGAGGTACGAACCTTATTGACTGATCTGTGCTTAAGCAATAGGCTGATTAGAACAGAGCTGGAACGCAATTGTTTAATAAATATATTAATATTTCATCTGTGATGCTCGGGCAGTGAGCACAAAAGAATGATGTTTCTCAAATCTTTGCCCACCACTCTTCCTTGAGTCTTATTTTAATGCTGCACCTCATTTGAGATTTTCGATGATAGCAATCTCCCTCCGGTCAGCGATGTCTGGGCTGAGACCGTTAAGATAGAGGCTTCCATTGCGAGCCAGAGCCCCGGGGACAGGACTGAGGGAGAGATTCATGTTGGGATAAGCTTCTCTGTCCTCCCCCAGGTTGGCTGACAGTGTCCTCTTGCCAGGAGTCATTTCTTGGTTCATGGCTGCATTGATACCCAGCTCAGACGACAGCTTCCTCTTGATGGATGCAGCACGCTGGAACCTGTCATAGATGTCCACGCTGAGTCGCCTCCGGGTTTCCTTGAACTCTGCAGACACGTTCGCTGTCCACTCGGCTGCATGCGCCCGAAACTCTCCAACCTACAGAAAGAGAACGGAGGTTGGTGTTAACAGGTGATCGAACAGTTTTTCCTCTACCAGCTGTTAGGAAAGTCTGATTCTTGTAAGTGTATTTGTTTGTGTTTGGTGGTTTCGGGTGATTTAGACCTAGGGCTAAATAAGAAAAGAGAGAGACAAAAATGGCAGGTTCCTGAACAGCCACTTGAGGCTGGCGCCAAAATCAAGTCAGCTCAGACTGACTCCCAAGACAAAATACCCAAGTTGGGAGAACAAAATAATGGAATAACATAAAAAATATCTTTTATATCTTTAAACCAAATTTTACTTGAGACTTGTGTGTTTAACTTACCCATTTTAACTACATTATGGCATATGATGTTATAGGTAAAATTTTATACACCTGGCTTTTATTGACACCATATGGTCACTAGTGTGGGAGTCAGGCTGAGCACTACCCTGTGTTTGAACCTCAAAAACACTGGTGCCACTTTTTTTTTACTTTTAGCTCCGATACAAAGCTGGTCTGGGCTTTTTTTTTTTTTTAAATTTTGTATACTTTAGTAATCCCAGAGAGAAATTCAGGACATCCATGTGGATGAATGAGGTAGCCTCAGTGCGGCGCCAATCCTTCACCATTCACACACACATTCCCACCTAGGGCCACTTTAGAGTCTCCAATTAACCTAACTTGCATGTTTTTGTTTATGGCACCAGTGATGTCACAAACCAGGAGCCAGGACACCCTTTTTCCCTCCCCAAAGCACACCCATGTCTGTAAAAGTGATACTATCATGTTCTTATCACCTTGGCTCCACTGGTGGAAAAGCTAACAGACATCTTCAAGAGCCGAGCTGAGCCCAGCTCTGACACTCTAGTAATATCAGTGGAAAAGAGGTATAAGTGAACTGTGGCTCCATTATTTCTGAGAACTCCATGTGTGCATGGTTCTTAGAAACAAAACTCTGACCTACAGTCTTTCTTAGAAATAAATGAAGTGAATAGGGCTGCAAATTACAATTCCCAACTGTGCAATAATATACCTGAAAGCAACAATATGTAAGCGTTTCACCTTAAAATAATGTTTCCAAAATTATTTAGTACATCAACCTTTGACCAGGTGAATGTCAGTTCTCCCATAGCCTGAATGGCTATTGGGAAATGTGCAGCGGTGCAGTGGGAGATTGTTGCTTTGATGGATGCTTTGGGAATACATGCCAACTCTACTGACCAACTTTTTTTAGCCTTTATTTATTCCAGGTCCAAAGAGAGGCTACCTCTCTTTTTCAAGGACACCCTGTCCACATTCACACCTGGAAGCTGCGCAGTACAACCACAGTACAACCACAGTACAACAACAGACTGACCAGGAGTTACTATATTCCCCAATAATCACACTCGGATGTTTCACCAAATCTTTAAAGCGTCTGTGACACGATGTAGGAACTATGGATCAATATTCAGTATGAATTTATCTTCATTCGTCCATATAGTTGGTTCTTTTGACTTAGAACGCTAAATAAGTGGAAAATTATTTCCAAGTGAATTCAAAGTTAGCGCCGTGTTGCACTAACGCGATCTCCTGACACTTGCCTCGTTTCCAGATATGACATCATGAGGTGAAGTTCATCTCGGCTGATCTGTGTGCTGTCAACGTAAACAAGCTGTTTAGCTTCTACATCAGTGAAGAAATGCCGAAACGTTGCGTGGCAGCTGGGTGTTCTAATTGCTCCAGTGAACGTACAAGCCTGTTCTCATTCTCAAAAGATCCAGATCTTCTTAAAAACTGGGAAAGCAAGTACAGAGAACACGGGACAAATGGCAACCATCACCATCTTCTGCACGCTGTAGCGATCATTTCACTGCAGACAGTTTTGAGGAGGCGCCTGCTATAACAGGAAAAAAGTTTGAAAAAGAGGGTATCGTGATTTTATTATATTTTTTTTCTGCCAAAAGTAAAATCCTTCCCTTTGAATTTTGAAGCTGAGTGTTGACTTTACTCCAGATGGAATGACTTTGTGTTAAAAAACGTCATATTACTTTTTTCAGTTTTCATTTTTATAAATTTCATTGCCTACTGAAACTGAATATCTGAGCATTTTTTTTTTAATTTCCCCGACCACCCCATTGGGGAAATAAAAAAAAATTGAAGCCAAAATTTCTGTAAACTAACTAACTAACTAACTAACTAACTAACCTGCACTTATATAGCGCTTTTCTAGTCACAAAGACCACTCAAAGCGCTTTCATTAATACTAACCCTCTATTCTAAGGGCCTATAGGAAACAGATATCTAGGGACAATTTAGAACAGCCAATTAACCTAACATGCATGTTTTTGGCATGTGGGAGGAAACTGGAGAAATCCCGGAGTAAACCCACGCAACACGGGGAGAACATGCAAACTCCACACAGATCACTGTTGGTCGGGGGCTGGGATCGAACCCACGATCCCACGATCCCCACAATCCCCCGGCCAAGGGTAAACTGTGCTGCCGCAGTGCTAACCACTGCGCCACCGTGCAGCCCAACCAAACGATTAAATAACAATCGTCTTATGTGGAAAAAAATCAATTACACAAACTCTTTTCCGGGCGAGTTTTGACACTGTTGCTTCTCTGCACTGTTTTGATATGTTGATATCGTCTTGAGCTGTGGGTTTTCGTTTAAAAACCATAAGTACGGCAGTCGGTTTTCAAACCCGTTTGTAACAAACTTTCAAGCCTAAACATTCCTGTATAGCAGGCGCCTTCTCAAAACTGTCTGCAGTGAAATGATCGCTACAGAGTACAAAAGATGGTGTTGGTTGCCATTTGTCCCTTGTTCTCTGCACTTGCTTCGCCCATTTTTTAAGAAGATCTGGATCTTTTGGGAATGAGAACAGGCTTATACGTTCACTGGAGCAATTAGAACACCCAGCCACGCAACGTTTCGGCATTTCTTCGCTGATGTAGAAGCTAAACAGCTTGTTTACATTGACAGCACACGGATCAGCCGAGATGAACTTCACCTCATGATGTCATACCCGGAAACACGGCGAGTCTCAGGAGATCGTGTTAGTGCAACACGGCGCTAAATTTGAATTCACTTGGAAATATTTTTCCACTTATTTAGCGTTGTAAGTCAAAAGAACCAACTATATGGACGACTGAAGATAAATTCATACTGAATATTGATCCCTAGTTCCTAAACTGTGTCACAGACACTTTAAAGTAATTAAAGTTAATATCAGTTGCTTCTTACATGTGAGAAATGTTATATTGTGTTTGATACTTAAACAATATTATATGAGAGTGAGTACGGTATCATGAATATAGTAACTCCAGGGTGTGATGTGGCTTGTGCCCACCCGGAGTTAGTATATTCATGATACTGTAATGAGCTTGAGTGTAGTATTGCTTTTATACAACAGTTCTGCAAGCACAAATGATTAAATGACAGCAATATTGGACAAAATATTATGATTTGTTTGTTTAACCAGTCATTTTGCGCAGCTGAGAAAAAAATAGTCCTGTCTAAATGTAGCCAGTAACTGCTGCTAAACATCTCAATCAGCATGAAGATGTTTATTGTCATTTCACACACATGTAAACAAATTAAATATTGTCAAGTGCAAAATTAATGTGTTTATAAAACATACACCTGTTGAGTCGGTACTGCAAAAGATCCCACATCAAAATGTATCCAGTGCTGGTCACCAGAACACTGGTAGTTAGCCGGTAGCTAGTAGTTAGCATGCTAGCAATTTAGTACACTTTACTCGCTTTTCTTCGCATTTTCAGATGAAACAAAGAGTCCATTACCACAAAGGTATTGTGGTTTGTTAATTGAGACAATAAATCAAACTCTAGCACTGTCTATTTTTTTTAAATGGATGTGAAATCACTTAATGAGCTTAATGACGGAAGGGAACTGTTTTATAAAAGCAATATTAAACTCGAGCTCATTGCGGTATGATGAATATTTTAACTAGTGGTGATCCGCAGTATGATGAATCACCACCAGTTAAAATATTCATTGATACCACACTCGCTCTCATGTAATATTGCTTAATTACAAGCTCACAAGACAATATTGAAATTTCATACAAAGATCAAACTTATTAAATATTTATGAACACGACATTTACAAGACTAGACACCGTTAAAATGGATTTTCCCTATGACTGCCTCAGGGAGATTCTTCCAGGTCTTGACAGCAAAATGAATAAAACTTCTGTCTAGGGTGCTTGTTCTTGCAGTTGGCATCGTCAGGGCATGACTGGGTACAGACATGCTGGTGTGAGTAGACCTTTGGATTATATAGGGATTCGGCAGTAACGGCTTAAGATCCCAAGGACAGTGGTTAGTGTGCATTTTGTACAGAGCTGTGGATGCAGCTACAGCTCTTCTGTGCTGGAGAGGAGTCAAAGCCAGCATTCTTGTGGCGGAATCTTGGTCTGCTCTGATTACCTTGAGGGCCTTCTGTTGAATGGTGTCGAGCTGTTTGAGGGCTGATGGAGAGGCACTTATCCTAGCTAGACAGGCAGGCATATTCCATGATACTACTGGATCTGAGTTTTGTAGACAGTCGATTTTTCCACCAATGACAGGTTTATTTGCTTGAATTTTGTCATCAAGTTCCATGATCCACTCCAAAATCTAATGGATTCTTCTGTGGCCCAAACTTCCACCCTTCCACCAAATTTTACTAAAATTACACTGGTAGTTTTTACATATTAATCCTAAAGAAGGACAGACCTTTATGACTGCAGTAACAAACTAGAAAAACACTCAGAGAGCACATACCTCCACCAAGGCTCCTTCAGTCTGTCATGGAGCACCTCCAAAATGTAATGGGTTTGTGTGTAGGCCTAGAGCCACTTGTGTTGAAAATTGCATCAATGTCTGTCCATCAGTTTTGGAGTGTTGTGGCTGACACACTGTGAGAAGAGCCTTGGCTGAGGTATGCATTCTCAGATCATCACCAAAATGTAATGGGTTCCTCTCTAGGCCAAGAAGCACCTCTGGTGAAAAGTTCATCCAAATCCATCCAGTAGTTTTTGTGTAACCCTGCTGCACAAATAAAAACAAAGCCCTTGGTGGAGGTATGCACTCTCAGATCATCACCAAAATGTAATCATTTCTTCCTTGTCCCATTTTGGACTTGTCCTGAAAATTTCGTCCAAATCTGTTCATAACTTTTTGAGTTATGTTGGTAACAGACAGACAGACAGACAGACAAACATAACCTCCTTGGTGGAGGTAATAATATGGACTGATGTGTAGTTATATTGTTGACATCCAATACAGTTTTGATACATGACATTATTTTATTTGTATGATTGATTTTGATGCATACATGTTATTTCACCTCTGGATACGCTCTGCTAACTAGTTTGCAGTTCATTCCTCACCCTTTAGATGAAACCTCCAAATATGAGCTGAAAAACCAGCCGTTGTTGTCGTGGCAGAGATGCTAACCCTTAATATACAGTCAGTGAATTGTTGATTATAACTGCTCTTACCAGAGAGGCACATATTGAAACCTTTTCCAGCTTTTAATCTTTGTGTTACTAGGATTAGGGGTGACTGGACTAGCCCTGCAAATGTTAGAAAACAAAAGACAAGTGAATCAGAGGAATGCACAAAAGTGATGTCTTTAATTTTAATGTGCTAAATATTAGATGGAGCAGTTTTATAGAACTGGCCTTTTGAGTATGAAAAGCTTACAGCTTAGAAATGAATAGACTCGGCTCTTATGATTGTAAATGTCATGCTCATTAATCTGTTCAAACCAGCATTTACAGCTCAACCCTTAAGATTTCTCTTTTGCTGAAAATGTTTATTCACCATAAAGACAATAGCACATGTGGAGGTGTGTGTGTGTGTGTGTGTGTGTGTGTGTGTGTGATAAAATTAATTTCACAGGAGGTGGAGATTATCAGCCATTAGACATCTGACTAAAACAGCTCTTTAAAGCAATAATATATTTAGGATAATACTAGCCTATCTTTATTTATCGCATGAGCGTGTGCAATAGAATTAAGGGGAGCTGGCTTTGTTTGATTTCCACACTAAACTTGTTTGTGTGGAAGCCTCAAGCAATGACAAGAAAATTGTATTTTTATGCTTGAGATGAGGCTTTTTTAAGACTGTACGCTCTCTCCTCATAACCATGCTGTGCCTATGTATGGTTATCGGTGGGAGACTGGAACGGGTCGGTGGGCTGGTGAACACATCATCGATCCCCTCCCTCTTAATGAATCCGGCCTTTCTCTCCAGGCTGTTTATTTATTTGGCTTTGAGGTGCCCTCGTTTAGAGCGCTTGGACTGAAAATGGGGATGCATGACTACTGTACGTGTCTGCATATTAGAGGAGCCCACCCTCATCCCCTTCCTCCACCCTCCCTCAGTAATGTAATTCTCTGCACAGCATACACGGCTGTACACCCAATTAAGCCTGTGCAAGGATTCCCACAGGCAACTGCCACATACTTCCTTTATTAAAATGCTAAACAGAATAAAGGGATAAGATGAGCATATGGACTGTGTATGTAGGAAAGTGTGCACGACTCTCTTAGTCCCGTTTACCTATAAATAACGAACCTGCGGGAGGAGCAAGATATCACATTTATCAGCAGCAGCCACTGCAGGCACACCATATATTTAACTCAGCTCTAGTTTGCGATGGTATTTACTTCATGGGGTGAGGCCAACAATGGAGATTCATCATTCCAGATTTATGTGTTGAAGCATTAATAGCAAAACACTGTGGATATACTCCATCTACACAAGAGAAGATGAACTGAAGTTGCAGCAAATGCTCCGACACCAACAGTTTCTCATTTGTGTCCATTAATCTTGTGAAAAGGTGTGCGTGAAGTTAAAAATGAAAATGGCAAATACAGCATCAATATGAAGTGTCCCAAAGCATGAAAAGTTGTATCATCGGTGATGTATTGTATTACATTAAAGAAAAAAAAAACATTTGGTGTGTTTTATAATGACATGTGGACTTCTAAAAGCACATTTGTGTCTTGATTTCATTTCCTGCAATTATGCAAACATGACACAGGATTTAAGTCACTCAGATGAATTTTAGGGCAAGCTTATTTATCAACTCAAGACCTAAAGAAAGTGAAAAGACAATTCTCTCAGGCTAGAAGCTCATGGTAATGTCATGGATTGGCAAGGCAGGCAGGAAAAGGAGAACCCAAATGCAGGCAGGAATCAGGAAAAAGCAAAGATTTAAGTTGGGTTCACACTACAGCCTTTAGACCAATTTTTACAAACATTTTGAAAAATCAGAGAAATTAGTCCAAACATCGGTGAAATTATGTTCGTGAGCAGTTTTTATTTATTTATTTATTTTTATCCAGCGCACACCAGCTTTTACGAACTTTAAAGGAGCTTTTAACTCCACAGCCTTGCTTGGCCATGGATGAGAGCTGTCCGTTACAATTCAGAGATGATGCCAGTCTCTCTGTTTGTCTATAAGTTTGAGAGTTGTAAAATTTCCTTCAGCTGTATTATCATTCATCCAAGCTTCTCTTTTAAACCAAGAAAGAGCAACCCTGTCATCTCGGCCTGAGTTCTATTAATCTGCTTTGGTGAATGCAAAATTGTAGATTTAATTCAAAACAACTGTCGGGACATTTTCATTTTGAAACATTCTTTTAAAAGAATGAGGTTAACAATGGAAGCCGAGCCAATTAATCCTGGAGAATGATTACACATGGAGCAGAAAATTAAGAACAGTAAATTTCGCAATGATTTTTTTTTTTTTGGGGGGGGATTATATATATATATATATATATTTTTTTTTTTTAATCCCTCCTTCTCTTGCTTTTGGCATTCCAGCACCATGGACAGTGACGCTTCTTCGGCATTTCTCTTGTGTCCGTGCATGTTTGAAGTGAGTTTTCATCTAAAAATATCTGCTTCAACGTTTGCCGAGGCAGCTTAACTTAGGCTGACTTAGACTAGCTCTGCACAACATAGCCCAGCACTCAAGAACTTTTACAAGCTCAGCACAACTTTCACCAACGTTTATTTCCAAATGTCAGTAAATTTTTAGCATGCTGAAAATTTTCAAAGAACACGATTTTCGCCAGCGTTTGCCATCAAACACCAACCATCATTAACTTTTACCAACTTTTTCCAGCAGAGCCAGACAGACAGAGTCAAAATGTCAGTAAATGTCTGTCAGGAGCCGAGTGGGCTTGGTCTCCCCGACTCGGTTCTGATCTTCCTGTGGGTTTAGGTGCTGTTGTGTATGTGTATATTATGTATTTCTGTGCTGCTTCCCTACCCATAGCCACTGCTCTCTGGCCAGCAGCTGTGAGGCAGCCCTCTTTGGCTTACTCTTGGCGCTGGCTGACAGCCTGCCGGTCCGACCGTGCCTCCTCTCTCATTACCGCCAGCTGTTCCCATTCCCGTTTGCCATCTCCCCGCTCCTCGTTCAGGTGCTCCCAATCTCACCATTACAAGCAATACGTGTACTTAAGCAGCCTTTTGCCAGTCACGCATTGCTGGGCCATTGTATTGTCAGTGAGGAGTTTGTTGTCAGCACGATTTTCGACGTGTTAGCCACTCTGCGTTTGTCGTGGTTCTCTTGCATCTGCACGGCGATATCGGCTGTGGGATGCCAGCGTGGCTACACGTCTCTCCTCCTGCGTTTGTGGGGTGATGCCAGCCCCCGAATGCCAACCGTAAGTGTATCTTTGTATTTTTGTTTGTCTTCAACTTTTAGGGAACTGTGTGTCATTCCTTTAATAAATGTGCTGTGGTGTAACCTGCACGTAAATCCGTTATTTCATTCTCCCTGTCATTCTGTCATGACAGAATGACCCAGCTGAAAAAAGGGATTTAGTGGGTTACACCAGCACATCACTTTTTCTTTTTTGAACTGTGGTTTTTTCACCCACCTGGGTTGGAGTTGACAATGGATTTGGCGGGCCGGAGTTATCCTTTGAGCCTGGGATGGGAATGCTGTTGAGCGTTAATGGATATCGATGGGCTAATCGCATCGGCAAGCGACTATTCCACCCCGGAGGATATACTCTGGTACACGGGTCTGGCGGAGGCAGAGGTCCGGCGTTGCCCTCAGCTCGCTCAGCATGCAGAGGGAATGGAGAGGATCACCCGGTTGGCAGTGCTGCGGTGTGGGTGTGGCGAAGGGGTCAGGAAATCCCCTAAGAAGACCGGGCTCGCGCCGAAGGGGGAGCGCTCCCAGGGCTTCGTTTTTCCTGCTTCCCGCCAGAGTGTGACGCCTGCTCCGGCTCATCCAGCTCCAGCATCCAGCAATCGACATCATCCTGCGGGAAAACGCCAGGAGAAGCCTTCTCCTCCTTCAGCTGCTGCCGTCCCTCCAGCTGCTGCGAGGTCTGACAGGGCCGCCCTGGGAACGTCCACCTCCGTCACCAGGGAGACGGCTCTTCCCCCTTCGACAGAGAGGGACAGCAATCAGCCTGCTGCAGCCATGAGCAATGAACTCCAGGAGGACAGACAAGTGTTTTTTCGTTCTATTCAATTAAATCATGAAAGACCTTGTCTGTCTCCCGAGGGAGAGGCCCAGCCTCAACGGTCCGCTGGGTTCTCTCCTCTGGCAGCAGTTGTTAGCTCACCTTCTATTTCTTCTGTGTCTCTTCCCTTTATTCCTGAGTGCCCGTCGGTTCCGGAACCGGGCCGTCAGACTTTGGAGGAGTTTGGGGCCCTGGATGATCCTGCCCATGGGCCCACACAGAGGTGTTTCCCTGCAGCCACGCCGGTGGAGTTTCCGGTGTTTGAACCACTGCAGGGTATGAAAGGACTGCAATGACCATCTCGCCTGCTGTGGAGGCTTCTTCAGTGGAGTGGGAGCCAGAGATGGACCTCCTTGAGGCCGGACCTGGAATGTCATCGTCAAGTTCGACGGAGTCCTGGACGGTGGTGGAGTTCCAGCTCAGGCAAGCGCTCTCCCTTGTATTTCTTATGTCTGTACTTGAGAGATCTTGCCTGGCTCTTGGGGAGGAGAGTCAGATGCAGCCCTCAGCTGCATCTGAACTCGCCTTGCCGGGCTCCGCCGCTGCCAGCAACCCTAACCACCTTTCTTCTCCTGCTGTCTCTTAACCTTCGTCTAGGGTCGCCGGTGAGGGTGCACTGTCGCCAGAGGTTGTTGTGGGTCCAGTCCGACCAGCGGAGGACACTGCTGCTCCAGTTCCTCCTGCCAGGGTCATCAGGGCTCCCCTCATTGACCACCTCTTCAGTCTGGTACTCCTAGGGGTTGGCCCACTCACCGTGGGTGCAGCATTGGCCCGGTCGGAGTCCACCAAGGGTGCTATAGAGCTCCAGTCAGGAGCCACCGTGGGTGTTGCAGAGCTCCAGCCTGGAGCCACCATGGGTGCAGTATTGGCCCGGTTGGGGTCCACCGAGGATGCAGCGTTGGCATGGTCGGGGTCCACCGCGGGTGCAGCGTTGGCCCAGTCGAGGTCCACCGCGGGTGCAGCTGTGTCTCAAGCCGGGACCACCGAGGGTGCTGCGGGTCAGCCTGAGGACGCTGTGGCCTCCTTTGCCTTCCTGTCCGACGCCGTGGGGGTCCCCTTCCTATGGTCCGGTCACCCACCAGTGAGCCTCCCGGTGGGCAGGCAACCTCCTGTTTCACCCTGCCGGCCCTGGTGGCTTAACAGTGCTGGACGACCGCTGGAGGGACTGAGTCTCTGGGCCAGATGGCCCGTGTTTTCCGGCAGGCCACCGGACTCTGTTCGCTGGAATGCCTGCTGGGCCTGGGACTCTGGGCAGCCTCCATGCCTTTGGACTTGGGGGGTTAATTGTGGGCCATGGGCGGGGTATTGTGATCCCTCCTTTCCTGTTCCCCCTACCTCCCACCCAGGTTTGTGTTGTTGTTTCTGCTGGGGGGGGGGGGGGGGGGTCCTGGGGATGTTACCTTGGGTGTCTGGGAATCCACCACTTGAGGCGGTGGCTATGTCAGGAGCAGAGTTGGCTTGGTCTCCCCGACTCGGTCCTGACCTTCCTGTGGGTTTAGGTGCTGCTGTGTATGTGTATATTATGTATTTCTGTGCTGCTTCCTTACCCATAGCCACTGCTTTCTGGCCGGCAGCTGTGAGGCAGCCCTCTTTGGCTTACTCTTGGGTGAGCACTGGCTGACAGCCTGCCGGTCCGACCACGCCTCCTCTCTCATTACCACCAGCTGTTCCCATTCCCGTTTGCCATTTCCCCGCTCCCCGTTCAGGTGCTCCCAATATCGCCATTACCAGCAATGCGTGTACTTAAGCAGCCTTTTGCCAGTCACGCATTGCTGGGTCATTGTCAGTGAGGAGTTTGTTGTCAGCACTATTTTTGACGTGTTAGCCACTCTGCATTTGTCGTGGTTCTTTCGCGTCCACATGGCGATACCGGCTGTGGGACGCCAGCGTGGCTACACGTCTCTCCTCCTGTGTTCGCGGGGCAATGCCAGCCCCCAAATACCAACTGTAAGTGTATCTTTGTATTTTTGTTCGTCTTCACCTTTTTGGGAACTGTGTGTCATTCCTTTAATAAATGTGTTGTGGTGTAACCTGCACCCAAATCCATTTTTTCATTCTCCCTCTCCGTGCGGTGCGTAAAGGCGCACGGGGAGTCATGACAATGTCGGTCCAAACATTGTAGTGTGAATCCATTCTAAACAACTAAGACAACAAAAATAGCAAACTGATAGCTAAGAATAACAAACCAGAGGAGAGCTGGGGAACACAGGGAAACATGCAAGGATCATCGTAGGAACACAGCACAACATGCAGTGACACCGTGAGGAAGGGAGCAACAAGACAGGTGAACGGAGTCATGCTAACGAGGGGGACAGAGGCACGCATTCAGAACAATCAAGGAGGAAATACAACGGAGAATACACAAAAACCACAGGAACTACAGAAAAACACATGAAATGAATGAATAAATAACGCTCATACTCTAGAGCCTCGAATTCACACCCTCACCTCACCATTTTGTTATTGCGGTCTGTGTTTACCTTTGCTTCCTTATTCACAACACATTTCCAGTTTTGTGATTCACTTCTTTTAGGGAACAAATACACATATTTGCATAAAGCAACAGTGTGTAAGATTTTCAGTATAAAAATAATGCTCCTAAAATCATTGTGATCACTTCCGCCATAGCCCATTCGAAATGAATTGTCTGCAATAAAGCTATGTAACATTACTGTTTAGGAAGGAACACTGAGAAGACCACAACTGGCCTGCGTCCCCCTAGCAAATCATAGGATGTGTTGTTAGTGGACCACTTACTGTAAGATGAAACTAATTCAATTCACTTCAATTCAACTTTATTTATATAGTGCCATTTCACAACAACAGTCATCTCATAGCACTTTCAGTTCAAGAAAAACCCTAGCAATCAGGCGATCCCCTGTGAGCAAGCGCTTGGCGACGGTGGAGAGGAAAAACTCCCTTTTAACAGGAAGAAACCTCCAGCAGAACCAGGCTCAGGGAGGGGTAGTCATCTGCTGCGACTGGCTGGGGGGTGAGGGGATAGAGAAGATGAAAAGAACAGACATGTAGAGAGCAAGCAGCACGATGGGGACTCTATCTATGGGAGAGAACAAACAGATGTTAATGACCAGCAAAAAAAAAATATTTCATTGCGAGTGAAGAAAGGAGTGAAGCTCAGTGCAATTATTGGAGGTCCCCCGGCTGTCTAAACCTATTAGCAGCATAACTAAGGGAGGGTTCAGAGACACATGATCCCTCCCTAATTGTAGGCTATATCAAAAAGGAAGGTTTTAACCCTATTCTTAAAAACAGAGATCGAGTCTGACTCCCAAATCCAGATTGGCAGCTGATTCCACAGGAGAGGAGCTTGATAACTGAAGGCTCTGCCTCCCATTGTACTTTTGGAGATTCTAGGTATTACAAGTAATCCTGCATTTTGGGAGCGTAGTGTTCTGTTAGGATAATACGGTAGTATCAGATCTTTTAAATAAAAAGGGGCCTGATTGTTTAGAGCTTTGTAAGTAAGAAGGATTTTAAACTTAATTCTAAACTCTATGGGAAGCCAATGAAGGGAGGCCAGAACCGGAGAGATATGCTCTCTCTTTCTAGTACCTGTTAAAACTCTTGCTGCAGCATTTTGGATCAACTGAAGAATTTTTAAAGATGTTTTAGGACAACCTGATAATAAAGAGTTACAATAATCTAATCTAGAGCTAACAAAAGCGTGGGTCAGTTTCTTAGCATCACTCAGAGACAAGATGCTCCTAATCTTGACAATATTACGCAAATGATAGAAGGCAGTCTTAGAAACGAATTTAATATGTGGAATTGAAAGACAGATCTTGATCAAAAATAATTCCAAGGTTCCTCACAGAGCTATTAAGAGAAAGAGTAACCGCATCCAAACTAAAAGTTTGATTTGGAAAGATATTTCTAAGGTTTTTTGGACCAACAAGAATGACTTCAGTCTTATCTGAATTTAATAGCAGGAAATTGCAAGTCATCCAAGATTCGATTTCCTTAAGACAGGCTTCTAACTTGGCTAATTGATTACTATCATCTGGCTTCATTGACAGGTATAATTGTGTGTCATCTGCATAACACAATTCCTCTCCACCGTCGCCAAGTGCTTGCTCACAGGGGATCGCCTGATTGCTGGGGTCTTTCTGCAACTATGGGGGTTCCCCCCTACAGTTGATAGTGCTATGAGATGACTGTTGTTGTGAAATGGCGCTATATAAATAAAGTTGAATTGAATTGAATAACAATGAAAATGTATACAGTGCTTTCTAATAATGTTGCCTAATGGAAGCATATATAAACTAAAAAGAGTATAGGGCCTAGCACAGATCCCTGTGGAACTCCATGACTGAGCTTTGAGTTGGAAGAAAACTCATTATTGACACGAACAAACTGGAACCTATAAGATAAATAAGATCTAAACCACTGCAATGAAGTTCCATTAAGTCCAACATAGTGTTCTAATCTATCAGGTAGAATATTATGATCGATAGTATCAAAAGCTGCACTAAGGTCTAAAAGGACAAGTACAGAAACAAGTCCATTATCAGTGTCATGGGTGACCCTCGCGGGACACCAATAAGACGCTATAGGCCAACCAGTGAGTTTGCATGCTTTATAAACACAAGATAAAATGACAAAATAAACAGCCACATGGGGCAAGAACACAAATAACACTTAGACACTGGAAAACGGACACTGAGGAAATACACTTACTGAGAAACACTATGAATCAAAGGATGACTGGAGCAGGGGTTAGGGACTCCAGCCTAACATTGCGTGGATCAACATTTGACGAGGTCGCAGCGAGGAGGAAGCCTCAGCTGCTCCCTTAAATGAAAACTAAAGACCAATCAAAGAAGGGGAATGTAATTAACTGAAATGACGAGCACCTCTCACAACGAGACTCGGCTTTGACAGCCGGAAGCCCCGTAGTGATGCTGTCAAAATAAAAGCCCTGAACGGCCATATGAAAAACCCAGAGATAAGAACAGAGAAAATACCGGACAACCCGAGCACGGACAGAATCAGCACCCAGGCCATCACAGTACGGTGCAACGTAACATCCCAGCACCCCCCCCCCTTTCCCCACAACTAGAAGGGTACCAGGGCCAGCCTGACATAACGCACGGCTCAGGAGACGCACACACACAGGCTCAGAGTAGTTCAAATAGTTTATTAACGACAGGCGTGAATGAGTGAGTGTCTGCGGGATGTAAATGTGTTGGTGGTGGCGTCTGCTTCGGGCACAGAGGCAGATGACCGTACAGCCGGGCAACCCTATGGAGAAAGCACAGGGAGAGGGTGACGGGCATACACCAACACAGGGAGGATTATGGCAAGAGAAGGACTTACTTGGAAGACAGGATAGCTGGCACAGCAAGGGGGCGAAACCCGGGAGACAGCCACCTGGAGAGCTCCGTGCAGCAGCGAGGAATGGGCGTTGGAATGGAGACATCCGCCGCCGGGAAATCCACCTGTGCACAGGGGAGCAGACTGGAGAAAGAAGGTAAGGCCTCTTACCCAAATAATAATGCTGAAGATAGTTGATGACTCACTACGGTGAGGAACGAAGTCTGACGGCTTCAGGCCGAAGCTCCGGGCGAGGCGGCCTTTATCCCTCGCCGCTGATGATGATCAGGTGCGTGAGCAGGTGGCGCCGCTGATGAGTGGCGCGGCGTGACAGTACTCCCCCCTCTAGCAGCGCCTCCTGGCGATGGCTTGTCCGGGTGCGCTCGGTGGAAGTCCGCGATGAGCGATGGGTCCAACACAAACGACGGGGGCACCCACTGCCGATGCTCGGGCCCATAGCCCTCCCAGTCCACCAAGTATTGCAACCCACGACCCCGGCGCCGGGAGTCCAGGATGGAGGAGACGGACCAGGCCGGATGGCCACCAATCATCCGGGGCGCGGGTTGCGCTGCAGGAGGAGGGCAAAGGGGGTCAGTGACTGCCAGCTTCACCTTTGACACGTGGAAGGTGGGATGGATGCGGAGGGAGGGGGGAATAGCCACGCGCACAGCCACCGGGTTGATGATCCGGGTGATGGGATAGGGACCCATGAATCGCTGTGCCAGCTTCCTCCTCTCGCCCTTTAATGTAACGTCCTGGGTAGACACATACACTTGTTGCCCAACTCTGTACGCCGGGGCAGGTCGTCTGTGCCGGTCCGCCACGGTCCTGTTGCGCTCCGCTATGCGTAAAAGCGCATGACGCGCGGCAGCCCAGGTGGAGCGGAACTGCCTAAGGTGCGCCCTAACAGAGGGGACGGTTACCTCGCTCTCCTGCGCTGGAAGCAGCGGGGGGTCGTAACCCAGGGACGCCTTGAAGGGGGACATCCCCGTTGCAGAAGAGCGGGCGGTGTTGTGGGCGTACTCCACCCAGGCGAGATGATTGCTCCAGGACGTCGGCTTGGATCTGGTCACACAGCGGAGCGCAGCCTCCAGCTCCTGATTGGTCCGCTCACACTGCCCGTTAGATTGGGGGTGATGGCCGGAGGAGAGGCTCACCTTGGCTCCGATGGCGTTACAGAAAGATCTCCAAACCTCGGATGAAAATTGGGGGCCCCGGTCCGAGACCACGTCCACCAGAATCCCGTGCAGCCTGACCATGTGTTGGACGAGGAGGCCCGCCGTCTCCAGGGCGGTAGGGAGACCTTGCAGGGGGACGAAGTGTGCCGCCTTGGAGAAACGGTCCACGATGGTCAGGATGGTGTCGAAGGAGTTGGAAATGGGGAGTCCGGTGACGAAATCCAACGCGATGTGCGACCAGGGCCTGCCAGGGACGGGCAGGGGCTGGAGCAGACCCGCTGGAGGGGCATTTCCCGACTTGCTGGTGGCACAGATTGGGCAAGCCCGGGCGTAGCGGGCTGCATCCCTCCGCAGGCCTGGCCACCAAAAGGACCGTTGGAGGAGGCCGATCATCCGGGAGGTGCCGGGATGACAGGTGAGCCGGGAGGTGTGGAGCCAGTGGATGACCTCTCCTCGGACCGCAGATGGGACGAACAATCTTCCCTCCGGTCTGCCGCCAGGATCAGGTTCCACCTCCTGCGCCTTCCGGATCTTGGTTTCGATGTCCCAAGAGATGGCTCCCACGACGCACGACCTGGGCAGGATAGTGTGGGGCGTCTCCTCAGCCTCCACGGGGGTAAACTGCCTAGAGAGGGCGTCAGGCAGGCCGTTCTTGGAGCCTGGCCTGAAGGTGATCGAGAAGCGGAACCTGGCAAAGAATAAAGACCAGCGCGCCTGGCGGGCATTCAGGCGCTTGGCAGATTGTAAGTATTCTAGGTTCTTGTGGTCCGTCAGGACCACGAACGGCAGGTCCGCCCCCTCTAGCCAATGGCGCCACTCCTGTAAGGCAAGTTTAATGGCCAGGAGCTCTCTGTCCCCCACATCGTAGTTTCTCTCCGCTGGGGACAGGCGCCGGGAGAAGAAGGCGCACGGTCGTTTGGCGCCATTGTCCGGTGACCGCTGGGATAGTACTGCTCCCACTCCTGTGTCCGAGGCGTCCACCTCCACAATGCACTGCAGTGCGGGGTCGACCTGGCGAAGGACCCGGGAGGAGGAGAACTCCGCCTTTAGCGCCTTAAAGGTAGCAGCGACCTCTTCGGTCCACCGGAACGGGACCTTTGGGGACGTGAGGCGGGTCAGTGGTCCGACGATCGAGCTGAAATTTGGGACAAAGCGGCGGTAAAAATTGGCGAAGCCAACAAACTGTTGCCCCTGCTTCCGGGATGCGGGAGTAGGCCACTCCACCACCGCCTTCACCTTCTCTGGGTCTGGGAGCACCTGGTCTTGAGCGATGATGAATCCCAGGAAGGATGTGGTCCTAGCGTAGAATTCGCATTTTTCAGCCTTCACGTAGAGCCGATTTTCCAGCAGTCTTTGAAGGACCCGCCTCACATGGACCTGGTGCTTGTCCCTGGATCTGGAGAAGATAAGAATATCATCCAGGTAGACGAACACAAAGAGGCCGATGAAATCCCGGAGGACGTCATTGATGAGGCGCTGAAAGACGGCAGGAGCGTTGGTCAACCCGAGCGGCATGACCAGGTATTCAAAGTGGCCGTTCGGGGTACGGAAGGCTGTTTTCCATTCATCTCCCTCCCGGATCCGGACGAGGTGGTAAGCGCTGCGTAGATCCAGCTTGGTAAACCAGGTCACCCCCTGGAAGGAGTGGAAGGCAGTGTCCATGAGGGGCAGGGTGTAACGGTCCCTCTCAGTGATGTCATTGAGCACTCGGTAGTCTATGCAGGGGCGAAGGGACCCGTCCTTCTTTCCAACGAAGAAAAACCCTGCCCCCACGGGTGACGATGATGGGCGAATAATCCCAGCGCTCAGTGATTCCTTCAGGTAAGTATTCATTGTCTCCTTCTCCGGCGCAGACAGGCTGTAGAGCCGACCAGAAGGCAGGGGAGCCCCCTGGCGGAGGTTGATAGCACAGTCATAGGGCCGATGCGGGGGAAGAGACATAGCTTTTGATTTGCTAAATACCATACCCAGGTCGTGAAATTCTGGAGGCACCAGCGTCAGGTCCGGAGGTGCTGTGTCCGTCACAGGAGGAGCAGCGGACGGGGAGCAGGCAGCGGACTGAAGGCAGGTGCCCATGCAAAATGTACTCCATGCCGATACCCCAGCTGATCTCCAGTCCAGGACAGGGTTGTGGAGGCGTAGCCAGGGATACCCCAGGATGACGGGCGACACAGAGTTGGGCAGGACGTAAAAAACCATCTCCTCCCGGTGGTTCCCTGAGATGATGATTGGGACGGGAATGGTCTGATGGGAGACTTTCCCAAGGGAGGCACGAGAGAGATGGACCAGGGAGATGGGGTTTTTTAGTGCCTGACAGCGGATGCCCAATCGGGTTGCCAGGCCTTGTGAAATGAAGCTGCCTTCTGCGCCCGAATCCACCAGTGCGTGGGTGAGATGCCCAGTGGGGTTATGGCAGAAACGGATGGGCAGCTTCAATTGGGTGAGGGGATTTTGCCGATTGACGTCCGCGAGGCCCCCTACAGTGACTCGCGGACCCCGCCGTTTGGCTTCTGTGGGCAAAGCTCTACCGTGTGTTGACTGTCTCCGCAATACATGCAGAGACCCAACTCACGGCGGCGTTGTCTCTCTGCCGGGGAGAGCTTTGCCCAGCCCGTCACCATCGGCTCCGACTCCTCGGGGCGCGATGGTAGCGGCGTCACCAGGGGGCGAGCTTGGGGCAGGCGCAGCGAGGCTCCCCAAGGGCGAGAAGCAGACGGCTTCCGTCCTGAGGAGCGCTCGCGCAGCCTGTTGTCCAAGCTGATGGCCAGTGAAGTTAGCTCCGCTAGCGTTCCAGGGATATCCCGTCCAGCCAGTTCATCCCTCAGATCACTATTGAGGCTGCGGAGGAACAGGCCGCAGAGGGAACGCTCGTCCCAGCCCAATTCCTCCGCCGCTACCCGGTATTCGATAGCGTAGTCTGCGGCCGACCGGCTTCCCTGCTGGAGAGCGAGAAGTCGATCGACCTGGACCGTCTCGGTGTGAGAATGATCGAACACCTCCAGAAAGCGCCTCACGAACTCGGCATAGGTGAGGGTGGCATAACTGGGTCTCACCATTATAGCGTAGGCCCAAGTTAAAGCACGCCCCTCCAGGAGATTCCCTATGTAGCCGATTCGGCTGTGATCTGAGGGGAAGTCTCCGGGCACACGGTCGAACACGGACTCACACTGCATCACAAACCCCCGCGCTCCGCCGAGCTTTCCGTTAAAGCGAGCGGGGGTCGGAATTGGTGTGAGTCGGGCCGGTACCACCGGAGCTGGCTGGACGGCCACAGGAACAGCAGGAGCAGCGCCACCCTGAGGAGCCGGGGGGAACGGCTGCTGGGGGTCCAGGCGGTCCAATCGGTTAGTAATTGTTATCAATTGGTTCAGGATCACCTGTTGTTGATAAGCTATATGATCCACTCGAGCCTCGAGAGTGGTAAGCCGGTGTGCGAGCCCGCCGTCTGCCGAGCCGCTCTGCTGAAGCCGTACTGACATAACGCATGGCTCAGGAGACGCACACACACAGGCTCAGAGTAGTTCAAATAGTTTATTAATGACAGGCGTGAATGAGTGAGTGTCTGCGGGATGTAAATGTGTTGGTGGTGGCGTCTGCTTCAGGCACAGAGGCAGATGACCGTACAGCCGGGCAACCCTATGGAGAAAGCACAGGGAGAGGGTGACGGGCATACACCAACACAGGGAGGATTATGGCAAGAGAAGGACTTACTTGGAAGACAGGATAGCTGGCACAGCAAGGGGGCGAAACCCGGGAGACAGCCACCTGGAGAGCTCCGTGCAGCAGCGAGGAATGGGCGTTGGAATGGAGACGTCCGCCGCCGGGAAATCCACCTGTGCACAGGGGAGCAGACTGGAGAAAGAAGGTAAGGCCTCTTACCCAAATAATAATGCTGAAGATAGCTGATGACTCACTACGGTGAGGAACGAAGTCTGACGGCTTCAGGCCGAAGCTCCGGGCGAGGCGGCCTTTATCCCTCGCCGCTGATGATGATCAGGTGCGTGAGCAGGTGGCGCCGCTGATGAGTGGCGCGGCGTGACACAGCCCAGGGAGGGCGGAGGGGGAAACAGGCTAGGAGGGAGAGAACCGAAAATACTACACCAGGGGAAAAAAAAAAACAAAAAAAAAAAACAAAAAAACACAAGGGACAGGCAACAAGGATAATAAAATAAAATGAGGCTCTAATAAAATGAGGCTCAAACACAGAAAATCAAAGGCAGAACATACAAGAAATCCTAGGGCACAGTAGAATCAAATAACCAAAAATATACATGACATCCTGCCTTGTAAGGGAACAAGAGAAACCAAAATGGGTACATTTCCAAAAATACACAAGAACCATAATCCCACTGAGGGACGAGAAAAAAAATCGCAAGAAAAACCAAAATACAGGTACATTTCCAAAAAAAAATAAAAAAATACACAAGTACCGTAACCACTGAGGGAAGGAAAAAAATCTCACCTGCTACAAAGTAGGTCAGCAAAACTACAGATACAGTCTCATATTAACCACCAGGCAAGACAAAAAAAAAACAACCCTTCAAACTACAGAGAAGAAAAAATCCACACTCACAGGGAGACCGGCAGGTAGAGCACGGAGAGAGAAAAAAAAGGCAGTTCAGGTGGTCTACCCGCATCTAGATTCCAGACGACCAGAAGGGAAAAAAGCCGAGCGGTCTACCCCAGTCCCAGACCCGGAGAAACAGTACCTCTGGCAGCCGGACCAGGTCGCCGAACAAAGAAGGCAGTCCATCGGGTGGCCGACCCAGAACGCCGAATCGGCGAAGCAATTTCCCGGTCGGCCGACCTGCTTCATTAGGCCACCAGGACCGAAGGGGAGAACTCGGGAGGTGGCCTCCCTACCGAGAGGGATAGTGAGGGGAAGCCGAGGCGAATCCGGGGAACCCCAGCGGCACCTGGTGGAGAAGGATAGGGGGAAAGATGAGGGGCCAGTCCGGCGTTGAACAGCGGAGGATCTGCAGTTCCTTCTCTGAACTTCAACTGAACTGGCGCTGCGCTCTTGCCGGACCTCGATCGGGACAGCGCTACATCCATGACGGACCCCAACTGGGCCGGAACAGCGCCCATGACAGACCCCAATTGGGTCAGAGCTGCACCCACGACGGACCCCAATTGGGTTTGAGCTGCACCCACGACGGACCCCAACTGGGCCGGAACAGCACCCACGACGGACCCCGACTGGGCCGGAACAGCACCAGAGATGACCTCTGAGCACGGACCTGGAACCTCCAAGACGACGACCGGAACAGGCTCGTCACCAGTGACCCTGGGAAAAGGCTCAGAGGAAGAGAGGAAACCGAGATCAGAATCACTGGCAGCGGCAGAGCCCGGTGAGACAAGCTCGGATGCAGTGATCGGCTGCACCCGGTTCGTTTCCCCGAGAGACAGGCAATAATGCTCCAGAATAGAAAAGAGGAAGACAAAATAGAGCACTTGCCTGATCTCAGGTTCTACCGCCGTCCAGGACTTTGACGATCCAGGTTCAACGAGCTGGAGGTCCACTCCTGGTTCCCACTTGACTGTAGCGGGCTCCGCAGCCGGCAAGATGGTCGTCACAGTCTGGGGATCCCCTGGTGCTGAAGTCCACGCCGAAGGCCTGAATGGTGTGATGGCAGAGGATCCGTGGTCTACTGGGTCGAACTGCCCCTCCATGGAGACCCGGGGACGCTTAATCATCGGCGCAGGCTCCAAACGGCAGTCCGCTCTCCTCCTCTGCCTGTGATGTGGCTGCGGGGCTGGTACCAGGCTCTCCAGGGCCGCAGGCTCCTTCTTCGTCCGGCGGTGTATTCCTGGCACCGGGGGGCGCTCAGGGGAAGGAGACACAGAGGATGCAGGTTCACAATTAGTAACTGCAGCAGGTGGAAGGAGCACGGGGGACTGTGAGCCCCACACTCCACCCCCAGGAGTCAGACAAGGCAATTCACACAGTGAAGGAAAAGAATGAAAAGACACTTGCCTGTTCCGCTGAGGGCTGATGGACACTGCTGCAGCGGGCTTGGTTCTCTCCTTTCCCCTCTGGATGGTGACGGAGGCCCCCCCCCCCCCGGGAAGGCGAAGAGGAGCCGCTTGCACTGGATCAGGAATGGGTACAGCTGGAGACGGACTCGTGGAGCTCACAGCAGCTGGGGACAGCGTTGAAGAGGAGGGGGGAGCAGCCGTGACAGTCCGGGGATGAGGAGCTGACGGAACAGCGGAAATAGATGACCCGGAGACAGAGGCTGCTGTCTTTCCCTTTCGTTGAGACGCAGGGGCGACAGCTGGCTGGGAGGCAGAGTTCTTTCGGCTACCCGGAACTGGATCTGGATGGGCATCTCGCTGAGGCTTATCATGAGCATGTTGACGACGTTTACCGGCAGAGGGCAAGGCAAAGGTGAGGTCAGGGAAACGCCACTCCTGCGCGGAGACAGAGGCTAGCAGGTCAGCATACGTGAGGTAATCATGGAGTTCGGGACTGAGCTCCACCAGTCTGACTGCTGCCGTCACATGTTTCATGATTTGAGTTGGATGGGAGGAAGAGTGAGCCTCAGCCACACGGCCCCGGGTGAGCTCAGCTGTCCACTGCGTCTCTTCTGGGGGAATCCCGGCTGACGTCCTCCTCCACTGTAGATGGGAACGGCCCTTGGGTGACGTGAACTCCTGGACTGGATGGGTGACAGGAACTGGATCCCGAGGCGAGGAACGGGGATGTCTCACCTTCGGCTTCCTGCCGGAGTTCCCCTCTGGTCCACGGGGCTTCTCCCGGAGAGCTGTAATTTCCGCCATCCTCTTCCTGACTTCGGGGTTGTTGGCAAGGTGAGGATAACGGTTAATTGCCGCCTCAGCGAGGTCCATGTACCAGCGTGCGTCAAAGGGAATGAAGGCCTTGTGAACGCCGCCGAGGAGGTAGTCTACCTCTCTGAGAGCTACGATCAGCTAGTAGCCCAAGTCCAAAGAGTAGCCCGCTCCTGGTGACACCACCTCCAACACGCTGGTACACGGAAAAACAGAGAAAAACACAAGCCCCCCAAAAAAACAAACTCACGGTGACCGGCGTCTTGTTTTGGCTGCGACCTACTGTCATGGGTGACCCTCGCGGGACACCAATAAGACGCCATAGGCCAACCAGTGAGTTTGCATGTTTTATAAACACAAGATAAAATGACAAAATAAACAGCCACATGGGGCAAAAACACGAATAACACTTAGACACTGGAAAACGGACTCTGAGGAAATACACTTACTGAGAAACACTATGAATCAAAGGATGACTGGAGCTGGGGTTAGGGACTCCAGCCCAACGTTGCGTGGATCAACGTTTGACGAGGTCGCAGCAAGGAGGAAGCCTCAGCTGCTCCCTTAAATGAAAACTAAAGACCAATCAAAGAAGGGGAATGTAATTAACTGAAAGGACGAGCAGCTGTCACAACGAGACTTGGCTATGAGAGCCGGAAGCCCCGTAGTGACGCTGTCAAAATAAAAGCCTTGAACGGCCATATGAAAAACCCAGAGGTAAGAACGGGGAAAATATCGGACAACCCAAGCGCGAACAGAATCAGCGCCCAGGCCATCACAATCAGATGCGATAAGGAGGTCATTAGTGACCTTCACTAAGGCTTTTTCAGTACTATGATGGATTCTAAACCCAGATTGAAACTCTTCAAGTAAATGATTTCCCTGCAGGTGGTCAAATAATTGCGTAGCAACAACTCTTTCTAAGATTTTTGAAATGAAAGGGAGATTAGAGATTGGTCTATAGTTAGCTAAAACTCCTGGATCCAGCGTTGGCTTTTTGAGTAAGGGTTTAATTACAGCTGTTTTAAAAGCCTGCGGTACATGGCCTAAAGTTAATGAAGAATTGATTATTTGAAGAATAAAGCTACCAATAAGTGGGAAGACTTCTTTAAATAACCTGGTAGGAATAGGGTGTAAAAGACAAATTGAAGGCTTGGATGAGGAAATTATTTTGTCTAACTCTAAAAGGTCATTTGGAGTAAACTCATCAAAACAGATATCAGTTGAAGGAGTTGTAGTAGTTACTGTATTTAAGTTAATGGTGGGAAGAATCTGATTGATTTTATCTCTGATAGATGAAATTTTATTATTGAAAAAGTTCATAAAGTCCTGGCTAGTAAGCTCTAAGGAAATGCTAGGATTGACAGAGTCCAGACTCTTTGTCAGCCTGGCTACAGTGCTGAAAAGAAACCTGGGATTATTCTTGTTCTCTTCTATTAATGCAGAATAATAACTTGTTCTAGCTTTTACTAAGAGATTTTTTATAAATTAAAAGATGATTTCTCCAACCTAAATAGATTTCATCTAAATTAGTGGAGCGCCATTTTCTTTCTAATTGACGAGTCTTCTGTTTTAAGCTATGAGTTTCTGTGTTGAACCAAGGAGTTAGAAATCTCTGATTAGACTTTTTCTTTTTTAAAGGGGCCACCAAGTCTAGAGTCTGATGCAGAGAAGCTGTAGCACTATCTATCATGCTATCAATTACAGAAGGAGCAAGCTGTCCATAGCTTATTTCTGTTGTGTTGACACGTGGCATAGAGGAAACAATCTGCATAAATTTGGTAACAACATCATCTGAGAGGCATCTACTGTAGTAATATTTTTTTTAGGAGCCAAATAGTCAGAAATAGTAAAATCGAAGGTTAACAGACAATGGTCTGACAGTACAGGGTTATGAGGAGACACTACCAGATTTTCTATTTCTATGCCATATGTCAGCACAAGGTCCAACATATGGCGGAGATAATGGGTAGAATTTCCTACTTTCTGAGAAAACCCCATTGAGTCTAACATTGAATTAAATGCCATATTAAGGCAATCACTATCTACATGTACATGTATATTAAAGTCCCCTACTATAATTATTCTATCTGATTTCGGCACTAAATCAGCTAAGTATTCGGCAAATTCCGAAAATAATTCCGGCAAATAAAAACTCTGAGTAGGTTGATGGAGGACGATAAACTATGGCAAATAAAATTGGGTTTAGCCTAAAATTGCTAAAATGCCCAATATTGAGGACCAGGCCCTCAAAGGAATGATAACGTATTTTTTGCTTTACATTAACTAGTAATTTGGAATGGTAAATTGTTGCTACTCCTTCTCCACAACCAGAACTTCTGGGATTTTGACAGTTTAAATAACCAGAGGGAGTTGATTCAATCAAACCAACATAATCCTCTTGCCCTAACCAAGTCTCTGTAAGTAATATTAAATCAATCTGATGATCAATTAACAGATCATGGACTAGCAGAGACTTGGGAGTTAGAGACCTAATATTTAACAAACCGCATTTCATTTTTAAATTATGAGGAGGAACAGAGGCCAAATCATTCAATTTAGAGGCTTCATGTTTAATTTGAGTTTTACCAGCTTTTTGTTTAATCACTTTGGGATGCTTATACATTATATTTCTATTAACTTTGGAGGGAGCAGACAATGATTATCTGATGGGGAAGACAGGGGCTAAGTTGAGGGGTGGCGGATGAAGAGGAGCTGCAGAGAGGCGTGTAAGACTGTGACTCTGCTTCCTGGTCCCAACTCTGAGTTGTCAATGTTTTGGAAATTTGGATAAAAATGATGCCAGATTGTTAGATAAATGAAATGTACCATCCAAAGTGGGATGGATGCCGTCTCGTCTAATAAGACCAGGTTTTCCCCAAAATGAGCTCCAATTGTCTATGTAGCCCACATTGTTTGCAGGACACCACACAGACTACTATATGACTACTACCTAGATAGTAGTCATATATAGTAAGACATTATTTTCTTTTGGTTACCCTCTATGTTTTTATTTTTCCAAATTAGACAAAGTCTTGTGTATTCCCTAGTTCCTTATCGGTCAGCATTTTTTTTAATGAATTTTTATTTTGGATAGATTAGATTAAAAGATTAAAAGAAAGGAATAGAACAATATATCAAAGGGAAAAAAAAATCCAACATGGTCAAATTCAACAATATCTCCTCGGATTATACAATTCAACATAAGTTATCCGAAATGTGTGATGGCTGAAGCCGCAGCTTATATTGCTCACCCATGTTCACATCTAAGAATTAAAAAAAATAAATAAATAAAAGTGATTACAAAACAAAACAAAGCTAAGACAAAACGTGACAAAACAAAACTAAGCAACAGCACAACACAGACCGGATATGATAATCCTTATGTGATTTTAAATGTTGTTTTGTATATATGTTTGGAGTATTTCTTCCTTTAGTTTTTGTTTAAATTGTCCAAGCATTGTACGTGATTTTAATTCAGGTCCAAAAGCGTTCCACAGTCTGACTCCTTGCACTGAGACACAGTGTTGCTTGGTAGTAGTTCTCACTGAAGGTTTTTGAAATATACATGTTCCTCTGAAATGATATTGTTTCTCCCTTATTTGGAACAACTTTTGGATATTTGCGAGCAGTGATTTACAGCAGTGGTAGCAGACAATTACACTTCACAACGGTAGGAGGACCCAGACTGCAATCCTTCCATAGTGTTATCTTTAAAGTTAGGGTTAAGCACAAAAAATAACTTGTTAGGGTAATGGTTAAGGATAGGAAAAGGTGAGGGTCTCCTTTACACGTACTGCAACAATAACCCTCTGCTATGTCATTTTGTCACTATTTACATCGCCACAATACATTGCTTGATGTCAAAACATATAAGTTGTAGTCCCTGCTGTAAAAATGACAATAAAAGCTATTTTCTGTGTGAGAACAATTTCATTTTAAACCTTGCAACATTCAGTTCTTGGGATATTCATATTGTTTCCTTATTAGACCAGGGGTCATCAACTACATTTGTCCAAGGGCCAGAGGTTTTCTCAGCACACACTGTGAAGACTAGATGTTCTCATAAAATAACATACTGTATCTTGAGTAATATTATTATTTAATTTATCAGTTTTCCTTCCAAATTTGTTATTTTTAAGATGAGTAAGAGCAAGAAAGCATGTAGCTAAAAACTTATTTGCGTAATCAGAATCAGAATCAGAATCAGATTTATTGCCATTGTTCATGTAGTACACAAACTAGGACTTTGTCTCGGTGCAATGCTGCAACATTAAACATGGAGTAGCACTAAAGATAAAAATAAAAAAAACTATGCATGCAATAAAATAGTAATGATTTTAGTCTTGGCAGTTTAAGGGTTTTTCTCATGAATTTATAACAGCTTTTTTTTTGTAAATTAGGGCCCTTCCTGTTGTCAGTTTGAAAGATTTTTGTCACTTAAATTGTGAACTTTTTTCCACTCATTATTATTTTTGTTTTTGCCGTTTTAAAATTTAGGACTATTGTACATTTTAGAATTGTTCTCATAAATTTTCTTGTAAATTTATTACTTTTTCCCTCATCAATCTGTGGATTTTTCATTAAATTTATGTCTATTTGAAAATAAAGTTACTATGTTTTTCCTCACAAATTTGAAAAGCTGGTGGTAAAATTGTGACTTTTTCACATATACGTAGGCTATCTTAAACTTAATTTTGTGAAGCCAGAATAGAACAATGATTTCAACTCTGATCCTCAAAAAAAAAAGAATAAAAAAAAATTCATACAAACTAAAAAAAAAATCTAAATTCATAAAATTAATTAAAATGACCAAAGATACAGTAGTTTCTGTTATAATATTATTTACCCCTAAACTGCCCAGCACCCTGTGAAAATCTCCCGTTCTTTAAAACCTAAATATTGGCAGGTATGCATTCTCTACTATAATGAGTAATTTCAGAAAGACCCAAAATATTCAACATTTTGTGCAATAATAAAAGCCAAGGCAGGCATCATAATGTGAATTATAAGCATAATTCACCTGTCTCCTGTCACTGCATTCACTTACACTCAGAAATTGGAACTTTTCGTAATATGAATGAATTAAAGAAAAAAAGTTTGAACTCAACTTTTCCTGAATTCAGTAATATTCCGGGGGAAGGATGGAAAGCTCTGGCGGGCCGGATGTGGCCTGTGGGCTGCCAGTTGATGTTTACTGAATGAGACTACAGTGGTGTGAAAAAGTGTTTGCCCCCTTCCTGACTTCTCATTTTTTTGTATGTTTGTCACACTTAAATGTTTCAGATCATCAAACAAATTTAAATATTAGACAAAGATAACACAAGTAAACACAAAATACAGCTTTTAAATGAAGGTGTTTATTACTAAGGGTTAAAAAAAATCCAAACCTACATGGCCCTGTGTGAAAAAGTGATTGTCCCCCCATTAAAACATAAATTAACTGTGGTTTATCACATCTTTGGAAAGCTGAGTTCAATTTCTCGAGCCACACCCAGGCCTGATTACTGCCACACCTGTTCTCAATGAAGAAATCACTTAAATAAGACCTGCCTGACAAATGGAAGTAGACCAAAAGATCCCCAAAGGCTAGACATCATGCTGCGATCCAAAGAAATTCAGGAACAAATGAGAAACAAAGTAATTGAGATCTATCAGTCTGGAAAAGGTTATAAGCTTTGGGAAACCACAGTGAGAACCATTATCCACAAATGGTGAAAATATGACACAGTGGTGAACCTTCCCAGGAGTGGCCGGCCGACCAAAATTACCCCAAGAGCGTAGCGATGACTCATCCAAGAGGTCACAAAAGACCCCACAACAACATCCAAAGAACTGCAGGCCTCACTTGCCTCAGTTAAGATCAGTGCTCATGACTCCACCATAAGAAAGAGACTGGGCAAAAATGGCCTGCATGGCAGAGTTCCAAGACGAAAACCACTGCTGAGCAAAAAGAACATAAAGTCTAGTCTCAGTTTTGCCAGAAAACATCTTGATGATCCCCAAGACTTTTGGGAAAATACTCTGTGGACTGACGAGACAAAAGTTGAACTTTTTGGAAAGTGTGTGTCCCATTACAGCTGATGTAAAAGTAGCAATGCATTTCAGAAAAGGAACATCATACAAACAGTAAAATATGGTGGTGGTAGTGTGATGGTCTGGGGCTGTTTTGCTGCTTCAGGACCTGGGAGACTTGCTGGGGTAAATGGAACAATGAATTCTGCTGTCTACAAAAAAATCCTGAAGGAGAATGTCCGGCTATCTGTTGGTGACCTCAAGCTGAAGCGCACTTGGGTTCTTCAGCAGGACAATGATCCAAAACACACCAGCAAGTCCACCCCTGAATGGCTTAGAAAAACAAAATGAAGACTTTGGAGTGGCCTAGTCAAAGTCCTGTCCTGAATCTGATTGCAATGCTGTGGCATGACCTTAAAAAGGCGGTTCATGCTCGAAAACCCTCCAATGTGGCTGAATTACAACAATTCTGCAAAGATGAGTGGGCCAAAATTCCTCCACAGTGCTGTAAGAGACTCATTGCCAGTTTTCGCAAATGCTTGATTGCAGTTGTTGCTGCTAAGGGTGGCCCAACCAGTTATTAGGCTTAGGGGGCAATCACACAGGGCCATGTCGGTTTGGATTTTTTTTTCCCTTAATAACAAACACCTTCATTTTAAAACTGCATATTATGTTTACTTGTGTTATCTTTGTCTAATATTTAAATTTACTTGATGATCTGAAACATTTAAGTGTGACAAACATACAAAAAAACGAGAAATCAGGAAGGGGGCAAACAATTTTTTTTACACCACTGTATATACATGTATTGTGTATACAGTATATGAAGAGAACTAGAGAGGCAAGCATTAACAGCAGATACTTTTAAGGACAATCCATGTTTTCATTCATATTGCAAACTTGTGTAACTATGACATCTGGCTTCATTAATATTGCAGATGAGGTAATCACTTTCTGGACCTGCCAAGCCTTTTATGCACTAACAGGGATACAGTTTGTGACTAAAAGGTCTCGGGCTGCACGGTGGCGCAGTGGTTAGCACTGCGGCAGCACAGTTTACCCTTGGCCGGGGGATTGTGGGGACCGTGGGATCGTGGGTTCGATCCCAGCCCCCGACCAACAGTGATCTGTGTGGAGTTTGCATGTTCTCCCCGTGTTGCGTGGGTTTACTCCGGGATTTCTCCGGTTTCCTCCCACATGCCAAAAACATGCATGTTAGGTTAATTGGCTGTTCTAAATTGTCCCTAGATATTTGTTTCCTATAGGCCCTTAGAATAGAGGGTTAGTATTAATGAAAGCGCTTTGAGTGGTCTTTGTGACTAGAAAAGCGCTATATAAGTGCAGGTTAGTTAGTTAGTTAGTTAGTTTTTCTTTAAGAGTTCAAACAGTGAAAATCTCTCATGTTGTTACTATAAAACAGAAGACTCTGCCACAAAAAGCAAAAATAAACAAGAACCTTCACTTTCTTATTGACCAAGCAGTTCTAAGGAAAAATTCATTTTTTCTTATCTTCCACTTGTGCCATTTCAGCATTTTTTAACTGCCAGCAGAGCAATACTTGCCTCTTCTTTAGTTTTCTTGGAGATGACCCGGAACCAGTCGCCAATCATACTCAGCACAGCGGCAAAGTACGCCAAACCCACCAAGATCCAGAACCATACCACAGGTTTGTAGTAGTCAAGGTACTCGAGATTCTCTGAACCACCTGTGGGGCAAGAAGATAACTGAATCAAAATCAATGCAAAATTTTCTTTTTCTGTGGTGTTAGTTTTTCCAAGCAGTGGTTTCTTCTTTTATTACTTCCTTTCTTTTGATATTATATTTCTTCTCAGGGTAGTCAGTGTTTGACCACCCAGTGCCTTGTAATCGCACAACCCAAATGTTTGACAGAAGTATGTATTTTGATTGAAATAAAATAATTTAAGGATGTTTAGGTATTCATCTCACCACAAAAGTGGCTAGAGAAGGGTGTACTAATGCAAAACAAACATCCCTTCTGAAATAAAACACAATTAAAGCTCTCATGCGTTAATTGACAGATCTGGTTCCACAATGACTCTGCATGTCAGTCTGTAAGGTGTCAGTGCGGATCCATTTCACAACAGCTGCATAGACATACTCTGCCACACACTATGAAAATAGTAAGTACCATCCATGTGTAGATATTGCATTCAATAAATCTAATTCCCACATCAGCTTCCACCAGGAGTCTTACCTTTCAAAGAGTTCCTGAGATATCTGCTGGGATGAAGCGGCACAGCGGCCTGAGTCATCATGCATTTGGATAACTGCCCATTACAGACCCATTTTAACCAGCAGTAGTCCAGGCTGATTAATTTAGTCAAACTGCAGAGGGTTGGCACAGGTGGCCTAATCTAATCTATAATCATTAAGTCAGTTCGGGGAAGTTTAATCTAGCAACTAAGTGTTTGTGATTTGAACCATCTGCCTCCTTTGCTGTCTACCAAGCAAATCAAATTAAGCTAATACATATACACACTTTTTTTGGGGGATGGGGCTTACCTGCTTTGTCTTCATCATGCTTACATTTTTATGCTACTCTCGCTGATTTTAAAGTGTTTATTAAATCTTGAAATTTGTAGCAGGATTTTGGGAAATTCAGCAACGTTATTTTTTTTTATGTAGACATCATAGTCAGTACACCATCTAGGTATAAGAACACAATGCCACCAGCTTGCTAGGCTTATATAAAACTGAACAAAGTCAAATCAACTGACAAAGTTCACACAGCATAGCATTTTGCTGCTTTTCTGGGGGGTTTGTATGAAAATAATATCATGCAATCAGTTGTTAATTAGTTGCTCCCACGTAACTCATGTACTAATCCTGTGTCACTGTACAAAAGACTAGAGATCTGAACTTTCATTAGGTTCACTTTACTAATCAATTCATTAAGTCCACTTAATGAAAGCCTCTACTGAGCAGCACACAAGCTAATAATGACTCATTTATTACTAATATCTAACAGATATTGCTTAGAAAATCAAAGGACTAATGGTAAATTTTAAGGTAAATCTATCATGCTACATAAGCCAAGAGTTGCCATAGTCTCAATGAAAAAAGACAGTTTCAATTTTCTCATCAATTAGTTACACAATAAAAGGTGCAGGGTTAAAAATATCCCAACCGTAACCACTCTGCTGGGTCACTGTGGGAGAGAACACACACTGGGTTGTCTTGACCCAAGTGGCTGGGCCTTCCCATTTAACAAAGGATTCTGGGTGTTTTTCAGACTCAACCAAGTGAGTTGACTTCACTGCTGGGTTTACAGCACACAAATCAAGTCAAATAAATAAATAAATGAACAAATAAATAAACTAGTCATGCCATCATATTTCCCTCAAAGTGCATCAAGTTTACTTTGTCTAATTTGTTTAAAGGAGTCATTGCCTGAAAATTTGTGTGTTTGTAGGTTTTAACTTTCTGAAATGTATCTATTGGTCACATGATTATTGAAAAAAAATATATAAACACACTCAATTTAAAAAAACAAAAAACAAAAAACAAAACAAACCACATTCTTGTTTTTCTCTCCAAGAAGCCATTTTGACTCTTCTGGGTTCACCTTGGGACATCATAAAATAATAAACCCAGCCCAGTGCTGTCCTTGATGCCCACCCGCTGCTCTATTGTTGGCCAGCATAGCTCTATGGCTGCCATGTAGATGCGTGGGGAGCCAAAGGTTTTAGCTTCTGAGCTAAAAGTGGTGCCAGGAACCTCACACCAGTGCAGTTTATAGATTTCAGTCACCCTAATAGACAGCCTATTTCCACCTGGCTCACTAATTCACAGTCGATAATGTATCTTGCGCCATTCAGCTTATTTTGTTAGATTTTCACTGTGATTCTACATTGAACTGTTAGCGCTAGTGTGCTAGGCAGTCTGAGTTGATCACCCCCACTGGAATTTTTGTTCATCTAAAAACACTTGATATGTACGTATATTTCATTGTTAAGGTGCCTTCACACCAAATGCGAATGGGCGGCATGAATCCATGCAAAGTCAATAGAAAGAGGCGAGCACACACGAAATTGCGCATTCACGTGTTCACGTCCGAGGCAGAGTGCTGGATGTTGGTACTTTTACTGCCGTCACTGGAGTAAAAGTATCAACATTGGAGAGTAAACTAGTTTGAAAATGAGACTGCCACTCACCTGGATTCAGAAGGACCAGGAGCTCTTCAGCTGAATCGGGATATCGGGGTTATTTATCCACGGATTCCTGTCACGGACGTGCTAACAGGGCTAGCAAGCTAGCAATGGAAACACCCATCTTGTGAAATTTTAGAGGTAGGGACAACTTTTTCAGGCGAGCCCCCTTCCGTTGGATAATGTAAACCTAAGCATGGTGTTATTTTGGGGATTTCCACAGCAGGTTGAACACAGCAGCAGAAGTTATAAAGGCAACTTCACCTGTCTGCATCTCACTCAGACGGTGAATTCATGTCGTGTGTTTACATTGAATTATAATGTATCCGTGCTGTGCAAAAAAATTTGCCCGTTTGCGTTTGGTGTGAAGGCACCTTTAAACATTATTTTAGTTTAGTTAATTAAAGTTTTATTTTCTCAGACGGTGAGCCAAGGCAGCTAGCTTAAGCTAGCAGTTTAGCCACCTGTTCACATACTGTATGTTTCTGTGCTTATTGTACTTCAGCAACCAGTCATATCCTATAGACCACTAAAACTATACACCCCTGTCCACCTGTCATGTTTACTTCTTTCATTCTTAAAGACAAATTTACATTAATTGGCTCGGGCTAGATCCGCGCTAGCTAGCTAATGTTAGCAACAGTGACGTAAGGGGGAGAGTGGAGTTGAATGCAGTCTTAGAGATTTAGAGACATTCACTAAAACCAAGCATTTTCAGAAAGGATAAAAAGAGGATTCACAAGCAATAATTAAATCATTTTAAAGCATCTGATCAAAATATGTCAAGCATTTCATTAAGACGTGTGAGTTGCTAAAATGTGGAAAAAGTGCAATGACCCCTTTAAATTATATGAATTTGCATAAATTTTAGTAAACTTATTCACCTTACATTATGGTGAACCCCAGCTGGTGGTGTCACAATAGGGCATGGAACTCGACCTGATTTTGACACCTTCCTTATGTCAGCGATGCATTAAGGATTTTCATCTTCTGATCAGGTCATCACCCTGCAGTAGGGTGAAGGTTACTTAACCAGCTGCTCACCTGCTGATGAACCCATGAAACCCATTTGATCAAATCAGAACAACCTAAACAAATGGTCAAAATATCTAAAATACCTGAGAACTCTGACCCAGCAAAAATAACTCAGCAATGCACTTATAAAATAACCCAGCATTTTTTGTGTCTCTTTTTTCTCGTAAATTTGTTTTTTCTCTTTAATTTTAAGGCTTTGCTTATGAATTTGTGATATCTTTCTTATAGTTTTACAACCTCTTTGGTGAAACTGTAAATGCTTTATGAGTTTTTCTAGTTTTGCCAAAGCCACAGGGAGACACTTATTAATGGCAGAAGAGCCACATGGGGGTTGGGTGCTGCAGTTTGAGGCCCCTGTTCTAAGCTAACAGACTGCTGCTGTTAGTTGTCTATAGGCTATTAAGAAATCAAAGGAAAAAAAAAAACTGCACATATGATACATATTACACCTGGCTTTTCTAACGCTGTGAGTGACATTTTGTGAGCCTAATTTGGGTCCACTTGCTCTTGGAGTCACTGGAAATTAATTTGTGAGTGATTCATCCTGGAATCATTTCTATCCTGATCTATAATGTAAGACTGCCTACTGTATATTTCAGATAATGTCGCAACACAAGAAATTCAGATGTGTGAACTCTACGTTTAGATGCATTGATGCAGTTATAAATGGGGACAGCACACTCTTTTCCAGCTGAGGACCATGGACTCAACTTGGACGTACTGATTCTCATCCTGGACTCTTCACACAGCAGCAAACCATCCCAGCAAGACCTGTAGGCCATTGCTCAATGAAGAAATAAGGGCCACATCATCTACAAACAGCAGAGAGTCGGTCCTGTGACCATCAAATGCGACGCCCTCCGTTCCTTGGCTGTGCCTAGAACCTGCAATGTAACTGGCTTACATTACACCTAACGCAATGCAAGGGTGACTTACCACCTCTGTGCAGAGGTGTGAGTTGCACCGGTTGACAAATCATTCAGCTGTAATTACTGTGATTCCATACTGGGTCTCAGACATAAAAATGAAGGACAGCTACAAAAGAACATCAAGTCACCTTTTTCTCCAGCGACAAAGTCTCCAAAGCCAATGGTGGTAAGCGTGATGACGACAAAGTAGATGGACTCGAGTGTGCTCCAGCCCTCGATGTGCTTAAAGATGACAGCTGGCAGCGCCACAAAGATGAGGCACCCGAACAGGATGAAGAGGAGTGTGGAGATGACACGGATCTTTGTCTGGCTGACTTGCCACTTCTGGGGACAGAACATTTCAAAGAGAGAACACACACGTCAAGACACAGAAAATAAACCCTTCAATTACATGTGTGTGGGAAAATGGGGGGGGGAGGGGCTTTGGGTGAATTCAGACACTGTGGTTAAAATAGAAGCTTCAAATGCAAACAGAGTCAAACTTTCAAAAGGGTTAACATTTTATTTTCATTGTTTTGTTTCCACATTTATTTGTAGTATAGAACTCCATCTTCTCCAACTCCTATGGAGAGATAACAGTAGCAATTCAAAATGGAGCCTGGAAATTAGAGTGTGATTATGATTAGGGTATGCCCTAATTATAATTTGACTCTTAAATATTCTGTAAATAACCTGTAAGTGTTGTAACTTTGCAGTAATGAGCACATAGGCTCTGTGACATTGCTCCGATGCAATTATGGTGCACTGACAGGGTACTTAATGTCTGTTTGTGAAGACAAACAAACCACTTCCAACATGACGCTGCTCTGCTGGCAACATGGAACATGGTCTCTTGTTGCACTCTTTACTTTCAATCTTCCTGCAACATAACTGAGGCATACTGACCCTCTTACAATGTGTTCTGCTAGCATCATAACAACATAAATAGAGTACTTACACGATAATTATGACATAATCACACTGTAATTACACTGCAATTTGAAGGCTGTTTTATAAAATACTGGTATAAATAAAAAACTATACCAAAACAAATGTTTCTCTGATGGCATTTAAATGTCGTAATTAACACTTTTTCATTTAGTCCACATGTATCCTTGTAAGTGACTAATGCTGCATTTCAGGTACATTGGAAGGTTCAAGGCTATGAAGGATTCAACAGCTTCTAATGTTTAAAGGACATCCCACCCTTAAGGAGCTATCGCACTGAGGTAGTTCTCACCATAGGTTCTGAAAAATTTGACAGAATGGGGTAAAACTGAGTGGGAACTGAATGGACGTTGCTAACACTTATTACAATCTGAGTAAGAACCCCATGGATGGGAAGGGTGCTCCAGAACTTTGAGCATGTTCAAAAATTTCTCTCGACCATCCCGTCCCAAAAAAAGACTGAGTAAGGATGTACTGTAAACATGATTGCCATACTGCAAACGGAACTGTCGCACTTCGAATGTGATAGAAATGTGTCAGGAACCAGCAAAATGTGGCAAGGCATATTAACTATTTTTTTTCATTATTTACAAATATTTTCATTAGAAAAAATAAATTAAAATTAAAAAAAAAATCAGTTTGTATCAGATATCTTTTTATAAGTGCTGTCCTTTTTTGCTCCCCACTAACCAGTGGGCAACCTCAGCGGGTGGGTTTCAATCTGACATGTAAGCCTTATAGATAAAAAAATAATCATCAAATTTATAACCAAGGAGGTTTTTGTAGACTGAAATTCATTCCTAAAATGGTGATTACCTTTGCTGAATGATGATAAAAAAAATCACTGTGGAGCAGCTGAAATAAAAACGTAAATAGTCTCTCTGAGTAAAACTTCTACTTGTCATCAGTTAGTTATGATAATGAAAATGATGATATGAAAACAATAGAAGCAATTGCTATGTGTGCAGCTCAAAGCAGTGAACGGGAATGACAACTGACAAGAATGTGGCATCGTTCAGCTAGAACGCAATGGAGATATCCATTTTTAACGTATTGAGACTCAATGAGGATGCAGTGATAACGTGCTGGACTGAGTAAGAACTAGTTTGATCGAGATCGTCAAGTTAGGAACTGTGTAACGGTGATTTAGAACAAAATGAAACTGGTTAGGAGCAGGCTTTAACTTGGTAGGGACTGTGCTGAACTTGTCAATAACGGATTAGAAACTGATTAGAAATGAGATGGATGGCTACTTTTCCTCATTTTTAATGTTGTAAGAACTGTCTACAGTAGGGATTTAAATGAGATAAACTTGTCTCAAACAGTGTAACAACGAAGTAGTGTCATATTCGAGGCACCGTTTTCCCCAGATTGCCCATTTTCACTCCCTTTCATCAGTTTCTGAGGACAGGCTAGAACATTCTGATAATGCCTTTGGTGTGATGGGCCCCTTACATTTTATTATGCATTTTAGCATAAACATTTAGAAAACCCTGACTTACTTGTTAGCCACTGTTAACAATGTTGACTTAAAATCACACAGCACATGGTAATAAACTGCTAACAATACCATAGCAACAGGTTGACAGAAGTTTGGCAGTGATTGGCAAAACACCTGAATAGAAGAGACATGTAAAAGAAAAGTGCTCATAAACAGTACTTTTTACACAGCTTGTTGATGCATGGCTCATGGTCACGGCCATCTTGGATAGTGAAATCAGTGGCGAAGGCTGCCCAACTTTATGGACCGGGAATATAACATGAGGAAGCATTGAAGGTACAACTTACAATCAAGAACTTTAGGAAATACTCACTGCCTATAAGTCTTTTAAGGCAGCATAACACTGACATACATTACCGCCTGCTTCTCAGATGTTTGATTTTCAGTTTTGTGCTCATTTTTACCCAAGTCACTTCCTTCAGCCTCTTTCTAGGAGGAAATGTTATGTTTTCTGTTACTGTTGCCTCTATGATGGCTACATTTTCATTTTGGCATCATTTTTAACAGATTACAATGTTCACACCACCAACATGAAACACGCTGTCATGAACCGAGCCGGTGTTTCCCGTAGGCTCGGTTCTGACCGTTCTCTGTGGCTTGGGTGTCGGGTGATTTATGTATTGTGTTATCTTTTGAGTTCTTGTGGTGTTTATGTCTTTGCTCTTTTTCTTTTCCGTGCCCGTAGCCACTGCTCTGGCCGGTGGCTGTTAGGCAGCCTCTTTGACCTACATTCGTGTGGGCGTTGTCTAACACTTGCCGGTCCGACCACGCCCCCTCTCTCTTGACAGCCAGCTGATTCCTCCCCGCTAATTGTCATTCCCGCGCCTTGCCCAGGTGTGCCCAATTGGTGGTGCCAGCAATGCTTGTACTTAGGCGGCCTTTGCCAGTCAAGCATTGCTGGACCATTGTGCAGTATCATACGGACGTGAATCGCTGTATGTGTGTACTGTCTATGAGGAAGTCAGAAGCTGCACTGCCACTATTCCCCTCAGGGTGGTTTCTGGTTGTGTGTGTGCTCGCAGAATATTCTTGGACTCCTCGTACTGCTCCTGTCTGTGAGTACTAACTGTTAGCGTTTCCCCCTGCACCAGTGCTGCTACGCTTTGGCATGTTGCCCAGTTACTTTCTACTGTTTCAATAGAGCGTCCTGGTGGACTCTGAGTCATCCCGAGCTTAAACGTTATTTGTATTGTCTGTTTCGTGGCCACTGTGCGCTGTGGTCTGCCTGCCGCACGTTACCGTGTGATGCCCTTTAGCGCACCCTGTTACCTTTTTGTATGTTGTTATTTTGGTGCTGCTGTCCTTTGTTAATAAATGTGTTTGTGGTGTAACCCGTGTTTAAATCCATTCTTCCTTCCCCTCCTCTGTGTGCTGCGCAAAAGCGCACGGGGAGGCTCGTGACACACGTGTCTTACGTGCTTATTGAGCTGTGCTGCTGATGTTTACAATGGTTTTGGCGTCTTTCCCATTTTTTACACATGAGGTATGTGCATCTCCATTGAAATTCATGGTAAAATAACCTTGTACAACAATAAATGCTAAAATAATAGCAAATTAAATGTAGTTTCTAGGTTTAGAAAGGTGGCTGGACTTCAATTTGTACCAATGAGCCAAGCAACATATGGCAAAACATGAAAGTGACATAACTTTCGCTGTCACATGGCACGTCCACCTAAGCTGGGATCTGTTGGCAGATGGCATCCTTTACATGTGATCTATTATTAGGAATTCACTGCACATTTCACAAGCAATCAGGAGCAAATAATTGAATGGATCCATTACAGTTCGAACGTTGACTCTCAGTTTTCATTATGCAAATTTCACTACACGCCTTTAGAAATTTGTTCCACGGCCTAGACAGCATTACCATCACAATTAGAGTGCATTACAATATTCTTTGCTTGCTGCAGTTTTATGCTGCCATTCCACTTGAGGTGACTGCTTTCAGCTGGTTCTGTGTTTATCATGCCCTTTCCCTCTCCAGTTATGTAAGCCTAAAGCAGGGTGCCTCTGAGGGGAAGTATAAAGAGTCGTCAAACCTCTGATCTCTGAGGATGTGATGTCTTATGTCCTTGTCATATAGTACTAGGCAAATGTACAGTAACGTTCAGTTTAAAGGAATGAACAGTAAACCTTACAGGAATTAATTCTTTGAACATCAAGCATTGCTGTGTTCCAGAGAACTGGTAATGCTGAAGTTGTTTTTCAGCATCTACACAGCACAGCCAGGTGTTCAGCAGGTTGTACGGTCAATCTTTTTCTGTTGTTTGAATGACATTCCCACCTCCCGCTTCCTCCCTGGGGAGCAACAGATCCAGTGGTGAATCAAAATCACAATTAACCTGCTGCTGCCAAGTGTCCGCATCTTGAAGAATTGCTATCGTCACTGCACTTCTACTCAAACAGGAGGCTCGAAAATAAAATCACATGATATTTACCCGACTGTTATCAACGCATAAAGCATAGGATATCCTATGAAAATATGAGCAGAGAAAAAAAACAAGATTATCTTGAGATTTTGAGCTGAAGACTGACTGAATCTATGTGTGTGTGTGTGTGTGTGGGGGGGGATGCTGAAAAGTTCATAGTGGTCAAATTTCATCAAATGCGGTTTATTTTTCAGCTGTAGGGATCCAAGTGCTGCAACACTGATAGAAGATGTGTGTAGACTGAAGGGGAGACTAAGCTGAAAAATAAAGCACATTTGGTCAAATTTGACCACTATGAACTTTTCAGGCCCCCCTCGTATATATCGCTTTAACTTGATTTCTAGAATAACACTGATTTCATACTTTTATCAATTAAGACATACATTTGCATTAATTACCACAATCAACTTTAAGCACAATGCTGATATGCTCTGTTATGCTGTTTATTCCATCTAGCTACAATGCTCCGCACTGTGTATATATATTTATATATTTATGTGTACATACTGTATGTATATTCACTGATCTTATTTTTTTATCTTCTAAATTATTGCTCTGAGTGTTGCTATCCCTGTGCTGCTGCAATCCTGGAATTTCCCCATTGTGGAACTAATAAAGGCTTATCTTATCTTATCTTATCTTATAATGAGTAATTTTTTTGCTTTTGATAGTATAGTACTTAAAAACAGCTTTTTAAAAAAGGTTTATTATAGGCACTTGGTGAAGGTAAGAGAAAGGCTCTTGTCTACATTTACCAATTATGTTTTCCACATGCTGATTAAATTTGTATCTTGTCATACAAAAGATTCAAATCATGTGTGAGGTGACATTAGCTGGCAAACAGTGACACATTTTATCAGAGGTGGAGGGAGGAGAAACTGTGGTGACAGTTTCTTGGGGAAAAATACCCACAAAATGGTTCTGATGTGTGTAATTCTATGATTCCAGATAAAACAGGCATTAAAATGAAAGAATATATTCTAAAAATGAAACTGGCTGACAGTGAAGAGAAGCCCATTTGTGTTATTACAGTTATTGTCAAGAAGAGGGAAGAAAAACTGATGGTTTTACAAAGAAAAAGTTTTGTTCTTTTGTTGAAGCTAATCTACATCAAGAATGGTGTGATAGCAAACCACAAATCAACAAATAGGACTCTATATCTGTAGATTTGCATACTACATTTTACTGCTTTTTTCACATTTCATTAGACTAGTACATGCCCATAAAAAGCAAGAATTCCTGTCTGAAACAGGTAGCCTAATTAGGATTTACAGGCCCAAATGTACGCTGCGTTTGAAAGTGGAATACAGTATGTAGGTAATCCCACATGTTAGACTTTGACAAATATGAAAGAGACTGAATGGCACTATGATTTATTTGATTGTGCAAATATTAATTACAGAATTATTGAAAATGAATGGCACATCCAATATTAGCGACTGTTTAAGAACCCTTGTTTATTGTTTCAGACTTACTTGTGTGATCTTTTATGAGTTATATTCATAAGTGTTGTATCTTGTACTTTGGGGAGTGGGAGTTGTTCAGTCATCATTATAAATGTTTTAGTTTATATGTGTAGTTTATAGTCTATCATCAATAAACTCATGCAATAACAGGACACGTTTACAAATATCTGAGACCCATTCTAGTGCATCCTTTTACATTTTAGCAATATTATAAGTACAAAACACCGAACATTATTATACACAGCAGAATGACCCGTTTGGCTCCAACTGTTGCATCAGTGTTGCCCATTTGTCAGTAAATAAAAAATGATTTATTTCATTATTTGGGCGTTTTTGTGTGTTTGGTCACAGTTGTTGTTTAGTCAAAGCATGCATACATATGTGTCCACTAGGGATGGGCATAATTTACCGATTAACCGATAATTGATCATTAAGAATTTCACCGAGGAAGTTCATTTTCGTCGACAAACCGTTTTTTTTTTTTAAACAATCCGAGGTTATTAGGCCTAGTGCACGGCCGTCCTCAAACAATGCAATGGCAAAATTTGGGCACCAGGGGGCAACATTACACCATCGCCGTACCCTGGCGTGCCTCAGTTGATACATAAGATAAGATAAGATAAGATAAGCCTTTATTAGTCCCACAACGGGGAAATTCCAGGATTGCAACAGCACAGGGATGGCAACACTCAGAGCAACAATCAGAAGGCAAGAAAAAAAACAAGCAAGCAAGAGCAGCTAATATACATATGTACATATTACTATAAAATATATATATACACACACACACACAGACACACAGTGCAGAGCATTGTAGCTGGATGGAATAAATATATGAATATATGAACACACAGTGAAGAGCATTGTAGCTAGATGGAATAAATATGTAAATATATAAACACCCACAGTACGGAGCATTGCAGCTAGGTGGAATAAATATGCAAGTATATAAACACACAGTGCGGAGCAATGTAGCTAGATGGAATAATATGTAGATATATAAAAACACAGTGCGGAGCATTGTAGCTAGATGGAATAAATATATAGATATATAAATATAAACACACCCAGTGCTGAGCATTGTAGCTAGATGGAATAAATATGTGAATATATAAACACACACAGTGCAGAGCATTGTTGCTAGGTGGGATGAAACAGCATAACCGTCTATTTAGTTATCCTACATGGTATGATTATGTGCCCATACATATTCTCACCCTCCATAGCGACCGGTATGTTCCTAGTTGTATGCCGGAGAGGACCATTGTGTAAGTCTATTGCATCTTTTGCATTCAAAAAACTATTAGTTTGTTACGTCTTTTTGCTATCTCTGCGAGCAGCCCTGCTTCCGGGCTTCCGACATGCGGGCTTCCGTAGGGCAATCGCCAAATCATGAAGCGGTTACGGCGAAGTGTTGCGTGGGACCATTTCAATTTAAAAAATGACCAGGTGTACTGCAATCACTGCAATGCAGCATACAAATATACCTCATCGACAGGGTCCATGGAACACCCTTATTACGCAAAGAAACCGCCAACAGTGGTTGCGCGCTGAGTAATGGCGGTCGTGAAGATTTTTTTTTTTTTTTTCAGAAACTTTATTGAGAAGGTCATGAAGATTCGGTGTACACACGTCGAGGGAAGCTGCAGGAGGCGGCGTAGTGGCTCGACGGGAAGACTATTTCGCACAAAATGGCACAAGAGAACAGCAAAAAGTTCTGCGCGGCTAGACTAAGTAACACGAGCGATAGAGCAATGAATGCGGTCTTCGTTTGTTGGGTGGCCGCTCGGCAGGGACAGAAGCTGGGTAAAACGTCTCGGCCAATCAGCTTGCGGGGTGAAACGTCTCGGCCAATCAGCTTGCGAGATTCCCGAGCCGAGCCAACACGAGAACAGAGAGAGGGCTCTCCGTGCTGATTCCTGATGTTCTAATGTAGTCTACCTGCCTTGTTACGTACCTAAAAATGTTAATGATTAACCGATTATTAATCATTAATTCTCCCGACGATCGGTGAAGAAAATTTCACCGAATGCCCATCCCTAGTGTCCACATATGACATGCAATTCATCTGGTCATTCTGCTCCACAATTATGGTGGTATTATTGTTAACTTTTAATTTTTAGATAGCCGTGCGAGCACCCCAGTACCAGGAGGAGCGCCATGTTGAACCCATGGTGCCACAAAGGACAGCGGTGGCACACGGGTGAAGCAGCAGCCGAGACTCCCGTTAACTGGACAGGCTAGGCTTGGTTTCCTGCTAAGGACTGCGGTAAGGCGGTCCGGCTGCTGCCCTCCCCCAACTTCCCCCCAGTGCACCCACACACCTTGTGCTCTCCACATATGCCGAATTATCCTTTAGAGTTATGCAATCACAGCAACATTATAGAATCAGTTTTTTTTAGCATTAAAAAAAACATTAGCATTTTAGCACTTTTAGGTAATTTTGTTTCAAGCATTATTTATTTATTTATTTATTTTTTTTTTGTTACTTATTTGTACCCGTAGGTAGACTTGGTTTGCAGTCTGGTGACAAGCCACCGGCTGCTGGTCGCTGCGTGCGCGAGCGCCCTAAACCTACATGTTTTTGGTATGCGGGAGGAAACCGGAGAAATCCCGGAGTAAACCCGCGCAACACGGGGAGAACATGCAAACTCCACACAGCTCACTGTTGGTCGGGGGCTGGAATCGAACCCACAATCCCCGCGATCCCCCGGCCGAGGGTAAAACTGTGCTGCCACAGTGCTAAACCACTGCGCCACCGTGCAGCCACCGTGCATTCTTATAATTACAATTTATTGTTGTAATTATAAGAATGTTAAATGCATGAGTGAACTATGAGTGTGATAGTTTGTTTATAGTTTGGTTTTAGGGAGCAGCATCTCAATTTTGTTGCATTGTTCATTAACAATGGAATGACAATAAAGGCACTTTGACTTTGACTTTAAATCTTCAGTATTCTCTTTTTCTGGTCAAATTTGTCACTTTTCCCTTCCTTGTTTTGTTTACAGAGCGCTCTGGTGACTTCTTGTGATGCTGCGTATTATCCAGTCAGTATGCAGTCAGTCCAAAACCCTGCCCATATTTCCAGAAGCCAGAGCATGAGGAAACGGAGCAGTGGCTAAACTTTTATTGATAAAAATTACATATTTTGACTGAGCAACTCCATACTCTGGGATGCACATCCTCGTAACCTCAGCAAAGCACTTATAAAATCTGAGGCCAGTCTGACGAACGGTTTGGGAGATATCTGAGGAACACACACACACACACACACACACAGGCACACAGATTTGGTGCATTTATAGATGGATGTCAGACTGCATTTCACTGTCTTGGTACTAGTACTCTATAGTGACAACAGTTTTTCCATTGCATGGAGTCCCAGTTACTTATTTTTTTTGCACGTTTCTGTCCCCTCCACAGCACAGAAACACCGTTTTTTAAAAATAAATCATCAGTGATCTCCTGATGACAGCTGACTCCAGATTCCTCACTGTCCTCATCCTCCTAGATCTGAATACGGCTTTTGACATCATCTCTCATAGCACTCTCTGTAGTGTCCGAAATAATGAGGAGGCGAAGTGACGTTTATAATGTTTATTACTAAGAACTGTAACACACATAAGAGAGACCCTACCGCGGTACGGGAGTGTGGCAAGGAGACCGGAGGTCTCCTGCCTCAGGCTTTCATATTACATGTGACACCATCTCCCAAAGGCGGGGCATCACCCCTCCCAGCCTAGGGCCTGCCATACTAATAAATTATATAATATTCCTATCCTACATTCCCCCCCCCCCCCGAAAAAAACTGCAACCACACTAATTACCCAACCAATAAATTTATACCTGAATCACACTCTAATACAGGAGAACAGGCCTATCCATTCACACCACACTGGCTCAGTGGAACCCTCCGCTATTTAAACGCAAGAGTTTCTGAAAGAAAAATGAGCCACTCACCAAATTAAAACAATCCCTCCTAAGCTAAACACATAAGAAAATAGACACAGAAAATGGCGGTACCCATCCCATAAACCCACAGAATACATATGTACATGTAAACAGGGAACTCCCCAAAATAAAGACAAAGGAAAAAACACTTTCATACTATGGGCAATAATTATGCCATTCATACATAGGTGATACTACACCTCACTCAAGCAACAGTCATACACCCACACACAACAGTGGTCTCATGCCTATTAAATGACTCACCCTATCACAAAGTTAATTACATCCCTAATGAGACCACCCACGGTCATAAAGGCCTGACTTGTGAAAGGGGAATCTCCTCAGCGACCCGTGCTGGAAATAAAAAGTAAAATACAACACTGTACAAAATGTGAATTACTGTACACCCATACCCTGACCAAACAGTAACACGTACCCACAGGTCACCCCCCAGTAAACACATCATAACAGTTGCATTACTTTTCTTTTTTTTAAAAAAAACACAGAACAATTAATTACAAACCAGAACAAAACAATAAATTGCACATTAGACACACTGTTAGCCCCATGCATTCAATCGGGTCTTTTGAAGGCCCCCCCCGCCCCGTGTCTGTCACGTGGCCCACTTCCAGAGCGTCTCCATTTTGTTGAGATTGGAGATGGACTACATCGACGCCCCACTGTGCTCTGACGTCGCAGCTCACTGGGATGCCTGTTTGACCCATCAGTCAGTTTCAAGTAGCCGTTGCTGCCGGACTGGACCACCCGCAGATCATCCTGTCCTGCTGTCCCGATTCTAGAACTGCGTACCCAACCAAGCTGAGGCTCAACCCTAGGGCGCACGTTATCACGCTTACCCAGGGGAGCACTCACTGATTTCCTCCGTTGTCTGCGCCGCGATCTGGCTCCCTTACGGCTCCTCAGCAGATCGCCAGGTTGACTCAAGCCATGCCCCTCGCCTTGGTTAACGGCACGGTTAGGGTCTGCGCCGTCTGGTGTTGCCCCGGACATCAGATGATGGTGCGTTGGAGCAGCATCAGTCACTGTTGGCTCAACGGTGGTATCCAGTCGGCCACCGGAACCCTGTAACTCACTAGACCTTTCCGCCTCCGCAGAGATCAAACCATGCCGTGCGGGTCTGTCCTCCGCTGGACCTCAAACACTGGCACGGGACCCCTGCTTAGTTGGCGTACTAAGGTGCCAGCAGTGTCCCTCTTCACCCGGAATGGGCCACCCTAAGTCCCACACTTCTTTGCCACTTCCTACGTGAAACACAACAGTACCCGTAAGATCACTGCCTTCTTGAGACAATAAAATGTCAAGGGGCTCATTACTGTAATCATAACATGCAGTGCGTGTTTTACTCACATTGTGGTGGGGAAAACACTGTCTTACAATTTCCAAGTTCAAAATGGAGGCTGCTGATTCTGAGTCTGCCAACATCGGCACCGGTGTCCCGTCTGTGCTGGGAAAGACAGTGTGGGCCACAGTAGACTTTTCACCGTCCCTAGCAGACCTCCATTCCTTCTTGTCGAAACTGCGGCAAAGTCTGGCGAAGTGATGGAGCAAACCGCACCGTCCACAATGCTTGCCCCTCGCCGTACACTCCCTGGCTCGATAATGGTGCTTAGTGGATCCACAGCCGTAGCATCGTGGTGTCCCCAGGGTGGACCGTGTCTTGACAAAGGCCGCACACTCGTCACCGCTGCCCTCGTCCGAATCCAAAGCCAGGGCCATCCCATATGCTTCGCTCTTCTGAGGTGCTTCTTTGCGGCTAATGTGCTTCGTCAGCCATTCCGCTGCCTCATTTTGTCGTGCTAGCTCCATGGCTGCTACCAGTGCTAGCTCACCAACGCGAGTTAGCAGGCCTCTTGCTGGGGGGCTGGCCGTGTGTTCTGCTAGCTGGCCGAGGCCCAACTCCTCCTCCAAAGTCCCAAGCCTGCACTCACCCGCAAGCCGTCGAAGGTCTGCCACAAACCATCGAACCGACTCTCCGGGTTGCTGGTTCCGCTGTTTGACTTGCATGCGCAGTCTTATGATGTCTTCAGTGGTGCGAAAGTAGCCCGCTATGAGCCCAGTCACATGGACGAATATGTCACCTTCTCCAAATGTGCTCCGGACTCTTCGGCTCGCCTCATCCAGGTTATGGACCAGGATAGCCCGTGCACATAATTTATCAAAGTTGCCGAGGTCTAACTTGAGCAGATAGTGTCCGAAGGCCACCCGCCACCTGGTCCACAGGACCAACGGCTCACCCAGAGCCTGCAGCACGAAGCGCAGCTCGGCAGCAGCCCTCTCCATTTCCAATTTTCCTCCTCGCCAAATGTAGTGTCCGAAATAATGAGGAGGCGAGGTGACGTTGATAATGTTTATTACTAAGAACTGTAACACACATAAGGGAGACCCTACCGTGAGTACGGGAGTTTGGTAAGGAGACCGGAGGTCTCCAGCCTCAGGCTTTTATAGTACAGGTGACGCCACCTCCCATAAGTGGGGCATCACCCCTCCCAGCCTAGGGCACCGCCATACTAAAATCTTATATAATATTCCTATCCTACACTCTCCTTAACAGACTAGCATCCATCGGCATCACTCAAACACCTGGTAACCTCATATCTCTTCAGCCGCATTCAGTTCATTCAACTCAAATCCCATACATCAAGTTCATTCCCCATCTCTGCTGGTTTCCCTCAGGGATCTGTCCTGGGGCTCCTTTTGTTTATCATCTACATACTTCCACTTGGCCACATATTCTATAAATACAATATCAATATTTACTGCTACGTGGACGACACCCAGCTCTATCTCTCCTCCAAAGCCAATTCTACACTTCCACTGACCTTCCTTTCTGATTGTCGCCATTAAATTCAATCATGGTTGTCCTCCAATTTTCTCACACTCACTGGCAATAAAACAGAAGCATTACTTGTTGGTACGACCTCTACCCTATCCAAATCTCACATTATCGATAACTTGCCCATTTCCCCTCCCCTTAGGTTAAGAGTCTGGGTGCCATCCTCAACAGCACTCTATCCTTTCAGTCTCACATCAATAACATCACTCGGTCTGCTTATTTTCATTTACAAAACATTAATCGACTCCATTCCAGCTATCCTCGTCCATAGCCTCACCACTTCCTGTACTGATTACTGCAATTTACTTCATTTTGGTCTCCCAAACAAATCCCTCCACAAACTCACACCCCCTCCATAGAACACATCACCCCTGTCCTTCAACAACCCCACCGGCTCTTCATAAAACACAGAATAAACTTAAGATATTGCTCCTCACCTTCAAATCAATCCATAACCTATCTTCCCCACACTGTTCTCTCAGGTACTCCTCCTCCATTCACCTCAATGTCACTTCCTTCTGCCTTGCCACCATGGGGAGCAGGGCTGTCAGTTGCCCTGGTCCCCGGCTCTGGAACTTAATTCTGGACATCAATAATATAGACTCTCATACATTATTCAAATCCAAACTCAAAACTCATCTATTTAAACTAGCTTACGCTCTCCGACATTAACTGTTTTGTCCACAATTTACTGTTATTTTATTTGCCAGGAATTGTTAGTTTTATTTATTAAACTGTTTTTATTGTCTTAATAATTGTAAGGTGTCCTTGTATGTAGAAATGTGCCTTTAAGTAAAATGTATTATTAAAGCCTAATTATTATTACATTTTCACTGAGAGCTCTAGCTCTAATTTTCAGCACTGAGAAATCCCTTTTTAGGAATTGTTTTAGGTCCAACACAAGGACAGGGGCATTCAGAATGTACTGGCCCTCCCCTACAAGTATGACATTGGTGTCTGTGATTGGTCGAAATGAATGACTCAATGCTTCATGACAGCATAACAACTCACACCCCTCACAACCACAAAACATGTTGCTTGTCAAAGGTTTCTGTCTGTAAATAACAGTGAGCAGATATCACATAAACACACAGCTGCAATAATGTTGTGTTCCAGCTTCCAAACGACAGCCCATAGCACTCTTTCAAAATCCTTATGTGATCACATCATCAAATAGCTCTTCATCTTTGTCATATACACACCCATACTGATGCGATGATGCCTCTAACAGATGCAGAGTCTATAATAAAGTTAAGCACATGAAGTTTTAGTCTAGTCTCAGGATACTCCTTCTATGCATCAAGTCATTGAGTTACATAAAGTTATTACATTGCGTCAGAAATCGATTCAGTTCATCATTTTGACGGTGCTGAAGGATAATGCAATCCTGCTGACGGAAGTTTAAGCTGGCAAAGTTCTAGGAAGAGGAAGCAGTTCAGACTAACATCACTGTTGGTGCTGACGGGCAATTTAGGAGAAGACTGGAGGAGATTAGAACAGCATTTCCAGATCTACATGACTGTGAGTGGTGCCGACAGGAAGGATGAATAAGATCAAAGTATCCATTTTACTGGATGCATTAGGAGAAGAGGCTCTGAAAATGTACAACATGCTTAATACTGACCTCGATGAAAGATGATGTAAAAGAATTTCTAGCAGCTTTCAGAGCATTTTGTCAGTCAAATTAAAATGCAGCATTTGAAAGACATCAGTTCTGGGCACATCCTAGAGCAGAGCGCATTTCAACCAAAAAAATATGTGACTGAAGTCAGGCAAAAAAAGTAAAGACTGTGAGTTCAGTGCTGCAGAAAATGACATAATCACAGAGGAGATTGTCTTCAGTGTGACTGACATCACCTCAAGACAGACTTTTAAGAGAACAGAGTCTCACAGTAGAGAAGGGAATAGACATATGCCAGTTCACTGAGCACAAACACATGCAGTGATTACAGCTGCCCATGAGATAGCAGTTCATGCTATGCATAACAAAAAAATACTGGCGACCCCTCAGCCTGCTGCTTTTAGAATGCTGGCTGGTTGAGTTAGCTTTAGTAAAGAAGTCCTTTCAAAGACAGAATTTTGGTATTGATGCAAAACATTTACATCATTTCCTTTCTGAGTCATCATGCTTACAATGTTTTTGGAAAAAATGACATCTGACCTTGACCTTGAGTTCAAGGTCAACTAAATTTGAATTGGTTCAAGATTTTTCATTGAAACAAATATGGGATCAATATCAAAAGAATCTCTCATTTCCTTCACGAGTTATCATGTTCGCAAGATTTATGGAAAATCTGACCCTTGACCTCAAGGTCAAAGTCACCCAAATTCAAACTTGTCCAAGACTTTTCTTAGATACAGCTATTGTATTGATCTGAAAACAAACAAGGGGTGCAGGGCACGCACATCGAAGAACTTTCGTTGGTGCTGGATTCAAAAGGGAAATACACAGTAAAAGAAAAAAGAATCTACACACTATAATAAAAAGCTCCCAAAAACTTAACTAAATGTAAAGAAACATTTTGGTTCCACAGAACTTCATCAGGCATTATCCATCTATTATGCATTATGCATTGATATGAAAAGCCTGTGCATCATTTCTTTCTGTAGTTATTGCATTTACAAGATATTTATTGATGCCTCTGCTGTTGCTGGAAAAATTGACCTTTGACCTTGACCTTAAATTGAAATAATAACTTTGAACTTTCCCTCTCTCACATCACATCATGTAATCTTCCATAGCTGATTAATTGTGAAAGAAATGGCATGTGGTGGAGCGTGCCATGCCAAGTCCTTACTCGGTTTTTAATTTTATTTACCTACTTTTAGTCCCACTGTGTCTTATACTATCTATATTTATATATATTGTTTTTATTGACTGGGTGTGTGTTTTTGTATGGTTGGTTGAGCGGTATGTTTGCGCTGACAAATTTCATTGCATATTTTGTATACAACAACAATAAAGGAATTAAGGAAATTCAATTTGACTTCAAGGTCACCCAAATTCAAACTTGTCTAAATTTTTTCATAGGTATATCTATGGTATCAAGATGAAAATCCTACATCATTTCCTTCTCAAGTTATCATATTTACACCATTTTGGGAACTACTGACCTCTGACCTTGACCATCCAAATTCAAACTCAGCCGATATTTTTCTTAGATACAATTATGGTATCGATTAGAAAAACCTATATCATTTCTTTCTGTTGTCATTCCATTTACAAGGTAGGTGTTAATGTTGCCACCCATCTGTCTGGTGGGGTGATGACAATACAAGGACTATACAAAACTATACAAGGACTACATAAAACAATGGTATAAAAGACAAAAACTACTAAACACCTTAGGGGACAAGGCAGAACAAAAATCCCATTTTGAGACTGCATTGAGAGAGCTAAAATGTGGGAATGAAATAGCCAAAACTTAGGAATGAATTATATTTTTGGACAGCTCGGTGGAGCAGTGGTTAGCACTGTGGCAGCACAGTAAGAAGGTCATGGGATTGATTCCACCCCTGGTCATCGTGGGTTTGATCCCACTCCCTGACCATCGGTGACCCTTCTGTGTGGAGTTTGTATGTTCTCCCCGTGCCTGCGTGGATTTACCCCCAGTACTCCAGTTTCCTCCCACAGGCCAAAAACATGCAAGTTAGGTTAACTGGAGACTCTAAAGTGGCCCTAGGTATGAATGTGTGTGTGCATGTGTGTGTGTGAATGGTGAAGGGATTGGCGCTGCACCGTGGCTGCTTCATCCATCCAGGTTGATGCCCTGTAACTTCCCCACTGTGGGACTAATAAAGGATTATAAAATTAAAAAAAAAATAGTTTGTGTATGAACTAACATGTGGTTTGGTCATTCTAGCTGAATTTCTCTGTGATGTTCCCCAAAGGGCTCCATAAAAAACACCCAGAACAGCAAACATAAAATAGTGAAGAAGTGAAATTTGCAAAAAAAAAAAAATGTTGGTAATGTTTGTAAACCAAAACAATGCCTAACATATGAAGCTTTATGCCGTTAGGCCTTACAGTTTCAATGGAAATGTAAAAGAATGTATTTCCTGAAAGAGCTCCTTCAGGAGAGTAGCGTTTGGACAGCTCTACTAAAAAAGATTCCACTACTTTGTGTTGTAAAAATGGCTACAAACTTTGACTCTAATCTGAAGAGCAGCCAAACAGTTTACAGTATATGGCTGAAAATGCATACATTGCTGTATGTACTAATTTATTAAAGTTACAGAAAAACAATAATCGACGATAAATGAAAATGTCAGGACTCATATTTTTTACTGCAGTAGGAGAGTCAGTTGGCATGGCAACCACCAAAGCTACATCCAAGCACAGTGTAAGTCCTGGTTATGAATCCTGTGCTTGGGATTCTTGCCAACACTACAACAACACTCTCTATTTCATTCTCCAAAGGGACTGCTTACATTTAATTACATTTAATATTGTACTGCAAACTGATAAATATACAAAAGGATGTAACTAATTAAGTCTGTGATGCACCGCCCTCTCAGGCTGCTGCTCATATGGTCAGCTTTTGGCTTCCTGACTCAGCTGCAGCTTGGCAGAGTACGCATGAATAAACTGGCAACTTTGCTGTCTCTTTAGCCCATGCTTTTGCTGGCCCATTAGATAAAGGGTTTGTGATTGTGTTTCCAATCCATCATGAGTTACAGGGACAAACGCTCAAAGGAGCACAGGAGCTTACTGTTTTGTATGAGGAATGAGGGACTGAAGGCTCTTCTCTCATGCAGCAAATCAACACTTTATTATGAGAACAGAACTATTTATATACAAGGGCTGTGCCCGCCTGACGTCACACCAGGGGCAGGTACGGCAGCACACACTGTCAGGCTCCCCTGTGCGCTTTTACGCAGCGCACGGAGGAAGGAATAAAAACCCACATGCTTGAGTCAGTTGTGCATATTTATTACAGGAGATGGATGATGATGGGAAGTAGTCAAACAGTACAACATAACAGACAAGCAGATCAGGCTGCACAGGGAAGTCCTCAAGGACGCTCTACAGATACTGGTGAGTTTAATTGGGGAAATGTTCCGTGAAAGAACCCCCAGACGAGACTGGTCGGCAAGGGCGAAAAAGTTCATACTCACACACAGCTTTGGCAGTCCGAGTAGTCCAAGTGATTATTCTGACAAACGGAAAAACCAACCAGCTGCAAGGGATCATGCCACCTAGTGTGATGCGGTACCGTGAAGAGCAGGCAGGGCATCTAGACATAGGTGACGGCACACAAAACACTACGTGGATCAGCCGCAGTGTAACACAACAAAGTTGGAACAATGCTCCGACAATCTCTCCTGGCCAAGACAGGGCTTAAGTAACGCCAAACCTAATCATGGGAGAGATTGCCAGTGTGAGTGATGAGAGTGTGCAGGATAAAGTGGCAACAGGTGTGTCAATGGACGTCTGAGAACATGTGGGAGAGGATAAGTGGGTGTGTATATGTGTGCAAGAAGGTGCATGAGACGAATGTATGAACGTGTGTGTGTGTGTGTGTGTGTGTGTGCGTGCGAGTGAAACCCACAATCAGGCACAGCTGATATCACTGACAGGAGAGGGAGGCGTGGCTGAGCTGTCAGGGAGCTGAACAGACTCTAGAGGCTCCCTGAGAGCGCCTGATAGAAAAAAGGAGGCAACAAATACACAGAGACAAAATAGCCACAGCATCATAGAACTGGGCTTGAATATCAAGCCCAGTTCATGACACACACACACACACACACACACACACACACACACACACACACACACACACCACACTCACTACGCCATACTTACCACAATCATCTTCTCCACTCTGGCGATGCCCTTCCCAAAAATGGTCCCCAGTTGGTCACCAACACCAGCCAATAAGAATCCGAACAGAGGAATCCCCAGCAGAGCGTAGATTATGCAGAAGATCCGCCCTCCTTCTGTGTGAGGAGAGATGTTCCCAAATCCTTAAAAAAGAGAGACAGACAGAAAAAAGAGAGCATGCTGAAATTCCTATGGCTACCATAAAATTCTGTTTTTCAGCAAATAAGGTTGTTTTTTTTTACATAAACTTGTTTTAATATTAACTTTTCAACAAAAAGATAAAGCTCTATGTAGATATTTTCTTTTAACGTTCTGTATTTGAAAGGAATAAAGGAAGTATTTTCGCATCGAGAGGCTGTGGTTTATGTCTATGGATGCTCTCGTGTAGAAGCAAGGTTATTTGCAGTGCTGCTGTGTAGATTATGGTTTTAGCTGTGCTGTAGAGTGTTTCTTAAGGCATTTTGTATGTTACTGCAATGCATTTTTGTTTTACCTTTGAATGCTGCTTCACCAAATCGCTTTACCAGAAGGAAGAGGTACAGTAAGGTCTGAGAAAAAGTCACACCTGGTGGTTGTGAAAATAACCACACAAAGTGAACTGGCTCATCATTAATGCTGTGTTTTGTAATGTGTAAAGAAAACCGTAACTCTAACCATTTCCCTAAGGGCCCCTTTACACAGCACAGAGATCACTGAGAGATTGGACCGATTTTTGATATCTGGGATTGGTTGGGAGATCCTTGTGTGTTTTGGACTGAGTCAAAACTTTGAGGCCATGATGACTATGGAGATCACTGAAGATCACTGACAGATCAAAAACTGGCCAGGTCTCTCAATCGCTCAATAATCTCCACCCCTGTGTAAAGGGGATGTAACTGAGCATTTTCAGTGCCTAACACTAACTTAATGCTAATCACCAAAAATGTGTATTTAATGAGTAAAACAAGTTTAACGCTGACTTAGTAGTAAAACACAAAATAAAAGCAAAGACAGATGTGTTGTGGACAAAAAGGAATCAAAATGACACTTCCTACATGGGAGTGTGATTTATAATGCTTCCATCTATCCCCACCCAACATTATGTGAGGCTCTGAGTGCTTTTGAAAGTGTGAAATGCAATGATGGTGCCGTCTGTCACATTATTAACAAGGGTAGTTTTCATGTGAAATTCCATGCAAAATGGTTTAAATATGACACACAAAAATCCTCTGAAAAGTGGAAAGTGGCCTGGTATTCATGCACATTTCCATGATTTTACACTGAAAGACTATGAGGAAAAAAGGAGCATGTTGTAATTTTGCTCATGATAAAACAAAAGCGTTTATGAAAAATATAGAGTATAGATATTCTGACTCAACTGCACAAAATTTGTGCATGGCGCCTACTATTTACCGCCGCCAATGTGGTTGGGGCGGTTTGTTTCTCTGGCTGTCTGTTTGATTGTTAGCAGGACTACACAAAAACTACTGGATGGGTTTTGATGACATTTTAACCACAGGTGGTCCTTTGACTACGGATGAATGCGTTAGATTTTGGAAGTGATCCGAGAGCACACACCTCTGCCAAGGTTCATGGAGGGATGGTGGTAAGGGTGGAGCCTTGGCGGAGGTATGCGCTCTCTGTGTGCCCTCTAGTTTATATTCTGTTTTCTGAAGCAATGTATTTCTATTTTTTCTTTCCTGTTGATTTGAAACTCCAGCCAACCATATGCTAACATTCTGTTGGATACCATAAACTAGAAAGCGTACAATTGTAGTGTTATGGTTAGAGAAATTTCATGATTTACTGTAGCTCCAAATATCCTGATTAACAGCCTAGTCCCTGAACAATATAAATTAGCCAGTGGGTTTTAATGTGATGTCATGGGGTCATTTATAAGCATACCTTGGTACTGAAACCCTCATTTCAACCTTCATTAATTCATCATACACCATCACTAAAGGACATACTGATCATATGTAAAATTACATCAGCTTTGGCAAAACAGCAGTATTTGATGACCTGGGAATTTGAAAATGCTTGAAAAATTGTTCATAGTGCTGAAATTTAGTTAAAATTGTGTAACAATAATGATATGTGAAATTATAATTTTTTTAAAAATACATTCCATGTGCAATGAATAACCTTAATCAGTGACACAGTTAATAAATAATATCAAAACACTTGGTATAATTCACCACCAAATACGAATATCACTCGATTTTGTCATTGTGTAAAAAACCAAGGGCAAAATATAGCCCAAGGAACTCATATTGGATTTTCTTATCCTAAATGTTGGTTACCGAGCCACAGTGGGCGCACAAGCCAGTGTACTCCCTGTGCCGGTCCCAAGCCTGGATAAAAATGGGCAGGGTTGCGTCAGGAGGGGCATCCAGTGTAAAACTCAGCTTCAGATCTATAAGGATGTGGCAGATACATCGACGTCTGCCGCAGCGACTTGTCTAACACTCTTGCAGTGGAAAAAAAAAATGGATGTTAAAAGAATAAACAAATAAAAAATAAAAAAAAATCCACAGGATGACATAGTTGCTGCTGCAATTGTGGCTCTCATCATTACTGAAATGAAGTCAGTGAGCCATACCAATAATATATATTCATAGACTCCATTGGTATATTGGGAAAATATCTTCTGCTGTACCAAAGCACAGGAGGCTTAAATCATTGTGTGAGAGGAAAAAAGTAAATGTGATGCAACTCAAACGAACCACAGAAAAAATCTGCATGGTTTCTCTTAATAACAGGCTCTATATAACTAAAAACTTTTATCACAAAGCTCAACTACGGTTTAATATAACGGCTGAAAAACAGGTTTGAGAAAATTTCAGGGTTTATTATTCACTCTGTCTGCTCTCAAGTTACTGTGACATGAATGAAGATTTAAAAATAAGAGAAAGAAAAGGAAAAAAACACATTTTAGAGGCTTCCCTCTAAAATGCCAGACACAAAAATTTGAGTTCACACAGGGTTCACTATTTTTTTTTTATCTTCAAATCCATTAACATCATGCGCTGTCATAAAATCAGACGGAGCTTAAAGAAGTCAACACCATCCTGCAAGAGGACTCCTCAGAGGTGTGTGTCTTACATAAACCGGAGTGCACACATGCAACATCACACAGTGGCACTTTCATTATTTAACATCTCATAGAGCATCTGCATAATGAAGCACATCCACTTTTCTTCATTAATGCAGTCGTCTCTTTCAGGAAAGGAGCTGCAGGGTTCCTTCTAATAACTTTTCACTCCCACATTGGAGCGGGGTGACGCCTAATGTGAGAAAAATTGTCAATCACAACCCCGTAATTTCGTCATTAGTAAAATGGGGGAGACAGGATGTCGGATTAGTTTTTAACACCTCTGGCTGACCCTGCGGACCATACCAGAAACAGGCGCTGTCTTTAATTTCTTTTCTTTCCAAATTAATTCCCATTTATCTGTTTGAAATTTAATCTCTGTATCTGACACAAAAACCAAGTTAAGCTCAAGAAGGCAGAATAACAGTATTAGTCACAGATTCTGGGATGTCTGCCCTATTCATTAGCAAATATTGTCAACCAACTGTCGCTAATAAAGTTTGATAATTGGTTGGAAGTGAATGTGCTTGAATGCTGCACGCCCGCACACACACACACACACACACACACACACACACATACAGTATATACATATACTGTATAGTGTCCCCTCTGTGGACTGCCACCTTATTGTGGTGGAGGAGTTTGAGTTCCTAATTCAAGGATTCAAGGATTCAAAGGCCTTATTATCATGTGCACAGTTAAGAAATGCAACATTTCCTGAGCAATGAAATTCTTACTCTGCTTTCCGCAATGTATGCCAAGGTAATAAATGCACACCAATACTAATACTAATAAAGGTAATAAACACATCTTAATACTAATACTAATAAATACTGATCCCAGGAGTTATGTTGCTGGGAGCAACTTGCCTCTGGTAGGGTCTCCCCAAGTCAATGGATTCTGGGTGAAGGGTCAGACTAGGAGTGGTCCAGTGAATCGCCATGAAAAACATTACATCAAAGGCCCAGTGTACTGAAAAGAGGCACATGGGCTCACCCTCTAGTGGACTCACCACCTACAGGAGGGATCATGGGGATCACGGTGCTATGTGAACCGGGTAGAAGTCTGGGCTGCTTTGCCTGGACTGGTGCCCCTATGACCCGGATCCCCGGATAAGCAGTAGAAGATAGATGGATGGATGGATATATATATAGTGCAGGGGTGCCTAACCTGGGGCTCCTGGAACGTTCCGGTTTCTGTGGGAAATTTTCTCATTTCACTTCTTAACTGGTCCAAAGATTTGCAAATAATTTGCTGTTGTGCACGGGAGCAAGGGTGCCTACAGAACACATGCGCACCAATGACAAATTATTTGTAAATCTCTGGACCAATTAAGAAGTGAAATTAGAAAATTTCCCACAGAAACCTGAATGCTCCAGGTTGGGCACCCCTGATATAGTGTCATAAGGCCCTGTTACAGCGATGTGGAGTGGGCATTTGTGCCACGCTTCGTACCTTGCGCCAGTGCTTTTGTCAGTTTCTGGCAATGTATTGACTGTTTTCCTGCTGTGCGCCCTCATGATCATAATACAGGGAGACTATACGTGCGCTTTATGCTGAAAGGATGAGACTCCTTTAAAGTGGGTGCGGCATCGGTTCTCGGCACATTATTATAGTATATTTTCCTCACAATAAGCCCCTGACCATCAAAAAGGATATCTAAAGCCAGTGGCGCATTTCAGCCGCTAATTAATCAGTACATTTAAAAGGTGTGAAATGGGAACATGAGAAAACACTCAGCAGTGTGCTGGAATTTTCCTCTGTTTTATTGAACAGAGTTGTAAAAGTTATAATCTAATCAAAGTATTATTACTTGTCAATTTAATTTTAATATGATGGAACACTGAATAGTTTTTTCTTCTATCCAAGGTTTCATTTAAATCACCTACAGGAGGGGTATAGCATAGATAAGGCATTGATTTATTTGTTTTTTAAGAAAATGAATGTGCGTGTCACTTTTCATCATAGATTGTAATGTTCAGGAGGACATGTGCACCTGCCACCGCTCTATACGGAGCCTCTGATGGTGTTTGCTTGATGATCACAGTGGACAGTATATGATAATATTTTGCTGGTGGAAGCTAGGTGCTGTGTAGCGCTCTGTCTATTCACGTGCGCATGTTCGTTGTTTGTTTGTGTGTGTCCTGCACACTCGGTGGTTTTTCCCCTTAAATGTGTTAATCTGAAGGAAATAAAGCTCTATTTATCTAAAAATACCCTGTAATAAAATCCAAACCCAAAGAAACAGTAGACTAAATGACATATTTGCTGAGGCAGCTGGAAGAACAATGATTTCAACACTAATTTTAATTGAATAAAATGATAATTGCTAGTCATTGTGGGCCATGAGGTGGAGAGGTGGGAATCACAGCTAAAAGTTACTCAGATTATTCTTTCAAAATGATGGATGACCTTCCAATTTTTTTCTATCATGGCTGCGTATTTTAGGTCCAAGGTCACAGGATACAATATAAAAATGACTTTCACACCCTGTGTAAGACACAGCTGTTCTCACAGCTGTTAGCCTGGGACCTGTCATAACTGTAATATTCATGCAGTGAACATACAAATGTCTTAAATGTGATTAGAAGATCAAATTTGATTGTTTATTCCATGCTACACCAAAAACACACCTCTGAATAATTAAGAGAGTTCAGACCAGCCCCACTGATTAATTTGGCCAGCACAAAGACCATTTTTTGTGTCACTGTAAAGACAAAAGGTACCTGGACACACCCATAAGTGAGTTTTGAGAATAGACTGTTGACTAGATTGTTGTAATATGGCCCTTTATGATTATTACCTCCGCCAGGAGGTTATGTTTTTGCCGGAGTTTGTCTGTTTGTCTGTCTGTTTGTCTGTCTGTTTGTCTGTCTGTTGGTTAGCAAGATAACTCAAAAAGTTTTGGATGGATTTCGATCAAACTTTCAGGCATTGTTGGAAATCGTACAAGGAAGAACTGATTAAATTTTGGGGATGATCCGGATCACCGTCCAGAAGAAAACCGCCATTACGGAAAATGCCATTTTAGTGAATAACTACTGAACCACTAATCCTATCATTGTCAATCCAATTGCTAGTCATATGTTTTCATGGTCAAGGAATCTGAAAACGTACACACAAACACTGTATGGGGGGAACTGTGGCCGCCATTACGGAAAATGCCATTTTCGTGAATAACCACTGAACCACTAATCCTATCATTGTCAATCCAATTCCTAGTCATATGTTTTCATGGTCAAGGAATCTGAAAACGTACACACAAACACTGTATGGGCGGAACTGTGGCCGCCATTACGGAAAATGTCATTTTTGTGAATAACTACTGAACCACTAATCCTATCATTGTCAATCCAATTGCTAGTCATATGTTTTCATGGTCAAGGAATCTGAAAACGTACACAAAAAACACTGTATGGGGGGAAATGTAGCGCTTGGCGGAGGTCTGCGCTCTCCGAGTGCTTTTCTAGTTAGCATTTGTCTTTTTAATCAAAGATAAAACATCAAATTATTATTTTTACAAATGTATATCATTCAAAGAATGAGGCCAAGATCGCCTCAGTGCTCACAATTCTGTTATGATCATAGGCAATAATATGTCAGGTTTGTACTGTCTCTCATAGGAGGGTAATTGTAGAAGATTGTAAAAGCTTAAGGACTTCCTTCTAAACTCATTAAGTGAAACAAGGAGAGAAAAGCAGCAGCAGCTTACATTTAATAAAGGGGTTTAATGGCTTCAGTTGGAGACTCATAATGGTTTTCTTTTCTTTTTCTTTTTTTGTCAAACCCTGTCAGGACGAATTATAATGAAACAAATTAAGAAGATGCAGGAAATGTACTAATTGAATTTCCAGACAATAGTCCTAATAAATCTGACAGGCATGGAAATCCAATTCAAGGATAAATCAAGTGTTTTTATCGATAAAAACTAACAAACTTCAGAAACTGGAACTCTTATGTTTTCTAGTCAAAACTTCAATAATCACCAGGAAACATCTGTCTTTTCCTAGCTTCTGTTTTTTTTATTATTCAGGTTTGTTAACACAGCGTTACATGAGTCACAGTACAAAACAATCTTTATTTATCTTATCCACTTTCTGAAACAAGCAATTTTTAGAGACTGTCCTTCAACAGAAAACACCTGGTCATTTATACCATTAGGCCTGATCTACAGTATATGCAAGCTTTGACAATAAGTAACCTCTAGTGGTTGTGAGAAGGATATGAAGTAATATGGTAGAGGGCTACAGTTGTAACGTTTGTAAAGTAGACCCTCACTGCCACCCACAATTTATGCACACAATTTAACCCTCAAGCGACCGAGTGGGGTCATTTACGACCCCAGCCATATAATTTAATGTGCCGTCTCTTTATTTTTTTATCCAAATTTTCTTTCCTAGCATGAATTTGTCAGTCTACTAATCCTACACACTTTCATAGTTTTTTGCAGGGATCAACCAATTGGTGTGGCGTAGACATCGCAAACTCTTGTGGGGTCATTTATGACCCCGAAGAGAAGCACTGGTTTTTAAACATTGGTTTTATAAATTTTATTCAAATGTTCCACTTCTAATAGTTAGTTAGTTAATCCCTTCACACCTGAAGGTGTATATGGGCAGCGCCTATCTCCGTTTCTCTGACCCTAGGCCACACAGCTACTGTAAGTAGTGAAAGCTACAGCGGGGGGTCAGTCCTCTGGTAGCTCTGTGTGTAACTTTACTTTCCCCATTCCATTATGCGGAGCACCACGCTAGAAGGCAGAAAGCACCATTTTTATATGGTCTTTGGTATGACCCGGCCGAGATTTGAACCCCTGCCTCCCGGGTGTGGGGCGGATGCTCTACCAACTGAGCCACCACTCCGGTTTCCACTTCTAATCAGTACTTTATATTGTATTGCAGTGAACCATGGCTAACAGACCTAGGATAGCAAGATTTACATTTGTCTGTTTGTCTGGATTTGTCTGTTTGTCTGTTTGTTTGTCTGTTTGTTAGCAAGATAACTCAAAAAGTTATGGACGGATTTTCATGAAATTTTCACAGATTGTCAGAAATGGGGTATTCTACAGATGATTAGATTTTGGTGGTGATCCGGATCACCGTCCACAAGAAAACCGCCATTACGCAAAATGCCATAATAGGTATCATGATCATCATCATCATCGTAACTACAATAATAGGTATCATCATGATCGTGATGATGATATGATGACTATGATGACTATGATGATGATGATGATGATGATGATACCTATTATTGTTACTACGATGATGATGATGATACCTATTATTGTTGTAACTATGATGATGATGATGATGATGATGATGATACCTATTATTGTAACTATGATGATAATAACTATGATGATGATGATGATGTTCCAAGAGTGAACTGACAAGGACTGTCTAAATAAATGTAATGTTGTTCTTACAGTCTGCGTTTTGGTTATTTCTTGCAATAAAAGTATTATTAGCAAACACATTTTACATTAGATCATTATAAAATACCTGCCTTAAATACAGGGAGTAGTTTAGGTATGATAAACCTCCAACCAGCCATTTATAATAAGGATCCCTGTACAGAGCACAATGGGGTCATAAATGACCCCACTTGGTCATTTCAGTCCGTAAAATAGCTTGGTCGCTTGAGGGTTAAATAAAATGGTATTCAAGACTTTGGGGGCTCTGCAGTAAAAGCATCTACCATCATGACATTATAAAAAAGAAATATATACAGTCATGTGAAAAAATTAGGACACCCCATTAAATATTCAGTTCTTTATTAAGAAATGTTTGCATGTCTATGTCTAACCTTGTTTTTGTTTTTATTAAGTGCTATGAGATGACTGTTGTTGTGAAATGGCACTATATAAATAAAGTTGAATTGAATTTAATTGAATTTGCATTTTTTAACATTTATTTTAGCCATTTTAAGTGGGAATGAATGTGGGGGTGTCCTAAAAAAGATGGGGGGTGTCCTAATTTATTCCTCACTATTTGTTTAGAATTATATTTTACAGAAAATTTGGAAAAAGTCTTTAATTCATTTTTAATTGTTTAGTTGTATTACATGAATCTCCCAGTATTTCGAACATTGATATTAAATATTCATATGTCCAAATAGGATAACCGCAATTATATAATACCACGCTATGGACAAGCTTACCGTGGAGGATAACGAGCAGCTGCAACAACCACAGTGTTCACTTTTTTGTGTGTGTGGCTAAATCTCGTTGTTCACTTGTGTGCCCCTATTGATTAATAAATAAATTGTTAAAGGTTAAGTGTATTGTTTATTGCAAACAGTATGTTTGTATCCAGTACTGATGGCGGCAGCACCCGGTACTGCGGAAGCTTCCATAGCACCGGATGCTGGCGGCGTCAGTAACCTGTGGGGCACTCTCTCCAGACGGACTCCAGCAGGCAGTTAGTGGTGGAAGCGTTTGGACTTCTTGCTAAATACAGCCGTGACAGTAAGCACTGAAAGGGCACAAAGCGTATTATTTTCTTCTGAGCGGAGTGTGAGCTCCGAGAGCGAAACAACTACTGCATAGTGCATTGCTTGTTTGAACGTGATTTTTCAGACAGCGGCAAAAATCCAAAAACCATGGAGACAAGAACCACACAGAGTCCTGTACGGAGGCTGTCCTGTTTAAATAAGCTGAAAATCATGGCAGTCTCCAGTCCACACTCACCGTAGTTGAAATACTGGAGTTCCCGCCACTGCTTTGTGAAAATTATCTTTTTTTTTTTTTTAACAGAATCAGCAGTTCATGCCTAGTAAGACCGGAGGTCCGCACAATTGTCACACACACACATAAAGTTGAGAGCGGAGCTGCAGCGGGTTTCTCACAGCTTCCATCGTTTGCCACATAAGTTATGAACCCTGTTTAAATTATGAGACCACAGGGTCCTAAAAACATTTGCAATAATACCGCATATCGCAGTATTGAGCTATCCACCATCACCGCAGGGGAAATTCCTCTACTGTGACAGCCCTATGTCCAAATATGTTAAAAAAAAAACCACAGGCTTTTACAGGTGTGTCCTAATCTTTTCATACGACTGTAAGTACACTTTTAGAAATGTTGAAAAAAAAACAAACTGCAAGCCCTTACCCAATGTAGTAACATTTGTCTTTGTAATATGTAATGTCAAACTAGCTGCAGCAAAATATGCCTATAGAAAAAGTGAATTCAGCAGGAGTATGACAGAGTTTCAATAAAGAAATCCCATGAGTGAAGTAATACACTGAGATCAGTCATTACTGCTTTTCTTTTACTCCGTAGAGAGAAGTGAAAGAGCGAGGAGAGGTAGCACAAACCACAAATTTTATCCCATTTTATCTCATTTGGTGGGACACTATGATACAAGACAATAAATTTGTAGAAAAATAGAATGCATGCTTCAGTATTTAGCTAATAAATTTCTGTTGAAGGTATACAAACTGCTTGAAATTCATGAGTAATTATTTTTCTCTTGGGTCCTTGGATTTTTGATGAGGAATTTCTACCTCCATTAGAATGCGACTTCTATGCACGGCAGCAAAAGGGCACAGAATATTCTGTACTACTTGTGCAAAAGTACAGTGATTTCCAACAAATAGCACAGCATTTATGTGAGGTTTGAACAATCATCCAGGATAATAAAACAAGAAAACCTTTTTTTCAAAGCTATACAATAAAAAAGACCTTATACTGTGTGATATCCTACCGTATAGCAATGATCACACTTGAGTTATTTCTTTGGCTAACTCTGCCGTTTATTCTGCAACACACATACTATGACTGAACATGGATTCTGCGCGGGGTTTTCACACTCTTGTTCTAATGTGTCCCCTTAATAGTAGTGCTGAACAATACAGGTAGTTCCCCCTAGAGGCATGTGCCAGTAATGTTTTAAATTAGACTTGCAGTCTACCACATCCCTCCCCTCTAGATTAAACTACTTTTAATTACACTAGCCAATTATGCTAGACATCCTGGAACTCCCATTTAACCCTAAACAATCACAGTTACTTTTAACTTCTTAAACACATGTGCCATACACATAATTTCTTTCTCTTTTTTTTTTTTTTTTTTTTTTTTACATGTATAACACACATAACAGTCTAACTGGGGATTTGGTTTGACTACCGCATCCCAGTGAGGTTCCAGGACGCATTCTTGTCCTGTGGCTGGGGAACTCACTACTGACTAAGTATAGTCCTTCAAGTAGTCTGGAGCTTTCCTAGCTCGCTGAGATCTTCTCACGGCGGGTGAGCCAACTGCAGGTGAAGACTCAGACTGCTCCACTGTTTCGGCTGCTGCAGTGCTGCCCGTAGAATCTGCAGAGACGGTTACCTCAGGTTTCACCTGAAGTGGTGGTTCGTTGATGCTCTCCTCAGGATGGGTGTCAGACAACACCTCTGGTGCCATCGGCAGGGGAATGGAGCTCCTACCACGAACTTGGTCGATGTGTCGCCTCACCACTTGTCCATGACCTAATGTCACCTTGAATGACACAGGGCCTGTCTTTTCTGTTATTTCTCCTGGTACCCAGGCTGGTCCTGAGCCAAAGTTGCGGGTGTAGACCACGTCTCCTTCTCTCAGTATTCTCTCTCTAGCATGCATGTCATGATAACCTTTTTGTTTCTCTTGTTTATCATGCACTTTGTTTCTGAAGTCTGGATGTATTAAGTCAAATGTTGACCTCAACTTTCTTCCCATCCATGGACCTGCGTAGTCAATGTGAATTCTTCTCCATGGTTTATCTGGAACTTCCCAGGGATGTAGTGGGGCTGCTGGAGGACTGTTCCTGTTCTCCTGGCATGCCGCACATGACTTCACAAGCGCCTCCACCTCTGCATCCATGTTGGGCCACCACATGTAACTCCTCGCCAACGCTTTCATGCGAGTGATGCCAGGGTGTGCTTGGTGTAGTTGTTGCAGTAAGGCATTCCTACCAGGTGGTGGAACAACCACGCGTCCTCCCCACAGGATACAACCTTCCTGGGTGCTGAGCTCATCCTGTCGTCGGGCATAGGGAATGAACTCAGGACTGTTCATCTTCGGCCATCCTCGCAAGATGTATTCTCGCACTCTTGCTAGAACAGGGTCTTTGTCTGTCCACTTCTTTATTTGTTGTGCGTTCACCAGGGGCACGCCGATATCTTCAAACAATAGCACTCTCTCCTCCTCCTCAGGCGTGCTGTCTCTTCCTCCATCCAAGGGTAGCCTACTCATCGCGTCAGCATTCGTATGGTCCCGTCCGGCTTTGTAAACGATGGTGTACTCATACGCTGCTAATGTAACGGCCCATCTCTGAATTCTCTGAGATGTCATCTGGGGTATGGCTCTCATTTCACTGAACAGTGAAATTAGTGGCTTGTGGTCAGTCACTATAGCGAACTGTCTCCCGTACAGGTATTTGTGGAATTTTTTTACACCAAATACTACTGCAAGGCCCTCCTTGTCTAGCTGGGAGTAGTTTTTCTCAGCTGCACTAAGAGTTCTTGAGACGAACCCTATGGGTCTCTCTGAGCCATCCTCCATACGATGAGAGAGTACAGCACCCACACCGTAGGGTGATGCGTCACACGCCAGGATGAGTGGTTTGTTTGAATCATAGTGCACTAACACACTACAGGACTGAAGTAGCGCTTTGGACTCTTCAAACGCCTTCTGCTGCTTGACCCCCCATGACCATTTTTCTTCCTTCTTAAGTAAGGTATGTAGTGGTGCCAGCAGCGTGGAGAGCTTTGGGAGGAACCTATGGTAATAGTTCAACAAGCCCAGGTAGGCTTTTAACTCAGTAACATTTTGTGGCTCAGGCGCCTCCGCAATGGCTTCCACTTTGTCTGTTAGAGGGTGTAGACCACTGGTGTTGATCTTGTGGCCTAGGAACACCACCTCTTTTCCCATGAACTCACACTTGCTTCTTTTCAACCTCAGACCGCTTTTCTCCAACCGTTGAAGCACTTCCTCCAGCGTTTTCAGATGTTCTTGTTCATTTGGTCCTGTACAAAGGATGTCATCCAAATAAATGGTAACATTCGGAATTCCACCTAGGATGCCCTCCATAGTTCTCTGGAATATAGCAGGACTGGAAGCTACTCCAAATGGTAAGCGTGTGTAGGTATATAAGCCTTTGTGTGTATTGATGGTTACATACTTTCTTGATTCTTCTTCCAGGACTACTTGTTGGTAGGCGTGACTCATGTCTAATTTCGTGAAGTGTCGGCCGCCGTTCAGCTGTGCGAAGAGGTCCTCCACTTTAGGAATTGGATACTGATCCACCCGTGATGCTCGATTGACAGTGAGTTTGTAATCTCCACATATTCTAATGGAGCCATCCGGCTTTCTCACTGGGACTATGGGCGCCGCCCATTCTGCAACCTGCACTGGCTCAATGATCTTGTCATCCAGCAGCCTCTGTAGCTCGCTTTCAACCAGTGGCTTGACTGCATAGGGTACCGGTCGGGGTTTGCAGAATCGTGGTTGGGCCTCCTTGTCCACATTAATCTTTGCAGTGACACCTTTTAGCTGTCCTAAGCCTTCTTTGAACACCTCAGCGTGTCTTTCGAGGATCTCCTCCAGCTGCAATTTGGGCTGAGATTCCACTTTATTCACCAACTGATCAATCATGGCCAGTTCTTGTAGCCAACTTCGCCCTAGTAGATTTGGTCCTTCGCTCCCAACTACTACTACAGGTAAGTCCTTTTCTTTGTTTTCGTGTTGCACCTTCACTTGTGCCATGCCTAGCACGTCTAGCTTCTCTCCTGTGTATGTTTTTAATTTTAATGAACAGGGATTTAATTCTGCTGTGTCTGTTTTCTTCCACAGTTGTGTATATTGCTGTTTACTTAATATGGTTACTCCACAGCCTGTATCAACTTCAAATGTTACTTTCATTCCATTAACATTCATGGTACGCGTGATGGGCGCTACCTTGGTCAGCTCCTCTGACGTGTTGTAAATTGTGTGAAAATCCATGTCTTCTGTATCACTTTCTCCCTCCCCTCTCAGTTGATTCGCTCGCTGTTCCTTTCCTGGGCCCTTGTTTTCATACTTTTGTCCATTAACTGTCGCTTTCAGCACCTGTGCGCTGTCCACCTTTATTCTACATGCTTTCTTAATGTGCCCTCGCTTGCCACAATTATGACACAGCTCAGTGGCAAATTTGCACTCGGCAGCATTGTGCTGGCCTTTGCAGCGATAACAACTGGGGAATTTGTGCTGAGTTTTGTCAGTCGACACTTTGTGGACACCTACTTGGGTCTTAGGCACACGAACATGCGTTGCTGTGTCCTCTGCTAGTTTCCTTTGCATTTCTCTCACATCTTTAGATGCTGTTTCCATCGCTTGGCATAATTCCAAAGCCTTCGCAAAAGTGAGTTTTGTTTCAGATAAAAGTCGCCGTTGCATTCGGTCATCATTCACTCCACACACAAGTCTGTCTCTTAACATTTCTTCCAATGAGACTTTGTAATCACAGTGCAGTGCTAATTTCTTCAATTCTGCCACATACTCTGCTATGGACTCAGTGTTCCTCCTTATGCGTGAATTAAATTTGAATCGTTGTACGATTTCACTCGGTTTGGGGCTGAAGTGCTTCTGAAGCTCAGCAGTAAGCTGGTCGTACGTTTTATCTTTCGGTAATGCAGGGCTTATTAAATTTCTCAACAAGCTGTAAGTAGTTGCACCAACTCCACTCAACAGTACAGCCTTCCTTTTGTCTGGCTCCTCAATGTCATTAGCTTGGAAGAAAAAGTCCAACATTTCACTATATTCTTCCCATGACTGAGTCGAGTTATCAAAAGGGGTTACCGTTCCGATTACAGCCGCCATTGCTCGTCGTGGTGGGGAAACCTCGTTTTTCCTCCTCTGAACTTGCACTCGAACTACTGGAGTCACTTGAGTTCGCCACACTTGCAATGTTCTCTGTTTCTCGCCGCTGATTTTTTTCTTTTAATCCTCGTCGCCAATTGTGTGATATCCTACCGTATAGCAATGATCACACTTGAGTTATTTCTTTGGCTAACTCTGCCGTTTATTCTGCAACACACATACTATGACTGAACATGGATTCTGCGCGGGGTTTTCACACTCTTGTTCTAATGTGTCCCCTTAATAGTAGTGCTGAACAATACAGGTAGTTCCCCCTAGAGGCATGTGCCAGTAATGTTTTAAATTAGACTTGCAGTCTACCACATACTGTATGTTTCTAATTTTTTTATAAGAAGTTGGAAGTTTGAAGTTCCAAATAACAAAAATAGAACACCTTTATGCACTCTTAATTAAAACCCTAGGGCTGTACTATTCCTCTGCGCCAACAGTTGCTGAACTACTCCAGCTCATTGCTTCAGAAAACATCTCAGTCAAGCCTCAGCAAACCAACCATCTGCACAGAGCAAGTTCCACTTCTGTAGCACAGGAGTGAAAAACAGAGAATCAACACACTCGACCTCAAGTTTGAAAAATTCACAGTGCAGTCTTTGCATTTAATAACTGATGAAAAAGTAAACATATTTAGCAACCGCGGTGAAAAACAAAGCAAGTCAAATGCAGTTTCTTTTCAAATGAATACTTTGTCACTCACCCTAGAGATGCAGTGTAAAACTGCAGCATACCAAACAGATAAGCTGATGTTACTGTCTTCCTAGCAGGGTCAGAAAAGGCTAGCTGTTTGTGAGTGCATGTGTGATGCTACCAGTTTTTTGCTGAACAGAAGCACAAAAGCAGGCCTGGTGTGATGCACCACAATCTACAAATCTGTAAATGGTGCTAAGAGAAGGGCTTTGCACAGCAGGCACAGTCTGGTGCCGAAACATTTATGCTAGATAGAAAGAAAGATAGATAGATAGATAGATACAGTGGTATGAAAAAGTGTTTGCCCCCTTCTTGAGTTCTCATTTTTTTGTATGTTTGTCTCACTTAAATGTTTCAGATCCTCAAACAAATTTAAATATTAGACAAAGATAACACAAGTAAACACAAAATGCAGTTTTTAAAGGAAGGTGTTTATTATTGAGGGTAAAAAAATCCAAACCTACATGGCTCTGTGTGAAAAAGTGATTGCCCCAGCCGTTAAAACATAAATTCACTGTGATTTATCACATCTTTGGAAAGCTGAGTTCAATTTCTCTAGCCACACCCAGGCCTGATTACTGCCACACCTATTCTCAATCAAGAAATCACTTAAATAGGACCTGCCTGACAAAGGGAAGTCGACCAAAAGATCCTCAAAAGCTGGACATCATGCTGTGATCCAAAGAAATTCAGGAACAAATGAGAAACAAAGTAACTGAGATCTATCAATCTGGAAAAGGTTATACAGTCCCTCCAGGATGTTGCGGGATGTTTTTACGATTGTTGTGGGCCAAAAAGCCTGAATTCGTGGGAGCTTTTTTAAAAAGTTGCGGTAAAAGTTGCAATGTTTTTAGAGTGTTTTCTGCACTAAAAGTTGTGGGGAGAATTCCAAATTTTAAAGCAGATGCTTTTTTCCAGTTTACTGCAGTGATATTCTATATAACAATACAAGAAAAGCACAGGATTGTCAAAAATTTCCTATTACTGTATAGTGATTTATAAATTAAGCAGAAATTTCTGCTATACAGAAAAACTCTTCTGCAACAGCAAATACAAACATTAACAGTATATCCATTACAACAGCTAAATTGCATTGACTGCATGTTAAAGAGTAGAGATTACTCGCTGCAGTGTAGTGTACTCTGCCTCCTTGGGGCAAGCGCATATCTTTGAACACAAACCCAGCACTTCGCACATGCGGTCAGGATGGAGACGTGGCGAGGCGTCCACGGGCAGGCTGAGGGAGACGGAGTAAGGGACGGTGTTGAAAACCTCATGGGTGAGTGTTTTTTAAAAATCCCACACTCTGTTTGCAGATGTGTTCCGTTACTCACTGCAAACTATAAATTCACTACTCGCTGTAAACACGGAAGTGAACGTGGTGCAACAATGCATTTGATTGGTTAGACTGAGCGCTTCAGCTCCAGCTAGACAAATTTGATTGGTGAAATTGGCGGAAGTTGACAAGGATTGGCCAAAACTGAGGAAAAGCTGTGGTGATTGGACAAAGTTGCAAGGTTGTGCAATAGTTGCGCTGATTGGCTGATTTCACGTGAATAGGTGCAATCACAACATCGCGAAATCCTGGAGGGACTGGCTATAAAGCCATTTCTAAAACTTTGGGACTCCAGCAAACCACAGTGAGAGCCATTATCCACAAATGGCGAAAACATGGAAAAGTGGTGAACCTTCCCAGGAGTGGCTGGCTGACCAAAACTGCCCAAAGAGCGCAGCGACGACTCATCCCAGAAGTCACAAAAGATCACACAACAACATCCAAAAAACTGCAGGCCTCACTTGCCTAAGTTAAGGTCAGTGTTCATGACTCCACCATAAGAAAGAGACTGGGCAAAAATGGCCTGCATGGCAGAGTTCCAAGATGAAAACCACTGCTGCGTAAAAAGAACATAAAGGCTTGTCTCAGTTTTGCCGGAAAACATCTTGATGATTCCCAAGACTTTTAGGAAAATACTCTGTGGACTGATGAGACAAAAGTTGAACTATTTGGAAGGTGTGTGTCCCATTATATCTGGCATAAAAGTAACACAGCATTTCAGAAAAGGAACATCATACCAACAGTAAAATATGGTGGTGGTAGTGTGATGGTCTGGGGCTGTTTTATTGCTTCAGGACCTGGAAGACTTGCTGTGGTAAATGGAACAATGAATTCTGCTGTCTACCAAAAAATCTTGAAGGAGAATGACCAGCCATCTGTTCGTGACCTCAAGCTGAAGCGCACTTGGGTTCTTCACCAGGGCAATGATCCAAAACACACCAGCAAGTCCACTTCTGAATGGCTTAAGAAAAACAAAATGAAGACTTTGGAGTGGCCTAGTCAAAGTCCTGATCAGAATCCACATTAAAAAGGTGGTCCATGCTCGAAAACCCTCCAATGTGGCTCAATTACAACAATTCTGCAAAGATGAGTGGGCCAAAATTCCTCCACAGCACTGTAAAAGACTCATTGTCAGTTATTGCAAACACTTGATTGCAGTTGTTGCTGCTAAGGGTGGCCCAACCAGTTATTAGGTTTAGGGGCAATCCCTTTTTCACACAGGGCCACTGTAGTTTTGGATTTTTGTTTCCCTTAAAAATAAACACTTTCAATTAAAAACTGCATTTTGTGTTTACTTGTGTTATCTTCGTCTAATATATAAATTTGTTTGATGATCTGAAACATTTAAGTGTGACAAACATACAAAACATGAGAAATCAGGAAGGGGGCAAACACTTTTTCACACCACTGTAGAAAGATGCACTTTATTGATCCCAAACTGGGAAATTACAGTGTAACAGCAGCATGACAGTAGACGACCAAAACGACAGAAACACACACAACATAATAGACAAAGGGATTACCCATGGAAAGTAAGACTGCCTAAATAACTAATATACACTGTAGATGAATAGATGATGACTGTATAGATACATGAATTATACTCGCTGTACAATGCAGGACTATCGGGCGCAGGATGAAATGTGAGGCACCAATTAGACTGCAAGGTGCAGCATGGCAGCATAGTTATGACCATAATTCAACATCAGAGTGAGTTATTGTACAGTGAATTCGCATGTGGCAGGAAAGATTTCCTGTATCTAACCGTTTGGCAGCAGAGCTGTAGCAATCTGATGGAGAAAGTGCTCGGCTGTCTGCCCAGTGTGTGGTGGAGGGGGTGATCAGGATGGTCCATGATGGATTGCAGTTGTTCAGTGTTCTCCTCTCCACCACAGTCTCAAAGGTCTCTGGCCTGAGACCAATCACAGACCCAGCCCTCTTGATAATCTTGCCAAGTCTGTTGGTGCCACTTGCTCTGATGCTGCTACCCCAACAGACAACAGCAAATAAGATGACACTGGTGACAACGGCCTGGTAGAAAAGCTCCAGCATCCTGTTGCAAATGTTGAAGGATCTCATCTTCCTCAGAAAGCAGAGTCTGCTCATCCCCTTCTTGTACATAAATTAAATTAAATTAAATCACCCTTATTGTCATTCAACCGTACAACCAATCATGTACAGCAGAACGAGATTGTGCTTTACCTATCTACTGTGTTAATCACACACACCCCAAGTGCAGAATCAGAGGGCCGCTGCCATGCAAGGCGCCGCCACAGAGTTCCCTCCTACATAGCATCAGTGTTAGATTTCCAGTCCAGTCTGTTGCTGATCATGACACCCAGGTATTTGTAGTCCTCCACTATCTCCATATCCTCCCCACTTATCTACAATGGTTGTGAAGGCGTCCTCTTCTTCCTGAAGTCAATCACTATCTCTCTGGTCTTGCTGACGTTAAGCCTCAGGTGATTCTGCTTGGTCCACTCCACAAATCTGTCTACCTGTGCCCTGTACTCCCCCTCCTCTCCCGCTGTTTGACATCCAACAACATCTGAGCCATCAGAGAATTTCTACAGGTGGCATGACTCGGTGTTGTACTGAAAGTCATTAGTGTATAAGGTGAAGAGAAAAGGAGAAAACACAGTCCCCTGTGGAGCTCCTGTATCACTAGCCATCACATCAAGACACTGCCCAGCCGGACAAACTGTGGCCTGCCTGTCAGGTAGTCAGTAATCCAGGAGATCACAGACCTGTCGACCCCTGTCACCCGCAGCTTCTCACCCAGCAGCAGTGGCTGGATAGTGTTAGAGGCACTGCAGAAATCAAAGAAGGTGATTCTCACAGTGTCTCCTCATCCAAGTGCAAATGCGCTTGTTGCAGCAGGTAGATGACAGGGTCTTCAACTCCTAAATGGGGCTGATATGCAAACTGCAGGGGATCCAGCCACATCTTCACCTGCAGCCTCAGGTGGGCTAAGACCAGTGATGATCACAGTCTGCTCATCCGTGATGGCCAATTATCTAAATAACAAGCGGACACATTTTCCAGCCTGACTGCAAAGTCAGTTGCAGTTTTGTGGCTTGGAGAATTTTCACAGGGGGGTGAGTTCTGATAAGATACAACTAATGTGAAATAGAGTCCAGCAGCTCAGAGGAGACAGAACAATCTGTTAGGGTCTTCTTAGAAGAGCCAGATGAGCTGTCAGAGGAGTTGAGTGTGTGTGTGTAAGGTTGTTTATGTGTGTGTGTGTGCACCACTCCTTTTTAGTGAGCTCTTACAGCTGGAGGTGACAGAGAAAGAGAACAAATGGTGTAAAAGAGATGATGGAAAAGGGAAACGTGTTAGATCATTCAGATTACGTTGTTCAATACTTTAGTAAAATGGCATAAAAAATATTCTGTTTTTTGCATGATCATACTTTGTAAACAGCATATCAATTGAAGAATAGTAAACTATTCAGTCATGGGCTTGCTCGGCTCTGAGATGTTGAGTGTACATTCAGATACATACAGTACCAGTGTGTACATCCCAGTTTAGGAATTAAAAAAAAAAATTCCAGGCTCAATTGTAGTTATTAAAGCTGCAGTTTAAAGATAGTTTCTGCTGTGTGCACCTGAGACAAAGGTTTCTATGCCCATGTAAAGATTTCCTTTCAGCATATACCAATATTCCTGTTATCTTTGTGCATTTATTATTGTTTTTCCTGAGTTTGCCAGACTGCAGTGCAAAGCTGTGTAAAAAATTTGTTTTTAACAATAGACTGGTGACATATACTGTACGTATGTCCCCTCCTGAAGAAAAATGCCAGCAGATTAATACAAACCCAATGATATATTAAAAACATGGTGCTGTCTGTTGGCAGTTAACACATTGGAAAAATTAAAATATGAGGGGAGAAATTAATTGCCTTGGTGAAGGTTTCCACTCTCAGGATGCTTTCCCATTTCCTGCTGTTTTCTTTGACAACGTCTGGGCCAACAGAACCCTGATATACTTTGATAACCAGAACCATGAAACTACATAAACCAGACCGTCAATGATGGAGTAGCTCATTCTGGCCTGACAAAATCACCCCAAGTGCTCGGCTCTCCTGTCTGTTGATTTTGAGGTTAAGCACAACCTAGATGCAGACCATCTAGGATGTGCTTAAGGGCTTGGTCAATGGCCTATGGGGAGTAACATTTTTTGTGAAGTCTTAAATGCCCAGACCTCCTGGTCTTTGATCTTGATCACAACCTGGATGCAGGTCATCCTGAGGATTCTTGTGTGTGAGTTTGGGGGGCATCAGGGCAAATGCCTAGGAGGAGTAGAGATTCCTGCGAAATGTGGACGGACGGATGATGGATGCCACTTCATTGCATCAGCTCCTTTTGGCTTCACCAGAATGAACTAAAAAATATTTAGCTCATGCAAATATTTAGCTCTGATTAGCAGAATGCAACACTTTTAGCTATAAGGACAAAAATAAACAACGATATGTCTACACATCTGCACAACCCAAACAGCCATTACTCCAGCTGGCACCTCAGCTGTCCAGGAGAATAACTGCAAGGTTTGAATCAAATTTTAGATGAGTGGATTCACTGGAATCAAGTCCTCTATATCAGTGTAATGAGTTCCAGATGTTGACACATGCTTTGTTTCTTCAGTTTTCATTCATTTTATGTCTTTTTTTTTTGCCTAAATGCATTTTCCTCTTTTCTTTCTTTCTTTCTTTCTTTTTCTTTTCTTATTTTTGGGGGTTGGGTGTGTTAAGAATTTTTCATTTGCATCTTTACTTACTGTATTGTTGTTGTTATGGTGATAGTATATCAGTAAGGGATGTCATCACGTCACTGGGTATTCAGCCCTATCTGAGTCCCTGCAAGTGTTGAGTGCCAGTCAGTTGGTCAGTCCAGTCTGCAGTCGAGTCTACAGTATGTGTTTACTCTGAACAGAGAGAAGCTACAGCCATGTCTGTCTTCTACTCCACATGTTCCTGATGACGAGAAGAGAGTCCAGCTTTTCTTATTTCTCTGCACACAAGAAGATGCTGTGACTACTCAGCCTTTTAACAGGGTGGGTGGCTGAAAGAACACCTAGTTGTTTGCAGTACTGGGATAGCAGCATCTTTTTCACATTTTTCTCCTATTGACATCAGTTTTAAGAGATGCTCATATACACACAGTGGTGTGAAAAAGTGTTTGCCCCTTTCCTGATTTCTTATTTTTTTTGTATGTTTGTCACACTTAAATGTGTCATGATTTGCCCCTCAGGGCAGAGAGAGACAGACCCATGCGCCAACTGCAGTTTGTGGTATTTATTAATAAAAAACACACAAAGTTCCATAACAGGTACAAGGTAAATTTACAGATCGAGTAGTGGAAAAGCTCACCAGAACAGGGATGGGGCTCTGGTGGCGAGGAGAAAGGATTGTTAATACTGCCGTGACAAGAAATGAAAATGCAGCCCTTAAATATGGTCAGAACAAATAGCACAAGTGATGACAGGTGTGGGGTCACATGAGCGGGCAAAAAGGTAACAATGATTGATGATTAGGATCAGCTGGGAGAGATGAGAGAGGAGTGACTGGACTTGACAGCTGACTGGGCGACGCCCACACAGAACACAAAACCAGAAATGCCACCTGACAGCTGTCAACCCCGAGAAAGAACACCACAGTACAAATATAAAGAATAAACATCACCAAATGCAGACTGACAAATGCAGCCTGGCCTCCCTTGATCGTCCCTTTGGGGGCGGATGTCTGGCTTTCCTGGGGCTTGCTGACCTCGGACGTTTGTGCCCTGTGGGGGTTGGTAGTGCTGCCTTGCCTGCTTGGGGTTCCTGGGGGGAGAGCTGCTGCGACCGGTCCGCCGCTTCGTATGTTTGTTGACAAACCACTCACATGCACACACTTAGTTTGCGCGCGCCCTCATATATATGCACGCAGATGTACACGCACAAGTGTCTCTCCTTTAACAGGTCCGGAAACCAGACTCGAGTTGAGACATCTTCGGTGGAAGAAGCAGTTTGTCTTTTGTTTTGTTTTAGTTGTTGGTTTGTTTGTTTTTTGTCTGTCCCCTCCCATCTCTTTCCCCCCTCCACACACTTCCTTTCCCTCTTCCCCATCCTGTTGGGTCTTCCATGGGTAAAATAATTAAAATAAAGTATTAAATGTTATTACAGGAGGAGTTTACAACAATATACAATACACAGTTAGGTACTGTATAAGCTCCTCTTTGCAAAGTAAGATAAGATAAGATAAGATAAGCCTTTATTAGTCCCACAATGGGGAAATTCCAGGATTGCAACAGCACAGGGATAGCAACACTCAGAGCAACAATCAGAAGGCAAGAAAAAACAAGCGGCTAGTATACATATGTACATATTAATATATATATATATATATATATATATATATATATATATATATATATATATATATATATATACTGTATATATATATAGACACACAGTGCGGAGCATTGTGGTTGGTGGATGTGCAGCAGAAAGTCTAAGCTCTCTCTCCGCGGATGCGGCGGGCCAGCTGGATGTCTTTGGGCATGATGGTGACCCTCTTGGCGTGGATGGCGCACAGGTTGGTGTCCTTGAAGAGACCCATCAGGTAGGCCTCGCTGGCCTCCTGCAGAGCCATGACGGCGGAGCTCTGGAAGCGCAGGTCGGTCTTGAAGTCCTGAGCGATCTCCCTCACCAGGCTCTGGAAGGGCAGCTTATGGATGAGCAGCTCCGTGAATTTCTGGTAGCGACGGATCTCTCTCAGAGCCACGGTACCGGGCCCGTAACGGTGAGGCTTCTTCACTCCGCCAGTGGCCATAGCGCTTTTTCGAGCAGCCTTGGTGGCTAGCTGCTTTCTGGGGGCTTTTCCTCCAGTAGATTTACGGGCGGTCTGCTCGGTTCTTGCCATTGCTCTTTATTATTCTGTCTTATATTTCTTGCACGGCGCCTAAACTCAAGCCCGGCACCCGCGTCGTTTTCGCTTCAGTTTCTCCCGGTATGTCGAGTTTCTCCGTTAGCACCGGGTGGCGGTTGAGTGCTAGCTAGCTCTTCCCTGCTGTATCGTCTCCTGCTGTAAACAGAGGCTCCGTCCGCCGACTCGGGAGACCTTTGGGGCGATCTGTGTGTCCGTGATATATATAGAGTGAAAGATGTGCTGGATCAGAAAGTTATCACTGGATCAGAAAGAAGAAGGAAGATAAAAAGACTCAGAATTGAGCCGCTGTTGCAAAAGGCAGCCAACTCGTGTGGCGTAAATCTGTTTTGGCACATTAAGGGTGACAGATCCCTGTTCTCTTTGCCCAGCTGCCTGACAGGACAAGGGGAAAAAAAAATGCAGTCTGATAAATAATTACAAATTGATACGAAACATGGGCGTAACAAAACTGAAACATAAACAGAAAAATAGAAAACAATACAAGAATAATGAAACCCAAGAAGCACAAAATACAACTAATATATAAATACAGAGAAAAAGCCACGAGACTGAGCATGGCAGAATCTGCAGTGCTCAGCTCGTGACAAACTGTTTCAGATCATCAAACAAATTTAAATACTGGACAAAGATGAGACAATTAAACACAAAATGCAGTTTTTAAATAAAGGTATTTATCATTAAGGGAAAAAAAAAATCCAAACTTACATGGCCCTGTGTGAAAAAGTGATTGCCCCCTAAACCTAATAACTGGTTGGGCCACCCTTAGCAGCAACAACTGCAATCAAGCATTTGTGTTAACTGGCAATGAATCTTTTACAGTGTTGTGGAGGAATTTTGGTCTACTCATCTTTGCAGAATTGTTGTGATTCTGTCACATTGGAGGGTTTTCTAGCATGAACCACCTTTTAAATGTCATGCCACAGTATCTCAATCGGATTCAGGTCAGGACTTTGACTAGGCCACTCCAAAGTCTTCATTTTGCTTTTCTTAAGCCATTGAGAGGTGGACTTGCTGGTGTGTTTTGGATCATTGTCCAGCTGCAGAACCCAAGTGCGCTTCAGCTTGAGGTCCTGAACAGATGGCTGGACATTCTCCTTCAGGATTTTTTGGTAGACAGCAGAATCCATGGTTTCATTTACCACAGCAAGTCTTCCAGGTCCTGAAGCATTAAAACAACCCCAGACCATCACACTACCATCACCATATTTTACCGTTGGTGTGATGTTCCTTTTTTGAAATGGTGTGTTACTTTTACGCCAGATGTAATGGGACACACACCTTCCAAAAAGTTCAACTTTTGTCTCGTCAGTCCACAGAGTGTTTTCCAAAAAGTCTTGGGGATCATCAAGATGTTTTCTGGCAAAACTGAGACAAGCCTTTATGTTCTTTTTTGCGCAGCAGTGGTTTTCGTCTTGGAACGCTGACATTCAGGCCATTTTTGCCCAGTCTCTTTCTTATGGTAGAGTCATGAACACTGACCTTAACTGAAGCAAGTGAGGCCTGCAGTTCTTTGGATGTTGTTGTGGGGTCCTTTGTGACCTCTTGGATGAGTCGTCGCTGTGCTCTTGGGGTAATTTTGGTCGGCCGGTCACTCCTGTGAAGGTTCACCATTGTTCCATGTTTTTTGCCATTTGCGGATAATGGCTCTCACTGTGGTTCGCTGGAGTCCCAAAGCTTTAGAAATGGCTTTATTGTCAACGGTGGCCCTCGCGGACCATTAATGAGACGCATTAGGCAGCCGATGAGTATGCATATTTATTAGTGAAAGATAAATGATTACAAAGTAATGAGCCACATGGGGAAAAAACACAAACAAGAGTTACGACTAGGACACAGTAATGAAATACTCAGACTATGGAATAAACCTACAAGAACGCGGAGAATCACAGGGTGACTGAAGCCGGGCGTAGGGACTCCAGCCGAACGTTGTATGGATGCAACGTTCTGTGTGAAGTCGCAGCCCCGAGTAACCTTGGCTGCTCCCTTAAATAGGGCTTAGAGGATTAAACAGATAATGAGAACTAATTAGTGGAATGTAATTCAGCTGTCACTGCGCAGCTCGGCTTTGACAGCTGGAAGCCCTGCAGAGACGCTGTCAAAATAAGAGCCCAGAAGGCCATAAGGAAACTAACACAGAATGGGAGGAAAATACTGCATGATCTGAGCGCGGACCATATCAATGCTCAGACCATGACATTTATAACCTTTTCCAGACTGACAGATCTCAATTACTTTGTTTCAAATTTGTTCCTGAATTTCTTTGGATCAGAGCATGATGTTTAGCTTTTGAGGATCTTTTGGTCTACTTTATTTTGTCAGGCAGGTCCTATTTAAGTGACTTCTTGATTGAGAACAGGTGTGGCAGTAATCAGGCCTGGGTGTGGCTAGAGAAATTGAACTCAGCTTTCCAAAGATGTGATAAATCAGTTAATTTATGTTTTAACGGGGGGGGGGGGGGGTAGATCACTTTTTCACACAGGGTCATAAAGGTTTGCATTTTTTTTCCCCTTAATAATAAACACCTTCAATTAAAAACTGCATTTTGTGTTTACTTGTGTTATCTATGTCTAATATTTAAATTTGTTTGATGATCTCAAACATTTAAGTGTGACAAACATACAAAAAAATGAGAAATTAGGAAGGGGCAAACACTTTTTCACACCAATGTATGTCTAATCAAAGGTTTAAACAGCCACAGCCAGCACAGACTGTTAATTAGAAGTGTCCCCTGCGGGGGAATCATGCCTGTGATTTTTCCTTTTCAGATCACCCATTTGAAAGTTATTATAGTTTTCTTTGTGAAATTAGTGTCTAGAAAAATTGTGTACATAATACTATAATTTCTTTTCTTTATAAAATGATAGAAAAAAGGCAAAGATAAGTAAAGATGTATGTGACCAACAAGCTTTTGCAGCTTTAGTGACATGCATTTGTGCTTTAAATCAACAAAATCAAGAAGAGAAATTTTACTACAGTATGCTATGCAAGATTTTTTAACTATACGTCATAGTGTCTGACACTTTCACTGCTGATCAAATAATCTTCTTACCGATGGTGGTGATGACAGTCCCAGCAAAGAAGAAAGAGGAACTGAGGTCCCAGAGGCTCGTCTGATTGAATGAATTTCCTGATGGGTTCACACCTGCTCGAACTGCTGCAACCACATGCTATAGTGGGAAGACAAAAAGTTTAGCATGTTACTTGGTTTGTTGTTGGCTTTTACACCCCTCCCCAGCCAGCATGTCCATGTGGGCCCCACTATAGGTTAAACCCTGGCTGTCTTATGGGTCTCATGTGGGTTTGTAAGCATGTTGGCCCCATCTGTGCTTGCACACATGGACTGTTCCTATGGCACAGGTAAGCAGTTAATCTGTTTACCTGCTTTAATCCCATCAGGGCCCCATATGGGTTTAATGTAGGTGCGCAGGTTTCAGTAACACTGGTACCAGAGATATAGTCCATGTGGGCAAACACAGATAGGATCAAGATGGAACCTATGGACAAACCCACATGGGACCCATAAGCCAGCCAGGATTTAACCTATAGTGGGGCCCACAGGGACATGCTAGATGAGTCTCCACCCAAACATTTAAACTAAAGAAAACAATACTATTTACAGGGGCGTAGCCCTGGGGGAGGGGGCTGAGGGGGCTGCAGCCCCCCCCCAAAAAAAAAGGAAGGAAAAAAGGGAGAAAAAAGAAAAATGTAAATAAAGAGCAGGATTTGTGTAGCTTGCATTGAAAATGTTAAGAAATCTGTAGTTGACAGGGGGCTGAAGCTAAAGCTTCACCCCGGGCGTTCAGAATGGTGGTGGTGGTTGGGGTTCAGCCCCCTCTTCACAAATTCCAGGCTACGCCACTGAATGGAAGACACTCAAAATGCAGGATAAAATTTTATTTGAAAAAGTTGTTGTTTTTAAAGATGTTCAGAAATAAATTGTAACAACTGTTCACATGTCTGCATACTGTCAGAATGTTTCTATTTCTACACTTAATGCATCTGTTTGAATACTTTCTCTTTATTGTAATTTCTGACTGTGGGATTGTATATTGTACATGCATATATATATTATTATTATGGCGGTGCCCTAAGGTAGAGAGGGGTGGCGCCCCGCCTCTGGGAGGTGGCGTCACCTGGGGTATATAAGCCAGCTGCAGGAGACACCTTGTCGCTTCGCTGTGGCTCTCAGACCGGCGATAGTGACTCCTGTGTTCCTGGCTGGTGTTATAATAAAACAATAAAACGTCACCTTGACTCCTCATTAATTAGAGACACAACATTTGGCGACGAGGATATACGGAGATGGAGAGGGCTGCTACCGCATTTCGCCTGTTTTTGGAGGCTCCGGGTGAGCAGTCGGTCCCTTGGGCCAGACGGTATGTGGCCTTCAAGACCTATCTTGCAGCGTTGGACCTCGGCGTTCTAGACAAATTATAGGGCTATTTTGGTCCACAACCTTGCTATGGAAGGAAAGAGGATCCTGAGGACTCTAGGAGGAGGTGACTCATTTGGTGATGTCATGAGGCTCTTGGCGGGCTACTTTCGCGCCCCTGAGAACACCATAATGTGGCGCACCCAGTTCAGACAGCGGCACCAGCGGCCTGGCGAGTCGGTTCAACAGTTCATGGCGGACCTTCGGCAGCTGGCGGGTGAGTGCAGGTTTGGGGTTTTGAAGGAGGAGATGATCCGCGACCAGCTAGTGGAACACGTGGCCTATTCCTCCGCTAGGGTCTGCCTGCTAACCCACGCTGGTGAGCTAACGCTGGTAGCGGCCATGGAGCTAGCGCAACAGCATGAGGTGGCGGAAAAGCTAACAAAAAATCTTGGCGGCACGGAGGCCCTACCCAGGAACGATAAGCAGTGGAAGGCACTGGCCTTGGATCCATATGATGGCAGCGAGGGCGAATACGCGGCCATTGTGAAGATTAGGCCCGCCCCGGGGATGCCGAGATGCTACGGGCATCCCTATAGAGCAAGGGAGTGCGCAGCGAGGGGCAAACGTTGTGAACGGTGCGGTTTGTTCCACCACTTTGCCAGGGTTTGCAGAAATTTCAAGAAGGAGGAATGGAGGCCTGTAAAGGGGGCTTTAGTAAAGAAGACACCTACAGTGGTCCACACCATCTCACCCAACACAGACGGACATATTCTGAGCAACATATTGTTGAACGGGATGTCGATACCGCTAATGGTGTACACGGGGTTGGCGGCCTCCATCCTGAATCTGGCAACAATAAAGAAGTTTTTTCCCCATTACACAGTGAGTAAAACGAACATTGCCTGTTACGGGTATGGCAATAACCCTCTGGACATTGCGGGCTCGGTGTGGCTGTTGGTGAGGTACAGAGCGGCCTCTATGTGTGCAGCCGAGGTCATGGTGGCCCGTAGTGGAAACAACTTGATGGGCTGTGATTTGTTTTACGGGCTTGGTTTCTTCATTGCCTGCGGAGAAATGGAGGAGTAGTCAGGTGGTGGACTGTGGGACTGGCCATTTTATATGGGAAATGGCGATGAAGAGCGGGACTTAGGCTGGTCCAGTCTGGGGGAAGAGGGCCGCCGCCAGCACCAGAGTACACAGCTACGGGAGGCACTCCGTGCCAGCGTTTGCAGTCCTTTGGATGGGGGACCCGAACGGCATGGATTAGCACCCATGGGGGTGGATGGTTTCAGAGAGCAGGCGCAGCGAAGCTCCGGTAGCCGGCCGCGTGCCACCGTTGAGCCAGGCGCTGTCAGTGCCGCTCCAACACAGGAAATGAAAATGATCGGGGCGAGACCGCATGGCACGGACCCTAGATGTGCCCAGAATGAAAACAGGGGACAAGGCTCGAGCGAGCTTGGCGCAACACTAAAGAGCCATTTGGGTACCGGTTCATGGCGCTGAAGAAGGAAGCCAGTGAGTACTCCCCTGGGTGTTGGTGATGCCGTGCGCCCTAGGGCTGAGTCTCGGCTAGGACGTGTTTGCAGGTCAAGGGAGCAGCGAGATGGACAGGGTGACCTGTGGGTGGTTTGGACTGACGACGGTTACCTGGAACTGACAGATGGGTCGAGATGGCACCCAGACGAGCTGCGGCGTTTGGGAAGGAAGGAACGCCAGTGCAGCTCGTCTCCGGTTATGAAGAAGCGGAGGTACTATGGGAGTGGGCTGCGGGACGGACTCTCCAGAGGGGGGCCTACAGGAGACCCGGGTTAGAACTGTATGTTGGGGCTTACGGTGTGTCCTAGTATAGTGTGTTTTGCTGTGTGTTTGCTAAGGTTAATAGTTAAAAAAAATAAAAGAAGAAAATATGAAATGTAAAACAAATGAGAAATGTGACCACCGTTGTAAGTTGTGTATGCCACATAGTTGTGAGGGAGTTCTGTGTGTAATGTTTGTGTGTGGGAGGTGCAGTAACACCTGAGTGTGAAAGTTAGTTAAGGGAGTATGTGAAAAAAAAAGAACAATGTAAATGCCCTATGTGTTATGACCCGAGCGCCGGTTCTGATCGCGCTCGGGCTAAAGTTATGTCTTGCTGCCGGCCTTGACAGCTGTGGGCTGTATTCTGGCCTCACCGGGCTCTTATTGTGAAAGTGCTCGGTGGGGTTTCCGCCTGTCAATGGTCGGCCAGCTGAGTGTCATTACCGTCGTTAGTGTTTCGCTATTTAAGCCCAGCACTGGCGACGGTAGGACGCAGCAGTGTCAGTCGTTATACGTCTGAGCTACGGATGACTTGGACTATTACCTACCTCGTCTGCTTGTGGTTGACCGTCATTTCTCCGGCACCAGTAAGTGAGCTGTTAGCCTTACTCCTCCCGGTGAGAGTAGACCTTTGTGTGTCTTTGCTTCAGCAGCTTGTGTAGCCAATAACTTAAACAACCTTTGCCTGTGTATGACCGTCTCCTCTTAAGGACCCGTAAGAGAGCCGTCTAGCCTTACGCCTCCAGATGTGTATGGACTTATGTGTCATTGCCCCTGCATCTTGTGTTGTTTACTTTTCACCGTAATAAAAACTCACTGTAAACTCACTGGTGACTCTGTGCGTCTTATGCTGGCTCGTGAGGGCCAGCGCATGACACTATGTTGTGTGTTTGGTAGCCTCATTTTGCTTTGGAGTCTCTGTGCCCATGTTACGGGGTGGAAATGTCAGTCTGTGGAGTCGGGTACCGCCATTGTTCATATTTGTATACTCTGTGATTGTGATGTGTGTACTAATTTATTTCGGGATTATTTTATTTTGGTGTGTGGCCCTTTTTTGTTCAGTGACTGTTATTTACATAGCAGAGTGCTCCACTGGGCCGGTGTGGTGTGAATGGATAGGCATATACATCCTTGTATTAGTGTGTGAGTCAGGTGTAAATTTTAAAGGGGGGACAACTGGTGTGCTTGTGATTTTTTTCAAGGGGGGGGATGTTGGATCGTATATTATACATATATACATATTTTTATAGTGGTGCCCTAAGGTAGAGAGGGGTGGCGCCCTGCCTCTGGGAGGTGGTGTCATCTGGGATATATAAGCCAGCTGCGGGAGACATCTTGTCTCTTCGCTGTGGCTCTCAGACCGGCGATAGTGACTCCTGTGTTCCTGGCTGGGGTTATAATAAAACTATAAAACGTCACCTCGACTCCTCATTAATTAGAGACACAACACTCACGTTAACTTTGTTAACTTGGCATCTTGAAGATATTCATTTATAAAAGTGCTCATTGTTTGTTGTTCTCTTTGTTAATTGCTTTGCCATGAAATGTTCTAGATTTTATTACAGTGATGATTATAGACTATAGACACACTGACTGTGTCAAACCGCCTATTATATTAAGTAAACAGCCAGATGGAGACAACTGTAGTTTTCCTGCCAGTATTTTATTGATTCCAAAGTCCAAACTGAAGCAAAAACAACAATATTGATTATACCACACAGGAAACGGACTAAAGGATACATGCAAATCTTACAGTTTGACAGTTTGTCTGGATAATAGCTCCTAGTAGGGAATGCATTGTGAAATGAGAAATCCATGTATGAACGGTTTGAACACATCGTGCTAATGTTTCCAAAATTAATAAGCTACCCGCAATAAGTGGTGTTATGTCTCTGTTAATGACATACCTGTCACATAAAGACAAATTAAGGTGAAACCACATGCTGGAATTTCATGTATTTTAAAAACAGCTCTTTATTCCTCTTCTCTGCACACGGATTGCATAGTTCTTATTACAAGCATATCGCAGATGTACTTAATCTCCACAACCCTCCTGATAAAATATTCAACAGGCCCACATACGTAAAATGACAAAATCAATTGACTGAGTCTGGGGTGCTTTTTCAATAGCACAGACTCTGTTAAATGACAGATATGCGGGGAACATTAAATGAATACTGCAGTGTGCGTCTATGAGCCAACTGCTTCTCTGCCAGTACAAACAAATCTACTTAACACTGTAGGCATGGATTTGACTCAATGGATTATAAAGAAGTGAGATGAGCCAGTATGCATGCTTCTAGGAAACTGTATGCATCCGTTGTCATGTGACCATATATTCAGGAAGGAAATGCCATTTCCATAAGGTTGTACTTGAGAGAAGCCTGTATGAGAAGTGGTTTGAAGTTTTGACACAAAAATCTGTTTTTGCTTGTCAAAATAAATTGTCCACATTTTAAGTATAATGGCTGCAATTTCAAAGCAAATGTATTCAGGCATAAAAGTCTTTATATACGTACTGATTATTTCCCAACATGTATCGTTTCACTAAATGTTTCCTCAAACTGGTAAGTAGCAAGCTTTTGGCCATGGAGCAAAGTTAGCAAAATGCTATGGGGTAAAATGAGATAATGGTTTGAACTTAAAGCTCCAAAAGTCTGTTCATGGTCAGTTTAAGATGTATCGCACAATCACTATCACACTGGTATTGATAGTTGGATGAGATTCTTCTGGATTCAGGTCCAGAGATGTTTCCTCTGATACAGACTGCAAACTGCTGTTGTTATTGCTGTTAGTGGCTGATTCTCATATTGGTTCAAAATTAGTATTATATAACATACACGGCAGTATCACTGTACATTCTGTGGAAGTGTCAAAAAAAGATTTTTGTTTTCACACCCTTAAAGGTCGTTTCTATGTTGTTTATGTGAGCTCAACAAAATACGAACATTTGGAACTAAATCAATCTTTAACTAATTTACTTGAATGGGATCAATTATTTTTCAAATTATGCTCAGATTTTGGCTTAAAAATTCAGATGGTCAGTTAAGCCCCGTTGGTTGAACTTACCCACTGACCTGGATCAACTTAACCTCACTTTGCGACAAGTTGAGCCACAGGAGAAGTTTTGTTGAAAAGTCATTTATGAAGGCCCTTTGTCTTAGATGTCTTCTTACCATTTCAGCTGATAGAAAGCAAAATACACCAAGGGTAGATGTTTTTGTTGTACCTCATCTTGGCTTTCCTGTTGGCCAACAGAAGTAAAAAGTGGCACATCTTACGCCACTGAGTAAAGTAGTTATGAAGGTACAATGGATCTAAGATTAATTCAAGAGGAATTTGGAAACTACATTACACTCAGCATCAACAAGAAGGCAACCAAGGGATTATTATGCATTTAAAAAATATTTTCAAGCATATAATATGACTTTAAAAGTTCATAATGAGAAAACCAGCCTTCAGGTGGGAAATCTACAAAGTTTTCTTTAATTTGATATATTTATAACAAATATTTATATATTTATATATATTTCAGTGGTGTAATGTATGATATGTCACAATATACACCAGTTTTCTAACATGAATAGTATAACTGCCAGCATTTACAACTACAACACAGCTGTGAGTTAAGCAGAAAAGTTTGTGGAGATAGAGGAAACAGGAGCTTCAACTTCAATTATATCAGTTAAATGAAGACAATAAAATTTTATTCATGCCTTATTCTCAATACAACAGTCTTTGAAGGGATTAGGGAGCAAAAACAAATGTGCATACTTCAGTAACACTTGAAACACTCGGGATGCTGCACCAGGAAATCAACACAAATAACTCACCAAGTAAAGCACAAATGGCAAATTCCAGTTAGATGTTAGATATGATAAACACGCAAATATGCAACTTCTTAAACCTTAAAAAATAACAATGGTATTTGCATTTAATAATTGAATTGTGGATTGGCATTTTGCTTCCTTCCACAGTAATACATGTTGTTTAGGTTCAATTCAATTCAAACAACTTTATTTTATCCCTCAAGGGGCAATTAATTTAAAAAGCATCCAAGTTGTGCAAACACATTAGACAATACAAGAAGAAACTGAAAGTCACATCTAAGCAACCATTAGAGAGAGTGTTATAATAAATAGTACGATAAATAAATGCAACAATAAGATTGGGGGTTACTAAAAGAATAAAAGAATGGTCATGATAAACACAAAAACCTAAAACCTGTATAATAAATAATAATTTATATAAAAAAAAACTATGTGTGACATTTAACAACCTTAAGAAGCATTTAGTAGCTTTATTGCTAAGGGAATAAAGGACTTGGCTGGATTAAGGGAGGTAGTGCCTCTCGGCCATGTGGGCTCCCCTGGGCGGTAGGACTTCTGTGGGCATGGGGGTCCCCAGGGTGTGTGGCAGTGGCGCTGGGGTGGGCCCGCTGTGGGGAGCCTGGGGGGACTTGCACCAGGGAGTGCAGGCTGGTCTCCGGCCTGGGGGGTGGGGTCGCTGGCCTCCTTGTGCCTGGGGACCAGGGGCGGGCATTGGTCCCGCTGGGGGAGGGGGGGGGGTCTAGCGGGTCTGGCGGTGTGGGCTTGCCTCGCCGGCCACTGAGCAGCCTGGCCTCCCTTGATCGTCCCTCCGGGGGTGGATGCCTGGCTTTCCTGGGGCTTGCTGATCTCGGACGTTTGTGCCCTGTGGGGGTTGGTCGCGCTGCTTTGCCTGCTCGGGGTTCCTGGGGGGAGAGCTACTGCGACCGGCCCTCCACTTCGTATGTTCCCTGACAAGTCACTCACATGCATACACTTAGTTTGCGTGCGCTCTCATATACATGCACGCAGATGTACACGCACAAGTGTCTCTCCTTTAACAGGTGCGGAAACCAGACTCATGTTGAGACATCTTCGGTGGAAGAAGCAGTTTGTCTTTTGTTTGTTTTAGTTGTTGGCTTGTTTTTTTTTTTTTGTCTGTTCCTCTCCCTTTTCTTTCCCCATCCACACACTTCCTTTCCCTCTTCCCCATCCTGTTGGGTCTTCCATGGGTAAAATAATTAAAATAAAGTATTAAAAGTTATTACAGGAGGAGTTTACAACAATATACAATACACAGTTAGGTACTGTATAAGCTCCTCTTGGCAACGTAAATCTGTTTTGGCACAATAAGGGTGACAGATCCCTGTTCTGCTTGCCTAGCTGCCTGATAGGACAAGGGGGAAAAAAAAGAAACATTTAGTAGCTTTATTATTAAAGGAATAAAGGACTTGGCATACTGATTAGTTTTGCGAGCAGGTAAAACATGACGGCGCCCTGATGGCAAAAGAGAATTCATTAGAGAGGACATAATCAGGAAAAGATAAAATACATTCTGCTTTCCGAATGATCTGCTGGTTACAAAAGGAATTCAGATCTCTCTGTCTCACACTGATAATCTTGGAACAGATGTGGTGATTACAAACTGACTGTACATGTCTGTGACCCACTGAGTTGATGGTGAATGTTGTTAAAAGTACTTTGAGTCATTGAAAAAAAATTGCACAAATGTGTGCACATTCCATTTCAACCCTAAACAGGATGAACAGTCAGGGAAATGGATAGTGAAATTACTCTGGTAACACAAGTATTTGTATTGATTACTCTGATATCTGTTGATGTGGAGATAGCTATGGCAGAGCAGTGGATACAGACTTAGAGCTCAATTTACAACATGACTGTCAAATGCTCAGATAGGCTACTTTGTTTTCAAGTATTATGCCTCGGTGAAACTGAGAAGTGACAGTAGTCACTTAATGTGTTTGTTTGTGGCTGTGTGTATCTGTCTGTCCGTCCATCCATCCGTCTGCCTCTCTGTTTCAGCTTGCCCGGTCAAAATTATGTGGAACTAAAGGCTTGTATTATGGGGAACCCATGCTGGGATATTCATTTCAGACTGGAAGTAAAGGAGAGGCAGTAAATTCCTCTGCCGGAAGAGCATGGGAGATTAAGCAACTGGGGACAATAGGAATTGTGATGGGAGAATGTATTATGATACAAAGCCCCAGGCAGCAGGAAAAAGCAGCTGTGGGGACAATAGTAATTTATAGGAATAGGAAGCACAAAAATAGCTCACCTTTACCGTCAATGGAATGGTACTGCGCATGCGCCCAGAAAGTCCCGCCAAAGGAAAGTACTCAGTAATAGGATCGACCTAAATATTGACAATATCAATACCAACGTTGGTATTGATATTGATGTGTAACAAGATTGATACTCTGTGTCTGTGTTGTTGCTCCTGCCACAGCGCGGAGCAGGCACACTCAGCCACACTTTGCTCCTCTTCTTCTTGTAGTTTTTCCTCCTCCCCCTTGTACCATCATGTGACTCAGCAGCACCAGGTAAACAAGCTAGCAATAGGGACGGGCGATACCAGCATTTTTCCTTTCGATACAATACCATTAATTTATGGGACTTTTTCTTCTATACCGATACCGATTATTTTACAAACTTAAATAGTGCTTATCTTGTTTATTTTTCAAACTTTATGCTGCTTGGTATCACCATAGAATTCGGATGAATGGTGAAACATTTCAGAAGTAATGCCTCTTCTGCCACCCCCGATGCTGCTGAGCTCACTCTGCAGGGGAGTGAGTGCTTGGCTGCACAGTGCGCAGTGAGTATTCTGCTCTGACATCTGATAGGCTGCCATAATCATGTGACATGGCAGACCACACATAAATGTAATGCCTAAAACTCTCAGAAGTGAAAACAAATTGCATGTTTTGTATTAACATAGTGACATCGCAATATTTTAAAAAGTATTGACTCCAAAGTATCGACCAGCTGGTATTGATGTATTAATACGCCCATCCCTAGCTAGCAAGTAGCAGCTGCCAGCTGCTGGTGTTCTATAATTCTATGCTACTTATCGAGATGCGCTACCACAGCGCGCACACACAGCACAGTGACGGAGCAGGAGAACACCAGAGACGAAGAGGAGCGCCGTGTTGTGTGGCTGTATTTCCAGGCCAAAAATGAAATAATGCCAAGCTGTACAATTTGTAAAAAGGTTGTGAAATACAGTGGTAACAACAAATTTATACAAGCATATGAAAAATCATCCAAAAGACAACGCCGAGCTACAAAAACGGAGAGAAGGGGAGAGAAATCCCCTAGATCCCGACAGACACAGACCCCGACCCAGAGGCAGAGATCATTAGCAGAGGTCTTTCAGTATGGCAGAGAATATCCAGGTATTTTAGTCATCTTTGGTATTAGTTAATATTAATTTTCAAAGTGCAACTGGTCATTTGTTACTTTAGCGACCTCAAAAAGTATAAATTATGCTAAGACCTTGGTATAAAACATTTGTGACCTGTGCTGGCAAAATGAGTCACTTTGAGGAAATTATCAAAAATGAGGTAACGTTTTTTCCATATTCTGTATTGAAAGACCTTCAAAATAATATTTAATTTGTAGGAAGTATGCAAAAACCGTTTATATTGCGAACTTCTCACACAACACAACACACTGCCATCTACAGAAGTTCTCTGACGACTCTGTGATCGTCGGCCTCATCTCCAACGGAGATGAAGCTGAGTACAGAGGACTTATCCAGGACTTCGTGGACTGGTGCCATCGGAACTGCCTCCAGATCAACGCGAGGAAAACTAAGGAGCTGGTGGTGGACTGCCGCAGGCAAGGACAACCCCTCACAGCACCAGTAAACATACAGGGAACAGACATTGTGATGGTGACATCCTACAAGTACCTGGGTGTTCATCTGAACAATAAACTAGACTGGTCACACAATACCGACGCACTCTACAAGAAGGGACAGCGCAGGCTGTTCCTACTGAGGAGACTCAGGTCTTTTGGTGTACAAGGGGCGCTGCTGAAGACATTCTACGACACGGTGGTGGCATCAGCCATCACTTTTGGAGTGGTCTGCTGGGGCAGTGGCATTACAGCAGCCAATAGGAAGAGACTGAACAAACTAATCAAGAAAGCTAGCTCTGTCCTGGGGCAGCACCTTGACCCAGTGGAGGAGATAGGAGAGAGAAGGATGGTGGCTAAACTGTCATCTCTGCTGGAGTCTGAGTCCCACCCTATGCAGGACATACTGAACACACTGAGGAGCTCATTTAGCAGTCGACTACATCATCCTAGGTGCACAACCAAGAGGTTTTGCAGGCCCTTCCTACCTACGGCTGTCAGACTGTATAACCTAAGCAGGGCTGCTCGCAGAGATAGCAAAAAAACATGACAACCTAATAGTATTGAATGCAAAAGACGCAATAGACTTACACAAATGGTCCCCTCCAGTATACAACTGGGACAATATCAGTCGCTACGGAGGGTGATAATATGTATAGGTACATAGTCATACCATGTAGGGTAACTAAATAGACGGTTATGCTGTTTATTCCATCTAGCTCCGCACTGTGTATATATATTTATATATTTATGTGTACATATGTATATTCACTGCTCTTATTTTTCTTATCTTCTTAATTATTGCTCTGAGTGTTGCTATCCCTGTGCTGTTGCAATCCTGGAATTTCCCCATTGTGGGACTAATAAAGGCTTATCTTATCTAATCTTATCTTAAAATGGACCCAGAAAAAGCTGATTTGTTTATATTTTGGCTAGGTTTAAAACTCTCATTCGATTGGTCTGGAGTTATGTCTGCTGCCAAAACATAAGTATTTTTAGAAAGTACAATTTCTAAGCTTTACAATGATACCAGGCACTCATGGGGGTTTTCCCGGGACTTGCCGCTAGCAAACAAATAAAGAGTCATGATTTATGACTTCTCATGCCTGTAGCTCGTAATGAAGCGGTGCGCATTCCGACTCATTTTGCCAGCACAGATCACATTTATCCAATTGAAACATTTTATTTAAATGAATACATTTACTGGAATTGAAACAAATATACTGAATATAATATAGCTCAAATTTGATTGAATATAATTACCCTTTTGTGTTAACTGTGAAAGTGATACTGTATATACAGTATTTACCTCTAAACTTTGCCCAAATTCTGTCCTGGGTTTTAACTAATTAATAATCCAAAGGAGAAATCATAAAACACTTAAAACTTATGAAAATTCATTCAGCTTTAGTAATTTAATGATGCCATCCATCTTAATGATTAAAAAGTATCGGTATCATATTGGTGATACTGGCCCTGTCTTTACTTGGCATTGGATCGATACCAAATCTTGCAGTATCGCACACCACTATTACTCAGCAATCCGCCAATACTGGGTGAACAAATGTCTGTCTTTTTGCCCATCTTTTTTCTTCCTCTGCCACTAAACAGCAAAATCTCCTGTTCGTCTTGATTGTCATTGTATTCATGTACCTCCATCGCTTCCCCCATTTAAAACATCTGCCACTGTGATCTTCTTTGTGTTTGGATTGCAGCTGTTCAAATCAGTTTTGTGGCTCTTGGCTGCCGCCGACAGTATGGGCATGTGAACTGCAGATTATTTTCACTGCGCATGCTTGTACTCCAAAACTACTAGATGGATTTGGACGAATTTTTTACCAGAGGCGGTCCTTGGGCTAGGGAGGAACCCATAACATTTTGGTAATGATCAGGGAATGCATACCTCCGCCAAGGCTCAGGCACTGAGGCATCAGCACCTTGCTGGTTTCATATTCTTACATTTTTTTAATTAATGTTTTATGGGTGTAGCATATAGAAAACCAATCACAATGGCTCATCCCTTCACCTTTAGCAAGAGGGTGTGCATGATCTGTGGTGCACTACAATTTGAATGGCATGTTTACCATGGAGGGCAGATCATTTTTTTTGCCATTGACGTTGATATACCTATGCATGAAGTGAAAATGCATGAAAACATCATTTAGGGGAGTGTCACAGTTCCACCCAAGCCTTTTGAGGTGAAGCAGGCATAGAATGAAGTAGAGGTGAAAGTGTTCTCTTTTTCTGCCATCAACAGATCACCTACAGTGCATCTGGAAAGTATTCACAGCGCTTCACTTTTTCCACATTTTGTTATGTTACAGCCTTATTCCAAAAGGGATTAAATTCATTTTTTTCCTCGAGGGCGGCACAGTGGAGCAGTGGTTAGCACTGCGGCAGCACAGCAACTCACCCTTGGTCGGGGGATCCTGGGTTCGATCCCAGCCCCCGACCAACAGTGATCTGTGTGGAGTTTGCATGTTCTCCCCGTGTCTGCGTGGGTTTACTCCAGGATTTCTCCGGTTTCCTCCCACATGCCAAAAACATGCAAGTTGGCATCAAACTAGGGATTCTAAATTGTCCTTAGGTATGACTGTGAGAGTGAATGGTTGTCTGTCTCTCTGTGTTGGCCCTGTGATGGACTGGTGATCTGTCCAGGGTGTACCCTGCCTCTCGCCCAAAGATGCTGGGATAGGCTCCAGCCCCCGCCGCCGCCCCCGCCGCCACCCCCCCCCCCCACCCGCGACCCAAAAAGGATTAAGTGGAAGAAGATGAATGAATGAATGAATGAATGAAAATTCTACACACCATAATGACAATGTGAAAAATATTAATATAGTTATAGTATAATATAGTTTGTTTGTTTTTTTTTTTAGATTTTTGCAAATTTATTAAAAATAAAAAACTAAGAAATCACATGTACATACAGTAAATATTTGCAGCCTTTGCTCAATACTTTGCTGATGCACCTTTGGCAGCAATTACAGCCTCAAGTCTTTTTGAATATGATGCCACAAGTTTGGCACATTTATCTTTGGGCAGTTCTGCCCATTTCTCTTTGCAGCACCTCTCAAGCTCAATCAGGTTGGATGGGAAGTGTTGGTGCCCAGCAATTTTCAGATCTCTCCAGAGATGTTCAATTGGATTCAAGTCTGGGCTCTGGCTGGGCCACTCAATGACATTCACAGTGTTGTCCTGAAGCCACTCTTTTGATATCTTGGCTGTGTGCTTAGGGTCGTTGTCCTGCTGAAAGATGAACCGTTGCCCCAGTCTGAGGTCAAGAGCGGTCCGGAGCAGGTTTTCATTCAGGATGTCTCTGTACATTGCTGGATTCATCTTTCCCTCTATCCTGACTAGTCTCCCAGTTCCTGCCGCTGAAAAACATTACCACAGCATGATGCTGCTACCAACACTGATGTGGTTATGAACGGTGCCTGGTTTCCTCCAAATATGACGCCTGGCATTCACACCAAGGAGTTCAATATTTGTCTCATCAGACCAGAGAATTTTGTTTCTCATGGTCTGAGAGTCCTTCGGGGACTTTTGACAAACTCTAGGCGAGCTGCCATGTGCCTTTTACTAAGGAGTGGCTTCCGTCTGTCCACTCTACCAAACAGGCCTGAATGGTGGATTGCTGCAGAGATGGCTGTCCTTCTGGAAGGTTCTCCTCTCTCCACAGAGGAACGCTGGAGCTCTGACAGGGTGACCAAAGGGTTCTTAGTCACCTCCCTGATTAAGGCCCTTCTCCTCTGATCACTTAATTTAGACGGCCGGCCAGCTCTTGGAAGAGTCCTGGTGGTTCCGATCTTCTTCCATTTATGGATGATGGAGGCCACTGTGCTCATTGGGACCTTCAAAGCAGCAGATATTTTTCTATACCCTTCCCCAGATTTGTGCCTCAAGACAATCCTGTCTCGGAGGTCTACAGACAATTCCTTTGACTTCATGTTTGGTTTGTGCTCTGACATGCACTGTCAACTGTGGGACCTTATATAGACAGGTGTGTGACTTTCCAAATCATGTCCAGTCAACTGAATTTACCACAGGTGGACTCCAATTAAGCTGTAGAAACATCTCAAGGATGATCAGTAGAAACAGGATGCACCTGAGCTCAATTTTGATCTTCATGGTAAAGGCTGTGAATACTTATGTGCATGTGATTTCTTAGTTTTTTATATTCAATATTATTATATTCCCCATCCCATCTTCTTCTGTTTAATCCTTTTCAGGTCGCAGGGGGGCTGGAGCATATCCCAGCATCTTTGGGCAAGAGGCAGGGTACACCCTGGACAGATCGCCGGTCCATCACAGGGCCAATACAGAGAGACAGACAACCATTCACTCTCATATTATTTTTACAAAAATCTCCAAAAAACCTTTTTCACGTTATCATTATGGGGTATTGTGTGTAGAATTCTGAGGAAAAAATTGAATTTAATCCCATTTGCAATAAGGGTGTAACATAAAATGTGAAAAAAGTGAAGCACGGTGAATACTTTCCAAATGCACTGTACTCAGTGCCAAAAGTGGTATAATGTTCACTAATACATTTTAAATACTTGCTGACTAAATAGCAACTGATAATGCACCACTGACTTCAGACATGGTTTTTGCTGGTCAAAAGAGCAATGTCTGTACCATGTGCAGACACTGCACCCAGCCACTCCCCTTTTCAAAGACACCACATGAAAATGGGCAATGCACTGTCAGAAATAATCAATACCATTAGAAAAAGGTGCAAAGTGCATTACAAATTTGTGCTTTAGGTTGTCATAATGGGCCTCCTGTATCATGTTTGTTTGGATTTAGGGTTTTGATATTTCAGATTTATGGCTCTGGATAAAACCTGAATGAACCTCATTTGATTCCAGCAGACTAGACCAACCTACTACACTAAACAACCTCTGAGCATTTGAACTCTTTCTGTCAGGTATTCCAATGGTAGATTAACTGTGATTGCCTTTTGAACAAGGCTGGTAGCACCTAAAACAAGCAAGCAAGCAGACAAACAAGCAGACAAACACACAAACAAACACGTTAGTGTTGCTGTATGAAACTACTGAGAGTGATAGAGAAGTAAATCTCAACTTTGTTGATACAAATGGCCAGTGGCAGAAGACAAGGGCTTGTCGCTGCATTCTGGGAAGTTAGACTGCCTACAGTAGTCAGTGACAGCTATTCAAGTAAATGTGCTTAACTTCTTTAAATCACTCCATTACTTTTTCATGTCAAGGGGAAAACTCTGAACACTGAGGGATGTTCAAAGAAAAAAGCAAAGCTTGCAATGATCCAATCTGAAAGCTGATTTTGTAACTTAGTACAAAACTGAAAATTGCTTTTCTAAAACATTACAGGCTTTACAATGTTAAAGTAATTACAAAAGACCAGACAAGGTTATCGGGGCAGAATTTAATTCAATCATCCAAATATGAACTCTGTTCCATTAAAATCTTTTCAAGAATGTTATGCAAAACTTCCCATTGAAGCAATTTAAAGGATAGGAAGATAAATCTCCACTGAGCCTCCAAGAACATAATTTAGTGAATCACATGATCAGCTTGGCTCAATCAGTCTTTGTGTAATTCACTGCTTTGGCAAGCTAATATAAGATAAGACAAGATAATGTAAAGGCCACACCGGCTGTCTCCAATGAGCTGAGACAAACAGCCAAGAGAGACTGAATCGTCCAGGCTTTTTTGACATCACTCACTTTTTTAATTACTCCCTTTGAGAGCACATCTCGCCTCAGTCCTCTGCTGACTGGCTTTTGATCAGCAGGAGCCCACAAAGGTACTCGACTGTTTGTGTTTGTATACATAATTAACTACGAATGGGGGACACCTCTATTGATGCCGTCTATCAATAAATCATCACAAGACTTGTTGTTGTTGTTTGAAAGGCTACTGAATGTGCTCAGCATCTCACTAATACATCCTGCCAGCGTTGCGTGAATGGACCAGAACATCAGGAATGCAAAAAGACAACACAGAAAAAAAAAAAAGGAGTCTTACAATTAGCCTGAGAGTATTGAAGGAAAACATTAACGTGATTTGGAATACCTTCCAGATGCAAATTATCCAGATTTCCCAGGTTCAGGTTCTTGAATAGGCAATTAATTGAGTTAATGCTCCAGTTATGTTTCTAAGGTCCTGGGTGGTGATGGCCATATATTTTCTAAATTGTATTAAGCACAGACTTCAGTGAAGGGGGTCAAAATTTACCTGAAGGCAAAAGCTCAATTAGCAGAAAACATCTGTGCACAGCTTATCATCAGGTGGATTTTGGGAGACAGAAACCAGAGGAAATGCACTAGGTGAAGGTTTACAGAGCGAAGGACTTGAGTTGTGACTCAATGAAAGTGTAATGATCAGGTGAGCGTGCTCCCCCTCCCCTCCTGTTCCTGTTTTCCTGCTCCGTGTGATGGCCTGAGCGCTGATCCCATCCGCGCTTGGGTTGTCCAGTATTTTCCCTGTTCTATCTTATTTCGGGTCTTGTCATGTGGCTTTCTCCAGGGCTTTAATTTCGACAGTGTCACGGCGGGACTTCCGGCTGTCAAAGTCAAGCCGACGCGATGACAGCTGTGTGTCATTTCACTAATTACTTTTCCCCTCTTTGATTGGTTTGTGTTCTACTTTTAAGGGAGCAGCTGAGGCTCACTCCTCGCTGCGACCTTCATATCCGTGCACCTCCGTGTACGTGGCTGGAGCCCCTATCCCCGACTCCAGTCTCCTTTGTGATTCAGCTTCGTTCGTCCTCCTGTAAGTGTTTACTGTTCAGCGCAGGCTCTGACCTCGCTGCCGTTCATAGTTAATCTTTAGAGTCAGTTATCTCGTGTTTTAGTTTTATGTTCGTGTTTTTGCCCCACCTGGCTGTTTATTTTGCTACCCTTGTCTTTTGTCAAATAAATAAGCAAACTTACTGTTTGGTCTCTGCCGTCTCATGAATGCCCTGCAAGGGGCTTTCCATAACACTCCGGGAGATTGGACACACATGTGTGATAATCCACCTGCTGCATCTGATGAGCCAGCGTATTTAAGATCCAGCATGAGGAGAGCTCATCGCTGGATCTGATCACACTCGCCTGTCCAGGAAGATTACGATGTCCACCCAGGTCCCAGCCCTCCACCTGTTCCACAGTCCTTGCTGGAGTTCCCTGCTGGATTTCACTGCTCAAGCTGTAAGCGTGCTTTCCTGCATTGTTCTCCCTTTGGAGAATCTGTCCCTTATTACCTCTGTCTGCTCTCACTTGTAGGCTACGTGTGCTCCAGGGGGGGCCTGTCTTGTGAAGATTTAAGTTGCCATTTTTGTGTTTCGTTTTCTTTGAGTTTGCATTTTTATTTTCTGTGTGTTTTTCAGTAAAATTGTGAAAGTTTTCATGGGAGTCACTGATCGTTCTGGCAGCTCTGCATTTGAGTCTAACCCTGATCTGAATCATGACAGAACGATTCAGCCAGGACCAAGGCTCAGGGAGCGCTTGGCCGAGCGATCAGTCAACACTCTGGTGCTTGGAAGCCACGGAACACTGGGTCATGTTTCTTTGTGAGCAGTTAGAGACCGTTATCCAGCAATTGGCCACTATCACCGAGCACCTGGGTCGGCTTCCTGGTGTGGCTCCTCCCCCTGCATCTGCTGCTCCAGCAGTATCTGCCACCTGCAGGAACATCTCTGCTCCTTTGCCTGCCCCCAATGGGAGAGAGGTAGGAGGGTGCAGAGGGTTCCTGCTCCACTGCCGGCTTTATTTTCAACAGGTGGAGGGGGATGATGTGGCAAAAAGCTATTTCATGACCTTGTTGCTGCGAGACCGGGTGCTTAAGTGGGCACAGTCCGTCTTGAGCAGCCTGATCGGACCCCTATACACATACCAGCGGTTTGTGTGGGAATTCGCTGAGACATTTGACCATTCGGAGAGTGAGGGAAACATAGTTAGTCAGCTGATGGGACTTCGGCAGGGAGGCTGGTCAGTAGCCGACTTTTCCGTTGAGTTCCGGGTGGCTGCGGCCGACTCCGGATGGAATGACGGTGCTCTATGCAGCGTCTTCTTCTGGGGCCTGGATATACACCTATGATGAGCTGGCTATCCACGCTTCTCCCTCCTCTCTGGATGAGACGATTGCGCAAGCAGTGGCCCTTGATAATCCGTTTAGGGAGCGTACAAAGGAGCAGGTGGTCGCTGCTCCCGTGTTTGCTCCACGGCTGGTTCCCCCGACCTCTGTTGCTGTTCTGCCGGCGTTGTTACCGGAGCCAATGGACCTCAGGAGGGTCCGTCTGACTCCGAGGGAGCGCCGGCGTTGCAGGGGGTGGGGGAATGCATTTATTGCGGGGTCCCCAGCCACGCAATATCGGAATGGCCAATTTGGCACGGGAGGCCCGGCCCGTCAGTCACCGTAGGGGGGCTGGGGGAAGGGTCTTCACCAAATTCCCCTAATCATTTTGAACTCCCGGTCCTCGTCCAGTTACCAGGGGCTGAGTTCAATACCTCTGCTCTGATTGATTCAGGAGTGGAACAAAATTTCATCCAACAGACCATGGTGCATAAATTACAGGTACCCACCAGGAATGTTCCAATACCTTTGTCGGTCTCGGCAGTTTTGGGCAGCACCATCGCAGCATTGAGCTCATTTCGGTCATTCTGCCCAGTAATCACCGCAAGGCTATTCAGTTTTACATCCTGCCCCAATCTAACCCCACCGTGATCCTGGGGTATCCGTGGCTCCGCATACATAACCCCATCATTAATTGGAGTCAGGACTCCATTTTGTTCTGGAGCCCGTTCTGCCTCTCTTCGTGTCTCCGTTCGGCCGCATGCTCGCCTTCGCTCCTGATCTCCTCCCTTTCGGCTCAGCCAGTGAATCTCAGCTCCGTGCCTGAGGTTTATCATGACTTAGGGGGGGTCTTTAGCAAGTCTAGGGCCCTATCTTTACCACCTCACCGGGACTATGACTGTGCTATTGATCTCTTGGGCGTGTGGCTGCCATCCAGCCGGCTCTACATTTTATCTGGGCTGGAGAGGGAGGCGATGGAGACCTACATTTAAGACTCCCTGAGTGCCGGCATAATTCGCCCGTTGTCTGCTCCACTCAGCACGGGGTTCTTTTTTGTAGGGAAGAAGGATGGATATCTGCGGCCGTGTATTGATTACCGCGAGCTTAACACGATTACCTGGAAGGATAAGTATCCACTGTCTCTCATTAATTCAGCATTTGAGTTACTCCAACGGGTGCGTTTTTTCACCAAGCTCGACCTCCGCAATGCGTATCATTTAGTCCACATTCGGGAGGGGGACAAGTGGAAGATGACGTTTAAAACACCTTTGGGCCATTTTGAATATTTGGTCATGCCGTTCGGGTTGACCAATGCCCCTGCCGTCTTCCAGTGGTTAATTAATGATGTCCTACGAGACATGGTGAACCAGTTTGTGTTTGCTTATTTGGACGACATTTTGATTTTTTCTCACACCCTGGAGGAGCACATAGTCCACGTTTGGTCCGTCCTGCAGCGGTTGCTGGAGAACCAGCTTTTTGTGAAAGCTGAGAAGTGCGAATTTTCCACTCGCTCAACTTCATTCTTGGGGTTCATCATCGCTGAGGGCACGGTAAAGGCCGATCCGGCAAAAATTAAGGCGGTGGTAGACTGGCAGACCCACCAGTCCAGGAAGGATCTTCAACGCTTCCTGGGCTTCGCCAACTTCTACTGCCGATTCATCTGGGATTATAGTAGGGTGGCGCAACCGCTCACGCAGCTGATGTCAACCAAAAGCCTGTTTAAGTGGTCCGAGGCTGTTGAATGAGCTTTTGTGACCCTAAAAGGCCTTTTCACCAACACATGCGTTCTGGCGCAGGTGGATCCCGCGGCGCAGTTTGTGGTCGAGGTGGATGCTTCTGATTCAAGGGTGGGCGCTGTCCTCTCCCAGCGCTCAGCCTCTGACCAGAAGCTTCATCTGTGCGCATATTTCTCCTGGTGGTCAACACCAGCCGAGAGGAAGTATGCTGTTGGGGACCGCGAACTGTTGGCCATTAAGCTGGCATTGGAGGAATGGAGACACTGGCTGGAGGGAGCTAGCCAACCGCTCCCTCCAGCCAGAAGGACCACAGAAATTTAGAATACCTTCGGTCGGCCAGATGGTTAAATTCTCGGCAGGCTTGGTGGGCCCTGTTCCTTAATAGGTTTAATTTATCCATCTCGTACAGACCAGGGCCCCGTAATGCCAAGGCTGATGCTTTCTCACGTCAGTTTTCTCCTGACTTCCCCGACTCCGCAGCTGCTGCGGAGACTATTCTCCCCGCCTCCTGCTTTCTCGGGACACTCCAGTGGGAAATTGAGCAGAGGGTCTGGCAGGCACAATCATTGGAACCCGTCCTGGAGGGAGGCCCACCGGACCAGCTGGGTCCGGGTCCGAAGGGTGTTTTGGTGGCCCACACTCGGGAGAGATGTGTGGGAGTATGTCAAGGCCCGTCACACCTGCTCCGCGAATAAGACTGACTCCTCTCCTCCTGCAGGTCTCCTCCATCCCCTCCTGGTGCCGGGTCGCCCTTGGTCTCGCATTGCATTGGACTTTGTCACCGGCCTCCCTCCATCCCAGGGGAATACTGTTATCCTGACGATAGTTGACTGCTGTAAGTGTGCTCTCCTGCATTATTCTCTCTTTGGAGAATCTGTCCCTTATTACCTCTGTCTGCTCTCTCCCGTAGGCTACGTGCACTCCAGTGTAGCATCATCGTCTCCTCAAACCAAGACAGAAGATCACTTCTCTCCATTCTACAGGAATTTCACTTTATTCCTTCTACAGGAATACCACTTTTCTGCATTTTACAGGAATATCACTGGCTTTCATATTGACTCATCCAGGCCTCATCTAGGCCTGACCAAAGATGTTTGTTTTCCCAGGACCCCAACGTAAATAGTTGCCTCTTGCAGAGATTGTAAGGATCAGAATTTGCTTTTAAAGGCTCAAAGGAACATAAAACTCGGGAGACCAGACCTCCAACGTGAACACTGCATTTGGATAACATCCTCCTTTACAGGAAACCAATGCTCTTAAAAGGGTCATAAACGGCTTAATCAGACAGGTTTCTAGCCCCCGATGTTTTCCAGATTATCTCTCCCAGATACCATGGACATAAAAGAAATCATCTACAGCTCAACAGTACCTCCTAGCGGATACCTACGGAATGTGTTTCAGTATGTAGGATGACTTTTTAATTTGTTCTAAACATTAAGTTTCTTTCAGCTTATCCTCTTCTCCCCTGGATCCTAAGGACACTGAAAATCATCCCTCTTTTATCACCAACCATGGTTTGCTGTACTACATTAAGCTTTGATCTATATGTGAATGCATGTATTATAATTATGTATAAGAAATGTTATGTTCATGAGTGTTATTCAAACAAATGCAATATTAGAGTACTGGTATAAATGCATGACCACCAAATATTAGCCAAGTAATTTAATTTAGTTAGATTTTATATTGAGCACCTAATTTCATAAGAACTGACTGAGTGTTGATTTTTCTCTGCAATTTCATGGGATGGTGTCTTCGTTTGATTGGCTGCTCTCAGACAAAGAAATGTTCTCACAGTGGATGGCAGCCATTTCAAACTGCTTTTGATAAAGTCGATTGGTCAGTCTTGCAATCGACATCACCAGTTTATGACTAGGCAGGGTCATTTTAAAAAGTAGTTGAAGCTGCTCTGCAAAGTTAGATTAGAAGAAGAGATTGAGACAAGATTCAGAAAAAAAACACACAGATGTAGAATTAGAACAAGACAAGCAGAAAGAAAAAGAAACACACAGATGTAAGTTAAGTTAAGTTAAAGTTAGAGAAGAAAAAGCAGACAAGACAAAGACAGAATGAGATTAGATAAGTCTGGGAAGATTTTATTCCACCGTTTCAAGGTTCTGTGTAGCTTTATTTTATCTAAATTGTTCTGTGTGAAGTTTGTCAAATCCTGCGTTAGTTTTTCTGGTTAATGAGGAGAAATCACCTTTTCTTTAGAGCTCGCTTTCTCAGAGAATCTAATTCTCAAACTTTTTCCTTCACCTCAGAAGCCAGTCTTGTCCTAGTAAATGTTTTTCTCGTTTTAATTTTTTTATGACTTTTCACACCGTTAAAGTGGACCTTTAATTTTCCTAATTTAAAGTGAACAGAGACTGTTTTTTTGGACTCTCTTTCCGGCCTCATACCTGCCTGACTGAGAAGTTTCTCCTTCAGTTTTTTTGGTCTATCCCGCTACAAGAGACCTCAAATTCGGACTTGTTTCCAAGGACTTGTCATGCCGCTCGGTGACAGACCACCCACTGCTGCCATTGTCTGGAGAGCCCCCAGCTGAGTTTACACTTCTACTGCTGCGAGGAAGCCTTGCAGCACCGCTTCCTCCGACGTCCTAACTCCCAACTCGGCCGGTATCGACCCGCTGAAACGTGGACCTACAGCTGTTGTGTGAGTGAAACTCCTACTTTTCTTATCTCCTGGGTTAAAACGTGATGTCCGAACAATTAAATTACAATTGAATATGGCCCGTATTTCAGGGCTCAATTAGTCTCTCAGCCACAGGATAAAGCTATAAACTGAAGGAAGACTCTTAGTCATTTTAAGTAACTGCCCTTAATTTTTGTAGATTAATTCAGAAGTCATTTTTAGATAATTAGCTTATGAATTTTCCCCATAAAATTGTGTTGTTTTGTTAAACATTTCAGCCTTCATTTGCCGTTGAAACATAAGTCTGGTTTCTCCTTAGTTCTACAGAGGTGTAACGCTGGATTTTATGTTCAGGAATCCAATAACAGGGGATGTGATATCGTACACTGTTATCATTTGAATCTGTTTATCCATCATTTGAACGCCATATCATGTAACCTGAATGAGTTTAATAAAAGGGTGAATGAGAGAAGTTGAAGCGTTTTTCCTTTCGCATATACATGTTTCCTAATCACGGCAGGAAAAGAACTCACTGAAACTTTGAGACTGATTCATTAAGTAACTGAAGGTACAAAATTAATTAAAATTAAAGTTAATATTATTGTCCATTGTGACTGGTGCCTCCTTTTACAAGTGCTTTTATTTAATTTAGCGGGTGTAGAAGTGATGGTTTAACTCCGCCCCCTTTCACACCCACTATTAAATAAAATAAATAATTCCTGTACCTTATGACAAATATTTTATCATATAATCCCATTACACCAGGGGCACCTGTCTTACGAAGATTTAAGTTGGTGTTTTTGTGTTTTGTTTTCTTTGAGCTTGCATTTTTATTTTCTGTGTGTTTTTCAATAAAATTGTGAAAGTTTTCATGGGAGTCTGAGTGATTGTTCTGGCAGCTCTGCGTTTGAGTCTAACCGTGATCTGAATCATGACAAAGCAAATATAAGCTTTTGCTAATCAGTGATCACACACCGTATGTGATAAATTTATATAATTTTCTTTATAAAAGGTGCAAGACTATGCTGGTTATGAGTTAAAGCTTCAGTTGGCAAGCCATGTTATGCAATATGCTGCATTTTGTCATAGGCCCATTCCCCTCAAGCAATTTCCCTCGGCTATTTCCCCTAGGAATATTCTATCCACTATTCCCCCTCAGAAAACCAGGTTGAACGTGAAGTGTGTTATACTTAAAATGAATCCAACTGATAAAATACAGGACTTCTACCTTTATTTTATTGTTGAAACAGAAAGTTGAAACCAGACAAAAGCAGAAAGATTGAAACACAGATAACTCATGAGCCACAAAATGTATACAAAATTCATATATTTATAGTGCTACACTTAGAGGAAACCCCGCAAAAAGTCCCAGAAAGATCTATTGGTGAAGTTTTCAACATTGCCCAACTGCTGATACTCATAAGGGGGATTGACCGGGTGGGAGAATTGCCCAGGGGGAATCGGCTTGATGCTGATAAAAAAGCAGAAGTTCCATTCTTTTTAAGGAGAAGATGATATAAAATGCTTCAACCCTGACACTGAAAGCAGCACACCCCACAACAAGAACAAAAGTGAAATCAATTGTCAACTTTTCTTCACTTACATAAGCTGTAATTATGAACCTGATATTAATATTCTATCTAAACTGGGTTGTTGACAGTCTAAAATATCTTTTGAATTTTTTCTTATCCATCCCCAGTTTTGAATTAGTCATCTGAATTCTCTGTGCAGATCTGCTCTCCTGTAAAATGGGATGACTCTCCATACGTGTCTCTGCCGTAGTATTAAATGGTCAGAGTCAATAATCTCATAACTGGGAACAAACAGATAATGGTAAAATCCGAATTGACGCAGTTACATGTACTGAATAAATGGATTATTGGGCAGTAAACTACTTAAAGTTAATGTGAAAGACCTGGAATTAGCAGGCACTGCTGTTTCAAAGAAAACAATAAGTTATGCACTCAACCGACATGGGCTCTATGCCTGTTCACCTCGCAAGACTTCATTGCGGAAGAAAAAGCATGTTGAAGCTCGTTTAAAGTTTGCTGCACAACATTTGGGCAAGCCAGTAAAATACTAGGAGAATATAGTCTTGTCAGATGAGACCAAAATTGAACTTTTTGGATTCCACAACACACAGCATGTTTGGAGGAGAAATGGCACTGCACATCTTGGTGTGGGGGTGTTTTTCAGCACATGGTACAGGCAGACTTCATATAATTGAAGGAAAGACGAATGTACAAATGTACAGAGACATCCATGATAAGAGATAACATCCAAGATGCTGAAGATGAAACGAGGGTGGACATTTCAGCAAGACAATGATCCCAAACACACAGCCAAGGAAACTCTCAACTGGCTCCAGAGAAGGAAAATAAAACTGCTAGAATGGCCCAGTCAGTCACCTAACCTGAATCCAATTGAAAATCTATGGAACAAATTGAAGTTCAGAGTTCATAGAAGACACTCAAGAAACTTTCAAGATTTGAAGACAGTTTGTGGGGAAGAATGGGCTAAAATCACTCCTGAGCAATGCATGTGCTAGTTTGTCCACATAGGAGGCATCTGGAAGCTGTTACCAATAAAGGCTTTTCTACTAAATATTAAATGAATTTCACCAAGCATGTTCAATATTTATTCCCTGTGTGGTTCCACTTTATTAAATATAACTTGTTTTGTGAACACAGTTGTCTTGATTTCTTTGTTTGTATGGATTACTTGGGTTGTTATTGATATCTGGTGAAAATCTCAGGTCAATGGGTCCATCAGAAATATGTTTAAAGAGAAAAATGTTGATGTGTTCAATACTTATTTTCCCTGCTGTATGTATATGTGTGTGTATGCATGTATATATTTTTTTTTTTTTGTTACTTATTTGTACCCGTAGGTAGACTTGGTTTGCAGTCTGGTGACCAGCCACCGGCTGCTGGTCGCTGCGTGCGCGAGCGCCCTAAACCTACATGTTTTTTGGTGTGCGGGAGGAAACCGGAGAAATCCCGGAGTAAACCCGCGCAAACACGGGGAGAACATGCAAACTCCACACAGCTCACTGTTGGTCGGGGGCTGGGATTGAACCCACGATCTCATGATCCCCGCAATCCCCCGGCCGAGGGTAAAACTGTGCTGCCACAGTGCTAAACCACTGCGCCACCATGCAGCCCATGTTTTGTGCCCATATATGTGTGTATATACAGTATATATGTATATAGTTGTGCTCGTAAGTTTATATACCCTGGTGGAATTTATGATTTTTTTGGTCATTTTTCAGAGAATATGAATGATAACACAAAAACTTTTCTTTCACTCCTAGTTAGTGCTTGGGTGAAGCCATTTATTATCAAACAATTGTGTTTGCTCTTTTTACATCCTAATGAGACCCTGAAAAAGTTTACAAAAAAGTTTACATACAAAAGTTTACATACCCTGGAAGTTTTGGCCTGATAACAGACAAGTTGACACACATGGATTTAAATGGCTACTAAAGGTAACCATCCTCACCTGTGATCTGTTCACTTGTAATTAGTGCGTGTGTGTGTGTGTGTGTGTGTGTGTGTGTGTGTGTGTGTGTGTGTGTGTGTGTGTAAAAGTCAGTGAGTTTCTGGGCTCCTGACAGACCCCTGAATATTTCATCCAGTACAGCACTGATGTTGCTAGATTCCGAGCCATGGGTAAAGCAAAAGAATTATCAAAGGACCTGCGGGAGAAGACAGTTGAACTTTATAAAAGAGGAAAAGGATATAAAATGATATCCAAGGAATTGAGAATGCCAATCAGCAGTGTTCAAACTCTAATTCAGAAGTGTAAAATGAGGGATTCTGTTGAAACCAAGCCACGGTCAGGTAGACCAACAAAAATTTCAGCCACAACTGCCAGGAAAATTGTTCAGGATGCAATGAAAAACCCTCAAATAACTTCAGCTGATATACAGGACTCTGAAAAAAAGTGGTGTGGCTGTTTGACGATGCACAATTAGGAGGCACTTCAAGAAAAATGGGCTGCATGGCCAAGCCGCAGGAAGTGTCATGATTACCAATTATAGACAGCTCACACGCACGATGCAGCAACAGAAAGACAATCAAAAACACAAACACACGTTTGAGAAGTTTATTAAATATCAAAATAAAGTACAGCTTATGGAAAATGTCACTTGCCAGAGGAAGCAGCCTGTGGAGAGAGAACGAGAGCTGTGAGGGGAGAAATGGAGACAGGGAAAATGGGTGAGCCAAATTGCCACTTACGTGGGATAATAGGGAGAACCAGCAGGACCCCGAGCGGGGAAAGAGACGAATCAGCAGGGTAAAGGTGGTGGAGTCGGTAGTGCCTGACCTGGTGGAGAATAGCTGCAGCTGGGTGGAGATGATGGGGCAGTGAGCGCACGCAGTCCCCAGAGATACACCCGTACACTGGCAGCAACCTGGAGAGGAGAACAGAGACAGGTGAGCACGGAAACAACACCTTTGGAAAATAATGCTTGCTTAGACAGAACTCTGCTACGGCAGTATACCCAGACGAGCCAGTGTTGGCGCACTGAAGAGATGCTCCTTTTAAACGCTGGCTGATGAAAGGAAGCAGGTGCGTCTCTTCACCCAGGTGTGTTGATGACCTGAGGAAGGAAACAACGGGAAGGAGGGGGCGCGTGCTCATGACCATGAGCCTGGTCTCCCCTCAAGGAGTGCCTCCTGGCGGTCCCTTGGACTTGTCGGGATGGGCTTGATGGTAGGCCTGGAGCATCCCTTTGTCGAGGACGTGTGATCTGGGGATCCACGAGCGTTCCTCCGGGCCGTAGCCCTCCCAATGGACCAAATATTGTAGACCGCGGCCCTGACGGCGAACATCCAAAATGCGCCGCACGGTGTAGGCAGTGTGGCCATTGATCGTCCGGGGAGGAGGAGGCAGCTTCGGGGCGGGGCAAAGGGGGCTGACTGAGAGGGGCTTGATGTGGGAGACGTGAAAAGTCGGGTTCACCCTCAGGGTCCGTGGAAGCTTCAAGTGGACCGTGACGTCATTAACCACCCCGGAGACAGTATAGGGTCCCAGGAAGCGGGGGGACAGCTTCTTCGAATCCGTCTTCAGAGGAATCTGGTCCACCGCCAGCCAGATCTGCTGACCTACGGTGTACTTAGGAGCAGGCACCCGCTTCCTGTCAGCCATCAGACGGTTGCGCTCAGATAAGTGAGCGAGGGCGGCGCTTGTAGACCTCCAGACGCGTCGACAGCGCCAAGCATGAGCCCCCATGGATGGCACCTCGACCTCCCTCTCGGCCATGGGCAGCAAAGGCAGGGTGTACCCCAATGAGGCTTCAAAGGGGGTGAGCCCCGTGGCTGTAGAGACAGCAGAATTCAGAGCGTATTCCACCCAGGTCAGATGCGTGCGCCACGAAGAGGGATTTTTGGTTGCTACACACTGCAGAGTGGCCTCCAAGGACTGGTTGGCGTGCCCGGCCTGCTCGTTAGACTGAGGATGATGACCAGAGGAGAGGCTGACGGTGGTTCCAAGTGAGAACAAGCGAGAACAAGCGAGGCCATGGAGACCTGTAGTCTCCATGGCCGAGGGGAGCTTAAGAAGGGAAACAAGATGAACAGCTTTCGAGAAGCGGTCAACGATTCTTCCCCCCTTCCCGTGGGAGGGGGGAAGTCCGGTTATGAAGTCCAAGGCAATGTGGGACCAAGGATGGCCAGGGATGGGCAGGGGATGGAGGAGTCCAGCAGGAGGGGAGGAGTCGGACTTGCCCTGGACACAGATTTGACAGGCCCACACATACTCCTGCACGTCCCGCCGCAGCGGCTTTATAATCACCCACACCTCCAACCTGATTCGGTTGGAGGTGCGGGTGATCCCAGGATGGCAGGCAAAATGGCTGGCGTGACCCCAGTTGATTACATCGCTGCAGAGGCCATCAGGGACGTACAGGCGGTTCCGGGGTCACCCTGCTGGTATGGCCTCCCTGGTCTGGGCCTGGCAGACCCTCTGCTCAATATCCCAAGTAAGGGCTCCAAGGATGCATGGGTGGTGGTGGTGGTGGGGGATAGGCTGAGAATAGGATGGGGTGCTTCCAGCTTGGAATCAAGCTGGCGCGATAGCGCATCCGGTTTGGTGTTCCAAGAACCAGGCCGGTAAGTGATGGTGAAGTTGAACCTTTGGAAGAATAAGGCCCAACGAGCCTGCCTGGCATTAAGTTGGCGGGCCGACCGCAAGTACTTTAAGTTCTTGTGATCGGTCCAAACGACAATGGGGTGAATAACCCCCTCTAGCCAATGTCTCCACTCCTCCAATGCCAACTTAATGGCGAGGAGCTCTCTGTCCCCTACATTGTAATTTCTCACAGCTGACGTGAGCCGCCGGGAGAAAAACGTGCATGGATGGAGCTTCTGGTCAGAGGGCGAGTGCTGTGAGAGGACAGCGCCCACCCCTGAATCAGAAGCATCCACCTCGAGGACAAACTGGTGCTGTGTGTTGACCTGAGCCAAGATGGGTGTTTCTGTGAACAGGCCTTTTAATTTAGTAAAAGCTTGTTCAACTGCTTCGGTCCGCCGGAAGGGGACCTTAACGGAGGTCAGCTGCATGAGAGGCAGTGCTATCCCACTATAGTTCCGGATGAACCTGTGGTAAAAATTCGCAAACCCAAGGAAGCGCTGGAACTCCCTACGGGAGAGGGGAGTTGGCCAATCAAGCACTGCCTTCACCTTGGTCGGGTCGGCAGTCAGTCTCCCTTCAGCCACTATGAAGCCCAAGAAGGTGGTAGAAGTGGTGGAATACTCACACTTCTCGGCCTTAACGTAGAGCTGGTTCTCGAAGAGCCACTGTAAAACAGCTCTCACATGGACCTCATGTTCCTCTGGAGAGCGGGAAAAAATGAGAATATCATCCAAATAGACAAACACGAACTGATAGAGCATATCGCGAAGAACATCATTAATGAGCCGCTGGAAGACAGCAGGGGCGTTGGTAAGCCCAAATGGCATGACCAGATATTCAAACTGCCCCTGATGTGTCCTAAACGCCATCTTCCACTCATCCCCCTCGCAAATGTGGATGAGATGGTATGCGTTGCGTAAGTCTAATTTGGTGAATACCCGTGAGTGCTGAAGGAGCTCGAACGTGGAATTGATCAAGGGCAGAGGATATTTGTCCTTAGTGATAATAGCGTTCAGCTCCTGGTAGTCGATACACGGGTGCAATGAGCCATCCTTCTTACCAACAAAGAAGAATCCAGCTCCGAGTGGAGCCGAAGAAGGCCGAAATAGGCTGGCTTTCAGCAAGTCCTTTATGTATCCCTCCATCGCTTCCCTCTCCGGGCCAGAAATGTTATAAAGCCAGCTAGACGGCAGCTTCACCCCCGGGATGAGGTCCACAGCACAGTCGTAAGAGTGATGAGGCGGAAGCTACAGTGCTCTAGTCTTGCTGAAGACCTCTCCCAAATCATGGTAAGCCTGGGGAACGAGGGTGAGGTCTGGCAGCTCGGCCGGAGGGGAGGAGACGGGGAGAGATGGAGAACACTCAGCTGAGCTCAAACAGTGTGCCAAACAGAACGGACTCCAGGAAGTTACAGAGTTTTCCCCCAGTTTATAATGGGGTTGTGCCTCCGGAGCCACAAAATACCCAGGACCATTGGGGAAGACAAATTTGGGAGGATTAGGAACAAAAATTCCTCCCGATGGTTCCCGGAAAGAAGGATGACGATTGGCACCATGCGCTCGGAGACTACCGCCACCTCTCAGCCAGATATGGTGGTGATTTTCAAATGATTGGGCAGTTTGAGAGTGGGAATACCCATGTCCCGCATGAGCTGGGATGAGATAAAATTCCCCTCCGCCCCCTAATCCACTAGCGCCATAGTCCTCCTCTCAACCCCCGGCAATTGCACGAGGGCCGAGAAATTGCCGGGGGGAGTAAGTTTGGTCACACCCGCCAGACCCCCCATGGTTACTGACGGGCCGCGTCTTTTGGCCGCAGGTGGCACTCATCCAGACTGTGCTTCACAGAACCCCAATACATGCACGCGCCAGCCCTCCTCCTCCGCCGACACTCTTTGTCGGTCAGTTGGAACTGACTGAGCAACATCTGCTTGGAAGGAGAACCGGTGCCACTTGTGTCAGTCACCATAGCGGGCACCCGCGCGGCGGATGGGCGAGAGGAGGACTGTTGTTCCTTTGCACGTTCACGGTAGTGATTGTCCAAACCCACGGCCTGATCTATTAGACCTTCCAGAGTGTTGGGAACAGCATGAACCGCTAGGTCATCGCGGAAGTGTGTGTTTAAGCTAAAGAGGAATGTGCTGCATAGGGCAACATCGTTTCACCCCGACTCCGTTACTTCGACCTGGAACTCCACCGAGTACTCAGCCGCTGACCGAGTGCCCTGGCGGAGACACAGAAGGCAGCTCATTATGTTCCCTTGACTCTCAGTATGGTCAAAGGTGCAAGTGAAAGCGACCACAAATTGCTCAAACGTATATGCAGACCTTTCAGGGCTGTCAGCCATGGACCGAGCCCAACTAAGGGCCTGGTCCCGCAGTAGTAGGATCATAAACTGAATCTTAGCGGTGTCCGATGGGTACTCCCCCCAATCTGCTCCAAATACATCCGTACGTGAAGAAGAAACTCCTTACACTTCCCCACCTCCCCTGCGTATGGGGCAGGTGTGGGAATGGAGGTGGTACGGCATACAGGAGGCTGAACAACAGGAGCGGGCGGAGGAGGAGTAGCCGGAGGAACAAAGTTGACCAAATGCTGCGTGACTGTGCCCAATTGCTGCGAGACTGTCTGCAGCTGCTGAGTTAACACAGCCATCTGTCTCTCTGTCGCGTCTAAGCGATCCAGAGCCGACTGCCCTGATGCCACTGCACCTGCTGAGCTGTAATCATGGCTGGCTCATTCTGTCATGATTACCAATTACAGACAGCTCACACACACGATGCAGCAACAGAAGGACAATCAAAAACACAAACACACATTTGAGAAGTTTATTTAAATATCAAAATAAAGCACAGCTTATGGAAAATGTCACTCGCCAGAGGAAGCAGCCTGTGGAGAGAGAACGAGAGCTGTGAGGGGAGAAATGGAGACAGGGAAAATGGGCGAGCTAAACTGCCACTTACGTGGGATAATAGGGAGAACCGGCAGGACCCCGAACGGGGAAAGAGATGGACCAGCAGGGTAAAGGTGGTGGAGTCGGTAGTGCCTGACCTGGTGGAGAATGGTTGCAGCTGGGAGGAGATGATGGGGCAGTGAGCGCACGCAGTCCCCGGAGATGCACCTGTACAGTGGCAGCAACCTGGAGAGGAGAACAGAGACAGGTGAGTACGGAAACAACACTTTTGGAAAATAATGCTTGCTTAGAGAGAACTCTGCTACGGCAGTATACCCAGACGAGCCAGCGTCAGCGCACTGAAGAGATGCTCCTTTTAAACGCTGGCTGATGAAAGGAAGCAGGTGCGTCTCTTCACCCAGGTGTGTTGATGACCTGAGGAAGGAAACAACGGGAAGGAGGGGGCACGTGCTCACGACCATGACAAGAAGAAAGCCATTACCACGCCAATGCCACAAAGCAGCCCACTTACGCTACACCAAACGGCACGGAGACAAGCCTCAAAATTTCTGGAACAAAGTTATTTGGAGTGTTGAGACCAAAATTGAACTTTTTGGCCACAACCATAAACGCTACATTTGAAGAGGAGTCAACAAGGCCTATGATGAAAAGTACACCATCGCTACTGTGAAACATGGAGGTGGATCACTGATGTTTTGGGGATGTATGAGTTACAAAGGCATAGAGAACTTGGTCAAAATTGATGGCAAAATGAATGCAGCATGTTATGAGAAAGTACTGGAAGAAAATTTGCACTCATCAGCCCGGAAGCTGTGCATAGGACACACTTGGACATTCCAACATGACAGTGATCCAAAACACAAGGCCAAGTCAATCTGTCATTGGCTACTACTACAAAAAAAAGTGAAGGTTCTGGAGTGACCATCTCAGTCTCCTGACCTCAGTATCATTGAGCCACTTTGGGAGATCTCAAACGCGCAATTCATGAAAGACAGCCCAAGAATTTACAGGAACTGGAGACTTTTTCTCAAGAAGAATGGTCAGCTTTACCATCTGAGAAAATAAAGTGTCTCATCCACAACTACCACAAAAGACTTCAAGCTGTCATTGATGTTAAAGGCTGCAATACATGTTATTAAGAACTAGGGTATGTAAACTTTTGATCAGGGTCATTTGGGTAGTTTCTGTTGTCATTATGATTTAAAAAGAGCGAACACAATTGTTTGATAATAAATGGCTTCACCCAACCACTAACTAAGAGTGAAAGAAAAGTTTTTGTATTTTCATATTACAGTGGTACCTCTACTTACGAACGTCTCTACATACGAAATTTTCAGGTTACGAGACGCCTCAACGGGAAAATATTGCCTCTAGTTACGAACAAAATTTCAGGATACGAAAGGCAAAAAAAGTACGCGCTCCTCGCAGCTCCCGTATTTTACCGAACGTAAACATACCTGTAGCTGCTCTGCCATTGGCTATCGCCTAGCATCTTCCTGGTATCCCATTGGCCACGAATGGGTGCGTTTGGTTGATCTCGCTTTATCTTATTATTATTTACTATTCTTACTACTTTATTTTATCCTTCTTACCTCTTGTAAGACTGTTGACTGAACTACACAATTTAGAGAAAAAAAAATTGTTAACTGCCATGTTTATCACCATCTACGTTATAACTCTGTACTTTCATCTTGTTCTTAATAAAGTTTTGGGAAAAAAAAACAACAACATCAACGATCAGCACGGTATTAAAACAAAAGGAAGCCCTTACAAGCCGATAAAAGCAAACGTCCTTGGATCGTTTCATCACAAAACGTCAGGCAAAAACCACTGATGAGACAGAACATGAACCAAAGAAGGCAAAAGGTGACGCCGACGCTGACGCCGACGATCGCAGTTAAAAGGTAAATGAACATAATTTTTTATTATTCTTTCTCTTTTATTATTCTTTCTCTCATTTTAAACTCTCATTTTATGTTTATTGTGCAGTAATCTAATTGTAACATGTATTTGTTACATGTTTTGATACGTTTTTACGATTTATAAAAAATTTATGCCCGAATTTTGGGGGCTTGGAACGGATTACGGCATTTACATGTAAAATGCGCCTCTACTTACGAATTTTTCACGTTACGAGAATTCTTCCGGAACGAATTAAATTCGTAAGTAGAGGTACCACTGTATCTTAAAAATTGTAAAAAAAAAAAATCACAAATTCCACCAGGGTATGTAAATTTATAAGCACAACTGTATATATACTGTATATATATATATATATATATATATATATATATATATAGAGAGAGAGAGAGAGAGAGAGAGAGAGAGAGAGAGAGAGGGCTTGATATTAACACCAGCCAACCAGCCAATGGCTGGTGGATTTCACCACATTTAACCACACCCACTAGCTACATTAACCGGTTGTAGTTTTCTCAAACGGCATCTAAAATAATAAACTGATTGCAATGTGAGACTACAGGACTACAACTCCCATAAGTACCGTTTTTTCTAATCAGTTTTATCTTTCTTTCTCCTCTTTTTTCTTGTGAAAACAGGTAATGTCCATTTAGGTTTAATCCATCAGCAGCTACTAATGACGTTGTGCAGCCATGAAGGGGTGTCCCAGTTCGTAGGGGTAGGCAAAGGGGTAAGGGTACAAATGAGAATTAGGATGGACCGAAATCTACCTGTACTTCACTCTCATATTGCAAATATTTTTCTCTGTTTTACAGTATTTACTGCTCTTTATAAATAATTAAACATACAGCGTTTCTCTTGTTATTTTTATGTATGTATAAAGGTAATTTACATTGAAAAAGGTTGTAAATTTAGTTCAAGTAAATTTTAACATGCAATCCACCTTATTCCTGAGGGTGCTGCTGTAGAAATGATAATGTATGCAACTTCCGCTTTCGGCCGAAAGTAGTGTTAAGTCAGTCAGCAATAGTGGAGTAGTGAGGCATTTAAAATAACATTTTTAATTTAAATTCATTTTAATGTATAGTCCACATATGTGTTTTGCAGTCAAGTGGCAGCTAATTTTCACGCTTGTCACTTTTGTATTTTTGAATGTTTTTGCATAGTTCTGGTATTTGTTGCTGCTGCTCGTGGTTGTGCCATAGACAGGATAATGGAGGTTTCTGACAAACAAGCACAGCTATATCTGTGGCTTCAACAGCAATGCATAGATCATGCACCGAAAACTAAAAAGGACTGTTCATTTGTAGTGATTGTGGTACAGGACAGACACAAGAGCACGAGGTACGTTTTCACTTGTATGAATGTCACAGATTGTACAGATATTTTACTTCATGCAAGGCTGCATGAAGTAAAATAATAAACAAATACATAAAAATAGTTATCAGTTTGCTTCATTCATCCATCTTCTTCTGCTTAATCCTTTTCGGGTCGCAGGGGGGCTGGAGCCTATCCCAGCATCTTTGGGCAAGAGGCAGGGTACACCCTGGACAGATCCCCAGTCCATCGCAGGGCCAACACAGAGAGACAGACAAGGCTGCATGAAGTAAAATAATAAATAAATACATAAAAATAGTTATCAGTTTGCTTGCTAAGGCTTAATGATTAAAGAAAGATATCAAATAGTTTTTTGTTGCACTCGTTGCACAACTCAATTTTGCAGTGCAACGATGTGGACTTGATATTAGTGGCTTCAGCATGCATTAAATATTTTTTAAATTGTCACAAAATATAGATCAATAAAATTTTCAACAATTGGCCTGTACATAAATAAATAACAAGCATTCACAGCATGACACCAGCATGAACATTTTAATGCCATGGTAAAATGGACAGCGACCACGACATCCAAACACAGTGTCGTGGTTCTTTGCGGCTCTGACAGGATTCTACGTCTGCTGTAATGTAAATTAAAAGTATGTCCAACATCTTTTAACAAAATGTGACCAATTTTATTGCGGCGGAGACACTGATATATCTCAGAGCTTTTATTTGTTTACAGCATTAGCATCTTAGCTGCGGCGCTAACTAACGGTGCTACAGTCTGCTAGGCCACGTTTTAAGGTCATCTTCCCATCCCCCCGATAGTCGTGGGAAGGGGTATGATTATATTACTGTTTCTAATGTGTAAAAGATCGTGTTCCCACATTTCTGATGCCAAAGTCATAGTTTTTTAACAAGGAAAAGTGTCTCATTCCAGTGACAAATCCACGTTCTAAACTAGTAACGGAAGTTGCGCACATAATTCACGCAAGGTACCATGGGGGCTAGGAATAAGGTGGATATTCAAATTTGATCATATTAAACATAATTTTCCTACCACAAAACTGTGGCTAGAAAAAAGGCTTAGTGGCTAGTAACTTTGGAAAATCACTAGCCACACTGGCTGGTGAGCAAAAAAGTTAATATCAAGCCCTGTATAAATAAATATATACTATATATGTATATACAGTATATATATATACACACACACACATACAGGTCTTGTACACTGTTTAATATATACATGGTAAATGGCATTCACTTATATAGCGCTTTTATTCTCATCTCTTGATGACCAAAACGCTTTACAGATCCTGCTATCCACCCATTCACACACACATTCATACACTGATGGTGGCATGATACCTAACATGGCGCTTCCAGACCCACCAGGAGCAATTGGGGGTGAAGTGTCTTGCCCAGGGACACAACGGCAGGATATCCGGGATTCGAACCACCAACCATGTTGTTATTGGACGACCTGCTCTACCTCCTGAGCCACTGCCACCCCATGGATGATCTGTCGAGACAACTGAACGGATGTAAGACAGGATGTGTTGTGGGTGGCTCTGTCATCAATCATCTCATGTATGCAGACGACCTAGTAATAATGAGCCCGTATAGTGCTGGGTTGCAACAACTATTAAGAGTGCTCACAACACGGCAGTGATCACAACATCAAATTTAATGCTTAAAAGAGTAATGGCATGATTGTGAAATGCAGAGAGGACAGGGAACTAGTTTTTTTTTTTTTACCTTTAACCCCTTGACGCCTGAATTTATTTCCAATTGTGAACAAAAATTTATTTATTTATTTTTTTCATAATTGAAAATCATTGTTTTTTGTTTTTTTGGGTTTTTTTTTGGATTGATGCGAATTTGCAACAACAGGCGTCAAGGGGTTAAATTGTGTGATATTTCTCTTGCGACATGCAAGGAAATAAAATATCTGGGTCACATCATCACTGACGATTTGAGAGATGACAGCGATATCTACAGGCAGTGCCGTAAATTGTATGCCCAAGCCAATATGTTAATGAGAAAGTTTAGTATGTGCTCTGTAAATGTTAGATCTTCTCTGTTCAGAGCTTACTATAGTCCTCTGTTCACTGCACACCTGTGAAGCAGCTACAGGTCTGATAGTATGAGAAGGTTGATTGTGGCCTACAATGACGCACTGAGATTGCTGCTTCAGGTGCCCAGATGGCATAGTGCCAGTAAGCTGTCTGTGACATGTGGTATTCCTACGTGTAAGGCTCTACTGAGGAGACTTATGTACAATTTTGTTTGTCGTTTGGATGACTCAGAAAACAGCATCATACAGACCCTGATAAGCCCTAGGAAGAGCAGTGTCAGATACACCTCTGCTCTCAGAAGACACTGGCACAACAGCCTCTACAAGAACTCTTTTTAGACTGTCATGCTGTTTTTATTGTTTCCCTGATGCCCCTACCCCTTCTTATTTTTATATGGACCCGCTTGTGTGTCTGAAATAAAGATTATATATATATAAAATCTCACAAAAGTGAGTGCACCCCTCACATTTTTGTAAATATTTTATTATGTCTTTTCATGGGACAACACTGAAAATATGACACTTTGATACAATGTAAAGTAGTCAGTGCGCAGCTTGTATAACAGTGTAAATTTGCTGTCCCATCAAAATTACTCAACACACAGCCATTAATGTCTAAACCGCTGGCAACAAAAGTGAGTACACCCCTAAGTGTAAATGTCCAAACTGTGCCCAAAGTGTCAATATTTGTGTGGCCACCATTATTTTCCAGCACTGCCTTAACTCTCTTGGGCATGGAGTTCACTAGAGCGTCACAGGTTGCCACTGGAATCCTCTTCCACTCCTCCATGACAACATCACGGAGCTGGTGGATGTTAGAGACCTCACGCTCCTCCACCTTCCGTTTGAGGATGCCCCACAGATGCTCAATAGGGTTTAGGTCTGGTGACACGCTTGGCCAGTCCATCACCTTTACCCTCAGTTTCTTTAGCAAGGCAGTGGTCGTTTTGGAGGTGTGTTTGAGGTTGTTATCATGTTGGAATACTGCCCTGTAGCCCAGTTTCCAAAGGGAAGGGATCGTGCTCTGCTTCAGTATGTCACAGGACATGTTGGCATTCAAACAAATCACCCTTATTGTCATTCAACCATACAACCAATCATGTACAGCAGAACGAGATTGTGCTTTACCTATCTACTGTGTTAATCACACACACCCCAAGTGCAGAATCAGAGGGCCGCTGCCATGCAAGGCGCTGCCACAGAGTTCCCTCCACCATTCCATTTATTGCTGAGCACCAAGCTAGATGGCAGGAAGTTCCACTTTTATAAGGTCTTCGGCATGACCCGGCCGGGATTTGAACCCCTGTCTCCCGGGTGTGGGGCGGATGCTCTACCAACTGAGCCACCACTCCGGTAAGAACCATGAGCTTCATGGTTCCCTCAATGAAGTGTATCTCCCCAGTGCCGGCAGCATTCATGTGTCCCCAAACCATGAGACTCCCACCACCATGCTTGACTGTAGGCAAGACACACTTGTCTTTGTACTCCTCACCTGGTTACCGCTATACATGATTGACACCATCTGAACCAAATAAGTTTATCTTGGTCTCATCAGACCACAGGACATGCTTCCAGTAATGAATGTCCTTAGTCTGCTTGTCTTCAACAAACTGCTTGGCTATCTTGTGCATCATCTTTAAAAGGGGCTTCCTTCTGGGACGACAGCCATGCATACCAATTTGATGCAGAGTGCGGCGTATGGTCTGAGCACTGACAGGCTGACCCCCCCACCGCTTCAACCTCTGCAGCAATGTGGCAACACTTATACGTCTATTTTCAAAAGACAACCTCTGGATATGACGTTGAGCACGTGCACTCAACTTCTTTGGTTGACCATGGCGAGGCCTGTTCTGAGTGGATCCTGTTCTGTTAAACTGCTGTATGGTCTTGGCCACCATGCTGCAGCTCAGTTTCAGGGTGTTGGCAATCTTCTTATAGCCTGGACCATCTTTATGTAAAGCAACAATTCTTTTTTTTTTTCAGATCTTCAGAGTTCTTTGCCATAAGGTGCCATGTTGAACTTCCAGTGACCAGTATGAGAGAGTGTGAGAGCAACAACACCAAATTTAACACACCTGCTCCCCAATCACACCTGAGACTTTGTAACACTAATGAGTCACATGACACCAGGGAGGGAAAATAGCTAATTGGGCACAATTTGGACATTTTCGCTTAGGGGTGTACTCACTTTTTTTGCCAGCGGTTTAGATATTAATAGCTGTGTGTTGAGTTATTTTGAAGGGACAAGAAATTTACACTGTCATACAAGCTGTACACTGACTACTTTACATTGTATCAAAGTGTCATATTTTCAGTGCTGTCCCATGAAAAAATAAAATATTTACAAAAATGTGAGGGGTGCACTCACTTTTGTGAGATACTGTATATATATATATATATATATATATATATATATATATATATATATATATATATATATATATATAGAGAGAGAGAGAGAGAGAGAGAATAATTTACCATTAATAACCCATCTCTTTAGTAAGATAACTTTATTGTTTAGAAGTATATATGGGTGAAAAGCTGAAAACAAATTTTGTTAATGGATCATGTACAAGATTGATGATCTCAGCTCTGAAAGCACAATCATCATATTTAAACATTAAGTCAGAATTTTAAAAGACAGATAACTGCCATCTGCCTGTTGCCAGCTCGTCAAATTTAGAAATCCTCTCATTTACATAGAATATGTGGGCACTCGTTATTCATTAACCGGTGCATGGCAGCTTGGGTCAGCTGTAATTATTTCAAAGCCCACATGTAATGTAAATTAATTTAAATACCAACTGAATGAATACAGCTTTTAAAATAAACCAGTGAGAATTTCTCTCATACAAAGAAAACCTTCATCTCCTTCATATTCACCCCTGACATGACTGAATATCTTAAATAGTGTGCTGAATTATTTATTACTTAGAGCCCACCTAAAAAAGATTAAAGTCACTGCATCTCTAAAAGAAAACCTGCATTGTGTTAACTGATAATCCAAGGATTATATCTCATGCTGATCCACGACTGCACACCAATACATAGCATCAACCTCGTAATCAAGTTCGCAGACGACACACCTGTGGTGGCTCTCATCAGCAACAATGATGAGTCAAATTACAGGGACAAGGTGAGCCAACTGGCCATGTGGTGCAGCAACCTCAATCTCACTCTTAATGTAGAGAAGACAAAGGACATTGTATTCAACTACAGGAGAGTCAACACCCAGTATCCTCTACTGACGGGGCTGCTGTGGACAGAGTGAGCAGCATGAAGTTCCTGGGTGTACACATCACAGAAGACCTCTCCTAGAACACCAACACAGCATTATTGGCCAAGAAACCCTGCAGCACCTCCATTTCCTCTGCAAAGGGAGGTGAGCCAAAGCCCTGGTCCTCATTATGCGGTCTGTCTACCACAGCACCATGTAGAGCATCCTGACCAGCTGCATAACTGTGTGGTACGGAAGCTGCACCATATCCTGCCAGAAGACACTGCAGTGCATAGTTAGGGGTGTACATATATAACACACGGATGGCACGCAGATCACCCTGCATTGCAAGCGACATCACCCATCCTTCACATGGTTTCCTGTCACCTGGGAGGAATCTGAGGCGTTTCCAAGTGAGGACCAGCAGACTGAGAGACAGCTTCATCCATCAGAATGCCAGAATGCTGAACTCTCTCCCAGCTCTTCCTCCCCTTCCCTATACCCTCTGCCCCCACAAACTCTGGACCACATTCCCCATGGTCTCATGATCCACAAACCCTGGACTATATCACGATTAAGGTGAACTACACGAGACTACTGCCGGCACTGGCCACTTTTCTACCGGCATTAGCCACTTTTTTTACTTATTTAGTCTATTCAGGTTCACCATTTTATTTTACGCAGTACACAAGACTGTAAGATAAATGAAACACACATATTGTACTGTGTGTTATGTTTGAAACTGCCAAGTAGGCAGAGAGGATGGACCAAAATGCAGGCAGCGTGCAGTTTGAAGATTTATTAACAAAATAAGATAAGATAAGATAAGATAAGATAAGCCTTTATTAGTCCCACAACGGGGAAATTCCAGGATTGCAACAGCACAGGGATAGCAACACTCAGAGCAACAATCAGAAGGCAAGAAAAAAAAACAAGCAAGCAAGAGCAGCTAATATACATATGTACATATTACTATAAAATATATATATACACACACACACACACACAGACACACAGTGCAGAGCATTGTAGCTGGATGGAATAAATATATGAATATATGAACACACAGTGCAGAGCATTGCAGCTAGAAGCAACTAAAAGCAGCAAGATGGCTGAAGCCCAAAGCTAAACTACACTTTAAACATCAAGGGTAATAAACTAAGGAGGAGAACAAACCAGGTACAACAGTGGGAATCAAACAGGAATTAATCCACAAAAGATGCATTACATCACCCCGAGGAGTGGCAAAACAAGACTGAGTTAATAAGGAACAGATTAGACATGGAAAACAGGTGGGCAAAAAGATGCGAGAAATCAGACTAACTCGGTTACATAATCACAAAAAGGTAAACTGAGAATTATGAACACAGACTACAGCAAATAACCTAACAAAATAAACAGGGAGTACAAGAAATTAACCAAAGCAGGCTAGAAAATAAATGACAAGACCCAGGGAAACTAAAGGAGAATAAGGCAAAGAATTATTTACAGAATAAATTAAGATCACTAGAAACTAAACTAGAGAAAAATAACACAGGAGACATATCTGCCATCCAGCTTGGTGCTCAGCAAAAATGGAACAGAGGAGGAAAATGTGGGCGGCACTGACTCAGGCGGTAGAGCGGGCCATTCAATAACCAGAGGGTTGGTGGTTCAAGACCCGCCCTTCCCAGACATCCTGCCGTTGTGTCCCTGGGCAAGACACTTTACCCTCCTTGCCTCCAGTGTCCATGACACTGGGTAAGAATGTGTATAAATGTTCAATAGTGATCAGAGAGGCCGTTGGCATGGATTGGAAGCCATGTTTCCGTCAGTCTGCCCCAGGGAGCTGTGGCTACAGTAGTAGCTTACCACTACCATTGTCTGTCTGTGGAGTGAATGAATAATGGATTTTCATTATAAGGCGCTTTGGGTTTCTTGAAAAGTACTATATAAATGCAAACCATTATTATTATATCAGCAGAACACTGGAATAAACAAGAATAGTTCATAATATTATTAAGTCCAAAATAATGCAGAAACAACTGGGCATGATCAACGATATACTGCTTTTTTTCATACAATACCATTTTCTATATTGTATAAATTGTATAGATTGATGTTTGCTGTTTTTTTTAATATTCTATTTTACTGCCCCATAGTTGAGAGAGAAATGCAGTTTTGATACTCTATATGTCCTGTACATGTGGCAGCACTGACAATAAGATTAACTTTGACTTGATGATGATGTCTACCACCAATTCATTGAAATAATTTCTTTTTCTAGAAACCAGACATTGAGTGTCTATCAAAGGGTCAACACACACAGAATGTCACAGAATGTACATTTTCTCGTATTAATCATTATGATCTATCCCTAATAGTGTCAGCCTCTAAACCAACTACCTGTCTTTTAGATCCAATCCCCGCTAGACTAGTGAAGGAATTGCTATCTCTGATTAGTCCATCTCTTTTGAACATAATTAATATGCCCCTATTGATAGGACATGTACCACAGTCATTTAAAGTGGCAGTAATTAAACCTCTACTTAAAAAACTGGGATTTTGGCCAATTATAGACCAATATTTAACCTCCCCTACTTTTCCAAGATCCTTTAAAAAGTAGTCGCCAATCAACTATGCACCATTTTAGAAAAAAATTCTATATTTGAGAAATTTCAGTTGGGTTTTAGGAAACATCACAGCACAGAGACAGCCTTGGTGAAAGTTACTGATGACACCCTTATGGCATTTGACAAAGGACTTGTCTCCGTCCTTGTTTTATTGGACCTCAGCGCTGCCTTTGATACCACTGACCACCATATTCTGCTAGAGAGACTTGAACAGCAAATTGGCTTGAATGGAACAACGCTAAGATGGTTCCATTCTTATCTATGAGATCGTTCCCAGTTTGTTCATGTCCATAACAAGTCCTCTACTCAGACCACGGTTAGCTATAGAGTTCCGCAGGGATCAGTACTTGGACCAGTATTGTTTACATTATACATGCTACCTTTGGGAGACATTATGAGGAAGCATTCTATTCATTTTCATTGTTACGCTGACGACACTCAGTTGTATTTATCCATCAATCCAGATGATCCCAGCCAGTTGGGTTTACTCCACGAGTGTCTTAAGGATATCAAAACCTGGATGAACTACAACTTTCTATTGCTGAATACAGATAAAACTGAAGTCATCTTTCTTGGTCCCAAACATGCTAGAAGTACTCTTTTTAGCAAGATAACAACACTAGAAGGCATTGCACTGGCTTCTACATGTTCTGTTCTCCAATCTTGGAGTTGTCTTTGACCAAGATGTGTCTTTCAACTCTCATATACAGCAAACCATTAAGACTGCTTTCTTCCATCTGCGTTCCCAAAAATCCAAACTACTAGTGGTCCCCAAGGTATCTAGAAGTAGATTGGGAGGTAGAGCTTTCAGTTATCAAGCTCTCTTCCTGTGGAACCGTCTTCCCAGTTCAGTTCGGGAGGCAGACACTCTCTCTGGAGCAAGTTGAAATCTTTTCTCTTTGATAAGGCCTTTAGTTAGAAATGTTGCCCCTGCCAGGCCTTTGCTTGCATGTGCAGCCTGGCCAAGCTTGGTACTGGACTGTTTAGCTTTGAATGTTGTATTTGTATGTTTGTTTGTTTGTTTTTGTAGCTACTCAACCCAGCCGGTCGAGGCGGATGGCTGTCCTCTATGAGCTATGGTTCCACCCGAGGTTTCTGCCCGTTAAAGGGAAGTTTTTCCTCCCCTGTGTTGCCGCAGTGCTTGCTCTTAGGGGTCTCTGCTGGGTTCTATAAACTAAGAGTGTGGCCTAAACCAACTCTTTTCTGTAAAGTGCCTTGAGACGATCTGTGTTGTGATTTGGCGCTATATAAATAAAATTGAATTGAACTGACTTACACACTCCCACATCTGTGACAGCCTACTTGCCAGTTTAGTCACCAGTGGATCGGATTGTGAGAGTAAGCCCCAAACTTGCAAACTCCAAAGAGAAAGGCCTGAGTCGACCAGGAGACCCATTTAAAATTGACTGTTCATTCTGGAGGAATCTGATCAGACCTAAATGAAACTGTCATCGTCGCCCCCAACAGACTGCTATGATGATGGTGATGATGTTCTTTCAAATGTGTACATGGTGTTATAATGTTTGCCTCCTTGAGAACAGCAGCAATGCCTTGTTGAACAAAGTAGGCCTGCTGCTTAAATGGAGGGCTTTTCCCATTATGATCCATTATACATATGAGAGGCTGCACTGATGTCTGAAACCCTTTTAGCTCTAGTAAAGAATTCTAAGTTTAGCTGAAGATTAAAACCCTGCAGAGTACAACAATATAATGCTCAACATCTAATAATTATCTGTGTTTTTATCTTTCATGTTTTTTAGAGAATATTGCTATTATCTGGAGCAGGCCTATTCAGTTGGTGGCTTGCGGGCCACATGCGGCCCAGAACCAACGTCTGAGTGGCCCAGGCCCAGTCGGTGGTTCAGCCAGAGAAGCAAAGGCCAGCACGTTTCACAGAATTGCAGAAATCCATTAATTATTACAGACAATAAATACAACACTCCATGTAGCCTAGCACCCATCAACCCACAATGAAGCACATTTGTTTTGAAGTGTGGGCTCTATGACTGTGGCTAAAGGTGCCTTCAGACCAAACACGAATACATATAAAGTCAATGGAAAGAGGCAAGCTCCCAGTCCTTCTGTCTCCAGGTGAGTGTCAGTCTCATTTTCAAACTAGTTTACTCTCCACTGTTGATACTTTTACTCATGATGGCAGAATGTCAGGGCTAATGCTACCCCTCATACATGAACGCACGGATGCGCGAGTTTCGTGCATGCTTGCCTCTTTTCGTTGACTTTGTATCTATTCGGGTCATTTGGTATCTTGCCACTAGCACCGTTATATGTCATTGTCAACTCTGAAGTGTAAAACTGATGATGAAAATCCCTGCCTAGACTGATAAGTGTGTGTAATGGAATGTGTAGTTATAGAAGGAGGTTCCTACTCACACATGTGGTGATTTAAAACAAAACAAACCACAATAGTGGATGTGCAATGTTTGTTAATGTTATCAATCTTTTCTTGGGGGTTTGTACGCTTAAGTGTTTGACAATTCATTTTTTATTCAACTAAATGCACTTTGTGATGTGCCAAGATCAGTTATAACAAATTTATGTGGTATATTTTATTTCAAAAGGGAAACAAATGTTAATGCTACTAACAGTACACATTGAGTTTTTTTGCACTTTGAGATATGCCTAAGATGTGACCAAAATGGTTATTTACAGAATTTTAGTTTTTTCATTCTATTTATTTAATTGTTGTTCAAGAGGAAAAATATTTCTACTACTTCAAGTTCTGCTCAACCCCAGCACTGTTATTGTGTTTTTATGCACTTTTGATGTGCCTTTGTCATGTGCCAAGCGCACATTTAAAACCAAGACAATGAATAAAAAGTGTATATTTTTCGTCATATTTGATCTGTGTTGGTTTGAAATTTGTCATATTCAACAGATCGCTGAACATGTGCGGCCTTGCCAGGATAGCCCAGCCAGATGAGAGCCCTGTTGGACAAGAGGACACTGCTGGTGGAAGAGGAAATGGCTGAAGGAGGGCATGACTGAGGAGGAGGAGCAGTAATGGTCTAGGACCACCATCCTAAGTGTGTGTAATGGAATGTGTAGTTATAGAAGGAGGTTCCTACTCACACATGTGGTGATTTAAAACAAAACAAACCACAATAGTGGATGTGCAATGTTTGTTAATGTTATCAATCTTTTCTTGGGGGTTTGTACGCTTAAGTGTTTGACAATTCATTTTTTATTCAACTAAATGCACTTTGTGATGTGCCAAGATCAGTTATAACAAATTTATGTGGTATATTTTATTTCAAAAGGGAAACAAATGTTAATGCTACTAACAGTACACATTGAGTTTTTTTGCACTTTGAGATATGCCTGAGTAAGATGTGACCAAAATGGTTATTTACAGAATTTTAGTTTTTTCATTCTATTTATTTAATTGTTGTTCAAGAGGAAAAATATTTCTACTACTTCAAGTTCTGCTCAACCCCAGCACTGTTATTGTGTTTTTATGCACTTTTGATGTGCCTTTGTCATGTGCCAAGCGCACATTTAAAACCAAGACAATGAATAAAAAGTGTATATTTTTCGTCATATTTGATCTGTGTTGGTTTGAAATTTGTCATATTCAACAGATCGCTGAACATGTGCGGCCTTGCCAGGATAGCCCAGCCAGATGAGAGCCCTGTTGGACAAGAGGACACTGCTGGTGGAAGAGGAAATGGCTGAAGGAGGGCATGACTGAGGAGGAGGAGCAGTAATGGTCTAGGACCACCATCACAGCAGCGTTTTGGGGGAGGACACTTCTGTGTGGAGCAGTTGGGGTGCTGCAGGCGAAAGACAGCAAGAGGCAAAGTGAAGAGTTCTGCCTGGGCTGCAAATATTCTGGCTTCCAGATAGCAGCACCCCATGACGTTGATGACGATAATGATGGAAAGGATGGACATACTGCCGGCAAGTGTTTCCCCCTGTACCGGTTTCCTGAGGGCGTTGGTGTCGTGGTGGCAGAAGGAGTACAGTGCTTGAAGAGTGACTGCTCCTCCTCAGCTTTTATGGACTTTTATTTGTTTTTAGTCCACTTTAAGTTTTTTTTAGCTTAGGGTTTTCAGTATTTTATTCTATTGTAGCTTATTTTAATGTAATTTTAATTAGGTTTTAGTTTGCCGTTTTATTTTAGTGGGCAGTTGTACATATTTTATTATACTCATTACCGGAGTGGTGGCTCAGTTGGTAGATTATCCGCCCCAGACCTGGGAGGCAGGGGTTCAAATCCCGGCCGGGTCATGCCGAAGACCATATAAAAGTGGAACTTCCTGCCATCCAGCTTGGTGCTCAGCAATAATGGAATGGAGGAGGGAAATTTGTGGCGGCGCCTTGCATGGCAGCGGCCCTCTGATTCTACACTTGGGGTGTGTGTGATTAACACAGTAGATAGGTAAAGCACAATCTCGTTCTACTGTACATGATTGGTTGTACAGTTGAATGACAATAAAGGGTGATTTAATTTAATTTAATTAATTTTAATTTAATAAATTCCTTGTTGAGCATCCTCATTTTAAGGTTTTGATTGCTACCTGCAACTCTTCACCTCGTTTTAAAGAACCTTGTAAAGTTATATTTTGGAACTACTCTCTGCCATGTTACACTAATGATGAGGAAAAATCTAACCCCTCATGAGACTGATCTCTAAATTGAACTTGTCCAAGGTATTGACGAGTTAAAACTTCTGTATAAATTTGAAATCAGTCCAATCAGAAATGTGGCAGCTATAGTGGTGACAACACAAAATGTCAAACAGATGGATGGGTGGGTCAAAAATGGGACACTTTCCGCAACTTTCTTGCATGGAGTGTAATTATTTTGGAAGCATTATTTTCAGGAGAAAATCTTGCAGTGTTGCTTTAATGCCAAAATGAAGTTAATTGCAAAAGCAGAAGTAAGACATTAAAGAGAAACTGAAAATTAAGACAGATGGGCATCACGAGAGCATGAAGCAAAACTACAGAATCAAAACAATGTTGTGCACACCCAAGTTCATTTACAGTCTTCTCAGCAGATGAAATGAGGAGGAAAGAAAGAGAACTAGAGTATGATTCAAATGGAATAATCCTACAGGTGTGGAAGTACATTTAGTCCTGTTCACCATCCTCCTTCCACCTCTGTATGAAGAATTCCCAGATCAGGGAAATGCTGCGATATCACCGTGTTTGATAAAGTACATGGTTGTATCCAGAGGTTGGGAACACACAGCATATTTGTTAGAGGGCTTGTTGTTTTATTTAAATTCAGAAGCGAGAAGCTCTTTAGGGAGAGTGTTAAAAGCCCAAAGAGATGTTAATCTGACTTTTTTTTTTCCATTGTGGGAGACACCAAGTTTCCTGGAAGAAACCTGATCCAACACACAAAGAACATGCAAATTCTACACACAGGGATGTTGTCTGGGTTTGAACCAAGGACCTTCATATGTGTCATTTGTGAGGCAATGGTTGTAAACTCTGATCCGCTGTGCTGCACTATACTTATTACATTCTGTTTAGCAATGCTTCCACAGTTCATGAAAGGAATTTATATTCCCTTCTATTTAAGTGACAGACTTGGGCAAATTGCCGCTAAGGCCCAGATATGGAGGAGGTGGACCAATCAGCTCTCTCCGGAGATTTAAAGACGTTTCAGGTCTGGCATGAAGGAAAACTAATCATCATTCACAAGCCTAATACTCCGGGAAGATTCCCCAAGAGGCAGTGCTTTTAATCAACCCTGACAAGTTTGCCAGTAAGATGCACTCATCCATACAGGAAGAGTCACCCGTCTAGTTGGCGTCTTTTATTAGAAGGCTATGCCACTGACCTCCCTAATTGAAATGGTTGAACTTTATTTCAAGGGGTCATTTTTTATTTTGTGATGTCACAGTTTTTGCTTTATCAGATACCCTGGAGTGTTTTCTGAATCTGGATGATATAATTACAATTTTATGCAGAGAAGAGATCCCAATTTGAGGTTAAAAATCCTTACTCTGGAATGGTTTGATAACCTTCAACTTCCTATCTACAAAACTATCCTCTTTAATTTAATAACCAATAATAAATTAATATACAATTTTATTGTGTAACATATTGTAATCTTGCATTAAAACTTGTGAATTTATTAGAGATTTTTTTGCTGCATATTTATAAGACTGGAGTGGTGGACTAGCTGGTAGAGCAGCCCCACATCTGGGAGGTCGTGGGTTCAAATCCTGGCTGGGTCATACCAAAAACCATATAAAAATGGTACTTTCTGCCTTCTAGCTTGGTACTCAGCATAATAGAATGGGGAAAGGAAAGTTAATGCACAGAGCAATCAGAGGACTGACCCCCACTGTAGCTTTCACTACTGACAGTAGCTGTGTGGTCTAGGATCAGTGAAACGGAGATAGGTGCCGCCCCAGTATGGTGTCCCACATGCTGTGGAAGGGATTAACTATATTTACAAGACTTTAAAATGTATGTGAAAAAGGAGTACATTTTCAAAGGAAAAAAAAAAACCCAGTTGAAGAGAAAAGTTTCAAATAAGCACACTTATGAGACAAAGGTAGTAAATTTATGAAGATGAAGTGGCAAATTTATGACACAAAAGTCGAAAAACTATGAAAAAATGGTACAAATCTACAAAAGTAAAAATGGCATAAATTTACAATAATAATAAAATTGCAGATTTATAAGACAAATAAGTCAAAAATGGATGAGAAAAAAGTCATATAAGGAAAATCTTAAGCACAGTCTGTATGCAGACACATCAGAGGATCATCATGTAAGTTTGGTAGCCATCTGGGCAACTGCATAGGAGGAATACTAATTTTTGTGAAATAAGGATGAACAGGCAGATGAATGGCTGGACGGACAATGGATGCAGTGCTATCACATTAACCCTTTTCCACTTCACCAAAGTGAGCTAAAAAAAATCATAAATTTGAAAGAGAAAAATTGTTAGAAAATGTTTTGGTGGAAAAAATTCAGCAAATTTAGTAGAGAGTTTGTCGATGTTGATGTTCCTGTTTCTAAAGTTGATACAGTTTTGTGGCTCTAAGCACAGAAATGTGTACATACAAGCAACGCATTAAACATTTGTTCAGCCAGTGTGTCCTGAAGAGTTGAACAGCTTCAGGCTGCGTGTCCATGGACAGCATTTTTTTCCACTGGAAGCATCTATTTTTTTGTTCATTTTCTATGTAGCCACGGGTTTAAAGCACTCAACACCCTCAGCACAAGTCTTTGAACACCACAGCACTAGTCAATGGCATAGTTTGATAACCAGCCAACCGACATCAGGTTAAAAGGATACCATGACTGATATTTGAAAGCAAAAGCTCGGAAGGATGTGTGTTTTTCTTAGTCTGTTGTAGTATACTGTAGTGTAGTAAGTAGAGAGTCTGCATGTGAAACACGCAGCACTCAGCTATGAGTGGTAGGTCAAGCTGTTGCTAGGATACAGGGTGCAGACCTTTTTTTTTTTCAGAGAACTCAAGCACTGTTAAAAAAAGGATCAGAGTGCTTGCACAGGGAAAAAAAAATCTGTGGACACGAAGCCTTATGTTCCAGAATACCGAATACAGCTTGCTCTATGTAGTGTTCTGTGGCAAAGTTCACATCTTGCACACACCAAGCCTAGCAAAAGAGCACAGCTTTGAAATATTAACATCATGCTGAACCTTCCACCCACCTTGACCAGATCTTCCAGCTCAGATGAGTTTACACAGCTATGCATGGCCAAGAACTCCAGTTTTTCAGCAAGGATTGCCAGTTTTTGGGAGCTTTCACGTGGTTGCTCCAGTGCCCTGAAGACGGTTGCCCCAATGATGAGGTACAGCACCACCAGGAAGAAGATGGCCGACACAGTTTTCCACCTCATGACTGTAGTCCGGGTGTCACACTCATCCTCCGGAGTGTTCAGCACTACTGGTTTAGTGGAGAACGACAGGCGAGGTTTGTTGTTGTGGGCAGCAGACTTTGGGTCAAGAAGATCAGGTGCAGCCACTGCAGGGAGGGAAGTGATTAATGGACATCAGTGTTTTTCTGCGCACATCACTTTATTTTCCTAGGATTCATTTTTGCCTCCAGTAAAATCTGTCAATAACCTGTCATTCTGTTTTGTGTGGTCGCCATGCCATGATGTAAACTGGAACTATACTACTATATAAGAAGGCTGCAACAAAAATCACTCTCAATACTGTACAGCAAGCAAGATCTGGAGTAATTAATCTCTTAATTAATTTGAAAAATGGAAGACCAGTGTAGCCAGCTACATGCTTGGACTGACAAGGATGGATCCGGAATGCAAAACTGTTCCATGAGTAATAAATAGGGAACATGTTCAGTGCAAACAACAGGAATTCAGCAAAGCACTGATGTGTTTTGATATTTTCATCTGGTGAACACTAGAACACATTACCTATCTGTGTTAAAGTTTGTGCCCTTTGAATTTTGTAAGGGACACTGAAGCACATGTAAAGCTATGGTCACAAAGATTCTTACTGATGGGTTCATAAGAATCTTCCAGTTTCTACGAATTTTGGAGTTTGCAGACATTTGTGGAGGGAGGCATAGTTTCTTATGGCTGCTGTTCAATTCGCAAGAGCAAGTTGAGGCATTCTTGAGAAATGAGGGGCTTTTCTGTTGTACGTGTCATACAGTATGTCTGAGCTCCAATGTCATCTTGGAGCTCACAGTTCATTGTTATGTTTTGTATTTCTGCTCATCATCTGCTCATATGTCTGTTTGGATCATTGTTTCTGGTTTTGCCCCTCTCTCTCTCCAGACACTCCCACTGGCTATTCACAGCTCACCGGCGTCAGCTGTGAGCAGCTCGCAATCATCTCACCTGCAGCTCTGCTGTCACACCTGCCTCCACTCACATTATCAGTTCACCTTGTATTTAACTCAGTTAGTTCATTCCTTCCCTATCGCTCCGTTAGTCAACATTCCTTAAGACTACGTTTGCGCAGTTCTCCTCTCCAGAGTTCTCACCAGCTCTAAGGCACATAATGTAAGTTCTCTCTTAATCTTGGTCCAAGTTCACGTAATGCAGTTTTCCCCTCTAGAGGCCCAGTTTGGCTCTGAGGCATTACGTGGACTCCTTTCTCGTCTGCCCAGCTGTGTTAGAGCTGAACCGTTTCACCTGCAGTGCAGCTAGCCTCTCCAGAGCCGGGTTTAGCTCTGCGACACTGCAGGGTTGTTTATTATTTGACTTTTTGCACTAGACTTTTTTGAACTGTTTGCCTTTGTTATTAATAAAAACATACAACTTCATCCAGCGCGTGGGCTCATCTCTTTTCCTCTGCGCCTTGGAGAGGTGGGTATATCACAGTACGATGGCCGTAGAGTTCTTACGTTCTTTGTAAGGGTGCCTTGGAATCTTCCTACGGTTATTTACTGTCATCTTCTGAAAATTTTTGTACAAGTCACAGCATTCTCAAGTAGTTGGTAGGAAGATCTTATGGCTTTTGACACATTTTGTCGGCACAAATGTCGCATGAATGATGTACTTCAGCCTCATGAGCACCTCACTATCACCTTATGCATAGTGTACAAATCAGCGTTCAACAAAGGCATTCTCAAGAACAACTTAAGGTGCATTCGTAGAAATCTTGGACAAGACCATCGACCTGGCCACTAATGTACGAATGGTCTACGAACGCTGGATTCTCCTATGGCTGCCTTAAGAATGCCGTACGAAATGGTCGAAAAATTATTCGTACAGTGTTCGCAGCCGTTCATAATGGTATTTGTGACCATTGCTTAAGATACCTGCATTTTTGTTGTAATGGGGTAGCTACAGAATGATGCAGTGTCAAAATGTGATGAACGATACAGATAAATATAGATATAGATAGATAGATGTACTTTATTTGTCACGAGCCGAGCTGGCTTGGCTTTCCCCGGCTCGGGCTCGATCTCTCTGTGGGTTTGGTTTCACTGTTTATATGCATTTTGTGTATCTCTGTACTCATTCTATTACCATAGCCACTGTCTGACTGGCAGCTGTTAGTCAGCATCTGTGCTCTTTCTCCTACGCTGCTGACAGTCTGCCGGTCCTACCACGCTCCCTCGCTCTTAGTTCCATCAGCTGTTCCCAGCCCCGGTAATTATCTTTCCCGCGCCTCACCCAGGTCTTCCCAATTTGTGTGGCCAGAGGCGTTTGGATTTAAGCGGTTCTTCGCTAGACAAACGCCGCTGGGTCATTGTATGAGTCATGTTCTCGTTCCCTATGGTGTGACCATCACTTCGATCCCACCTTCAGACCATCGGTGACCCTTCTGTGTGGAGTTTGCATGTTCTCCCCGTGTCTGCGTGGATTTACTCCGGTTTCCTCCCACAGGCCAAAGACATGCAGGTGAGGTTAATTGGCATCAACTGGGGATTCTAAATTGTCCTTAGGTATGGCTGTGAGAGTGAATGGTTGACTGTCTCTTTGTGTTGGCCCTGCGATGGACTGGTGATCTGTCCAGGGTGTACCCTGCCTCTCGCCCAAAGATGCTGGAATAGGCTCCAGCCCCCCCGCGACCTGAAAAGGATTAAGCGGTAGAAGATGGATGGATGGATGGATGTCTTTATTAGTGAACAGTATATGTCAATAAATGTGTGTATGATGAAACCCTGCGCTTAAATCCTTTCATCCTTCTCCTCCTCCGTGCGCTATGGTGAAGCGCAAGGAGAGTTTATGACATTATTGATCCCAAATTGGGAAATTGCAGTGTAACAGCAGCATGACAGTAGACAACCAAACGACAGAAACACACGCATGACAGACAAAGGGATTACCCATGGAAAGTAAAACTAACACTACTATAAAAGCCTATATACATCATAGCGGAATAGACGGTGCCCCGTATAAACACATGAATCATACCCACTGCACAATGCAGGACTATCGGGAGCAGAGTGAAATGTGAGGCACCAGTTAGACTGTAAGGTGCAGTATGGCAGCATAGTTATGACCAGAATACATCATCATAGTGAGTTATTGTACAGTGAAATGGTATGCGGTAGGCTGTAGGAAACCAGTAGAACACCATCATACAGCTCTAAATGATGTCCAGCACATTTCAGTCCCATAGTTCAAACTGCAAAATTTTCCAAAGAGCATGAGACCATGCACTTCACATTCCGGCATTGATATCACTGTTTCTGGACTTTGCGCTGGATCTGGTGCCATTTCCCTTTACACAGACAGAGATCGTTGGTTGATCATTGAGAGATCAAAAACTGGCCCGATTTCTCAACAATCTCCTAAAGCTTTGAAAAAGCTGTTTGTGTGTAAATGCTTGGCAGATATTTTGGCAACTTTCATGGTGATCGATAGAGATCTTTGAAAAATCCATGAGACATATTGAGATATACTGTATATTTGAGAGGTTTCTAGCGCTCTTCTACCCCCTTTACACAGGGTTGGAGATCATTGAGAGATCACTAAGAAATGAAAAAATAGCCAAATTTCTCAACAGTCTCTCAGCAATTGCAAGATCTCTCAGTGATCTTCCAGTGATATCTGCGGTCATCACGGTTTCATTTCATTTTTGTCAGTCCAAAACAATCGCTCAATGATCACCAAAAGGAAGCGATTTCTCAAAGAGCACTCAATGATCTTTGCAAAGGACACTGAAGCATATGTAAAGCTACGGTCACAAAGATTCTTACCAACGATGGGTTCATAAGAATCTCCCAGTTCCCACGAATTCTGGAGTTCACCTATTGGTCTTTCATTGAAGATTCCTGAGAGAGCATTGGTAGATTGATGAGATTGTTGCACGCTTATTGATCTCCCAATGATCTCTCAGCAATCTTTTAATAATCGCCAAATGTTTCCACCCCAAAGGTTGAGATGGCTGAGATATCAGTGAGGAATCACTGAGTGTTCAATGAAAGACCAATAGAGTTCAATGAAAGATCGCTGAGAGATCATTAGGATACTGATGAGATCGTTGAGCACTCCTTGAGAGATTGTTAAGCGATCACTTCCCTTTGGTGATCGCTGAGAGATCATTGAAACACTGTTAAGAGATCTGGCTATTTTTTCATCACTCATTGATCTCTCATCAATCTCCACCCCTATGGGTAGTGCCTCTTGGCTATGTGGGCTCCCCTGGGCGGGGGGGACTTTTTTGGGCATGGGGGTCCCTGGGGTGTGTGGCGGTGGCACTGGGCAGGGGGGCGGTCTCTGGCCCAGGGGGTAGGATTGCTGGCCTCCTGACACCTGGGGACCGGGGACTGGCGTTGGCCCCACTGGGGGTGGGGGGGTGGCGGGCCCCGGGGTGTGAGCCTGCTGCACCAGCCGCCTGGCCTCCCTCAATCATCCCTTCGGGGGCGGATGCCTGGCTTTCCTGGGGCTTGCTGACCTCGGGCATTTGTACCCTGTGGGGGTTGGTGACACTGCCTTGCCTGCTCGGGGTCCGTGGAGGGAGAGCTGCCGCGACCGGCCCCCCTCTTCGTATGTTTCCAGACAAACCACTCACATGCACACACTTATTTTGCGTGCACTCTCATACATACGCACAGAGACGCACACGCACAAATGTCTCTCCTTTAACAGGTGCGGATACCAGACTCGTGTTGAGACATCTTCGGTGGAAAAAGCAGTTTGTCTTCTGTTTGTTTTAATTGTTGGTTTGTTTATCTTTTTGTCTGTTCCCCTCCCTTTTCTTTCCCCCTCCACACACTTCCTTTCCCTATTCCCCATCCTGTCGGGCCCTCCATGGATAAAATAATTTAAATAAAGTATTAAAAGTTATTACAGGAGGAGTTTACAACAATATACAGTACATAGTTAGGTACTGTATAAAGCTCCTTTTGACAAAGTAAATCTGTTTTGGCACAATAAGGGTGACAGATCCCTGTTCTGCTTACCTAGCTGCCTGACAGGATGGGGGGGGGGGCTATAATACCTTCATACCCCTATAAGGGGGGTATGAAGAATGAACTCAATTAGCACCTATCACAGTAAATCATTAAAATGTCACATTTGCACATCTAGTCAAATGAAAAACTTTCACAGCCCAAAATATGCAGAGCAATAGCTAAAATATGAACTTAACACATTGCTAATAAACTAGATTGATTAGTGGCTGTTTTGTGCCCTACAGTACAACTGTGCTCTCAAACTGGAAGCTCATCAAAAATTAAACACTTGGTCACAATCCAAAGCAATTCCAAACAGCTACAGTGGATATGATTATATAATAACTACCTCATGAGGTCATACTGGCCAGAATGTTACAGTAAACACCTTAAGGAGGGACCTCTTACTTAGATCTGAGATGACAACATATCTTAATGCCAAAATAGCATTTTAAACGCGATATTATGTGATCATTACTTACATCTACACATCAGCTGCGAGAATAGGCGTTTACATGTTTAATCCGCATAAAAGGTTAAATTGAGCTATTTTATTTATTTTAGTCACAAATATTTAGAACACATTTCCTGCAGTAGAAATAAAGACTTGTCATATTTCTTTTTATTATATATTTGCAATTGTGATTTTGATTAAGCTATAGTGGATATTACCTCTTTACTTCTCAGCTCTATGAAAAGAAAACTTAAAAGTGTTTAATTAGATGCAAAACATTTGTATTCATCTTCATGGTTCCTTTTAAATTTGCGGTCTGCGCACTTACTTCTCTACCATCTCTCCCCCCTTTGTTTCCTCATCGAAGGAGCTTTTCTTCAAGAAACGGCAAATGATGCTCTCCTATTTGCGCCGCGTTTCGCCCGCAGCGCTCCAACACAGGGACGCATCCATCCTCCACAGCACTTCAACAAACTGCGCCTCCTTCCTCGACTTTACTGGGTGAGAAAATGTGCACATCCAGGACTCCGCGTTCCCTCCAAAAGCAGCGCTAAAATAGGGGATGAGTGGAACAAGTCGCCTGAGTGAAATCCCTCCAGGTGTTTGGAGACAGCGCGTCCAGCGCGTCGCTTTTACGCGGGGACGCAGAGGTTTGGGTAGTCGGGGTCGGGAGAGGCACTTCATCAGTGGGAGCCGCTGGATGCTCCACGCTTTCACCGCGCTGGTGTGGACGGTGAGAGAGAGAGAGAGAGAGAGAGAGAGAGAGAGAGAGAGAGAGAGAGAGAGAGAGAGAGGGAGGGAGAGAGAGAAAGAATGGCTACTGCTCATCACTACAGAGGCTTTCTCTGCTGCAATATTTCACAGAACAGAACACAGATACTCTGGCGCGTCAAAATTACTTTTAGAAGATTATGCATTATGAAAGACCACCACTCATGTTCATGTTCTGCCATCACCCAGCAGGAGCACGTTTCAAAAAGCTGCTCTTTCCTATACTGACATGGGGGAACGTCCTCATATAGGGGCAATGCTGCTCATGAACGCTCACAGTGCCTATGGAGACACTACAGAATACTACCAGTTCACCACTGCTAAGATAATGCAATATTTACTTCACATCTTCTCCTATCTAACTGGGATTTTGGTAGGTGTCTGCTTACTTTGGCAAAGGAGGTTTTTTTCTCCACATCCATTTATTTACTGACCTCCACTAAAAAGAGAGATTTATGCTTTTACCCGTTTTTATTTGCTGCTTTGTTCACTTGTGTGTGTAAATAGTATACCCCCCCCCCCCACCCCACAAAAAAAATTAAGGGTTTTGATGAAATTTTCACTTAAGAAAGACAAATCTGTAAAATTGTGGGGGTGATCTGAATTTTACAAATCTTCCTAAGGGTCGTCATCATCATCTGTTGTCAGTGGAGGGATGATGATTGTAGATGATGAAGGGTAGTATCTCACAGAGCAGGGGATGTTGACAAACGTGATGATTTTTGGATTTGCCAGCTGTAATGAAGGGGTTAATGGTTAGCACATGGTGACACAGCCGGCTGGTGACGTCACCACACCAACTCATAAATGGGAAGAGTCCCATCTTAGGCCTCTCTATACTCTCAGCGGCATAGGGTATAGATGCACAACACCTGTACTGTATTATCAGTGCTCAGTATAATCAAAGTTCGAGTTCCAGCACAGCTCTCCTCTCCCTTGGCCATTCCGGGTTTCTGGACAAAACATTTGGCAATGAGAGTTAAACCATGTTAGCGTGCTTGAGGCCACCACAGCCGTTTCTGGAAAACCTTGGTGATCCACCCGTTCCTTGGCCGTCCTGGCTCGAGGCTGTCAAAACCTGGGTATCGTGGCGGGTCTGGACAAGCTAGACGAGGTACAGAAACAATCTCTACTGGTTCCCTTTCTGGGCATAGAAAGCAAACGTATTTTTGACACGTTAGGACCAGTGGACTCATTCACCGGCACTGTTGAACTGCTAGCTAGCTACTTTGCTACACCTGACAATGTGTTGGTGCGACACGTGAGGTTTCACCAACGGTGACGAAAGGCTGGGCCCGTTGACCCCACATCTGACGGAGACGGCATCAACATTGTGGGCCCCGAAGGCTGGTCAGGACTGCAGCGTGTGGTGAAGCTGGACAGCGTCAGTGTACCAATGATGGTCGCCACCGCTGCCTCACGGTCTCTAATAAGCGAGGCAACGGTTAGAAGGCTTACTCCCCGGTGATCTGATGCGGTGGAACTGCCGGACGATGGATGTTCCATGCACGGCAGGAACATCACATTCGCAGTGCAATACGGCGAAAGAAAAATCCCAGCATTCCAGTTCCAGGTGACACGCCAGGGCGGTAACGTTAGGGGGTGGGATTTGTTCTGCGAACTACGTTTCTCCCTCATGGTTCCTGGGTGGACCGATGACGGTCCAGGTCCATTACGCTCAGATGTGGACACAGCCACCTCCCGTCTCACATTGCATGCCGAACAGAGCCCAGAAGAACCGGGGGCATCCACTAGAGCCCCGGTCCACAGCCACACGGGACCCGGAGCCAGTCCCCATGCAGCACGTGCATTCTTGAGCTGCAGCCTCATCACAGGAGGGAGAGTGTGACTTTGTGGACTTGAGTGCAGCTGAAGAGCGCAGCCCAGAGAGCAAATGTAGCGCAGAGAGTGGATACAGTAAGGAGAGTGAACACGACACAGAGAGTGAACGTGACATGGAGAAAATACAGCAACCAGACTCACCTCCAATCCTTGCCAGGTATGGGCTTTGGACAGCCACCGTGGAGCTGCAGGAGAGGGAGTTAATGGAGAAGGGGGACCCCGGTGACCGAAGACGGCCCGACGCGCGTCCTGTTACTGACAACAGCGACACATCACCCCAACCTCAACTGGCACCAGGTGAAAGGGAGAAGGAACCGGAGACTGTTTCTGAATCCACACTCAGCTCCAGTCTATGGGTGCCGCAGCTGAGCCGCTGGATGAAGAGTCTGTGATTGTACAGGAAGCAGCATAAACACCAGATGTCTTCTGGATCCACAACCAGCATCGGCCTCCAGGGACTGCCGCAGTGGCACTGGATGAAGAGTCCGTGACCCAACAGGATGTAGCAGAACCACCACAGCCTGGTGGATGTCCCACAGCAGATGTTAGAGTTATAACATCTCAACCACGATGCCGAAAGCAGCTGAACAGAGCGCAACTCGCAGAGGATCCACAGAACCAAGTGACCAGACTCACAGTCGGCTTTAACATCGCCACCACCACCGACACGTATGAAAATCGCAGCACAGCTGAGACCACCCGCCATTCAGATGGCGGAGTAATCGAGATGACGGGCCAGCTGCCTATGGAAGATGACAGCAGTTGCCGCCGATCAGGACGCGTTGGAGTCGACCCAGCTGGTGTGGGATCCAGGCTGGGACAGGGTTGATGAGCATGCCGTGGCTCCAGTAGGGTGGCACCCAGGCCTGCTGAAATTAGTGCCTCCAGGGGTGCATCCACTACGGGCTCGTTACAAGACCCCTTCAGCAGAACTGCCTTCCCCATGGAAGAGTGTAAGAAAAAAAAGGACTGGTTAGCTAGGGGCGCGGCTGCCAGCTAAAGCGTGGCAGAATAACCCACTCAGCCGCGCTGGGCTATGCGGTGGTCCACTCGCTAGCCCTAGCTAGCATTGATTGTGTTATTGTGCCAAACTGGGGTTAGATTTGGCAATGTGTTCTGTGTTTTTCCAAGGGGCGGGGGGATGAATGTAATGAAGGGGTTAATAATTAGTGATGTGGTGACGCAGCCGGCTGGTGACGTCACAACATCAGCTCATAAATGAGGAGAGTCGGCCATCTTAGGCCTCTCTCAATTCTCAGCGGCATAGAGTATAGATGCACAACACTTGTATTGTGTTATCAGTGTTCAGTATAATAAAGTTAGAGTTCCAGCACAGCTGTCCTCGATGTTGGTCATTCCGGGTTTCCGGACATAACACCAACTTTTCTGTCAGATGTCGGTGAAAATCAAGCTGGTATCTCATGGAGCGTTGAATGCTGAGGAACATTCATGAATGCTGGGAGTTTTGGATTTCGTCAGGGTTTGCAAAAAGGTTGCAAAACAGTTCGCACACAGTTTTTGAAGGTCGCCAACAGTTTTGTAATAAAGGCTCTTAAACTGTTGCTAGCTAGGTGAATAAAAAAGAACTTTAGCAACACATGTTAGTGTTACAACCATTTAAAGAAAGCTACATTTGGCAAAAAAAAAATTAGGCAGTTTTCAAAAATTTTTGGCGACAAGAAAAACTGTTTAGGACCTTAAAGGGCCCTATTTTGATGGTCATCTGCACACTTTTCCAACAGATTTTCCGCTGTGTGCCAGTGTTTTTGTTAGTTTCTGTCAGTGCATTGTCTGTTTTTTTACACCTTGCATCATGCCATCAAATTACCAGTAGATAGTGCACCCGTTATGTGCTGGGAGGAGGAGAATCATTTCAAAGAGGTGTGGCGGCGTGCAATCTAATGTGCATTGCTATTATAGTGCATTCGATGAGAATCCGCTTTTGATCAGGAAAAAGGAGGTCTATCGTCAGAAGCACATTGTTTAATGATATTTCAGTGGCATGTTTTGACATTGCTCAGCTCCGAAGCTCAGGAAACAGCATCTGCTGATCTTATTTTAATAGACAGAGTTGTAACAGTGACCATATAATCACCCGTTATTTTAATTATATGATGATCACACACTAGGTTTTTTTTTATTGCATCTACACTCATTTTAATTGCAGATTTACCATTGGAGTCTATAGATCAGGCATTAATGTAGGATTTTTTTTAGGGGAATGAATGAATGAACAGGCAGTGTGATGTGTGTGTGTGGGGGGGGCATGTTAGTCTGATGAGTTGTATTTCATTCACATTTTCATTTTCATCACAGACTTATTAGGGATTAATGTGTTTATTTTTAGGGGAATAAGTGAATGAACAAGGAGTGTGTGTTGTCCTTTTCACTTTAACTCCCCACAGAGACAGGAGATGTGTCCACACATCTGCCTCGGCTGTGTGCTCCGGGTTTCCAGCCGGGCCAAGGTTGCGGGTCTCCATCAACATGCTTCCCAACTGCCACCTTTCAGGGGTCGGCAGAAGCCCTTGAAAGCGGGCTTGCTTCGTGGCCAGGGTCGCCGTGGATGGGAAGCCACACCAGATCTCTGTGCCATCATTAATTAAAGTTTATGAAAGTTTGCACAGGCATCATCCTCTTTTCCTGAAGTTTCAAAACCATTCATGTCTGTGTGTTGTATCTGTGCACAGTACATTAAACCACTCAGCTGATTTTTCAGCTCATTCTTCCCAGTTTGTTCTAACATAATTGACTGGGCATCGACTGTGATTGATGTCTTCCTTATTACCAAGCAGCATTACTATCACATGCATTTTGGGTCTCACACACACAGGCTTTGGTCAGCTCAAAACCTGTCTAAACTGCTGTGATCACAGTTCACTTTAGATAATGTGCCTCTTTGCATTAAAGGGATGGGAAGGTGTGCTTTGGATCGGATTATCCAAAACACACCTCTGAATGATTAGACCGGCTTCTTTGTATCATGCACCAGCAGAAAGTTTGTTTTTACGCCATTGTGGTAAGGAAATGAACTTGGAAATGCCCATAAACATGATCTGTGTCACTGACAACTGACTAACTGATCCCGTCACTGTAACATAGCCCGAAAACTGTTTGAGAACTGTTTGGCAACCTTTTATGATCTCTGATGAACCCCAAAAATTGTATTATTTGCCAGCATCTGTGAAATATGGGGGTAAGTGGAAAAATGAATGCAGTACCTTGTCAGGTGTTTTGATAGTCACCAGCAGAGGGTGCCATTTGCTCACAGCAATCTGTTATTACAAATTAAAACATGAAACATTACAATTTGCTGCCTTGGTTGAGGTTTGAACTCTTTGAAAGCTTTCTAGTTTTCCAGTGGGTTATCCACAGTGTAAGCATTGGTGGGGTCCAAGTAACAGACATACCTCTATACCTATGTATAGTTAAATGAAAATCATCCTCATTAATAACTCGCTGACGATCAGTTGTGTAAGAAGCCAAATCAGAATTGTTAGAGGGCATTAAATTTTTATTTCCTCTTTTGAAAAGCTCGAGGCAACTTCCCGATTAACAGTCAGCAGAAGCAGGGAGGTTGCAGTGCCACATGTGTCATGACTGGTCCCTCAGGGCAGAGAGACAGACCCATGCGCTGAACTGTGAGCTGTGAGATTTATTGCAAATAACAAAAACATAAAGCCCAAAATGGTGCTCAAACACAAAATTCCAACAAGGGAGAGTGACTTACAAATTACGCACCAGAGCGAGGACAGGGCTCTGGTGGAGACGAGGAGAAACTTGGGTGAGACTTACTCAGGCTTACTCAAGACAGCAGCGATATGAAATGAAAATGCTGTCCTTAAATAGGGTCAGAACAAATAACACAAGTAATGCCAAGTGTGGGGTCACGTGAGCTGGCAGAAGGAAACAATGATTAATAATCTGGATCAGCTGGAAGTAATGAGAGGAGAGCGACCGGCTGACAGCTGACAGGGCTACACCCACACGGAGCACCAACCAGAAAATGCCCTGACAGCTGTCAACCACAACAATAAGGAATTAGAAGAATAAAATATAAACAAGCACAAACTGAGAAATAGATACTAATCAATACAGAATCAGAACATAGTAAAACTAAGACAAAAATAAAAAACATTGCAGGGATAACAAAAACCAAAAGGCACAAAAATACAACAAATATACTGTATAAATACAGAGAAAAAGCCATGAGACTGAGCATGGCAGAAACCTCCAGTGCCCAGCTCATGGCAGAGCCCCACTCTCAAGGGGTGGAACCCAGACAACCCAGGGGAATGTCAAAAGAAAAAGAAAGACCCCCCCCCCCCAACAGGAGCACAACAATAATCCACACAGGGTGGGTGGTGGGGGGAACAGGCTAGGAGGGAAGGAAACAACCCCGCTCAGGACCCACACAGGGCAAAACCCCAACCCCCCTAAACCCCCTGGACTGACGCGCTAGACAGTTCAGGCGGACAGCTAGAGTCCCGGGCACACCAGATGGCGTGATGAAACGAGTCGGGTGGCCTCCCAGACAACGTGGGCCACACAACTCCATGGCACAGTCTGTCGGGTGGTCTGCCAGAGTTTTTCAACCACCTGAACAGAAGGGATGGTCCAGGAGGTGGCTGCCCAACAGGAAGCCCTAGTGGTGAGCATGACAGTGGAGTCGGGGGAACCATGACGATGTCAGGAGGAGGAGCGGGAACCCCGATGGCCTTGGGCAGAGGAGGGGGACCCACGACGGCATCTGGCAGAGGAGGGGGAACCAGGATGGCATCTGGCAGAGGAGGGGGAACCACGACGGTGTCTGGCAGAGGAGAGGGGACCACGACAGTGTCAGGCAAAGGAGGGGAAACTAACCGCGATGCCCTAGGGCTGGCCAGCAGCACCTTCAGTGGTCCCGGACCGGGACATTGTATCACCCACAGTGGCTCTGGACTGGAGTGAGGTTGCACCTGCAGTGGTCCCAGATTGGGATAAGGTTGTACCCAGGGAGGCTCCTGACTGGAGTGAAGCAGCACCCGCGGTGGGCCTGGACTGGGCCAAAGTTGCACCCATGGTGAACCTGGACTGGGCCAATGCTGCACCCTCGGAGGCCCCGGGCTGGATAGGAACACCCGCAATGATCTCCACAGAAAAGGAAGCAGCACCCTTGAAGACCTCAGCCCAAGGAGGAGCAGCACCCCCAGAGGTCCTGGGCTGGGACGGCGCGTCCTCGACGACCTCAGCAGGAGGAGCTGGACCCACAGAGACCTCTAGCGAAGCTGGACAATCCTCTGTGACCCTGGGGGAAAGCTCAGGCAAAAGAGGCAGAGAAACCGGGTCTGGGTCACTGGCGGCAGTGGAGCCCAGCGAGGTGAACTTGTGTGCAGCTGACGGCTGCGCTTGGCCCTCCCCACCAAGAGCCAGGCAAGATTCCTCCAAAATAGAAACCGCAAAGACAAAGGAGGGCACTTGCCTGATCTCAATTCAATTTATTTATATAGCACCAAATCACAACACAGGTCGTCTCAAGGCACTTTATAGAAAAGAGTGGGTTTAGGCCACACTCTTAGCTTATAGATCCCAGCAGAGACCCCTAAGAGCAAGTACTGCGGCGACACAGGCGAGGAAAAACTTCCCTTTAATGGGCAGAAACCTCGGGCGGAACCGTAGCTCATAGAGGACGGCCATTCGCCTCGACCGGCTGGGTTGAGTAGCTACATTCAAAAACAAACATACAAATACAACTTTCAAAGCCAAACAGTCCAGTACCAAGCCTAGCCAGGCTGCACATGCAAGTGAAGGCCTGGCAGGGGCAACATTTCTAACTAAAGGCCTTATCAAACAGAAAAGACTTCAACTTGCTCTTGAATAAAGAGAGCGTGTCTGCCTCCCGAACTGAACTGGGAGGATAGTTCCACAGGAAGGGAGCTTGATAGCTGAAAGCTCTACCTCCCAATCTACTTCTAGATACCTTGGGGACCACTAGTAGTTTGGATTTTTGGGAGCGCAGAGCTCTGGTTGGATGATAGGAAACTAAGAGTTCTTGCAGGCAAGAAGGAGTCATACCATTAAGAGCTTTATAGGTTAAGAGCAATATCTTGAATTCAATTCTATATTTTACTGGGAGCCAATGTAAAGAAGCTAAAACTGGAGTCATGTGATCTCTTCTCCCTTTTCTCATAAGGATATGTGCAGCTGCATTCTGAATGAGTTGGAGAAACTTTACGGACTTATTTGGCCAACCTGATAAAAGTGAGTTACAATAGTCAAGTCTAGAGGTGATAAAGGTGTGGACAAGTTTCTCTGCATCTTTATGAGACAGGATGGACCTAATTTTAGAAATATTACACAGATAGAAGAAGGTGGTCTTAATGGTTTGCTGTATATGAGAATTGAAAGACACATCGTGGTCAAAGACAGCTGCACAATTCCTAACAGAAGACATAGAAGCCAGTGCAATGCCTTCTAGTGTTGTTATCTTGCTAAAAAGAGTACTTCTAGCATGTTTGGGGCCAAGGACGATGACTTCAGTTTTATCTGTATTCAGCAATAGAAAGTTGTAGTTCATCCAGGTTTTGATATCCTTAAGACACTCCTGGAGTAAACTCAGCTGGCTGGGATCATCTGGATTGATGGATAAATACAACTGAGTGTCATCAGAGTAACAATGAAAATGAATAGAATGCTTCCTCATAATGTCTCCCAAAGGCAGCATGTATAATGTAAACAATACTGGTCCAAGTACTGATCCCTGCGGAACTCCATCTCAAGCTGCACCGCTGTCCAGGACTCCGTCAATCCAGGCGATGATTCTTTGGGCCCGGTCCTCTGGAGGTCCAGCTCTGACTCTGCTGCGGGAGGCCCCTGCAGCAGGCATGGTGGTCGATGCAGTCCTGGGAACCTCCAGTGATGTGGCCCACACAGGTGGCTCACCTGGCGTGGTGACAGGAGGTCCATTTCCTGCTGGGATTGGATCCTGCTCAGCTGAAGCCCTGGGACGCTCCTTCATCGGCGCAGGCGTCAGCTTGGTCTCAACACCTTCCCTCCATCCGGGGCATGGCTGCGGGGCTGGAACCAGGTCCTCCAGAGCCGCAGGCTCCTCCATCGTCCGGTGACTCAGTTCTGGGGCCGGCGGACACTCGGGGAGAAAAGGAGGAGACACAGAGAGGGCAGGTGAAAAGTCTTTTGCTGCAGCAGGTGATGAGGGCTCACAGGACTGTGGGGACTGAGCCCCACCACCGGGAATTAGGCAAGATAATTCATATGTTGGTAAAAGAGAGTGAAATGACACTTGCCTGTATTCCCAGGGCATGATGTTTTCTGCTGCAGCAGGTATGGAATTCATCCTCTCCATGGCCTCAGCGGTTGTGGGCCCCTCAGTGGAACGTGGAGGAGCCGCCCCTGCAGTCACGGTGATGGGCAGAGCCAGGAAGGAAACTGATGACCTCTCAGCAGCGGGAGGAATCACTGAGAGGAAGCAGGAAACAGCAGCTGTGGGTAAAGAAGAAGCTGGCGGAACAACTGGAGAGGAAAAACACTGAGGATGCACTGCTGTGGGAGTCTTCTGCCTCGGCAAAGGGGAGGTTGCTGCCTGAGCGGTGGAGGTGTTCCTCCTTCAACAGCATCTTGGAGCAGATGGCGGAGACGTCAGCTCCTGGAGAGGAGGAAGAGGGCCTGTTGGAACCTCCTTCAGTTCCTGGGTGAGATCCATGAGGAGCCATGGCTTAAACTCAAGAAGGAGCTCAGTCTCTGCTATAACGACCTGCCTGCGCTCCTCCTGCTCCTTGGCCGATGGAGTGGGCTGGTGTTCAGGAGGAGGAAGCGGAGCTGCTGCCGGAGAACGGCGAGAGGCTGGAGGCTTCCGTGTATGCGGGTGCTTGCTCTTCGTTGGCGTGGGCATGGACAGCCCGTGAGTTGTCGATAGTGGGAAGAATACCGAGAGAAGTAGATCATTGAGCTCCGGGAGGTTCCATAGGCTGGCGCATGCCTCGAGTACCTGCGCTGCGCCCTCCAGGCACTCTCGGGCTGCTTCAGGGGTACGGGAGGCATGGGTCTGTGTGGCGATGTCCTCCAATATGCACACAGACCACTGCTCTGCTTCGTTCAATCCCAGGGTTGAAAAGTCAGGGGTGACAGACATGATAGCCCCACAAAACAGGTGAGTCATAACAAAGGTGAAAATCCACAACTCACAGCAGCTGGGTCATTTACTGGCCACTGTCTTCTGTCATGAATGGCCCCTCGGGGCAGAGAGACAGACCCACATAATAATACAAAATTCCAACAAGAGAGAGTAACTTACAAATTACGCACCAGAGCGAGGACAGGGCTCTGGTGGAGACGAGGAGAAACTCGGGTGAAACTTACTTAGGCTTACTCAAGACAGTGGCAGTATGAAATGAAAATGCTGTCCTTAAATATGGTCAGAACAAATAACACAAGTAATGCCAGGTGCGGGGTCACATGAGCTGGCAGAAGGAGACAATGATTAATAATTTGGATCAGCTGGAAGTAATGAGAGGAGAGCGACCGGCTGACAGCTGACAGGGCTACGCTCACACGGAGCACCAACCAGGAAATGCCCTGACAGCTGTCAACCACAACAATAAGGAATTAGAAGAATAAAATATAAACAAGCACAAACTGAGAAACAGATACCAATCGATACAGAATCAGAACATAGTAAAACTAAGACAAAAATAAAAAAAACATTGCAGGGATAACAAAAACCAAAAGGCACAAAAATACAACAAATATATAAATACAGAGAAAAAGCCACAAGACTGAGCATGGCGGAAAGCTCCAGTGCTCAGCTCGTGACAACATGCTTCAAAGTGTGCCATTATTTGTATAAAATTGACTTCAAGACAGATTTTACAATGGTGCTATTATTATTATTATTATTATTATTATTATTATTATTATTATTGTTACAATGCTCAAGAAAACTAAGTTGCCGCCATGTCATCCGGCTGAATTTTCTTTTGCCCTGATGTCCTAAATCAAGTCTGGAGTCAGCAGAATTCATTTGGACTCACATACATGTTGCGTATGAAAACCACTTATGTCCAAAACTATTATATTTCAGGAAATGAAAATGAGAAGACAGACAGCTCGTTAGACTGATCCTTATTAAATAGATTTCAGGTGACATGAGAGGAAAAACTACAATGTTTAGTTTGAGTACATAAGCATCCATATCAATGGCATAGCTGTTGAACGTGCCCCCAGCTTCAAATTCCTGGGGACCCACATCTCGGAGGACCTGTCCTGGTCAGTTAACACCACCAGCCTGATCAAGAAGGCCCATCAGCGCCTCTTCTTCTTGAGGACACTGAAGAAGAACCATCTGTCAGCTGACATCCTGGGCAACTTCTACCGCTGCGTGATAGAGAGCACCCTGATCAACTGTGTCACAGTCTGGTATGGGAGCTGCGCTGCAGCGGGTGGTGAAAACCGCCCAACGCATCACAGGGACTCCACTTCCAGTTATAGAGGACGTCTACAGGAAAAGATGTCTGCGCCGGGCACACAGCATTCTTAGGGACTCCAACCATCCTGCTCATGGACTGTTCCAGCTTCTCCCCTCCGGAAGGCATTTCAGAAGCCTTCGGACTAGAACCAGCAGGTTTAGGAACAGTTTCTTTCCAACAGCTGTCATGTTATTGAACTTAGTTCCCCGCTGACTCTCTTACCATCATCTCTTACCATCCTCACCTGTACATAACTGCCCACCTAACTTATTGCACATTATTTGCACATAACAGTACTCTTAACTTTCTGCACTGCTGCATATATTTGCTTAAAGTGCACATACTGTCAATTACTGTATATACTGCACTGCTGTCCTTTGCACTTCTGATTGGATGCTAAACTGTGTTTCGTTACCTTGTATTCATACATGTGTAATGACAATAAAGTTGAATCTAATCTAATCTAATCTAATCTAATCTAATCTAATCTAATAAGCAGATGATTAAAAACGTTAAGCAGCCATTTTTTTTCCCAGCAATTCATCCCACATAAGTGACATATTTATCAGTATTGTAACTACATATTTTAAAAGACAAAAAAACCCCAAAAAACAAGTGTTTTTTCTGCAATGTTCAAACATGACCCCCCTCCAAAAATAACACAGTTGCAGCCATGTTAGATTAGAGGAAAAATTGCGGCTTTGTCCTTGCTCAGTGACATCATTTAAAGGCCTCGGACAGTGACATTTTTTTATTGAACCAATCAACTGATTGTATGAAAATATTCCATTCTGCCTATTCCCGTGATTTAATATGTGTCACCAGCTTCCATAAATGATCTTATTTGCTCATAGCCCAGCCTTCACTTAGTGAGGCTGCAGTACCGCCATCTCTCGATAGGTGCGGGCATTAGTGACGTCACACCAGGAATACAAAGAAAATGGCAGAACGAGAGCAAAGTGATTCGGACAGTGATTATTTTGTCGAGTTTGATGACGTCAATATAATTGATGAGATTGAAAATGAAGAATCGGATGATGAAGAAGTTTTGGGTGGTGCTGAGGGGGGTATTCAGCCTTATTTGTTCGAGCCAGAGGGAGAGGAGGAAGACGAAACAGAGACAGGAACAGACCAAGTTGACGACGATCGGCTCGAAGATTTATCTTGGTAAAAGATGCTTAGAAATATTTTTTTTTGGCGACATGCATGGTCACACACTTAATTTTCAAACTAAAACTACCAATTGGTCACTCGCTGCCTTATTTGGCGACTTAGAAACATTTTCATTCGAAATAAATGGATAATCTATTTGAGCGATAATATGTGTACTTTACGAGTTTGTCATGACATGTTGTTAATCATCATCATGTTAATACTTGTCTCTAAAGCTACAGAATTCTATAAGAGAATGATGGATCGTGTTTAAGAATTATTGTGATTCATTATTGTTTTACTATAAGTTTTCTTTCCAGTCAAAATTTACATTCTTTTAATTTTTTCTAATCAAACTTCATAGACCAATTTACATAGCACTCCCACGAGCCGTTAGTTTATTATAAGCATCTGATTATACCATTTTTTTGCACAGGTGCACTTGTGAGAAATGTAACGTTATGCCAAAATCAAGTGAATGTCGGTGCTGCCAGGAGATATTGAAGGTGAAGGAGAAAATAGAAGAACTGAAGGGCTGTGGATACACCAATGATAATCTACCAAAGTGTATCACTGATCACCCAGGTTTTCGTTATGTCTGTCTTGACATCTGGGTTTTACAGACAGCTTATCTGGCCTACAGACAGCAATATGGTGATCATGACCCAAGTCAACATGAGTGAGTTTATAAACAATATTTATTCATGTGATTTACTTTTCCAGATGAATTATGAACAAATAATTCAATAATCAATGCAAATGATAAATTTAATAATGAAACCCCATATTTTTCAGGCGATACAGATTCATAGCCTACAGGCAACTGGTGTGGTGGTGTTGGGGATTTCTTGGGAAAGAAGTGAGGGTTATGTTGCCTGCCTGTGCAGTGAGCCACATCAGAGAAACATTCCCATCTGATCGATACAAGGGATTTTGCCTGCCAAGATTAGATTTGTGAACAATGACATGTAAATAAAGTTTGGTAAAATCATATCTTGAGTTTATTAATGTTCATGCCAATGTTATAATTCTCATATTTCAGCATTCATCAAAGTCACATTTTATATACATTTGAATAGTTAGAACACACTAAATTCTTCTCAATTTGAAACTAGATATTACATACTATACCACCTTTGTATGAATGTTTGAAAACACAGCAGAAATATACAAAGAAATACAAAAATCAATGGAGTATCACTACAGATTAAGAAAATAACTAGTTTCCAGATATAGCAATTATTATATTCCACTAAATAACATTTCACAGTTATAATGGGAACCATTTTATGGTAGAAAATTGGGGTTCCATTTTTAAAAGCACATTTCTCTTACAATCTTAGGCTTATATTTGTTTTTCTTAGCAAATATGTTGCTTCCCTAAAAATTGGAAGCTGAACTGTCATTGGTAATTGGTAATTTCTTCTACTTTGACATGTTTGATTTTGAAAATCTAGATACATGTTGCTCAACAGCATCAGCTTTGATGGGACGCTGAAATTTCTCACCGCATACTCCTCTGGTATACCATCGCACCCGTAGACAACACAACGCCAAACCATAGTAATTCGATTCCTGAAATCCTAATCTTCATAAATAATCTATTTGTAATCCACAAGTATTCCGAGAAATATCCATAATCGCCGATTTTAAGACGTAAACATCAAGTGTTGCATGAAGGAAAACACAGCAATGGCTGCGCGTGTTTGCCTGGGGTGACATCACACAGTCAGTGGCCATGTTAGCCGCTAATCGCTTGGCTGGGTCTGCCCGCTCTCGACGACAGCATACTTCAAGAGCGCATTGTCACCTTATGCGACATTTGTTGACACTAAAACATGTGCGGTTCGCATTAGCTCGTCTCAGACAACAATTTGAGATATGAATTAGCGATATTGAATTTTCGTCTGTCCAACGCCTTTAAAATGGTAAATGGCATTCACTTATATAGCGCATTTATTCTCATCTCTTGATGACCAAAGCACTTTACAGATCCTGCTATCCACCCATTCACACACTGATGGCGGCATAGCTGCCCAACATGGCGCTGTCCAGACCCACCAGGAGCAATTGGGGTAAAGTGTCTTGCCCAGGGACACAACGGCAGGATATATGGGGAGAGCGGGATTCAAACTGCCAACCATCCGGTTATTAGATGACCTGCTGTACCTCCTGAGACACTGCCGTCCCATTTAAATTAGTGCCGTCCCAGTCACGGGCCCACGTTTCATCTCCAGGTGACAGGCAGAGCCCAGGCTGCACAGCCACATGCTCTGAAGTGTGGCATTAATTGAATTAATTTGAATTAGCAAGGCTGTCTGTTAGGTTTACGTCCCTGATGCTATCTCTACGTTTGCAGGCGTGACTTTGACATGAATGAAATCTAGTGCAGACGAGCATCCTCACTGATCGTTGGTCACTGATCAGTTTATCTGTCCTTCTGAAGAGATGTGTGTGTGTGTGTGTGTGTGTGTGTGTGTGTGTGTGTGTGTGTGTGTGTTATAAACAAAGAATCTGTGAATGTAGAAATGTGTGTGTAATATTGATCATATTTCAATGATCCACTGCTGTTAATTGAATTGAAGCACTCTTGCATCAGGGCTGTTATTCTTTGGTGACCTGACAGAGAGAATTTAATCTATTGACTAAACTGACTTGTTTACCAAGTAGGTGTCTTTGAAGCTAAAAGGGAGTTCTCTGTTTTTCCTCCGTTTCCGGAGTTCAGGTGCTTTGTAGAGAGATGCAAATACATGCTGTGTCAATGAAGGTAAAACATAATAATTGATTTAGGTCTACCTTGGGTTTTTTTTTTTTTTTTTTTTTTTTTACAGACAAATGGCGGTCATTTCTTTTCTCTTTTTTTGTAATTAAAGTTTTTATTGACTTTATACAGGATGGTACTACACATACTGATCTTCCAGGTATCACATCAGTCTCCAAAAAGGGTAAATAAATAGGAAAAAAAAATACTGTATGTGTATATACTGTATATGTGGCTGATTACAAAGCAAGGATAACCATCAGTGAGGGAAGGCAATAAACCCGAGAGAAAAAAAAACAGGGAAAGAGAGAAAGACGGGCCTTCATTCAGGGATTGAGTTGTTAGCCAAGGAGATAAAATTCAAAAAGTCTCTCCATATTGGTCCCTTAGTGTGATTTCCATCAGTCCTCCTATTTAACATGGACTCATATGAGGCAGTCTTTATCATATAGCTAACCCATTCTTCCATTCTAGGGGGTTCGACTGATTTCCAGTGAGAAAGTATAGTTCTGGCTGCTGTAGTTAGTCCAGTCATGACCACTGAGAATTCTTCTTTTGATAAAATGGGTACTTGGGATTTGTCTCCAAGTAGACACATTCTTGGTGACAATGGGAGCGTCTTGCTCAACCACTCACCCATATGTCTGCGATTTTTAGTCCAAAAAGGCTGAACAAGTGGGCAATCCCAAATACAGTGCAAAAAAAGTTCCTTTTTCTTTCTTACATTTCCAGCATAGATTATTATTTAACAGACCCATCCTATGCAGTCTAGTTGGCGTCCAATAGTATCTATGCATTATTTTATACTGTGTAAGTTTACTTCTGGCTTCCCTTACATATTTCCCACTATCTGACAAAATGTTTAACCACTCTTCTTCACTCATTATACAATCTAGGTCTTCCTGCCATATTCTTCTCAAGCTGTCACATCCGTTACTAAGTAGACCATTAATTAGTCTGTAAAAAGCAGATGCATGAAGATATTTCAATGGTAATTTTAAAAAAAATCTATGATAGGGTTACAGTCCTTATACTGATTTATTGATGTCAGACAGCTCCTAATTTGGAGATACTTCCAAAAGTGACCTTTCCCTGTAAGAGTGTATTTCTTCAGCAAGTCTGTATAAGACATGAGCACACCATCTTGGTACAGGTCATTCACCTGGTGTATGCCACCAAGGTGCCACGTTTTCCAGTATAATGGTGTTTTCCCAATAATAATTGCTGGATTATACCATAAAGATGAGTAGGACTGGCTAAGGTGTGGGATCTTTAACATCCTATGCATTCTGATCCAGACCTCTTTTGAATGAGATAAGATAGGGTTCAGGGGTCTATGTTGGGACTGGGAAAAACTATCTATAGAAGTAAATAGAGGACTGTATAGAAGACTGTATAACCTAAGCAGGGCTGCTCGCAGAGATAGCTCTTATTTATATCTTCTGTATCTTCTTAATTATTGCTCTGAGTGTTGCTATCCCTGTGCTGTTGCAATCTTGGAATTTCCCCATTGTGGGACTAATAAAGGCTTATCTTATCTTATCTTATCTTATCTTATCTTAAATGGAGAGCACATTTCAGCTTCAATATCAACCCAATCCAGTTTACTGTGTCTGCCTAAGTGTTTTGCTAATTTGGTCATTCCAAATGAGATATGATACAGCCTCAGGTTTGGTAACCCCAGGCCTCCTTTATCCTTTGGCCAACACAGTTTGTTCATTCCAATCCTTGGTCTCTTCCCCTCCTGCACAAATTCTTTAATTATGAAGTCATATTGTTTAAAAAAATCATGATGGTATAGCAATTGGCAACATCATGGTTATATAACTGAGCTGGGGTGCAACAACCATTTTAACAACATTGATCTTGCCCCATAATGAGAGTTTTAATTTCCCCCACTTATCTAACTTGCTTTTAATTTTCTGTAATATCGGCTCCAGATTCAAACTGGGGATAGCTTCAGTGTTCCAGCTTAATACCTAAATATGACATTCCATTTGACACCCATTTGAAGTTAAAGCCAGACACTGAGCTAGGATGGCATGTACCAGAAATAGGCATGGCTTCTGATTTCCTCCAGTTAATTATGTATCCTGATAGTTTAGAATAAGACTGAATAGTTGTCATTAAATGTGGTAAAGAGTTCAAAAGATCTCTAATTAGTGTTAGAACATCATCCGCATACAGTAATAATTTATGTTCTTTCCTCCCTCCCACCACTCCCTTAATATTTCTGTCTGATCTGATGGCAATAGCTAGTGGTTCAAGTACAATGTTGAAGAGTAAGGGGGACAGCGGACAACCTTGTCTGGTACCTCTCGAAAGGCCGAAGAAAGATAAAATCGTCCCATTAATTGTTAAGGCTGCCTTGGGGTTTTTGTATACTATCTTAATCCAATTAATAAAAACTGGTCCAAAGCCGAACTGTGTTAACGTATAAAGTAAAAATTCCCATTCCACCCGATCAAAAGCCTTTTCGGCGTCAAGTGAAATGGCTACAATTGGGTCCTGGTTTGAATGATTAAGCCAGATCAGGTGTAATAATTTTCCCATATGGTCTGTAGAAGATCAATTTTTCATAAATCCGGCCTGGTCTGAATGAATTATATTAGGGAGTACTCTCTCTAAGCAAAGAGTAGGAATCTTTGTAAGAATTTTGCAGTCCACGTTTAATAAGCTTATGGGTCTATAATTACAGGGTTCTGTTGTGTCTTTATCTTTTTTTAGGGATTACTGATATTAAGGCTTCATTAAATGATGGTGGGAGGAATCCTAATATGAATGCCTCATTGTAGACCTCCAATAGCTTTGGTGCTAATATTTCAATGTATTGTTTATAATATTCTACTGGGAATCCATCCATGGTGGGTGATTTCCCCGTTTTCATCTGTGATACTGCCATCCTAATCTCCGCCTCTGTTATAGGATTATCTAAAAGTTCCACATGTTCATCGGCTAATTTTGGTAGAGTGATATTAGAAAAAAAAAATCATTGATGTCGTTTGGATTTAAGCTGCATTGTGATGTATAAAGTTCCCTAAAAAATTGTTTAAATACATCATTTATTTCTTTACTAGATGACACCAGGGTATTCCCCTTCTTAATTATTGGAATCATATTGTAGGAGTTCTGTTGTTTAAGTTGCCTACTAAGCGGCTTGCCTCTTTTCTCCCCCTCCTCATAGAAAGTTGTTCTGAGCCTAAATAAGGCACATTCAGCTTTTTTATTATAGATTTCCTGCAACTGGAATTTAAATTTACATATATCTTGATATAATTTATCTGAAAAGTGTCTTGATAGTGTGATTTCCAATTTTCTAATTTGATATTCCAGATCCTTGATTTTATCACTGTTTTCGTTTTTCTTTTTTGATGCCTGCCCTATGATTTTCCCCTGGATAAATGCTTTACATGCTTCCCGTTCTGTGGCTCTTGAGCCTGTAGTACCTGAATTGAGCTCAAAGTAATACTTGAGTTCTTCCTTCATTGTCAGATTAAATGTTTCATCATGTAAAAGTGATGTATTTAACCTCCATCTGCCTTTTCTATCCTTGTCAATATCAATGTCAACACATAACTCTATAGCTGCGTGGTCTGACAGGGCCATTGCATTTATTTTACTCTCAATTACAGATTTTACAATATTACTTGAAATTAGAAAAAAATCTATCCTGGAGTATGATTTCTGGCAGTGGGAGAAGAAGGTGTACTCCCTCCCCCTTGGATTTACCAGTTGCCAAATATCCACCAAGCCCACATCTTCACACAGCATATGTAATGCAGCCCTATCCTTTGTAGGTGTTGATCCACTGAATTTACTGTTATCCAAAAATACATCCATCACTTGGTTGAAGTCACCTGCCAATATAATTTGACCCTCTGTTTCCCCTAAAATTTAGTTCGCTTCGTTAAAAAATTTTGGGTCTTCTTTATTAGGTGCATATATGTTACACAACACCATTTTTACTCCATTAATAATCGCCTCAATACAGACCATTCTGCCTTCGTTATCTTTATGTTCTTTGACCAAAACAAAACCCAATTTTTTATTTATTAGAAACAAACCCCATTCCTCTTGCTTGAGTAGGAGCTATGAAAAACCTGGCCCACCCAGGCCCACCCATTTCAATTTGGCTGCCTCCTCTCCCTTAAAGTGGGTGTCTTGAATGAAAGCTATATCTACTTTATTATGTTTGAGATATGTTAGGACCTTCCCTCTCTTTCTAGGATCCCACAGCCATTAATGTTCCAGCTGATATATTTAACATAGTTATTAGCCATGTCTTTGCTTAAAAGCATGAATATTCATGATAGGGGACTGGCTACCTGGTATCCTACTATAGCCAATATCCCACTTTAAAACTTGCGACTTGCTTGTGATAATACTAGCAGTTATTTCCCTAGTTATTTCAGTCAGTACCATACCCTTATTAAAACACATGTTGATATAATGGCGGTCATTTCTATTTGTCTACAGTATACTGTACATGTCAATCTGTCAACACTACCTTGAGAAATATGAAGGCTACAGTCATCAAACTTTATATGGTTTGACCTATGGCTGTTGTTATGGGGGATCAACAGGTCAAAGGTTGACACAAGATCATGAGCTTATGGCAGAAGAGAAAGACATAGGAGCTGTATACACTGTATTGCCAAAAATATTGGGACACTCGTCCAAATGAATGGGCACCAATGCACAAAGTAAGGCACACAAAGATGTGGATTAGCAAGTCTGGTGTGGAGGAACTTGACTGGCCTGCACAGGGCCCTGACCTCAGCCCGATAGAACACCTTTGAATGAATTAGAGTGGAGATTGCGAGCTTGACCTTCTCGTGAAACATCAGTGCCTGACCTCAGAAATGAGCTTCTGGAAGAATGGTCAATAATTCCCATAAACACAGTCCTATACCTTGTTGAAAGCCATCCTATGTAGCTGTAACAACTTCAACTCTTCAGGGGAGGCTTTCCACAAGGATTAGGAGTAAAAACTTGTGTAAGTGTTCAAATATACGTATATGGACCTAACTGTATAAGTATAACACAAATACAGAAACTATAATTTCCACATATAAGCACATTTGAAAACCTTGCAGACTTGCAGTATCGCCAAGCTTGCAAAACAGGGAAAAATTACCAAAGTGGCATTTTTCTAGTTTTTGAAATGCATCCAGTGTACTTCATCAGTATTCATGAATCACTTTCCTAGTTAAAAAAATGCTGGCCCCAGCAGCCACTTGTATTGCTCTCCTCTCTACCTTTTACTGTTTTTGCTCTTCTAACTACTCATTTTTGACTTAAAGTTTGTCAAGCTTGAAGTCTTCGTCATGTGAATGTAGCCTTGGACAGTGCACAGTGAATGATAGGAAAGGTACTGTATATGTGTTCTTCCATTATTCAATAGAGAGGAAACTTGTGCTTACCGAATGTAAAATGATGTTTTGGGTTTGTACAATAAATTCAGTTTGATACAATTTATGTATTTCACAACATTAAATGTCTGTCTTTGATCAGTTGCACAGCTTTGTTGAATCCCGTTATCTGGTAGTCTATCATTGACTCACATTTTCACTCTCTCTCACTTCCAGACATATCTATGTTTTGTACTGAAGAGGTCAAGTGATAGAATTTGCTTTTAGATTATTACTATTTTCAGACAGGCTTTGAAATTGTTATCATCATTCTAAAACATTCAACAAAGGTTGTGAGCTGCACAGAGGTCGAGGTCTCTATCAAACTGATTCTAAAGTCAGGTCAACTAACAGAATAGCAGAATTGATTTAGACTCGATGTGCATTTATGTATAAATGCAATGAATCTCTGTATGTGTGTGTGTTTGTTCCTTGCAAATCTCTCAAACCGTTTGTCAGATTGACCAAAGATTTTATACGTGTTTTGCTCAGGTTACGAGGGTGTGCATCCCTGAGTATGGAGTTGTTCAGATAAAAAATGTAATTATTATCAATAAAAGCTGAGTCATCGCTCTGTCTTCTCATGCCCAGGCTTCTAGAAGTGTGGGTGGGGTTTCTGATTGACTCTGTGCTGACTGAATAATACACAGCTGTGATGTGTGGACATGGTGGCTTGCCGTAGGTGACGTCATCACGTGGCGAACTGGCCGTGGAACAGGGCAACGCCATCCATCTGTAAATCAGTTGTGTGTTGAATAAAGGAGAGCTTAGTTCATGCCTGCTTTCAGCACCTCATTCTTAGACACACCAATGGGGATGAGGATAAAAACAGCAATGATACAACCTGTGCAACCGTTCCTTGCTCTACCAGGTGAGCCACCGATTCCTTGTCCCCGCTGGCACGAGAAATTCCAGGCTTTTATCACCGCTGCTGGTCTAAACAATGCTAGTGACTAGAGGCTAAAGGGCGTGCTAATCCACAGTCTCTGTAGCGAGGGGCAGCGTGTGTTTCACTCTCTTCGCCCTGCGAGCACATACAAAGACTGTGTTGCTGTGATGGACAGACATTTTGCCGACACACGTAACCCCATGGTGCAAAGTATTGCTTTTAACTGGCGCCACCAGCATGAAGACGAGATGGTCCATCAGTATATCACCAAGCTCCACGTCCTGGCTAACACGTGCGCCTCTGGCCACTTAGACCTGGTATGTAACAAGCTAGTAGAACATACTAGGAGTGAGTGGCTGCGAGAGCAGATGATACTGGCAGAGGATGACCTGACACTAGACGAGGCTGTGAGGATGGCGTCCCAAATGGAAATGGTCATCCAACTATCAATGCAGCTAACGCCGCCTAACCAACAAGCCCCTCATCCTGCCCCACGAGCACAGGCCGTCATCACCACTGGCCAGTGTTCTGACTCCGCATCTCCCCGCTACAACCAGAAGAAGAAGGGTATGAAACGGGACAACATGGGTGAGTGCCAACCCTGCAATAACTGTGGTTCACCCAAACATCAGACTCAATCACCCGCCTGCCCAGCCAGAGGACTGAAATGTTACCGCTATAAGAAACTAAACCACTTTGCTAGAATTTGCCACTCAGCTTTCGCAAACTCAATGGTCCGCCCATCAGGCCCAATCGCCATTCACACAGTTGGCACTAAAAGCTGACTGTTCAAATGGTGCACAGTGGAGCTGGACGGTGTTGACATGCTGCTGCTGTTGGATACAGCAGCCTCGGGGTCTCTTCTGAGCATGGCTACAGTCAGGAAACTGTTTACCAGGAAGACCATCACAGCTAATGCGGAGGACTTATTCGGCTACGGGCATGTCAGAATCGGCATGGTAAGGACAGTTGCCTTTTCTGCATGCTGCAGCCCTAAAACCATCCGTCGTTCACCTTCCAAGTAATGCGCTGGGAGGCCGACCTGCTGGGCATCGACCTGATCATTGAGCTGGGTTTCTCTATCACTGACCCAAGGGGCTCTATCGTTCTGATAGTTTCCTCATGCTGGTAGCACCGTCTACTGGCGCTCTTTACGGGACTGGGACGCCTCACCTTTTTCAACCACCGACTGTTCATTGATCCGATGGTGTCACCAAAAATTCAGCCTCTCCGCCAACTTCCCCTCGCACTGCGGGACGACATCACAGCGGAACTGCAGAAGCTTTTGGACGCCGTATCATTGAGCAGGTCAACGCTTCGCCCTGGATCTCCAACTTGGTGGTGGCAAAGAAGAAGTTGGGTGGCCTACGACCATGCATTGATCTCAGAATGGTGAACAAGGTAGTGATCCCCAACAAATATCCCCTGCCCACGTTGGAGGAATTGACGGGGGCATTCCATAGCTCGAAAATTTTTTCAAAACTGGACCTCCACCAAGACTGCCTGCAGGTCCCCCTTCATGCAGACAGCCACAGCCTAACAGCCTTCGTCACCCACATGGGAGTGTTCAGGCACACCCGCAAGCCTTTTGGCCTCAGTTCTGTTCTGAATTGTTTTCAAAAAATCATGGCTACCATCTTTGCCAGTCTCCCAGGGGTGGTGGTGTACCTGGATGACATTGTGGTGCACAGCGCAACATCGGCTTTCCATGACGCCTGCCTTGATAAGGTAATGGAGGTGCTAGCAAATCACGGCCTCACACTCAGCGGGGAGAAGTGCATCTTTGAAGCAACGGCCATCGAGTTTGTGGGTTTCTACCTGACTGCCAAGGGCCTGACCCCCCTGCATTCAAATGTTGAGATGGTACTGCAGCTACCTGACCCATCATGCCCCACACAGCTCTCATCCTTTTTGGGCAAGGCAAACTTCTATGGGTGCTTCATTACCCGTTACTCAGAGACAATAGAGCCACTGCGCACCCTCCTGAAACAGGATGCACCTTGGGTGGGAACCCCAGCGTGCTCCGCCACCATCAGCCAATTGAAGACATAGCTCACCTCTCCATCAATATTCACCCACTTTGACCTACAGAGCCCCACGTTTGTGACATGCGACGCTTCCAACACAGCAGTAGGAGCTGTTCTGTTGCAACTTCAAGGGTGAATTGAGCGCCCAAAGTCGTTCACTTCGAAGTCACTCACTTTGGCTGAGCAGAAGTATTCAGTGGGGAGAGGGAGTCACTGGTATGTGTTTGGGTGTGTGAACGCTGGCACATGTACCTTTATGGACAATGCTTCACACTGCGGACAGACCATAGGGCCCTCACGGTACTGCTGGAAACATCGGAGTCTGGGCACAAACCCCTGCACATCTACAGGTGCACAGAAAGTCGACAAGCATGCAACTTTAACACCCAGTTTATGCCAGGCAGAGAAAACGTAGCGGCGAACCTCTTGTCCTGGGCCACACCTAACTCCACTCCGAATGGTGACCGAGACCCACTGGAGCTGGAGCTGATCCACGTGCTGCATGGGCCACTCCAAAACACTGTCTCCCTGCAAGAGCTCCAGGCGGTGTCTGAACAGGACCCGACACTGACCCAGCTACGCACTTTTATTCGCGAGGGCTGGCCTGCCAGTGTACCAGGGGAACTGGCACCCTTCCACAGAGTCACGATTTATCATGCTGGAATGATGTCTGCTTGGCAAGAGGGCACTGTACGGTGATTCCAGAGGCACTAAAAGGCCGCATCCTGACCATGGTACACGAGGGCCACCTGGGCGTTGTCAGAGTCAAACAGTGGTATAGAGGCTCAGTTTAGTGGCCAGGCATCGACAAGGACATGCAGATCATGGTGAAAGACTGTATGTCCTACCTAGCCAGAGGAAAAACTGGTGTACACCACCCCTGCTCCTGCAGCCACTGCCATAGCCATCGTCCCCGTGGAAACACATCCAATTGGACATATGCGGTGAACTACATAGCGCTCGCCCCTTCCAACACGCACAAATGCTTTCTATTAGTGGCTTATGATCTCCATTCAAAATGGCCTGAGGTGTTGCTCACTGGCTCAGTCACCACCAACGTAGTCACTGATTTCCTCACCTCCCTTTTTGCTTGCTGGGGTGTGCCAGATTGCATTCACAACAGACAACGGACCGCAATTCACCTCAGTGGACTTTGTGGCCTTTGTGGGGGAAAGAGGCATCAAGCACATAAGAATTGCCTTCTACCACCCTCAGGTGAATGGGGGGAAGGAGAGATTCAACCAGACCCTCAAGAATGGTCTCAGGTCACACCTAGGGGATCAGGTCCCATTTTCGGCCGCACTACAGAGCACCCTGCTACATTATAGAGCGACGCCTCACATCACGATGGGCAGCTCCCAGGCACTACTAATGCGAGAAAACGAGATGTGCCTTCCACTGGACCGACTACGCCCCCCCATTGAATGCTACCCTGACAGAAAGGCCCTCACCTAGGGGGAGCAGTGGTTGAACAACAACAACATATGAAGCAAAGGTTTGACAGGAAACGCTGGGCGCAGCGACCCGGGCTTGTAGTACTGGACTGGGTCCAGATCCGGCGCCCCAACCGTGCCCACAAGCTGCAGTCATTTTGGACAACGCCGATGCAGATCACAGCACAGCTGGGCCCAGCCACCTTTCGTCTCACTGATGGGCCACAGTGGCATGCCAGTTGCCTCAGAAAAGTGACACCGACTTTGGCCCCGGATCAGGAGACGGCTGCGGACACAACAGGATTGGGCTGGGACTTCGGCGACGCAAGACCTACAATTCTTGAAGAGCATCTGCCGGACCCTACGGCGGCAGCACAGCCCAAGCACCATTCGGCCTGGTTCAGTAGAGACCCCGCCACCAAGAGGACTTTGTGATTAACTTTTGAATATTTGGGACTGTTATGTTGCTAGTTAGGACGTCACTGACCAAAGTGGCAGAATAATTCACTCGGTCACGCGGGCACACCGGTAGTCCTCACATCCTTCTCTGGGTGGTGGTCCCTGAACTCCTGCCGACCACCCGATTAACTGTTTTGTTCACTTTCTGTATGGACTTATTCCCTCCAGTTTCTTTTGTTTGTTTCCTTGTCTGATCTTTGTATTTTGAGGGCGTCTGGAATCCACACTTGGGGGGGGGGGGCTCTTATGATCTAGGCATGGTTTTAGGACCATGCCCAGGCTTTGTGTGACTTTTAGTCTCTCTATGATGTTTTATTATTATTATTATTATTATTATTATTATTATTATTATTATTATTATTATCTGTGTATTGTTCTCTGTGGCCCCCAGTCTTATATGCAAGCCTTGTGTGTATCCCCTGTACTTGTTTACCTATTGTTTTCAGTCCCTCGTGTCTTCCATAATCAAAGCCACTTCTCCTCATGTGTTGCTGTTGAGCCTCTGATTGTTATCCCCACTGTCCTGTGTTTCCCTGATTATCTGTCTCAGTATATATGTTCTCCTCTGTGTTCATTCTGTGTGGCGTCATACGTTGGTTTTTCCCTCTGGCAATCTGTTCCTGTCTGTTATCCTAGTTTCAGTGCCTATAGTGGGTTTTAGCCTTCCACAGGTCACTTTGTGTTTCAGCCCTCGTGCTGCCTTTATTTTGTTTTTGTGAATAAACCAACTTTAGACCATAGTCCTGCCTGCTGTGTGAGTCCATTATCTTCCTGCCTGCCAGAGGTTGTACAGACGTGGACAAAATTGTTGGTACCCCTCTGTTAATGAAAGAAAAACCCACAATGGTCACAGAAATAACTTGAATCTGACAAAAGTGGTAATAAATAAAAATTCTATGAAAATTAACCAATGAAAATCACACATTGCTTTTGAATTGTAGTTCAACAGTATTATTTTAAAAAACAAACTCATGAAACAGGCCTGGACAAAAATGATGGCACCCTTAACTTAATATTTTGTTGCACAACCTTTTGAGGCAATCACTGCAATCAAATGATTTCTGTAACTGTCAATGAGATGTCTGCACCTCTCAGCAGGTATTTTGGCCCACTCCTCATGAGCAAACTGCTCCAGTTGTCTCAGGTTTGAAGGGTGCCTTCTCCAGACGGCATGTTTCAGCTCCTTCCACAGATGCTCAATAGGATTTAGATCAGGGCTCATAGAAGACCACTTTAGAATAGATAGATAGATAGATGTACTTTATTGATCCCAAACTGGGAAATTACAGTGTAACAGCAGCATGACAGTTGACAGCCAAACAACAGAAACCCTCACGACAGACAAAGGGATTACCCATGGAAAGTAAAAAAAGAAACTAACACGACTATAGAACCTATATACATCATAGCTTAATATATGATGATGACCCGTATAAACACATGAATCATCCCATTGCACAAAGAAGGATATTAGGAGCAGAGTGAAATGTGAGGTACCAGTTAGTCTGTAAGGTGCAGTGTGGCAGCATAGCTATGACCAGAATACAACATCATAGTGAGTTATTGTACAGTGAAATTGCATGTGGCAGGAAAGATTTCCTGTACCTGGCCGTTCGACAACGAAGCTGTAGTAGTCTACTGGAGAAAGTGCTTCGCTGCCTACCTAGTGTGTGGTGGAGGGGGTGATCAGGATTATTCATGATGGATCACAGTTTATTTAGTGTTCTCCTCTCCACCACTGTCTCAAAGGTCTCCGGTCTGAGACCAATTACAGAGCCAGCCCTCTTGATAATCTTGTCAAGTCTGTTGGTATCTCTGGCCCTGATACTGCTACCCCAACAGACCGCAGCAAAAAAGATGGTGCTGGCGACAACAGTCTGGTAGAAAAGCTCCAGCATCCTGCTGCACACGTTGAAGGATCTCAGTTTTCTCAGGAAATAGAGTCTGCTCATCCCCTTCTTGTGCGCAGCATTGGTGTTTGATCTCCAGTCCAACCCGCTACTGATCCTGACACCCAGATATTTGTAGTCTTCAACCACTCCCAAATCCTCCCCCCTAATCTGCAGTGGCTGAGAAGGAGCCTTCCTCTTCCTGAAGTCCATCACCATCTCCCTGGTCTTGCTGACATTCAACCTCAAGTGATTCTGCTCCGTCCACTCCACAAATCTGTCTACCAGTGCCCTGTACTCCCCCTCCTCTCCTCCTCTTATACACCCCACAACAGCTGAGTCATCAGAGAATTTTTGCAGGTGACATGACTCAGTGTTATACTGAAAGTCCGTGGTGTATAAGGTAAAAAGAAAAGGAGAGAGCACAGTCCCCTGTGGCGCTCCCGTATCACTAGCCACCACTCCAGACAAGACACTGCCCAGCCTGACAAACTGTGGTCTGCCTGTCAGGTAGTCGGTAATCCAGGAGATCACAGAGCTGTCAACCCCCATCCTCCGCAGCTTCTCGGCCAGCAGCAGTGGCTGGATGGTGTTAAAGGCACTGGAGAAATCAAAAAAAGTGATTCTCACAGTATCTCCTCCACCATCCAGGTGCTGATGGGCTCGTTGCAGCAGATAGATGACAGCATCTTCAACTCCTAAATGGGGCTGATATGCAAACTGCAGAGGGTCCAGCCACGTCTCCACCTGCGGCCTCAGGTGGGCTAAGACCAGTCTCTCCAGAACCTTCATCACATGAGATGTGAGGGCAACTGGTCGATAGTCATTCAGATCCGATGGAGATGACTTCTTGGGGACAGGAACCAGGCAGGATGTCTTCCACAGCACCGGTACTCTCTCCAGACTCAGGCTCAGGTTGTACAGGTGTGTCAGTACTGGAGCTAGTTGGTTGGCACAGGTCCTCAGGATCCTAGCGGAGATGTCATCCGGGCCCGAAGCCTTCCGCTGACGGAGTCTCTTCAGCTGTTTCTCCACCTGATCTGTAGTCACCGTGAAGTGAGGGGGGGTCCTGGTGCCCCCTGAGGAGGAGGAGGAGGGAGATGGAGAGAGGTTCTGCACGGGAATAGTCCAATGTTTCGCTCTTTGCCATTCTTTGGTGTTTTTATCTGTGTGTTTTGGGTCATTATCCTATTGCAAGACCCATGACCTGCGACTGAGACCAAGCTGTCTGACACTGGGCAGCACATTTCTCTCTAGAATACCTTGATAGTCTTGAGATTTCATTGTACCCTGCACAGATTCAAGACACCCTGTGCCAGATGTAGCAAAGCAGCCCCAGAACATAACAGAACCTCCTCCATGTTTCACAGTAGGGACAGTGTTCTTTTCTTGGTATGCTTCATTTTTGTGTCTGTGAACATAGAGCTGATATGCCTTGCCAAAAAGTTGCAGTTTTGTCTCATCTGTCCATAGGACATTCTCCCAGAAGCTTTGTGGCTTGTCAATATGCAGTTTGGAAAATTCCAGTCTGGCTTTTTTATGATTTGTTTTCAACAGTGGTGTCCTCCTTGGTCGTCAACCATGAGGTCCACTTTGGCTCAAACAACGACGGATGGTGCGATCTGACATTGATGTACCTTGACCTTGGAGTTCACCATGAATGTGTTTAGAGGTTGTTCTGGGCTCTTTTGTTACCATTCGTATTATCCGTCTCTTCCATTTATCATCAAGTTTCCTCCTGCGGCCACGTCCAGGAAGGTTGGCTACAGTCCCATGGATCTTAAATTTCTGAATAATATGTGCAACTGTAATCACGGGAACATCAAACTGCTTGGAGATGGTCTTATAGCCTTTACCTTTAACATGCTTGTCTATAATTTTCTTTCTACTTTCCTGAGACAACTGTCTCCTTTGCTTCCTCTGGTCCATGTTTAGTGTGGCACACTAAACATGGCACAGTGACTACTTGTCACCCTTTAAATAGACCAACTGACTGATTACAAGTTTGTAGACACCTGTGATGTTAATTAGAGGACACATCTTGGTTGAACATGTCCCTATGGTCACATTATTTATATCTTTTCTAGGGGTACCATCATTTTTGTCCAGGCCTGTTTCATGAGTTTGTTTTTTAAAATAATTCTGTTGAACCACAATTCAAAAGCATTGTCTGATTTTCATTAGTAAATTTTCATAGAATTTTTATTTATTACCACTTTTGTCAGATTCAAGTTATTTTTGTTACCATTGTGGGTTTTTCTTTCATTAACAGAGGGGTTCCAACAATTTTGTCCACGTCTGTATATGACAGCTCAGTCATTTTTATATTTGTCAAAGTCTGGCATGTCTTGCCTACATTGCCTACATGTACAGTGGTGTGAAAAAGTGTTTGCCCCCTTCCTGACTTCTCATTTTTATGTATGTTTGTCACACTTAAGTGTTTCAGATCATCAAACAAATTTAAATATTAGACAAAGCTAACACAAGTAAACACGAGATGCAGTTTTTAAATGAAGGTGTTTATTATTAAGGTAAAAAAGAAAAATCCAAACCTATGTCGCCCTGTGTGAAAAAAGTAATTGCTCCCTAAACCTAATAACTGGTTGGGCCACCCTTAGCAACAACAACTGCAATCAAGCATTTGCGATAACTGGCAATGAGTCTTTTACAGCGCTGTGGAGGAATTCTGGTCCAAGTTTTGCTGCTTCAGGACCTGGAATACCTGCTGTGGTAAATGGAACCATGAATTCTGCTGTCTACCAAAAAATCCTGAAGGAGCATGTCCAGCCATCTGTTTGTGACCTCAAGCTGAAGGGCAATTGAGTTCTGCAAGAGGACAATGATCCAAAACACACCAGCAAGTCCACCTCTGAATGGCTTAAGAAAAACAAAATGAAGACTTTGGAGTGGCCTAGTCAAAGTCCTGACCTGAATCCGATTGAGATGCTGTGGCATGACATTAAAAAGGTGATTCATGCTCGAAAACCCTCCAATGTGGCTGAATTACAACAATTCTGCAAAGATGAGTGGGCCAAAATTCCTCCACAGCGCTGTAAAAGACTCATTGCCAGTTATCTCAAACGCTTGATTGTAGCTGTTGTTGCTAAGGGTGGCCCAACCAGTTATTAGGTTTAGGGAGCAATCACGTTTTCACACAGGGCCATGTAGGTTTGGATTTTTTTTTCCCTTAATAATAAACACCTTCATTTAAAAACTGCATTTTGTGTTTACTAGTGCTATCTTTGTCTAATATTTAAATTTGATGATCTGAAACATATAAGTGTGACAAACATACAAAAAAATGAGAAATCAGGAAGGGGCAAACACTTTTCCACACCACTGTACATATATATTAACAGCTGCCTGTCTTAGCTGAATGTTTGTAGTGGTTGTGTGTGATTTTGGAGACTTCTCAACTTTTAAAACTGCACTTTCTGGAGGTATAATGATGACAGCCAGGTGGATTGGACACTTTTTATTGCTGTGCTTTGTGTTTGGACTCCTTACCATGATTCCTCACATAGTGTACACTCGAGATGAACTTATTGCACTGTGGAGTGTATGCTCTTTGGATGGAGAAAAGTTTAATACACCGGTAGAGCTATGGAAGAGGAGATGAAGAGGCTGTTGGTCGGGTGTCAAACGGCATATGAAGCAGAGGAGATTTAAACCCTGCATCCCCGCGGTCATTACAGGAAACGTGCAGTCCCTAGTAAATAAAATGTTGATCTGGAAGTGTTTATCAGGACACGGAGAGAATACAGGGAGTGCAGTATTATGTGCTGTTGTAAAACACAGCTGCATGAGCAGACGTCAAATTTAGCTGTGGCTCTCCCTGGCTTCTACACCATCCGAGCGGACAGAGACATCACCACAAGCGCCAAATGCAAAGGAGGGAGACTTGCTGTGTTCGTAAATTCCTGCCGGTGCAATCCGTGGCACATTTACGTTAAAAGGAGTGAGTGTACCCCCAATATTGAAGTCATTGCCATCGGAATGCGTCCATACTATCTTCCGAGAGACTTTACTAATGTGATTGTCATTTCTGTTTAACGTTCCTCCTTCCGGGAAAGCTGACACTGCATGTGACTGTTATGTCCGAAATGAGGAGGAGTCGAGGTGACGTTTTATATTTTTATTATGAACACGAGAAGAGGAACACAGAAGTCACTAACGCTAGCCTGAGAGCTACAGCGAAGAGACAAGATGTCTCCCGCAGTTACCTTATATACCCCAGGTGACACCACCCCCCGGAAGAGGAGTGTCACCATCCATCTACCCTAAGGTACCGCCATAATAATATATATATAAAATTGACCTCCCCTTTAAAATTTATACCCGATACACTCACTGTCATGGGCGGCGAGAGCGCGCCCCCTCCTTCTGGTTCATCTCTCCTCAGCTCATCATCACACCTGAGGAAGAGGACACACCTGCGCCCTCTCATCAGCCAGCATACTTTTAAGGAAGCATCCTTCAGTGATTCAACTCTGACTCGTCTGGGTATACTGCCACTAAAGACAGTAAGTCAACGTTACACTGGTAAAAGAAATTATTAACCTGTGTGCTTTATTTCCTCATGCAGGTTGCTGCCATCGTGCGGGTGTGTCACTGGGGGCTGCGCTCGCTCTCCTGCCACTTCACCCTTCACAACGGTAACCTCCACCCGGTCAGGCTCCACCAGCTATCCCCTACCCTGCTGGTTCGTCTATTTCCCGCTGGAGTCCTGCCGGTGCTCCCTCAGAGCCCACGTAAGTGGTAATTTGGCTCGCCCATTTTCCCTTACTCCATTCCTCTGCTCACGGCTCTCGTTCTATCCCCACAGGCTCTTTCCTCTGGTGAGTGACTGTCCTGTAGCAGTGTGGATTTTGCTATTTAATAAAGATATTCAAACGTGTGTACAGTTTGATTGTCTCTTTGTTGCTGTACCTTGCACGTGGCTGAATTATCTAATTAGTCATGACAGAACGAGCCAGCCTTAACCTCGGCTCAGCAGGTGCAACAGGAGGACAATCTGCTCTGGATCACTTAGAGGCGACCAAGCAACAGGTCTCTGTGATGAACCAGCAGCTGCAAACTATGATGCAGCAATTGGACACCATCATGCGTCATTTGGCCAGGACAGTTCCTCCGGCTCCTCCTCCTCAGCCTGCTCCTATTGTTCAACCTCCGGTTAGCTGTACCACCTCCGTTCCCACACCTGAGGAAATATAAGGAGTTTTTACACCAGGTACGGATGTATTTGGAGCAGGTCGGGGGGGGGGGGGTTGAGTACCCAACGGATGTCGCTAAGATTCAATTCTTCACCCTACTGTTACGGGACCGAGCCCTTAGTTGGGCTCGGGCCACATCAGACAGCCCAGAGGGCAGTAGTTACACGTTTGATCAATTTGTGGCTGCTTTTTGTCGTGCTTTCAACCACACTGAGAGTCAGAGGAACATAATGAGCCACCTTATGACCCTCTGCCAGGGGGCTCGGTGTGAGGCCGAGTTCTCTGTGGAGTTTTGGGTTGAAGTGGCAGACTCGGGGTGGAACGAAGTTGTGTTACGCAGCGCGTTCCTCCACAGGTTAAACGCCCATCTCTGCGACGACCTGGTGATTTATGCTGTTCCCGATACACTCGATGGTTTCATTGATCAGAATGTGGGCTTGGACAACCGCGCGAAGGTGTGCAGAGGAAAGTGCGCGAAGGGACAACAGGTCTCCTCTCACTCGTCCGCTGAGTGGGTGCCCACTGCGGGGACTGACAGTGGGGGGGCCGGTCCTCCTCCCGAGCTGATGGACCTCAGTCGGTTTCAATTAACCGACAATGAGCACTGGCGAAGGAGGAGGACTGACGCATGCATGTACTGTGGTTCACAGAAGCACAGTCGGGACAAGTGCCCCCAGTGGCCAAAAGACACGGCCCGTCAGTAACCGTGGGAGGTCTGGCGGGCGGAACCAAGTTAACTCCCTCTGGCAGTTGATCTGTTCCGGCCCTCGTGCAATTACCGGGGTTCGAAAGGAGGGTCTTGGTGTTAGTTAATTCGGGGGCAGAGGGCAATTTTGTGTCAGCCCAGCTCATCCGGGATCTGGGTATTCCCACTCTTAAATTGCCCCATCATCAATGTGTTACCACCATATCCGGCCGTGAGGTTGGGGTTATCGCCGAATGCACGAGGCCGGTCACCATCCTCTTGTCCAGGAATCATCGGGAGGAACTCACATTCCTAGTTCTCCCAAATTCACATCATTCCCAATGATTCTAGGGTATCCATGGCTCCGGAGGCACAGCCCCATAATCAACTGAGGGCGTAATTCCATCTCCTCCTGGAGTCCGTTCTGTTTGGCCAATTGTTTAAGTTCAGCCGAATGTGCTTCATCTCTTCCGGTCTCTCTTCCTCTGGTCGAGCCACCAGACCTCAGCCTCGTCCCCCAGGTTTATCATGGTTGGGGGAGGTCTTCAGCAAGTTGCGAGCGCTGTCGCTTCCACCTCATCGCTGTTATGACTGTGCTGTGGACCTCATCTCGGGGGCGATGCTGCCGTCCAGCCGGCTCTACAGTATTTCTGGGCTGGAGAGAGAGGCAATGGAGAAGTATTTTAAAGAGTCGCTGAACGCCGGCCTTATTCGGCCATCTTCGGCCCCTCTTGGGGCCGGGTTCTTCTTTGTCAGCAAGAAGGATGGTTCGCTGCACCCATGTATCGATTACCATGAGCTCAACGCTATAACAGTTAAGGACAAATATCCTCTGCCCTGAATTCTGCGTTCGAGCTCCTTCAGCGCTCACAAGTGTTTACCAAATTAGACTTACGCAACGCATACCGTCTTGTTCGCATTCGTGAGGGGGACAAGTGGAAGACAGCGTTTAAAACACACCTGGGGCAATTTGAGTATTTGGTGATGCCATTTGGGCTCACCAACACCCCCACTGTCTTCCAGTGGTTGATTAACGACGTCCTCCGCGACATGCTCTACCAATTTGTGTTCGTTTATTTGGATGACATTTTAATTTTCTCCCGCTCACCAGAGGAACATGATGTCCATGTGAGGGCCGTTTTACAACGGCACTTGGAGAACCAATGCTACGTGAAGGCCAAGAAGTGTGAGTTCTCCACAACATCTACTTCCTTCTTGGGCTTCATAGTGCCTGAAGGGAGACTGATTGCCGACCTGGCCAAGGTGAGGGCAGTGCTCGATTGGCTGACACCCCACTCCCGCGGGGAGCTTCAACGCTTCCTCGGGTTCGCGAATTTTTATCGCCAATTCATCAGGAACTATAATGGAGTAGCACTGCCCTTAACGCAGCTGACCTCTGTTAAGGTCCCCTTTTGGTGGACCGAGGCAGCGGAACAGGCCTTTTCCAAATTAAAAGGCCTGTTCACTGAAACACCTATCTTGGCTCAGGTCGACACGCAGCTCCAGTTTATCCTTTAGGTGGATGCGTCTGATTTGGGGGTGGGCGCTGTCCTCTCACAGTGCTCATCCTCCAATCAGAAGCTCCACCCATGCATGTATTTCTCTCATTGGCTTACGCCGGCCAAGAGGAATTATGACGTAGGGGACAGAGAGCTGCTTGCCATTAAATTGGCACTAGAGGAATGGAGACATTGGTTAGAGGGGGCTATTCACCCCATTGTCGTGTGGACCAACCACAAGAACCTCGAGTACTTGCGGTCGGCCCACCGACTTAACGCCAGGCAGGCTTGCTGGGCTTTGTTTTTCCAGTGATTTAATTTCACCATCTCCTACCGGCCTGGTTCTCGGAACACCAAACCGGACACGCTGTCGCGCCAGTTTGATTCCGAGGAGGTAGTGCCCCCTTCCCACCACTAATCCATTCTTCCCCCTTCATGCGTCCTTGGTGCCCTTACGTAGGATATCGAGCGGAGGGTTCGTCAGGCCCAGTCTCACAAGCCTGTGCCAGTAGGGTGCCCCCGGAACCGCCTGTACGTCCCTGCTGCCCTCCGCAGTGACGTCATCCAGTGGGGTCACACCAGCTGCTTCGCCTGTCATCCTGGCATCACCCGCACTACAGATCTGGTTCGGCGGGTGTTCTGGTGGCCCACGCTGCGGCGGGGCGTGTGGGAGTACGTGTGGGCCTGCTAGACCTGCGTCCGGGGCAAGTCTGGCCCCCCCCCCCCCCACCCGTCTGGACTTCTCCATCCCCTTCCCTTTCCCGGTCGGCCTTGGTCACATATCGCTGTGGACTTTGTCACTGGACTTCCCCACTCCGATGATAAATAAGATAAGATAAGATAAGATAAGCCTTTTTTAGTCCCACAATGGGGAAATTCCAGGATTGAAACAGCACAGGGATAGCAACACTCAGAGCAACAATCAGAAGGCAAGAAAAAAACAAGAACAGCTAGTATACATATGTACATATTACTATATATATATATATAGTGCGGAGCATTGTGGTTGGTGAATGTGCAGCAGAAAGTCTAAGCTCTGTCTCCCTCCGCGGGTGCGGCGGGCCAGCTGGATGTCTTTGGGCATGATGGTGGTGACCCTCTTGGCGTGGATGGCGCACAGATTGGTGTCCACGAAGAGACCCACCAGGTAGGCCTCACTGGCCTCCTGCAGAGCCATGACGGCGGAGCTCTGGAAGCACAGGTCGGTCTTGAAGTCCTGAGCGATCTCCCTCACCAGGCGCTGGAAGGGCAGCCTACGGATGAGCAGCTCCGTGGATTTCTGGTAGCGACGGATCTCTCTCAGAGCCACGGTACTGGGCCTGTAACGGTGAGGCTTCTTCACTCCGCCGGTGGCCGTAGCGCTTTTTTCGAGCAGCCTTGGTCGCTGGCTGCTTCTTGGGGGGCTTTTTCCTCCAGTAGATTTACGGGCGGTCTGCTTGGTTCTTGCCACCGCTCTTTATTATTCTGTCTTATATTACTTGCACGCCGCCTAAACTCCAGTCCGGCACCCGCGTCGTTTTCGCCACAGTTCCTCGGCATGTCGAGCTTCTCCGTTAGCACCGGGTGGCGGTTGGAGCTAGCTAGCCAGCTAGCTAGCTCTTCCCTGCTGTATCGTCCTCCGCTGCAAACAGTAGCTCCGTCCGCCGACTCGGGAGACCCTTGGGGTGATCTGTGTGTCCGTGATATATATAGAGAGTGAAAGGTGTAGAAAGAAGAAGGAAGATAAGAAAAAGGCAGTTGCAAAAGGCAGCCAACTCGTGTGGCGCCGCCGGTCTGGCGGAACCGGAACCGGGAAAAAAAAAAATCAATGATTAAATGGTAAATGGCATTCACTTATATAGCGCTTTTATTTTCATCTCTTGATGACCAAAGCGCTTTACAGATCCTGCTATCCACCCATTTACACACACATTCACACACTGATGGCGGCATGCTACCTAACATGGCGCTTCCAGACCCACCAGGAGCAATTGGGGTGAAGTGTCTTGCCCAGGGACACAACAGCAGGATATCCAGGGAGAGCGGGATTTGAACCGCCAACCATGTGGTTATTGGACAACCTGCTCTACCTCCTGAGCCACTGCCGCCCCCATGACCATCGTGGACCACCTCTCCATGGCTGTCCACCTGGTGGCGCTCCCTAAACTCCCCTCGGCCGTGGAGATGGCCATTCTTCTGACTGACCATGTGATGTGACTCCATGGAATCCCTGTGGACATCGTGTCTGACCGGGGCCCGCAGTTTACATCACAAGTCTGGAGAGCCTTCTGCCGCACCCTTGGGACGATGGTGAGCCTCTCCTCTGGGAATCACCCCCAGAGCAATGGGCAGGCAAAGCGTGCCAATCAGTCCTTGGAGGCCACCCTGCGATGCGTGGCAGCCAAGCACCCTTCCTTGTTGAGCTCACACCTGACCTGGGTGGAATACTCTATGAACTTGGCCATTTCCCCGGCAACGGGGCTTACTCCTTTTGAATTGAAGTTTCATTGGGTTACATGCCTCCGCTTCTACCTATGACTGAGAGGGAGGGTGCGGTTCCCTCCGTGGGGGCTCATGCTCGCCACTGTAGGCAGATCTGGAGATCCACGTGGGCCACCCTCACCTGCTCTGTTGAGCTCAACCGGGCCGAAGCGGATAAGTGACGGGTGCCTTCTCCCAAGTACACCGTGGGGCAGCAGGTCTGGTTGGTGGCCAGTCAGGTTCCGCTGAAGACTACTTCAAGAAGCTGTCTCCTCACTTCATCGGGCCTTTTCCAATCTCCAGGATTGTCAACGACGCCTTGGTTTGGCTCAGACTCCCATCAGCGCTGCGGGTGAACCCGACCTTTCATGTCTCTCACATCAAGCCCCTCTTGGTCAGTCCTCTCTGCCCCTCCCTGAAGCCGCCTCCTCCTCCATGGATCATCGATGGCCACCGCACCCACATGGTCCACCAGATCCTGGATATTTGCCGTCGGAGCCTGGGTCTCCAGTATTTGGTTGATTGGGAGGGCTACGGCCCAGAGGAACGGCCCTGGGTTCCCTTGTCCCGAATCCTGGACAAAGAGATGCTCCGGTCCTACCATCAAGCCCATCCCAACAAACCTTATGGACTGCCAGGAGGCGCTCCTAAAAGGGTGGGCCCTGTCATGGACAGTGAGAGCATGCCCCCTCCTTCCTGTTCATCTCTCCTCAGCTGATCATCACACCTGAGGGAGAGGACACACCTGCGCCCTCTCATCAGCCAGCATACTTAAGGAAGCATCCTTCAGTGATTCAACGCTGGCTAGTCTGGGTATACTGCCACTAAAGACAGTAAGTCAACGTTACACTGGTAAAAGAAATTATTAACCTGTGGGCTTTATTTCCTCATGCAGGTTGCTGCCATTGTGCGGGTGTGTCACTGGGGGTTGTACGCGCTCTCCTGCCACAACGGTAACCTCCACCCGGTCAGGCTCCACCAGCTATCCCCTACCCTGCTGGTTCGTCTATTTCCCGCTGGAGTCCTGCCGGTGCTCCCTCAGAGCCCACGTAAGTGTTAATTTGGCTCGTCCATTTTCCCTTACTCCATTCCTCTGCTCGCGGCTCTTGTTCTCTCCCCACAGGCTCATTCCTTTGGCGAGTGACTGTTCTGTAGCAGTGTGGATTTTGCTATTTAATAATGATATTCAAACAGTTTGATTGTCTCTTTGTTGCTGCACCTTGCACGTGGGCTGAATTATCTAATCAGTCATGACAGAACGAGCCAGCCTTAACCTCGGCTCAGCAGGTGCAACAGGAGGACAATCTGCTCTGGATCACTTAGAGGTGACCAAGCAACAGATCTCTGTGATGAACCAGCAGCTGCAAACTATGAAGCAGCAATCGGACACCATTACCCGTCATTTGGCCGGGACGGCTCCTCCGGCTCCTCCTCCTCAGCCTGCTCCTATTGTTCAACCTCCGGTTAGCTGTACCACCTACGTTCCCACACCTGCCCCGTTCGCGTGGAGTTTTTACACCAGGTACGGATGTATTTGGAGCAGGTCGGGGGGAGTACCCGACGGATGTCGCTAAGATTCAATTCTTCACCCTACTGTTGCGGAACCGAGCCCTTAGTTGGGCTCGGGCCACATCACACAGCCCAGAGGGCCGTAGTTACATGTTTGATCAATTTGTGGCTGCTTTTTGTCGCGCTTTCGACCACACCAAGAGTCAGAGGAACATAATGAGCCGCCTTATGACTCTCCGCCAGGGGGCTCGGTCTTTAATAAAGATATTCAAACGTGTGTACAGTTTGATTGTCTCTTTGTTGCTGCACCTTGCACGTGGGCTGAATTATCTAATCAGTCATGACACTCACTAAACACAGAGATGTACAGGCCTATCCATTCATACCACACCGGCCCAGCGCATCACTCCGCAATGTAAATAGTCAGTCAATGAACGTAAAAGGGCCACACACTAAAATAAATCAATCCTGAAATAGATAAATATATACATTGCAGGCATTAAAACTATTTACAAGTATGAATACTGGCAACAATGGTGGTACTGGACTCTTCAAACTAGCACTCCCACCCCATAACATGAGCACAACATTTCAATACTTGATTCTCAATAACACAATACGGGGCACATTTACGTCTCACACCCAACACCTAAACCTACTTTCACACTTCAGTGCAACTTCACTCAACACACACACATACATACATCATTCGACACTCAACGGTGGTCACTTCTCTTCTCTTTTCCCCCCTTTAACTATTAACCTTAGCAATAAAACACCAAAACACACTGTAATTAGACACACTGTAAGCCCCAAAACACAAAGTCCTAACACGGGTCTCACGTAGGGTCCCCTCTGGAGCGTCCATCCCACGGCCCACTCCCAGAGCATCTCTACCTCTTCTTAACTGGACACAGGCTGCACTAGCGTTTCTTCCCTTCTGAACACCGCAGCTCATTCGGGTGCTGTCTTGACCCATCCGTCAGCTCCAGGTAACCATCATCGCCAGTCCGTACCATTCCCAGACCAGCCTGGCCATCTCGCTGCTCCCTTGACTTTCGGACCCGTCCAAGCCGAGACTCAACCCTAGGGTGCACGTCATCACCAACACCCAGGGGAGTACTCACTGGCTTTCTTTGTCTACGGCGTCGTAACCTGGTACCCACATGACTTCGTAGTGTCCCGCCGATCCGGCTTGAGCTCTGTCCCTTGTTTTCATTCTGGGTACGTCTAGGGTTCGTGCCATCCGGTTCTGCCCTGATCGTTTTCATTTCTTGAATCGGAGTGGCACTGACAGCGCCCGGCTCCACAGTGGTACTCGTTTGTCCACCGGAGGTTCGCTGTGCCTGCTCTCTGGACTAATCTGTCCCCACGGGTGTCAAACCATGCTATTTGAGTCCCTCGTCCAAGGGACCGCAAACACTGGCACAGGGCACTCGCCGTGGTGGCGTACTCTGATGCTGGTGGCGGCCCTCTTCACCCGGTCTGGGCCAGCCTGAGTCCCATACCTCTTCACTGCTTCCCACATAAAATGGCCGGTCCCTCAGTCCACCCACCGCATGACCACTCCTCCACGACACTGCAGGCGATAGAAAAACCGAGCCCGTAAAACAAATCACAGCCCATTAAATTGTTACCTTCACGGGCCACCATGAACTCAGCTGCACACACTGAGGCCGCCTTGTACCCCACCGATAGCCACACCAAGCCCACAATGTCCAGGGAGTTGTTGCCATACCCGTAACAAGCAATGTCTGTCTTACTCACAGTATAATGTGGGAAATATGTCTTCACTGTTGCCAGATTCAAGATGGAGGTTGCCGACCCTGTGTCCACCATCAGCGGGACTGGCACTCCATCCAACACAATGTTGCAAAGAATACATTCGTCTGTGTTGGGCGAGACCGTGTGGACCACCGTGGGTATCCTCTTAGTCAACGCCACCTTCCCTTGTCCCTGGTCTTCCTTCTCAAAGTTCCAACAAACTCTGGCGAAGTGGTGGAAAAGCCTGCACCGTCCACAACGCTTCCCCTTCGCTGTGCACTCCCTCACCTTATAGCGGTGCCTGTCGGCTCCACAGCTGTAGCATCTCAGTGTCCCCAGGTCGGACCTAATCTTCACGACGGCTGCGTAGTCATCGTTGCTGCCATCGTCAGGATCCAAGGCCAGTGGCTTCCACTGTTCATCGTTCCTGGGTAGGGCCTCCATGTCACCGAGATAGATAGATAGATAGATAGATAGATAGATAGATAGATAGATAGATAGAAACTTTATTTCGAACAAAAAAGTAAAAAAAACCCAAAAATGACAAGTGCGATAAAGTGACAGTATACAGTGCTCGAAAGGGAGAAGGAAGAAGTGAACACTTATTAACTCCAACTCCTCTTTTCCATAAATACAACCCATGTGAAATATATACAGTTTACCACATTTAAGACCCCAAGTAAACAATTAACTATATTTTGTACATATCAACATTAACACCCATCCATCCCAACATACATACAGTCCATACATCAAAACCCAGCCCCAAACAACACAGATATACACAGCATTGTCCCACCCACCATTCCATAGTGTCCCAGAGTGAGCTTAAGGGCCTTTTCCACTAGCCCCGCTTAGTCCAACACGTTACGCCTCAGCCCGCGTTTGTAGCTTTTTCCACTAGCCCCAGCACCGGTTAGCAGGCACTATTTTTGTGCCTGATAGAGGGCAGGGTACAACCGTGCTGAGTCGTGCCGAGATGTGACGTCAACAGACTGGTCGCTGCTGATTGGTCAGGTCGTAACGTCACGAAAGCGACCGTCTTCTGATGAATCTACACGACCGCCATTTGCAATATTTCACGGACTAACTCGGTCACGGAGTAAATACGATGTTAATACAGACAGCGTTGTAGGTTTTGCGGAAATCTACACCGTGGTCCAATGAAGAGGTGCGGAGTTTTCTCTGCTTGGTGGCAGATCCACAGTGAGAGGAGTGACCCGGACCGATACAGATGCAGCCCAGCATAGAACCGGACTACGGACAAGCTGAAGACGAACATGAGAGAACCATCAATGGTGAGTGATTTGTAATATTGTGTATCTGTTTGCTTATTTATCCTGTTGGTGGTAAGCTCACTTTTTTTGAGCCATGCAGTGCCGTCCTGTACTGGCTAACGAGTGTTAGCTAGTGGCTAGCTAGCTAGCTAGTAGCCAACTGCTGATTCGTGCTTGCTTTGTCCTAAGTATTCGCTTGTGAGAGCAAAACGATGAAATATGTTAATCCTGGTTAAAGTCCTGGTTTGTGTACGTATTGCACTTTGGTGCTGCGCATTAAATTATGTGCAATTTAATGCTAGAATGTGTTTCCACATGCCAGGGTTTAGCCTCCCTCAGTGTTTATATTGTGGATACAAGTCAAGTGGACCCCAGGAGCCAAAATCTCGACATATTAAAAGTGCTCTTTCAAACCAGTGATTTATAAAGTCATTCATATAATTTTCTAAAGCGTCAGAATAGACCCACACACTTATTCTGTGGATTTTCCATAAAAGGTATTCGAACAGTGTTGTTGTGCTGTTCCACCATAAATCCCTGGATTGATAATGTACTTGTACCTGTACAGAGTGGATCCTGCGGTGCTGGTCAGGGAAACAAAGCGTTTTTGTCACATCCCACCACTGACTTTCACAAGTGTATTTCCCTAACACAGGTACATCTCCAAAAATTAGAATGCCATTTTTTTTTTTTCCGGTTCCGATTCCGCTGGACCGGCGGCGCCACACGAGTTGGCTGCCTTTTGCAACTGCCTTTTTTTTTTAATCTTCCTTCTTCTTTCTACACCTTTCACTCTCTATATATATCACGGACACACAGATCGCCCCAAAGGTCTCCCGAGTCGGTGGACAGAGCTACTGTTTACAGCAGGAGACGATACAGCAGGGAAAGCTAGCTAGCACTCAACCGCCACCCAGTGCTAACGGAGAAACTCTACATACCGAGGAACTGTAGCAAAAACGATGCGGGTGCCGGGCTGGAGTTTAGGCGGCGTGCAAGTAATATAAGACAGAATAATAAAGAGCGATGGCAAGGACCAAGCAGACCGCCCGTAAATCTACTGGAGGAAAAAGCCCTCCAGGAAGCAGCTAGCCACCAAGGCTGCTCGGAAAAAGCGCTCCGGCCACCGGCAGAGTGAAGAAGCCTCACCGTTACAGGCCCAGTACCGTGGCTCTGAGAGAGATCCGTCGCTACCAGAAATCCACGGAGCTGCTCATCCATAAGCTGCCCTTCCAGCGCCTGGTGAGGGAGATCGCTCAGGACTTCAAGACCGGCCTGCACTTCCTGAGCTCCGCCGTCATGGCTGTGCAGGAGGCCAGTGAGGCCTACCTGGTGGGTCTCTTCGTGGACACCAACCTGTGCGCCATCCACGCCAAGAGGGTCACCACCATCATGCCCAAAGACATCCAGCTGGCCCGCCGCATCTGCGGAGAGAGAGCTTAGACTTTCTGCTGCACATTCACCAACCACAATGCTCCGCACTGTGTGTCTATAAATATATATATATATATATATATATATATATATATATATATATTTATATTTATATATATATATATATATTTATAGTAATATGTACATATGTATACTAGCTGTTCTTGTTTTTTCTTGCCTTCTGATTGTTGCTCTGAGTGTTGCTATCCCTGTGCTGTTGCAATCCTGGAATTTCCCCATTGTGGGACTAATAAAGGCTTATCTTATCTTATCTTATATATTATATAGATTCATTACACAGTGATATATTTCAAGCATTTATTTATTTTAATTTGGATGATTATGGCTTACAGCCCCTGAAAACCCCAAATTCAATTTGGCAAAAAATTAGAATATTACATAAAATTAACTTTAAAAAATAGTTTTTAAATATAAATGTTGACCGCTGAGGTGTTGGTTAATATGGGCTGTAGCCGTAATCGTCAATATTAAAATAAACACTTTCAATATATCACTGTCCCTGTAATGAATCTATATATGGGTTTCACTTTCTGAAATGAGTGACAAAAATATTGAATTTTTTCATGGTATTCTAATTTTTGAGATGTGCCTGTATAAGTGTTGAACTTGCTTGAACCTAACCACCATCCATTTCTGTCGTTCGTCTAGGCAAGAGGAAAGCAGCCGCCCCACAACGGACCTCGCCACTGTGGAACGTACAGAAATCCTTTGCTTTTATAGGTAAAGTGTCAAAACCAAAGTAGCACAATTTCCACTTAATATAAAAGGGACTGAACTGAGATTTATTTGATTGTGTGAATATTAATTACAGATTAATTGAAAATGACTGGCACATCAACTGTAAAATAAACCGCTTGTTAATGTGTTTAATCAATTGTGTGATCCTTTGTGAGTTATGTTCATAACTGTATGTTTTGGCGAATGTGAGTTGTTCAGTAGTCAATATAATTTACTTTATATGTGTAGTTTATAGTCTATCATTAATAAACTCATGCAGTAACAGGACACATTACAAATATTTGAGAGCCATTGTAGTGCTTCCTTTTATATTTTAGCAATACAAGTACAAAACACCGCCCACACTTGAAGCCAGGGCAAGAAGAGACACTTTTACAGACAAGACAAACTTTTATTGATAAAAACTCCATATTTTGACTGAACAACTCCATACTCGGTGATGCACACCTTCAGTTAAAGTACTAGATTCCATTCAAGTGAATGTATTAATTCATTCTGATTGCTGAGGCCACAGTAAAAACAGATGATTTTAAATGTAACCCAGCCCTTGTAAAATCTACTGAAGCGTAGCTACATGAAAATTGTGGTTAAATACAACAACGAAGCACTTTATTGTCACATTCAAATTGTAATCGCTCCTGTTTTGTTTTTCTTTTGAATTCTTGGATGGAATATGGTGGGCAATATAAGCTGCAGCTTCAGCCATCACCCATTTCAGATAACCTATGTTGAACTGTATAATCAGAGGAGTTATTGTTTAATTTGACCTTGTTAGATTTTTTCCCCTTTGTTATATTATTCTATTTTCTTTTAATCTTTACTTTTAATCTATCCGAAATAAAGATTCATTCATTCATTCACATTCCACCACTGGCTTTTAGCAACAAGTGTATTTCCCAAATATGTTTTAAACTTGCTTTAATTAACCACCACCCATTTGTCTTTTGTCTAGGCAAACTAGTTTCTAGGGAAACTGTCCACCCCAACTGGACCTTGCCTAACTATTTACAGAGATGCAGGCTGAAGATCTGCTGAACCAGGACCAGTATGAGGGGCTGATCCAGTCGCTTCTCAGTGAGGCAGCGTGGCTGGCGTGTGTGACCCATTCCAGTTTCTTTTTTTTTTTTACAGTTTGAATTTTGCACATTCTGAATAATCTGGAATTTGCTGCTGATTGTAATAAACAATTTAGTGACTTATGTGTTTGCATCATGATTTTCTATTTTGTCTGTTAAGACACCGGTGGGAAAAGAGTAAACTGTACAAAGGATTTATCGGTGACCTTGAAAATAATGGCTCATTTTTAAGAAAAAAGTAACCAAAACAATTATTTTATTAACTGAAGACTGTATTGTTGGATGTGCCACCGCAGAAGCCCCTGCATACTTTAGTGACAGTACCAGTATATGGAGGAATTCTGGGTCATATTAGCATCTGCTCTTCATCATAATGGGTTTGGGCGGGGGTGTCTAATCACGTGCCATGGAGGGCCAAGACCCTGCAGGCTTCAGAATCAGAATCAGATTTATTGCCATTGTTCATGTAGTACACAAACTAGGAATTTGTCTCGGTGCAATGCTGCAACATTAAGCATGATAAAATAAAAGAAATAAACTATACATGCAATAAAGTGTAGAATAAGAGTGAGTAATACTAGTCAGCAGTTTAAATATATTAGCAAGCAGCAGATAATGTGGAGAACCATATAGTGCAGTCGGTAATGCAGGAAGAAAACAGTGATGATTGACATGAGTCTGGTTGAGCTGCTGTACATAGTGCACGAGAATCAATAAGTCACTTAGTGTTCAGCAGTCTGATGGCAGAGGGGAAGAAGCTGTTCATGTGACGGGAGGTTTTAGTCTGGATGGACCGAAGTCTTCTACCTGAGGGGAGAGGGGCAAACAGTACGTGACCAGGGTGTGAGGGATCGGCTATGATCCGGCCAGCACGCCTCCGGGTCCTGGAGATGTACAGATCCTGGAGAGATGGGAGCTTGCAGCCGATCACCTTCTCAGCAGTGCGCACGACGCGCTGCAGCCTTAGTCTGTCCCTGGCAGTGGCTCCTGCGTACCACACGGTTATGGAGGTGGTGAGGATGGACTCGATGATGGCTGTGTAGAACTGCACTAACATCTTGGTGGGTAGCTTGAGCTTCCTCAGCTGCCGCAGGAAGAACATCCTCTGCTGGGCCTTTTTGATGAGGGAGCTGATGGTCGGCTCCCACTTGAGGTCCCTGGTGATGGTGGTGCCTAGGAAGTGGAAGGAATCAGCAGTGGTGATGGGAGAGCCTGTGAGGGTGAGGGGGGGCAGAGGGGTTGTGACTTTCCTGAAGTCCACAATCATCTCCACTGTCTTCAGAGCGTTCAGCTGCAGGTTGTTGTTGTTGCACCAGGACGCCAGCTGTGCCACCTCACTCCTGTAGGCGGACTCGTCGCCGTTGGAGATGAGCCCGATGAGGGTGGTGACGTCCGCAAACTTGATCAACTTGACAGACTGGTGGCTGGAGGTGCAGGAGTTGGTGTAAAGGGAGAAGAGTAGGGGGGAAAGTACACAGCCCTGGGGTGATCCGGTGCTGATGCTAGCAGAAGGAGGAGGCTTTACCTCCAAACAGTGTCTTCAACAGCAGATTCCACTGAACTTCTTCCACTGACTGCTGATCAGTGAGAATACCTGCTGAAGAGACTGGGTAGAAGAGAACCTGCAGAGTCTTGGCCCCCATGACACATGATTGGAAGCTCCCGGATTAGGGTTTAATGGGATTTAACATTTTAACACAAACTGCTTTATGGTTCATAATTCTGTTGACAGACTTACACCAAACCAAAAGTGATTTCTCAAACTGCTGGATTGTTCTTAGACAGCTTTTCCAATCTGTTAGTATTTAATTTGTGCCACATGGTGGTAACCTTCACATATAAAAAAGAGACATCTGCAAAAACTTCACAGGTTTATTGTAAGTGCAATTCCCAGTGCAATACTACATGAATGCATGTATAGTACATTGTTGATGCCGAGAATATATATTTCTACAGTACATGTATCTAGTAAATCAATTATTTTCCATGTAACCTTGTGACTGCATTATTTTAATTGCTTTTAATCCTAGATCAAGTTTGTTTTGGCCTAAAATGCATCATAACTGTCAAATATATCTTATTATATTGTACCTAACTCAGTACTGTTTACTTTTTGAATATATATTTTGTGGCTAATATAGTTATTAACATGGCGATCAAGTTGTGTCAGCTGATCATTTTTTGCTATGACACCACCTCAGACTCAGTGCTGCTGCAGCAGGTACATCCATGATGTCTCAACAGTCTCTCCATGATTTTCACGCAGATCAGAGCAATTCTTTGCACAGGAAATAAACGTTTCTACAGACATTCTTAAGCCCTACAACCACTTATCGTTGGTGAAGCTGGGGTGACATCAGTGACGGGCTGCGCTGATATCAGTGACAGGCTGTGTTGAACGCCCAGACCGACCGTTTGAAGCGGTAATTTCCCCACAACACAGCCATCTGAAACACACACACAGCATACATATTTTAGTACCTAACAGCGCTAACCTGCAGACATTACAGTGTAGTACGACGTACTTATAGCAAACTAGCATTAGCAACCATTAGCTTAGTACCGTCATATATGACTTAGTTTGTATCCTCACGTCTTCGGCTCTCCCAGAAGCTGCAGAACTATTCCAGAGTGTTTTGTCTCGCTGCCTGTACCCTTGTCTGGCGGTCCTTTTTGGCATTTACGGTGAAAAAAGCCACAGACCGAGGAGTCGCCTTGTACATGTCATGGCGGCCTCTGGGCCGTCATTAGTGTCATTAGCCCCAGCTGCGCACAGACCAACAGGTGTGAATCAACGGCTGTTAAAAGCCAGTGTCGCTGACAGCCCGGCACGGAGTCGTCTGTCTTCCTCAACGGAGAATGAACCTGCACTCCGCTCTCTGGTCTCGTCAAGAATATCTCTTGTCTCGTCTGGAACTTTGTCTGTCTCGTCAAGAACTTTGTCTGTCTCGTCAGGAATTTTGTCTGTCTCGTCTGGAACCTCGTTTGTCTCGTCTGGAACCTCGTTTGTCTCGTCAAGAGCTTCACTTGCTGCATCCAGGAACTCTTCCCAGCGTCAAGCAAGTAAGCGCACCATTTGCTACTCAACGCCAAACCTTTACCCCTGTGCACAGGTGGACTACCTTGGCGGCGGACCTGCGTCCCCAGCTGACGGGGTAACGCCATCACGTCTTCGTAGCGGCTCGCTACCACCATGCCTACCGGTACGTCTTGCTCCTCAATTGCCAGAACTATTATTGTATCAATTACAGGAGTATTGGCCAACGTTATCGGTGGAATCACTGTCATCAGCATCAGCTGCGTCGTCATTGCCACTGTGTGTGGAGTCACTAACCTCGTCTTTGTCTGCATCATCATCTGTGTCATCGTCATCCCGGTCTGTGGAGTCACAGCCGGCGTCATCGTCAGGATCATCGTCATCCCGGTCTGTGGAGTCACAGCCGGTGTCATCGTCAGGGCTGTCATTGTCACAGCCGGTGTCATCGTCAGGACTGTCATTGTCACAGCCACGGGTGGTAACCCAAGCACGGTCACGGACGCCTTCACCTCCACGCTGCCCGGCCGCTGGAACTCAGCAGAGCGAAGCCAGTGCTGCTCTCAAGTAAGCCTTGTTATCTGCAGCTCTTTGCTAGTGTGGAGCATTAGTAATTTGTCTCTGCTTATCTGTTCCAGGGTTGCCGTGTCTCCGTCCAGGTCACTCAGCTCCAGTGACCAGAACGATATCCCCGCACTCACACTCGCATTACACTCACTCACAATTAAATAAAGATTATTGTCACTATCTGCTCGTGTCAGTGTCTGTCTCCTGGGTCCTGAAACATGTCAGTACGACTCCGTCACGAAGACCCAGCGGACAGTTCACTGTCGCGCCAAATCAACACTCTTAGCGCCCGGGTAGATTTATTTGCACACCAACAGACAGTAGTCTTAAATCACTTAACTGCAATAAATGGTCGGCTGGATCGTCTGGAGGGACACCAGACGTTTCCCCCCACCGTAGACAGTTCTGCCTCTGTGGGCTTAGCATCTGGTCAAGCTAATATCTCCTCGTCTTCTCGCCTCACCCCTATTCCCACCCCTGCCCGGTTCAGCGGAAAACTCGGGGAAGCTCGTGGATTCATATTACAATGTGAGTCAGTTTTTCTTCGTGTTCCGGGGGATTTCACTCTTGATTCTATCCGGATTGGCTACGTCATAAATTTGTTAGCAGGAAGAGCTTTGGATTGGGCGTATTCTATAATGGCGAAACCAAGCTATTCCTTGCTTACTTACCAGGAGTTTATGAATGAATTTTTGTCTGTGTTGGATCATACGGATAGAGGTGAGGTGTTGACAGAACGGTTTCTGAGCTTACAACAGGGAAAAAGATCAGCTGCTGATTACGCTATTGATTTCCGGGTCCTGGCTGCAGAGATTGGGTGGGGGGAACCATCATTATGTGGTATTTTTCTACGTAGTCTTAACGAGGAGTTAAAGGATGAGTTAGCGGCACGGGACAAACCGGATAATTTGCGGGATTTGATTGCCCTAGCGGTTAGTCTTGATAGCAGATTAAGGGAGCGGGCGGCTGAACGGCGCTCTACTTCCCGTTTGGTTAAACCCCGCCCTTGCCTCCCCAACTCTCCTCCTCTCGCTCTACCCGCGTCAGAGGAACTTCCGGTTCAGGAAGCTATGATCATTGGCCGGTCTAAAGTGTCAGCAGCTGAGAAACAATGCCGCAGGGATCTGGGCCTTTGTTTCTACTGTGGGAAAGAGTCACATGGGGTTTTTGAATGTCCAAATAAGTTAAAAGGGAAAGGCCCGTGGATCGCAGTAGGGGGATTCACGGGCAATAATTCAGAAGAACCCCTCACTTGTTGTCGATTACCTCTTAGACTCATCCATTTACATACAGAACACTCCACATTGGCGTTAGTAGATTCTGGAGCTGAGCAAAATTTTATTTCTAGAGACCTGGCAACCCGGATGGGCCTTAGCTGTCAGACTCTAGATCCCCCTGTCAAACTGATCACCTTGTCTAAAGCGTCTTTGACCACCATTGCTCATCAGACGGTTCCCGTGTCAGTTATTGTATCAGGAAATCACAGGGAGGAGATTCAGTTTCTAGTACTGCCCGTTTCTTCTTCGCCCGTTATTTTGGGGTACCCCTGGCTGCGCCTACATAACCCCACCATTGACTGGCAAGCTGGGAGAGTAACGGCATGGAGTACGTTCTGCCTTAGTGCCTGCCTCCAATCGGCGGCATGCGCCCCATCCGTCAAGGTGCCTCTGCCTGATTCATCTCCACCGGACTTGTCCAAAGTGCCAGAGGTCTATCACGACTTGGGGCTAGTATTTAGCAAGTCTCGGGCGTTGTCCTTACCCCCTCATCGCCCTTATGACTGCGCAATCAACCTAAAGGCTGGGGCCCCTCTTCCTGCTAGCCGCCTGTACAGCCTGTCAGCCCCGGAGCACGAGGCTATGGACACATACATTAAGGAGTCCTTGGCCTCTGGTATCATCCGCCCGTCGTCTTCGGCAGTGGGAGCTGGATTTTTTTTTGTTGGGAAGAAAGACGGTTCTCTACGCCCCGTATCGATTTCCGGGGACTGAATGAAATAACGGTAAAAGACAAATATACCTTGCCTCTGATGAACACTGCTTTTGACTCCCTCCAGGGGGCGTCCTGGTTTACTAAACTGGACCTTAGGAATGCCTACCATCTAGTGCGCATAAGGGAAGGAGATGAGTGGAAGACGGCTTTTCGGACCCCCAGCGGACATTTTGAGTACCTGGTAATGCCGTTTGGGTTAACTAACGCTCCAGCCATCTTCCAACGACTGATAAATGATGTGCTACGGGATTTTCTGAACTCGTTTGTTTTTGTTTATCTCGATGATATTCTCATTTTCTCCCGCACACTAGAGGAACATCGAGTGCATGTGCGCAGGGTACTGCAGCGCCTCCTGGAGAATCAACTATTCGTCAAGGCTGAAAAATGTGAGTTCCACACTGATCAAACCTCCTTCCTTGGGTTTATTATAGCTCGGAACCAGGTGCTCCCTGACCCAGCCAAGGTCAAGGCGGTTGTGGATTGGCCTGCACCCACCTCCAGAAAGCAGCTTCAAGGTTTCCTGGGGTTTGCTAATTTCTATAGGAGGTTCGTGCCTAATTTTGGCAATATTGCCCGTCCCCTGACTGCTCTCACCTCCCCTAAGATCTCGTTTTGTTGGAGTAAGGAGGCAGCTGAAGCGTTTGAAAGACTCAAGAGGGAGTTCGCCTCGGCCCGAGTCCTTACTCAGGTGGATCCGAAGCTGCAATGCTTGGTGGAGGTGGATGCTTCTGATTCGGGAGTTGGAGCGGTACTCTCCCAACGTTCTCCTGAGGACGGTAAGATTCGCCCTTGTGCTTATTTCTCTCACCGTCTCACTCCTGCAGAGAGGAATTACAGCATCGGAGACAGGGAGTTACTGGCAGTAAAACTCGCCTTGGAGGAATGGAGACATTGGCTGGAGGGGGCTGCTCAGCCGTTTGTGGTTTGGACGGATCATCGCAACCTGGAGTACCTCAGGACGGCGAAGCGCCTGAATGCACGCCAGGCTCGCTGGTCCCTCTTCTTCGGCCGTTTTAACTTCTCCATCACGTACCGGCCGGGAAGTAAGAACGGTAAGCCGGATGCTCTCTCACGGCAATTTGACACACCATCCTCTGAGGACCAGGAGACCCCTATCCTGCCGCCTTCCTGCGTCGTGGGCGCCCTGTCCTGGGGAATCTGCAACACGGTTCGCCAGGCTCAGAAGACCGAGCCGGATCCCGGGGGGGGGGGGGCCGCTTGTTTGTTCCACGCGCTATCCGGGGCAAGGTGATTGAGTGGGGTCACGCTTCCAAGTTGGCTTGCCATCCTGGAGTGGGTCGGACCGTGGATCTTCTCCAAAGGACCTTCTGGTGGCCAGGGTTACGGAAGGACGTTGTTAATTACATCCGGGCTTGCGCTCAGTGCGCCACCGGGAAGACGACGTCATCTCCCCCGGCGGGTTTGCTACACCCTTTGCCGGTTCCTTCACGCCCCTGGTCTCACATAGCGAGGGACTTTGTGACTGGTTTGCCCATTTCAGATGACTACACCACGGTTTTGACCATCGTGGATCGGTTTTCGAAGGCAGCCCATTTTGTGCCACTTCGGGGTTTGCCTTCGGCTCTGGAAACTGCGGATCTTCTTGTACAACATGTGGTCCGTCTTCATGGCATCCCTGCTGACATTGTGTCAGATCGGGGACCTCAGTTTGTATCACAGGTTTGGAAGGCCTTCTGTGCGGCACTGGGAGCCACAGCCAGCCTCTCCTCTGGTTATCACCCTCAGAGCAATGGCCAGTGTGAGCGGGCTAATCAGGAGCTGGAGGCCGCCTTACGCTGTGTCATCTCCTCCTGCTCATCCTCCTGGAGCAAGTTCCTTCCATGGATTGAGTACGCTCACAACGCCACGATCTCCACGGCTACGGGCGTCTCTCCGTTTAAGGCATCTTTCGGTTTTGACCCTCCGCTGTTTCCGGAGGAGGAAAAGGAGGTAGTGGTTCCTTCAGTCCAGGCACACATCAAGCGCTGCCGGCGAGTTTGGCTTCTTGCCCGCCAAGCCTTGCTGAAGACTACCAAACGCAATATCCAGGTGGCCAACCGGCATAGGAGACCCGCCCCGGACTATAAGGTGGGTCAGAAGGTCTGGTTGTCAACCCGGAATATTGGTGTACCGGCCGAAAAGCGGAAGCTCACTAAGCGCTTCATTGGTCCTTACACCATCAATCGTATTATTAACCCTGTGTCTGTGCGCTTGTCTCTCCCCTCTTCGATGCGTATCTGCCCTACCTTTCATGTCTCCCAGGTCAAACCATACGTCTCGGATCCCCTGTGTCCTGCTCCAGCGACTCCCGCGCCCCCGAGGATGATCGATGGCCATCCGGCCTGGGGGGTGACTGCTATCCTGGATGTCCGCAGGCGGGGCCGTGGTCTTCAATATTTGGTGGACTGGGAGGGCTTTGGACCGGAGGATCGCTCTTGGATTCGCCCAGCGTTGATCTTGGATAAACAGCTGATTCGCGATTTTCATCGGGCGAATCCAGGTAGGATTGGGCAGATGCCTGGAGGCACTGCTAGAGGGGGGAGTACTGTCATGGCGGCCTCTGGGCCGTCATTAGTGTCATTAGCCCCAGCTGCGCACAGACCAACAGGTGTGAATCAACGGCTGTTAAAAGCCAGTGTCGCTGACAGCCCGGCACGGAGTCGTCTGTCTTCCTCAACGGAGAATGAACCTGCACTCCGCTCTCTGGTCTCGTCAAGAATATCTCTTGTCTCGTCTGGAACTTTGTCTGTCTCGTCAAGAACTTTGTCTGTCTCGTCAGGAATTTTGTCTGTCTCGTCTGGAACCTCGTTTGTCTCGTCTGGAACCTCATTTGTCTCGTCAAGAGCTTCACTTGCTGCATCCAGGAACTCTTCCCAGCGTCAAGCAAGTAAGCGCACCATTTGCTACTCAACGCCAAACCTTTACCCCTGTGCACAGGTGGACTACCTTGGCGGCGGACCTGCGTCCCCAGCTGACGGGGTAACGCCATCACGTCTTCGTAGCGGCTCGCTACCACCACGCCTACCGGTACGTCTTGCTCCTCAATTGCCAGAACTATTATTGTATCAATTACAGGAGTATTGGCCAACGTTATCGGTGGAATCACTGTCATCAGCATCAGCTGTGTCGTCATTGCCACTGTGTGTGGAGTCACTAACCTCGTCTTTGTCTGCATCATCATCTGTGTCATCGTCATCCCGGTCTGTGGAGTCACAGCCGGCGTCATCGTCAGGATCATCGTCATCCCGGTCTGTGGAGTCACAGCCGGTGTCATCGTCAGGGCTGTCATTGTCACAGCCGGTGTCATCGTCAGGACTGTCATTGTCACAGCCACAGGTGGTAACCCCAGCACGGTCACGGACGCCTTCACCTCCACGCTGCCCGGCCGCTGGAACTCAGCAGAGCAAAGCCAGTGTTGCTCTCAAGTAAGCCTTGTTATCTGCAGCTCTTTGCTAGTGTGGAGCATTAGTAATTTGTCTCTGCTTATCTGTTCCAGGGTTGCCGGGTCTCCGTCCAGGTTGCTCAGCTCCAGTGACCAGAACGATATCCCCGCACTCACACTCGCATTACACTCACTCACAATTAAATAAAGATTATTGTCACTATCTGCTCGTGTCAGTGTCTGTCTCCTGGGTCCTGAAACATGTCAGTACAGCCGCCATGATGCATGTGTTATGTTTTGCTTGGGTCGTGTGTTTTACGTCACGGGAGTGTGGCACCACCTTGCTGTAAAAAAATCCCGCCCACCCCAGCTTAACCCCGCTTTACCCGGCTGCTATGGAGACAGAACCGAGGCCGAACCGTGTCGTAGCGAATCGAGGCGTGGCGAGGCGAGCTGGGCTAGAGGAAAAGTGCCTATAGTGAATCGTACATATAAATACTACCCTTCTAACATATATTCTTTCAGCAAATAATGCTTATACCTATTTTTGAATTGATTTCTGTTTGTACATAGTTTCAGTTCCAGCTCCAGACTGTTCCACAAATCCACCCCACAGACAGATATACACATATTTTTCTTAGTTGTTCGTATCTTAGGTTTTGTAAAGTTTAAGTCTCCTCTCAAATTATAATCATTGTCTCTTTTTTTGAATATTTTTTGTATATTAGTTGGGAGTTGATTTTTAATTGCCCTGTACATAACCTGTGCTGTCTTAAATTTAACTAAATCCATGAACTTTATGACATGTGACTTTAAAAACAACGAATTGGTATGGTCTCTATATCCTACATTATTTATTATCCTTATAGTTTTTTTTTGTAATGTGCATATTGGCTGTAGGTTGGTCTTGTAGGTGTTTCCCCAGACTTCTACACAGTAGTTAAGATAAGGTAGAAACAGTGAATTGTACAGTAAGAACAATGATTTATAGTCCAAGATGTGTCTTGTCTTCCCCAGTATCCCTATACATTTTGCCAACTTGGCCTGGATGTGACTGATGTGAGGTTTCCAGCAGATTTTATTGTCTAGCGTCACCCCCAGAAACTTATTTTCCTGTACTGTTTCTATTCTGGTATCACCCATCGTTACCCTTATTTCATGATTTATTTTATAGTTTCCAAACAACATAATCTTTGTTTTTTCAGATTTAGAGATAACTTATTTTTATTGAACCACTGCGTTAACCTTTTCATTTCAGTTGTGACCACCTCTAAAACCTAATTCAAATTCTCACCAGTGCAAAGGATATTTGTGTCATCCGCAAACAAAATAAATTTCAGAATTTTTGATACTTGGCATATGTCATTTATATACAAGATAAAGAGTTTGGGTCCCAAAACTGACCCCTGGTGCACACCACAAGTGATGTCCATGATGACATGATTTAGGACCCAGGAGACAGACACTGACACGGGCAGATAGTGACAATAATCTTTATTTGAGAGTGAGAGAGTGTAGTGCGAGTGTGAGTGCGTGGATAGTGTTCTGGTCACTGGAGCTGAGCACCCTGGACAGAGACCCGGCAACCCTGGAACATACAAGCAGAAACAATTACTTTTGTCCCACACTAGTGACAAGCTACAAGTAGAGAGGCTTACTTGGGTGCAGCACAGGTTTCGTCCTGCTGAGATCCAGCGGCCGTGCAACGTGGAGGTGAAGGTGTCCGTGAACGTGCTGGGGATTCCACTCGTGGCTGTGACAAGGACAGTTCTTCTGGAGACACTGGCTGTGACTCCACAGACCGGGACGATGATAATCCTGACGATGACGAGGTGAGTGATTCCACAGAACGTGGTGACGATAATATAGCTGATGCTGATGACAGTGACTCCACTGATAACGGTGGCCAATACTCCTGCAACTGATACAATAACAGTTCTGGAATCTGAGGAGCAAGACGTACCGGTAGACGTGGTGGTAGCGAAGCGCTACGTGTGCGTGATGGCGTTACCCCGTCAGCTGGGGTCTGCCGCCAAGGAGGTCCACCTGTGCACAGGGGTATAGACAAGGGGTTGAATAGCAGATGGTTCTCTTACTTGGCTGACTCTGATGAGAGGTCCTTGAAGAAGCAAGAGAAGTTCTCGACGAGACAAGAGAAGTTCCAGACGAGACGAGAGAGAATCCTGACGCGGCCAGAGAGCGGAGTTCAGGCTCATTCTCCGACGAGGAGGACAGACGACTCCGTGCCGGGCTGTCAGCGACGCTGGCTTTTAACAGCCGTTGATTACCACCTGTTGGTCTGTGCGCAGCTGGAGTTGATGACGCCAATGATGGCCCAGAGGCCGCCATGACAGTACTCCCCCCTCTAGCAGTGCCTCCAGGCACCTGCCCAATCCTACCTGGATTCGCCCGATGGAAATCGCGAATCAGCTGTTTATCCAGGATCAACGCTGGGCGAATCCAAGAACGATCCTCCGGTCCAAAGCCCTCCCAGTCCACCAAATATTGAAGACCACGGCCCCGCCTGCGGACATCCAGGATAGCAGTCACCCCCCAGGCCGGATGGCCATCGATCATCCTCGGGGGCGCGGGAGTCGCTGGAGCAGGACACAGGGGATCCGAGACGTATGGTTTGACCTGGGAGACATGAAAGGTAGGGCAGATACGCATCGAAGAGGGGAGAGACAAGCGCACAGACACAGGATTAATAACACGATTAATGGTGTAGGGGCCAATGAAGCGCTTAGTGAGCTTACGTTTTTCGGCCGGTACACCAATATTCCGAGTTGACAACCAGACCTTCTGACCCACCTTATAGTCCGGGGCGGGTCTCCTATGCCGGTTGGCCACCTGGATATTGCGTTTGGTAGTTTTCAGCAGGGCTTGACGAGCGAGGAGCCAAACTCGCCGGCAGCGCTTGATATGTGCCTGGACTGAAGGAACTGCTACCTCCTTTTCCTCCTCCGGGAACAGTGGAGGATCAAACCCGCATGATGCCTTGAACGGGGAGACGCCCGTAGCCATGGAGATCGTGGCGTTGTGAGCGTACTCAATCCAAGGCAGGAACTTGCTCCAGGAGGATGAGCAGGAGGAGATGACACAGCGAAGGGCGGCCTCCAGCTCCTGATTAGCCCGCTCGCACTGGCCATTGCTCTGAGGGTGATAACCAGAGGAGAGGCTGGCTGTGGCTCCCAGTGCCGCACAGAAGGCCTTCCAAACCTGTGATACAAACTGAGGTCCCCGATCTGACACAATGTCAGCAGGGATGCCATGAAGACGGACCACATGTTGTACAAGAAGATCCGCAGTTTCCAGAGCCGAAGGCAAACCCCGAAGTGGCACAAAATGGGCTGCCTTCGAAAACCGATCCACGATGGTCAAAACCGTGGTGTAGTCATCTGAAATGGGCAAACCAGTCACAAAGTCCCTCGCTACGTGAGACCAGGGGTGTGAAGGAACCGGCAACGGATGTAGCAGGCCTGCTGGGGGAGATGATGTCGTCTTCCCGGTGGCGCACTGAGCGCAGGCCCGGATGTAACCTACAACGTCCTTCCGTAACCCTGGCCACCAGAAGGTCCTTTGGAGGAGATCCACGATCCGACCCACTCCAGGATGACAAGCCAACTTGGAAGCGTGACCCCACTCAATTACCTTGCCTCGGACAGCGTGGAACAAACAAGCGGCCCGCCTTCCCCCCCCCCCCCCCCCGGGATCCGGCTCGGTCTTCTGAGCCTGGCGAACCGTGTTGCAGATTCCCCAGGACAGGGCGCCCACGACGCAGGAAGGCGGCAGGATAGGGGTCTCCTGGTCCTCAGAGGATGGTGTGTCAAACTGCCGTGAGCGGGCATCCGGCTTACCGTTCTTGCTTCCCGGCCGGTACATGATGGTAAAGTTAAAACGGCCGAAGAAGAGGGACCAGCGAGCCTGGCGTGCATTCAGGCGCTTAGCCGTCCTGAGGTACTCCAGGTTACGGTGATCAGTCCAAACCACGAACGGCTGAGCAGCCCCCTCCAGCCAATGTCTCCATTCCTCCAAGGCGAGTTTCACTGCCAGTGTGAAACTGGCAGTTTCACACTGGTTTCACACTGGTTTCCGATGCTGTAGTTCCTCTCTGCAGGGGTGAGACAGTGAGAGAAAAAAGCACAAGGGCGAATCTTACCGTCCTCAGGAGATCGTTGGGAGAGTACTGCTCCAACTCCCGAATCAGAAGCGTCCACCTCCACCAAGCACTGCAGCTTCGGGTCCACCTGTGTAAGGACTCGGGCCAAGGCGAACTCCCTCTTGAGCTTCTCAAACGCTCCGGCTGCCTCCTCACTCCAGCAAAACGGGGTCTTAGGGGAGGTGAGAGCAGTCAAAGGACGGGCAATATTACCAAAATTTGGCACGAACCTCCTATAAAAGTTAGCAAACCCCAGGAAACCTTGAAGCTGCTTTCTGGAGGTGGGTGCAGGCCAATCCACAACCGCCTTGACCTTGGCAGGGTCAGGGAGCACCTGGTTCCGAGCAATAATAAATCCAAGGAAGGAGGTTTGATCAGTGTGGAACTCACATTTTTCAGCCTTGACGAACAGCTGGTTCTCCAGGAGGTGCTGTAGTACCCTGCGGACATGCACCCGATGTTCCTCTAGTGTGCGGGAGAAGATGAGAATATCATCGAGATAAACAAAAACAAACGAGTTCAGAAAATCCTGTAGCACATCATTTATCAAACGCTGGAAGACGGCTGGAGCGTTAGTTAACCCAAACGGCATTACCAGATACTCAAAATGTCTGCTGGGGGTCCGGAAAGCCGTCTTCCACTCATCTCCTTCCCTTATGCGCACTAGGTGGCAGGCATTCCTAAGGTCCAGTTTAGTAAACCAGGATGCCCCCTGGAGGGAGTCAAAAGCAGTGTTCATCAAGGGCAGAGTATATTTGTCTTTAACTGTTATTTCATTCAGTCCCCGGAAATCGATGCAGGGGCGTAGTGAACCGTCCTTTTTTCCAACAAAAAAAAATCCAGCTCCCACTGCCGAAGACGACGGGCGGATGATACCAGAGGCCAAGGACATGTACATGTCCATGGCCTCGCGCTCCGGGGCTGATAGGCTGTAAAGGCGGCTAGCAGGAAGAGGGGCCCCAGCCTTCAGGTTGATCGCGCAGTCATACGGACGATGGGGGGGGGTAAGGACAACGCCCGTGACTTGCTAAACACTTGCCCCAAATCGTGATAGACCTCTGGCACCTTGGACAAATCCGGTGGGGATGAATCAGGCAGAGGCACCTTAACGGATGGGGCGCACGCCGCTGATTGGAGGCAGGCGCTAAGGCAAAACGTACTCCATGCCGTTACTCTCCCAGCTTGCCAGTCAATGGTGGGGTTATGTAGGCGCAGCCAGGGGTACCCCAGAATAACAGGCGAAGAAGAAACGGGCAACACTAGAAACTGAATTTCCTCCTTGTGATTTCCCGATACAATAATTGATACAGGGGCCGTCTGATGGTCAAAGATGCCTTGGACAGTGTGATCAGTTTGACAGGGGGGTCTAGAGTCTGACAGCTAAGGCCCATTCGGGTTGCCAGGTCTCTAGAAATAAAATTTTGCTCAGCTCCAGAATCTACTAACGCTAGTGTGGAGTGTTCTGTATGTGTATGGATAAGTTTAAGAGGTAATCGACAACAAGTAAGGGGTTCTTCTGAGTTCTTGCCCGTGAATCCCCCTACTGCGATCCACGGGCCTTCCCTTTTAACTTATTGGGACATTCGAACACCCCATGTGACTCTTTCCCACAATAGAAACAAAGGCCCTGATCCCTGTGGCGTTGTTTCTCAGCTGCTGACACTTTAGACTGGCCAATGATCATGGCTTCCTGATCCGGGGATTCCTCTGACGCGGGTAAAGCGAGAAGAGGAGAGTTAGGGACGCGAGGGCGGGGTTTAACCGAACGGGAAGTAGTACGCCGTTCAGCCGCCCGCTCCCTTAATCTGCTATCAAGACTAACCGCTAGGGCAATTAAATCCCGCAAATTGTCCGGTTTGTCCCGTGCCGCTAACTCATCCTTTAGCTCGTCGTTCAGACTACGTAGGAAAATACCACATAATGATGGCTCCCCCCACCCAATCTCTGCAGCCAGGACCCGGAAGTCAATAGCGTAATCAGCAGCTGATCTCTTTCCCTGCTGTAAGCTCAGCAGCCGTTCTGTCAACACCTCACCCCTATCAGTATGATCAAACACAGACATAAACTCTGACACAAACTCCTGGTAAGTAAGCAGGGAATAGCTAGGTTTAGCCATGATTGAATACGTCCAGTCTAAGGCTCTTCCTGCCAGCAAATTTATGACATAGCCAATCCGACTAGAATCGTGAGTGAAATCCCCCGGAACACGCAGAAAAACTGACTCACATTGTAACAGGAATCCTCGAGCTTCCCCGAGTTTTCCGCTGAACCGGGCAGGTGTGGGGATAGGGGTGAGGCGAGAGGACGAGGAGGTGTTAGCTTGTCCAGACGCTAAGCCTGCAGGGGCTGAGATATTTGCGGTCGGGGGAAACGTCTGGTGTCCTTCCAGACGATCCAGCCGACCATTAATTAAGGATAGTTGATTTAAGATTACTGTCTGCTGGTGAGCTAATAAATCTACCCGGGCGCTAAGAGTGTTGATTTGGCGCGACAGTGAACTGTCCGCTGGGTCAACGTGACGGAGTCGTACTGACATAATTTAGGATCCAGGAGACAGACACTGACACGGGCAGATAGTGACAATAATCTTTATTTGAGAGTGAGAGAGTGTAGTGCGAGTGTGAGTGCATGGATAGTGTTCTGGTCACTGGAGCTGAGCGCCCTGGACGGAGACCCGGCAACCCTGGAACATACAAGCAGAAACAATTACTTTTGTCCCACACTAGTGACAAGCTACAAGTAGAGAGGCTTACTTGGGTGCAGCACAGGTTTCGTCCTGCTGAGATCCAGCGGCCGTGCAACGTGGAGGTGAAGGTGTCCGTGAATGTGCTGGGGATTCCACCCGTGGCTGTGACAAGGACAGTTCTTCTGGAGACATCGGCTGTGACTCCACAGACCGGGACGATGATAATCCTGACGATGACGAGGTGAGTCATTCCACAGAACGTGGTGACGATAATATAGCTGATGCTGATGACAGTGACTCCACTGATAGCGGTGGCCAATACTCCTGCAACTGATACAATAACAGTTCTGGAATCTGAGGAGCAAGATGTACCGGTAGACGTGGTGGTAGCGAAGCGCTACGTGTGCGTGATGGCGTTACCCCGTCAGCTGGGGACGCAGGTCCGCCGCCAAGGAGGTCCACCTGTGCACAGGGGTATAGACAAGGGATTGAACAGCAGATGGTTCTCTTACTTGGCTGACTCTGATGAGAGGTCCTTGAAGAAGCAAGAGAAGTTCTCGACGAGACAAGAGAAGTTCCAGACGAGACGAGAGAGAATCCTGACGAGGCCAGAGAGCGGAGTTCAGGCTCATTCTCCGACGAGGAGGACAGACGACTCCGTGCCGGGCTGTCAGCGACGCTGGCTTTTAACAGCCGTTGATTACCACCTGTTGGTCTGTGCGCAGCTGGAGTTGATGACGCCAATGACGGCCCAGAGGCCGCCATGACACATGAAGGGTGATTTGTGCTCACCAATTTGTACAAATTGTTGTCTGTAACTTAAATAACTTCCCACCCAACTCAATCCGACCCCTCTTATTCCATACCTTTCCAATTTTCTCAGTAGAATTCTGTGGTCAATGGTGTCAAAAGCTTTCTTTAACCCCTTGCACTCTGGTCAATTTCCCTAAAAACGCCTAAAAATAACGTACCCAAAGTAAATCAAAAGCTGTTCTTCAACCCTTTGCAGCATCTTCATGGGGTTGGTCTCATTTAAAAGAAAACACTTTGAATTTTTTGGCAAAACAGTCATAATCTGTCTAAGTGTTCCTGCCACTGAGTAACAGTCATCTAAACATACTGAACTTGAAGAAAATAAATTTCGCCTGGGTGTTTTTTGGGATACAAATGCTTGCAAATAACACACAGCTGTCAGATCCGGGCTGGAAAATGCAACAGAAATGTAGAACCAAGTGTTATCCAGCTGAGGTCAAAATTTTGTAACAATACCACAAAAAATGAATATATTACACAGCTTTTTCCTCAGGTTGTTCCCAGGCGTTTTTGAACTGTGCCAAATTGTGCCAAATGGCACAGTTTGGAAAAACGTCTGTAAGTTTTGAATGATTCAATATAGCAGCTTCATTTTGGGCTCTAATGAAAGGTGATACTCAGGGCTGTGTGTGTGTGTGGGAGGGGGGGTTGTTTATTCATTCATGAATGAATGAATGAACAAACAAGCCCCCACACACAAAGAAGCATGCCACGTAAAAAATGTGTGGCTTTTTTTTACAAGAAAAAATAACCTACAGCGCACTAAAAATTATACTAAAATATCTGTAATGTAGAAGATAACAACTCCCCCCCCCACCGCTACAGAGGACGGACATCGCCCATCGCTACATGACGGACCGCGGGGACGGTGCGCCGCGGTCTACTACGCACAGTTGTACTAAAATATCTGCAATAATATCTGCAATCCGCTACAGAAGAGTAGCAGGGAGGGGGCGTTCACGGTCTGACATCCAACATCGTCATGTTGCGATGACGCACAGTTGTAATTTACCGATCGGTCAAAAGTCATTTTGATTACAATTTTCAGGGATAAAGAATAATTTAGCTTATAACACTTACCTGTCCACAACAGCAGTGTTGCTGGCGAACTTCTTTTCCTCATTGTCAGACGAACATGACGCTGGTCCGCTTGTTACGGACTCGTGGTTCTGGTCACGCGACCCGGTCAAACCATGATTTGATTATTGCGGTTTTGCGCTTCCATGATTGCGGTTTTGGCGAACGATTTTTCAAAACAAATAAGAACAGTAGTAAGAAAAAAAGACTGGCGAACGCGTGTGTGTCACCCAGCGGCTTACACAAAACAGATTTTACGCACGGGACGCACGCTTTCAATCATGGAACTTCAGTTGGCTGGCTGTATTCGCAGCCGTTGGTAGGCGGGTCCTTCTTGCTAGGTTTTCAGTCATTAGTTCTTCAAGGTTTCAGAAACCCAATTCAAGGCTCTTATTAGTCGAATGAGAGGTCAATCAAATCTAAACCAATCAAAGCACTCCTTTGGCTTTCTGTTCGCAGCTGTGTTGGCAGCTTTTTTTTTTTTTTTTCAATTTTTTTGCCCTCGTGTGCCCTAGGATGCAGAGACGTGACCGCCCGCGGTATCCCGGATGTGCAAGAGGTTAAATCTATAAATACTCCTACAGCAAACTTTTTTTTTTTTTTATTTAAGTTTTTGTAAAGGGTATACAGGTCATTACAGCATTGCATTGTTTACATTTTCCTCACGTTCCCTTATTTTTTGCTATTTGACAGCATTGGTAGGATAGTTATTACAACACCCCCTTTTTTTTTAAAGTGAAAGAAAAAGTGAAATTAAGGAGAATTAAATAAAAAAACAAACAAACAAACAAATAAACAAACAAACAGAACAGCAAAAAACAAACAAACAGAAAATTAAGTAATTAAAAGTAAAAGAGCAACTGAGTAGCTTTGGAACAAAGAGCGGGACCATTATTGAAATGGTATTTGTCAAAGATTAGATCTAATGGAAGACACATATGCGATCCAGGGTTGCCAAAAGTTCATGAACCCATCCATGTCCTGTCTCAGTGCGAATGTCAACTTTTCCATCGAGTAAATGTCTTGAATCACGTTAATCCAATCTTCAGGTGTAGGACAGTCCTTCAGCATCCATTTTTTAGTTAGGGCTTTTTTACTTGCCAATATTAAAACATTGAATAAGTATTTATCTCCTCGTCTTTCCAGTGAGTCCGGTAATAAACCCAAATACAAAGTTACAAAAGAAAAGGGAACTGTTATTTTGAATATTTTCCCCAATATTGTCTGTACGTTGGTCCAATATTGGTGGATAACTGGGCATGACCAAAACACATGAAAATGATTTGCAGTCTTTTCACCACACAAGCGCCAACAGTTCAACCCCTTATGGGTAAATTTGTTTTGTGCAGGTGTTCTGAAAAACTTTTTTTAATCTCTACAACTAGTAATTTCTTCTATAAAAAAAAAAAAATCCAACAAGGTCAAATTAAACAATAACTCCTCTGATTATACAGTTCAACATAAGTTATCCGAAATGGGTGATGGCTGAAGCTGCAGCTTATATTGCCCACCCATATTCCATCCAAGAATTCAAAAGAAAAACAAAACAAGAGCAATTACAATTCGGAACAAAGCTAAGACAAAATGTGACAAAAAAACAAAACAAAAACTAAGCAACAACACAACACAGACTGGATATGACAATCCTTATGTGATTTTACATGTCATCTTGTATATATGTTTGGAGTATTTCTTCCTTTAGTTTTTGTTTAAATTGTCCAAGCGTTGAACATGATTTTAATTCAGGTCCAAAATCGTTTCATAATCTGACTCCTTGCACTGAAACAGAGTGTTGCTTGGTGGTAGTTCTCACTGAAGGTTTTTGAAATATACATGTTCCTCTGAAATGATATTGTTTCTCCCTTATTTGGAACAACTTTTGGATATTTGTGGGCAGCGATAGATTCTTCACTTTAAACATTATTACTGCAGTTTTAAAGTCAACCAGATCTTTCAACTTGAGAGCTTTTAATTTAAGAAAAAGTGGGTTTGTTGGTTCCTTGTAAGAAGCTTTTTTTTATTATTCTAATAGCTCTCTTCTGAAGCATAAAGACTGGATATATGTTTGTTTTATATGTATTTCCCCATACTTCAGTACAATATGTCATGTATGGGAGTATTAATGAATGATACAAAGTATATAATGTGGGTTGATTCAGCAAATATTTCACTCTGTGTAGTATTGCGATTGATTTAGATGTTTTACCTTTAATATAATTAATATGTGACTTCCAACACAGTTTATTATCAATTATTACTCCAAGAAATTTAGTTTCAGATACCCTTTCAATCTCTACACCATTTACATTGAGTTTAGATACTAAGTTGTTGTGATGGCTGCTAAAAACTATATATTTTGTCTTACTTAAATTGAGCGTTAATTTGTTTGAATCAAACCACAGTTTAAGCTTTCCTAATTCCTTTCTGAGTGTATCCAAAAGTTGTTCCGAATTGCTTCCACTGCATAATAGATTAGTGTCATCGGCAAACAATATTAAATCCATTTTTTCCGAGACTTTACATATATCATTTATATACATATTGAATAACAATGGCCCCAAAACTGAACCCTGTGGGACTCCACAAGTAACCTTCAGTAACTGTGAGTTTTTGTTACCAACACATACATACTGATATCTATTCTTTAAGTAACTACATAACCAGGACAGTGCTACCCCACTAATACCACAATTTTGTAGTTTCTTTAATAATAAATTATGATCCACTGTATCAAATGCTTTTTTAAGATCCAGGAATACCCCAACTGAATACTCTTTATTTTCAACGGCAGTTGATATTTTTTCTATAAATTCCATTAGAGCAAATGCAGTTGTCCTCTTGTGTCTGAACCCATATTGCTGCTCACACAGTAAATTATTCTTCATTATGAAGTTGTCAATTCTCTCACAGAATATTTTTTCAAGTATCTTGGAAAATTGCGGCAATAGTGAAATTGGTCTATAGTTTGAAAGTTCCCCTCTGTCACCCGTCTTGTATATCGGAATTACTTTAGCTATTTTCATTGCATTGGGAAATATACAGTGGGGTAAAAAAGTACTTAGTCAGCCACCAATTGTGCAAGTTCTCCCACTTAAAAGATGAGAGAGGTCTCCAATTTTCATCATAGGTATACCTCAACTACGAGAGACAAAATAAGAAAAAAAAAATCCAGAAAATCACATTGAAGGATTTTTAATGAATTAATTGGTAAATTCCTCGGGAAAATAAGTATTTGGTCAATAACAAAAGTTCATCTCAATACTTTGTTAAATACCCTTTGTTGGCAATGACAGAGGTCAAACGTTTTCTGTAAGTTTTCACAAGGTTTTCATACACTGTTGCTGGTATTTTTGCCCATTCCTCCATGCAGATCTCCTCTAGAGCAGTGATGTTTTGGGGCTGTTGCTGGGCAACACGGACTTTCAACTCCCTCCAAAGATTTTCTATGGGGTTGAGATCTGGAGACTGGCTAGGCCACTCCAGGACCTTGAAATGCTTCTTACGAAGCCACTCCTTCGTTGCCTGGGCGGTGTGTTTGGGATCATTGTCATGCTGAAAGACCCAGCCACGTTTCATCTTCAATGCCCTTGCTGATGGAAGGAGGTTTTCACTCAAAATCTCACGATACATGGCCCCATTCATTCTTTCCTTTACACGGATCAGTCGTCCTGGTCCCTTTGCAGAAAAACAGCGCCAAAGTATGATGTTTCCACCCCCATGCTTCACAGTAGGTATGGTGTTCTTTCTCCTCCAAACACAAGTTGAGTTTTTTTTTTTCCACAATATCTTTATTGAACCTTTTTTTTTTTTTTAACAAACATGATACAAACAATCAAACACTAACACTAAAGTACTACAAAAAAAAAAAAAAGATGCACTAAAAACACCAACAACCACCAGCAAAATCAAATCTTCAACAATGCTCCTCTGTTTAGTCTAGACAATCCAATACATAAGTATACATATTATGTTCACCAGTTTGGAATTTACAAGGTCCACACACATCATTCACCTTCTTCTTCAAAAGTTATGTTTAAATTTTTTACATAATCAATAAAAGGTCTCCATATATTCTCAAACACAATTTCCTTTGATTTCAGTATATATGTTATTCTTTCTAATGGAAGGTTTGTTAACATCTGTCTTAACCACTGAGTCACATCTGGTCTATGAGTCTTTTTCCATAATAGTGCAATACATTTTTTGGCATTAAGCAAACTGAGGTCTATGAATGTTCTTTCACTTTTATTAAAATTATGCTTTTCTGGGTACAGACCCAACAAAAACAATTTAGGATTCAATATGATTTGTTTTGAGATTATTTTTTCAATTGTTACCCTCACCTCTTCCCAAAACATTCTTATTAATCTACATTCCCATACACAATGAAATAGAGTTCCTTTACTTTCCATGCATTTTGTGCATGTATCTGGTATATTTTTGTTATATTTATTTAACTCCTCCGGTGTAACATACATCCGCATTAACCATTTGAAATGTATCAATTTAAGGTGTACATTTATTGATTTGGTTTGAGCTTCTGTACAAGCCAATTCCCATTGTTCCTCTGAAATTTCAGTTTGCAGATCTTCTTTCCAGTAGTTTAATCTTTTCAGTGAATTTTCACTTGAAGATAGTGTCAATGAGTTATAAAACTCTGAAATAATACCCGCTCTTTTACTATCTTTCATCATCATTTTTTCCAAGGATGAATAAATAGGTCGAGTGAGAGCTTTATTTTGATTTGATCGAATAAAGTTTCTAAGTTGAAGATATTTAAAAAAATGTGTTCTATTGAGATTAAATTTGATCCTCAGCTCTTCAAAAGACATTATGTTATCTGCACATGGCAAATATAAATCCTGAATCTTTTGTATCCCTTTTAAATTCCATACTTTAAATACAGCGTCCGTTCTTCCTGGTTTAAAATATTGATTACCCCATATTGGACTAAATTGTGACAATAACTGTGGTTCTTTTAAATAGTTTTTAGCTTCACACCATATTTTGATCATATGCTTTACAAATGGATTTTTAACTTGTTTTTGTAATTTTTTTGTCGAATCTGAGTATATGAATATGGGAAGAGGTAAAGGTAAATTGTATGATTCCATTTCAGTCCAGTGAGGGAGATCATTTGATGAAAAATAATATGTCATAGATCTCAGTTGTGCCGACCAATAATACAACATAAAATTTGGACATTTCAGACCTCCACGATCAAATGGTAAATATAATAAAGACAGACGTAATCTAGCCCTCCTGTTGTTCCATATAAATTCCACTAACTTTTTTTTTATTCTTGAGAATAAATCTAAAGGTGGTGATAAGGGAATGTATTGAAATAAATAAAGTATTTTAGGTAAAATATTACTTTTAAGTATATTGATTCTCCCGATCATCGACATTGGTAGTGACATCCATCTCTGAGTTAGCTCATTGATATCTGACATTAAGGCTTCATAGTTGACACTGGCGACTGATTCTAGCTTAGGCACAATTTGGATTCCTAAATATTTAAACTGATTTACAACATTGAATTGATTTACCTCAGGGGCTGGGTAATTTCTCTGGGTCTCATTTAGCATTAATATTGAAGATTTAGTTTTATTTATTTTATATCCTGATATTTCCCCAAAATTCTTTATTAAATTCAACAAGGTTGGAATTGATTTTTTTAGATTCGACATAAACAAAATTATGTCATCGGCGTACAGGGAGATTTTATGTTCTGTTGGTCCAACTTTAATTCCATATATTTGTGAATGTAAACGTATCGCTATTGCTAAAGGTTCAATTGCCATAGTAAACAGTAAAGGTGAAAGTGGACAGCCTTGTCGACATCCTCTATTGATTTTTATTGGTTTTGAAATATTATTATTTGTTAGGATTTCTGCTGTAGCATTATTGTATATTGTTTGAACCCATTTTATGAAATTATTTCCAAGTCCAAACCTTTGTAGGACTTCAAAAAGAAAGGGCCATTCAACTCTATCAAAGGCCTTTTCGGCGTCCAGTGATAGGAGAGCTGTATCCGGTGCTTCTTTATTAAAATAAATAATATTAAATAGTCTTCTTACATTATGGAAGCCATGTCTTCCCTTTATAAAGCCATTCTGATCTCGATTAATAATATTTGGTAAAATTTCTTGTATTCGTCTTGCTAAAATTTTACAGATTATCTTAAGGTCGGCGTTTAATAGGCTTATTGGTCTCATATTTTCACATTTATTAGAGGGCTTACCTGGTTTTGGCAACAGTATAATTAAGGCATTATTTATGTATGATGGTAAATTATTATTTTGAAATGCTTCTAAAACCATTTCCAAAAAAGGTTTTATTAATTTATTCTTAAATTTTTTATAAAGGTCAACTGGAAGACCATCTGGTCCTGCACTTTTTCCTGATTTCATATAATCAATGGCTAGCCCAACTTCTTCTTGACTAATTTTAGACTCCAATATCTCCCTGTTCTCATTTGGAATACACGGTATAGATAGTTCGTTCAAAAACCCATTTAGTTTTGTTAAATCAAATTCATTTTTAGTATCATATAATTTTTCATAGTAATCTCTGTTAATTTCTAAAGGATCTATAACTACCTGTCCGTTACTTATAATACTAGTAATTGGTGTTTTAATTTCTAATTGTTTAATCTGCCATGCCAATAATTTTCCTGATTTTTCACCTTGAACAAGTTGAGTTTTTACCAAAAAGTTTTATTTTGGTTTCATCTGACCATATGACATTCTCCCAATCCTCTTCTGGATCATCCAAATGCTCTCTAGCAAACTTCAGACTGGCATGGACATGTACTGGCTTAAGCAGGGGGACACGTCTGGCATTGCAGGATTTGAGTCCCTGGCGGCGTAGTGTGTTACTGATGGTAGTCTTTGTTACTTTGGTCCCAGCTCTCTGCAGGTCATTCACTAGGTCCCCCTATGTGGTTCTGGGATTTTTGCTCACCATTCTCGTGATCATTTTGACCCCACGGCGTGAGATCTTGCGTGGAGCCCCAGATCGAGGGAGATTATCAGTGGTCTTGTATGTCTTCCATTTTCTAATAATTGCTACCACAGTTGATTTCTTCACACCAAGCTGCTTACCTATTGCAGATTCAGTCTTCCCACCGTGGTGCAGGTCTACAATTTTGTTTCTGGTGTCCTTTGACAGCTCTTTGGTCTTGGCCATAGTGGAGTTTGGAGTCTGACTGTTTGAGGTTGTGGACAGGCGTCTTTTATACTGATAACGAGTTTAAACAGGTGCCATTAATACAGGTAACGAGTGGAGGACAGAGGAGCCTCTTAAAGAAGAAGTTACAGGTCTGTGAGAGCCAGAAATCTTGCTTGTTTGTAGGTGACCAAATACTTATTTTACTGAGGAATTTACCAATTAATTCATTAAAAATCCTTCAATGTGATTTTCTGGATTTTTTTTTCTCATTTTGTCTCTCATAGTTGAGGTATACCTATGATGAAAATTGGAAACCTCTCTCATCTTTTAAGTAGGAGAGCTTGCACAATTGGTGGCTGACTAAATACTTTTTGCCCCACTGTACCTGTTTGGAGAGACAGGTTACAAATATACGTAAGTGGTTTCACTAAGCATTCAATAATAGTTTTGACTAAGAGCATGTCAATACCATCACAGTCCGTAGATGTTTTACTTTTAAACAATTTAACAATTTCAATGACCTCTCTCTCGTCTGTGTTCTTTATGAAAATGGAATCTTTTATAGCAGTGTTTGTGCTTATTGTATCACCCGTAGGTGCCGTAATGGGTATTTCTCGAGCCAAATTAGGACCAATGTTAACAAAAAAGTTATTAAATTCATCTGCAAGTGAAACTGTATTCATACTCTGAGTCGTTTTATTATTTTTTGAAAAAATGGTTGGGTAAGATAAGATAAGATAAGATAAGCCTTTATTAGTCCCACAACGGGGAAATTCCAGGATTGCAACAGCACAGGGATAGCAACACTCAGAGCAACAATCAGAAGGCAAGAAAAAAACAAGCAAGCAAGAGCGGCTAATATACATATGTACATATTACTATAAAATAAATATATACACACACACACACAGACACACAGTGCAGAGCATTGTAGCTGGATGGAATAAATATATGAGTATATGAACACACAGTGCAGGGAAAAGCCAGTGTGAACACACAGTGCAGAGCATTGTAGCTAGATGGAATAAATATGTAAATATATAAACACCCACAGTACAGAGCATTGCAGCTAGGTGGAATAAATATGCAAGTATATAAACACACACAGTGCGGAGCAATGTAGCTAGATGGAATAATATGTAGATATATAAAAACACAGTGCGGAGCATTGTAGCTAGATGGAATAAATATGTAAATATATAAACACACACAGTGCAGAGCATTGTTGCTAGATGGGATGAAACAGCATAACCGTCTACTTAGTTATCCTACATGGTATGATTATGTGCCCATACATATTCTCACCCTCCATAGCGACCGGTATGTTCCTAGTTGTATGCCGGAGGGGACCATTGTGTAAGTCTATTGCATCTTTTGCATTCAAAAAACTATTAGTTTGTTACGTCTTTTTGCTATCTCTGCGAGCAGCCCTGCTTAGGTTGTACAGTCTGACAGCCGTCGGTAGGAAGGACCTACGAAACCTCTCGGTTGTGCACCTGGGATGATGTAGTCTGCTGCTAAATGAGCTCCTCAGTGCATCCAGTATGTCCTGCATAGGGTGGAACTCGGACTCCAGCAGAGATGACAGTTTAGCCACCGTCCTTCTCTCTCCTATCTCCTCCATCGGATCAAGGCGCTGCCCCAGGACAGAGCTAGCTTTCTTAATCAGTTTGTTCAGTCTTTTCCTATCGGCTGCAGTAATGCCACTGCCCCAGCAGACCACTCCAAAAGTGATGGTAGCTTGTATTTCTGTTTTTATTTCCAAGAATATTGTTAAGTATTGTCCATGTAGTTTTAATATTGTCTCTGTTTTTCTCCAGTTCTTTACTGTAATAGTCTCTTTTACTACATCTCACGATAAATGTAAACTTATTTTTGTATGTTTTATACTGCTGCTCTGCTTCTTTTGTCCTTTTCTTTAGAAAAGCCTTATATAATAAATTTTTCTTTTTACACGCCTTTTGTAATCCTTTGGTTAACCATGGCTTATCGACAAATTTATGTTTAAGCTTTTTCTTTACTAATGGACAATTTTTTTCATAAAGAGTGGTTACAATGTTCATAAATGTGTCATAGGCTTCATTTACTACTGATACATAGTCTTGCTTCAGCAAGTCTTCTTTAAAAGAACTGATTGCATTTTGTGATTTGTATCTGAAAGATTTTAAAATTTTTTCTGTATTGGCCCCCGTGTGGCCATGGATAAGTGCAAAGGTTGGCAAATGGTCACTTATATCATTTATCATTAATCCACTTTCTATTTTCTTATCAATAATATTAACAAACAGGTTGTCAATAAGTGTAGCAGTGTGAACTGTGATTCTACTGGGATGTGTTATTGTGGGATATACAGTAGACTCATACTGTACATAGAATTCATGAACTCTGTAATTACATTTTGTTGATATGGATTTAGTAAATCAATATTGAAATCTCCAGAAATTACTACCATTTTCTTACTAGTAATATTATTGTACAGCTCGACTAATTTATCTCTGAATGACTCAATGCAAGTTCCCGGCGTTTTATATATACAACTTATAAGCCCCTTATCTTAGAAGCCCCTCATCCCAGACGAGCTGAAGAAGAGACACCGTGGGCGAAGGGCTGGAGCGAAGGTGAGGAGGAGGAGGAGGAAGCATAAGCCGGCTGTACCGATGATCGTCACCGGGAACGTGCGTTCCTTGGGAAACAAGACAGATGAGATCACAGCGCTGGTCAGGACACAAAAGGAGTATCGTGAGTGTAGTTTCATGTGTTTTATGGAGATGTGGTTACACTCACAGATCCCGGATGTAAACGTAGAGATACCTGGCTTCAGGACTATACGGGGGGACAGACGTGAAAAGCAGCAGGAAAAAGAGAGGAGGAGGCGTGGCTCTTCTTGTTAATGAGCGGTGGTGTCATCCCAGGCACATTTATGTGAAGGAAAAGTGCTGCAGCCCGGACATTGAACTGCTGGCTGTCAGTATGCGACCTTATTATATGCTGCGAGAAATGAAGTGCGCTTTAATTGTTATCGTCTACGTCCCTCCGTCAGCTGACGCAGCGGTGGCCTGTGACGTCATCAGCTCCACTGCGGCCACATTACTGGATGCATTCATGGCCATCACAGGTGATTTTAACCATGTCTCAGTGGGAAAAACTTTATCCAACTTTCACCAGTTTGTTGACTGTCCCACCAGAGAGAACAAAACACTGGATTTACTGTATGCCAATGTCAGAGATACATATGGTGCCACAGCTCTGCCCCTCATTGGTAAATCAGATCACTGCATGGTCATGTTAACACCCAAGTACGTCCCCCTTGTGCAAAGGCAGCCTGCTTATACACAAACTGTGAGGAGGTGGACACAGGAGGCTGCTGATGCACTGCAGGACTGCTTCGAGACGACAGACTGGAGCGTACTCTGTGAACCACATGGGGTGGACATAGACAATATGACCGACTGCATCACAAAATACATTAGATTCTGTGAAGACAAGACCATGCCAGCTCAGACTGTACACTGCTTCTCCAACAACAGACCATGGGTCACCAGTGACCTGAAAGCACTTCTGAACAAAAAGAAGAGAGCTTTTAGGACTGGAGACAAGGAGAAGCTGAGGGGAGTGCAGCATGAGCTGAGAGAGATGCTGAGGAGGTGCAAGGACAATTATAGGAGGAAGTTGGAAGAGAAACTCAGGCAAAATAACACTAAAGATGTGTGGGAGGGAATGAAACAAATAATTGGGTACAAGGGGACAGTCAGGCAGCCATCTGGAAGCCAGGAGAGAGCTGAGGAACTGAATCTGTTTTTTAATAGGTTCAACTCACAGTCTGTCACCCGAGCAACACAACCAGACCCCCACACACCCCTCCCTACCCACGCCCCCGTGCAGAACCTCTCTCCATCTCTCTCCTCCTCCTCCTCCTCAGGGGGCACCAGGACCCCCCCTCACTTCACGGTGACTAGAGATCAGGTGGAGAAACAGCTGAAGAGACTCCGTCAGTGGAAGGCTTCGGGCCCGGATGGCATCTCCGCTAGGATCCTGAGGACCTGCGCCAACCAACTAGCTCCAGTACTGAAACACCTGTACAACCTGAGCCTGAGTCTGGAAAAGAGTACTGGTGCTGTGGAAGACATCCTGCCTGGTCCCTGTCCCCAAGAAGTCATCTCCATCGGATCTGAATGACTATCAACCAGTTGCCCTCACATCTCATATGATGAAGGTCCTGGAGAGACTGGTCTTAGCCCACCTGAGGCCGCAGGTGGAGACGTGGCTGGACCCTCTGCAGTTTGCATATCAGCCCCATTTAGGAGTTGAAGATGCTGTCATCTACCTGCTGCAACGAACCCATCAGCACCTGGATGGTGGAGGAGATACAGTGAGAATCACTTTTTTTGATTTCTCCAGTGCCTTTAACACCATCCAGCCACTGCTGCTGGCCGAGAAGCTGCGGAGGATGGGGGTTGACAGCTCTGTGATCTCCTGGATTACCGACTACCTGACAGGCAGACCACAGTTTGTCAGGCTGGGCAGTGTCTTGTCTGGAGTGGTGGCTAGTGATACGGGAGCGCCACAGGGGACTGTGCTCTCTCCTTTTCTTTTTACCTTATACACCACGGACTTTCAGTATAACACTGAGTCATGTCACCTGCAAAAATTCTCTGATGACTCAGCTGTTGTGGGGTGTATAAGAGGAGGAGAGGAGGGGGAGTACAGGGCACTGGTAGATAGATTTGTGGAGTGAACGGAACAGAATCACCTGAGGTTGAATGTCAGCAAAACCAGGGAGATGGTGATTGACTTCAGGAAGAGGAAGGCTCCTTCTCAGCCACTGCAGATTAGGGGGGAGGATTTGGGAGTGGTTGAAGACTACAAATATCTGGGTGTCAGGATCAGCAGCGGGTTGGACTGGAGATCCAACACCGATGCTGCGCACAAGAAGGGGATGAGCAGACTCTATTTCCTGAGAAAACTGAGATCCTTCAACGTGCGCAGCAGGCTGCTGGAGCTTTTCTACCAGACTGTTGTCGCCAGCGCCATCTTCTTTGCTGCGGTCTGTTGGGGTAGCAGTATCAGGGCCAGAGATACCAACAGACTTGACAAGATTATCAAGAGGGCTGGCTCTGTAATTGGTCTCAGACCGGAGACCTTTGAGACAGTGGTGGAGAGGAGAACACTAAATAAACTGCGATCCATAATGAACAATTCTGATCACCCCCTCCACCACACACTAGATAGGCAGCGAAGCACTTTCTCCAGTAGACTACTACAGCTTCTTTGTCGAACGGCCAGGTAAAGGAAATCTTTCCTGCCACACGCAATTTCACTGTACAATAACTCACTATGATGTTGTATTCTGGTCATAGCTATGCTGCCACACTGCACCTTACAGACTAACTGGTACCTCACATTTCACTCTGCTCCTGATAGTCCTTCTTTGTGCAATGGGATGATTCATGTGTTTATACGGGTCATCATCATATATTAAGCTATGATGTATATAGGTTCCATAGTCGTGTTAGTTTCTTTTTTACTTTCCATGGGTAATCCCTTTGTCTGTCGTGTGTGTTTCTGTTGTTTGGCTGTCAACTGTCATGCTGCTGTTACACTGTAATTTCCCAGTTTGGGATCAATAAAGTACATCTGTCTATCTATCTATAATTAGATTTTTTGTTTTATCTTGGTCAATCTCAACAGTAACACATTCTAAAATCCCTGGTAGTGCAAAGGACATTCCATTTACAAGTTTACACCTATACAGGTCATCAATATACAGTGCAACACTACCACCCTTTTTCTGAGATCTGTTAATATGAAACATTTGATATCCCTCTATTGCCATCAGGGGAGCCTGCTCTTCATTAAGCCAAGTTTCAGAGACTGCGATAGCTGTAAATTTTCTGTCTAGCTGTTTTAAATAGTCCTGAATCTGTGGAAAGTTTTTGTTAAGACTTCTGCTGTTGAAGTGTATTATTGATAGTTTACCGTCTAGTTGCACTTGACTTTGAATTGCTTTTCAGTGTAATATTCACAATGGTTATGAATGGGGGAAACATGTGAAACATATGAAAACATGCAGGTTAGGTTAATTGGAGACTGTAAAGCGGCCCTAGGTGTGAATGTGTGTGTGAATGGTTAAGGGATAGCGCCGTATCGTGGCTGCTTCATCCATCCAGGTGGTGGATGACCCTCAATTTCCCCTCTGGGGATCAATAAAGTATACTAAATCTAAAAAAAAAAAATAAAAATATTATTGAAATAAGAGGTTATCGGGATCAGTATCATTCTCCATCTCTTGTAGTTTATGTTCAACATAATGGTATATTTTCAGAGTTTGAATTTCCTCACTCTGTGTCAAATGACTTCCTCCAACTGGGGATAATTGATGTCTACTCAAGTCAGTCATAAGTTTTTTTGTTTGTTTTATTTAGTTTTTTTTTTTTAAAGTACATTGACATGGTATGTCAAAAGAACTATTCTTGCCATGTGTGTGGATATGGATTATCACAGTCTCTTAATTTTCTTAATCAGTGTTCATCTATATTTATTTAAGTCAGTAAGATCTCTGATTATTATACTCTTTGCTTCCTCAGGTGTTCCATTTAGTTTGATCCAAACTCTACAATTTCTTGTCCATGTTGCCTGTATCTTATTTTGTCTTTTCAGCATCCGTGCTTGCCGTGCTATTTCAGCATTGGTTTTTGTTAGATGTTCATTTAGGTAAACTTCTATTCCCCGTAGCTTTCTGGCCTGCCTCAGTATGTCATTCTTTACCCTTCTGTTCACAAAACGCATCACAATTGATTTCTTTGTTTTATTATCCTTTCTGGGTAAAGCATGACAGGCTGAAATTGCATTTCTTTCAACCTTTATATTTCTACTATCAAGGAACTGAAGCACCTGGTTTTCCAGGGACACTGATTCGCTTAGGGGAGCCTCCTCACCTCTTATTCCTGCTGTAGCATGAGCATATGATTGATATTTAATGTCTAGTCCACTTATAATTAGATCATCCATACGAGAATATTGTTCAAGATCCTCGACGCGTCGCTCCAAGTCTGCAATTTTTTTGTCTTTTTCCTTAATTGTTAATTTTAATTCTCGGACTTCTTCCATTAGCCCTAATAGTTTAACCTGTTGACTAGCCACTTTGGTGGCAGGTTTTCATTTTGTTTGGAAATTTACCGGTTTGAAATGACAGGTTACAGATGTGGGTGAGTGGTTTAACAATTCCTTCAATTACTTTTTTCACTATTGTCATGTCAATTTCATTCCAGTCGGTTGATTTTTTGTTCTTAAATTTATTCACAGTCTCGATAATTTCCTTTTCAGTAACTGCACCCAGAAAGATTGTGTTTTGATTTCTATCTTCTATTTCATTTACAGAACCACTGTTGTTTGTTTCTGGTGTCACTATTGAGTTTGCTAATTCAGGACCAACGTTTACAGAAAATTTATTGAAAACACTGACCACATCCTCCATATTATTTATCAATTTTTTTTGTTTTTTGTTTTTTTTTTTTGTTACTTATTTGTACCCGTAGGTAGATTTGGTTTGCAGTCTGGTGACAAGCCACTGGCTGCCGGTCGCTGCGTGCGCGAGCGCCCTAAACCTACATGTTTTTTTGGTATGTGGGAGGAAACCGGAGAAATCCCGGAGTAAACCCACGCAACACGGGGAGAACATGCAAACTCCACACAGCTCACTGTTGGTCGGGGGCTGGAATCGAACCCACGATCTCATGATCCCCGCGATCCCCCGGCCGAGGGTAAAACTGTGCTGCCACAGTGCTAAACCACTGCGCAAAATTGTGAAAATTGTCATTTTCAGTAAAATATTCTGGATAATTAGCATTCTTAGGTTGGTTACTAATAATCCCATTGAGTACTTGCCATATTCCTCTTAAGTTATTTTTATTATCCTCTAATATTCTGTTGTAGTATTCTTTCTTACAAGTCCTCATTATATTAGTAAGCTTGTTTTTATATCTTTTATATTTGATCTCAGCCTCTTCCGTTCTGCACTTAATGAATTGTTTATATAATGTATTCTTCTTTTTACATGCATTTAGTAATCCCTTGGTGACCCATGGAATATTTTTGTTTTGTTGTCTGTCACTGTATTGTTTTATAGGACAGTTTTTATTGTACAATGATTGAAATATTTGTAAAAATTTATCATATGCTTCATTTATATCATTTTCATCACAAACTATCTTCTAGTCTTGTATTAATAATTCCTTTGCCAGTAAATTTTGAGAAGCTAGTCAGAGCCCACATCATATCACTTCTCCCACAGTGTTTGGACCCCCACCAGTTCGCTTATAGAACCAACAGATCCACTGAGGATGCTGTAGCCATGGCCCTCCATGCTGCCCTGTTTCACCTGGAGCAGCCGGAGAGCTATGTGCGGATGCTATTTGTGGACTATAGCTTCGCCTTTAACACCATCCTCCCCGGCAGACTGGTGTCCAAACTCAGGGAATTAGGACTTCCATATTCCATTTGTACTTGGATCCAAAGTTTCCTCTCAGATCGCAGCCAGAGGGTTAAAGTGGGACCTCACATGTCCACCACCATTAGTCTCAGTACCGGCTCCCCACAAGGCTGTGTGCTGAGCCCCCTACTGTACAGCCTTTACACCTATGACTGCACCCCCATACACCACAGCAACAGCATCATCAAGTTTGCCGACGACACCACAGTGGTGGGGCTCATCTCCGGGGGAGATGAGACCGGTTTTAGGGGTGAGGTGCAGCAGTTGACAGAGTGGTGTGGGGACAACAACCTTCTTTTAAATGTCACAAAAACAAAGGAGGTCATCATAGACTTCAGAAGAAATAAAACAGACATTCAACCTCTGACTATTAGTGGTATGGGTGTGGAGAAGGTCGAGGTTTTCCGCTTCCTGGGGGTCCATATTCAGGAGGACATGACATGGGGGGTGAACACAACTGAGCTGCTGAAAAAAGCCCAGCAGAGACTACATTTCCTCAGGGTGTTGAGAGGAAACAACATCTGTCAGAGACTGCTGTTGTCTTTTTATCGTTGCTCTATTGAGAGCATTTTAACTTACTGTATTTGTATTTGGTTCAGCAGCTGCACGGTAGCTCAGAAGAAAGCTCTTCAGACTGTCATCAACACAGCCCAAAAAATTGTTGGTTGCTCTCTCCTCGGCCTTGAAGATCTGCACCACGCCCGCTGCCTTAAAAAGGCACAAAAAATCTCAAAGGACCCCTTTCATCCAGGTCACGCTCTCTTCCAACTACTACCATCAGGAAGGCAGTTTAGAGCAATTAAAACAAGGACAAACAGATTCAAAAACAGTTTTTATCCGACCGCAATTACCTCCCTGACCTCTAGCAGAACATGAGGTTTGAAACTGTGAAACTGAGTGTGTGTGATATTTAAAATTAGTAATGCATATAATCTTTTTAAGCTTCTTTTTACTTTTAATTCACTGACTGGTTTGCATTTTAATTTCGTTGTACTTGTTATAATGACAAATAAAGTTTATTCTATTCTATTCTAAATACATAGATTCTTCAGTTCTTATTCTTTTATATTTACCTCCGCCAAGGAGGTTATGTTTTCATCAGCGCTGGTTTGTCTGTCTGTCCGTCTGTCTGTCTGTTTGTTTGTTAGCAAGATAACTCAAAAAGTTATGGACGGATTTTCATGAAATTTTCAGAGATTGTCAGAAATGGGGTATCCTACAGATGATTAGATTTTGGTGGTGATCCGGATTACCGGGGGAACTGTGGCGCTTGGCGGAGGTCTGCGCTCTCTGAGTGCTTTTCTAGTTAATATTTTTGGTATACTTTTTCTTCCTATAATCACATTGATAGACAACAAAAATCAGCAGGTGGTCACTGATATCATTCAATAAAAGCCCACTCATGATATTATTTTCCATAATGTTTGTGAATTCTGTATGTTATCTACTAGTGTGGCACTGTGTGATGTGATTCTGCTAGGTCTGGTAATTGTTGGATGTAAGCCCATACTATACATTGTGTTGATAAATTCTTCTGTCAAACTATGTTGTTTTAAATTCATAAGATCTATATTGAAATCCCCACAGATGAACATAACTTTATGAGTTAGTTTTGCATACATTTTTTACATCCAGTCCTTAAATAAGTCAATGTTTGATCCAGGTGTTCTATATACACAGCTCACTACTACATTCTTCACATTGTCCAGACAGATTTCTATTGTAATACATTCAAATAAATCATCCACAGTTACTGACAAATTTTCAACAACCTTGTATTGCAAGCTCTTGTCAACATAAGTTGCAACTCCTCCTCCTTTTTTCACTTTTCTATTTATATAATTTAATTCATAGCCATCCATGGTAAAATCCACTCCTTTCTCTTCACTGAGCCACGTCTGATATTGCCACAATATTGAATGGCTCTTTAAACTGAAGTAAATAATCTTTAATGTTATTAAAGTTGGCATAGAGACTTCTGCTGTTGAAGTGGATCATAGAAATATTGAAATCAAATGTGACCATTGTGTTAAACTGTTCATCCGTGTAGTAACTACAGTTATTATTGATGGAGGTAAATAAATTATTATCAGGGTCTATGTTATATTCTACGTCCTGTGGGTTGTGATCCGTATATTCAAAAACTTTCAGTCCCTGATGTTCCTGTTTGTTGATCTTTTGTTTCATGTAATTAAATGTCCTGATGCAGATGAGTATAACCCTTCAGTGTCCTACAGTTGTCTCTTGTTGCTGTCGACTCCAGTTCATAATATTCATTGATATTTGTCCAGTTCCATAATATTACGGATGTTAATGACCTTGGCTTCTTCAGGTGATCCACTTAATTTGATGTATATTTTACAGTTTGATGTCCAGGTGTTTTGAATCTTTTTCTGCTTTCTCAAGTATCTTGCTTTTCTGGCTATTTCTGCGTTTTCTTTTGTAAGGTGCTCGTTTATATAGATGTTCCGTCCTTTCACTTTCCTCCCTTGTTTTAGCAGCGCAGTCTTGCGTTTTCTGTTGACAAACCTCATGATGACAGCCGTTTTGTTGCTGTTTTTCCTGGGCAGAGGGTGGCAGGCCTCAATGGTGTTATAGTCCAGCTGGATTCCCTTGGACTGCAGGAAGGCTTTACTTGTTGCTCCGTGGATTCGTCTTCCAGCCCGTCGAGCCTCCCTCCGCTGTCCGCGGCCACCGCCCGAGCATATGATCGGGGTTTGATGTAGAGCCCTGTGATGATCACGTCATTCACCCAGGTGTACTGCTTCAGGTCGACACTCTGCTCTCCGGATACGCCAGCCTCTTGTCCTTCTCGGCATTCTGGATCCGCAGCGCTTTCACCTCCTCGAGCAGGCCCAGGATGTTTTTTTGCTGTAGCTTAACAGCAGAAATCTCTTCAGCCAAGAAGTCGAGCGATCTTTTAATATCGTCCACCTCCTCAGTCTGCTGAGCTTTCTTGGGACCCATGATCCCGGACGATGTACATTGACTAAACAGCTAATGAACAGCTGTTTAGCTAGCTGAATGGCGGGCCACTCCGCTCTCGTTTCCCAGTCCGTAGATGCCGTAGATGCCGCTATTGGCGTCTTAAGTCAGGCAGTGGTTGAAACTAAGATGTCCAGTCCGTAATCCAAATTCAGTTCTCAAAAGCCAAAAAAAGTAGTCAAAAACAGAGCACCAAAACACAGAAATCTACCAACTGACAGGATCTGATTGACCGGAATTCTCTGTAATTCTTTCTGCTGCCTCGTGTTGTTGCGCTAGCTCCATGGCTGCTAGCAACATTAGCTCACCAGCATGAGTTAGCAAACGGACCCTCGCGGAAGAATACGCCACATGCTCTGCTAGCTGGTCACGAATCATCTCCTCTTCCAAGGCCCTGAATCTGCACTCACCCGCCAGCTGCCGAAGGTCTGCCACAAACTGTTGAACCGATTCTCCGGGTCGCTGGCGTCGCTGTCTGAACTGTATGCACCTCATAATGATATTTTCAGGGGTGCGAAAGTAGCCCACCATGAGCCTCACAATGTCTCCAAATGTGTCACCTCCTCCTAGCATGCTCAGGATCCTTTGGCCCTCCATACCAAGGTTGTGGACCAAAATAGCCCTCGCGCGTAATTTGTCCAGGTCTCCGAGGTCCAGCGCCGTAAGATAGCTCTCGAAGGCGGCATACCACCTGGCCCATGGGACCAGCAGTTCACCCGGAGCCTCCAGAAATGGTCGAAATACGGTAGCTTTCTTCTCCATGCCGTGTATCCTTGTCGCCAAATGTTATGTCTGAAATGAAGAGGAGTCGAGGTGACGTTTTATAGTTTTATTATGAAGACGAGAACAGGGACACAGGAGTCACTAACACTAGCCTGAGAGCTGCAGCGAAGAGACAAGATGTCTACCGCAGTTACCTTCTATACCCCAGGTGACATCACACCCCGGAAGTGGGGTGTCACCACCCCTGTACCCTAAGACACTGCCATAATAATATATAAAATAATATCCAACAGTGATGTCATCCATTCTGTCACAGTAGACCTCCTCACAAAACATCCTAGTGCATTCATCCTGATTACAGGTGACTTTAACCATGCTTCTCTATCCAAAACTCTCCCCACATTTTATCAGTTTGTTAAATGCACCACAAAAGAAAATAAGACTTTAGATCTGCCCTATGCAAAAGTAAAGAATGCATATATCTCCAGTGCTCTCCCCCCACTAGGCAGATCAGACCACAATTTAGTTCTACTCACATCTGAATATAAGCCAGTTGTTAAACAACAAGTTACAGTAAGGATAGCGAGGAAATGGTCTCCTGAGGGTTTGGAGACACTTTGTGGTGCATTGGAAGACACTGCTTGGGAAGCTTTTTATGAAGCTCATGGAGAAGACATAGATGGCTTAACAGACTGTATCACTGATTATATTGGATTCTGTGTGGATAATTCTACCTCCATCAAAAAGGTTCTCTATAACCCAAATAATAAACCTTGGATCACAAGCGGACTGAAAAACTTGCTAAATGAAAAGAGGAGGGCTTTCAAGGCAGGGGATAAAACAGAACTCAAGAAGGTACAGAAAGAGCTGAAACGGAAACTTGAGGAAAACAGAAGCATCTGTAAAGAAATTGGAGGAAAATAATGTCAGGGCTGTGTGGAATGGGATGAGAGAAATAACTGGTTTCAGTAAGAAGAACAGGGGCGCTGTCGAGGGGAATACCCAGTGGGCTAATGAGCTGAACCATTATTTAATAGGTATGAGTCACCCACCAACAGCGGCTCTATTACTGGTCTGTTGTCCCCCCATCACACACCAGCAGTAGCCAGCCAGCTCTGAGCCAGACACCTCCTTCCTTTCACTCACCAATCAATTCCACTCCACCTCCTGACAGAACCACACCTCTTGACAGTACAGCCACCTTTAGTATTACTGGTAACCAAGTGAAGAAAGAGTTGGAGAGGCTCCACCTAGGGAAGGCTCCAGGACCGGACGGCATAAGTCCTTGTGTGTTGAAGGCCTGTGCGAGTCAGTTGTGTGGACTCCTGCAGCACCTCTTCAACATGAGCCTGTACCACCAGAGAGTTCCAGAGCTATGGAAAACATCATGCCTCATCCCAGTGCCTAAAAAAAGTCATCCTGTGACACTGAATGATTACAGGCCCATAGCTCTGACCTCCCACATAATGAAGGTCATGGAGAGATTGTTGCTGTCTCACCTGAGGAGACTTGTGTGTTCAGTCCAAGACCCACTGCAATTTGCATACCAGCCCCATGTGGGGGTGGACGATGCAATTATTTACCTGCTGCAGAGGGCTTACTCTTCCCTAGACAGCTCCAGCACCACAGTCCGCATCATGTTCTTCGACTTCTCGTCTGCCTTTAATACCATCCAGCCGGGGCTGTTGAGGGAAAAGTTGGAGAGCATGGACGTTGATATTCCCCTCACTACTTGGATCATCAACTGTCTGACGGGCAGACCACAGTTTGTGAGGCTGCAGAGCTGTGTGTCTGATCGTCTGATAAGTAACGTCAGGGCCCCCCAGGGAACAGTACTTTCTCCCTTCCTCTTCACTAACTACACTGCAGATTTTAAATACTGTTCCGAGTCATGCCATCTTCAAAAATACTCTGATGACACGACTATAGTGGGCTGTGTGGAGAAGGAATGGGATGAGGAGTACTAAACACTGGTGGATGATTTTATAAAATGGTGTGGGAAGAGCCACTTACAGCTAAATGTGGATAAGACAAAGGAGATGGTGGTGGATTTCAGAGCAAAATCAGAGCAATCATGGACAATGTCTCTCACCCCCTCTACAGCACACTGAACAGTCTATGGAGCAGCCACAGCAACAGACTATTGCAGCCAAGATGTCATGGCGGCCGCTGGGCCGTCATCATCCTCAGCTGCGCACACACCGGCTGTTGGTAATCAACGGGCTTTAAAAGCCAGGATCTCAGACTGCTCTGCACGGAGTCATCTGTCGCCTTTGCCTCGCAACGCGTCTAGGATACGACCTCAAGCCAGAGCTTCCAACCCCCACCCGCTTCAGCGGAAAACTCGGGGAAGCACGATGCTTTTTGCTCCAGTGTGAATCGGTATTTCACCGCGTCCCGGGAGATTTCTCCACCGATCAAAGCAAAATTGGGTACATCTCCAATCTGCTCGGCGGGAGGGCATTAGATTGGGCCTATACTATTATGGCTAAACCCAACTACCCTCTTTTGACTTACCAGCAGTTCGTGGCAGAATTTATGGAGGTGTTTGATCATACAGACCGGGGCGCGGTGCTAACCGATCGGCTGCTAAGCCTTCGGCAGGGCAGTAGATCTGCCGCCGATTACGCCATAGACTTCCGGGTATTAGCCGCTGAGGTTGGGTGGGGGGAGCCAGCGCTTTGTGGTATCTTCCTCCGCAGTCTTAGTTCGGAGCTGAAGGATGAACTAGCGGCACGGGATAAACCAGACAGGTTAGGGGAATTAATTTCTCTCACCATCAGTTTGGATAGTAGGCTAAGGGAGCGAGCGGCCGAACGGAGGACAGTTGGTCGTTCGAGTAAACCCCGCCCTCTCTCCGCTAGGTCACCTCTCCTCGCTCTGCCTTCGTCAGAGGAACTTCCGGAGCAGGAGGATATGGTTATCGGACAATCGGGAGTTTCAGCGGATGAGAGACAGAGCCGCAGGGATCTGGGCCTATGTTTTTATTGTGGCAATGGGTCTCATGGGGTTGCCGAATGTCCAAATCGGTTAAAAGAGGAGGTCCGTGGATCACAGTAGGGGGATTCACGGATGTTAAACAGAAAAAACCCTTCACTAGTTGCCGTGTCCCCATTAGACTGCTTTACAAACATAAGGAACATACTACACATGCCTTAGTTGACTCTGGAGCTGAGCAGAACTTCATCTCCAGAGACCTGGCAACCCAGTTGGGCCTCAGCTGTCAACCTCTTTGCCCACCTGTCAATCTCGTCACGTTATCCAAGACGTCACTGACTTATGTTTCCCACCAGACGGTCCCCGTGTCAGTGATAGTCTCTGGGAACCACTGGGAGGAGATCCGTTTTTTGGTATTACCCATCTCCTCTTCACCTGTGATCCTGGGGTACCCATGGCTTCGGCTCCACAACCCCACTTTTGATTGGCAAGCTGGAAGTATTATCGCATGGAGTTCCTTTTGCTTGAGTGCCTGCCTCCAGTCCGCGGCGTGTGCTCCCTCGGTATCGGTGCCCTCTCCTTCGACGCCACCCCCGGACCTGTCCATGGTGCCAGAAGTCTATCACGATCTGGGAGCGGTGTTCAGCAAGTCACGGGCGCTGTCCCTTCCCCCTCACCGTCCTTATGACTGTGCGATCAATCTCAGGGCGGAGCCCCTCTCCCGGCAAGTCGTCTATACAGCCTGTCTGCCCCGGAGCGCGAGGCTATGGACACTTATATTAAGGAGTCCCTTAGTTCTAGGATTATTCGTCCTCCGTCTTCAGCGGTGGGTGCAGGTTTCTTCTTCGTGGGAAAGAAGGATGGCTCGCTACATCCCTGCATCGACTTCCGAGGGCTCAACGAGATCACCATCAAGGACAAATACACGCTGCTGCTGATGAACACGGCTTTTGACTCCTTCCAGGGGGCGTCCTGGTTTACGAAGCTGGACCTGCGTAACGCGTACCACCTGGTGCGCATCAGGGAGGGCGACGAGTGGAAGACGGCATTCCGGACCCCAAGCAGCCATTTCGAGTACCTGGTAATGCCGTTTCGGTTAATCAACGCTCCGGCCGTCTTCCAGCGTCTGATAAACGACGTCCTCCGGGATTTCCTTAACTCCTTCGTGTTTGTTTACCTTGATGACATCCTCATCTTCTCACGCACGTTGGAGGAGCACCAGGTGCATGTGCGACGGGTCCTGCAGCGCCTCCTGGAGAACCAGCTGTTCGTCAAAGCTGAGAAATGTGAGTTCCACACTGATAAGACCTCTTTTCTTGGTTTTATTATTGCCCGCAATCAGGTGCTTCCCGACCCGGCCAAGGTCAAGGCGGTGGTGGATTGGCCCACGCCCACGTCCAGGAAACAGTTGCAGGGGTTCCTGAGTTTTGCCAATTTCTACCGCCGGTTCGTGCCGAATTTTGAGAACATCGCCCGCCCCTTGACCGCTCTTACATCTCCTAAGGTACCTTTTCGTTGGGGGGGAGGAGGCTGCCACAGCGTTCGGTAGATTAAAGGAGGAGTTCGCTTCGGCCCGTGTCCTGACCCAGGTGGATCCGGCGCTACAGTGCCTTGTGGAAGTGGATGCCTCGGATAAGGGAGTTGGGGTGGTTCTCTGCCAGCGTTCTCCGGTGGATGGTAGGATCCGGCCGTGTGCTTACTTCTCCCACCACCTGACACCTGCAGAGAGGAATTACTGTATTGGTGACAGGGAGCTGCTGGCCGTGAAACACTGGCTGGAGGGGGCTGCCCAGCCATTCGTCGTCTGGACAGATCATCGGAACCTTGAGTATCTCCGGACGGCCAAGCGGTTGAACGCTCGCCAGGCCCGCTGGTCTCTTTTTTTTCGGCCGGTTCAATTTTACCATCACCTACCAGCCGGGGAGCAAGAATGGCAAGCCTGACGCCCTCTCGAGGCAGTTTGACGCACAGTCCACCGAGGAGCAGGAGGAGACTATTCTGCCGTCGTCCTGTGTGGTGGGTGCTCTGTGATGGGAGATCCGGGACAAGGTCAGGAGAGCGCAGGAGACAGAGCCTGACCCGGGTGGGGGTCCCCCGGGCCGTTTGTTCATCCCTCCTTCTGTCAGGAGCCAGGTTATTCAATGGGGTCACGCGTCCAAGCTGGCGTGCCATCTGGGAGTTGGCCGCACCATCGATCTTCTCCAGAGAGCCTTTTGGTGGCCAGGATTGAGGAGGGACGTTAACAACTATGTCCGGGCCTGCACCCAGTGCGCCACCGGGAAATCATCATCTTCCCCCCCCGGCGGGTCTTCTTCACCCTTTACCAGTCCCTTCTCGCCCCTGGTCCCACGTGGCCTTGGACTTTGTAACAGGCCTGCACCCCTCTGTTCATTTTACGTCAGTCTTGACAATAGTGGACCGTTTTTCCAAGGCAGCTCATTTTGTTCCTCTCCGGGGGCTGCCTTCGGCGCGGGAGACGGCAGACCTTCTAGTGCAGTATGTGGTCCGTCTTCATGGAATCCTGGCTGACATCATTTCGGATTGAGGACCACAGTTTGTATCCCAGCTCTGGAAGGCATTCTGCACTGTGCTGGGGGCCACGGCTAGTCTCTCTTCTGGGTACCACCCGCAGAGCAACGGTCAGTGCGAGCGGGCCAATCAGGAGCTGGAGGCTGCGCTTCGCTGTGTCATCTCTTCCTGCTCCTCTTCTTGGAGCACGTTTCTACCCTGGATCGAGTACGCTCATAACACCACGGTGTCCTCTGCTACGGGGATGTCCCCTTTCAAGGCGTCTCTGGGGTTTGATCCACCACTGTTCCCGGAGGAGGAGAAGGAGGTGGCGGTCCCTTCGGTGCAGGCTCACACTAAGCGTTGTTGGCGAATCCGGTCCATCACCCGCAGAGCCCTCCTTTGGACTACGGAACGTAATATCCAGGTGGCCAACCGCCACAGGAGGCCCGCCCCGGACTATAAGGTGGGTCAGAAGGTCTGGTTGTCCACTAAGAACATCAATGTGCCGGCCGAAAAGCGTAAGCTGACCAAGCGCTTCATCGGTCCTTTTGTAATTTTTCATATTATCAACCCTGTGTCTGTGCGCCTTGCTCTCCCCTCTTCTATGCGCATCTGCCCTACCTTTCACGTCTCCCAGGTCAAGCCGTACTTCGCCGATCTTCTGTGCCCGCCCCCCGCGGCTCCTGCCCCCCCGAGGATGATCGACGGCCATCCGGCTTGGGGGGTGACTGCCATCTTGGATGTCCGCCGGCGGGGTTGGGGTCTTCAGTATTTGGTGGACTGGGAGGGATTTGGTCCTGAGCATCGCTCCTGGATTCGCCCAGTGTTGATCCTCGACAAGCAGCTGATCCGCGATTTTCATCGGGCGCATCCAGGTAGGATTGAGCAGGTGCCTGGAGGCACCTCTAGAGGGGGGAGTACTCTCATGGCGGCCGCTGGGCCGTCATCATCCTCAGCTGCGCACACACCGGCTGTTGGTAATCAACGGGCTTTAAAAGCCAGGATCTCAGACTGCTCTGCACGGAGTCGTCTGTCGCCTTTGCCTCACAACGCGTCTAGGATACGACCTCAAGCCAGAGCCAGAACCAAGTCGCCACGCCAAGCCACGTCACGTAAGAAACCTCTTCTCTCATCCCTTCCTAGTGTTCTCCCCTGTGCACAGGTGGACCTCCCTGGCGGCGGACTTACCTCCCCTGTTGACGGGACGCCCTCTCCTCCTCCTCGGAGTTCCTCCTCACCACCTCAGCGTCGAGCACCACGCGCACCACGCTGCACCGGCACACAGAGCCAGCAGGATTCTCTCTACGGCGCCTGCAAGTAAGCAGCACAAGCTTCAGCTTCCCATTCATGTGAACTGTAATAATCCCCTGTGCTTGTGTGTTCCAGGGTTGGCAGGTCGCAGCAGGAATCGTTCAGCTCCAGTGACCAGACAGCCACGCACTCACTCACTCATGCACACACTCCACACTCATCACCTTAATTAATAAATAATTGTCTAACTATCTACTTGTGTCAGCGTCTGTCTCCTGGGTCCCTAATCATGTCACAAGATGTCTAAAGGAGCGTCACAGTAAGTCCTTCTGCCTGAAGCCATCAGGCTTTACAATACACACATAGCCTCCAGAACTGTGCACTGAAGTGTATTTTATTATTTATTATGTTGCAATTTAGTGACTGTTTTTAAACTGTTTAGGGATATTTACATTTATGGGGGGGGTGGTTGTTTGTGTTTATGAGTTTGTGTGTTGGCTAAGACAAAATAGAAGTTTATCTATCTATCTATCTATCTATCTATCACTTTAGTTGACCAACAAAACTCTCAATGATCCCTCAACAATCTCTCCTGGTCTCTTACTGATCTGTCAGTGGACACCATGCAATATAAAATGTTGAAGATCTGCAAGTTAAAATAAGTATTAGACAACTGAGAACAGACAAAGAGATGTGAGCACCATTTGCATAATGTGCAATACAAAATCAAGGTCAGCAATTCAAGTACATGATCATACTGTTCTGCCTCGAGTCTACAGATATTAAATGCAGGAAAAAAGCCAAGACTCTTCTGTTGAAACTGTTAAAAATCCATCAAGCTGTAATACAATATGTGTAAAATGGAGCAGAATTTGATTTAATATTTAAACATGGACCTTTCTGTACCTGCCAAATTTCCTGTAAATAAAAAAAAAATAAAATCAGTCTTAGCATTAGTTGAGAAACTGTATATCCTAAAAATAATAGATGATGGTTAAGTCTTAAAACAAAATTAATTTTTTATAAACTTAGTCTGCTGATGTCTGATTTAAAGATTAAGATAAACTCTGATGCAGAACTCAAGTAAATCAGATGAAACAGATCAACGCTCAATTCATTTAAATCCAATAGTGATCAATGGCTCTGACTTCATTCAACCAGCCAATCTTTATTCAGAAGCAAATATAATATTGGCCATGATGCATACAATAAGAAATCTTTAGAGATTAGACCCAGCTGTGCCTTCATGATTTAAGACTGAGCAATATCACAGCTGCTGCCCAAGAATATTCCTAGAATAGACAGGTTTAGTGGAGGTGAAGAATGAACATCTGAATGTAATGAACTTAGTAGTAGAAGGACCCAAGGACAAAGGTTCTAATGGAAACTTAAATTTAATGGTGTAGGAAATGTTGCATTGATCTGACCCTCACATGACAGATGAAAGATAAATGTCAATCAACAGTTTTATAAATAACAGCAGAAAAACAATTGGCTGAGGGATGAGGGTGTGGCAAAACCTGATCTGGCTGTGAGAAGGCCACTGGGATGATTGACGAGTTTGATGCAAAAAGCAGGGGAGAGACCAAAGCAGAGATGCAAGGTGTAATTTTCATGATTAAATGTTTGCTGACCTTCATAACAGACACAAAACCAATCACCCTGCAAATTTAAAATGTCAAACATAAACAAATAGAGAGACCCAATGATGTGCATCGGCATGTGCACGCCCACCCACACACATTAAATATTCATTTCTCTTACTGCTTGTGTACACTGTAAGACCCAATAAATACTTTAATTACAACAAGATTATTTGGATATCCCAAGAAAATTAACTTTGGTTTCTTGAGATAATGAGAAAGTTAATTTGTGATCTCAAGTAAACAAAGGAAAAAAATATAACTATCTATGGCCTCTTAGTGCTTTTGTTCTGAAAGTCTGCACCAAGGTCCAGACCAAAGTTTTCATTTTGTTTCAATGTGTACATTTGGTATAGTTAGGTTTGGTTTGATCTGCATTAAAAAGATGTTTGTTCTTGCCATCAGCCATGATGATCTTCAGCTGGCATTGCTCCTTCAATCTTTCATGTACTCTCTGTCACAGCCCCGCTGAAAATATTTGGTAGGTTTCTGCATTTTTATGATTTTATTTTAACTGACTATTTCTGCCGCTAACGGACTAACTGGGTCTCTTCCTTCTACCGTGTGGCTCATTTTCTCTCTTATCAGCTGCCTTAACTTGCTGTGTTTGGTCTGAAAGTCTGAACATTTCTGAAAATTAGTTTCAGATTGTAAACAAAATGGACCAAGGTTCAGTTTGATCAGGACTGAGACATCTCTTTTAGCTGGACCAAATTTCGTCTCTTTGGTCCAGCCTGTGGTTCGGGGGAGGTTTCACACCTAAAATTTTGGTCTGGATCAAACTGAAAAGTCTGAAAGTCCAGGCCAAATGGGTTAAGTGTGAAAGCCTACTAAGACTGTGTTTTTCAACCTTTTTAAATCCCCAGCACCCTTCTTACATTGAAAAAATCCAACGGCACCCCACCAACCCGAAATGTTACAAAATGACACATTGTAGCCTATTACAGCTTATCTAATGACAATTTAGGCCTGTAATGATAACAAAATTTGTCAGACAATAAATTTTTAATAGTGAATTTTTCATTTATCACTGTCTTGTATATAACTGTATTGTTGGTCAAAGCTCCTTTATACCAGACTGTGGGTAAATGGAAGGCTTTGCATGTCTGAGCCTAGTTTTGTTCCCACTTGAAAAAAGTTAGTGGGATGGTTATGTTTTCAATGCATTTTTCAGTTTTCGTTACAAGTGTTTTCAAATATAGCGCACATACAGGCTCATTAACATTATTGAGCTCTCCTTGCTCATTTGGCTTTGGTCAAAATGCTCCCACTGTCATGTCCGCTGCGTAATTGTGCTGTGCACAAATAAATGCACACGAGCCCAGTATGCAGGTGAAGTGAACGTGTTTATTAACAAAAGAAAAAAACCAAAATATTTAATGAATACAGTCCAGAATGAAAAGTGAGCAGATGAATTGGCTACAACTCTGTTGGTTGGAGAAGAGATGAGCCCCACGCGCTCCCAGACGGGACTGGAGCAGAGAGGAAGGGCAATTAAATAATGAGGACAAAGACTTACATGCTGGGTTGGAGAAAGCAAGCTCTGGAATCAACAACACCATACACAGTCCAAAGGGAGAACCAACTATGAGGAGCCTGACATCAATGCTGATTTCATGGAGTGTAGACTTGGTTAAGAGTTGACTAACACCACCACACTGAGTGCTCACACTGTCACCCATGTGTACTTAATGGCCAGATGATAGTAATCAATTAGCCAAGTTAGAAGCCTGTCTTAAGGAAATCAAAGCTTGGATGACTTGTAATTTCCTGCTATTAAATTCAGATAAGACTGAAGTCATTCTTGTTGGTCCAAAAAACCTTAGAAATTCCTTTCCAAATCAAACTTTCAGTTTGGATGCAGTTACTCTTTCTCTTAATAGCTCTGTGAGGAACCTTGGAGTTATTTTTGATCAAGATTTGTCCTTCAATTCACATATTAAATTTGTTTCTAAGACTGCCTTCTATCATTTGCGTAATATTGCCAAGATTAGGACCATCTTGTCTCAGAGTGATGCTGAGAAACTGATCCACGCTTTTGTTAGCTCGAGATTAGATTATTGTAATTCTTTATTATCAGGCTGTCCTAAAACATCTTTAAAAAGTCTTCAGCTGATCCAAAATGCTGCAGCAAGAGTTTTAACAGGTACTAGAAAGAGAGATCATATCTCTCCGGTTCTGGCCTCCCTTCATTGGCTTCCCATAGAGTTTAGAATTAAGTTTAAAATCCTTCTTCTTACTTACAAAGCTCTAAACAATCAGGCTCCTTTTTATTTAAAAGATCTGATACTACCGTATTATCCTAACAGAGCACTACGCTCCCAAAATGCAGGATTACTTGTAATATCTAGAATCTCCAAAAGTACAATGGGAGGCAGAGCCTTCAGTTATCAAGCTCCTCTCCTGTGGAATCAGCTGCCAATCTGGATTCGGGAGTCAGACTCGATCTCTGTTTTTAAGAATAGGGCTAAAACCTACCTTTTTGATATAGCCTACAATTAGGGAGGGATCATGTGTTTCTGAACCCTCCCTTAGTTATGCTGCTAATAGGTTTAGTCAGCCGGGGGACCTCCAATAATGCACTGGGCCTCACTCCTTTCCTCACTCTCAATGAAATATTTTTTTTTTTTGCTGGTCATTAACATCTGTTTGTTCTCCCCCATAGATTGAGTCCCCATCGTGCTGTTTGCTCTCTACATGTCTGTTCTTTTCTTCTTCTCTATCCCCTCACCCCCCAGCCAGTCGCAGCAGATGACTGCCCCTCCCTGAGCCCGGTTCTGCTGGAGGTTTCTTCCTGTTAAAAGGGAGTTTTTCCTCTCCACCGTCGCCAAGTGCTTGCTCACAGGGGATCGCCTGATTGCTGGGGTCTTTCTGCAACTGTGGGGGTTCTCCCTTCAGTTGATAGTGCTATGAGATGACTGTTGTTGTGAAATGGTGCTATATAAATAAAGTTGAATTGAATTGAATTAATGAGTGACAAGTGGATGCAGGTGTGCGGCGGCAGTTGGTGCATGTGCGTGTCAGCACATGTTAGTGCGTTAGTGCGTGTCAGCGTATGAGAGTAGGGATGAATGTGTGTGTGTGCATGGACAAGTGAAAATGACAAACAGCTGGTGGATGTTGGAAGAGAGGCAGAGATGTGGCCGTAGGTTGGCAGGGAGCCCAACCCCAGAGGCTCAATTAACCTGCCAGCTGAAAATTAAGACAATAATCAGAGAACTACAGCCACAAATCATGGAACGGGGTTGATGTCTCAACCCCGTTCATGACACCCTCACCAAAGCTTTGGAATTCAGTTTTTATCCCCCGCTGGTCAAAGCCCAAAGGGGTTGAAGAGCCCTTTGGGGGAAGTCAAAGGGGGATTATGTTATAGGTCAGTCTGTCCATCCGTTTGTTCGTCCATCTGTCCATCCGTCCGCCTGTCCCACTTTTGTGAAATCAACTCCTCCTACACTTTTGGTCCGATTGTTTTGAAACTTGGTACCATGGTTTGATTTGCACTGAGGATTTGCATATTGTGATTTGGTTCTGATTGGATGATTTTTGCAGGAATTGTACCCCCTGACCTATGACCTCCTGTTTCACCTCACTTCATAGACAGTCTGTGACGTCAACTCCTACAGTTTTGGTCCGATTATTTTTAAATTTGGCACCATGGCTTGATATACTCGAATGATGCGCATATTGCAATTTCACTTTCATTGGATGACCTTGGCGTCAACGGTCAGAGGTCAGATTTTTCCCTAAATCTTCTAAACACAATAACGACTGAAAGAGATGATGTAGGCTTTTCAAATCAATACAGGAGTTGTATTTAATACACATCTTGGATGACTTACACCTTCACCAAACTATGGGTTTTGGGTCAAGGGGTCAAAGGTCAAAGTTCAAAGTTAACATTGCAGTTGCACTGTGGTAAAAGGTAAATGCTACATTTACTATTACTATAAATTAAGTAAAGCTAGGGTCACCAAACCTGGTATACAGGTTCACCTTGGAATCCTGACCTCTGACTATGGGTTTTGGGTCAAAAGAGCAAAGGACAAGGTTAACATTCCTAATGCCTTATTACTGTACAATGAGTAAAGTTAGGGTCACCAAACTTGGTACACAGGTTCACCCTGTGACCCTGAAGTGTGACTATGGTTTTGGGATCACAAGGTCAAAAGTCAACATCAAAATGGCTTATAAACTATATCTCAATAACAAAGAAAGCTAGGGTCACCAGAATTGCTACACAGGTTCACCTTGGGATCCTGACCTTTGACAACAGGTTTGGGGTCAAAAGGTCAAATGTCAAGGTTAGCATTTCTTATGCCTTATTCAGGACTTGACATTAACTTTTTTGCTCACCAAAATGGACAAAATCAACCCCATTAGGGAACCCATGGTTAGATGCTGAATAGGCTCTCTGTGGGTCGCTAAATATCTCTGACTTACCTTTTATAAGTCCCTCTATTAAACGCCATGAGTGTTTTAAAAGTATTAATATTAGTTCCTCTCTGACGGCTTGGTGGAAATTTTTAAAAATAACAGGGTCTTCACTTGTCCCCTGTAAACTCACGCCCATTTGGAATAATCCTGATATCCCGCAACAAAAGAGGACATTAAAATTTCCACTATGGCAAGAGAAGGGAATAAACAACTTAGAACATCTTATTCAAGGTGGAAATTTTATCCAATTTCAGGATCTAGTGTCACAACACGAAATCAGTGATAAAAAGTATTTTGAATACCAACAGCTTAAATCCATAATAAAAGCAAGATTTAATCTTAATCAGACAGATTTAGAAGTACCAGTTAAGGTGGCAGAGTTTCTAAATCTCCGTTCCCCAAAATTGATATCGAAAATATATAGACTATTATCAACGTTGGATGAGTCCATATCTCTTCCAATATCAAAATGGGAGACAGACTTATCGATTAATAAGGAGGAAAGTTTCTGGACACAAATATGTTTAAACACTTTTAAGATGACTAAAAACTCTAACTTACAACTTATACAATATAAAGTTCTACATAGAATTCATTATACAGGACAAAGGATGTTCAAAATGGGCCTGAGTCACACAAATATCTGCCCTCACTGTACTAGCAATGTCCCGGATAGTTATATGCATGCTATGTGGTCCTTTTTTTTTTTTTTTTTTTTTTTTTTTTTTTTTTTTAGCAATGTCCCGGATAGTTATATGCATGCTATGTGGTCCTGTGCACCGGTTCAAAAGTTCTGGCAGAAGACATGTGAAGACCTGTCAGCATGGCTTGGGTATAGTGTCCCACCCTCACCCACACTTTGCATATTAGGTGATTTAAGTGAAATAAATATAGATGCAAGGATGTCACACATGGTTCTCACTGCCTTATGCATCGCAAAGAAAGCTATCCTCATGAACTGGAAAACAAGAAATAACTTGTGCACGACTTACTATAATAACTTACTATTGGATTATATTAGCCTGGAAAGAATGTCAGCCTCCTCAAATAATCAATTGGCGGAATTCAATTCTCTCTGGTCCCCGCTTATTAATTCTATAAACTGAGGGGTGGAGGGCAGTGACTCACTCTCCTTGGCACCTCTGGCGGCTGGCTGCGCACCAACCGCAGGTGTCCGGGGGGCCTGCTCCGGGGTGGCCGTCTGTCTGGCCCTGGGGGGGGGGGGTTGGTGGGGGGGGCTGTGGGGTGGACCGGGGGGGTTGGGCTGTGGCCCCTGGCCAGCTGGCCTCGCCCCTCATGGGGGTCTGGGTCTGGCCCTGGGCCCCTGGTGCTGGGGGGGCGTCCCCCCGCCCCGGGCCGGGGTTGGGTGTGTGCCGGCGGTGGGGGTTATCCCTGATGCATCCTTGCGTGGTGGGGTCGTGTGTTTCCTGGGGCCCGGGTGCCACCCAGGGGCTGGTGCCCGCATCCTGGGTTGCCCTCCCCGTTCACGGGGGTCTGCGGGTGGGGGAGGGGGTGTGTGAGTGTAGGCTTGTGTATGAGCGGATGTGGAAGTGGGTGTGTGTTGAGTGGGCAGGTGGGGTTGTGTGTTTGTGTAGGTGGGTATGTGTGATGGTGGGTGGAGTTATGTGTGTGTATGGAAGCGGTTACTTGTGGGTAGATGTCTAGGGGGCGGATGATGTGTGTATGGGTCGGAGAGCTTTGTTGGGTGGCAGGGGTTGGGCAGTCCATCCAGTGGCATGGGGGCTGGCGTTTCTGGGCTTGCTTGTCCCGGCCGCCCTGCTGTTGTGTTGGGGGGTGAGGCACTTTGCTACATCGGCCCTGATGTCATTGGCAGCGGGTGTGCGTTGGTGCTTGGGGGTGGCTGGGGGGGTCATTGGTGCGGGTTGTTGGCTGTGTTTCCATTGGGTTGTTCCGGGGTGGCTGTGGTTGCAGGGCGGCCTGCAGCTGTCGGTGTGTGTCTGGGGTGGGTGGACGTGGGCCTGCGTGGGCGCTTGGGTGTGTCGCCTGGCGTGTTGGGCGCTGTGTGGGTCCGGCCCATTGTTCACTATTGTGACTGTTGTTGTCCATGTTCGTGTGTGTAAGATGAGTGGTAGTATGTTTGGCTGCCCCGTCATGTTAGTGGTGCTGGAGTGCCGGGACGTGATGCTGGTGGGTCCTGGGTTGTTTCCACTGGCGGCCCTCGCCCTGGGTTGGGATTTGGGGGCAGTGGGTGGCCTCACATGCCAGTCTGCAAGCTGGCTTCTAGGGGGGGCGGGGCTTGTTTTTGGACCGCCTACCTCCCAGTCTTATTTCCCACCCTTCTCCTCCCCCTGATCTTTTTTTTTACATTTAGGGCTTTGGGGTGGGGGTGTGCCGCACTGTGTCGGTGGAAGGGATACCTTTGCCGCGTGGTGGGGCTGCACTCACCTCAATTTTAATTGCATTTTAGACACTGAGGGCTTGGGGGGATGGGGGCTCTGCTGCCCATCACAGTGGCTAACAATGCTTCAATTACTATCCCCCCAATTTTAATTGCACTTTAGTAGTCCACACATTTATACACAATTATATCATATAACCGACACACATCCACCATGTTCTGTGCGGGGGGAGGAGGTGGGGGTCTTCCCCCACCCCTGTTGCCCTGTCTTGCTGGGGGCGTGGGGGCCTGGTGGGGAGCCTGGGACCTATCATGTTGTAAAAATCCCTGGATGCCACTAATGTATAGATATAACCAAGGAAGTGACGGGGGGCTATGAGTTTAAGTGTGAGTGAGAGGATGATGAATGGAGGTGGTGATGGTGGGTCGGTTTTGTGCGGCGCTTTGCATGCCGGGTGGCATCTTGGGGCGCCTGCGGTGGTCTGCTGATTGTTCGCTCAGATGGGCGCCGGGGGGTGGGGGTCTGCTTCTGTGGCCTGTGCCGGTGGCTTCCCTGGTCACTGCCGGGCACTGGTGCATGCTCAGGCTCACTGCATCTGCCCACTGCACAGCCGGCTTTTGAAATAAAGGTGTATGAGGAGTGAATTTAAGTGGGTACTGGAGTGAGAGAGAATGGGTCGGTCTGGCTGAGTGAGAGGGGTGTGCATGGGAACATGTGGGTGTGAAGGTATGGGGAGGGGTGTGCCTGCGAGTCGGGAGGGGCTGGATTAGGGGGGTAGTGCCTCTCGGCAATGTGGGCTCACCTGGGCGAGGGGACTTCTTTGGACGTGGGGGTCCCCGGGGTGTGTGGCTGAGGCGCTGGGGCGGGACCGCTGTGGGGGTACTTGGGGGGGCTTGCGCCGGGGGGCGCTGGCTGGTCTCTGTCCTGGGGGGTGGGGTTGCTGGCCTCCTGGTGCCTGGGGTCCGGGGGCGGATGTTGGCCCCGCTGGGGGGGGTGGGGGTCAAGCAGGTCCGGGGGTGTGGGCTCACCGCGCCGGCCGCCGGGCAGCCTGCCCTCCCTTGATCGTCTCTCCGGGGGTGGATGCTTGGCTTTCCTGGGGCTTGCTGACCTCGGGGCTGGGGGTTGGTGGCGCTGCCTTGCCTGCTCGGGGTCCTCGGGGGGAGGGCTGCTGCGACCAGCCCTCCGCTCGTATGTTTCCTGACAAACCACTCACATGCACACACTTATTTTGCGTGCGTTCTCATATATAGGCACACAGATATACATGTACAAGTGTCTCTCCTTTAACAGGTGCAGAAACCAGACTCGTGTTGAGACATCTCTGGTGGAAGAAGCAGTTTGTCTTTTGTTTGTTTTAGTTGTCTCTTTTTTTTGTCTGTTCCCCTCCCTTTTTTTCCCCCCCTTCACACACTTCCTTTCCCTCTTCCCCATCCTGTTGGGTCTTCCATGGGTAAAACAATTAAAATAAAGTATTAAAAGTTATTACAGGAGGAGTTACAACAATATACAGTGCAAAGTTAGGCACTGTATAGGCTCCTCTTGGCAAAGTAAATCTGTTTTGGCACAGTAGGGTGACAGATCCCTGTTCTGTTTGCCTAGCTGCCTGACAGGACAAAAAAAAAAAAACTTTTTTGCTCACCTTTCACTGTGGCTAATGATTTTTCAAAATTACTAGCCACTCAGCCTTTTCACTACCCACAATTTTGTGGTTTGTGTCTCAAATTTACATGAACAATTCTAATCAGTAGAAAAAGTCAGACATTTACTAGAAAGAAAGCTGTAAATTCAGAGAAAAACTCGGACCCCTGGCAGGCTGTTTTTGGCCCATGGGCCACATGTTTGACACCCCTGGACCAGCACATTAAAAATACATAATTAAAGGTTTTACTTCCATGAAAAAGATGCATATCACAGATATCATAGATAATCACAGATAAACAAAAATTAACCTCAGAAGAAGTTTCATTTGCTCTTTACAGCAACATAAAGTTTAGTCACTTTTTCTCTTTGCCATACAAAAGCTTAAATTTGCACAGCTGTGGAAAACAAATGGGAGGTTCTTGCTCTAAAAATAAATACAGTCGGGTAAAAAAGTATTTAGTCAGCCACCAATTGTGCAAGTTCTCCCACTTAAAAGATGAGAGGTCTCCAATCTTCATCATAGGTATACCTCAACTATGAGACACAAAATAAGAAAAAAAAAATCCAGAAAATCACGTTGAAGGATTTTTAATGAATTAATTGGTAAATTCCTCGGTAAAATAAGTATTTGGTCAATAACAAAAGTTAATCTCAATACTTTGTTATATACCCTTTGTTGGCAATGACAGAGGTCAAACATTTTCTGTAAGTTTTCACAAGGTTTTCACACACTCTTGCTGGTATTTTGGCCCATTCCTCCATGCAGATCTCCTCTAGAGCAGTGATGTTTTGGGGCTGTCGCTGGGCAACACAGACGTTCAACTCCCTCCAAAGATTTTCTGTGGGGTTGAGATCTGGAGACTAGCTAGGCCACTCCAGGACTTTGAAATGCTTCTTACGAAGCCACTCCTTCGTTGCCCGGGCGGTGTGTTTGGGATCATTGTCATGCTGAAAGACCCAGCCACATTTCATCTTCAATGCCCTTGCTGGTGGAATGAGGTTTTCACTCAAAATCTCACGATACATGACCCCATTCATTCTTTCCTTTACACGGATCAGTCGTCCTGGTCCCTTTGCAGAAAAACAGCCCCAAAGCATAATGTTTCCACCCCCATGCTTCACAGTAGGTATGGTGTTCTTTCTCCTCCAAACACGACAAGTTGAGTTTTTACCAAAAAGTTCTATTTTGGTTTCATCTGACCATATGACATTCTCCCAGTCCTCTTCTGGATCATCCAAATGCTCTCTAGCAAACTTCAAATGGGCCTGGACATCTACGGGCTTAAGCAAGGGGACACATCTGGCACTGCAGGATTTGAGTCCCTGGCGGCGTAGTGTGTTTCTGATGTAGCCTTTGTTACTTTGGTCCCGGCTCTCTGCAGGTCATTCACTAGGTCCCCCCCATGTGGTTCTGGGATTTTTGCTCACTGTTCTCGTGATAATTTTGACCCCAAGGGGTGAGATCTTGCGTGGAGTCCCAGATCGAGGGAGATTATCAGTGGTCTTGTATGTCTTCCATTTTCTAATAATTGCTCCCACAGTTGATTTCTTCACACCAAGCTGCTTACCTATTGCAGATTCAGTCTTCCCAGCCTGGTGCAGGTCTACAATTTTGTTTCTGGTGTCCTTTGAAAGCTCTTTGGTCTTGGCCATAGTGGAGTTTGGAGTCTGACTGTTTGAGGTTGTGGACAGGTGTCTTTTATACTGATAACGAGTTCAAACAGGTGCCATTAATACAGGTAACGAGTGGAGGACAGAGGAGCCTCTTAAAGAAGAAGTTACAGGTCTGTGAGAGCCAGAAATCTTGCTTGTTTGTAGGTGACCAAATAATTATTTTACTGAGGAATTTACCAATTAATTCATTAAAAATCCTTCAATGTGATTTTCTGGATTTTTTTTTCTCATTTTGTCTCTGTGACGACGAGGTGTCACCACTCTTATTATTGTTTGTATGTGTAACTGTATTACTTGTGTAATATTGTAAATGTTAATTTGACTGTTTCTAAAGTGCACATTATGGTATCTGTCTGTGACTAATTGAATGCCCCTTGTGAGATATTGTACCGCTAATTATTTGGGTAAAAACAATTGATAATTAATTATTCATATACCTTGGCCAACATGTTCCTGTGGGTGTCCGGGCAAAAGATTCTGTCAGAGGGTGAATGCCTTTTATAGGACACCTGCAGGAAGGATACATGCTATGGTGAGTTATAGGGGAGATTTAGATTTGTAAATAGGGGTTAAATTATTTATTAAATTATTTATTGAATTATTTATGGTGTGTTATGTATATTTATTCTATTTATTACCTGGGGAAAATATGATGGACTTTTAGATGTTAATGGGTATGTGTAAGGTAAAAGAAAATGTTATTGTTTTACCTGGGATTTGGTATGGTCATAATTAGCTTGATTATCTCTGAGAATATATAAACAGGTGATGTTTGTTTGTAGAAGAGTTGAGATGTTGGATGTAAAGACTGAGATGCTCAGTGTGGTTCATTGACGATTGTATTTTGGGTTATGGATGTCGGTATAGACTTGTTTACCTGAGAGACTGGAGTTTTGAAATAAAATAAAGAAAATTGGAATTGAATACTGTTGGCCTCACTTTCCATGCACCGAAATATCAGTCTCTCATAGCTGAGGTATACCTATGATGAAAATTGGAGACCTCTCATCTTTTAAGTGGGAGAACTTGCACAATTGGTGTCTGACTAAACACTTTTTTGCCCCACTGTATATTTAACCACAGAGGTAGAAGCTAATGTGGGGGGAAGCGCAGTTTAACTACTCACTCTGTGACAACTGAGGATCAGGTGGAATTCCCCTGGTGATCTGATTGCTGAGAGTGGGGACAGGCGTGTTCTGCTGGCCTGCTGTCAGTTCAGTGCCATTTCTGGCCACAAAATGAACCAACCTGCCGAGCACACCGTCCACGGTTTCTCTTGTACCCCAGCCTGGAGCAATCCTGTGTACCGTGTTGGGAGTTGAACCAGATCCCGCCCATGGCGACAGTGGATCAATAACAATACAGTGTGTGCAGATTGTAGAATGGAATAGAACAGAATAGAAGAGAACAGAAGAGAATAGAATAGGCTTTATTGTCATTGTACAGTTGTACAATACAATGAAATTGTGGGTGCTCCACCAGGCTACTCCGCAATAAAGTAAGAGAAGAATTTGAATTAAACATAGTTACAGAACACACAATTAAACATACGACTGAAATAAAAATAAAAATAGCCCATAGGTATATACACGGGTATGGTAGTGGCTTCACGGATGGAACGTGTTTTAAGGGACAATCTGTTTTAAGGGACAATCTGTTCTATTCCATTCAGCGTTTTTTAATACAGTGACTGAAATTTGGTGTGTTAACTCACTCCAAAGTTCCTGGGTCTGCCAACCAGCCCTTTTTTGTTTCCACTTCTCATATTAATCCAATTAATCCACATAATCCTCACTGTTTAGATCAGTCTTCAATTTGTAACCCCATAGAGATTGTGTCTGTCTCCCGTTACCCAAAATATTATAACACAAGACAAATGCAACACAACTTGATAAATATACGTCTTTCTGCAGCTCCTCCTCATCCACCACCCAACTTTGCCCCCGTCTTCTCCCTTGGAGAACCTTTGTCTACTCCCCCTAAAGTTAATAAAAATACAATGCTTAAATATCCCAAAGTGATAAAACAAAATGTTGGTAAAAGCCAAATCAAACCTCAAGTCTCTAAATTTAATAATTTGGCTTCTGTTCCTCCTCATAATTTAAAAATTAAATGTGGTTTGTTAAATATTAGGTCTCTAACTCCCAAGACTCTACTAGTTCATGATCTATTAATTGATCATCAGATCGATTTAATATCCCTTACAGAGACTTGGCTAGGGCAAGATGATGATGTTGGTTTGAATGAATCAACTCCCTCTGGTTATCTAAACTATCATAATCCAAGAAGTTCTCGTCGTGGAGGTGGAGTAGCGGCAATTTTCCATTCTAAAATACTAGTTAATGTAAAGCAAAAATCATGTTTTAATTCCTTTGAGGGCCTGGTCTTCAGTGTGGGGCATGTTGGCGATCTTGGCTTGAACCCAATTTTCTTCACCATAGTTTACTGTCCTCCCTTGGCCTACTCTGAGTTTTTATCCAAATTTGCTGAATTTTTAGCTGATTTAGTGCCGAAATCAGAATTATTATAGTAGGGGATTTTAATATACATGTTGATGTTGTAGATAATGACTGTCTCAATAAGGCATTCAATTCAATTTTAGACTCAATGGGGTTTTCGCAGAAAGTAGAAAATTCTACCCATTATCTTCACCACACATTAGACCTTGTTCTGACTTATGGTATAGAAATAGAAAATCTGGTAGTGTCTCCTCATAATCATGTACTGTCAGACCATTGTCTGTTAACCTTTGATTTCACTATTTCTGATTATTTGACTCCTAAAGAAAAATATTACTACAGCAGATGTCTTTCAGATGACATTGTTACCAAATTTTTGCAGATTGTCTCCTCTACATCATGGGTCAACACAAGGGAAATAAAAGATGGAGAGCCTGCTCCTTCCGTAATTGTTAGCATGGTAGATAGTGTTACAGCCTCTCTGCATCAGACTCTAGATTTGGTGGCCCCTTTAAAAAAGAAAAAGTCTAACCAGAGATTTCTAACCCCTTGGTTTAAAACAGAAACTCGTAGCTTAAAACAGAAGACCAGTCAATTAGAAATAAAATGGCATTCCACTAATTTTGATGAATTCTATTTAGCGTGGAGAAATCATCTCTTAATTTGCAAAAAATCTCTTAGAAAAGCTAGAACAAGTTATTACTCTGCATTAAAAGAAGAGAATAAGAATAATCCCAGGTTTCTTTTCAACACTATAGCCAGGCTGACAAAGAGTCAGGACTCAGTCAATCCTCGCATTCCCCCAGAGCTTTCTAGTCAGGACTTTTTGAACTTTTTCAATCATAAAATTTTATCTATTAGAGATAAAATCAATCAGATTCTCCCCACCGTAAACTTAAGTATAGCAACTACCAGAACTCCATCAACTGGTATCTGATTAGATAAGTTTACTCCAATTGACCTTTTACAGTTAGATAAAATTATCTCCTCATCCAAGCCTACATCCTGCTTTTTAGACCCTTTAGACCCTTTTAGACCCTTTTTTAGACCCTATCCCTACCAGGTCATTTAAATTAGTCTTCCTAATTATTGGTAGCCATATTCTTCATATAATTAATTCTTCTTTAACTTTGGGTTATGTACCGCAGGCTTTTAAAATTGCTGTAATTAAACCCTTACTCAAGTTTTGGCTAACTACCGACCAATCTCTAATCTGCTTTTCATTTCAAAAATCTTAGAAAGAGTTGTTGCTGCACAATTGTTTGACCATTTGCAGGGAAATGGTTTATTTGAAGAGTTTCAATCTGGGTTCAGAGTTCATCACAGCACTGAAACAGCCTTAGTGAAGGTCACTAATGACCTCCTTATTGCATCTGATAATGGACTCGTTTCTGTACTTGTCCTTTTAGATCTTAGTGCAGCCTTTGATACTATCGATCATGACATTCTACTTGACAGATTAGAACACTATGTTGGACTAAATGGAACTTCGCTGCAGTGGTTTAGATCTTATTTGTCCGATAGACTTCAGTTTGTTCACATCAATGATGAGTTTTCTTCCAACTCTAAGCTCAGTCATAAAGTTCCACAGGGATCTGTGTTAGGCCCTACTCTTTTTAGTTTATATATTCTTCTGTTAGGCAATATCATTAGAAAGCTGACTGAAAGAAGACTGAAGTCATTCTTGTTGGTCCAAAAAACCTTAGAAATACCATTCCAAATCAAACTCTTAATTTGGATACCACTACTCTCACTCTGAATAGTTCTGTGAGGCTCACTCTGAATAGTTCTGTGAGGAACCTTGGAGTTATTTTTGATCAAGATCTGTTCTTTAATTCACATATTAAATTTGTTTCTAAGACTGCCTTCTTTCATCTGCGCAATATTACTAAGATTAGGAATATCTTGTCTCTGAATGATGCTGAGAAACTGATCCACGCTTTTGTTAGTTATAGATTAGATTATTGTAATTCGTTATTATCAGGCTGTCCTAAAATATCTTTTAAAAGTCTTCAGTTGATCCAAAATGCTGCTGCAAGAGTTTTAACAAGTTCCAGAAAGAGAGATCATATCTCTCCGGTTCTGGCCTCCCTTCACTGGCTTAAAATCCTTCTTCTCACTTACAAAGCTCTTAATAATCAGGCCCCCTTATATATAAAAGATCTGATATTACCCTATCATCCTAACAGAGCACTATGCTCCCAAAATGCTGGATTACTTGTAATATCCAGAATCTCCAAAAGTACAATGGGAGGCGGAGCCTTCTGCTATCAAGCTCCTTTCCTGTGGAACCAGTTACCACTCTGGGTCCGGGAGTCAGACTCGATCTCTGTTTTTAAGAATAGGGTAAAAACCTTCCTTTCCAATATAGCCTATGATTAGGGAGGGATCTTGTGTCTCTTAACCCCCCTTTTGTTTTGCTGTTAATAGATTCAGACTGCCGGGTGACCTCCAATAATGTACTTGGCTTCTCACTGTTAATGTTTGCTCTCTTTATGTCTGTTCTTTTCTTCTTCTCTATCCCCTCACCCCCAGCCAGTCACAGCAGATGACTGCCCCTCCCTGAGCCCGGCTCTGCTAGAGGTGTGGCGGTTTGGGATAACCCCCACAACAGACTGGGACAGACAGCTCGCTACTTCTGTTTTTTTCCGTTGCACTACTGTGATGTAATGTGCCATTCATGCATTGTTTCACTACTGTGATGTTAATGTGCCATTCATGCATTGTGTTCATGCATCCTGTCCCTACTGTGTCTCTCAAATGCAAATGCCATACCTACTGCTGTGAATGCCTTTCATGCATTGCCTGTAACTGGGTATAAATACCGCACATATTCTGTAACTCACTCTCTCTTTGACTGCTGCTGCTGACACACACACTCTGTGTCTCTCTGCTGAGAGCCGGAGGACACACACCAGCCCGCTTACCCAAGGGCTGGGGTGGTGTTCCTATGATGGCGGTATGATTTAATAAACCTGCTTAAAACCTTCACTTCGCTGCCTTTATTTTATCATCCGCCATAAGAGGTTTCTTCCTGTTAAATGGGAGTTTTTCCTCTCCACCGCTGCTACGTGCTTGCTCACAGGGGATCGTCTGATTGCTGGGTCTTTCTGCAATTGTGGGGTTTTCCCTACTTTTGATAGTGCTATGAAATGACCTCTGTTGTGATACGGCGCTATATAAATAAAGCTGAATTGAACTGAATTGAACTATGTACATAAGAGTGCGGCGTTCAGAACACACATTTGAGTACTCATGGGAGTTGTAGTTTTGTAATCTCACACTGTGATAGGCTTATTATTTAGATGTTGTTTGAGAAAACTACAGCCTGCCAAAGTGGCTAGTGAGACTGGCTGTCTTACCCGGCACCGATGAATTATACCCGCTAGGGGCGGGTGGGCAGGTGTTAATGGCAAGCCCTGGACTTATTACTATACAACGAGTAAAGCTTGGGCCATCGAACTTGGTACACAGGTTCATCCTGTGACCCTGAAGTGTGATTGTGGTTTTGGGATCACAAGGTCAAAGGTCAACATCAAAATTCCTTGTAAAGTACTGCATATCTCAACAACAAAGAAAGCTAGGGCCACAAAACCTAGTACACAGGTTCACTCTAAGACCAAAACCGCTGACTACAGGTTTGGGGTCAAAAGGTCAAAGGTCAAGGTTGGCACTCCCTATGATCTCTTACTATAGAACGTGTATATCTCTCTAGGGTCACCATACTTGCTACATGGGTTCACCTTGGTATCCTGCCCTACAACTATGGGCTGCATGCTTTGTTGTATATTTGTGGATGATGAGCTTATCATAATTTGATTCTGCCACAGTAACTATATTGAAAAGTTGAAAACTGCTCTCTGTCAGTAAGTATTTGGATTGTCAAAGAAAATGGAGGCGGGGAATATTGCACTTGCTTCAGAGTGCTCTTGTCTATTTATTCTTCCAAACTTCCTGCAATTCTGCAGCTGTTGGGAAACTCAGCCATGAGCGGTTCTGCTGTGCTCATGTTGTAATTTGTTATAGTCAGTGTGAAACAAATGAGCCATTACCAGGAGAATAAATTAGTTTGAAAATGAAACTTACTGGGAGCAGATGGACAGATGGACCGGCAGAGCTAAGTGACAGTTTTATCCACTGCTTGTTTGGTGTTGAGGACAGCCAACATCGGGGTGTGGTTTCTGGAGGAGGCGGTGACATTTTCCCAGCTGGTGTGGCCCTCCGGATGGTGTTGTGGGTTCACGCATGGCTATTTCCACGGAGAGTGCAGAACAGCTGCAAAGGTTGTGGGATTGGCTCCACCTTTTAAATTGTCCTTAGGTATGAATGTGAGAGTGAATGGTTGGTTGTCTGTCTCTCTTTGTTGGCCCTGTGATGTGGACTGGTGATCTGTCCAGGGTGTACCCTGCCTCTTGCCCATAGATGCTGGGATTAAGCTCCAGTACCCCCCCACCCCCAACCCAAAAAGGATTAAGCAGTAGAAGATGGATGGATAAATAAATTGACAAGTAAATGCATAAATGAATTGTGTTGGCCCTGTGATATACTTGCAATCTGTCCAGGGTGTACCCCCCTCTTGTCCAAGGATGCCTCTATAGGCTTCAGCCTTTGGTTGCATCAGTTTTTTCTTACAATCCAATGACACCTTTGTTAGGTTAATTGTTGATTTTAAACTTACAGATTTGGAACTGGGAGAGTGCATTTGTCTGTTTCTGGGTTTTTGGCACTGTGACAGAGTGGTGATCTCTCCAAGGTGTAACTTCAGAAAATGGGAGGATGAAATTATGCTTTTTCCAGCTATCCTATTTCTTCCCTCGAGAGTCTAAAATTATTCCAAGAACAGTCACAGCTTCAAGTGTAATGTTAAAAACAAACAAAAAAGAAGTAAAAAAAAAAAAAAAAACCAAATGCTTAAGTGCCGCTGAAGAGGCATTGATGTATTTCTATAATCACTCTTCAACCATTTGTAATATCTGACTTTTCTCATCATTTTTGAGGGCTGCCTTGGCAGTGACCCTCCGACATCCTCTCTTCTCCTCTTCTTATCCCACAGCTCTGACACTGACAAAGAGAAAAGCTGTTTTTGCTCTGCTGTTTTTCATAGCCACCGAAATGTCAGTGTCGCCTCTACAACCATGCTTTGTCACACCACACGCCTCAACAACGGGGGGTTATCTTAGATTAATGGAGAGCCTGACAAGGGTATTGCTGACTAAGTGGGCCATACAAACATGTTCCAATGCAACCTGGTCCCAGCCGATAACAGCTGGGGCGATCCCTGCTGAATATGAATTTGTAAGAGCGTAATCCAGTTCAGAGAACCAAAACTGCCCTCCCAAACCAGAAATGATATTTTCCTCTTCTAAAGGAAGGGAACATTTCCAAGTTAACACATTTTCTTGTTGGGGGGGGGGGGGGGGTTCTGAGTAGGTGCTGTGGTAGTTCTAAAGGTAGCTACAGCACCCCCTGGTGCCACTCATACCTTTCTATCGTCCTGTGACACGAAATCCGCTGTAGTCATTTCTTTGTGATTTCACACAGCACTTTTGTTGTATGCCACCTGTGCTTTATGCCAAGCTTGCAGTAGTAATGTTAGCTACCAAGAGAAAACTACAGTCTGTGTTGAAGGATGGTGGGGGACATTTGATTTGATCTTTCTGTTTTGAACATGTCCCGACTGATCTTATTAATTTGCTTCCATGAGTCCAAGAGAAGGTGGTCTGTAGACAGTGTTCCTATGTGAAAAAATCAGAAAAGGTAGTGAGTGGCTGGCAAAAAAAGAAAGGTAAATAATCTGGTGCTGAATAGAAAGTGAGAACATCTTAAGAATCCAGAGACAAATGAGAAGGTGAGAACAAATGAGACCGTGCCTCAGGACTCCTGCAACAGACACAAAGTAGGGAGAAAGATCACGCATCTAAAACAACAAATGACGATCAAACAGGATTAATGTGTTCTCACCGGAGGTTACAGTATGTCATGTACATCTCCATACAAAAGTAACATTACACATTATAAAGGAGGAAAAAGGTAGTAAAAAAACAGCATAATAGATGACTGACTGCAGCAGCCAACGAAAACTGTGTAAATGAGACGATGCACAAGTTTTGACACAATTCTGCAGAGACTAAGACACGGACTGCTGTTGTGAGCCTGAGATGGTGATATTACGAATATTCTGACATCAAATACAAAGGATATTGGGGAGGGAGGTGAGAGTGTTTAGAGCAGTATGAAGACAGAGATTTGATCCATAGGATATTTAGCACACATGCTAATTCAGTTGTTTGAAACTTTGCTGAACAGGAAGCTCAACTCTAAAAGACTTCTAGAGCTGCACCCAAATATACTCAACAGGTTGTCATTCACTCTTTGTGTTGGTATTTGGTTTTTACTTCCTACATCTGTCATATTTGCTTAAAGATGAACATAAGAAGTTTACTATCTCACTTTCAGCAGTGAATTATACCTGTGAATTATACTCTCCTCATTTGTTTCTGGAATTGCTTAGCATGGGTGACATTTCAGAACTTTTGTACAGGTTAATTTCCCTGAAAACCATGAAGTGAAAGATAACACAAGATTATTGCTTCAAAATATAATAAAGAGGAGCTACAATTGGAATCTGATGTTATGCGTGCCCCTCCGGGGCAGGAAGAACAATGCCCAAACGCCAGTCAGAAGTTTGCTGTTTTATTTGTGCAGCTGCTCTGCCAAAGGCAGGGAGAAACAAAAACGTAGATAACGGCAGATAAACTCACAGATGGGGATAAGTCCAAACTTAGTGGAGAACAAAGAAGGTGCGATGAGGAACATAACGTTAGAATGCTGCGGAGAGGAAAGCCAGCGACGAACATAAATAGGGAAGCTAATCAATGTGGACAAGAGACAGCTGTGATCAATTCCAACATAAAACCCAAAACAGAGAAAAGGCGACTGAAACTCAAGGACCATGATAAGGCATGAAACAAAACACAAACCCTACCAAGTACTGATAATAATAATAATAATAATAATAATAATAATAACAGTGAAAATTATGAAAATAGAAATACAATACAAACGGCATGGTGGACATAGTCACCGACCATGTCTCAACCCTGTCAGTGCCCTCCATTTAAGGGCAGATTCCAGACAGCCAAGGGGGGAAGAAAAAAGCAAGGGGGTACTCATTGTACTTGCATTCGTTGTAGTGCAAAGTGCGGCTGAAAAATGCGAGTGGCTGCCACAAACCTGAGACGCACTGCTCCCCTACTGCCCCTATGGCAACGTCAGACGCATCTGTAGTGAGCGCTATCTGTGCAAACGGGTCTGGGTGGGCTAACAACGCGGCATCTGCAAGCGCTGTTTTGGCGTTAGCAAAAGCCTGGACTCACTCGGGAGTCCAGTCAATGGTCTCTGCGGGTTTCTTTTGTTTAAGCGCAGCGTACAATGGCTGCATCAGCTGGGCTGTCTGGGGAAGGAAGCGGTTATAAAAATTAACCATTCCCCAAAACTCCTATAGTGCCCTCATGGTCTACGGGCGCGGGAAGTCTGACACAGTGCGCAATTTGTCCGGTAACGGGATCGTGCCCTCCGGTGAAATGTGGTGGCCCAAAAAGTCAATTGCTGGAACACCGAACTGGCACTTCGCCAGGTTAACTATCAGCCCATGCACTTCCAACCTCTGGAAAACTGTCCTGAGATGGGCGATGCGCTCCTCCTCGAACGCACTGGCTACCAGAATGTCATCTAAGTAGACAAAAATGAAGGACAAGTCACGAAGCACTGCGTCCATCATCCTCTGAAAAGTCTGCGCAGTGCCTTTTAATCCGAATGGCATGCATAAAAACTCGAAAAGGCCAAAAGGAGTTATTACTGCTGTTTTTGGAACGTCTTCCGCGCACACCGGGACCTGGTGGTAACCGCGGACCAGATCCACTTTGGAAAAAATGCGCCCCGGCCAGGTGCACGGAAAAATCCTGGATGTGTGGAATAGGATAATGATCGTGTTCCATAGCGTTGTTCAAGCGCCGGAAATCGCTGCACAGTCGCCACAACTCATCGGCTTTAGGCACCATGTGTAGCGGGGATGCCCACGGGCTGTTGGAGCGTCTGACGATGCCCAACTGCTCTAAGTTGGCAAACTCCTCTCGTGCGCTGGCCAGTTTGGCTGCGTCCAAACGCCGAGGACGTGCGAACACCGGCGGGCCTTTTGTCATTATAAAGTGCTCGACCCCGTGTTTTGTTACCGTAGCTGAAAAAGTCAGGACCGTGAGTGCTTGGAACTGTGCGAGCAAATGTTGGTACTTACCCCCTGGAGCTATAATGTTAAGCCAGTGTTGTCGTCCCAGCTCCCCGAGCTGTGGAGGGCAGTGAGGTGAAAGAGACAGCGTCTACTAATCTCCTATTAACAACTTCGACTAACAATCTATAAGCGCATCGAAAATCTGCCCCTAAAATGGCGCCGGAACATGCAGCTATCACAAAGTCGCACTGAAAGTTGCATCCATGTAAGCATATCGTCAGTGTCCGCTCACCAAATGTCCTGATGGTGGATCCGTTGGCAGCCGTGAGCTCGGGACCACTGCGTCCTGCCACCCTGTCTGCGTTGACCAGCAGGATGAGGCTCTTCTGTGAGCCAGAGTCCACCAAAAACTGTCTCCCCGAATGTGTGTCCATGACATAAAGCAGTCTGTTCCTGTTGCCATCGGTTGCAGCTGCCACTGAACTCTGACAGTGATGTCTTCCCAGCTTCTTGAATTGGCATGGCGCCAGGCAGCATTGGGCATTCAAGCCGAAACAGCAATGATAACAACAGATCACTCCGTTCCTTCGTCTTCTGGTGTCCGTCCCGGCTACCACGAACGGCTCCTCGACCTCGCTCGAGTCCGTCATGGATGCCGGTGCCACTGTCTGCCTGCTGAGAATTCTGGTTGCTGAAATGATGCGGTCCACTTCCTGCGCCAGGGCGCGGTAGTCCTTAGCAACCAGCCGCGGTGAGTTGGCCAGGATCACCCTTGCTGTAGCCGGCAGGTTCCTGAGGAACAAGTGGACGAACAGGAAAAATTCGCCATCCTTCCCCCTCAGCGCCAACATGCTCTCCATCAGCTCCATTGCTGACTTGTCCCCTAACTCTGAATGCGTTAGGAGCCTCTGCCCTCTCACTGTCAGAAAGGGTATAGCGCTGGAGAAGCATCCTCTTGAGCGCCTCATATTTTCCTTGGGCCGGCGGCTGCTGGAGCAGGCTCGTCACCTGTTAAGTGACGTGCGCAGTAATACCTGGTATCGTCTGTTGTTATCTCTCGGAGTGCAAACTGGGCTTCTATGTACAAAAACCACGTGATCGGGTTGTGAAGCCAGAAACCTGGGAGCTCAATTGGGACCACGCAAGCGGCGCTGGTGCTCTCCCTCCAGGCAATCTCCGGGGTGGTGCTCGGCTAGCTTTCCATGGCACGTCTTAGGGTCACCAGTGTGGAGAAAGGAGGCAGGCAAGACAACAAGCTGGACGACACAGTTACGTTATTCTTCCTCCAACATATTTTACAGCAAAAGAATCTCCCGGTTCTCTGTGCATCCCTCTTTTATACCTTTATTCTCATACATTGAGACCCACACTTCCGACCATAACCATTGCTGTCTGAACTAAGAATTGTGTGGCACATTAACATCATATAACGCTGGCTCTGCTCCAACACCCTACTTCTGTCTGGCATTTACTCCTCTCCCTGCGAAGCGCATAGCCCTTACTGTCCCCTCTGATACCCCCCGGTGACACCTCTCCCTTCGGTCCATTGTCCCCTGGGTGGAGAAGTCCAACACCATGCCCCCACAACAGTATGTGTATATATATATATACATATATATATATATATATATATATATATATATATATATATATATATATATATATATATATGCATTTATTGATACATGTCTCCTCGCCATAAAGTTAACACTCTTATCTTGAAAATGCTCATTTGAGAAAACTGGAACAGAAATCTTAGTGTCTTATAGAATACTTTTTGTCAAAGATATCCAGTACAAAATACGTTGTTTTGTTTTGTTTTTTTTGCGGTATCATTAACTGTGTACGAATGGGTGCCTTGCAGTGTGTATATGGGAGCTTTTTATTCCTACATGATGCTAATAACATTGTCATTTTTACTGTTTTGGTTATAATCAGACATGTAAGCTTTGGTAATATTGATAGTGAATAAAATTGCCTTCTTTGTCAGCACATTTCTTAATGGAAGGCTTAAGTTGTACACTGCACAAACTAAAACACTTTTTTTGTATTTACAGATTTATCACACCTGGATGAAGAGGGAGAACCACCCAGACCCATAGTTTGCAGCTCACCTTTACCAGCACCAAGCTTGTCCTCCTCCTGCTCTTCCTTCTCTTCTCGTCAGACCTGATTAGGTAATATACACTACTCACAAAAAGTTAGGGATATTTGGCTTTCGGGTAAAATTTATGGAAAATGTAAAAAAATTCACGCTACAGTGATATTATATCATGAAAGTAGGGCATTTAAGTAGAAGCATGCAGTGGTGATTTCCTCATCTCAAACAATTTATTGAAACAAAAGCCAACAACAGAGGTGGGTATACCACAACAAAAATGTCAATGTCTCAGTAACTTGTTACGTGGCCTTGAGCATCAATTACAGCTTGACAAAGACATCTCACGCTGTTCACAAGCTGACTTATTGTCTGCTGAGGCATGGCATTCCAACTTTCTTGAAGGGTGGCTCTGAGATCATTGAGGTTGTGGAGTGCAGGGTTATGAGCCTCTGCACGGCAACTCAGCTGATCCCATAGATTTTCTATGGGATTCAGGTCTGGAGAAAGTGCAGGGCACTCCATTTGAGGTTACCCCAGCCTCCAGCAGCTGTTCCTTAATGATGCGATGTTGATGAGCTGGAGCATTGTCAGCCATGAAGATGAAATTAGGCCTGTGCTGTTCATGCAGGGGCACAATGACTGGATTAATGATGTTATTCAGGTAGTATTGGCTTGTCACTGTACCATTCACAAGGTGTAGGGCAATTCTGTATTGACTAGACACAGCTTCCCAGACTGTAGCATGGTGACAACAGTGGCTGATGCATAGCGCTCTCTTTGACGTCTCCAACATCGCTGGCGGCCATCATTTCTGCTCAGCGTGAATCGACTTTCATCAGAGAACAGCAGTGAAGCTCACTGGTCCCTTGTCCAGCGTAAATGCTCCCTGGCCCATGCAAACGATGACACGTATGCCTGGTGGTGTGGTCAGGTACCCTTACAGGTTATCTAGCAGGCAGACCACACTGATAAGTGTGTAAAGTAGTAAACATTTCGAATGGTCAGACGTGACACTTGGGTCTGTCACTTCCCTTAAATATGCCTGGAGTTGAGTGGCATTCATCATCCGGTTCCACTGTTACAATTGTTACTAGTCATAATTCATTTGAGATAGTCAGTGTCTCTCAGTAGATATCCAAAATATGTTTACAGATATCTCTAAGTATATATTTACTAGTCACAATTTCAATTTCAGATATCTGAAATTGAATTTTAGATAGTCATAATATGAACAGTGGCTCTCTATAATATTATTTCTACTAGTAAAAATGTGGTTCCAAGGTTGTCATAGCCAGGAGCGGCACTGGGGTTAAGCTCCCAGTGCTCATAAAATGCTCCTTCTGGCGTGCGTCTCGAAAAGCCTCTGACAACTAAGTCCAACTCCTAGCCTGCCCGTGTGGTTTAGTCTCTAAGCCCGGCGGAACTGCTTTTACTAATAGGAGAAGGGGCGAGGGCGGATCTCTGGCACCTTAAAACCAGATGCTTCGGGTAGATGGTGGCTCGTCAACCTGGGAAGGTAGCCCATCTAGGGGAAGGTCAACCCTGATTTCAAACCTCCGCTGCCTTGCGGCATACCCGGTCACGGGAAAGGCTTCGGGAGTCAACCCTGAGGAAAAATCCAGAGTCGGAGCCCCTAAGGCAGTTCTATATTGTGCTCAACATCGTTCTGGCCGCTCCTGCAACGGCGCTGGTGCCAAACTGTAGCAGCCCTGCTGTTCCTTTGGATTTGTCAGTGACGTGGAGAGGGGGGACATGCTGCATGGGCAACATCTTGCCCTCCATGTCTTCCTGCCCAGGCTTGAATCCTACCAACGCCCAACGCTGGAAGGTAGAACACCGGCTCACTGGAGAGGACACTCCAGCTTCGCCTTTGGCATAGACAAAACACGGGGAATGACAGTTACCGGTTATAAGCCACTGCTCAATTGGCGTAGAGCGCGGCACCAGGGGTTGTTCCCGATGGTGGGAGGGATCATCGGATCTCACTGGACAGCTACCGCCCGCCTCAAGCTGGGCAGCCCCCAGCCAATAAGGTGTTGTCCCGCCACAGCTTGCTTTCCTCATTGGGTGCATGGGGATGAGGAGAAATCCGAAAAGCAGGCTGAGAACCTTCGCACCAGGCAAGACAATAAAACAAAAGAGAACAACTCTAAAACTGGGAACTTGGAACGTCCGCACTATGATGACAGGACTCGCTGCTAACCTCAAGGACATCAACGACACCAGGAAGATTGCCATCATCAATAATGAGCTGAAGAGACTGGGAGTGGATATCGCCACTCTCCAGGAAACACGGTTGGCTGATGCAGGCACACTGAGAGAGAAGGACTACATGTTCTACTGGCAGGGAAAGGGCAGTGACGAACACAGGGAACACGGAGTGGGCTTCGCAGTGAAGAACACCTTGCTGAAGATGGTGGAACCGGGCAGCACTGGCTCTGCACGACTCCTCACCCTCCGCCTGAACACCACTCAAGGCCCAGTCACCCTCATCAGTGTGTATGCCCCAACACTGACAGCCACACCAGAGGCAAAAGACGAGTTCTACAAGAATCTCGCAACAACTGTCAGGATCGTCCCCAACTCTGAACAACTCATTCTCCTTGGAGACTTCAATGCCAGAGTGGGTGCTGACCACGACTCCTGGCCCTCCTGTCTTGGACCTTTTGGCGTGGGCAGAATGAACGACAACGGACAGCGGCTGCTCGAGTTCTGCACATATCACGATCTGTGCATCACAAACTCGTTCTTCAAGACCAAGCCCCAACACAAGGTTTCCTGGCAACATCCGCACTCAAAGCACTGGCACCAGCTGGACTTGATCCTGACCAGGCGCACCTCACTGAAGAACGTGCTAATCACTCGTTCGTTCCAGAGTGCAGATTGCGACACAGACCATTCATTGGCGTGTTGCAAGGTCAAGCTGCAGCTGAAGAAATTCCATCGTGCTAGACAGCCTGGAAAGGCACGGATTGACACCAGCAAAATGGCTCAACCAGAACTTGTTGAGCAGTTTGCCTCCACCTTTGAGAAGGAACTTGGTGTACCACAAGAAGGAGAATCTGCAAAGCAGAAGTGGGAAGAGCTGCGAAACACCATCCACCGCACAGCCTTGGCTACCTTTGGGAGGAAGACCTCGAAGTCACAGGACTGGTTTGATGCCAAGTTGACTGAGATGACCCCCGTCATTGAAGCCAAGCGCTCAGCACTTGCTGAGTACAAGAAGTACCCAAACGAGAAGAATCTCCAGATTCTCAGGGCTGCGAGAAGCAAAGTTCAGCAGACTGCTCGGCGCTGTGCCAACGAGTACTGGACTAAGCTCAGCCAAGACATTCAAACCGCTGCCGTAACAGGGAACATCCGTGGTATGTACGATGGCATCAAGAAAGCACTTGGTCCGGCTCAGAGCAAGACGGCTCCCCTCAAATCTTCCACTGGGGAGATGATCACAGAAAAGAGCAAGCAGATGGAGAGATGGGTGGAACACTACTCCGACCTCTACTCCAGACAGAACACCGTGACACCGTCAGCCCTTGATGCCATCGACTGCCTGCCATCCATGGACGAACTTGACGCCGAGCCAACCATCGACGAACTCAGTAAGGCCATTGATAGCTTGGCCGCTGGCAAGGCACCCGGCAACGACGGCATACCCCCTGACCTGATCAAGCACTGCAAGACCGCCCTACTGCTGCCATTGCATGACGTCCTCTGCCAGTGTTGGAAGGAAGGTGACATACCACAGGACATGAGGGACGCCAAGATCATCACCCTCTACAAAAACAAAGGGGAGAGAAGCGACTGCAACAACTACAGGGGCATCTCCCTCCTCAGCGTTGTTGGCAAAGTCTACGCATGAGTTGTTCTCGTTCGTCTACAGAAGCTTGCCGAACGTGTCTACCCCGAGTCTCAGTGTGGCTTCCGCGCTGAGCGATCGACGGTAGACATGATATTCTCCATCCGCCAACTCCAGGAGAAATGCAGAGAACAGAACATGCCCCTGTATGTCGCCTTCATCGACCTCACCAAAGTGTTCGATCTGGTCAGCAGAGAGGGCCTTTTCAAGATCCTGCCAAAGATAGAATGCCCACCAAAGTTGCAAAGCCTCATCGAATCGTTTCACACCAACATGCAGGGGATAGTGCAGCACGATGGCAACATCTCAGAGCCATTCAACATACGCAGGGGAGTGAAACAGGGCTGTGTACTTGCACCAACCCTCTTTGGGATTTTCTTTGCTATGCTCCTGAGGCATGCCTTCAGCACAGCAACAGAGGGAATCTACCTGCACACAAGATCTGACGGCAGGCTTTTCAACCTCGCCCGCCTGAAAGCCAGAACCAAAGTACGCAAGGCTCTAATCAGAGACATGCTGTTCGCAGACGACGCTGCAGTCGCAACCCACACACAGCAGGAGCTTCGGACCCTGATGGACCGCTTCTCCCAGGCATGCAAGGACTTCGGGCTTACCATCAGCCTGAAGAAGACTAACGTCTTGGCGCAAGGCACGGAAGCACCACCAACCATCACCATCGACGACTACGAGCTGGAGGTCGTGAATCAGTTCACGTACCTGGGGTCCACGATCAGTAACAACCTCTCCCTTGATACAGAGATCAACAAGAGGATTAGAAAATCAGCCTTCACACTCGCTCGTCTCACCACACAAGTGTGGGAGAATCCCAAACTCTCTGTCAAGACGAAGATGGCAGTGTACAACGCCTACGTCATCAGCACACTGCTCTATGGGAGTGAGACATGGACAACATACGCCCGGCAGGAAAAGAGACTGAACTCCTTCCACTTGCGCTGCATTCGCCACATCCTGGGCATATCCTGGCAGGACAAAGTGCCCAACACAGAAGTTCTGTCCCGCGCCGGCCTTCCCTCCATGTTCACTCTACTCAGGCAGCGCAGGCTCCGCTGGCTAGGCCACGTTCACCGTATGGAGGATGGCAGAATCCCCAAAGACGTCCTCTACGGAGAACTGGCAACTGGCAGGAGAGACGTTGGCCGCCCACAGCTGCGCTTTAGAGACGTCTGCAAGAGAGACATGAAGGCCCTGGAGATCAACACAGAGCACTGGGAGGACCTTGCAATGGACCGCTCCAAATGGAGAGGCACCCTGACCAGACAGCTCAAGGCGGGTGAAGAGAGACTGACTGCTGCAGCAGATGAAAAAAGGACCTGCAGGAAGAACCGCCACAGACCCAGCAGCACGGAGACCACCCACAAGTGCAACCTGTGTGACAGGGACTGCCATTCGCGCATCGGCCTGTTCAGCCACAGGCGGTGCTGTTCCAGCAGAGTAGACGTTTAGGATTCTCTTCCATGGTCATCATAGACTGACAGAGGCCAACAACAGTAAAAATGTATTTTGGATATCCAAAATTACATTATAGATATCTGGAATGTTTTTTCATTGTGGATATCCAGAATGAAAATTATGACTAGTAACAGCTGGATTGTAGATATCTGAAATAAGAGTTTCTCCTAGTAAGAATTCTATTTCAGATATCCTGAATGTTCATTCTAGATCAAAAGAATGTAATTGTAGATATCTTGAAGTGAAAACCCAATACACATGAATGGGGAAAAATGACGTCTTTCTCCTAGGAAGAATGATGCCATAGATATCTGAAATGATCATTATAGCGAGGAAGAGTTTCATTGTGGATATCGGAAATGTTCGTTTTTACTAGGAAAAATTGAATTATTGATATCGACAATACATATCCAGTCAAGCTATTAAATGGTAAAAGGACCACTTAATGCCATTCTTACTAGTTAGAATGTTATTTTGACTAGGAGGAATGCGATTTTGGATATCTAAAGTAGAATTTTAGATAGTCGATCAACCCTTTTTATGTTAAAATGGCATCCTAACAATCTCTCAGTAGATATCCAAAATATGTTTACAGATACAGTATCTGTAAGTATATTCTTACTAGTCAATTTCTTTCCACTGATCATCCTTGAAAGGTTTCTACAGCTAATTGGAGTCCCCCTGTGGTAAATTCAGTTGATTGGACATGATTTTGGAAAGGCACACACCTGTCTATATAAGGTCCCACAGTTGACAGTGCATGTCAGAGCACAAACCAAGCATGAAGTCAAAGGAATTGTCTGGAGACCTCCGAGACAGGATTGTCTTGAGGCACAAATCTGGGGAAGGGTACAGAAAAATTTCTGCTGCTTTGAAGGTCCCAATGAGCACAGTGGCCTCCATCATCCGTAATTGGAAGTTGTTTGGAACTACCAGGACTCTTCCCAGAGCTGGCCAGTTGTCTAAACTAAGCGATCGAGGGAGAAGGGCCTTAGTCAGGGAGGAGACCAAGAACCCGATGGTCACTCTGTCAGAGCTCCAGCGTTCCTCTGTGGAGACAGGAGAACCTTCAAGAAAGAAAACCATCTCTGGAGCAATCCACCAATCAGGCCTGCATGGTAGAGTGGCCAGATGGAAGCCACTCCTTAGTAAAAGGCATATGGCAGCCCACCTGGAGCTTGCCAAAATGCACCTGAAAGACTCTCAGACCATGAGAAATAAAATTCTCTGGTCTGATGAGACAAAGATTGAACTCTTTGGCATAAACGCCAGGCGTCATGCTTGGAGGAAACCAGGCACAGCTCATCCCCATGCCAATACCATCCCAGTGCTACAGTGAAGCATGATGGTGGCAGCATCATGCTGTGGGGATGTTTTTCAGTGGCAGGAACTGGGAGACTAGTCAGGATAGAGGGAAAGATGAATGCAGCAATGTACAGAGACATCCTGGATGAAAACCTGCTCAAAAGTGCTCTTGACCTTAGACTGGGGCGACGGTTCATCTTTCAGCAGGACAATGACCCTAAGCTCACAGCCAAGATATCAAAGGAGTGGGTTCACGACAACTCTGTGAATGTCCTTGAATGGCCTAGCCAGAGCCTAGATGTGAATCCAATTGAACATCTCTGGAGAGATCTGAAAATAGCTGTGCACCAATGCTGCACATCCCACCTGATGGAGCTTGAGAGGTGCTGCAAAGAGGAATGGGTGAAACTGCCCAAAGAGAAGTGTGCCAAGCTTGTGGCATCATATTCAAAAAACCTGAAGTTGTAATTGCTGCCAAAGGTGCATCAACAAAGTAATGAGCAAAGGCTCTGAATACTTATATACATGTGATTTCTTAGTTTTTTATTTTTAATAAATTTACAAAAATCTCAAAAAAGCTTTTCTTTTCACATTGTCATTATGGGGTATTGTGTGTAGAATTTTGAGGGAAAAAAATGAATTTAATCCATTTTGAAATAAGGCTGTAACATAACAAAATGTGGAAAAAGTGAAGCACTGTGAATAATTTCCAGATGCGCTGTATGTTTTTGCAATCGTAAGTAGTGTTGTTAAATGTTAGCTAGTATTCATGCATTTTCTCTGTGGAAACTGTGACTGAGGGAGCTGGTCAGTTTAATAGCTTTGGCCATTGTGGTGTTTTGAGGAAGTTAAAAATAAATGCTGATTGAGCAATAGCTGCCTCATCATTGCCTGAAACCCACTGCTCATTACATTAAATTCAATCTCTGATGCAAAGATGAAAACATGACACTGCCAAGTCTCAATATCCATCCAGCCATCCATCTTCTACCGCTTTAGAAATCCTGTCCATAAAAATTATGAACAGGATCAGTGACAAAGGGCAGCCCTGGCGGAGTCCAATTCTCACTGGAAATGAGTCCGACCGAGTGTTGGCAATACGAACCAAACTCTCACAACGGTCATACATAGACCGAATAGCTCGTAACAACAAGCTCGATACCCCATACTCCCGACGCACCCCCCACAAAAAACCATGAAGGATGCGGTTAAATGCCTTCTCCAAGTCCACAAAACACATGTAAACTGGTTGGGCAAACTCCCACGAACCCTCGAGAATTCCCGAGAGGGTAAAGAGCTGGTCCGATGTGCCACGGCCAGGACGAAAATCACATTGCTCCTCCTGAATCCAAGGTTCAACCAACGGCCGGACTCTCCTCTCCAGTACCTTGGCATAGACCTTCCCAGGGAGGCTGAGGAGTGTGATCCCTCTAAAGTTGGAGCACACCCTCCGGTCCCCTTTTTTGAAGAGAGGAACCACCACCCTGGTTTGCCATGCCAAAGGCACTGCCCCCGACCTCCACGCAATGTTGCAGAGGCATGTCAACCATGACAGCCCTACAACATCCAGGGCCTTGAGGTACTCCGGGCAAATCTCATCCACCCCCGGGGCCTGACCACCAAGGAGATTTTTAACCACCTTGGCGACCTCAGCCCCTGTGATAGGCAAGTCATCCCCCTCGTCCACAAACCCTGCTTCCTCTGTGGAAGGCGTATCAGTGGGACTGAGGAAATCCTCGAAGTATTCCTTCCACCGCCCGACGATATCCCCAGTTGAAGTCAACAGCGCCCTTCCTGAGCCACCGGGCAGTTTGCCAGAATCTCTTCGAGGCCAACTGAAAGTCTTGTTCCATGGCCTCACCGAACTCCTCCCATACCCAGGTTTTTGCTTCAGCAACCACCCGAGTTGCACTCTGCTTGGCCTGCCGGTACACCTCAGCTGCTTCGGGAGTCCCACAACCCAACCAAGCTTGATAGGACTCCTTCTTCAGCTTAATGGCCCCCCTCACCACTGTTGTCCACCACTTGGTTCGGGGGTTGCCACCACGAGATGCACCGACCACCTTGCGGCCGCAGCTCTGGGCCGCCGCTTCAACAACAGAGGTGGAGAACATGGCCCATTCAGACTCCATGTCTCCAGACTCCCTCGGAATGTGGTTGAAGTTCTTCCGGAGGTGGAAGTTGAAGACCTCCTGGACAGGGGCCTCAGCCAGACGTTCCCAGCACACCCTCACTATACGTTTGGGTCTACCAGGTCTGAATGGCTTTCTCCCCTGTTATCGGATCCAACTCACCACCAGGTGGTGATCAGTTGACAGCTCTACACCTCTCTTTACCCGAGTGTCCAAGACATACGGTCGCAGGTCTGATGACATGATAACAAAATCGATCATCGACCTGTGACCTAGGGTGTCCTGGTGCCAGGTGCACATATGGACACCCTTATGCCTGAACATGGTGTTCGTTATGGACAAACTGTGGTTAATTCAATTCAATTCAATTCAATTCAACTTTATTTATATAGCGTCATTTCACAACAACAGTCATCTCATAGCACTATCAACTGTAGGGGGAACCCCCACAGTTGCAGAAAGACCCCAGCAATCAGGCGATCCCCTGTGAGCAAGCACTTGGCGACGGTGGAGAGAAAAACTCCCTTTTAACAGGAAGAAACCTCCAGCAGAACCAGGCTCAGGGAGGGGCAGTCATCTGCTGCGACTGGCTGGGGGGTGAGGGGATAGAGAAGAAGAAAAGAACAGACATGTAGAGAGCAAACAGCACGATGGGGACTCAATCTATGGGAGAGAACAAACAAATGTTAATGACCAGCAAAAAAAATATTTCATTGAGAGTGAGAAAAGGAGTGAGGCCCAGTGCATTACTGGAGGTCCCCCGGCTGACTAAACCTATTAGCAGCATAACTAAGGGAGGGTTCAGAAACACATGATCCCTCCCTAATTGTAGGCTATATCAAAAAGGTAGGTTTTAGCCCTATTCTTAAAAACAAAGATCGAGTCTGACTCCCGAATCCAGATTGGCAGCTGATTCCACAGGAGAGGAGCTTGATAACTGAAGGTTCTGCCTCCCATTGTACTTTTGGAGATTCTAGGTATTACAAGTAATCCTGCATTTTGGGAGCGTAGTGCTCTGTTAGGATAATACAGTAGTATCAGATCTTTTAAATAAAAAGGAACCTGATTGTTTAGAGCTTTATAAGTAAGAAGAAGGATTTTAAACTTAATTCTAAACTCTATGGGAAGCTAATGAAGGGAGGCCAGAACCGGAGAGATATGATCTCTCTTTCTAGTACCTGTTAAAACTCTTGCTGCAGCATTTTGGATCAGCTGAAGACTTTTTAAAGATGTTTTAGGACAGCCTGATAATAAAGAATTACAATAATCTAATCTCGAGCTAACAAAAGCGTGGATCAGTTTCTCAGCATCACTCTGAGACAAGATGCTCCTAATCTTGGCAATATTACGCAAATGATAGAAGGCAGTCTTAGAAACAAATTTAATATGTGAATTGAAGGACAAATCTTGATCAAAAATAACTCCAAGGTTCCTCACAGAGCTATTAAGAGAAAGAGTAACCGCATCCAAACTGAAAGTTTGATTTGGAAAGGAATTTCTAAGGTTTTTTGGACCAACAAGAATGACTTCAGTCTTATCTGAATTTAATAGCAGGAAATTACAAGTCATCCAAGTTTTGATTTCCTTAAGACAGGCTTCTAACTTGGCTAATTGATTACTATCATCTGGCTTCATTGACAGGTATAATTGTGTGTCATCAGCATAACAATGAAAATGTATACAGTGCTTTCTAATAATGTTGCCTAACGGAAGCATATATAAACTAAAAAGAGTAGGGCCTAGCACAGATCCCTGTGGAACTCCATGACTGAGCTTTGAGTTGAAAGAAAACTCATTATTTACATGAACAAACTGGAACCTATCAGATAAATAAGATCTAAACCACTGCAATGAAGTTCCATTAAGTCCAACATAGTGTTCTAATCTATCAAGTAGAATATTATGATCGATAGTATCAAAAGCTGCACTAAGGTCTAAAAGGACAAGTACAGAAACTAGTCCATTATCAGATGCAATGAGGAGGTCGTTAGTGACCTTCGCTAAGGCTGTTTCAGTACTATGATGGATTCTAAACCCAGATTGAAACTCTTCAAGTAAACCATTTCCCTGCAGGTGGTCAAATAATTGCGTAGTAACAACTCTTTCTAAGATTTTTGAAATGAAAGGGAGATTAGAGATTGGTCTATAGTTAGCTAAAGCTCCTGGATCTAGCGTTGGCTTTTTGAGTAAGGGTTTAATTACAGCCGTTTTAAAAGCCTGCGGTACATGGCCTAAAGTTAATGAAGAATTGATTATATGAAGAATAAAGCTACCAATAAGTGGGAAGACTTCTTTAAATAACCTGGTAGGAATAGGGTCTAAAAGACAAGTTGAAGGTTTGGATGAGGAAACTATTTTGTCTAACTCACAAAGGTCGATTGGAGTAAACTCATCAAGACAGACATCAATAGAAGGAGTTGTAGTAGTTACAGTATTTAAGTTAACTGTGGGAAGAATCTGATTGAGTTTATCTCTGATGGATGAAATTTTATTATTGAAAAAGTTCATAAAGTCCTGACTAGTAAGCTCTAAGGGAATGCTAGGATTGACAGAGTCCTGACTCTTTGTCAACCTGGCTACAGTACTGAAAAGAAACCTGGGATTATTCTTGTTCTCTTCTATTAATGCAGAGTAATAACTCGTTCTAGCTTTTCCAAGAGATTTTTTTATAAATTAAAAGATGATTTCTCCAAGCTAAATAGATTTCATCTAAATTAGTGGAGCGCCATTTTCTTTCTAATTGACGAGTCTTCTGTTTTAAGCTACGAGTTTCTGTGTTGAACGAAGGAGTTAGAAATCTCTGATTAGACTTTTTCTTTTTTAAGGGGGCCACCAAGTCTAGAGTCTGATGCAGAGAAGCTGAAACACTATCCACCATGTTATCAATTACAGAAGGAGCAAGCTATCTATAGCTTATTTCCGTTGTGTTGACACATGGCATAGAGGAAACAATCTGCATAAATTTGGTAACAGCATCATCTGAGAGGCATCTACTGTAATAATATTTTTCTTTAGGAGCCAAATAGTCAGAAATAGTAAAATCAAAGGTTAACAGACAATGGTCTGACAGTACAGGGTTATGAGGAGACACTACAAGATTTTCTATTTCTATGCCATATGTCAGAACAAGGTCCAATGTATGGTGGAGGTAATGAGTAGAATTTCCTACTTTCTGAGAAAACCCAATCGAGTCTAATATTGAATTAAATGCCACATTAAGGCAGTCACTATCTACATCCACATGTATATTAAAGTCCCCTACTATAATTATTCTATCAGATTTCAGCACTAAATCAGCTAAGAAATCAGCAAATTCGGATAAAAATTCTGAGTAGGTTGATGGGGGACGATAAACTATGGCAAATAAAATTGGGTTTAACCTAAAATTGCTAAAGTGCCCAATACTGAGGACCAGATCCTCAAAGGAATTATAACATGTTTTTTGCTTTACATTAACTAGTAATTTGGAATGGTAAATTGTTGCTACTCCTCCTCCACGACCAGAACTTCTGGGATTTTGACAGTTTAAATAACCAGAGGGAGTTGATTCATTTAAACCAACATAATCCTCTTGCCCTAACCAAGTCTCTGTAAGGGAAATTAAATCAATCTGATGATCAATTAACAGATCATGGACTAACAGAGACTTGGGAGTCAGAGACCTAATATTTAATAAACCACATTTAATTTTTAAATTATGAGGAGGAACAGAGGCCAATTCATTCAATTTAGAGGCTTTATGTTTAATTTGAGTTTTACCAGTATTTTGCTTTATCACTTTGGGATGCTTATGCATTATATTTTTATTTACTTTGGAGGGAGCAGACAACGATTCTCTGATGGGGAAGACAGGGGCTAAGCTGAGGGGTGGCGGATGAAGAGGAGCTACAGAGAGGCGTGTACGACTGCGACTCTGCTTCCTGGTCCCAACTCTGAGTAGTCAGGGTTTTGGAAATTTGGATAAAAAAGATGCCAGATTGTTAGATAAATGAGAAGCACCATCCAAAGTGGGATGAATGCTGTCTCGTCTCATAAGACCAGGTTTTCCCCAAAAAGAGCTCCAATTGTCAATGTAGCCCACATCATTTTTAGGACACCACACAGACAGCCAGCGGTTCAAGGATGACGAGCGGCTAAACATGTCATCACTGGTCAGATTGGGGAGGGGCCCAGAGACTACTACAGTGGCAGACATCGTTTTTGCAAAGTCACACACGATTCTATATTAAGTTTCGTGACTTCCGACTGCCGGAGACGGATGTCATTAATGCCGGCGTGAATAACAATTGTGGAATGTTTGCAGTTACTTTTAGCCAGCATTTTCAAATTTGACTCGATGTCGCCTGCTCTGGCCCCAGGAATGCATTTGACTATGGCCGCTGGAGTCTCTAGGTTCACGTTTCTGACTACAGAGTCTCCAATGATCAGAGTTTTTTCCTCAGTGGGTGTGTCGCTGAACGGGGAAAAACGATTAGAAACGTGAACAGGTTGGTGGTGTACCGGGGCTTTGCGACTAGGCTTCCTTCTCACCGTCACCCACCCAGTCTCCTCGCTGCTGAGGAGAGCCGGGGAACTGCTGACAGGGGGGCCTAAGCTAGCTAGCTCCGCTGCAGCTAAGGGACGTCCGTCGAGATTAACTGGCGCAGACGGTGTTTCAATGCAGCGGAGCCGGGATTCCAAATCAGACAACCTCGCCTCGAGCGCCTCAAAAAGACAACATTTATTACATTTACCGTTATCACTAAAAGAGGCAGAGGTGTAGCTAAACATCTGACAGAGAGAGCACACCAGAGGAGGAGAGGAAAGAGAGCTAGTAGCCATAGCTAGTGGCTGGAGAGCAAACCACACAGGCAGACAGCAAAACAGGAAGTGACGATACGTTACCACAAGGAAGTGACAATCCCTTGATCCCTTGGTTAGCACAGAAGTCCAATAACTGAACACCACTGAGGTTCAGATTGGGCAGGCCATTCCTCCTAATCACCCCCCTCCAGGTTTCACTGTCATTGTCCACGTGCGCATTGAAGTCCCCCAGTAGGACAATGAAGTCTCCAAGAGGAGCACCCTCCAGCACCCCAGTCACAGACTCCAAAAAGGGTGGGTACTCTGAAACATCATTTGGTGCATAGGCACAAATGATGGTCAGGACCCCTTTCCCAACCCGAAGGCGCAGGGAAGCAACCCTTTCATCCACCCTGGAAAACTCCAATATAGAGGCAACAAGGTGGGGGGATACAAGAATACCCAACCCTGCTCATCGCCTCTCGCCCGGGGCAACTCCAGAAAAGGCCAAGCTCCAGCCCCTCTCCAGGAGACTGGTTCCGGAACCGTAGCTGTGTGTTGAGGTGAGGCCGACTATATCTAGCCAGTATCTCTCAACCTCGTACACCAGCTCAGGCTCCTTCCCCACCAGAGAGGTGACATTCCACTTACCAAAAGCCAGTTTAGAAAGCTTGGGATCAGTCCGCCAAGGTCTCCGCCTTTGACCACCACCTAATCCACATAGCACCGGACCCCCATGATCCCTCCTGCAGGTGGTGAGCCCACTAGAGGGCGGACCCATGTAACTCCTTCGGGCTGAGCCTGGCTGGGTCCCATGGGTGGAAACCCGGCCACCAGATGCTAGCCATCGAGCCCCTCCCCCAGGCCTGGCTCCAGGGTGGGGCCCCAGTAACCCCATACCGGGCGGGGTACTCTGAATTCTTGATATAGAATTTATCATGAGAGTCTGTTGGATCGTTCTTAGTCTGGCCCTTCACCCAGGACCAGTTTGTCTTGGGTGACCCTATCAGAGGCAAATTGCCCCGGACAACATAGCTCCTGGAATCACTGGGGCACGCAAACCCCCCACCACGATAAAGTGACGATCCATGAGGGGAAGTCTCAATATTAAAAATCCTATTCCAACCATTAACACAGAGAAAATAATCAACAAAGCAAGAAAAGCACTAATAAAAGAGAGACTAAGAGGAATAGTAAACAAAATCAATGAAAAACTGAATGAGGAAAGGGGCGTTTTTAGAACACGGTTCCCGGTGAATGAAGAAACGCAAAAAGAAATTGATGCACACCTGAAACACCCATACAGAGAGAAATTCACCATTCACAGATAAAGAAACTGAAAAAACAAGAATAGAATAGAACAGAATAGGCTTTCTTGTCATTGTACAGTTGTACAGCACAATGAAATTGTGGGTGTGTGGAGAATACGAATAAGGGTTACCAGTGTGGAGGCAAGGCTCAAATAAGTGCAGGCGGACATGGCGAACTGAAGGTTAAAAGGGTACTTTATTCATCCTCCATCACGAGGCTCACTCAGCGCTGTGGCAGCGCGCTGGAGTGAGCCCTGCGTCTCGAAGTCAGCAACAAGTAAGTGAGAGAGCTCTAGTGAGGCATATACAGTCAACTTATATACTCAGCCACAGACAATGCATGCATGGCATATTAGCACAGTACAGCATGAATGCATGGGACATTTACATGAGAGTCACACATATCAATAGCAGGATTACTGGCGCCGGAATTCCTCTCTGCTCTGGAGTTGTAGGACAAAGGAGGCTGCAAGGCACATCTACATATTGATATCGGTCCATACATCTCATTGTTCTGTTAATTGCTCAAGCTGAGCGCTCTGCCTGTCCCGTAGGTTATAGTGGGTCACCACACCGCTCCCCCCCAGAGGGCTCAGCAGGGGGCCAAGGCGTCGATCGGCCAGCTTTGGAAGCGAGCTGTGGGAAAAGCTCTGTGCAGGAGAAGGTGGAGGGAGGGTGGGGGTAGCAAGTGCCGGCCTGGGACGGCAAAGTTGTCCGGGCCGCGCAAAAAATTGCAGGTGGATCCGCGATGCTGAGAGGCTTTCCCGTTAAACGTGGCGGAGATCCACAGCGGCAGTGAGAAGAAAAATTTGTCTCTGACTCCTCTCGCGGCTCAGTCCTGCGAGGATGCGTAGCGGCCATGCAGAAAAAACAAAAGCTGGAGCTGTGTGAGGGACTTGGCGGGTTGGCTTTAGGTGAGGGCGCAGCCCTAAAGCCATCGGGGACAGCAGACGGCTGAAATCCCCTTGTGCACCGTGGCTGAGACCCATACAAAGTCCTGTGTGCGGGCTGCATGTCTGCTTCAGGTGCGTGGGCAGCCCTGAAGATTCCGAGGGTGGTGATCGGCCGTGTTCTCGGGCATGTGCAGCGGTGGAGGATGATGGCAGTCTGTGGAGTCGGTATTATCCCGTGCGTGGTGCGTGCCTGGCGCAGTGACCACATAGCTGAAAGTTGCGCTGTCCTCGTAACCCCACGGTGTGCTTGTGGGGGTTCGGTGCGTGGGTGGTCCGCTGTCGAGAGGTGAGTCAGGGTCAGGGAGCTTGCTGGAAATCAGCGTCGTCGGCACCGATGGTCTTCCCTGTTCGGGCTGTTGCTGTCGTTCGCTTGTGCCGGGTCATGGTGCGTTCTGGTCCACGCGCTGCGTTCTCTGTCCGGCCCTGGAGGTCGCCGTCGTGGAGAGAGGACGAGGTGCGTGCGCGCTCATGTGGATGCGGAGGATGTGAGCGATCCTCTGTCTCTGTAATCCACAGTGTGGTGAGAGGGAGCAGACATTCTTTGTCCCTCGGCAGGTCCCAGCGTGGAGGTCCCAGATCTCAGGCGAGGGTCGCACCATGACGCTTTCTGCAGCTTTCCCTGTCGTGGATGATCTCCGGGGAGTTCGCCTGGTGTTGGTTCTGCGTCGAGGTCTCCTGTGTGGCAGAAGGGAGGGCAGTCCATTCGCGTCAGGCAGCTGTGTTCGTTCGTCGTCGGAGTCACCGTCGGGGGCTGCGTTCGTTCGTCGTCGGTGTGTTCTTTTCTTCGGGGTCACCAGTGTGGAGGATACGAATAAGGGTTACCAGTGTGGAGGCAAGGCTCAAATAAGTGCAGGTGGACACGGCGAACTGAAGGTTAAAAGGGTACTTTATTCATCCTCCATCACGAGGCTCACTCAGTGCTGTGGCAGCGCGCTGGAGTGAGCACTGCGTCTCTAAGTCAGCAACAAGCAAGTGAGAGAGCTCTAGTGAGGCATATACAGTCAGCTTATATACTCAGCCACAGACAATGCATGCATGGCATGTTAGCATCACAGTACAGCATGAATGCATGGGACATTTACATGAGAGTCACACATATCAATAGCAGGATTACCTGGCGCCGGAATTCCTCTCTGCTCTGGAGTTGTAGGACAAAGGAGGCTGCAAGGCACATCTACATATTGATATCGGTCCATACATCTCATTGTTCTGTTAATTGCTCAAGCTGAGCGCTCTGCCTGTCCTGTAGGTTATGGTGGGTCACCACAGGTGCAACAAAAGAAACACCAAGGGAAATCGACGAAAAATGGATCTGCAACTTATCAAAACACACACTCTCTGAAACAGAAAAGAAAGTCTTCTCCAAAGGTTTAAATTTTGCAGTCACATCAAGGAAAAATCCCACATGAACAATACATATTAGCAATAGAACTGGCATGGGAAAGAATACAAGACCAAGGAAAGAAATTAGAAATGCAAAACGTGGTGGGAGTGTTAAAATCAGTGAAATTACCATAAAGAAATATGACAAGAAACTAAGAAAAAGGCAATAGACGGACTCAGAAAAGATGAAACGATTACCATATTACTGGTGGATAAAGGCAGGACCACAGCTATTATAGTCAAAAAGACATATGAAACACAGATGGAAAACATGTTGGCAGACAGAGATATACAAAATCCTCAAAAAAAGATCCCGCAGAAGAAAAGAAAAAAACTCTAAAGACCTTACTCAGATCCTTGTTAGAAACCAATAAAATAACTCGGAGTGCATATGAGCATTTGACAGCCACTGGAAGTATCACCCCCCCACCGGATCTATGACGCACCAAAAATACACAAGAAAGACACTCCACTACACCCCATAGTAGACAGTATCAGTTCAGTTACCTATAATCTATCAAAAGCACAAGTGGAAATCATCAAACGCATCCTTGGAGTAACAGAAGGTCACTGTCAAAACTCAAAAGAACTGGCTCATGAACTCAACAACCTAAAAGTAGAAGCAGCCGAGATATTCATTTCTCATGATGTGGTGTCATTATTTACCTCCCCCCCCCCAATGATGTCACTTTACACATGGTACAGGAATGCCTCAAGAAGGACAAAACACTCAAAAAACACAAACCTTACAGTTAATGATATCACAACTCTTACAGTTTGTTGCCAAATCCACCTACTTCCAATTCAAAAACAAAATATACAGACAAAAAATATCACGCAGACCCACTCTCTGGAGAAGATATGTGGACGACATTTTGGAAAAAATAAATCATGGACCCATACAAGAACTAACAGACCACCTGAATACCACAGAGCACTGGGAACATCAAATTGACACATGAACAAGAAACCAATTGGACCATAAACTTTCAAGACATAAAAATTCACCATAAGGATGACGGCAGCATCAAAATCACAGTATACAAAAAACCAACACACATGGACCAGTACCTCCTCTGGACATCCAAACATCCCATGGCACACAAACTGTCAGTTGTGAGGACATTATTGTCATGAATGACCCCTCTGGGGCAGAAAGACAGGCCCACGCACTAAACTGTAGTTGTGACATTTATTCAACAATAAGGCAAACAGAAATCCAAACAGTGCATGAAGAACACAAAAATACAAATGAGGAAAACTTACAGAAAAAAATACTCCAGAGCTGACATGACCCTGCAAGTGTTGGAGAGATTAGACCAGGAGATAATCCAGTCCACATTCATCTAAGACTGCCACACTAACAGTAAATAGGCAGTGCTTAAATACAGGGAAGTTAATGAGCTGCAGGTGTGAGTCACTGAGTGAGCAGATAACCTAATTAATCAACTACCCACAGCTTGAGATGGCAGGGAGACAGCGTGAGTAGTTGGTGAGAGTGTCTGGGCAAGAGGAAGGGCTCTGAGTGACAAACAAACCAAAACATATACAAAGAACTGACAACATAATAATAAAAGACATACAGAACTCAGAAAATAAAGTCTGAGTCTGAGCTCAGAAGGGAAATTAGAGCTCAGACTCATGACAGAGCCCCCCACTCCCAAGGAGTGGAATCCAGACACCCCCAGGCAACACCAAAAGGACCCCCCCCCCCAAGAAAGGAACAGCAAAAAATCACCCTGGGAGGAAGGTGGGGGAAACAGGCTATGGAGGGAAAATACAAACCCCGCTCAAGACCCACACCTGCGCAACACCGGGCCCCTGCACCACCTAGGCCAAACAACCCAGCTGTTCAGGTGGCTGGCTGAAGTCCCAGACCAGGCAGATTGCAAGGTGGAATGAGTCGGGCGGCCTGCCGGAGAATATGGACCATCCAACCCAGCGGCTCAGTCTGTTGGGCGGCCGGCCTGAGTTCTTTAGCCACCAGGACTGGAAGGGTGACCCAGGAGGTTGCTCCCACATGGAGAGGCCCAGTGATGGAAAACAGGGCCGGGGGGGGGGGGGGGGACCACAACGGTGTCTGGTGGTGGAGGAAGGGGAACCATGATGGCATCAGGCAGCAAAGGAAGGGGGACCATGACAGCATCTGGCAGAGAAGGAAGGGGGACCATGATGTCTTCGGGCTGGCTGGTTGCCAGGTCGTGATCCCAGGATGAGACGTAGTTGCACCGTGGTGGCTCCAGGCTGGAGCAATGCTGCACCCACGGTGGCTCCAGGCTGGAGCTTAGCAGCACCCACGGTGGCTCTGGACTGGAGCGGAGCTGCACTCTCAGGGGACCCAGACTGGGCCAACACTGCACCCTTGGTGGACCCAGACTGGGCCAACACTGCACCCTTGGTGGACCCAGACTGGGCCAACGCTGTACCCTCAGTGGACCCCGGGCTGGGGTGCAGTGCCCATGGTGCTCCCAAGCTGAAGCATAGCACCCATGTAGGATTAATGCTGGGGCGCAGCACCCACAAGGATCCTTGACTGGGACGCAGCACCCACGGGGACTCAGACCAAGGAGGAACCCAGACGATGGCTTCAGGCAGAGGAGGAGCTGCACCCATGGTGGACCCGGCCTGGGCTGAAGCTGCACCCACAGGGGTCCCGGGCTGGGACAAGGCACCCACAACGACCTCCACTGTGGGGGAAGCTGGACCTCTGATGACCTCAGGCAGCGAGCCTGGACCCACGGAGACTTCTGGCATGGCTGGAACGTTCCCGGTGACCCTGGGAGAAAGCTCAGACACATATAGAGAAAGATGATCAGGGTCACCAGCAGCGGCAGAGCCCGGGGAGGTGAGCTTAGGTGCAGCGGGTGGCTGCACCCGGCTCTCCTCACCAAGAGCCAGGCAAGATTGCTCTAAGACAGAAAGGAGAAAAACAAAAGAGCGCACTTGACTGAGCTTGAGCTCCACCACCGTCCAGGACTCCGACAATCCAGGTGATGATGTCACTTCAGGCTTGGCCCTCTGGGGGTCCAGCTTGGCCTCGAACTCTGCTGTGGCGGCCTCCACAGCAGGCATGATAGTAGTTGCAGTCTTAGTTTCCCCAGACGAAGGGGCCCATGCGGGTGACTTGTCCGGCGTGGCAGCTGGGGTTTGTCTCACTGTTGGCACCGGGACTGGGTCCTCTAGGGCCACAGGCTCCTCTTGCATTGGGCAGCTCACTCCAGGGGTCTGTTCACACTCAGGGACCACAGGAGAGGACACAGAGAGGGCTGGTGAGCAATTAGTTACAGCAGCAGGTGGGGAGAGCTCAGGGGACTGCTTTTCTTAAGCCTCCCTACCGGGAATGAGGCATCAAAAAATTAAATAGAATAAAAAGAAACTTGCCTGTTTTCCCAGCTCTTGATGTGTTCTGTTGCTGTGTGTGGGGAGTCGTCCCTCTCCATGGCTCTGGTGAACTTGTCTCCCTCTATGAAGTGTGGAGGAGCTGCCCCTGGAGTCACAGAGATGGATGGAACCGAGAGGGAGGCGATCAGTTCCAGCGCAGCAGGAGGAGTCGCCGAGGAGGAGGGAGAAAAAAGTGCAGCGAGAGGATTGGCTGGCGGGACAGCCTGAGAGAGAGAGTCAAAAAGAGAGGCTGCTGCGAGAGTCTCCTGCCTAGATGAAGAAGAGGATGCTGGCGAGGAAGTGGGTGCTTTCCTCCGGTGGTCCGGAGTGGGACGACGGCACCACCGTGGAGTTGACAGGGCAGGCGAGGAGGAGGGATATGGCATCAGTGGGAGTGGAGGAAGGGAGAGTCTGATCACCCGGGGGTGATCAGACCCAGCGCACGGTGGGTTTAACTTCCAGCAAGTTGGCGATTCCACCCCAGCACAGCATCTCATCTTTGCAGGATGAACAGTTCTGAGCTCCGATCGCCATGTCTTCGATCATGGAGACAAATTCTAGCTCATCCCGACTCCACCTCCTCCTCCTCCGGTCTAGCTTGCCTGAGGAAGACATGTCAGCTCCGCAGGACGGGAAAGAGGAAAAAGAAAAAGCACGAAAAAGACAACCCCTGCCCCCCCCCCCCCCCAACTACAGCAGCTGAGCCTTCAACTGGCGGCAGTCTTCTGTCACGAATGGCCCCTCTGGTGCAGAAAGACAGGCCCACGCACTGAACTGTAGTTGTGACATTTATTCAACACAAAGGCAAACAGAAAACCAAACAATGCATGAAGAACACAAAAATACAAATGAGGAAAACGTACGGGAAAAAACTCTCCAGAGCTGACATCGCCCTGCAAGTGCTGGAGAGATTAGAGCAGGAGATAATCCAGTCCACATTCATCTAAGACTGCCAACCTAATTAATCAACGACCCACAGCTTGAGATGGCAGGGAGACAGCGTGAGTAGTTGGTGAGAGTGTCTGGGCAAGAGGAAGGGCTCTGAGTGACAAACAAACCAAAATATATACAAAGGGACTTCCGGTTATGGCTGCCACGTAAGACGGACGTGTGTCACTCTGCTCTGCTCCTGGAGAAAAAAATCGGCAAATAACTCTCTCATTTGGGACAGAACGTATCCCAGCGTTTGGGCGAGGATATGTCGGCGAAGCCTAAGGCTGGAAAATCAGGTAAAGGAAAAAGCGAGCCGCCGAAACAGTCCAAATTAACGGACTTTCAGGTCTGTGACGCAGCAAACAAAACTCCATATATGGCGGAGGAGGCTGGCAACGGTGCGATAGCTGCGGGAAACGGCGCAGATGCGCTGATGGCTGCCATGAGTTCAATGAGAGCGGACTTTTCCTCTAGATTTGATGGGATTATGACAGCGTTGGAAGGAATAAGAAAGGAATTGGGTGACTGTGTAGAACGAACGGCGCAGATGGAGCTCCGTCTCGCTAGTGCTGAAGATGACGTCACCCGTCTTCAATTAAAGGTGCGCACTTTGGAAAAAAAAAAAATATCTAGAAGATAATATTTTGGATTTGGAATCTCGGTCGAGACAGAATAACTTGAGGCTGGTGGGTCTTCCAGAGGAATCAGAAGGTCGGGACGTATATTCCTTTCTGGAAAAGTGGATTCCGGAGGTGCTGGGCAGCGAGGAGTTGCAATCAGCAGTGGTTCTGGAAAAAGCACATCGTATTGGCCCACGGAGAGATAAGGGACCGCCGAGGACCTTAATTATGAAGTTTCTTAGCAACAGAGACAGGATGAAGATCTTCAACGCTGCACGAGCTAAAGGAGAGATTAAACACCAGGATCAGCAGGTGCGGTTCTACCCAGATTTGGCCACAGGAATCCAACAATTGAGGAAGCAGTTTGATCCCATACGTAAGGAGCTGCGCAACCTTGGGATTCGTCATGGTGTAATCTATCCTGCGAGACTGCTGACCACGTATGAGGGCAGAACCCACATCTTCAAGACCCCAGAGGAGGCGCAGGAGTTCATCAAGAAGATCAAAGAAGAAGAAGAGACTGGTGGGAGCTAAGCATGAACAAAATATAAGGTAGAATAATTAAGCATTTGCACAGGCATCTGACTGACTTGAAGTAAATAGCAAGTTTACAAAATATAGATTGTATTATATATTAAAAAAAACAAAAACAAAACAAACAAAAAAAAACTATGATGTACAAAGTTGTTAAAAATTTTGGAGTTAAGTTGGAAAACTACAGAGGAGAGTTAATGTTACGTCATTAAAAGCAGTAGAGTTAGGGTGATTGGGAGGATGAAGAAGGAGTGGCTTAGGCTGTTCCCCGTGGGTGTGGAGCGGTCGATGGCTATATCGGGAGACAGAATTTTTCTTTTGATTTTGGGGGGTTCGCCACAAGTGTGGGAAGGGGGAATTTGTTTGTGTGTAGTTTGTAGGATGAATGTTCAACCACTCATGTTTTTGCTTCTCTGTATGAGCATGTTTATACTGCAAGGTAATCCCAAACTCTCTATTGATCATAAACCAAAGTGTTAATCTTAATTTAACTTCATGGAATTGCAGAGGTCTACAAAATTTAAAAAAACTTAAACAAGTTATGAATAAAATAAAAGACATGGGTTCAAAAATTGTGTTTTTACAAGAAACTCATTTAATAGAGGAGGATATAAAAAGAATTAGGAGTAAATGGCAAGGAAGTGTATTCACCTCATCATTCTCATCCCGGGCCAGGGGAGTTATGACTCTCATACATAAATCAGTCCCTTTTCAAGTGAAAAATGTAATTGGAGACAAACTTGGAAGATATGTAATCATTCAAGGTTCTTTGCTATTAGAAAATATAAATCTTGTGAACTTATATGGTCCCAATATAGATGATCAAAAGTTCTTTGCTAATTTATTTCTTATTTTATCATCATTTACAGGGCAACATATAATAGCAGGGGATTTTAATTGTACATTGAATCCAGGTATAGATAGATCAACAGGACTGGATTATACGCACAATGGATGTAGGATGACTATTAATCATTTTATGAAAGAATTGAGATTGTTAGATATATGGAGAGAAATGAAACCACAAGTTAAAGCCTATTCTTGTTATTCCAGTACCTACAAGACATTCTCACGTATTGATTATTTTTTGATTTCCACAGAATTAAGATCCAAGATTCAAAACTGCTTTTATGATAACATCGTGATCTCTGATCATGCACCCTGTTGTCTAATATATGTAGATAAAAAATTGACAAAGGAATCAGGTAGATGGCAATTTCAGCATAAATGGCTTCAGGATGAGGAATTTGTCAAGTATATAGAAAAACAGATAGACGAGTACTTTGACATCAATACTACACAAACATCAGCATGTGTAAAGTGGGAGGCTTTCAAAGCTTTTATTAGGGGACATATTATTAGTTATACAGGATCAAAATCTAAGAAGACTCGAGAGGAGAGAGCTAAATTGGAACATAAAATGAAAAGTCTTCAGCAAAAAGTGTATGCAGGAAGTGATCCAAGGTTGGAGAATGAATTACTGATTTTGAGAGCTGAATACGACAAAAAATCAGCGAATAGAGCTGCCTCGAGTCTTCTAAGATTGAAACAATCTTTTTATGAACAAGGTGAAAAATCAGGAAAATTATTGGCATGGCAGATTAAACAATTAGAAATTAAAACACCAATTACTAGTATTATAAGTAATGGACAGGTAGTTATAGATCCTTTAGAAATTAACAGAGCCTTTAGAGATTACTATGAAAAATTATATGATGCTAAAAATGAATTTGATTTAACAAAACTAAATGGGTTTTTGAACGAACTATCTATACCGTGTATTCCAAATGAAAACAGGGAGATATTGGAGTCTAAAATTAGTCAAGAAGAAGTTGGGCTAGCCATTGATAATATGAAATCAGGAAAAAGTGCAGGACCAGATGGTCTTCCAGTTGACCTTTATAAAAAATTTAAGAATAAATTAATAAAACCTTTTTTGGAAATGGTTTTAGAAGCATTTCAAAATAATAATTTACCATCATACATAAATAATGCCTTAATTATACTGCTGCCAAAACCAGGTAAGCCCTCTAATAAATGTGAAAATATGAGACCAATAAGCCTATTAAATGCTGACCTTAAGATAATCTGTAAAATTTTAGCAAGACGAATACAAGAAATTTTACCAAATATTATTAATCGAGCTCAGAATGGCTTTATAAAGGGAAGACAAGGCTTCCCTAATGTAAGAAGACTATTTAATATTATTTATTTTAATAAAGAAGCACCGGATACAGCTCTCCTATCACTGGACGCCGAAAAGGCCTTTGATAGAGTTGAATGGCCCTTTCTTTTTGAAGTCCTACAAAGGTTTGGACTTGGAAATAATTTCATAAAATGGGTTCAAATAATATACAATAATGCTACAGCAGAAATCCTAACAAATAACAATATTTCAAAACCAATAAAAATCAATAGAGCATGTCGACAAGGCTGTCCACTTTCACCTTTACTGTTTACTATGGCAATTGAACCTTTAGCGATAGCGATACGTTTACATTCACAAATATATGGAATTAAAGTTGGACCAACAGAACATAAAATCTCCCTGTACGCCGATGACATAATTTTGTTTATGTCGAATCTAAAAAAATCAATTCCAACCTTGTTGAATTTAATAAAGAATTTTGGGGAAATATCAGGATATAAAATAAATAAAACTAAATCTTCAATATTAATGATAAATGAGACCCAGAGAAATTACCCAGCCTCTGAGGTAAATCAATTCAATGTTGTAAATCAGTTTAAATATTTAGGAATCCAAATTGTGCCTAAGCTAGAATCAGTCGCCAGTGTCAACTATGAAGCCTTAATGACAGATATCAATGAGTTAACTCAGAGATGGATGTCACTACCAATGTCGATGATTGGGAGAATCAATATACTTAAAAGTAATATTTTACCTAAAATACTTTATTTATTTCAATACATTCCCTTATCACCACCTTTAGATTTATTCTCAAGAATAAAAAAAAAGTTAGTGAAATTTATATGGAACAACAGGAGGGCTAGATTACGTCTGTCTTTATTATATTTACCATTTGATCGTGGAGGTCTGAAATGTCCAAATTTTATGTTGTATTATTGGTCGGCACAACTGAGGTCTATGACATATTATTTTTCATCAAATGATCTCCCTCACTGGACTGAAATGGAATCATACAATTTACCTTTACCTCTTCCCATATTCATATACTCAGATTTGGCAAAAAAATTACAAAAACAAGTTAAAAATCCATTTGTAAAGCATATGATCAAAATATGGTGTGAAGCTAAAAACTATTTAAAAGAACCACAGTTATTGTCACAATTTAGTCCAATATGGGGGTAATCAATATTTTAAACCAGGAAGAGCGGACGCTGTATTTAAAGTATGGAATTTAAAAGGGATACAAAAGATTCAGGATTTATATTTGCCAGGTGCAGATAACATAATGTCTTTTGAAGAGCTGAGGATCAAATTTAATCTCAATAGAACACATTTTTTTAAATATCTTCAACTTAGAAACTTTATTCGATCAAATCAAAATAAAGCTCTCACTCGACCTATTTATTCATCCTTGGAAAAAATGATGATGAAAGATAGTAAAAGAAAGGGTATTATTTCAGAGTTTTATAACTCATTGACACTATCTTCAAGTGAAAATTCACTGAAAAGATTAAACTACTGGAAAGAAGATCTGCAAACTGAAATTTCAGAGGAACAATGGGAATTGGCTTGTACAGAAGCTCAAACCAAATCAATAAATGTACGCCTTAAATTGATACATTTCAAATGGTTAATGCGGATGTATGTTACACCGGAGGAGTTAAATAAATATAACAAAAATATACCAGATACATGCACAAAATGCATGGAAAGTAAAGGAACTCTATTTCATTGTGTATGGGAATGTAGATTAATAAGAATGTTTTGGGAAGAGGTGAGGGTAACAATTGAAAAAATAATCTCAAAACAAATCATATTGAATCCTCAATTGTTTTTGTTGGGTCTGTACCCAGAAAAGCATAATTTTAATAAAAGTGAAAGAACATTCATAGACCTCAGTTTGCTTAATGCCAAAAAATGTATTGCACTATTATGGAAAAAGACTCATAGACCAGATGTGACTCAGTGGTTAAGACAGATGTTAACAAACCTTCCATTAGAAAGAATAACATATATACTGAAATCAAAGGAAATTGTGTTTGAGAATATATGGAGACCTTTTATTGATTATGTAAAAAATTTAAACATAACTCTTGAAGAAGAAGGTGAATGATGTGTGTGGACCTTGTAAATTCCAAACTGGTGAACATAATATGTATACTTATGTATTGGATTGTCTAGACTAAACAGAGGAGCATTGTTGAAGATTTGATTTTGCTGGTGGTTGTTGGTGTTTTTAGTGCATCTTTTTTTTTTTGTAGTACTTTAGTGTTAGTGTTTGATTGTTTGTATCATGTTTGTTAAAAAAAAAAGGTTCAATAAAGATATTGTGGAAAAAAAAATATATACAAAGAACTGACAACATAATAACAGACATACAGAACTCAGAAAATAAATTGAGTCTGATCTCAGAAAGGAAATTAGAACTCAGACTCATGACAATTATTTGAATGGGCCACCATCATCACAGTCAAGGAGGACAGACAGAAGGAAGAACAGCATATACAATATGCACTTATGGACTGTCAATACCCAATAAGGACAATAAACAAAGGAAAATGTAAAGTCCAAAACAAAGAGCAAGTTGAAAAACAAAAAGGAAAAAAAAACACACACCAAAAACATCATCATCATCATCATCGTCATCATCATCTGTATTTATTTTTGACAGGACACAATTAGTCCCTCAGTTGGGGTGGACCCTGCTTAACTGCACTTCTTAGAGTCCCGCTCCAATGGTTCCTGCCAACTGGTTCCACCTGGGCCAGTTGTAGCTTGACCCGGTCCATACGGACACCCTCCAGCCATATCTTCTTCGGTCTTCCTCTTCATTGTCCTCTGTGCTACCAGGATCGATATCCATGACCTTCTTAATCCAACCAACACAATGCAAGCGGCGTGTGCCGTTGAAACAACAAAAACTTAGTGACTCTACCATACATCCAGGGAATAACTGAACCCATACAAAAAATCATGAAAAAAAAAACACGGAATAAACACAGCAATAAAAACCCCACTTAAAACTGCAACAACATTTGTTTGACTTTGAGAACAAAATACAAGACAAAAAAATGCAACATAGTCTATAAAATACCATGCAAATCATGTGAAAAACATACATAGGAGAAACAGGAAGGACATTTACCAAATGGAAAAGGGAACACCAAAAAGAATGCGAAAAAGAAACAGCAGGGCAACTCACAAGAACGCAAAAAGAAAAAGGAGAACAGGAAAACCTCAAATCAGCAATATCAGATGACTGCAAGATAAACAACCACATCATGGATTGGGACAATACAAAAATAACTGGATCAGAAACAACAAACACAAATGCTGGATCAAAGAAGCAATTGAAATCAGGAAGCAGGCCCACAACACCATGAACCGAGATGATGGAGTGTTCATGCTCTTGCACCCCTGGGAATCTCTCCTCTAAAGACCATGTCACAGCGATGGGCATGACTGACCTGGCAGATCTGTCAAATCCGTCAGGTCAGTCACGCCCACGGAAGTAAGACAACTGATGTGACACGCCATGGATGTCAGATGACATTTTCTGAAGAAGCCTGCAGGTGACAGTCAAAACATGTCAAGGTATGAATCCTCTCTCTATTCAATTCAGTTTTTCAGTTCAATTCAGTTCAACTTTATCTGTATAGTGCCTAGTCACAACAAAAGTCATCTCAAGGCATACATAATCATATTCATGATTTGTGATACATAAGCACAAATCATGAATAATTCATAGAAAAGCCCCAACGATCAGATGATCCCCTATGAGCAAGCACTAGGCGGCAGTGGGAAGAAAAAACTGTCATGAACCTGGGTTTGGTGATTCCAAACCCAGTTCTGACACCGTTGCTATTTTGGCCCGGTTCACAGCTCGAGCACGCCCCCTCCTCCTGTCAGTGTCATCAGCTGTGTCTCATTATTAGTGTTTCTCACACACACACACACACACACACACACACACACACACACACACACACACACACACACACCTCACTCACTTCCATTCACACGCTCTTACACTCAATCATGCACACGTTTTCAATTTGTCCTGGCCACGCTCCTTCACACTAGCGGTCTCTTCCCTCATTAGTATTATGATTACTTAAACGTTGTGTTAATGGGAATAGATCGCTGGAGCATTGTGCTTCATACGCAGCAGCGTGTACCTCTGAGTATGTTAGCCATCAATACCTACGTTAACTTTCAGCCTGACGTCGTTGTCTTCTCTAACGCTACAAGATTGTGTACTTCTTTGGTGTTAGCAGCTGTTTCTGCTCTACCCTCATCCACTGGACTGCACAGACAGCCCCGGATCGCTCCAGCACTGTAAGTTTATGTTTGCCTTTCTCCCCGTGCCGACAGCAGCTCTGTGGCACTAGGCATTCCCTCACTTGGGCTGTAGATCATCCAGGTGGCGTCCCTGTATGTCTGGTGGCCTTAAGCTCCATCATATCAACTCTCTGTTTTTGGGTGACTGTTATTGGACAAGGGTTGGGGTTTTTGTTGACTAAAGTGCACAAATCCATCTCTGCTCGTGGGTTTTCATTCTGCCCTCTGTGCGCTGCGTAATGGCGCATGAGGGATCATAACAAAAACTCCTTTATAGGAAGAACCCTCTGGCAGAACCAGGCTCAGGGATGGCCAATCTTCTGCCACGACTAAAAAGGAAGAAAGAAAGAAGGGACATACTATTCATAACAACAGCATGCAAGTAGACCGATATGATGTGCAAATTCTATCATAGCTAATTTGACCTATGATTACAGGATTTTATGGGCTTTTTTCAGGCTTATTAAGCTAGCTAAAGAATCTCATCAGAAACACTGCAGCCAGACACATCCATAGCTGGACCTGGTGGTGTAATGCCCCTACTGTCATGAATTGCCCCACGGGGCAAAGAGGTGAGGCCCATGTGTTGAACTGTGAATTTGTGAGGTTTTATTGAAACAGCAAACATAAAGTCCAAAACAGTGCTCTAACACAAAATTCCAACAAGTGAGCAAACTTACTGATAAAGCACACCAGAGCGAGGCAGAGCTCTGGTGGAGATGAGGAGAAACTCATACAAGACAGTGGTGATCAGAAAATGAAAATACTGCCCTTAAATAGGATTGGAAACAAATTACCTAAAGTACTGGCAGGTGTGGGTCACATGAGTGGGCAGAAGGAAACAATGATATATAATTGGACCAGCTGGGGGCAATGAGAGAGGAGCGACCGGCTGACAGCTGACAGGGCTACCCCACATGGAGCACAACCCAGGAATTGCCAGTGACAGCTGTCAACCACAATAATAAGGAATTTGAAGAATAAAATATCAACAAGTACAAACTGAGAAATAAATATCAATTAAAACAGAATAAGAGCAAAACAAAACTAAGACATAAACAGGAGAATGGAAAAACAGTGCAAGCATAACAAAAACCCAGAAAAGCACAAAATACAGCAAATATATAAATACAAGGAAAAAGCCATGAGACTGAGCAAGGTGGGAACCTCCTGTGCTCAGCTCATGACAGAGCCCCCCTCTCAAGGGGTGGAGACAAGATGCCCCAGGGTAACATCAACAGAAAAAGACCCCCCCCCCCCCCTCCCAAATAGGAGCACAACAATAACCCACCCCGGGTGGGTGGTGGGGGGGAACAGGCTAGGAGGGAATGGAACAAAACCCCGCTCAGGACCCACACCAGTTAAAACCCCCACCATCTAAGCCCCCCGGACTGAAGAGCTTGACAGTTTAGGTGGGCGGCCAAAGTCCAAGGCTGGGCAGATGGCATAATTGAAAGAGTCGGATGGCCTACCAGGGAATGTGGGCCAAGCAACCCTGCGGCACAGTCTGTCGGGTGGTCTACCAGAGTTTTTTAGCCACCTGAACAGAAAGGGTGGTCCAGGAGGTGGCTGCTCAACAGGAAGAACCAATGGTGAGCAAGATAGAGGAGTCGGGGAAACCATGACAATGTCAGGGTGAGAAGAAGGAACCACAATGATGTCAGGGTGAGGAGGGGGGACCACGACAGCATCAGGCAGAGGAGGGGGGACCACGATGCCCTTGGACTGGCCTGTAGCATCCTCTGTGGTCCCGAACTGGCACATTGCAGCACCCATGGTGGCTCCGGGCTGGAGCAGAGCTGCACCCATGCTGGCTCCTGGCTGGAGCAATGCTGCACTCACGGTGGTGCCAAGCTGGAGTGGAGCTGCACCTGCTGTGGCTCCAGGCTGAAGAGGAGCTGCACTTGCGGTGGGCCTAGACTGAAAAGGAGCTGCACCCACAGTATCTCCAGGCTGGGGCGGAACTGCACCCGCGGTGGCTCTGGGCTGGAGTGGAGATGCACCCACGGCAGACCCGGATTGGACCAGGGCTGCACCTTCGGTGGACCCTGAGCTGGAGCGTAATGCACATGGCTGGCCCACACTGGAGCGCAGCACCCAAGTTGGTTTCAGGCTGAGCGCAGCACCCACGACGGTCCCTGACTGAGAGACAGCACCCACGGAGACCCAGACTGAGGAGGAGCTGCACCCACAGAGGTCCCGGGCTGGGACGGAGCACCCACGGCGACCTCATCAGACGGGGAAACAGCACCCTTGGAGACCCTGGGTTGGGATGGAGCACCCACGATGACCTCAACCGGATGGGGAGCAGCACCCATGGAGGTCCCGGGCTGGAATGGAGCACCCACGATGACCTCAGCAGAAGGGAGAGCAGAACCCACGGAGATCTCAGGCGGCGAGGCTGGACTCATAGAGACCTCTAGCGAAGCTGGATGATCCTTGGTGATCCTGGGGAAAAGTTCAGGCAAGAGAGGCAGAAAAACAGGGTCAGGGTCACCGGCAGCAGTGGAGCCCATCAAGGTGAACTCGGGTGCAGCTGAAGGCTGCGCTTGGCTCTCCCCACCAAGGGCCCAACAAGATCTCTCCAAAAGTGAGACGATGAAAACAAAGGAGAGCACTTGCCTGAGCTTGAGTTCCACCGCCGTCCAGGACTCGGTCGATCCAGGCAATGGTTTTTCTGGCCTGGCCCTCTGGAGGCCCAACTCCGGCTCTGCTGCAGCGGCCCCTGCAGCAGGCATGGTGGTCAAATCAGTCCTGGGACCCCCCAGTGAGGTGACCTATGCAGTTGGCTCGCCCTGAGTGGCAACAGGAGGTTAGTTTTCTGCTGGCACTGGATCCTGTTCAGCTGAGGCCTGGAGACGCTCCATCATTGGTGCAGACGTCAGCTCGGTACCAGTGCTCTCCCTCCGTCCAGACTGTGGCTGCGGGGCTGGGGCTAGGTCCTTCAGGACCCCAGGCTCCTCCATCATCCGGTGGCTCAATCCTGGGGCCGGCAGACACATCAGGGGGGACAGGAGGAGACACGGAGAGAGCAAGTGAACAGTTTATGGCTGCAGCAGATGGTGAGGACTCAGAGGACTGCATTGGCTGAACCTCACCACCCGGAATCAGGCAAGATAATTCATGTTTGATGGAATGAGAGTTGAAAAACACTTGCCTGAATTCCCTGGGTGCGATGTCTTCTGCTGCAGCTGGGTGGAAAACAGCCCTCTCCGTGACTTCAGTGGATTTGGGCCCCTCACTGGAACGTGAAGGAGCTGCCCCTGCAGACATGGTGACGGGCGGAGCCAGGAAGGAAACGGCCAGCATCTCAACAGCAGGAGGAATCACCAAGGAGGAGGAAGAGGCAGCAGCAATGTGAGGAGAAGCTGATGGAGGCAACCAGAGAGGAAAAAACAGAAAAAGGAACTGCTGCGGGAGTTTTCAACCTCGGCGATGAGGAAACTGCTGCCTGAGAGGCGGGAGTATTCCTCCGATGACGGCATCGTGGAGCTGATGGAGCAGGAGCAGGAATGGGCAAATCGGAGGTGGAGCAGGGCGTCTGCCGCAGAGCGCACTTCTGCGTCGTCCTCGGGTTCGCTGGAGGCGGCCCCCACCTCAGCCCGGGGAAGGATTGTTGGAGGACTGAGAGCGTAGCCAACCAATCCATGAACTGGGCATGCTTTCACAATCCCGGATGCGCTTCGGCAATGGCGGTCGCAGCAGCCACCTTTTCCCAGATTTTCTTTGGGCTGCGGGAGGCGAGGGCTTCATCCACAAATCCCTGGATAAATTCGGCTGTACATTCCTCCTCCATACTTGGGGATCCCGCTGCCGATCTCCCTTTGACTGTCGGAGGTCGGCATGCTGGGGACATGATTAGCTCCACAGAATACAGCTGAATGGAAACAAAAAAAAAACCAAACAAAATCCACAAACTCACAGCAGCTGGGTGTCTTACTGCCCACTGTCTTCTGTCATGAATTGCCCCACGGAGCAGAGAGGTGAGACCCATACGCTGAACTGTGAGTTTGTGAGGTTGATTGAAACAACAAGCAAAAAGTCCAAAACAGTGCTCTAACACAAAATTCCAACAAGTGAGCAAACTTAATGATAAAGTGCACCAGAGTGAGGGCAGGGCTCTGGTGGAGACGAGGAGAAACTTATACAAGACAGTGGCGATGAGAAAATGAAAATACTGCCCTTAAATAGGATTAGAAACAAACAACCTAAAGTACTGACAGGTGTGGATTACATGAGTGGGCAGAAGGAAAGAATGATACATAATTGGACCAGCTGGGGGCCATGAGAGAGGAGCGACCGGCTGACAGCTGACAGGGCTACGCCCACACGGAGCACAACCCAGGAAATGCCAGTGACAGCTGTCAACCACAATAATAAGGAATTTAAAGACTAAAATATCAACAAGAACAAACTGAGAAATAAATACCAATTAATACAGAATAAGACCATAACAAAACCAAGACATAAACAGGAGAATGAAAAACAGCGCAAGCATAACAAAACCCAGAAAAGCACAAAATACAACAAATATATAAATACAGAGAAAAAGCCATGAGACTGAGCAAGGCGGAAACCTCCTGTGCTCAGCTCATGATACAAACACTATGCACAGTGAGCATAAATAGCATTTTTTTTTAAATATAAGTGAACATAGTAGATACTAATAGTAAAAGTCAAAACTATGACATGCAAAATCCAAGCTACACTTGTAAATGACATCCAGTTAAAACATGATATCACATCTAGCTAGCCAGCTGCTACATAGTTTATACACACAATCAAACACAATCGAACACATGCGCAGCAGGCCCCATTGATGTGGACAACAACACTACGCATGTGTCTAGCAGTGGAACAGTATGCATAGAACCATTGCACTACTAGTTACAAGCATACAGTATAACATGTGGGAAATCTATTCAAAAGCTTTGTCAATAGGAAAGTTTTCAGTTTTGTCTTAAAGGCAGAGACGGTGTCAGCCTCACAGTCCCAGGCTGGTAATTGGTTCCATAGAAGAGGGGCATGATAACTGAAAGTGATGTGGACTACAACACTACACACATGTCTAGCAATGGAACAGTATGCATTGTACTGTTGCACTACTAGTTACAAACATACAGTATAACATGTGGGAAGTCTATTCAAAAGCTTTGTCAAATAGGAAAGTTTTCAGTTTTGTCTTAAAGACAGAGACGGCGTCAGCCTCATGGTCCCAGGCTGGTAACTGGTTCCATAGAAGAGGGGCCTGATAACTGAAAGCCCTACACCCCCCCCCCCCCCCCATGGTATTTTAAGAGACCTTAGGGATCACTAGGAGTCATAGATGCTGAGAGTGTAATAATCTGTTAGGATAATAGGGTATGATCAGTTCTTTAAAATAACTGGGGGATAGATTATTTATGGTTTTATGTGTCAGGAGAAGAACTTTAAATTTGACCCTGGATTCAACAGGGAGCTGTCATAATCAGCCCTTTCAGGGCAGAAATGAGGCACCGATCCCCAGCTATGAGTTTGCACATTTAATAATAAGGACCACAAATAATAGCCAAGAAGGGCAACTTACAAAAAGGCAATCAATGAGGACCACGAAGGGTGACTTACAGAAAAATGCAATAAAAAACAAAACAAAACAAAACACAAAGGGTAACTTAAAGTTATACAGGCGAGGCTGAGTACAGAGCGGAAAATAAAACAGGATGGGGGGATTCCTGTCTACACAATGTGAGGTTGCAGCAAGGAATGAACCCCACAAGTGAACTTAAATAATAATAAGGGGAAAACCCAAACATGAATCAGGTGTGGGTGCAGGAGTGAAAAAGTAATTAAAGAACACTAAACAGCTGTGACAACCTGCAAAAAGATTTGACAGGAGGAAGTCACATGACTGCATTGTCAAAATAAAAGCATAAACCAAAATGGAATAAAATCAAGAACAAATACATATACAGAAAATGAGTAGTAACTAAAAGACCCAAGCTCGGAATCTGTCATAATCTGTCATAATCGGCCCTTGCAGGGCAGAAATGAGGCAACAATCGCCAGCTGTGAGTTTGCACATTTAATAATAAGGAACACAAATAATAGCCAAGAAGGGCAACTTACAAAAAGGCAATCAACGAGGACCACGAAGGGTGACTTACAGAAAAATGCAATCAAAGAAAACCACAAAGGGTAACTTACAATTATACAGGCGAGGCTGAATACAGAGCGGAAAATAAAACAGAAATCAGATGAGGGGATTCCTGTCTACACAATGCGAGGTTGGAGAGAGGAATGAACCCCGTAAGTGAACTTAAATAATAATAAGGGGAAAACCCAAACATGAATCAGGTGTGGGTGCATGAGAGAAAAAGCAATTAAAATGGTGTTCACTTATATAGCGCTTTTCTTCTCATCTAGGATGACCAAAGCACTTTACAGATCCTGCAATCCACCCATTCACACACTGATGGCAGCAGAGCTGCCATACACGCAGGCGCTAACCAGGCCACCAGGAGCAACTGGGGGTTCAGTGTCTTGCTCAAGGACACTTCGACAAGCGGACAGCAGACAGAGCGGGAATCAAACCCATAACCCTCCGATCAGTAGTCGGTCACACTACACCTGCGCCACCGCCACAGGTGTAGTGTGACCTAAACACTAAACAGCTGTGACAACCTGCGAAAAGATTTGACAGGAGAAAGTCACATGACTGTGCTGTCAAAATAAAAGCACAAACCATAACGGAAGACAATCAAGAACAAATACATATACAGAAAATGAGTAGTAACCAAAAGACCTGAGCTCGGCGTCATGACAGGAGCCAGTGAAGGCTCTCTACTTTGTCTGAATAGAAGAACAAAATCAGTTTTAGTTTTAGGCCTACTTAACTCATCCATTCATCCATCCATCCATCCATCCATCCATCCATCCATCTTCTACCAGTCTGGGGGTCTGGGTCATGGGGGCAGCAGTCCAAGTAGACAGGCCCAGACTGCCCGGTTCACATAGCGCCATAATCCCCATGATCTTCGCTGTAACTTTTTCATATGGATCCACTGGACCATTCTATGTCTAGCCCTTCACCCAAGACCAATATGCCTTGAAAGACCCTACCAGGGGCAAGATGCCCTGCCAACATAGCTCCTGGGACCATTAGCGCATGCAAACCCCAAAGTGCTGATCCGTAAAGGGGTACTTAAGTGAATTAATGACAAAATCTTTAAGGCATGCACATAAGCATAAATGCCTTTGCACTCCCTCACACGTGCACACATAGTAACAAATTAACCAGGAGGTGAGCTTTTTAAATGGAAACACTCTGAAAAGGAAAGGTTTCAGTAATTCTCTGATTTTCACTGAAACACTGAATTCCACTACTTACCCCTTACTCAGTGCCAGGTAGACACCTTCATTCACTTGGGAATCTTCACTCTGTTTTAGTGCACTTACCTCCGTGTTCCCCAGCGAGTGACATCCAACAGTGGGAAACAATGGTGGGCCAATCAACACATGGTCTGAGAGCTTAAGTGGAAAATCTATGAAAGTGGTCTGAAGTGTTGCATTTAACTTCCATTTTCTAATCCCATGTAGAGACAACCACAAAACAACAATAACCTCACCAAACCACAGAAAATCTTTAGACTTGCATATTTTCAACCTGTATGTTGCTGTATACACTCATTAAAAAGCCTAATGTTATGACCCGAGCGTCGGTTCTGATCGCGCTCGGGTTAAAGTTATGTCTCGCTGCCGGCCTTGACAGCTGCGGGCGGTATTTTGGCCTCTCCGGGCTCTTATTGTGAAAGTGCTCGGAGGGGTTTCCGCCTGTCAACGGTCGGTCAGCTGTGTGTCATCTGTCATCAGTCCCTGGGTTATTTAAGCTGTGTGCTGGCGTCATTACGACGCAGCAGTGTCTGATCGCTAATGGTCACGTTACTGATCGTTATTCTGTTCACTCATCGTTACGGATGCCTGGACTATCTTCACCTCGGCTGCCTAAGGGCTTGACCGTCTTTTCACCGGCATAGTAAGTGAGCTGTATAGCCTTATTCCCTCCGGTGTAATTTGTGCTGTAAGTCCCTGCTTTAGCAGTCCGAGTGCAATTATTACCTAGCTTGTCTGTGCGTGACTGTTTCCTGCCCTGGACCCGTAGTGTGCTGTATTGCCTATGCTTCCTGTTCTGCAAGGACTCTGTCATCAGCTCAGCAGCTTGTGTAAACGCCTTTTCACCGTAATAAAACTCACTAAAAACTCACTGGTGGACTTGTGTGCGTCTTATAGGTGGCTCGCGAGGGCCACCATGACAGTACACTGCTGCCCTAACGCCGTTTTACGGTGATGCCATTTTGAGACGCTTTTTCACCAGTGAGTTGAGTTTTGGACGTTGTTTTCCCTGTCTGAGACCTGTGTATGTGAGGAATGCCGTCACCGAAGAGTCATGTGCTGACATGTGTTTTGGAAGCGGTAGATGAGTTACTCATCTCCGCTTCCATGTTGGACTACGACCCCGGCATACACTGGTACCTGGACGCCGCCAAAGATGTGCTCTGTAATCTCTCTCCCTGCTTCGCCAACCACCCGGAAGTCGACGTTAGGAGGGAGGACATCGCTGCCCAACGCGAACTGTTCCTGATGATGGAGGAGGAACGCGGCATGGAGCAGGTGAAGAGGCACACCTGCTTTTCGCCTAGGGATCCTTTTCGGGAGTTCGCACCATCTGGGGGCCGGCGAAGGCGTCGGCGTCACGGCCGGGCGCATCTTCAGCAAGCTCCAGCTCCAGATCCAGTTCCAGGCCACTGGGATGACCCCCTCAACCAACCAGCTGCTGAGTGTGAGCTGAGTCCTGCGCCGGTGGGCTCCGTTCTTGGGTTTTTCAGCATCCAGCGAGCGAGGGAAGGAGCAACGTCCGCTACAGCTGATAACATCCTCCCCCCGGGAGACAGGCAAGTCCAAGTTCACTTTTCTAGTAATAATAGTGATCTGTCTTGTCTGACTCCTGGGGGTGAAGCTCAGGGTCTGCAGCTCCCTGAGTTTCTTTCCCCAGCTGTAGCTATTTATATTAAACCTGCTGCCTCTGTGTCTCCTCTTGCAGAGCGGTCCTCGGCGTCAGTCCCACGCCGGCGAACGAGGGGGAGGCCTGCAGCTCTGGGAGACATCCCGGTCTTGCAGCCTTGTTCTGGACAGAGGAGGAGAACGGACTGCAGTGAGGAGCCAGAGCCGACGAGAGAGCGTCCCCAAGGTTCTTCAGGGATGCAGCCCGAGTCAGCAGGTCCAGGGTCCTCTGCCTCCACGCCATACGGGTTATTGGCATGGACGTCTGCGCATGAGGATCCAGCTGCAGAGACCATCAGGGGGGTTGTGGAACCCGACACAGCCGAGTGGGAGCCCGACGACAAGCATCTTCATGAACCTGGATCGGCGAAGTCCTGGACGGCTCCAGAGCCCGAGTGCTGGCAAGTGCTCTTTCTTGTTTTCCTGTATGGTGTGTTAGAGCATTTTTGCCTGCCTCATAGGGAGGCGAGTGAGGGGCAGCCGGCCGCTGCACCCGAGCTCGTCTCGCTGGGCTCTGGCGCTGCCGGTGGAACTGATCCCGGTTCTTCCTTGTGTTCTGAGCACCTCCACAGCGTTGCCGGTCCGGAGCCAGTCAAGGTCACGGGACTGGGGGTTCCAGGTTTGGAGATGGAGGTCGTCGCCGGAGCAGTCCTGATCCGGTCGGGGTCCGACGTGTGGGCCGAGGAGACCCGGTCGGGGTCCGTCGTTTGGGCCGAGGTGACCCGGTCGGGGTCCGACGCGTGGTCCGAGGAGACCCAGTCGGGGTCCAACGTGGGTGCAGCAGTGACCCAATCTGGGCCCGTCCTGACCCAGTCGGGGTCCGACGTATGGGCCGAGGTGACCCAGTCGGGGTCCAACGTGGGTGCAGCGGTGACCCAATCGGGACCCGTCCTGACCCAGTCGGGGTCCGACGTCTGAGCTGAGGTGACCCAGTCGGGGTCCAACGTGGGTGCAGCGGTGACCCAATCGGGGCCCGTCCTGACCCAGTCAGGGTCCGACGTCTGGGCCGAGGTGACCCAGTCGGGGTCCAACGTGGGTGCAGCGGTGACCCAATCTGGGTCCGTCCTGACCCAATCGGGGTCCGACGAGGTCCAGTGGGGGTCCAGCACAGGTGCGGCTGTGACCCAATCAGGATTCGAGGGGGCCCAGGGTTTTGGTTGTCCCCCTCTCAGGAGCCACCAGCTGGGGGCCATTAGTGGGTTTTGTTTGACAGATCGGCGCTCTCCTGTTTTGTTGTTTTCAGGTGAGCGGCTGCACGCAATCCCTCCACGGTCCTGCTGGTTGTGGTATGCGGGTCGGCCACCCGAGGAACTGCTTGGAGCGTTCGGCATCTTGGGTTGGCCACCCAATATACTGTGTGGGTTACGGGGTGACCTGGTTCGGCCACCAGAGGACGTATTCCTGGGGGCATGGGACTGGGGCAGGCCACCTGACTGTTTCATGTACTGTGGGATTTTCTGTGGGCCCATTTGGTGCCAAATCTTGTCTTGTGCATCTAGTAATTTTTTGTTGTGTTTCCAAGTCATAGTCTTAGTCAGGTCAAGTTCGAGCAATTTTTTTTAAATTGTCTCGTGTTTCCAAGTCATAGTCTTAGTCTGGTCTGAGCAATTTTAGATTGCCTCTTGTTTTTTCTTGTTTTCAAAGTCATAGTCTTAGTCAGGTCTGTGCTATTTTGATTGCCTCTTGTTTTTTCTTGTTTCCAAGTCATAGTCTTAGTCAGGTCTGAGCAATTTTAGATTGCCTCTTGTTTTTTCTTGTTTCCAAGTCATAGTCTTAGTCAGGTCTGAGCAATTTTAGATTGCCTCTTGTTTTTTCTTGTTTTCAAAGTCATAGTCTTAGTCAGGTCTGACCAATTTTAGATTGCCTCTTGTTTTTTCTTGCTTCCAAAGTCTTAGTCAGGTCTGAGCAATTTTAGATTGCCTCTTGTTTTTTGTTGTAGCCAAAGTCACAGTCTTGATCACGGTTAAGTCCGAGCAATTTTTGTTTACCCCTTGTTTCTTTGTATGTCATAGTCTTAGTTAAGTCCGAGTTATTTTTTTGATTACCTCTTGTTTTCTTGTAAATCTTTGTCTTAGTCAAGTTCGAGCATTTTTTGTTACCTTGTAAATCATTGTCTTTGTCTAGTCTGAGCAATTTGTGTTTGCCTCTTGTTACCTTGTGAGTCTTTGCCATAGTCAAGTTAGAGCATTTTTTTGTCTCTTGTTTTTTTTTTCCCTTGTGAGTCTCAGTCTTGTCATAGCCTTGTTTAGTCATGTGTTTTCTTTTGTCTTTGTTTTTTTTTTCCCCTGAGTCATGTGTTTGTATGTATTTCTTGTTTTGGTCTTTGTCTTGTTTTTGTTGGTTGGTTTCTCTCCCTCCGTACCTGTCCCCCTACCTCCCACCCTGGGGGGGCGGGGGGGGCAGGGTGGTCCCTTGGGGCGTCCGGAGTCCGCCCGTGGAGGGAGGGTACTGTTATGACCCGAGCGTCGGTTCTGATCGCGCTCGGGTTAAAGTTATGTCTCGCTGCCGGCCTTGACAGCTGCGGGCGGTATTTTGGCCTCTCCGGGCTCTTATTGTGAAAGTGCTCGGAGGGGTTTCTGTCTGTCAACGGTCGGTCAGCTGTGCGTCATCTGTCATCAGTCCCTGGGTTATTTAAGCTGTGTGCTGGCGTCATTACGACGCAGCAGTGTCTGATCGCTAATGGTCACGTTACTGATCGTTATTTTGTTCACTCATCGTTACGGATGCCTGGACTATCTTCACCTCGGCTGCCTAAGGGCTTGACCGTCTTTTCACCGGCATAGTAAGTGAGCTGTATAGCCTTATTCCCTCCGGTGTAATTTGTGCTGTAAGTCCCTGCTTTAGCAGTCCGAGTGCAATTATTACCTAGCTTGTCTGTGTGTGACTGTTTCCTGCCCTGGACCCGTAGTGTGCTGTATTGCCTATGCTTCCTGTTCTGCAAGGACTCTGTCATCAGCTCAGCAGCTTGTGTAAACACCTTTTCACCGTAATAAAACTCACTAAAAACTCACTGGTGGACTTGTGTGCGTCTTATAGGTGGCTCGCGAGGGCCACCGTGACACCTAATGACAAAAATGTTCATGGTTTTTGAAATCTGGAATTTATTTGAATGTGATCTTGCAAAAACATTTTTTTTTACACCTTGTAGAATAAGATCTTTCACAAGGATATTATTATACACCATAGCTTTGATCAGGGAGAAACCACAGGATCCCCCATCTCTTCCCACCACGCTGGCTTTGTGGTTACCCATTTTCCTTTGGAGCTTTAAGCCGACAGCAGCAAAACAGCTCATTATCAGCTGGATGACATTCATCAGGGTGGCATGTACTAGGAAGGTAGTTTTCTGTGTGAATCCATTTGCACCATCCAGATCAGACAAGCTAGTGATAAGGCTCTTTCTCAAGCTCTATCACATTGCATGTTAAAAAATGTATACTCTACATATGAATTGCATAACAGTTTGTCTGTAAAAATAAATGCATTCAAATAGCACATGTTAAATTTATTCTGCACTGTAGCACCTCTCATTTCACAGTGAGTGGTGTTTTAAATTCTTTGCTTGTGTGGCTGCAAAGACATTTGTATTGCTACTATTTAAACACCTCAAACACTCGTTGTGCAGTGCATCACAGATGACAAGGGGAGGTGTTAGATCACAGCTCGCTGCTGTGTATCGCTCAGTAGATATTGCTTTCTTTGTTACTCCCTGACAAACATACAATGAAATGAGTTTGCAGTTTATAGGTGTTACTGTCATGCTTTGGACAAAAAGAAAGCAGCCACCAACTGGGTGGTAATCACAAAAAGTCTGCATACATCCCAAACAGATGTGCATCAATAGGCTGATCTGAAGTAAAAAAGTTCAGATAAGCCTTCAGTTGTTTACATAACTGTAAACAGTTGAAGTGAATTATGTCTTGTGGTGCTGAAAACTTGTCTGATTGAAAGAACCTTTGCCCATGTAGCTGGTTGTGATGTTTTGTAAGAAAAATAGCTATTTTTCGTTATTCTTCAGCACATAATTAGCAACAGATTGGTGATATCACTCAGCTGTTTATGGATTCCTGCTTAGAAGCCTTTACTTTTGGATCATTTGTACATCATTTTAGGGCATTTTCACACTTGAAAGTTTGCACCAAGGTTCATGTTTTTGTTCCTTTGTTAACATTTAGCAGATTAGATCTGGTCTTACACTGCTTATCCAGGCAAACCAGCCAACTTTATACACACCTATGTTTTGTTGTCAATTGTGTTAGCACAGCCTGTAATGGTTAGCAAACATGTTACTCACACTCTGTCATGATTTCAACTTTGACCACAACCCAAGAGCTAACATGGCAAAAGGAGACAAACTTGAGGCAAATCAGTATCTTTTTTTATTATACACTTGAATGAGACTGAGTGCAATTCAGCAGAGCACTCACTGCAGGGAGACAGTCTCAAGAGAAGAGACAGTCTCAAGAGAAGAAGGACCTTGTAGATAATGAGCTTTGATAAGGTTTGTATAATTGAGTTTTCAGAATTGGGGACTTGCAGAAAGGCTGGCTGGGTATGGCTGGTGAGGGATTGGTGTGACTAGAAGGTACTGTTGGCTCGACATACACAGTGGGTATAAAGCTGCCCAGTTTCCAGAAGCAAAGAGAAGCAGGGAGATAGGCATGAAAAAATTTTCCAGGAGCTGCCAATGTTCAGTGTTACTGGATGAGGCTTATTTGAGTTCCAGGGTTGTATGAGGTCCAGGTAAGTAGGTTTGCCTATTTCCTTCCTCCTTTTCAGGTGTCCAACTTCCCAAGTGGAGTAAGGGGTAATGAGCCTGTGACCAAGATGAGTTAGCTGGTGTTAATTTGCTCTAAGGACTAAGGCTGGGTGTCCACCAAATAGTTTTTTTCCGCTCTGGGAAAACTGTTCTCTATTCATTCTTTATGTAGTCCAGCGTTTACAGTGCTGAGCGCCCTCAGTGCTGAAATGCTTTGAGCAGTGGCTGTTTTTTGTTGCAGCCCTCAGCGTTGAAAAAAGTTTAACTTTTCAGACTGCAGCTGAGCTCATCAGTCAGACCTTTCTAAGCAGCCAATCAGAATAAGGAAGGGCGGGACATAGGACGCCAATACAGTCTCTATTCAGACTCCTGTTTTCCGTGTCATCATATTTTACATCCAGAGCTGCTAGAATACATTTCCTGTCCATTGTTATTTAGAGACTGCTATTAAAAAAAATCAGTAGAAAGTCTGACCATAGGAAGAGTGGAAGTGCTGATCTGAAAGTGACAAGCTGTTGCTGGGATACAGGGCACAGACTTTTTTTTCCCAGAGCTGAAAAAAAAATAACACTCAGGGCGGTCTGGCAACAAAAAACGCGTTTAGTGGACAAGCAGCCTAACTCATCTTCCCTTCTCCAAGAGGAAGAGTGGCATCGGTGATGAGTCCAGAATGTCAGCAGGTTGGAAATGTTGGCAGGTGAGCGTGCACAACCATGGAGGCATACTCGGCCTCAGACTCAATACCTTAACCTCTGAGTAAGACACGAAGAGTTCACGAGCAGGGGTTATCAGCAAAACACAAGAGGCTAGACTTACCTCTCTATTCAGCAGCTTTACCATAACAGTCCCATGCTGGACTGGTTTCCCCTGACCCCTTTTATATACCCAGGAGATAATCAGAGCAGGGGGAGGTATTGCTGCTGGCTAATATATATTTTAACTGTTGACCAGTATCACTTAATCTTATCCTACACTTTATTACATGTATAGTTTATTTCTCTTATCTTATCATGTTTAATGTTGCAGCACTGTACCGAGACAAATTCCTAGTTTGTGTACTACATGAACAATGGCAATAAACCTGATTCTGATTCTGATTCTGATTCTGGTAATTACCCAGCTGCCAGCAATCAAGTTTCCTTGGCCTGGAAAAAAGAGATGTTAAACAACAGATTCCATGGACATGACCAGAGGACTCGCTCACCTGACACGACACCCTTCAAGGTGGATTCTGTAGCTCTGGGCACATTAGTAACTGTACGTTAAGTTGAAATTGGGGAGGGGAACTAGTTTATTGAGGGTAGAATATCCAGTTTAGGGGCCTCGTGTATAAATGGTGCGCACACACAAAAACATGGCGTACGCTGATTTTAACGCACACAGTGGGATGTATTAAAACAAATGTGATGTGAGAATCTGTGGGCCGAGCCGCAAAATTTCCACCTGCCATGAGAAGTTGTGGCTGTCAGCAAAATTCTGTTTGGCTCTATCGGGTGGGTCTGTTAAACTACAAAACAGCTGAAACTCACAGAATATGTTAAAATAATGTTTCCATTTCTGTTAAAATGCTTTGTCTATGAATTAGTCCGTGAAAAACATTATTATTATTATTATTATTACATGAATTAAGTCCATAACTCGGCTCAATGAGCACAGTAAAACCTTGATGAATTGACCTGTCTCACTCATGGACCAGCCAGCACCGCTGTTAACTGGATCCTGTTTCTATAAATGTGTCATTCTGACCTGAAGAAAAAGGAGAGATCCTCTGGGATAGCGTTGAATAAAAGGAGGACCATGGGAAGTTCTGGGCTGCAACGTACCCAGATTTGCAAGGAACCTTATGGATTCCCTCTGATATTTTGGTCTCAGACCTCAGGAAGTGGGTCAGGGGAAACTATTATAACACCTGTTGTCTTTGAGTCATTTTGACCTGAAGACAACAGGAGGATCCCCAGCGCAATGCATACTTTACTTTGGTTATAATTTAGAAATAAAAGGCCTTTACACTGCGCAGCTCTGTTTTCCTCCTGGGCGTAATTTGGATTCTGACACAGATTTGGTTTGTAACTTGTATAAATTCAGCTGTAAGATTGGAGTGGTATTCAGTGGTGTTTATTTACTTTATCTGTTTATTTTACTCAGTAACACCATGTCTGTCTATGTGGATTACAGAGGACTTTCTTTCACAACATTTTTTTCCATGTGTCAGTACCGCCCCCCCCCCCCACATCACCTCATCAACACTGTCATTGAGTAGTGATCCATCTATTGACTTTAACTTTAATAGCAGACCATTTTATTTTATTTCAGTCAGAGCCGGCTGCATTAACCGCCATTGTAACACTGTCCACTCAGTAAACTTAGGTTTATTGTTGATTACGGAAGGTCAGAACAAAATAAAATATTTTTTTCTGACCTCCACCTCCATTATCAACACCTCAGCATCACACTATGTGAAGTTATTATTTTTTTATGTTGCACTTTCCTGCAGCATTGACAATCATAGTTTGAGAGAAGACTGACAGAAGGGGTGTTTTTCTTCATTTACATAGTTATTAGTGGGAGGAACCCAGGTGGAGTAAAGAGATTGTGCACGTCAGCTGGTTTTCACATGAGGTGGGATGTATAAAGAAAAGGAGTGAAGAATTGGGCTTGCGCACAGTTTTATAAATCTGAAATTTTTTGTGCGCATGTACTTTTCAAATTTTATGAGTGTGCCATCTTTCAGTATGAAAGCTGAGCAATCCTTTATACATGAGGCCCCAGATCTTCATTAAAAGGATATTTGTCCTTCTCATTGATCGTGATGATATTCAGGTGACATTGCTCTTCCAGTCTTTGGTATCCTCTCTGTCCATCCTCTCCAAAAATATCTGGTGAGTCTCTGCATTTTAATGATTTTTTCCAATTGATTATTTATGCTGCTAACAGGCCATATTTCAGTTAAAAACTCAATCTCTTCCTTTTGCCGAGTGCTACTGAGGCTCTTTTCCAATCTTTCCAGATGCCTTCCTACGTTTGGTCCGAAAGTTTGAACCTTTCTGAAAATTGCGTTCACACCCTAAATAAACTGGACCAAGGTTCAGTTCAGTCCTTTGTTTAATATGTATAAATTATTTGTATATAATTTCAAAATTTCATCTGGGAGAGGCTCAGAGTAGAACTGCTGCTCCTCAGCTTCGAAAGGAGCCAGTTGAGGTGGTTTGGGCATCTGATTGGGATGCTTCCTGGACGCCTCCCATTTGAGGTGTTTTGGGTATGTCCAACGGGGAGGAGACTCCGGGGCAGGACACGCTGGAGAGACTACATCTCCCAGCTGGCCTGGGGATGTCTTGGTATCCTCTCTGAAGATCAGGAGCAGGTGGCCGGGAGAGGGAAGTCTGGGCTTCTCTGCTTGAGCTGCTGCCTCCGTGATAAAAAAAAACCTCTGGAAAAGTGGTAGAAAATGGATGGATGGATGGATGGATGGATATAATTTCATAAATGACTACTCATGAATAAATTGATTATTTGACCAACGTGTTTATTTTATTAACACAATAACGTCAAGATGGTCTGACGGTGTCTATGGTGTCTCCTGGCACCAACGACTGCTGTCATGTCAGGTGCAGATGAATTAAGTCATGCTTTTTTTATGTTAAATCCTGGTGCATTTAGCAGGAGACTGACAACTGCAAACCTTAGTAAATCACCTTGCGCAAGTCATTTAAATACTCTACTCCCTCAAATTTGTGCTTTGACATGTCATCTCCTACAAATACATATGCAATGAGGCCAGGCACAAAATTAACATAGTTCATGTCTTTCCACCGCTAACTTTGCCCTGCCCTTTAGTAAATCTTGACAGTAGTTTTTTAATGTCAAAACAGGGTTTTGCGATGGCGCAGCATGTTAGTAAATCTAAATGTCAAAAGCTGATACTGTCACAATCTGAGCATGATCGTAGCATCATGCCCGCACTTTATGTTCATTTTTGTTTTCCATGTGATTACTAATGATAATCCTTTGCATTATTTGCCTTCTATGCTTCCCCTGGGGCCCCTGTGATTGTTGTTGTGCTCCCCGGTCCTTAGTCTGTTGTGTCGTCCCTGTCGTCCCAGTCGTTGTTCTCTGTGTCCCCCCTTGGTCTTCTGTGTAAGTCTTGTATGTATCCCCTGTATTTGTTTACCTATCGTTTCCAGGCCCTCATGTTCCCCGTGCCCATAGCCACATTTTCGTTTTGAGTTTTGGTTTACCTTGAGTTCTTGTTTATTATGATTATTGCTATGGTCTTAGTTTTGCTCTGATTATCCTTGCCTTAGTTTTCTCTGGTTCTGCCTTTTAGTATTATTATTATTGTCACAAATGCCCTTCAAGGTGGGATAAAAGGCTTCATGCGCAGGCTGTGAGTTTGCAAATTTATTGGAGAGAACACAAAGTTACAACACTAGTGAATAAGGAAAATGCAGGCAAGCAAAAATAGCAAACTGCTAAGGCAAAGGGGATTGCCGGCTAAACTTGGAGACAGAGCTAGGAACACATGTAGGAGAATTACAAGGAACTTACGTGTAGTAGAAGTGAGATGAAAGTAGGGTGCTGCGCCGGACAAAAGTGTGCAGCCCCTTAAATGAGGCTAAACACAAAATAAGGCAAGTGATCACAGGTGTGGTAAACCTGAGCGGGTAGTAGAAAACAAAGAAACAATTTAGACCAGCTGAAAATGATGAGAGAGTAGCGAGCAATCAGAGCTGACAGCTGACAGATCCAAGCCCCCGCAGAGCGAAACCCCACAAAGCCACTGACAGCTGTCAACCCTGAGAGAGAGCAAACACAGCAGAATACAAACATAAAGATATGGCAGAAATGGGGACAGGCAACCTTAAAGAATACAAAAAACAAACTATAACAAACGTAAACAGGAAAATAAATCGTACTGACAACTCAAAATGACAACACAGTACAAAATATGAAAAAAAAAGGCAGACAACCTGAGCCCGGTGGGATCACCCCACGTTCAGAACGTGACAATTATTGTCTCAGTCATGTATACAGTCAAGTGAAAAAATTAGGATACCCCATTAAATATTCAGTTCTTTATTAAGAAATGTCTATCTATGTCTACCCTTGTTTTATTTGCATTTTTTTAACATTTATTTTAGCCATTTTAAGTGGGAATGAATGTGGGAGTGTCCTAAAAAAGATGTGAGGCGTGTATTGATGATGTCTGAAGCCTCATCGGCTGGTCGTACCACATGACTGGGTCGGGAAGCAGTTCGAGATTTGGTGCATAACATGAAATAAATTGAGCAACGACACACATGGAAAATCCCCGTCCCTCACATTTTGTGTTGTCAGATCTTTGACTGTATGTGATTTGTTACAGCCAATCTTCATTTTCAGATGGAGCCAGCACCAAAAAGATGGACTTCTCCCGTTTGGGAACATTTTGATCCAATTTCTCCCAATAAGGTATTTACAGTTATTAAGTTAGGTGCATTTTTCACAAATGGTAGATATTTCTTGTCATTTATTTATTTTAAATTTATTTTTATTTGCAAGGTGAAGTGTCTGTTGTGTTTCAAAGAGCTTGGATTCAATAATAACACATTATCTATGCTGAGGCACTATCGTGCCCTGCATGAGAGTAAGGACAACAGAGGTGAATGTACTGGGAAAGGGAAGCATGCCTACCCTACACTGTACAAACTTGCAGTAGCCTTCTTTTGCACACCTGCATCCTCTGTGCCCCGTGAGAGAGTATTCTCAAAAGCTGGTGAAATAATGTAAAAAAAAAAAGAAAAAAAAAGAAATTGCCTTAGTCCAAAGACTTGTGAAAAGTTATCTCTTAATAAAAATGGATAAGTAGCACAAGCACATTAAGTAACATTAGCACTTTAACTGTAGTCACCCCAGTTTTATCATTTCTTTTTTCCCTTATGATCATTGATAATTCTTAAAGTGACACTCCGACATGTTGTTAACATGTCTGTAACATGTTTCTTGTGATTTACAAGACAAATCAAATCATTCCAAACTCCCAAGAATGTTTTTTTTCCTGCTGTGAATGTCTGCTTAAGCTCCACCCCCCACCCCCTCAAAAAAAAAAAAAAAAAAAAGGCACATTTGAACCTACCCTTCGTAGCTACATAACTATTTCTGCTTAGCCTGGTTGGTAATACAGTGGTGTGAAAAAGTGTTTGTCCCTTTCCTGATTTCTCATTTTTTGTTTGTCACACTTAAATCATCAAACAAATTTAAATATTAGACAAAGATAACACAAGTAAACACAAAATGCAGTTTTAAATGAAGGCGTTTATTATTAAGGTTAAAAAAAAATCCAAACCTGCATGTACCTGTGTCAAAAAGTGATTGCCCCTAAACCTAATAATTGGTTGGGCCACCCTTAGCAGCAACAACTGCAATCAAGTGTTTCCGATAACTGGTAATGAGTCTTTTACAGTGCTGTGGAGGAATTTTGGCCCACTCATCTTTGCAGAATTGTTGTAATTAAGCCACACTGGAGGGATTCAATCAGATTCAGGTCAGGATTTTGACTAGGTCACTCCAAAGTCTTCATTTTTTTTTTTTTAAGCCATTCAGAGGTGGATTTGCTGGTGTATTTTGGATAATTGTCCTGCTGCAGAACCCAAGTGTGCTTCAGCTTGAAGTCATGAACAGATGGCCGAGCATTCTCTTCAGGATTTTTTGGTAGACAGCAGAATTCATGGTTCCATTTACCACAGCAAGTCGTCCAGGTCCTGAAGCAACAAAACAGCCCCAGACCATCACACTACCACCATCATATTTTACTGTTGGTATGATGTTCCTTTTCTGAAATGCTGTGTTACTTTTATGCCGAATGTAATTGTTATGACTTGATCACGGGGGACTCTGCTGTGCTCAGTCTCATGGTCTTTTTCTCTTATTTGTATATTTGTTGTACTTTGTGTTCTTTGCTTCCTGTCTTTTTATCCATGGTTGGTTTTCTTATGTCTTGCATTGTTTCTTATTCCCCTTTTTTATGTTATCATAGTCTTGCTACTCTTTATTTGGTATTAATTTGCATTTATTTCTCAGCTTTGTATTTGTTGGCATTTAATTCTTTATAATCATGTTGTTGTGTTCTCTCTCTGGAGTGACAGCTGTCAGTGGCACGTCCGGGTTTTTGCTCCTTTGTGGGCGGTGTCCCTGTCAACTGTCAGTCCTGTGTTCTCCCTTCTCATTACATTCAGCTGACCCCAGTTGGTAATCATTGTTATCTCCTACCTGCTCTTGTGATCCACATCTGCAACCATTTATGTCCATTGGTATTGTGTCCTACTTAAGGTAATTGTTTCTTTCACTTTTTGCTGGAGTCTTAAGGAATCATTTGCGTCAGAACCCTGCTCCCGTTCTGATGTTTGTTATCTTTGTGTATCCTGTTTTCTCCCTGCCATTCGTAGGTTTTGCTTTGTACGCTATTTGGACTTTTGTGTTTGTGCACTATCTGGATTCTTTGTGTTTTTGTTAATAAATACCACAAGCTACAGTTCAGCGTCTGGGTCTCTCCTCTCTGCCCCGAAGGGCAATTCATGATAGAAGACTCCAGCCAGTTGAGGACCCAGCTGCTGTAGGTTGTGGTTTTGTTTTTTCACTCACCTGTTGTTTCAGAGCATTTATCATGTCCCCAGCACGCCGGCCTTCAGCCATCAAAGGGAGATCAGCAGCTGGGTCCCTGAGCCTGGAGGAGGAATGGGCCGCCAAATTCATCCAGGGCTTTGTTGATGAGGGTCTCGCCACCCGCGGCCCTAAGAAGACCTGGGAAATCGTAAATGGAGCAGTGGTGATTGTGTAGGCACATCCCGGCTTGAGTAGGTATCCCTAATTTGCGGAGCTGTTGTCCACGGTCGCCTCACTTCAGCGATCATTCCCCAGGCAGACGATGAGCCTGCTGTCAGCAGGACCGAAGCAGACATGGAAGCGCTCTCTGCAGCGGACATCATCCACCTTCCTCAGTTTACTTGCTCCTGCTCCTGCTTCACCTGCCCCAAAACACTGCTTCCCCAGGCCAGCCTCCGCTTGTCCTCTGGTCGCGGCGGGACCGGACTCCCCCGGAAAGAACCATCTGGGTCAGCTGCCTCCCATTTCCTGTCGCTGCCCAGAGAAATCCCGCCGAACGAATGTCTCCACCTCCTTGTCGGCAGCTCCTCCTTTGCCAAGGTCGAAAATTTCCGCAGCAGTTCTTATACCCAGTTTTTCTTCTCTGGCTGTCCCGTCAGACTCCTCCTCTGCTGCTGCTACCTCTCCCTCCTCCTTGGCGATTCCTCTCGCTGCTGAAGGACTGGTCACCTCCTTCCCGGCTCCGCCCGTCACCATGTCTGCAGGAGTGGCTCCTCTACACTCCTTTGAGGGGCCCGGGACAACTGCAGCCACGGAGAGGGTGGATTCAACACCTGCTGCAGCAGAAACCACCATGCCTCGAGAACTAAGGCAAGTGTCTTTTCATTTTCCAAAATGTTATGATGATATGCCTTGCCTGATTCCCAGTAGTGAGGCTCAGTGTTTGCAGTCTCCTGAGTCCTCACCACCTGCTGCAGCCTACACCATTTTATCTGCTCTCTCTGTGTCTCCTCATATTCTCCCCAAGCGTCCGCCCATCCCAGGGTTGAGCCGCTGGGCGATGGAGAAGCCTGCGGTCCTGGAGGACCTGGTACCAGCCACACAGCCATGGTCTGGATGGAGGGAGAGCGCTGCCAGTGATCCGGAGCCTGCGCTGATGACTGAATGTCCCCGGGCTTCAGCTTAGCTGAATCCAGCACCAGCAGGAATCCGGCCTCCTGTATCCATGCTGGACGAGCCACCTGTGTGGGTCACTTCGCAGAGGGGTCCTGGATCTGCACCAACCACCATGCCCGCTGTAGGGGCCACCACAGCAGAGCCGGAGTTGGACCTCCAGAGGGCTGGGCCTGAGACGTTGCCGCCTGGATCTAAGGAGTCCTGGACAGTGGTGGAACTTGAGCTCAGGCAAGTGCTCTCCTTTGTTTTCATTGTTTCTATGTTGGAGAGGTCTTGTCTGGTTCTTGGTGGGGAGAGCCAAGTGTGGCCATCAGCTGCACCTGAGCTCACCTTGCCGGGCTCCACTGCTGCCGGTGATCCTGACCCCATTTCTCTGCCTCTCTTGCCTGAGCTTTCCCCCGTGGTCACCGAGGATCATCCAGCTTTGCCTGAGGTCTCCGTGGGTTCGGGCTCACCGCCTAAGGTCTTCATGGGTCCAGCTTCACCTGCTGAGGTTGTCGCGGGTGCTCCTTCCCAGCCTGGGGCCTCCATGGGTGCTGCTCCCCCTTCAGCTGAGGTCATCGCGGGAGCGCCATTCCAGCCCTGGGCCTCCGAGGGTGCTGCTTCCCATTTAGTTGCCTCTTGGTCCCTCCTATCGGAGTCTTTCCCCCAGGGTCACCGAGGGTCGTCCAACTTCGCCAGAGGTCTCCATGGGTCCAGCCTTGTCACCTGAGCTCTCCGTGGGTCCAGCTCCTCCAGCTGAGGTCATCACAGGTGCTCTGTTTTAGCCCGGGGTCTCCGAGGGTGCTGCTCCCCCTCCAGTAGAGGTCGTCGTGGGTGCTCCATCCCAGCCCAGGGCACTGCTTCCCCATCAGATGAGGTCATTGTGGGTGCAGCGTCCCAGCCCAGGACCTCCATGGGTGCAGCTCCTCCTCAGTCCAAGTCTCCGTGGGTGCTGTATTCTAGTTGGGGACCGTCGTGGGTGCTGCACCCCAGCCTAAAACCAACATGGATGCTGCGCTCCAGTGTGGGTCTGCCGTGGGCATTACAGTCCAGCCCAGGGGCTACTGTGGGTGCAGCTCTGGCCCAGTCCGGGTCCACCGTGGGTGCAGCTCTGGCCAAGGCTGGGCCAGCCATGGGTGCAGCTTTTCCCCAGCCTGGAGCCACTGCGGGTGCTGATTTGCTCCAGCCCAGAGCCACCGCGGGTGCTGCTGTGCCCCGGTCTGGGACCACCGAGGGTGCTGCAGGACAGTCCGGGGTTGTCGGGGTTCTCCCTCCTCTGCCAGGCCCCGTTGTGGTTCCCTCTCCTCTGCCAGATACTGTCGTGGTTCTCTCACCTCTGCCAGATGCCATTGTGGTCCCCTCTCCTCTGCCAGATGCCATTGTGGTCCCCTCTCCTCTACCAGATGCCATCATGGTCTCCTCTATTCTTCCAGATGCTGTCGTGGTCCCCTCTCCTTGGCCCAAAGCTGTTGTGGTCCCCTCTTCTCTGCACGAGGTCGTCATGGTTCCCTGTTGTCTGCCTGAAGCCGTTGTGGTTCCCTCTCCTCCACCTGACATCGTTGTGGTTTCCCCAACTCCTGTCCTCTTCTTCATTGGTCTTCCCCGTGGGGCAGCCGCCTCCTGGACCACTTCTTCTGTTTAGGTGCCTAAAAAACTCTGGTCGACTGCCTGACAGACTGTGCTGCTGGGTTGGGTGGCCCATGTTCTTCGGCAGGCCACCCAACTCTTATCACTACATCATCTGCCAGGCCTGGGACTTTAGCCGGCCACCTGAACTGTCTAGCTCTTTGGTCCATGGGGCCTAGGTGCTTGGGTTTTCGTGGGTGTGGGTCCTGAGCGAGGTTTTTTTTTTTTTCCACAATATCTTTATTGAACCTTTTTTTTTTTTTTAACAAACATGATACAAACAATCAAACACTAACGCTAAAGTACTACAAAAAAAAAAAAAATGCACTAAAAACACCAACAACCACCAACAAAATCAAGTCTTCAACAATGCTCCTCTGTTTAGTCTAGACAATCCAATACATAAGTATACATATTATGTTCACCAGTTTGGAATTTACAAGGTCCACACACATCATTCACCTTCTTCTTCAAGAGTTATGTTTAAATTTTTTACATAATCAATAAAAGGTCTCCATATATTCTCAAACACAATTTCCTTTGATTTCAGTATATATGTTATTCTTTCTAATGGAAGGTTTGTTAACATCTGTCTTAACCACTGAGTCACATCTGGTCTATGAGTCTTTTTCCATAATAGTGCAATACATTTTTTGGCATTAAGCAAACTGAGGTCTATGAATGTTCTTTCACTTTTATTAAAATTATGCTTTTCTGGGTACAGACCCAACAAAAACAGTTTAGGATTCAGTATGATTTGTTTTGAGATTATTTTTTCAATTGTTACCCTCACCTCTTCCCAAAACATTCTTATTAATCTACATTCCCATAAACAATGAAATAGGGTTCCTTTACTTTCCATGCATTTTGTGCATGTATCTGGTATATTTTTGTTATATCTATTTAACTCCTCCAGTGTAACATACATCCGCATTAACCATTTGAAATGTATCAATTTAAGGCGTGCATTTATTGATTTGGTTTGAGCTTCTGTACAAGCCAATTCCCATTGTTCCTCCGAAATTTCAATTTGCAGATCTTCTTTCCAGTAGTTTAATCTTTTCAGTGAATTTTCACTTGAAGATAGTGTCAATGAGTTATAAAACTCTGAAATAATACCCTTTCTTTTACTATCTTTCATCATCATTTTTTCCAAGGATGAATAAATAGGTCGAGTGAGAGCTTTATTTTGATTTGATCGAATAAAGTTTCTAAGTTGAAGATATTTAAAAAAATGTGTTCTATTGAGATTAAATTTGATCCTCAGCTCTTCAAAAGACATTATGTTGTCTGCACATGGCAAATATAAATCCTGAATCTTTTGTATCCCTTTTAAATTCCATACTTTAAATACAGCGTCCGCTCTCCCTGGTTTAAAATATTGATTACCCCATATTGGACTAAATTGTGACAATAACTGTGGTTCTTTTAAATAGTTTTTAGCTTCACACCATATTTTGATCATATGCTTTACAAATGGATTTTTAACTTGTTTTTGTAATTTTTTTTCCGAATCTGAGTATATGAATATGGGAAGAGGTAAAGGTAAATTGTATGATTCCATTTCAGTCCAGTGAGGGAGATCATTTGATGAAAAATAATATGTCATAGACCTCAGTTGTGCCGACCAATAATACAACATAAAATTTGGACATTTCAGACCTCCACGATCAAATGGTAAATATAATAAAGACAGACGTAATCTAGCCCTCCTGTTGTTCCATATAAATTCCACTAACTTTTTTTTTATTCTTGAGAATAGATCTAAAGGTGGTGATAAGGGAATGTATGGAAATAAATAAAGTATTTTAGGTAAAATATTACTTTTAAGTATATTGATTCTCCCGATCATCGACATTGGTAGTGACATCCATCTCTGAGTTAACTCATTGATATCTGACATTAAGGCTTCATAGTTGACGCTGGCGACTGATTCTAGCTTAGGCATAATTTGGATTCCTAAATATTTAAACTGATTTACAACATTGAATTGATTTGCCTCAGGGGCTGGGTAATTTCTCTGGGTCTCATTTAGCATTAATATTGAAGATTTAGTTTTATTTATTTTATATCCTGATATTTCCCCAAAATTCTTTATTAAATTCAACAAGGTTGGAATTGATTTTTTTAGATTCGACATAAACAAAATTATATCATCGGCGTACAGGGAGATTTTATGTTCTGTTGGTCCAACTTTAATTCCATATATTTGTGAATGTAAACGTATCGCTATCGCTAAAGGTTCAATTGCCATAGTAAACAGTAAAGGTGAAAGTGGACAGCCTTGTCGACATCCTCTATTGATTTTTATTGGTTTTGAAATATTGTTATTTGTTAGGATTTCTGCTGTAGCATTATTGTATATTATTTGAACCCATTTTATGAAATTATTTCCAAGTCCAAACCTTTGTAGGACTTCAAAAAGAAAGGGCCATTCAACTCTATCAAAGGCCTTTTCGGCGTCCAATGATAGGAGAGCTGTATCCGGTGCTTCTTTATTAAAATAAATAATATTATTAGTCTTCTTACATTATGGAAGCCTTGTCTACCCTTTATAAAGCCATTCTGATCTCGATTAATAATATTTGGTAAAATTTCTTGTATTCGTCTTGCTAAAATTTTACAGATTATCTTAAGGTCGGCGTTTAATAGGCTTATTGGTCTCATATTTTCACATTTATTAGAGGGCTTACCTGGTTTTGGCAGCAGTATAATTAAGGCATTATTTATGTATGATGGTAAATTATTATTTTGAAATGCTTCTAAAACCATTTCCAAAAAAGGTTTTATTAATTTATTCTTAAATTTTTTATAAAGGTCAACTGGAAGACCATCTGGTCCTGCACTTTTTCCTGATTTCATATTATCAATGGCTAGCCCAACTTCTTCTTGACTAATTTTAGACTCCAATATCTCCCTGTTTTCATTTGGTATACACGGTATAGATAGTTCGTTCAAAAACCCATTTAGTTTTGTTAAATCAGGTTCATTTTTGGTATCATATAATTTTTCATAGTAATCTCTAAAGGCTCTATTAATTTCTAAAGGATCTATAACTACCTGTCCGTTACTTATAATACTGGTAATTGGTGTTTTAATTTCCAATTGTTTAATCTGCCATGCTAATAATTTTCCTGATTTTTCACCTTGTTCATTAAAAGATTGTTTCAATCTTAGAAGACTCGAGGCAGCTCTATTCGCTGATTTTTTGTCGTATTCAGCTCTCAAAATCAGTAATTCATTCTCCAACCTTGGGTCACTTCCTGCATACACTTTTTCCTGAAGACTTTTTATTTTATGTTCCAATTTAGCTCTCTCCTCTCGAGTCTTCTTAGATTTTGATCCTGTATAACTAATAATATGTCCCCTAATAAAAGCTTTGAAAGCCTCCCACTTTACACATGCTGATGTTTGTGTAGTATTGATGTCAAAGAACTCGTCTATCTGTTTTTCTATATACTTGACAAATTCCTCATCCTGAAGCCATTTATGCTGAAATTGCCATCTACCTGATTCCTTTGTCAATTTTTTTATCTACATATATTAGACAACAGGGTGCATGATCAGAGATCACGATGTTATCATAAAAGCAGTTTTGAATCTTGGACCTTAATTCTGTGGAAATCAAAAAATAATCAATACGTGAGAATGTCTTGTAGGTACTGGAATAACAAGAATAGGCTTTAACTTGTGGTTTCATTTCTCTCCATATATCTAACAATCTCAATTCTTTCATAAAATGATTAATAGTCATCCTACATCCAATGTGCGTACAATCCAGTCCTGTTGATCTATCCACACCTGGATTCAATGTACAATTAAAATCCCCTGCTATTATATGTTGCCCTGTAAGTGATGATAAGATGAGAAATAAATTAGCAAAGAACTTCTGATCATCTATATTGGGACCATATAAGTTCACAAGATTTATATTTTCTAATAGCAAAGAACCTTGAATGATTACATATCTTCCAAATTTGTCTCCAATTACATTTTTCACTTGAAAAGGAACTGATTTATGTATGAGAGTCATAACTCCCCTGGCTCGGGATGAAAATGAAGAGGTGAATACACTTCCCTGCCATCTACTCCTAATTCTTTTAACATCCTCCTCTATCAGATGAGTTTCTTGTAAAAACACAATTCTTGAACCCATGTCCTTTATTTTATTCATAACTTGTTTAAGTTTTTTTAAATTTTGTAGACCTCTGCAATTCCATGAAGTTAAATTAAGATTAACACTTTGGTCCATGATCAATAGAGAGTTTGGGATTACCTTGCAGTGTAAACATGCTCATACAGAGAAGCAAAAACATGAGTGGTTGAACATTCATCCTACAAACTACACACAAACAAATTTCCCCTTCCCACACTTGTGGCAAACCCCCCAAAATCAAAAGAAAAATTCTGTCTCCCGATATAGCCATCGACCGTTCCACACCCACGGGGAACAGCCTAAGCCACTCCTTCTTCATCCTCCCAATCATCCTAACTCTACTGCTTTTAATGACGTAACATTAACTCTCCTCTGTAGTTTTCCAACTTAACTCCAAAATTTTTAACAACTTTGTACATCATAGTTTTTTTTTTTTTTTTTTTTTTTTTTGTTTTTTTAATATATAATACAATCTATATTTTGTAAACTTACTATTTACTTCAAGTCAGTCAGATGCCTGTGCAAATGCTTAATTATTCTACCTTATATTTTGTTCATGCTTAGCTCCCACCAGTCTCTTCTTCTTCTTTGATCTTCTTGATGAACTCCTGCGCCTCCTCTGGGGTCTTGAAGATGTGGGTTCTGCCCTCATACGTGGTCAGCAGTCTCGCAGGATAGATTACACCATGACGAATCCCAAGGTTGCGCAGCTCCTTACGTACGGGATCAAACTGCTTCCTCAATTGCTGGATTCCTGTGGCCAAATCTGGGTAGAACCGCACCTGCTGGTCCTGGTGTTTAATCTCTCCTTTTTTAGCTCGTGCAGCGTTGAAGATCTTCATCCTGTCTCTGTTGCTAAGAAACTTCATAATTAAGGTCCTCGGCGGTCCCTTATCTCTCCGTGGGCCAATACGATGTGCCTTTTCCAGAACCACTGCTGATTGCAACTCCTCGCTGCCCAGCACCTCCGGAATCCACTTTTCCAGAAAGGAACATACGTCCCGACCTTCTGATTCCTCTGGAAGACCCACCAGCCTCAAATTATTCTGTCTCGACCGAGATTCCAAATCCAAAATATTATCTTCCAGAGATTTATTTTTTTTTTCCAAAGTGCGCACCTTTAATTGAAGACGGGTGACGTCATCTTCAGCACTAGCGAGACGGAGCTCCATCTGCGCCGTTCGTTCTACACAGTCACCCAATTCCTTTCTTATTCCTTCCAACGCTGTCATAATCCCATCAAATCTAGAGGAAAAGTCCGCTCTCATTGAACTCATGGCAGCCATCAGCGCATCTGCGCCATTCCCCGCAGATATCGCAGCGTTGCCAGCCTCCTCCGCCATATATGGAGTTTTGTTTACTGCGTCACAGACCTGAAAGTCCGTTAATTTGGACTGTTTCGGCGGCTCGCTTTTTCCTTTTCCTGGTTTTCCAGCCTTAGGCTTCGCCGACATATCTTCGCCCAAATGCTGGGATACGTTCTGTCCCAAATGAGAGAGTTATTTGCCGATTTTTTTTTTTCCAGGAGCAGAGCAGAGCGAGACACGTCTGTCCTACGTGGCAGCCATAACCGGAAGTCCTGAGCGAGGTTTTTGTTTTGTTCCTTCCTAGCCTGTTCTCTCCACCACCCACCCGGGGTGGTTTATTTTTTTTTGGGGGGGGGGGACTTATTTTGTACCCGTAGGTAGATTTGTTCTGCAGTCCGGTGACAAGCCACCAGCTGCCGGTCGCTGCGTGCGCAAGTGCCCCTTAACTCCCTAACCTGCATGTTTTTGTCATGTGGGAGGAAACCAGAGAAATCCCGGAGTAAACCCACGCAAACATGGGGAGAACATGCAAACTCCACACAGATCACTGTTGGCCGGGGGCAGGGATCGAACCCACGATCTCATGATCCCCGCAATCCCCCGGCCGAGGGTAAACTGTGCTGCCACGGTGCTAACCACTGCGCCACCGTGGGACGTCCCTTGACGTCCCACTTGATGAAGACCCTGGAGAGACTGCTCCTTGCTCACCTCCGCCCCCTGGTGGAACCAGCGATGGATCCACTCCAGTTCGCCTACCAGCATGGCATTGGGGTGGAGGATGCGGTGATCTTCCTCCTTCACCGTTCTCTGTCCCACCTGGAGAAGCCCGGGAATATGGTGAGGATCATGTTCTTTGACTTCTCCAGTGCTTTCAACACCATCCAACCGATGATCCTGAAGGACAAGCTGCTGCGCGCAGGGGTGGACCAGCACCTGTCATCATGGATCCTGGACTACCTCACGAACCGGCCTCAGTTTGTGAGAACCCGGGACTGTGTGTCCGACACGATCATCAGTAGCACGGGGGCCCCCCAGGGAACGGTGCTGGCTCCCTTCCTGTTCACTCTTTATACTGCGGACTTCTCACACAACACAACACACTGCCATCTACGAAGTTCTCTGATGACTCTGCGATCGTTGGCCTCATCTCCAATGGAGATGAAGCTGAGTACAGAGGGCTTATCCAGGACTTTGTAGACTGGTGCCATCGGAACTGCCTCCAGATCAACGCAAGGAAAACTAAGGAGCTGGTGGTGGACTGCCGCAGGCATGGGCAGCCCCTCACAGCACCAGTAAATATACAGGGAACAGACATCGAGATGGTGACATCCTATAAGTACCTGGGTGTTCATCTGAACAATAAACTAGACTGGTCACACAATACTGACGCACTCTACAAGAAGGGACAGCGCAGGCTGTTCCTGCTGAGGAGACTCAGGTCTTTTGGTGTACAAGGGGCGCTGCTGAAGACATTCTATGACACGGTGGTGGCATCAGCCATCACTTTTGGAGTGGTCTGCTGGGGCAGTGGCATTACTGCAGCCGATAGGAAGAGACTGAACAAACTGATTAAGAAAGCTAGCTCTGTCCTGGGGCAGCGCCTTGATCCGGTGGAGGAGATAGGAGAGAGAAGGACGGTGGCTAAACTGTCATCTCTGCTGGAGTCCGAGTTCCACCCTATGCAGGACGTACTGAATGCACTGAGGAGCTCATTTAGCAGCAGACTACATCATCCCAGGTGCACAACCGAGAGGTTTCGTAGGTCCTTCCTACCAACGGCTGTCAGACTGTACAACCTAAGCAGGGCTGCTCGCAGAGATAGCAAAAAGACGTAACAAACTAATAGTTTTTAAATGCAAAAGATGCAATAGACTTACACAATGGTCCCCTCCGGCATACAACTAGGAAAATACCGGTCGCTATGGAGGGTGAGAATATGTATGGGCACATAATCATACCATGTAGGGTAACTAAGTAGAGGGTTATGCTGTTTCATCCCATCTAGCAACAATGCTCTGCACTGTGTGTGTTTATATATTTACATATTTAGTCCATCTAGCTACAATGCTCAGTACTGGGTGTGTTTATATTTATATATCTATATATTTATTCCATCTAGCTACAATGCTCTGCACTGTGTTTTTATATATCTATATATTTATTCCATCTAGCTACAATGCTCCGCACTGTGTGTGTTTATATACTTACATATTTATTCCACCTAGCTGCAATGCTCCGTACTGTGGGTGTTTATATATTTACATATTTATTCCATCTAGCTACAATGCTCTGCACTGTGTGTTTATATATTCATATATTTATTCCATCCAGCTACAATGCTTTGCACTGTGTGTCTGTGTGTGTGTGTATATATATATTTTATAGTAATATGTACATATGTACACTACCGTTCAAAAGTTTGGGGTCACTTAGAAATTTCTTTATTTTTGAAAGAAAAGCACTTTTTTTCAATGAAGATAACTTTAAACTAATCAGAAATACACTATCTACATTGCTAATGTGGTAAATGACTATTCTAGCTGCAAATGTCTGGTTTTTGGTGCAATATCTAGATAGGTGTATAGAGGCCCATTTTCAGCAACTGTCACTCCAGTGTTCTAATGGTACAATGTGTTTGCTCATTGCATCAGAAGGCTAATGGATGATTAGAAAACCCTTGTGCAATCATGTTAGGTCTGCAATGCTGTAATTGCTGCAAATGGAGGATTCTTTGACGAAAGCAAAGTTTGAAGGAAAAAATTATTATTTCAAATACAAATCATTATTTCTAACCTTGTCAATGTCTTGACTATATTTTCTATTCATTTTACAACTCATGGTGGTAAATAAGTGTGACTTTTCATGGAAAACACAAAATAATTGTCTGGGTGACCCCAAACTTTTGAACGGTAGTGTATATTAGCTGCTCTTGCTTGCTTGTTTTTTTTCTTGCCTTCTGATTGTTGCTCTGAGTGTTGCTATCCCTGTGCTGTTGCAATCCTGGAATTTCCCCGTTGTGGGACTAATAAAGGCTTATCTTATCTTATCTTATCTCTTACCGTGCAGCCCACGGTGTTATTGTTATGCTTCTTTTTTGGGGGGGGGGGGGGTCTTCTTTTTTTTCGATGTTACTCTTGGTGTCTGGTATCCACTCCTTGAGAGGGGGCTCTGTTATGATCTGAATACGGGGGATTCCGCCATGCTCAGTCTCATGGTCTTTTTCTTTTATTTGTATATTTGTTGTACTTTGTGTTCTTTACTTCCTGTCTTTTTTATTCATGGTTGGTTTTCATATATCTTGCATTGTTTCTTATTTCCCTTGTTTATGTTATCATTGTCATGAATGCCCCTTCGGGGCAGAGAGAGAAAGGCACCACACCCCGGCTGTTAGTTTGCAACATTTATTGAATTAACATAAAGACAAAGCTTATGGAAAGAGATTACAGGTTGGCAAAAAATAGTTTAAGCCAAGGCGAGCATGATCGCCGGCTAACCTGGGACAAACACAGAGGAACAGGAAGCAAAAAATAGCCAAACTAAGGCGAGCGTAATCGCAAGCAAACCTGCAAATTACCAGTTAAACATGCAGCTAGAGACAAAGCACTTACATGGATGAAAAATGGCTGAGAGTGAGTTGACTTGAAAGTAGGAGGCTACACCCTACAATGGTGCAGCCCCCTTAAAATAGGCAGCAGCACAATTAACACAATCAACACCAGATGTAAGCACCTGAGCGAGCAGGAGAAGGTGACCTATTTAGACAATCATCCACAGGTGAGAACTAGGGCGCAGACTGTGGGTAAAAGGTGAGTGACTGAGAAATGAGGAAGGAGGCTCTGAAAAAAAACAACCAAAATGACAGAAAACAAACAAGAAAATAATAACAGACATAAAATACTGAAAAATACATAAAGTGTCTGATCACTGGCTCAGACACATGGCAATCATAGTCTTGCTACTCTTTAATTTGGTATTAATTTGTATTTATTTCTCAGTATTTCTCAGCTCCGTATTTGTTGGCATTTAATTCTTTATAATCATGTTGCTGTGTTCTCTCTCTGGAGTGACAGCTGTCAGTGGCACGTCCGGGTTTTTGCTCCTTTGTGGGCGGTGTCCCTGTCAGCTGTCAGTCCCGTGTTCTCCCCTCTCATTACATTCAGCTGACCCCAACTGGTAATCAGTGTTATCTCCTACCCGCTCTTGTGATCCACACCTGCAACCATTTATGTCCGTTGGTTTTGTGTCCTACTTAAGGCAATTGTTTCTTTCACTTTTTGCTGGAGTCTTAAGGAATCGTTTGCACCAGAACCCTGCTCCTGTTCCGACGTTTGTTATCCTTGTGTATCCTGTTTTCTCCCTGCTGTTCGTAAGTTTTGCTTTGTACACTATTTGGATTTTTGTTTTTGTGCACTATTTTTTTTTTTTTTTTTTTTTTTGTTACTTATTTGTACCCATAGGTAGACTTGGTTTGCAGTCTGGTGACAAGCCACCGGCTGCTGGTCGCTGCGTGCGCGAGCGCCCTAAACCTACATGTTTTTGGTGTGTGGGAGGAAACCGGAGAAATCCCGGAGTAAACCCGCGCAACACGGGGAGAACATGCAAACTCCACACAGCTCACTGTTGGTCGGGGGCTGGGATTGAACCCACGATCTCATGATCCCCGGGTTCCCCCGGCCAAGGGTAAAACTGTGCTGCCACAGTGCTAAACCACTGCGCCACCGTGCAGCCCCACGGTGGCGCAGTGGTTTGCAGTGGTTTGGTGGCGCAGCCCCTTTGTGTTTTTTGTTAATAAATACCACAAGCTACAGTTCAGCATCTGGGTTTCTCCTCTCTGCCCTGAGGGGCAATTCATGACAGTAATGGGACACACACCTTCCAAAAAGTTCAACTTTTGTATCATCAGTCCACAGAGTATTTTCCCCAAAGTCTTGGGGATCATCAAGATGTTTTGTGGCAAAAACGAAATGAGCCTTTATGTTCTTTTTGCTCAGCAGTGGTTTTCGTCTTGGAACTCTGCCATGCAGCCCATTTTTGTCCAGTCTCTTTCTTATGGTGGAGTCATGAACACTCTCCTTAACTGAGGCAAATGAGGCCTGCAGTTCTTTGGATGTTGTTGCGGGGTCTTTTGTGACCTCTTGGATGAATTGTTGCTGCGCTCTTGGGGTAATTTTGTTCGGTTGGCCACTCCTGGGAAGGTTCACCACTGTTCCATGTTTTTGCCATTTGTGGATAATGGCTCTCACTGTGGTTTGCTGGAGCCCCAGAGCTTTAGAATTGGCTTTATAACCTTTTCCAGACTGATAGAGCTCATTTACTTTGTTTCTCATTTGTTCCTGAATTTCTTTGGATCACAACATGATGTGTAGCTTTTGAGGATCTTTTGGTCTAGTTCACTTTGTCAGGCAGGTCCTATTTAACTGATTTCCTGATTGAGAACATGTGTGGCAGTAATCAGGCCTGGGTGTGGCTAGAAAAATTGAACTCAGCTTTCCAAAGATGTGATAAACCACAGTTAATTTATGTTTTAATGGGGTGGGGGATCATTTTTTTTACACAGGGCCATGTGGGTTTGGACTTTTTTTTTTTTTTTTTACCCTTAATAATAAACACCTTCTTTCTGGCTCCAACATCGTTCTGGCAGCTCCTGCAACGGCGCTGGTGCCAAACTGTAGCAGCCCTGCTGTTCCTTTGGATTCATCAGTGACGTGGAGAGGGGGGACATGCTGCATGGGCAACATCTTGTCCTCCATATCTTCCTGCCCAGGCTTGAATCCTACCAACGCCCAACGCTGGAAGGTAGAACACCGGCTCACTGGAGAGGACACTCCAGCTTCGCCTTTGGCGTAGACAAAACACGGGGAATGACAGTTACCGGTTATAAGCCACTGCTCAATTGGCATAGAGCGTGGCGCCAGGGGTTGTTCCCGACGGTGGGAGGGATCATCAGATCTCACTGGACAGCTACCGCCCGCCTCAAGCTGGGCAGCCCCCAGCCAATAAGGTGTTGTCCCGCCACAGCTTGCTTTCCTCATTGGGTGCATGGGGATGAGGAGAAATCCAAACAGCAGGCTGAGAACCTTCGCACCAGGCAAGACAATAAAACAAAAGAGAACAACTCTAAAACTGGGAACTTGGAACGTCCGCACTATGATGACAGGACTCGCTGCTAACCTCAAGGACATTAACGACACCAGGAAGACTGCCATCATCAATAATGAGCTGAAGAGACTGGGAGTGGATATCGCCACTCTCCAGGAAACACGGTTAGCTGATGCAGGCACACTGAGAGAGAACGACTACATGTTCTACTGGCAGGGAAAGGGCAGTGACGAACACAGGGAACACGGAGTGGGCTTCGCAGTGAAGAACACTTTGCTGAAGATGGTGGAACCGGGCAGCACTGGCTCTGCACGACTCCTCACCCTCCGCCTGAACACCACTCAAGGCCCAGTCACCCTCGTCAGTGTGTATGCCCCAACACAGACAGCCACACCAGAGGCAAAAGACGAGTTCTACGAGAATCTCACAACAACTGTCAGGATCATCCCCAACTCTGAACAACTCATTCTCCTTGGAGACTTCAATGCCAGAGTGGGTGCTGACCATGACTCCTGGCCCTCCTGTCTTGGACCTTTTGGCGTGGGCAGAATGAACGACAACGGACAGCGGCTGCTCGAGTTCTGCACATATCACGATCTGTGCATCACAAACTCGTTCTTCAAGACCAAGCCCCAACACAAGGTTTCCTGGCAACATCCGCGCTCAAAGCACTGGCACCAGCTAGACTTGACCCTGACCAGGCGCACCTCACTGAAGAACGTGCTAATCACCCGTTCGTTCCAGAGTGCAGATTGCGACACAGACCATTCATTGGTGTGTTGCAAGGTCAAGCTGCAGCTGAAGAAATTCCATCGTGCTAGACAACCTGGAAAGGCACGGATTGACACCAGCAAGATGGCCCAACCAGAACTTGTTGAGCAGTTTGCCTCCACCTTTGAGAAGGAACTTGGTGTACCACAAGGAGGAGAATCTGCAAAGCAGAAGTGGGAAGAGCTGCGAAACACCATCTACCGCACAGCCTTGGCTACCTTTGGGAGGAAGACCTCGAAGTCACAGGACTGGTTTGATGCCAAGTTGACCGAGATGACCCCCATCATTGAAGCCAAGCGCTCAGCACTTGCTGAGTACAGGAAGTACCCAAACGAGAAGAATCTCCAGATTCTCAGGGCTGCGAGAAGCAAAGTTCAGCAGACTGCTCGGCGCTGTGCCAACGAGTACTGGACTCAGCTCAGCCAAGACATTCAAACCGCTGCCATAACAGGGAACATCCGTGGTATGTACGATGGCATCAAGAAAGCACTTGGTCCGGCTCAGAGCAAGACGGCCCCCCTCAAATCTTCCACTGGGGAGATGATCACAGAGAAGAACAAGCAGATGGAGAGATGGGTGGAACACTACTCCGACCTCTACTCTAGACAGAACACCGTGACACCGTCAGCCCTTGATGCCATCGACTGCCTGCCATCCATGGACGAACTTGACGCCGAGCCAACCATCGACGAACTCAGTAAGGCCATTGATAGCTTGGCCGCTGGCAAGGCACCCGGCAACGACGGCATACCCCCTGACCTGATCAAGCACTGCAAGACCGCCCTACTGCTGCCATTGCATGACGTCCTCTGCCAGTGCTGGAAGGAAGGTGCCGTACCACAGGACATGAGGGACGCCAAGATCATCACCCTCTACAAAAACAAAGGGGAGAGAAGCGACTGCAACAACTACAGGGGCATTTCCCTCCTCAGCGTTGTTGGCAAAGTCTACGCACGAGTTGTTCTCGTTCGTCTACAGAAGCTTGCCGAACGTGTCTACCCCGAGTCTCGACGGTAGACATGATATTCTCCATCCGCCAACTCCAGGAGAAATGCAGAGAACAGAACATGCCTCTGTACGTCGCCTTCATCGACCTCACAAAAGCGTTCGATCTGGTCAGCAGAGAGGGCCTTTTCAAGATCCTGCCAAAGATAGGATGCCCACCAAAGTTGCAAAGCCTCATCGAATCGTTTCACACCAACATGCAGGGGATAGTGCAGCATGATGGCAACGTCTCAGAGCCATTCAACATACGCAGCGGAGTGAAACAGGGCTGTGTACTTGCGCCAACCCTCTTTGGGATTTTCTTTGCTATGCTCCTGAGGCATGCCTTCAGCACAGCAACAGAGGGAATCTACCTGCACACAAGATCTGACGGCAGGCTTTTCAACCTTGCCCGCCTGAAAGCCAGAACCAAAGTACGCGAGGCTCTAATCAGAGACATGCTGTTCGCAGACGACGCTGCAGTCGCAACCCACACACAGCAGGAGCTTCAGACCCTGATGGACCGCTTCTCCCAGGCATGCAAGGACTTCGGGCTTACCATCAGCCTGAAGAAGACTAACGTCTTGGCGCAAGGCACGGAAGCACCACCAACCATCACCATTGATGACTACAAGCTGGAGGTCGTGAATCAGTTCACGTACCTGGGGTCCACGATCAGCAACAACCTCTCCCTTGATACAGAGATCAACAAGAGGATTGGAAAATCAGCCTTCACACTCGCTCGCCTCTCCACACGAGTGTGGGAGAATCCCAAACTCTCTGTCAAGACGAAGATGGCAGTGTACAACGCCTGCATCATCAGCACACTGCTCTATGGGAGTGAGACGTGGACAACATACGCCCGGCAGGAAAAGAGACTGAACTCCTTCCACTTGCGCTGCATTCGCCACATCCTGGACATATCCTGGCAGGACAAAGTGCCCAACACAGAAGTTCTGTCCCGCACCGGCCTTCCCTCCATGTTCACTCTACTCAGGCAGCGCAGGCTCCGCTGGCTAGGCCACGTTCACCGTATGGAGGATGGCAGAATCCCCAAAGACGTCCTCTAAGGAGAACTGGCAACTGGCAGGAGAGACGTTGACCGCCCACAGCTGCGCTTTAGAGACGTCTGCAAGAGAGACATGAAGGCCCTGGATATCAACACAGAGCGCTGGGAGGACCTTGCAACGGACCGCTCCAAATGGAGAGGCACCCTGACCAGACAGCTCAAGGCGGGTGAAGAGAGACTGACTGCTGCAGCAGATGAAAAAAGGACCCGCAGGAAGAACCGCCACAGACCCAGCAGCACGGAGACCACCCACAAGTGTGACCTGTGTGACAGGGACTGTCATTTGCGCATCGGCCTGTTCAGCCACAGGCGGTGCTGTTCCAGCAGAGTAGACGTTTAGGATTCTCTTCCATGGTCATCATAGACCGACGGAGGCCGACGACGACGAAACACCTTCTTTTAAAAACTGCATTTTGTGTTTACTTGTGTTATCTTTGTCTAATATTTAAATTTATTTGATGATCTGAAACATTTAAGTGTGACAAACATACAAAAAAATGAGAAATCAGGAAGGGGGCAAACACTTTTTCACACCACTGTTACATTAACAGCTCAGTGGTGCAGTTACCACTGCGGCAGCACAGAAAGAAGGTCACGGGATCGATCCCACCCCCTGACCATCGGTGACCCTTCTGTGTGGAGTTTGCATGCTCTCCCCATGTCTGCGTGGGTTTACCCCGGGTACTCCGGTTTCCTTCCACAGGCCAAAAACACACAAGTTAGGTTAATTGGAGACGCTAAAGTGGCCCTAGGTGTGAATGTGTGTGTAAATGGTGAAGGGATTGGCGCCGCACCTTGGCTGCCTCATCCAGCCAACTGGATGCCCTGTAATTTCCCTCAGGGATTAGTAAAGTACACCAAAACCAAACCAATCAGATGGATACTCTTGGCTACTTCGCGGGAAGAAGGAGGAGCTGAGGAGCAGCAGGATTGAGGCAGAGCGAGCTGGGGTAGCAGCAGAGCGAGAGAGTGGAGAGAGGCAGAGAGATAGTAAGCAATTTGAATGTGGCTGTGTGAGACCAGCCACATTCAAATCAAACTGCTCTCAGCTCACTTCTCGCCAGCGGATTGGGCACCGTACTGTGAGCTGAGAGCATTCATTCATTCATCTTCTTCCGCTTAATCCTTTTCGGGTCGCGGGGGGGGGCTGGAGCCTATCCCAGCATTTTTTAGCTGACAGCAGCCACATTCTAATTGGGTCCCCCCATCCCTTCCCTGCTCAGTCGCGGGTGGATGGGGGACTGGTTGTTAGTAAAAAGTAAACACATATTTGGCAACTACAGATTTATCTCTCGTCTTGAATAATTTCAGAAAAATATTTAACTTTTTACTTTTGAAGACATAGGCAAAACTTTGACGTCCAGAAGCTTCTTGAACAGACTAGCAGCTTACCCGCCAAGAGTCACAGCGGCCAATCACGTGCAAGCCTTGCAGGTTGGGAGCACGGAGAACAATCACTTGCAAGCCCTGCAGGCTGCTAATTAGAATATTCATAGCTCTGCACATACTTAAGTAGGTGCAAGATTTAAGGAGACACAGGCGACGAGAGGCTCCCAGTCCAGGACATAGTCCAAGGACGGATAATTTTTTCAAACATAATGAGTTGTTCTGAACTCCTTATAAGAACTTCTTGTTCAGAGATATAGAGTGATGATAATCAAGTCAGTGGCAATAATGCACCTGTAAGCTGGTTGCCAACCACCAATCAAATCTAAAAAAAGAAGAAGAAGAAAAATTCTTTCCAAGCAATTCTAAGGCAATGAAAGTTTTTTTGTGGGAAAAAAGGACCACAATATACTATTTTGGGCAATACATATTTGCTTTTGAGGTGGTTTTAGAGCCGCCGGACACCACCTTTAAAGGACAGGACATTTATTGAAATGAAAAAATACACAACAAACCAATAATGCTCTTGTAAAAATCTGCATGTTGTGTACTTTTTGTCCAGTAGATGGCTTAGTAGAGCAAATGAAGTTTCACATGAAGCTTCGTTTATATGAACCAATTTCAATTCAATTCAACTTTATTTATATAGCACCATTTCACAACAACAGTCATCTCATAGCGCTTTCAACTGTAGAGGAAACCCCCACAATTGCAGAAAGACCCCAGCAATCAGGCGATCCCCTTTGAGCAAGCGCTTGGTGATGGTGGAGAGAAAAAACTCCCTTTTAACAGGAAGAAACCTCCAGCAGAACCAGGCTTAGGGAGGGGCAGTCATCTGCTGCGACTGGCTGGGGGGGTGAGGGGATAGAGAAGATGAAAAGAGCAGACATGTAGAGAGCAAACAGCACGATGGGGACTCAATCTATGGGAGAGAACAAACAGATGTTAATGACCAGCAAAAAATATATATATTTCATTGAGAGTGAAGAAAGGAGTGAAGCCCAGTGCATTATTGGAGGTCCCTCGGCTGTCTAAACCTATTAGCAGCATAACTAAGGGAGGGTTCAGAGACACATGATCCCTCCCTAATTGTAGGCTATATCAAAAAGGAAGGTTTTAAGCTTATTCTTAAAAATAGAGATCGAGTCTGACTCCCAAATCCAGATTGGCAGCTGGTTCCACAGGAGAGGAGCTTGATAACTGAAGGCTCTGCCTCCCATTGTACTTTTGGAGATTCTAGGTATTACAAGTAATCCTGCATTTTGGGAGAGTAGTGCTATGTTAGGATGATAGGGTAGTATCAGATCTTTTAAATAAAAAGGGGCCTGATTGTTTAGAGCTTTGTAAGTGAGAAGAAGGATTTTAAACTTAATTCTAAACTCTATGGGAAGCCAATGAAGGGAGGCCAGAACCGGAGAGATATGATCTCTCTTTCTAGTACCTGTTAAAACCCTTGCTGCAGTATTTTGGATCAACTGAAGACTTTTTAAAGATGTTTTAGGGCAACCTGATAATAAAGAGTTGCAATAATCTAATCTAGAGCTAACAAAAGCGTGGATCAGTTTCTCAGCATCACTCTGAGACAAGATGCTCCTAATCTTGGCAATATTACGCAAATGTTAGAAGGCAGTCTTAGAAACAAATTTAATATGTGAATTGAAAGACAGATCTTGATCAAAAATAACTCCAAGGTTCCTCACAGAACTATTAAGAGAGAGAGTAACCATATCCAAACTAAGAGTTTGATTTGGAAAGGTATTTCTAACGTTTTTTGGACCAACAAGAATGACTTCAGTCTTATCTGAATTTAATAGCAGGGAATTACAAGTCATCTAGGCTTTGATTTCCTTAAGACAGGCTTCGAACTTGGCTAATTGATTACTATCATCTGGCTTCAATGACAGGTATAATTGTGTGTCATCTGCATAACAATGAAAATGTATACAGTGCTTTCTAATAATGTTACCTAACAGCAGCATATATAAACTAAAAAGAGTAGGGCCTAGCACAGATCCCTGTGGAACTCCATGACTGAGCTTTGAGTTGAAAGAAAACTCATTATTGACATGAACAAACTGCAACCTATCAGATAAATAAGATCTAAACCACTGCAACGAAGTTCCACTAAGTCCAACGTAGTGTTCTAATCTATCAAGTAGAATATCATGATCGATAGTATCAGAAGCTGCACTAAGGTCTAAAAGGACAAGTACAGAAACAAGTCCATTATCAAATGCGATGAGGAGGTCATTAGCAACCTTCACTAAGGCTGTTTCAGTGCTATGATGGATTCTAAACCCAGATTGAAACTCTTCAAATAAACCATTTCCCTGCAAGTGGTCAAATAATTGCGTAGCAACAACTCTTTCTAAGATTTTTGAAATGAAAAGCAGATTAGAGATTGGTCTATAGTTAGCTAAAACTCATGGATCCAGGGTTGGCTTTTTGAGTAAGGGTTTAATTACAGCAGTTTTAAAAGCCTGCGGTACATGGCCTAATGTTAATAAAGAATTGATTGTTTGAAGAATAGAGCTACCAATAAATGGGAAGACTTCTTTAAATAACCTGGTAGGAATAGGGTCTAAAAGACAAGTTGAAGGCTTGGATGAGGACATTATTTTATCTAACTCTAAAAGGCCAATTGGAGTAAACACATCCAAACAGATATCAATTGAAGGAGTTCTAGTAGTTACTGTATTTAAGTTAATAAGTGGGAAGAATGGGGAAGAATCTGACTGATTTTATCACTGATAGATGAAATTTTATTATTGAAAAAGTTCATAAAGTCCTGACTAGTTAGCTCTAAGGGAATGCTAGGACAGACAGAGTCCTGACTCTTTGTCAGCCTGGCTACAGTGCTGAAAAGAAACCTGGGATTATTCTTGTTCTCTTCTATTAATGCAGAATAATAACTTGTTCTAGCTTTTCTAAGAGATTTTTTTATAAATTAAAAGATGATTTCTCCAAGCTAAATCCATTTCATCTAAATTAGAGGAGTGCAATTTTCTTTATAATTGATGGGCCTTCTGTTTTAAGCTACAAGCTTCTGTGTTGAACCAAGGAGTTAGAAATCTCCGATTAGACCTTTTCTTTTTTAAAGGGGCCACCATGTCTAAAGTCTGATGCAGAGAAGCCGTAACACTACCTACCATGCTATCAATTACAGAAGGAGCAAGCTGTCTATAGCTTATTTCCATTGTGTTGACACATGGCGTATACGAGACGATCTGCACAAATTTGGTAACAACATCATCTGAGAGGCATCTGCTGTAGTAATATTTTTCTTTAGGAGCCAAATAGTCAGAAATAGTAAAATCAAAGGTTAACAGACAATGGTCTGACAGTACAGGGTTATGAGGAGACACTACCAGATTTTCTATTTCTATACCATATGTCAGAACAAGGTCCAGTGTGTGGTGGAGATAATGGTAGAATTTCCTACTTCCTGAGAAAACCCCATCAAATCTAATATTGAATTAAATGCCATATTAAGACAATCACTATCTACATCTACATGCATATTAAAGTCCCCTATGATAATTATTCTATCTGATTTCAGCACTAAATCAGCTAAGAATTCGGCAAATTCGGATAAAAACTCTGAGTAGGCTGAGGGAGGACGATAAACTATGGCAAATAAAATTGGGTTTAACCTAAAATTGTTAACATGCCCAATACTGAGGACCAGGCCCTCAAAGGAATTAAAACATGTTTTTTTGCTTTACATTAACTAGTAATTTGGAATGGTAAATTGTTGCTACTCCTCCTCCACAACCAGAACTTCTGGGATTTTGACAGTTTAAATAACCAGAGGGAGTTGATTCATTTAAACCAACATAATCCTCTTGTCCTAACCAAGTAAGGGATATTAAATCAATCTGCGGACCCAGCAGAGGATGTTCTTTCTGCGGCAGCTGAGGAAGCTCAAGCTACCCACCAAGATGTTAGTGCAGTTCTACACGGCCATCATCGAGTCCATCCTCACCTCCTCCATAATCGTGTGGTACGCAGGAGCTACTGCCAGGGACAGACTAAGGCTGCAGCGCGTCGTGCGCACTGCTGAGAAGGTGATCGGCTGCAAGCTCCCATCTCTCCAGGATCTGTACATCTCCAGGACCCGGAGGCGTGCAGGCCGGATCATGGCCGATCCTTCACACCCTGGTCACGTACTGTTTGCCACCCTCCCCTCAGGTAGAAGACTCCGGTCCATTCAGACTAAAACCTCCCGGCACATGAACAGCTTTTTCCCCTCTGCCATCAGACTGCTGAACATTAAGTGACTTATTGACTCTCGTGCACTATGTACAGCAGCTCAACCAGACTCATGTCATTCATCACTGTTTTTCTGTTGCATTATCGACTGCACATCATCTGCTACTTGCTAATTTATTTAAAACTGCTGTGACTAGTATTACTCATTATTATTATTATTATTATTATTATTATTATTATTATTATTCTACACTTATTGCATGGTTTTAGTCTTTAAGTTTTTTTTTTTTTTTTTTTTTTTTTTTAGTTTATCTCTTTATCTTATCATGTTTTAATGTTGCAGCATTGCACCGAGACAAATTCCTAGTTTGTGTACTACATGAACAATGGCAATAAACCTGATTCTGATTCTGATTCTGATGATCAGTTAACAGATTGATCAATTAACAGATCATGGACTAGCAGAGACTTGGGAGTTAGAGACCTAATATTTAACAAACCACATTTAATTTTTAAATTATGAGGAGGAAAAGAGGCCAAATCATTAAATTTAGAGACTTCATGTTTAATTTGAGTTTTACCAACTTTTTGTTTAATCACTTTGGAATGCTTATACATAATATTTTTATTAACTTTGGAGGGAGCAGACAATGATTATCTGATGGGGAAGACAGGGGCTAAGCTGAGGGGTGGCGGATGAAGAGAAGCTGCAGAAAGACATGTAAGACTGCAACTCTGCTTCCTGGTCCCAACTCTGAGTTGTCAAGGTTTTGGAAATTTGGATAAAAATGATGCCAGACTGTTAGATAAATGAGACGCACCAACCAAAGTGGGATGGACGCCATCTCATCTAATAAGACCAGGTTTTCCCCAAAATGAGTTCCAATTGGGGCTGCACGGTGGCGCAGTGGTTAGCACTGCGGCAGCACAGTTTACCCTTGGCCGGGGGATTGTGGGGATCGGGGGATCGTGGGTTCGATCCCAGCCCCCGACCAACAGTGATCTGTGTGGAGTTTGCATGTTCTCCCCGTGTTGCGTGGGTTTACTCCGGGATTTCTCCGGTTTCCTCCCACATGCCAAAAACATGCATGTTAGGTTAATTGGCTGTTCTAAATTGTCCCTAGATATTTGTTTCCTATAGGCCCTTAGAATAGAGGGTTAGTATTAATGAAAGCGCTTTGAGTGGTCTTTGTGACTAGAAAAGCGCTATATAAGTGCAGGTTAGTTAGTTAGTTAGTTAGTAATTGTCTATGTAGCCCACATCGTTTGCAGGACACCACACAGACAGACAGTGGTTGAAGGATGTCAAGCGGCTAAACATGTCATCATTGGTCAGATTGGGAAGGGGCCCAGAGAATAATACAGAGGCAGACATTGTTTTGGCAAAGTCACACACCGATTCCACATTAAGTTTTGTGACTTCCGACTGCTGGAGTCGGATGTCGTTAATGCTGGCGTGGATAACAATTGTGGAATATTTACAGTTACTTTTAGTCAGCATTTTCAAATTTGACTCAATGTCACCTGCTCTGGCCCCAGGAATGCATTTGACTATGGCCGCTGGAATCTCAAGGTTCACGTTTCTGACTACGGAGTCGCCAATGATCAGAGTTTTTTCCTCAGCGGGTGTGTCGCTGAGCGGAGAAAAACGATTAGAAACGTGGACAGGCTGGTGGTGAACTGGGGCCTTGTGGCTAGGCTTCCTTCTCACCATCACCCACCCATTCTCCTCACTGCTAAGGAGGACCAGAGGACCGCTAGCAGGCAGCCCTATGCTAAGAAGCTCAGCTGCAGCTAAGGGGTGTCCGTCATTATTAACTGGCACAGATGGTGTTTCAATGCAGCGGAGCCGGGATTCCAAATCAGATAACCTCGCCTCAAGCGCCTCAAAAAGACAACATTTATTACATTTACCGTTATCACTAAAAGAGGCAGAGGTGTAGTTAAACATCTGACAGAGTGCACACCAGAGGAGAACGGGAAGGACAGCTAGTAGCCATAGCTAGTGGCTAACCCAAAGTTAACACAAACACCGATGAAAAGTGAACAGAAGGTTAAAGAGGGTGATTAGATAACACTGAGTGTGCACACAGGTGCAAGAGACTTGTTAAACATAAGTGAGAGCTGACGGTAGATGGAAAAAAGTGATTAAAATACAATTAAAGGCAAAAATCCTCAGGAGATTTAGGAGAGCTTACCACAGAGCAAGCTACACAGACAGACAGCAACACAGGAAGTGACGATACGTTACCACAGCAGGCACAGATCAGGCACAACACTGAAGACGCAGCTTATTCTTCATTTGTCTGTTCTCGTTTTTCCTCTACAGGGTTTTACCACCCACGATGTAGAAGGGAAAGAGCTCAGCAAAGGACAGGCCAAGAAACTGCGCAAGCTCTACGAGGCGCAGGAGAAACTGCACAGTGATTATCTTCAGTTCAATTTGATGAAAAGCTTCAATGCTTCAAGAAAACCTCATCTGGCCATCACTAAGGATTAGTATATATGATTGAATTTTGCAGGTTAACTTATGTGGGAAGTCCAGTGGGGAGCACAGGGAATGAAGAGCAAGGGAGGTGAGTAAGCACTGGGGAGTGCACACACACTGGCAATGATAGAGCGGGATAACATAGAGAACAACAACAAGCTGAAAAGTCGAGCAATACTACCATGTCTGCCACTTAAGTAGTGGTGTGGAAGGTGATCAGCAGCAGGTGAGATGATGAGGAGCAGCTGAAGATAATAAGAGGCAATTACCAGATGAATAAGGTGTGTGTGTGCTCGCTCACCCGAGATCCATAACAAGAAACACAGTGGTGAACTTAATAAATATCTTTTCCTAATTCTATAGCACAAAACTACTAAAATAGTATCTGACTTCCAGGATATAATTAGAATACCTCACATGCTTTCCATAGTTGGTGCTCTTTTAGAGTGGATGTAAAATGGAGTGTTTGGACCTTGACTTACTGACCACTATTTGCATATTCAGTGTCTGCACTTCAGCATCACAGAAAAGGCTCCAAAACCTGCAATGTATGTTGCTGGGCAACTGAACTGTAATCCCAGAACACGTACAGACTAGGAATAGCAACATACAACCTCTCTACAATGAATCTGTTGTGTACATTTCTTGAGGCATTTCCTCACTCTGACGCAAGGTGATAGCCTCCTCATGAAAAAAAAAAATGTCCATGGTGTTTTTCTAAAACAAGCTTTCAGCAGAAATGGTGCAACACAAAACCTTTTCAGGTTTGTAAAGGTAACTTAGGAAGACCTAGAGGTGCATGTTTCAGAGTTCTTCCAGTGGTAATGACCAGTTCAAGGCACCAAGGATTTAGAAAAACCCAAAACTGAGGAAAAAATGTTTTCTGAACTGGCACAGTTTGCAGCGATAAGTAGCAGCTTGCTCACCCCATCTCTTCACACTGCAGTGAAACACAAAAGTGCTGAGGGGTGTTCATTCTGTTCAAGTGTCCATGTAGAAAGTTATTCTCCAAAGAGTTTTCTTTCAATGCTCAACGGTTGATGGTGAGGTGTTGAGAAGATATTTTCTTATCATGACAATAAAAAGTCATTCATAGCCATGGAACTTGATATCTCTCCTAAAGGTGAAAGCAATTTTTGAAGTGAAGTTGCAATTTTTTTTTTCTAGACACTGATGGTATCACAACCTGCAGCAGCATATACTGGGCCATAATGTGAGGTTAAACATTTTTTACTTTAACCTTTATTTAAACAGGTAGATTTCACTGAGATTTTAAATATTTTTTTAAGAACGATTAGACAACAGCATTATTTTGATATAGACAACTCCCATTTTAGGAGTAATGGACTCCATACAATGACAGATGATACAAAACAAACACTGTCCATACTATGCAATTCTCTCTCCTGAAAGGTCCATTTAAATCCCCCTAGAGTTGTCTGAACAGATAGATGGAATTTATTCCATTAAAAGGAGCAACGTGTTTGAAGGCTGTTTTTTGCTGAGCTATGTTCTGAGTCTGGGAACTGAATATTGAATAAAGCCATTTGAGTGCAGGCTGCAGTGAGTGTTTTGTCTTACTTAAAAAGGATGATATAAAATGCTGCAAGATCTGAAAAGATTTTATCCATAAAAGTCAACTGATGTGCTTGCCTGCATTTACTCAGAGACTTCAAATTAGCCTTAGTAATGAAAATACAATGATGTGTAATGTAACCACTTCAAGTGATGAAACATGTTTAGACATTGGTGCATTCAGCAGATCACCATGAAGTACATGAAGAAGAAGGTAAAAACTTTGTTTATAATGACATGCAGGACTTATTTTAAAGAATAAGTCAAGTTCAGGCATTAATTAGAGACCTTGTTTTTTTGTATGCGATCAAAAGGGTAGGTCATGGTTAATAATGACTCCTTAATATTTCCACTGAGAAACATGTTGCAGTTCTGGTCCTTGTTAAGTAACTATCTCTGTAGCCTTGTCAAAACATTTCCTGCAATAACAAGGCACTGTGCTGTGATGGAACTGTTAGGCTCATAGCTGTTTGGAAAATTACACCTATATTTTCACTTACTGACACTCCTGCTGTTGTCTATAAATAGCTGAATACAAGGTGTCATAGCATTTGTTTGTGAACGTCTGCCTTTATGTTCTTATAGGATTGTAGATAAACCAAACCATAAATACACCAGCTGGTACGTAATTGCATTGCTCTGCTGCATTTCATTTACTGTCAACATGTCCAAGAAGGGGTAATAAAATAGAATATGTAAAATAGAAAAACACAAAAACAAATAAAGGACCTAAAAAGAAACAAGAGTGAATCTGGGGCAAGTGCAATATCCCCCGCCTCTGTTTTCTTTTAAGAACCCAATATGCTACTGAAGGAGAGCAGTTTTCAACTTTTGCATATAATTATTGGAGCAGAATCAAATTATGATAAGCCTATCATCCATGAATATACAGCAAAAATACTTGTATGCAACCCATAGTGGTAGGTCAGGTTAAAACATAAATTTTACATCCTGTCTGTTCAAATAAACACTTGAAATACAGTATATCACTCTCTGTGTAATGAATCTATGTAATATATGGGTTTCACTTTCTGAAATGAGTGACAAAAAATATTGAACTTTTTCATGATATTCTAATTTTTTGAGATGTACCTGTATTTCCGGCAAAAGGCAAGCGCTGTGGGAAGTGTGGTCTGTTGAACCACTTTTCCAGGGCGTGCGCAAACTTCGAACGCAGGGACCAGCAGAGTGAACCGGGTCCCGCGCAGAAGACTCCAGCAATCGTCCACACCGTTTCCCCGGAGACCACGGGACGGATCGGGTGTGAGGTCATGCTGGATGGCATCGAGGTTCCCCTGTTGGTGGATATCGGAGCTATTATTTCCGTTTTGAACCTGGCGACCATGAGGAGTTTGTTTCCCTACCGACAAATCAGGAAGCAGGAGAGAGACTACTATGGCTGTGGATGGAACAGGCTGGCTGTTTTGGGGTTTGTGGAGATGGAGGCTCGGTATAAGTCTGTTGTGGTGCCCAAGGCCCGTGTTTATGTCACCGCTGCAGGAGTTAACATCATGGGGTGCAACCTCTTTTATAGCCTGGGGTTCTCTATAGCTAATGCATCGGGTGAGAAGTGATCGGGGTGTGGACTTTAGGGCCGACCAGCTCCGGTGGTGGATGGCGAGGAAGTGTGGGACTCAAATTGGCTGGACAAAACAAGTGGAGAGCACGTTTGACGCCGCGCGACACCACCCCGGGACGGACCTGATGCCGGTCACCATGCTGCCCTGGATGAGGGTGCTGGACGGCACGCCGGGACCCCCGAGGTGGCCCCTAAGGACGAGATGCCCGTGCTGGAGACTGAGGGGGCGAGACCTGAGACCGTGGTGGTAAAGCGCTCACAACAACGACCTGCCAAGAGAAAGACGAACCAGACCCGCGAGTCGACTGGATCGGAGGAGGAGGCCAGTCAGAACCAGAGTGATCCAGAAAAGAAGAAAAAGGCTTCCCTGCAGGTTGGAGACAAGGTTCGACCCAGGGTCGAGGCCCGGATGAGAGGGGATCACGGATCACTCGAGCGGCATGATGACCAGAGGCAATTCCTAGAGGAGGTTGCCCGGAGTGATGGGTATCTGCGCTTGTCTGACCAGACCTGGAGGCATCCGAATGAGCTGCGTCTGACGCTGGAGGAGAGGAGACGGCGTAGCAGGAGCCCCGAGGTCAAAACTAACTAACTAACTAACTAACCTGCACTTATATAGCGTTTTTCTAGTCACAAAGACCACTCAAAGCGCTTTTCATTAATACTAACCCTCTATTCTAAGGGCCTATAGGAAACAGATATCTAGGGACAATTTAGAACAGCCAATTAACCTAACATGCATGTTTTTGGCATGTGGGAGGAAACCGGAGAAATCCCGGAGTAAACCCACGCAACACGGGGAGAACATGCAAACTCCACACAGATCACTGTTGGTCGGGGGCTGGGATCGAACCCACGATCCCACGATCCCCACAATCCCCCGGCCAAGGGTAAACTGTGCTGCCGCAGTGCTAACCACTGCGCCACCGTGCAGCCCAAAGATGGAAGCATTTGGAGAGAGACCCGTCCAACGAATGAGGGTGTTTTATTGTGTATGTATTTTGATTTTAATCCAAGTCCTGATGTACATAGTTAATCACTGCTGTTTTAGTGCCCTGGATATCATTGAAAAAAAAGAAAAAGAAAAAAGAGAAAACAAAAGAAAAGAAAGGATAATAGTAGGAAGATGAAATTTTATGGGTCAAATTGTGTAATTTGTGTATTATATAGGCGCAGAGTTTTATTAGTTAATTTTTTTTTTGATTATTGGCTATGGTGAGAATGGATAGAAGCACTGTTAATTGGGTATAGGTCCGAAATCAGATTTGTGAAGTGGGAATAGTGGAGTGTGATTGGATTGTTTGATTCTATTGATTGATGATTTATAATGATTTTATTACCCAACACGTATTGTTTTACTGTATGCCCAAGTGTGGGGTGAGTGTTGGGGTGGGGGGCCGCCAGCGATATTTCCGATGTATGTTGTGATGGTTATGTATTGTGTTTATAAGGAGCTGTTCCATGGGATTGTTTTATTGAGAAACACGTCTTTTCTTTGAGTTGGGCTGTTTTAAGTATGGCAGCAGAATTACCCGCCTGGCCGTGTAGGGGGCGCTGGCAGTCTACCCAGCCCCCCAGCCTTAGTTGTATGAGTGGATGGGCAGTTTGTTTCCTTTTGTACATATTTTATTTTAGAGTGTGAGTCGGGAGACAAATTTGGGTGGGTTACCTGTATGCTTGACACTTTTTTTGAAGGGGGAGGGTGTTTTGTATGTAAAAGGCTGGTATTAGTAAGATGGCGGCTGGGTTGGACGGGGAACAGACTAGGGTGGTCAACTGCCGGTTTCCGGTGGTGACGCCACTCTTACTATAAAGGAGGTGGGCAGAAGAGGCCAGTCCTCTTTCTTCGTGGAACACTTGGCCTGCAGGAGAGTGCCGTAAGCCTATATTGTATTGTAAATGGCGCAAGATGGCGGCGCGTGTACAACGCGAGGCTCAGCGTCCTACCAGATTCTGGGGACTAGCAGTGTTATTTCTGCTCATTTCGGGTATGTTCGTTCAGAACAGCTTTGCTTTTACATCTTACACCCGAGATGAGCTTTTGAATATTGGTTTACAAAACAGCGATAACGACCTTTTTATCAGCAACCTACGTCTGAATCTACGTCTCATCCCGGAGCTCTGGAGAACTCCCGACGCTCGGCAGGCTTCCCGACCGACCGGAAGTGCTCGCAGGCGGCGTAAGGAACGTAAACAAAGGAGGGGTAAGCGCGGTGGGCTAAGAGCTAAGCTAAAGCTAACACCGCACCGGCTATCGCTACCCAGTATTTTCCTTGCTAATGTACGGTCTCTGGCGAGCAAAATGAGTGAACTACGGCTTCGGATCACCAACAATAAGAAACTTATGAACTGCAATATCATGATTTTTACGGAAACATGGCTTCACAGTGGAATACCCGACAATGCTATCGAGCTAGCCGGCCTACACACGCTCCGGGCAGACAGAGCAGCAGTTGACTCCGGTAAGACAAGAGGGGGGGGATTGTGCATTTATATTAACAAGGCTTGGTGCACGAACTCTGTCACTGTTGAGAGACACTGCTCAGCTAACCTGGAGTTTCTCATGGTTAAATGTAAACCTTTCTATCTGCCACGCGAGTTCACTTGTACCATCATAACAGCCGCTTACATTTCTCCGGATGCTAATGCTAAGCTTGCTATGAAAGAACTGCATGCAGCTGTTAGCAAACAACAAACTGCACACCCAGAGGCAGCATTTATTGTGGCGGGTGATTTTAACCACTCTAACCTCAAGACAGTGCTTCCTAAATTCTACCAGCATGTCTCCTGTCACACAAGAGGGGACAAAACATTGGACCATGTTTACACCAATATTGTGGGAGCCTACACAGCAACTCCCCTCCCCCACCTAGGTCAGTCTGATCATTTATCCTTGTTCCTTACCCCCAAGTATGTACCGCTCATCAACCGGGTGAAGCCATCAGTGAGGACCATCAAAGTGTGGCCAGAGGGGGTTGACTCTGTACTCCAGGAGAAGTTTAGGAACACAGACTGGAGTATGTTCACCTCTCAGGCTACCTGTGGCTCCCACATAAACATCAACTCTTACACCCACTCAGTCCTGGACCATATCAACACCACTATTGACAGTGTCACCACAGAAAGACAGATCACCACGTACCCAAATCAGAAGCCATGGATGAACAGAGAAGTGCGACTTCTGCTAAAAGCACGTAACAATGCCTTTAGATCTGGTGATGCACAGGCCTACAGTTCATCCAGGGCAGATCTGAAGAGGGGCATCAAGAAGGCCAAGCACAGCTACAAGCTGAAGGTGGAGGAACATTTTGGGGACTCTGACCCCCGACGTATGTGGCAGGGCATTCAAGCTATCTCTGATTATAAGCCCAGCAACTCCATACCTATAGCCATGACTGTGCCCTTTCTCAATGAGCTAAATAACTTCTATGCTCGTTTTGACAAGGACAACAATGAAAAGAACATCAATTTCCCACCCTCTGATGACCTCCACCACCTCACACTCACCCACACCGACGTCCGTAATGCACTGAGTCATGTCAACGTATGTAAGGCTGCTGGCCCTGATGGCATTCCTGGGCGTGTGCTGAGGGCATGCGCTGAGCAGCTGGCAGGGGTCTTCACAGACATCTTCATCTGTCCCTGGCCCAGGCCGTGGTACCAGTGTGCTTCAAGACCACTTCAATAGTACCAGTGCCGAAACATTCAATACCATCGTGCCTAAATGACTATTGCCCTGTGGCACTGATGCCCATAGTCATGAAGTGCTTTGAGCGACTGGTCTTGGCACAGCTCAAAAAAGGCCTGCCCCCTACACTGGACCCTCATCAGTTTGCCTACCGGAGCAACAGGAGTACAGAGGATGCGGTTTCTACAGCGCTGCACTATGTACTCTCACCCCTGGATGACAAGAACACCTACGCAAGAATGCTGTTTATTGACTTCAGCTCAGCATTCAACACAGTTATCCCCTCCAAGTTGCTCACCAAACTTGGGGACCTGGGAATCAGTACCTCCACCTGCAACTGGATCATGGATTTTCTGACCAACAGACCCCAGCATGTTAGGTCAGGCCCCAACCGTTCTTCCGTCATCACACTCAACACTGGTGTACCACAGGGCTGTGTGCTCAGCCCATTCCTCTACTCCCTCTACACCCATGACTGCAGGCCTATGTATGGATCCAATTCCATCATAAAGTTTGCAGATGACACCACGGTGATTGGACTCATCAGGGACAACGACGAGTCAGATTACAGGGCAGAGGTTGAGCACTTGGCTACTTGGTGCGCTGACAATAACCTGCTCCTTAACACCAGCAAAACCAAGGAGCTCATAGTGGACTACAGGAAGGAGAGGGAAGAGACACATGACCCCATCCATATCAATGGCATAGCTGTTGAACGTGTCCCCAGCTTCAAATTCCTGGGGACCCACATCTCGGAGGACCTGTCCTGGTCAGTTAACACCACCAGCCTGATCAAGAAGGCCCATCAGCGCCTCTTCTTCTTGAGGACATTGAAGAAGAACCATCTGTCAACTGACATCCTGGGCAACTTCTACCGCTGCGTGATAGAGAGCACCCTGACCAACTGTATCACACTCTGGTACGGGAGCTGCTCTGTAGCTGACCGCAAGGCACTGCAGCGGGTGGTGAAAACCGCCCAACGCATCACAGGGACTCCACTTCCAGCTATAGAGGACGTCTACAGGAAAAGATGTCTGCGCCGGGCACGCAGCATTCTTAGGGACTCCAACCATCCTGCTCATGGACTGTTCCAGCTTCTCCCCTCCAGAAGACGTTTCAGAAGCCTTCGGACTAGAACCAGCAGGTTTAGGAACAGTTTCTTTCCAACAGCTGTCACGTTATTGAACTTAGTTCCCCGCTGACTCTCTTACAATCATCTTTTACCATCCTCACCTGTACATAACTGCATAACTACATAACTACATCTAACTTATTGCACATTATTTGCACATAACAGTACTTTTAACTTTCTGCACTGCTGCATATATTTGCATATATTTGCTTAAATTGCACATACTGTTAATTACCGTATATACTGCACTGCTGTCCTTTGCACTTCTGATTGGATGCTAAACTGTGTTTCGTTACCTTGTATTCATACATGTGTAATGACAATAAAGTTGAATCTAATCTAATCTAATCTAAATAGTATTCTTAATAAAGCTCCGTAAACTGAGGCCATTATCCATTCGTTATTGCCTAATTATGGATGCTACAGGACCTACGGTAACATTCAGTCCTACACAGTGGCTGTAACAGTCTACTACTAAATGAGCTGCTCAAGGCCTCCACAGACTCATGTAGGGGGTGAGAGGTGTTGTCCATAATAGATATTAGCTTAGCTAACATCCTTCTCTCCCCTACCACCTCAGCGGAGTCCAAGGAACCAGCCAGGGCAGAACTCACCCTCTTGACCAATCTGTTCAAACTTTTCCTGTCCCTCTCCGTGCTACCACTATCCCAGCAAGCAATTGCATAAAAAAAATGCAGAGGCCTCCACAGTGTTGTAAAAAGTCCTTAATAATGACCTGCAGACCCCAAATGACCTCAATCTACTCAACAGATGGAGCCAACTTTGGCTGTTTTTGTACAGAGCTTGGGTGCTATCTGACCAGTCCAATTTGTTATTGAGGAGAACACCCAGGAATTTGTAACTGTCCAGCACCTCAATGTCCAGACTATGGATATTTACCAGTACAGTTGTTGATGGTTTCCTCCTAAAGTCAACCACCTTCTCCTTTGTCTTACAGGAGTTGATGTGAAGGTGGTTGAATTCACACCAAATAATGAAATCAGAGATGACCCTCCTGTAATCCAGATCGTTTCCTTCTGACGCACATCCAACAATAGCTGTATCGTCAGAAAACTTTTGAAGGTGAGAGCTAGTGGAATTATTTCTGAAATCTGATGTGCAAAGAATAAAGAGGAAAGGGGACAGCCCTGTTCCTTGAGCAGTCCCTGTACTGCATACCGCCACCTCAGACACACAGTCATGCAACCTCACGTACTGCGGTCTGTTTGTGAGATCAATAGTCCATGCAGTAAGGTGACAATCAGCAATCAGTAGGAATGTAGAACCAAGTATTATCTAGTTCAGGTCAAGATTTTGTAACAATACCACACAAAATGAATATATTACAGTTTTTTTCTTAGGTTGCAAACAGGCGTTTTTGGAAAAAAAAAAACATACTTTGGAAAAACGTTTCTATGTCATGGTGTGGGCTTGAGTTTGGGGATCAAGCCCACACTTTATGTTCATTTATTATTTTCTGTGTTCATGTATGATTAGTTTTTGCATTTATTACCCTCTGTGTTTCCCTGAGTCCCCTGTCTTCTGTGTTCATCCCTTGTCTGGTCCTGGGTCTTTGTGCATATCTGTTTACCTATTGTTCCAGCCTCATGTTTCCCATATTTGTAGTGACTGCCCTTTCTGTGTTACTCCTACATTCTGTGTCACGTTCATGTGCATTCCCTGTTAATGTCTGTGTGTACAACCCCCGCCCATCCTGTGTTCCTCACCTGCAATCACTTCCTTGCTGCCCTCGAGTGTGCCCACCTGTTCTGTGTTGTGTTAATTAATTCCCCTGTCTATTTATTCTGTACGCTGTCTGTGTCTATTGTGGCGTCGTCCATCTATATTCCCTGCCAGTAATCCTCGTGTTTGTATCCTGGATCCTGTGAGTTTAGTTATTCATTATGTCTTCAGTTGTTTCACAGCCCATGCGCTGTTTCTTGTTTGTTTATTTCTGTTTATTAATAAATTATTATGTTACGCTGGAATTCTGCCTGCTGCTTGAGTCCACCACCCTCGTCTACTGGAAGTAGACATGACATAACTTTTGAATGCTTCAACACAGAAGTGTCATCTTGGGCTCCAATGAGGTGACACTCAGGGCTATCCTGCCCCATATCCAGATACACTGTCAGTAGTAATGACCTAGAGTAAGTAAAGTATAAACATTACACTCAAGGCTGGTAGAAGTGACTCAGCTTTGTAGAAGTAACCGAGCATTATGCATGGGAGATGCACGGGCATTATAGGGGCGTGTGTGACAAGCCCAGCTCTATCAGGTGTCGTTAAGTTCAGAAATTAACTGGCTACACAACACATCCATAATTAGCATACTCAGCTGCAGCTGGCTCGTCTTGTTTGCATTAGCTGTGGGGATGGTCCTTCATGCCAAGTAGGCACTCATTGTGTATTGAAGGCTGTGAAAACACAAAGGAAATGCTCAAATGAGATATCAATTAAATCAAGACTGTCACGTGAGTTTATGTCACTATTGCTATGGGAAATGTAGTTTTTATAGTGTGTAAATAAAAAAAAAAGCAGGAAGTTAGCTGGCTGGATTTCAAACAGTGCTGCAATTTTATGGGCATTGTCCCCTGTAATCGTCAGATGGACAATAAATCATACTCAAATAGATCTATTGGACCTTTTGCAAAAAAATGAATCATATTTGTTGGACTATCATTAATTACAAGACTCCACTGGTAAGTAAATGCTCTATGTTGCTATGGTGTGCTAGCTCATTTGATGCCCTATTTAATTCCAGTGTTATGATTGTATCTCAAATCTGATTTAATATCCAAATAGATGAAATTCCAAGCTTTCAAATGATGTAAGGCATGACTATCCACTCTACACGTGTTTACCACACTTCACTGTGTTGCAGCAGCAATATTAAAGTGTCCCGTGGGTGGGACACCGGAATGTTAAGGGGTTGCAAACATTGCAACTGTAGGACTCCTTCTTCTCATGAAACCGTACTGCTGCTCACTGATTAGGCACTTTTGCATTGTAGGAACCTTTTGCAGTTCGTATCACCTTTTCAGTCTCGAAGCCGGTTTTCTTGTGTTGGGACAGCATAGGAACTAGGAACCATGGACCTCAGTTCCTAGAATCATTTTAGCTCCAGCTCCAAGGCAGGGTCTTTTTTGGTTTCATAGGAATTCATATGACGAAGGTGTTTGCTGATTGTCAGACCTTGTAAGCTACACCCACTACCAGAGACTTCTGTTTCTCACAGTGCTGCCATGTTTAAAAAAAAAAACACTGCTGTGTTTTTTCCTGTTATCGCTAACAGACATAAAAGTTTTAATATGAAGAAAACACTGACAAATGGACTGATGAGGAGGTCAAAGCTCTTCTGGCCTTGTACACCAGTGAGGAGGATCCGCAAGAATTTGAGGGCTCGCAGCGGAGCATAATAATAGCGCAATAATTTTCAGAAAATAAGCTTGCAGTTAGCGGGAATTTTTTAAAATTCAAAGCAGTAAGCAAAACTTCAACAGGACTATAACAACTATAGACCACAACAATCAGAACCCGAAGAACCAGAAGACCAGGAAATATTCTGGCACTTTGTGTCATGAACCTGGGTTTGGTGGTCCAAACCCAGTTCTGACCCCGTGACTTTTGGCCCATTTTATTATTTGTTTTCCATCAGGCGCTTCAGGGACCCTTTGGGTCCTCGCTCCCTGACAGCTCGGGCATGCCTCCTCCTCCTGTCAGTATCACCAGCTGTTTCTTATTATTGGTGTCGCACACACATACACATACACCTCATTCACATGCTCACACACTCACTCATGCGCACCTGGTGTCAATTGATCCAGCTCACGCTTTTCCACACCGGCAGTCTCTTCCCTCATTAGTATTGTGATTACTTAAGGGCTCTTTGAGTGGGAAGAGATCGCCGGAGCATTGCACTCCTTACACAGCAGCGTGTACCTCTGTGTATGTAAGCCATCACTCCCTTCATTACTGCCAGCCTGACAAACCTGTCTTTTCTTACGCTAGACTGTTGTGGCTAGCTAGCATAAGCGGCTGTTACTGCTTTTCCTTCATCCTCCAGACAGCACAGACCGCCTTGGATCGTCTCAGCCCATAAGTTATGTCTGCCTTTCTCCCTGTGCTGACTGATATGCTACGGCACTAGGGATTCCCTCTCCTTGGGCTGCTGAGCGTCCGGGTGGCGTCCCTGTTTGTCTGGTGGCCAACCTGTGCCTGAAGCTGGGGAGGGTGCCACAGCTGTGTAAAACATCTTGTGTGGTACCCGTACCAAAGACTTCCCACCCCAGAGACCTGAACAGCTACAGACCAGTGGCCCTGACTTCTCATCTGATGAAGACCCTGGAGAGACTGCTCCTTGCTCACCTCCGCCCCCTGGTAGGACCAGCGATGGATCCATTCCAGTTAGCCTACCAGCATGGCATCAGGGTGGAGGATGCAGTGATCTTCCTCCTTCACCGTTCCCTGTTCCACCTCGAGAAGCCTGGGAACACAGTGAGGATCATGTACTTTGACTTCTCCAGTGCTTTCAACACCATCCAACTGGTGATCCTGAGGGACAAGCTGCTGTGCTTAGGGGTGGACCAGCACCTGTCATTGCGGATCCTGGACTACGTCACAAACCGGCCACAGTTTGTGAGAACCCAGGATTGTGTGGCCGACACGATCATCGGCAGTATGGCGGCCCCCCAGGGAACGGTTTTGGGTCCCTTCCTGTTCACCCTTTATACTGCGGACTTCTCACACAACACAACACACTGCCATCTACAGAAGTTCTCTGACGACTCTGCGATTGTCGGCCTCATCTCCAACAGAGATGAAGCTGAGTACAGAGGACTTATCCAGGACTTCGTGGACTGGTGCCATTGGAACTGCCTCCAGGTCAACGCGAGAAAAACTAAGGAACTGGTGGTGGACTGCTGCAGACAAGGACAACCCCTCACAGCACCAGTAAACATCCAGGGAACAGACATTGAGATGGTGACATCCTACAAGTACCTGGGTGTTCATTTGAACAATAAACTAGACTGGTCACATAATACCGATGCACTCTACAAGAAGGGACAGCGCAGGCTGTTCCTACTGAGGAGGCTCAGGTCTTTTGGTGTACAAGGGGTGCTTCTGAAGACCTTCTGCGATTCGGTGGTGGCATCAGCCATCACTTTTGGAGTGGTCTGCTGGGGCAGAGGCATCACAACAACCGACAGGAAGAGACTGAACAAACTGATCAAGAAAGCTAGCTCTGTCCTGGGGCAGCGCCTCGACCCAGTGGAGGAGATGGGAGAGAGAAGGATGGTGGCTTAGCTGTCATCTCTGCTGGAGTCCGAGTCCCACCCTATACAGGACATGCTGAACGCACTGAGGAGCTCATTTAGCAGTAGGCTACATGATCCTAGGTGCACGACAGAGAGGTTTCGCAGGTCCTTCCTACCTACGGCTGTCAGACTTTATAACCTAAGCAGGGCTGCTTGCAGAGATTATAAAAAAACGTTACGACCTAATAGTATTGAATGCAAAAGACACAACAAACTTACACAAAATGGTCCCCCTTCAGTATACAACTAGGACAATATCACTCGCTATGGAGGGTGACAATATGTATGGGTACATATTCATACTATGTGGGGTGACTAAATAGACTGTAATGCTGTTTATTCCATCTAGCTACAATGCTCCGCACTGTGTATATATATTTATATATTTACTGTATGTGTACGTATGTATAGTCACTGCTCTTGTTCTCTTATTTTCTTATCTTCTAAATTATTGCTCTGAGTGTTGCTATCCCTATGCTGTTGCAATCCTGGAATTTCCCCATTGTGGGACTAATAAAGGCTTATCTTATCTTATCTCATCTTATATTGCAATCATTTCAACTCTCTGTTCAAGTCGTGACTGTTTGCTGGACTTATTATTTGGGGTTTATGTCAATAAAGCGCACAAATTTACTCCTGCTCGTGGGTTTTCATTCTGCCCTCTGTGCGCTGTGTAATGGTTGACAAAAGATCATAACACTTTGGATGCAATCTTGCATTGACCTGCGTACACGGGGCATGAAACCCCAGCACCGCTGTGACAGGACACTGCAATCTGCAGTTGGGGTCCTCGGAGGAGCTGAAGGTTGGTAAATATGTGCGAAAAATATGCAATTTATCTCATAAATTTGAGGCTTTTTTTCACACTCTTAACTTCTAATTTTTTTCGCCCAAATATGAAATAAATTTGCAACTCCTTTTCTAAACAATGGCACCTTTTGCCATGTAAATCTGCAACATTTTTCTCTTAAATTCTCAACTTTTTCTTCGTAATTTGTCACTTTTTTCCTCTGAAATTTGTGTTTTGTTACAAATGCACAACTTATTTCACAAAAGTTTCCAATGTTTTTCTCTCTAATATGCAGTTTTTTCTTGTGAAAGTGCATTGTTTCTCACATTTGCATCCTTGTCCTCTTTATTCTGCAGTTTTTTTTTACTTTAAATTTGCAAAATTTTTCCACATAAATTTAAGGCATTTTTTTAATTTATTTTTTCCATTATTCTGGGGCTTCTTGTAAATGCACAGCTTTTTTTCCTAATAATTTTGCACTTTCTAAAATGTGCAACACATAAATTTGCATATTTTTCTTTAATTTAGAATGTTTTTCTAGTTAATTCACAATTATGGTCTTATAGATAAACAACATCCAGGAAGCTGGCCATGTTCTCACATCTGCAATGTCCAATATTCAGCACTGGCTTTCAAAATCATGTCTACTTTTAAATACTAAAAAAACATGTGTATGTATTTTTTAAAACAACTAGTTCAGACCACTCACTCAAAAGTTTTCCTGGGAGGGGAAAAGCTGGAATTGGTACATGAATTTAAATACCTCGGTGTGATTATGGACTCCTCTCTTTAACCTTTAACAATCATGTTTAAAAAAAATCACTAAAACAATCAAATACAATGTACCCAAATTCAGACAGATTAGGCCATCACTGACAACAAATGTGGCAAAAATGTTTTTACATTCAATGATTTTATCTCATATAGAATATTGTTTTACCAACTGGACCCTTACTAGTGTAACTACACTTAATCAAATTGAATCACTATATAAAAGAGCATTAAAAATCTATGACAGAAAACCAATCTCATACCACCACTGTAATATTCAGGAAAAATACAAATTACTGAGCTTTAATAGCTTCAAAATCTTGAAATACGCCTGCACTATATATAAAATACTTCATGGACTTGCACCACCACCATTAAAGAATTATATTAAAATTAAAGCAGCCAAAGGTACAACCACTAGGGTCTCTACTAGAGGAAACTGTGAGATACCCTATAGATGTACCACCGTTGGACAATCTGTCTATTCAGTCAGGGGCAGTAAAATATGGAATGACATTCCAGCTACAGTAAGAGAGCTTCAAACATATAATACCTTCAAAACCCACCTGAAAAAACAGTTAAAAGCAAACCAACAATTTAATCATTATTCTGAGTCTCTTTACATTATTATACTGCTGCATTTATTTACATTATTGTTGTTGTGTTCTTACTATTGCCACTGGTGTTTTTGCTAGTGCTGTCCTCTGTATTTTATTTATAGTACAGTATATACTCACTGCTTATTCTCCTCGATAAATAGATTTGTTCATTTTAGAATCAGAATCCATCTATCCATCCATCCATCCATCCATCTTCTTCCGCTTAATCCTTTTCGGGTCACGGGGGGGGGGCTGGAGCCTATCCCAGCATCTTTGGGCGAGAGGCAGAGTACACCCTGGACAGATCGCCAGTCCATCGCAGGGCCAAAACAGAGAGGCAGACAACCATTCACTCTCACAGTTATACCTAAGGACAATTTAGAATCCCCAGTTTGATGCCAATTAACCTAACTTGAATGTTTTTGGCATGTGGGAGGAAACCGGAGAAATCCTGGAGTAAACCCACGCAGACACGGGGAGAACATGCAAACTCCACACGGATCACTGTTGGTCGGGGGCTGGGATCGAACCCAGGATCCCCCGGCCAAGGGTGAGTTGCTGTGCTGCCGCAGTGCTAACCACTCCGCCACCACACTGCTCTAGAATCAGAACATATTTGCCAAATATTTATTTCATTATTTCACTTATTTGAAATTACATTTATGAACTCGAGCACTTTACTAGCAAGCATGAGTATCTTTGTATTTGATATAACAAAAAACATGCTGTTCGAATATGTATTTTTTTCTATGTTTTTCTTACTGTATATCTGATAACTTCAGGACATTTACACTAGTACTTTTTATTGATATAAATTAATATGCCTTGTCTTCTCATCTTAGAATTATTTTCAAGTCTTTTTTCCATTTTTCTGTCTTTTGTGTAGCTTTCTCTTTCATGGTTTATCTCCCATGTTCAATAACCTGCCAGGGGACTACGAATGCAAATTAGCATTTTGCTAACTTCTGCATGTTTACACTAGTATTTTGTACTATTGTTCATTAACCCCTTGCACTCTGGTCAATTTCCCTAAAAACGCCAAAAAATAACGTACCCAAAGTAAATCAAAAGCTGTTCTTCAACCCTTTGCAGCATCTTCATGGGGTTGGTCTCATTTAAAAGAAAACACTTTGAATTTTTTGGCAAAACAGTCATAATCTCTCTAAGTGCTCCTGCCACTGAGTAACAGTCATCTAAACATACTGAACTTGAAGAAAATAAATTTTGCTTGGGTGTTTTTTTGGATACAAATGCTTGCAAATAACACACAGCTGTCAGATCCGGCTGGAAAATGCAACAGAAATGTAGAACCAAGTGTTATCAAGCTGAGGTCCAAATTTGGTAACAATACCACAAAAAAGGAATATATTACACAGCTTTTTTCTCAGGTTGTTCCTAGGCGTTTTTGAACTGTGCCAAACTGTGCCAAATGGCACAGTTTGGCACAGTTTGGAAAAACGTCTATAACTTTTGAATGCTTCAACATAGAAGCTTCATCTTGGGCTCCAATGAAAGGTGACACTCAGGGCTATCTTGTTAGCTATCCAGAAACACTGTCAGTAGTAATGACACAGAAAAAATGAAGTTTCAATTCTAAACATGCTTTACTGAACAAAAATGTCAATATACAAAACATACTATTTACAAACAACAAATTCAATTCAATTCAATTCAATTCAACTTTATTTATGTAGCGCCATTTCACAACAACAGTCATCTCATAGCACTATCAACTGTAGGGGGAACCCCCACAGTTGCAGAAAGACCCCAGCAATCAGGCGATCCCCTGTGAGCAAGCACTTGGTGACGGGATATTTTACAAGTTGACAGCAATACCCTCTCAATCAAATATAATTTTCTAATCCTACTCATCATCATACTGATTCCTAGAAAATGTGTCAAGATTTTGCTGAGGCGGTCATGCATATTGTAGTGATACAGAATGGTTTGGATGTATCATGTGCGCATGCGCAGTGAGAGGAGAGTCTACAAATAAATGAAGTGAACCTCCGCTCCGCTCTCGAGGTCCCTTTATTATATATTTTGTTAAGTACACAGTACAATACATAGTGTCAGAAGTCGGCGACCCGTCTCTAATATGAAGACAGAAGCTTAAAAAAGCATGTAAGCGAAGTTTCCTTCCAGTTGGGCTGTACAGAGGAAAAAAAGTTTTCAAGTTCACGAGCTGAACTAGCAAGCATTCCAAGCTAGCCACAACGTGACGAAGACGTCGGAAGGTAATGGATACGCTATTTTCCATAAGCCCACCCGAGGCATTTGACTTCAGGGACGTCGCTAGTTGGCCAAATTGGATCAGACGTTTTGAAAGATTCTGCATAGCTGCCGGACTCGACCAGAAGAGTCAAGAGTATCAAGTGAACTCGCTAATATACACTATGGGAGACTCGGCAGATGATGTGCTTAACACTTTAGCACTGGCTGAAGCGGACAAGAAAGACTACGAGAAAGTAAGAGACGCTTTTGAAAAACATTTCATCTGTGAACATAACGTGATATACGAGAGGGCCAAGTTTAACAAACGCTGCCAGGAGCCTGGTGAATCAGCCGAGGCGTTCATCACAGCCGTCCACAAGCTAGCTGAGTATTGTCAGTATGGAATCCTCAAAGAGGAGATGATAAGAGATCGCTTAGTCGTGGGTATTAAAGACCACACGCTTTCAGAGAAGTTACAGCTCGACTCAAAGCTAACTCTAACGAAAGCAATGACGAAAATTCGCCAAAATGAGGAAATTAAAAAGCAACAAACCACACTGAGACAGACTAGCACGGATGGTGTTGAAGGAGCTAATATGGATGCAGTTAGGTTCAAGCACAAACAAAAATCGGGTCAACAAGGAAACAAAACAAATCACAGACCAGGTCAGACAAATGCAAAAGACAGATGTGGCAGGTGTGGAAAAGCACATGGAAATTCATTTAAAGAATGTCCTGCTTGCAATGCAGACTGCAAGAAATGTCAGAAAAAGGGGCATTTTGCTGCTTTGTGTAAAACAAAAATGAGAGTGGAGGAACTTCAGCAGAAGGACATGAGTGAAAGTTTGGAGACTTTGTTTTTGGGCACAATGACTACGGCACCTCCACCTAATGTGCGTGGAAGAAGTCGATTGGAGTAAATGGCCAGCAGGTAGTGTTCAAGCTCGACACCGGCGCTGCAGTGACAGCCATCCCAAAACACATGTACTCTGAAAAGCTGCACGGGAAACTTTCACCTCCAAGCAAAAAACTGTGTGGACCAAGCAATGTTCCTATTGCAGTACAGGGATGCTTTACCGCCAACATGAGCTACAAGGGCTCTGTTGTGAAGCAGCAGGTGTATGCTGTCCCAGGGTTAGCTACTCCACTACTTGGCTTGCCAGCCATACAAGACCTCAGCTTGCTTAGTCAAGTAGATGCCATTGCAACAGAGAATGCTTATGTGAAGCAATATCCCAGAGTGTTTACTGGTTTAGGGAAGCTAGAGGGTGAATATAGGATTAAATTGAAAGAGAATGCCACTCCATTTGCCCTAGCGGTGCCACGCTGCTTGCCTCTGCCATTAAGAGGGAAAGTTCAAGAGGAGCTGAATAGGATGGAGGCAATGGGAGTTATTTCACCCATCGAAGATGCAACTGAGTGGTGCTCCGGAATGGTCATAGTACCAAAGCCAAACGGAAAAATCCGTATATGTGTCGACCTCACCCACCTAAATGACAACGTGTGCAGAGAAAGACACATCCTCCCTGCAGTCAATGAGACGCTCGCTAAACTAGCTGGAGCTAGAATTTTTTCAAAGCTAGATGCCACTGCAGGTTTTTGGCAAATCCCTTTGCATAAGGAATCGTCCCCACTCACCACCTTCATCACGCCATTCGGACGTTTTTGTTTCAACCGACTTCCTTTTGGAATATCCTCAGCACCAGAGCATTTCCAGAAGCGCTTGACACAAATGCTGGATGGCCTGGAAGGAACGGTCTGTCATGCAGATGACATCTTGGTGTTTGGAGCCACACCACAGGAACATGATGAAAGGCTGCATCGAGTGCTGCAACGCCTACAGCAGCGAGGCCTCACCCTGAACGACAAGTGCCAGTTTGCAGTGACTGAGGTGAAATTCCTTGGGCATATCGTCAGCGGAGAGGGAATACGGCCAGATCCTGACAAGATCAGGGCCATTGCAGCCATGCCACCACCCAAGGACGTGGCAGATGTCAAAAGATTCATGGGGATGGTGAATTACTTGGGAAAGTTTTCCCCAAACATTGCAGAGATCACAGGACCGATCAGGGACCTCCTGAAAGCTGATAACACGTGGACATGGGGGCCAGCTCAACAGACAGCCTTCGCAAAGGTGAAAGAAGAGCTCAGCTCATCGGCTGTACTTGCCCCATACTGCACTGACAGGCCAACTAGGGTGTCAGCAGATACATCCTCCTACGGACTGGGGGGTGTTTTGTCACAACTTCAACCTTCGGGAGAGTGGAGGCCAGTGGCCTTTATTTCCCGCAGTATGACAGAAACTGAGCGTAGATACGCCCAAATTGAAAAAGAGGCCTTGGCCATCACGTGGGCGTGTGAACGGTTCCAAACTTACCTCCTGGGCCTGCACTTTGAGGTCAGAACAGACCACAAACCCTTGATAAGTCTCCTCAGCTCAAGAGCACTTGATGACATTCCCCCTCGTGTGTTGCGATTCAGATTGAGACTCCTGCGGTTCACATACACCATTGTGCATGTTCCGGGAAAAAATCTCATAGCAGCAGATGCTCTTTCAAGAGCTCCCCTTCAAGGTGCAACAACAGAGGAGGATCTCATGCTCCAGAGTGATGTGACAGCTCACATCAACGAAGTCATTCAGCAACTGCCTGCATCGCAAGAGAAACTGATGCAGATTAGGCGAGCTCAGGAAGAGGATCCAATGTGTGCGCAGCTGTCTTCTCTGATCCGCACAGGTTGGGACAGACTGAGTTCAGCTCCGCAGCTGAAGTCCTATTGGCAGTACCGACATGACTTGTTGATGGCTGATGGTCTCCTGATGAAAGGGAAAAGAATAGTGATTCCAGCAAGCATGCAACCAAACATTTTGGAAACGCTTCATCAGGGCCACCAGGGAATGGTGAAGTGTATGGCGAGGGCTCATGAAGCAGTATGGTGGCCAGGTCTGACACGTCAGATAAAAGAAAAGGTACGCCAGTGTGAAGTTTGTGCTAAGGAATGTTGCAATGCACCAGAACCTCTCCTGACCACACCCTTGCCATCACGCCCATGGCAAAAGCTAGCCGCCGACCTGTTTGAATGGAAGAAAGGTCATTACTTGGTGGTCATTGACTACTACTCCCGATTCATTGAGGTTGCTAACGTCACAAGCACTCTAGCGTCAGCTGTGATTCTTAAAATGAAAGCCATCTTCAGCCGTCATGGAGTGCCTGACACACTCATCACCGACAACGGCCCACAGTTTGCAGCAGCAGAGTTTGCAGAGTTTGCTGCAGATTACAAATTCCAGCATCTCACCAGTAGCCCCCATTACCCCCAAAGCAACGGAGAAGCAGAACGTGCTGTTAGAACTGTGAAGGCCCTGTTGCAGAAGAATGAGGACCCTCACAAAGCACTGATGGCATACAGAGCGACCCCTCTCGCTCATGGGGCATCCCCCGCGCAGCTCCTAATGGGGTGTAACATTCAGACACCTCTCCCAGTGTGTCCAAGCACCCTCACACCAGCTTGGCCGGACTTGAGAGCTTTTGAGTTGAAAGACGAAGAGCTTAAAAGAAAACAGGCTGAGGGATATAACACACGGCACAGAGCACAGGAGAAGAAACCGCTCCAGCCAGGCCAGAGAGTCTGGATCAAGAACGAACCACGCACTGGAGTAGTTTCCAGATCAGCTGGGACACCGAGGTCCTACGTCGTTGACACTTCGAAAGGCTATCTCAGAAGAAACCTCTCTCATTTGAGAGTTGTGCCTTCACCATCGACCACCCCAGATCCGGGCATACGCACCAGAGTGGGCAGAGCGGTCAAGCCAATCAAAAGACTGAATTTGTAGTATAGTGTTGTGTGTATACACGGAGCAGAATAAACCTCCATACCACAACAGAGAGGATCAGGTAGTCCACCCTGCCTCTCAGTTAAGTTCTTATGTGTTATGAGTTTGAATGTTGCAGTATTGTTAAAAAAAAAAAAAAAAAAAAGGAGGGGACAGGAATGAGATGAATAATGAGATGCAGACGGTGCACATTCAAAGTTTATTTTGAGGATTTATATTTAGTCTTAAGTTAATGTGATAAAAAGATATAATTCATGATTTTTGTAAACAGCTGGGAAACATTGGTTTAAAAGGGGGAGATGTAGTGATACAGAATGGTTTGGATGTATCATGCGCGCATGCGCAGTGAGAGGAGAGTCTACAAATAAATGAAGTGAACCTCCGCTCCGCTCTCGAGGTCCCTTTATTATATATTTCGTTAAGTACACAGTACAATACACATATCTGTGCCTCTCTTCTGCTCATTGGCCTCTTCTGCTGCTGGGCTGCTGAGGTGAAGGGCCCAGCTGATCAGGAGAAACTTTGTCCTGGTCATTACACTCTTGGGGAAAGGAAGGCTGTACAGGTGTCCCCCTCGCCAGTAATCACTGGAGGATTTGCCCTTGACTATACTCATGTAAATAATCAGGCCAAAAAATGAGAACAGGTCGGAGCGTGTGAGGTCAATCCAGGGGCTGGTGGGTGTGTTGTAGTGTGCAGAGCCATGTAGGTTGGTGTTCTCAACAATGTGGTCTAGCACAGATGGAGTGATAAATAACTCAAACAACTGGACGGGGGTGTATGAAGCTGTTGTAATTAGCTGAGGTCCAGGTGGATTTTTGGGACGAAAAATGGGCTGTGGTGGAATGATGTCAGGGGTGTCGGAATCATGCCACCTCTCCTCAGCTGATGAAGGGCCGGCCGATGTCCCAGGCTGAGGGCTGCCATCACCACTCTCGCCTCCTCTTCCTCTCCTGCTACCTCCTCTTCCTCTCCCTCTTCCTCTCCTTCCTCTTCCTCTCCCCAGTGGTGTCCCTCTTTTTGGGGTAGGGGTTTCCTCTTCTGACGAGCTCGCCTGCAGCTCCCTTCTTCTGCGCTTGCTGGCAGAGTGCTCGACTGGCACCCACTCCTCACCAGAGTCTTCATCTGAAGTTTGTCTACTATGTGAAAATAAAGTCATTTACAAAGTTCAATTTTTATTTTTCACTGTTCTCCTATTTTCCCAGAGTTCACATACACAGCACAGTTCCTGTTTTTTTTTTGTTTTTTTTACAAGTAAAAATAGCCTAAAGTGCAATAAAAATTATACTAAAACATTATTACATTTCTAGAGGGTAACAAACAACCCACTGGGAGGAGACCCCGGGGCAGACCCAGGACTTGGTGGAGAGACTATGTCTCCCAGCTGGTCTGGGAACGCCTTGGTATCCTCTCTGGAGAGCTGGAGCAGGTGGCTGGGGAGAGGGAAGCCTGGGCTTCTCTGCTTGAACTGCTGCCTCCGTGACTCGGACCTCCGGAAAAGTGGTAGAAGATGGATGGATGGATGGATAGATGGATAACAAACAACCCCCCCACACACACACACACACAAACATGCCACGTAAAAAATGTGTGGCCTTTTTTACAAGAAAAAATAGCCTACAGTGCAATAAAAATTATGCTAAAATATCTATCTGCAATGCAGAAGATAACACACACCCCCCGCCCCGCTACAGAGGAACTCTGCACACCAAAAAACTTGTGGCCATGACGCACTGTTGGAATTACTGATCGGTCAAAAGTGATTTTTATTACTATTATCATCAATAAAGAATCATTTAGCTTATAACACTTACCTGTCCACAACAGCAGTAAGTTCCTCATTGTCAGACGAACATGAAGCTGGTCTGGTTGTAACGGACTCGTGCTTCTGGTCACCCGGCCCGGTCAAAACATCTCCGCTTCCACGCTTGCGGTTTTGGCGAACCATTTTTCCAAACAAATAATCCAAAAAAGACTGGCTGATGCTACCGTTCCACACAGGTCTCAATGTCAGTCACCCAGCGGCTTAGGCAAAAGAGATTTTATGCAGGGAGACGCACGTCAACTGTCAAACTTCTCTGCTTCAATTGGCTCGTATTCGCAGCCATTGGTAGGCAGGTCCTTCTTCAGGTTCAGGTTACTTTATTTGTACCCGTAGGTAGATTTGTTTCTTCTTGCTAGGTTTTCAGCCATTGGTTCTTCAAGGTTTCAGAAACCCAATTCAAGGCTCTTATTAGAGGTCAATCAAATCTAAACCAATCATACACTCCTTTGGCTTTCTATTCACGGCTGTGTGAAAAGAAAGCTGAACAATGCAGCTTTTTTTTTTTTTCGTGCGCACTCAGACGTACAGGGCGCACTGTGCGTCTGAGTGCGCACTGAGACGCACAGTGCGTTCTAGGATGCACAAGGGCGCCCTGGCACGCACGAGGGCGCACTGGGACGCAGAGACGTGCCCGCCCGCGGTACACCGGAGTGCAAGAGGTTAATATGCATGGTCCCTTTCAAACAAACATTAATTAAATAAATAAATAAACAACATATTCTTGTATATTATACTTATTTTTCTCTCATATTGCAGAGTTTTTCCCTCTTTGATTTGCATTTTTTCTTGTATATCAGTGAATTTATTCTGTCATACATTTGACAGTTTTTCTGTCCACTGAAAATGAGCAGAAGAGCCACCGGTTTCAGACCTCTGGCCTAGCTGATCTACCTTGCCAGTTTTGCCATCTTTTTTTTTAAATAATATGGTTCTAATCCAGAAACGTTTCTTTATTCAGAGACTGCCATCTGTCTGACATCTGCTGCTGCCAGCACCCTCTGTCACCTTAGACCAGGTAAAGGAAACATTACTGTTGCATTGCACATGCATCTTGTTGAGTCTCACAGAACTGTATTAGAATTGTTGTCTGTTAATATTTGTCATGAATCGCTTTTCAGGGCAGAGAGGAGCGATCCACACGCTGGACTGCAGTTACTGGTATTTATTAACCAGAACACAAATACCAAACAGTGCAAAACAGAAAATCCAAAAAGAAATACAAAGCAGACTTACAGCATACCAGAATAGGGCCGAGATTCTGGTGGAGGCAAACTGGGACTCTAGCAACAAGAAATGGAAAATAACAGCCCTTAAATAAGGCTAAAAACAATCAAACACAAATAGTACCCGGTGTGAATGACATGAGTGGGCTGGGGAGAAAATGATCAGCTGTGAGTCATGAGGAGAGGAAGTGGAGCTGACAGTTTGACAGGAGCACCACCCACAACCAGGGAGTGCCCCTGACAACTGTAGCTCCTGAGAGAGAAAGAAAGAGGAGACACTGGCAAAATTAAAGTGAAAACAAATAAAGACAACTAAACCCAAATATGTAAACAAAACTACACTGAACGTAAACAGGAAAATAAATCATACAAAGAAAACAACCAAAAGACAAGAATGAGCAAACAAAAGACATGAAAACAACCCCACCCCGGGTGGGAGGAGGGGGACCCAGGCACGGAGGGACCGAAACAAACCAGAGAAAATAATAAGAACTCCTATGGCTCATATCCCAGCAGAACCCAGGCTAAGAGAAGACAAAAAACAAAAAACCCCGCTCAGGATCCACACCAGGCAGAACCAGGGACCTAGGCCCTCTGAACCAAAGATCTAGACAGTTCCGGTGTCCGGCCGAAGTCCCAGGCCTGGCAGATGGCAAGGTGGTACAAGTCGGGTGGCCTGCCGGAGAATATGAACCGCCCAACCCAACTGGCAGGCAGTTGGCCAGAGTTCTTCAACTGCCAAAACAGGAAAGGTGGTCCAGGGGGCGACCACCCAACTGGGATGACCAGAGACGAAGAGGATGGAGGAATGGGGGAACCATGATGACGTCAGGCAGAGGAGGGGGAACCACGATGACGTCGGACAGACGAGAGAGAACCACAACAGTGTCTGGCACAGGAGGGGGGTCCACAACGGTGTCTGGTGAAGGAGAGGGAATCATGATGCCCTTGGACTGACCAGCAGCACCCTTGGTGGTCCTGGATTGGGACAAGGCTGCACCCTCTGAGGCTCTGGACAGGCGCGAAGCAGCACCCACGGCGGCCCTGAGCCGGAGCGAAGCAGCACCCACAGTGGCTCCGGGCTGGAGCAAAGCTGCATCCGCAGTGGCCCTGGGCCGGAGCAAAGCTGCACCCACGGTGGTCCCAGACTGGGACATAGCTGCACCCTCGGTGGAGCCAGATTGGGCCAAAGCTGCACCCGCGGTGGACCTGGACTGGGTGGACCCAGACTGGGCCAAAACTGCACCCACGGTGGACCTGGACTGGAACAAAACTGCACCTACGGAGGCCCCGGGTTGGAACGGAGCACCTGTGACGACCTCCACTGGAAGGGAAGAAGCACCCTCAGTGGGCCTGGCCTGGGCCACGGTTGCACCCTTGGTGGACCCAGACCGGGCCACGGCTGCACCCTTGGTGGCCCCGGACTGGAACGGAGCACCCACGATGACCACGAGGTTGCTGCGGAAATTTTATGACACGGCAGAGGAGGAACTGCTGGAAGAGAGGTGGAGGCATTCCTCTGGTGAGATCTCCCTGGGTGACAGTGGGAAGCGGGATGTGGAGACATCAGCTCTGGGTAAGGTGGAAGAGGACCCGGTGAACCCTCCTCCAGCTTCTGGGCGAGGTCCGAGAGGATTCATAGTTTATATTCAAGTAGGAGCTCTGTCTCCACTAGTTGGACCCGCCTGTGCTCCTCCAGCTCCTCAGCCGATGGTGTGGGCCACTGTTATGGAGGAGAAGGCAGGACCGTTATGTTGGGGCTAGATGTTGCCCATTCGGGACCTCCGGGGACTGTCTGATGGCTGGACAAGGGTCCAGGTTCCGTACGAGGTGAGTGAGTCTTCCGTCCCCGGGTGCGCTTCTTCTTGAGCCCCAGTGGTGCAAAAGGGAAGATTTCTGTCTTGGCACAGAGTTTGCGGTGTGTGTCGACCACCAAGGTGAGGAAAACTGTGAGACCCGGGTAGCTCCAGAGACTGGGATGATCCTCAATCACCCAGGCCGCGCCGTCCACAAACCTTCAAACCTCTTCGGGAGAGTGGGAGGCTGCAGCCCCCGAGGCAAAACTGGCAATGAGTAACCGCCACACACTCCTCCTCACTCAGCCCCAGAGCTGAAAAATTCAGGGCAGCAGACATAACCAAACCCCAGGTGAAAAACAAAAACTGTAGGGGGAAATGAAGGAAAAGGCTACCTTCGCCGCCGCTGGTGAATTCAGTTGGCTGGGTAGTTTCTGGCCGCGTCACTACCAGAAATCGTCAACCCAAAGGCGATAGAAACAAAAAAAAAAACCCAAACTGCAGCAATTGGGTCTCTGACTGGCTAGAGTCTACTGTCATGAATCGCCCTTCAGGGCAGAGAGGGGAGATCCACACGCTGTTACAAGCCCCATGCGCCATAACACGACACACGAGGGAGAGAATGAAAAACCCAATTGCAGGAGTAGAGAGTGCCGTGTTTATTAAAGTACACAAAACACCAAGTCCAATAATCGCCAAGTTACAGTTCAGTTTAAGCACACAAAAAATACAGAGAGGTGTAATGGCAGGATGAGGCCACCAAACATACAGGGTGCCTACTGGATGCTCTACAACCCGGTCAAAGGAGCCTAGTGCTGCAGGACTGTATAGCACAAAAAGGAAAGGTGATAAGCCTAGTGCTGCAGGGCTGTGAACAGCACGGAAAAGAAAGGCAAAACAAAATGACACTTACAGGGCTGGAGCAATCTGAGGCAAACCGAGCAGTCTAGAAGAAGAGGATGGGAAGCAGGGCCAGCCAAAACACCAAGGGAAATAATCCAACAGAAGTGACGGGCTGGAGAACAACAAAGGTAATGGAAACATACGGGGAGAACTGGCTGTCGCGTATGGAGGCGAATGCCCCAACAATCTCTTTCCTCAGAAGCGGCGAACATATACTCCTGAAGCTAATGAGGAAAGAGATTGCCGGTTTCGAGAATGCGTGGGCAGAACTGATTGGCACCAGGTGTGTGAGAGAGCATGCAAGAGTGTGTGAATGGGAATGAATGAAGCGTGTGCATGTGTGTGTGTGTATGTGTGGTGTGTGTATGTGTGTGAACACCCAAGTCAGTGCAGCTGATGGCACTTGACAGGAGGAGGGGGCGTGCCAGAGCTGTCAGGAGGAAAACTAGGCCAAAGCATAACAATAAGTCAGAATCGGGTTTGGCCTCCAAACCCGGATTCATGACACATGCTGGACTGCAGTTAGTGGTATTTATTAACCAGAATACAAATCCCAAACAGTGCAAACAGAAAATCCAAAAAGAAATACAAAGCAGACTTACAGCATACCAGAATAGTGCCAAGATTGTGGTGGAGACGAACTGAGACTCTAGCAATGAGAAATTAAAATTACAGCCTTTAAATAAGGCTAAAAACAATCAAACACAAATAGTACCCGGTATGAATGACATGAGCGGGCTGGGGAGAAAATGACAATCAGCTGTGAGTCATGAGGAGAGGAAGTGGAGCTGACAGTTTGACAGGAGCACCACCCACAACCAGGGAGCGCCCCTGACAACTGTAGCTCCTGAGAGAGAAAGAAAGAGGAGACACTGGCAAAATTAAAGTGGAAACAAATAGACAACTAAACCCAAATATGTAAACAAAACTACACTGAACATATACAGGAAAATAAATCATACAAAGAAACAGTCGTGAAAACAAACTTGAATTAACATCACAGACAAATAACTCCAAAATACAATATTTTACAAAAGAGACAAAGCACGGTGGAATCTCCCCCCCCCCCCCCCATGTTCAGATCATGACAATATTTGTCTCTATTCTCCCTGTGTTTTTTGTTGGGTTTTTTTTTCCAGGAAAGAGGAAGTTGGCTGAAACTCTTTTGGCTGTTGTGCAGGACATGCTGGAGTCAGACGCTGAAGCGAGAAGATACACTGGAGTCAATTAGTTTTCAATAAATTTATGGTGTGTCTGTTGGAGGGTTGTCAACTGTCCCTGTTTAGCCGGGACGTCCCATTAATTGGGCTAAATATGTTTGTCTCGAGCAGATGTGCGTTGTCCCGTATATTTAAGGCCATCCGATTGAACGGGCTAGGCTGGGCTGAAGTCCAGGGGCCTACGAACTATGAAGATCAGGGCCTATCATGAGCCAATGAAAAAGATCACAGTGTTGTTAATTGGTCAAATTCTATGTCCATCACTTGATATTCATGTGTGGCTGCTGATTGGTCTAATTTACAAGTGGCCCACATGGGTACCAGTATTGATAGCCTATCAGAGGAATTGTTACCTCCGCCAAGGAGGTTATGTTTTCATCAGCGTTGGTTTGTCTGTCTGTCTGTCTGTTTGTTTGTTAGCAAGATAACTCAAAAAGTTATGGACGGATTTTCATGAAATTTTCAGAGATTGTCAGAAATGGGGTATCCTACAGATGATTAGATTTTGGTGGTGATCCGGATCACCGGGGGAACTGTGGCGCTTGGCGGAGGTCTGCGCTCTCCGAGTGCTTTTCTAGTTTTGACATGTGACTATGCAAGCGTCAGTGAGAGGTAAGAAGTAATTAGCTTGGTCAAAATGTTCGGAAAAAAGTTTGAAACTGGTGCTCATAAAATTAATGAGAGGAAAAGAGCTTAGGGAAAACAAATTGCTCAAAAAATCCTGAAGCATAAAGGATTTTTCTAAGCTGGAGCATCGAGTGGAGGAGGCTGCTAATTACGCACGGAGGAGGCAGGTGGACTGTTAAAGCTCTCACCTGGAGGAGAAGGGTGATGCCATGATTGCTTACATCAGACAGCTGTACGTAGAACAGTGGACTCCCAACTTGGAAAAAAGTAGACTGCATAAAGCATGCATCCAGAGTATGACGATTCTCATGAGGTGGACTTAAAAGACGTAAAGGATTTTTCTTGAAAGAAGGCCAGTAGAAAGCACTTCTAAAAAAGGTAAGACATGCCATTTGCAGTGTTTCCAGCCACCTGTGCAGGTTTTCCATTGCTGCTGTTGTTCTTGTTTGAATCAGGAATACTTCACTGATGTAATTTTATGCCAAAGGCAGTATCTGTCACGCTGTAAAAAGGGAAATCTCAGTAAGATAAAATATCCAAAATCAAGGTTTATGCTTCTCTCACAAGATAATTTTGACAAGACAAGAATTTCTTGCATTTTTCTGTAAAACTTTACTTGTTTTACAAAAGTTTTTACTTGTTTTAAGCCAGGGATGTCCAATCATGTGCCATGGAGGGCCAAGACCCTGCAGGCTTTACTTCCAACCAATGTCTTCAACAGCAGATTTCACTGAACTTCTTCCTACTGATTGCTGATCAGTGAAAACACCTGCTGAAGCAACTGGGTAAAAGAGAAAACCTGCAGGGTCTTGGCCCTCCATCGCACATGATTGGACACCCCCGTTTCAAGCAATTTAATATTACTTTGTTGGCAGATTTTTTTTTTGTATTTTAACTAGAGTTATCTATTGCCAGAATTTTTTTGTTTATTGCAAGTAAAATTATCTGCCAACAGAGCAATTTGACTTACCAAATTGCGTAAAACAAGTTAAAACTATTGGAAAGCACGCAAAATTTTCTTACACATAAACTGCACAGCAAGAAATAGCTTGTTAGACAAAAAGAGATAAGACAAGAAAAGATAAGATAAGCCTTTATTAGTCCCACAATGGGAAAATTCCAGGATTACAGCAGCAAAGGAATAGCAGCACTCAGAGCAATAGTTAATAAGATAATAAGAACTGGTTAGCCAAAGCAGTAAATGAATAAACATATGTACACAGATATATTTACAGTGCAGGAGCATTGCAGCTAGATGGAATAACAGCATTACGGTTTGTAAAGTTACCCTGCAGAATATGAATATGTTCCCAGACAGTATATTTCGCATTTGAATCATAGTGTTGTTGCCACCCTCAGTGATGATTGTTATTGTCCTAGTTGTGTATTGGAGGGGACGATTTCTATTGTGCAAGGTTAATACGTTGAGTACATTCAATATGACCTCTACGAGCAGCCCTGGTTAGGTTATAAAGTCTGACAGCCGTAGGTAGGAAGGACCTACGGAACCTCTCCAGGCAGTTCTGTAGGCACTAGTCCATGAAGTCCTGGATAAGTCCTCTGTACTCCGCATCATCCCCATCAGAGATGAGGCGGACATTCGCAGAGTCATCAGAGAGCTTCTGTAGATGGCAGTGTGGTGTGTTGTGTGAAAAGTCAGCAGTATAGAGGGTGAACAGGAAGGGAGCCAGAACTGTTCCCTGGGGGGCCCCCGCACTGCAGATGATGGTGTCAGACACACAGTCCTGGGTTCTCACAAACTGTGGTAGGTTTATGAGGTAGTCCAGGATCCATGATGACAGATGCTGGTCCACCCCTGATCACAGTAGCTTGTCCCTCAGGATGACTGGTTGGATGGTGTTGAAAGCACTGGAGAAATCAATGAATACGATCCTCACAATGCTTCCAGGCTTCTCCAGGTGGGACAGGGAACAATGTAGGAGAAAGATCACTGCATCCTCCACCCCAATGCCATGCTGACAGGCAAACTGAAGTGGATCCATCGCTGGTCCAGCCAGGGGGTGGAGGTGGGTAAGGAGCAGCCTCTCCAGGGTCTTCATTAGATGAGATGTGAGGGCCACAGGTCTGTAGCTGTTCAGGTCCTTGGGGTTAGGGGTCTTCAGTACAGGTACCACACAGGATGTTTTCCATAGCTGTAGTACCCTCCCCAGTTTCAGGCTCTGGCTGAAGATGTGCTTCACAATCCCAAACAGCTGGTCTGCACAGGACTTGAGGAGCCTCAAGCTGATGCTGTCAGAACCTGCAGCCTTCCTTGCCTTGATCTTCCTCAGCTCAGCTCTCATCTGGGTCTTAGTGAGGGTCTGGTTTGGGCAGGGGGCTGTGTGCTTGGGGGGGGAGGTGTTGGGGGGAGGGTGTGGATAGCGGGACTAGAAGAAGTCCTGCTGTCCCCGCTGTCTAGAAGAAGTGATTGGTGGGCAGGCAGAGAAGAGGGCAGTTGATCAAACCAGTTAAAAAAAAAAAAAACAGTTTCAGGTTGTTCACCCATTCCCTACCCCCGTGGCCTGGGAGGAGGTATTCTGGTGCACAGAGATGGTTTTGAGACTTCTCCAGACACCACTGATGTCACTCTGTTGCAACTTGTCCTCTATCTTCTTCCTGTAGCTGTCTTTCCCATCTCTGATCTTCCTCCTTAGCGCCCTCTGTACGGACTTCAGCTCCTCCTTGTTTCCCGACCTGAAGATTCTTTTCTTCTCCTTCAGCAGACTTTATCTCAGGGCTGATCCAGGGTTTGTTGTTTGAGAAACACTGTATGGTCTTGGTGGGTATGGTGTTGTCCACACAGAAGTTGATGTAGTCTGTGATGGTGTGTGTGAGGCCGTTGATGTCCTCACCATGTGGATCACAAAGCTGCTCCCATACAGTGGATTCAAAACAGTCCTTCAGAGCGTCCGCCGCCTCCTCAGACCATATTTTTACTGTATGGGTAACAGGAGGTTGTCTATGTACCAGGGGTTTGTACACAGGCAGGAGGTGAACCAAGTTGTAGTCTGATCTTCCGGGGGCAGGGGCGGGGGGTGGGTGGTGGTGGTGATGAGGTGTAAGCCTCCTTTGTGTTTGCATAAAATAAGACCAGTGTTTTATTGTCTCTGGTGTGGCACGTGACATACTGGGTGAAAGTGGGCAGAGTGGAGGACAGTGAAGTATGGTTGAAATCACCAGAGATGAGCAGAAGAGCATTTGGGTGCTGTGTCTGCAGCCTGCTAGTGACTGAGTGGATGATGTCACACGCTACCTTAGTGCTCGCAGAGGGGGGTACATAAATAATAATCCCAACGACATGTATGAATTCTCTGGGGAGGTATGCCGGTTGCATGCTAACAGCTAGCAACTCAATGTCTTTGGTGCAGTGCTGTTCTTTAATTGTGATGTGCCCAGGATTACACCATCTGTTATTTACATTATCAGTCCCCCGCCTCTGCTCTTCCCGCTGTCTGGTGTCCAATCTGCCCGTATTAAGTGGAAACCATCCAGTTCGATGTTAGCATCTGTTGCTAGTTCTGTTAGCCATGTTTCAGTAAACAACATAATGCTAATTTCTCTGAAGATGCTCTCATACAGGACACTGCTGCCAGTTCATTTGTCTTGTTAAAACCCTTTAACTGTCACAGACACCGTATGGCGACTGTGACGGTTAAGGTGTAAACAAAACCCCTAGTAGTCAAGAGTGGTAAATTTTTTTTGTCAATAAAATAGTTCAGATTTCCAAGGCTATAACTTGAAAGTTGCAAGAGATAATGACTTACTGTCAATTAGAAAGATGTAGAATGTGATCCAAAGTTTCAGATAGGAACAAATTTACACATCTAATTTGCATAATGTTGCGGCAGCTATATAAATTACATAACTCAGTCAAAAGTGGACTTCGGCCATATTTACACAAAGAATGTTTTTGTTTTTTGTTTTTTTACACCATTTTGTCTACAGTGGTATGTTTTTATCTTATCTTCAAAGTATGTGAACCAGAAAATCAATAAAATGTTAAAAAAAAGACAAAATACGTCACTCACCAGTGGCGGGGGGCGGGGGGGAGACACGCAAGTGGTTGGTCCGTTTTCGCCAATCGTGGTCGTTGTTTTGCGTTTGGTCGGTCATTTGAGCTCTCTACCACATCTACAAACTCTTATGATTATCCCATGTGAATTTCGTTTGTTTTACGCGGCTATTTTTCCTGTATGATGCAGTTTCTGTGAGGATCCAGACAATCGTGGTGGTGGCCATCTTGGTCTTGTGAGCTCATGACAGAAAAAAGGAAGAATAATAGTGAGGATTTCTTCTTCTTTGCTGTATTCCATGTCAGCCATGGTTCTTCCGATGCGTGTCTGCCACCTTCTGAACTGTCAGATCAGTACAGCTCAGTACAAATCCTCATGAGAGCCGGAGACGTCAGAGTACAGCCCGAGAGTTGACAGGCGCAGTTGCTGCGCTGTGCCACTGGGGGCGTGTGACCCATCCATGAAATGTGGACAGTTAAAAGGTTAGATTAGATTAGATTAGATTAGATTCAACTTTATTGTCATTACACATGTATGAATACAAGGTAACGAAACACAGTCTAGCATCCAATCAGAAGTGCAAAGGACAGCAGTGCAGTATATACAGTAATTGACAGTATGTACAATTTAAGCAAATATATGCAGATAGGTCAGTGTAGAAAGTTAGAGTACCGTTATGTGCAAATAATGTACAATAAGTTAGGTGGGCAGTTATGTACAGGTGAGGATGGTAAGAGATGGGAATAAGTTAGCATAAATTACAGAAGAGCAAAGTACAGGTGAAGTGAGGTAAGTAGCAGACAATCAATTTAACCTCTTGCACTCCGGTGTACCGCGGGCGGGCACGTCTCTGCGTCCCAGTGCGCCCTCTTGCGTCCCAGGGTGCCCTCGTGCGTCCTAGAACGTACTGTGCATCTCAGTGCGCACTCAGACGCACAGTGCGCCCTGTGCATCTGAGTGCGCACGGAAAAAAAAAAAGCTGCATTGTTCAGCTTTCTTTTCACACAGCCGTGAATAGAAAGCCAAAGGAGTGTATGATTGGTTTAGATTTGATTGACCTCTAATAAGAGCCTTGAATTGGGTTTCTGAAACCTTGAAGAACCAATGACTGAAAACCTAGCAAGAAGGACCTGCCTACCAACGGCTGTGAATACGAGCCAATTGAAGCAGAGAAGTTTGACAGTTGACGTACGTCTCCCTGCATAAAATCTCTTTTGCCTAAGCCGCTGGGTGACTGACATTGAGACCTGTGCGGAACGGTAGCATCAGCCAGTCTTTTTTGGATTATTTGTTTGGAAAAATGGTTCGCCAAAACCGCAAGCGTGGAAGTGGAGATGTTTTGACCGGGTCGGGTGACCAGAAGCACGAGTCCGTTACAACCGGACCAGCTTCATGTTCGTCTGACAATGAGGAACTTACTGCTGTTGTGGACAGGTAAGTGTTATAAGCTAAATTATTCTTTATCGATGAAAATAGCAATAAAAATCACTTTTGACCAATCGGTAATTCCAACGGTGCGTCATGGCCACAAGTTTTTTGGTGTGCAGAGTTCCTCTGTAGCGGGGTGGGGGTGGGGGGGGTGTTATCCTCTGCATTGCAGATAGATATTTTAGCATAATTTTTATTGCACTGTAGGCTATTTTTTCTTGTAAAAAAGGCCACACATTTTTTACGTGGCATGTTTGTGTGTGTGTGTGTGGGGGGGGGGGGGGTTGTTTGTTATCCATCCATCCATCCATCCATCTTCTACCGCTTTTCCGGAGGTCCGAGTCGCGGAGGCAGCAGTTCAAGCAGAGAAGCCCAGGCTTCCCTCTCCCCAGCCACCTGCTCCAGCTCTCCAGAGAGGATACCAAGGCGTTCCCAGACCAGCTGGGAGACATAGTCTCTCAACCGAGTCCTGGGTCTGCCCCGGGGTCTCCTCCCAGTGGGTTGTTTGTTACCCTCTAGAAATGTAATAATGTTTTAGTATAATTTTTATTGCACTTTAGGCTATTTTTTCTTGTAAAAAAAAAACAAAAAAACAGGAACTGTGCTGTGTATGTGAACTCCGGGAAAATAGGAGAATAGTGAAAAATAAAAACTGAACTTTGTAAATGACTTTATTTTCATATAATAGACAAACTTCAGATGAAGACTCTGGTGAGGAGTGGGTGCCAGACGAGCACTCTGCCAGCAAGCGCAGAAGAAGGGAGCTGCAGGCGAGCTCATCAGAAGAGGAAACCCCTACCCTAAAAAGAGGGACACCACTGGGGAGAGGAAGAGGAAGGAGAGGAAGAGGGAGAGGAGGTAGCAGGAGAGGAAGAGGAGGCGAGAGTGGTGATGGCAGCCCTCAGCCTGGGACATCGGCCGGCCCTTCATCAGCTGAGGAGAGGTGGCATGATTCCGACACCCCTGACATCATTCCACCACAGCCCATTTTTCGTCCCAAAAATCCACCTGGACCTCAGCTAATTACAACAGCTTCATACACCCCCGTTCAGTTGTTTGAGTTATTTATCACTCCATCTGTGCTAGACCACATTGTTGAGAACACCAACCTACATGGCTCTGCACACTACAACACACCCACCAGCCCCTGGATTGACCTCACACGCTCCGACCTGCTCTCATTTTTTGGCCTGATTATTTACATGGGTATAGTCAAGTGCAAATCCTTCAGTGATTACTGGCGAGGGGGACACCTGTACAGCCTTCCTTCCCCCAAGAGTGTAATGACCAGGACAAAGTTTCTCCTGATCAGCTGGGCCCTTCACCTCAGCAGCCCAGCAGCAGAAGAGGCCAATGAGCAGAAGAGAGGCACAGATGTGCATGACCGCCTCAGCAAAATCTTGACACATTTTCTAGGAATCAGTATGATGATGAGTAGGATTAGAAAATTATATTTGATTGAGAGGGTATTGCTGTCAACTTGTAAAATATCCTGTCGCCAAGTGCTTGCTCACAGGGGATCGCCTGATTGCTGGGGTCTTTCTGCAACTGTGGGGGCTCCCCCTACAGTTGATAGTGCTATGAGATGACTGTTGTTGTGAAATGGCGCTATATAAATAAAGTTGAATTGAATTGAATTGAATTTGTTGTTTGTAAATAGTATGTTTTGTATATTGACATTTTTGTTCAGTAAAGCATGTTTAGAATTGAAACTTCATTTTCTCTGCGTCATTACTACTGACAGTGTTTCTGGATAGCTAACAAGATAGCCCTGAGTGTCACCTTTCATTAGAGCCCAAGATGAAGCTTCTATGTTGAAGCATTCAAAAGTTATAGACGTTTTTCCAAACTGTGCCATTTGGCACAGTTTGGCACAGTTCAAAAACGCCTGGGAACAACCTGAGAAAAAAGCTGTGTAATATATTCATTTTTTGTGGTATTGTTACCAAATTTGGACCTCAGCTTGATAACACTTGGTTCTACATTTCTGTTGCATTTTCCAGCCGGATCTGACAGCTGTGTGTTATTTGCAAGCATTTGTATCCAAAAAAACACCCAGGCGAAATTTATTTTCTTCAAGTTCAGTATGTTTAGATGACTGTTACTCAGTGGCAGGAGCACTTAAGGCACTTTTGCATTAGCCCAGCACACTTCGGTACATCTCGATTCACTTCAACATGATACGACATGCTTTTGTCTGCATTACAACCGTGTTGAGCTGGGGTGGGTGGGATTTCTATAACAGCAGGCGGCGCCACACTCCCGTGACGTAGAACACGCGACCCAACCAAAACATAACACATACAGCTGTACAAGGCGACTCCTCGGTCTGTGGCTTTTTTCACCATAAACGCCAAAAAGGACCGCCAGACAAGGGTACAGGCAGCGAGATGAAACACTCTGGAAATAATTCTGCAGCTTCTGGGAGAGCCAAAGGCGTGAGGATACAAACTAGGTCATACATGACGGTAAGCTAATGTTGCTAATGCTAGTTTGCTATAAGTACGTCGTACTACACTTTAATGTCTGCAAGTTATCGCTGTTAGGTACTAAAATATGTACGCTGTGTGTGTTTCAGATGGCTCTGTTGTGGGGAAATTACTGCTTCATTCTGGGCGTTCTGTACAGCCTGTCACGGATTTCATCAGCCTGTCACTGATGTCAGCACAGCTTCACAAACAATCAGTGGTTATAGAGCTTAAGAATGTCTGTAGAAACGTTTATTTCCTGTGCAACAAATTTGCAACAAATTGCTCTGATCTGCTTGAAAATCATGGAGAGACTGTTGAGAGACAATATTGAGACATCATGCACGTACCTGCTTCTGCAGCACTGAGTCTGAGATGGTGTCAAAGAAAAAAATGATCAGCTGACACAACTTGATCACCATGTTAATAACTATATTAGCCACAAAATATATATTCAAAAAGTAAACTTTACTGAGTTAGGTATAATAAGATATATTTGACAGTTATCATGCATTTTATGCCAAAACAAACTTGATCTAGGATTAAAAGCAATTAAAATAATGCAGTCACAAGGTTACATGGAAAATACTTGATTTACTCTATACATGTACTGTAGAAATATATATTCTCTGCATCAACAATGTACTATACATGCATTCATGTAGTATTGCACTGGGAATTGCACTGACAATAAACCTCTGAAGTTGTTGCAGATGTCTCTTTTTTTATATGTGACGGTTACTACCATGTGGCATAAATTAAATACTGAAAGATTGGAAAAGCTAAGAATAATCCAGCAGTTTGAGAAATCATTTTGGTTTGGTGTAAGTCTGTCAACAGAATTATGAACCATAAAGCAGTTTGTGTTAAAATGTTAAATCCCATTAAACCTAATACGGGGGCTTCCAATCATGTGTCATGGGGGGCCAAGACCCTGCTTCTACCCAGTCTCTTCAGCAGGTGTTGTCACTGATCAGTCAGTGGAAGAAGTTCAGTGGAATCGGCTGTTGAAGACACTGGTTGGAGGTAAAGCCTGCAGGGTCTTGGCCCTCCATGGCACATGATTAGACACCCCTGCCCAAACCCATCATGATGAAGAGCAGATGCTAATATGACCAAGAATTCCTCCATATACTGGTACTGTCTGTAAAAAAAAAAACTGGAATGGTCACACGCTGCCTCACTGAGAAGCAACTGGATCGGTCCGTACTGGTCCTGGTTCGACAGATCTACAGCCTGCATCTCTGTAAATAGTGAGGCAAGGTCCAGTTGGGGTGACAGTTTCCCTCTTGCCTAGACAAAAGACAAATGGGTGGTGGTTAATTAAAGCAAGTTTAAAACTTATTTGGGAAATACACTTGTTGCTAAAAGCCAGTGGTGGAATGTGAATTAATGAATGAATCTTTATTTCGGATTGATTAAAAGTAAAGATTAAAAGAAAATAGAATAATATACCAAAGGGGAAAAAAAATCTAACAAGGTCAAATTAAACAATAACTCCTCTAACCACAATTTTCATGTAGCTGCACTTCAGTAGATTTTACAAGGGCTGAGTTACATTTAAAATCATCTCTTTTTACTGTGGCCTCAGCAATCAGAATGAATTAATACATTCACTTGAATGGAATCTAGTACTTTAACTGAAGTTGTGCATCACCGAGTATGGAGTCGGTCAGTCAAAATATGAAGTTTTTATCAATAAAAGTTTGTCTTGTCTGTAAAAGTGTCTCTTCTTGCCCTGGCTTCATGTGTGGGCGGTGTTTTGTACTAGCATTGCTAAAATATAAAAGGAAGCACTACAATTGGTCTCAAATATTTGTAATGTGTCCTTTTACTGCATGAGTTTATTGATGATAGACTATAAACTACACATATAAAGTAAATTATATTGATAACTGAGCAGCTCTCATTTGCCAAAACATACAGTTATGAACATAACTCACAAAGGATCACAAAAGTGATCTGACAAAAAAATAAATACATTAACAAGTGGTTTATTTTACAGTTGATGCGCCATATGTACTATGTAATAGTAATATGTACATATGTATATTAGCTGCTCTTGCTTGCTTGTTTTTTTTTTCTTGCCTTCTGATTGTTGCTCTGAGTGTTGCTATCCCTGTGCTGTTGCAATCCTGGAATTTCCCCGTTGTGGGACTAATAAAGGCTTATCTTATCTTATCTTATATTCACACAATCAAATAAATCTCAGTTCAGTCCCTTTTATATTAAGTGGTAATTGTGCTACTTTGGTTCTGACACTTTTACCTATAAAAGCAAAGGATTTCAGTACTTTCCACAGTGGCGACGTCCGTTGTTGAGTGGCTGATTCCCTCCTCCCTAGACGAATGACAGAAATGGATGGTAGTTAGTTTCAAGCAAGTTCAACACTTATACAGGCACATCTCAAAAATTAGAATATCATGAAAAAGTTCAATATTTTTGTCACTCATTTCAGAAAGTGAAACCCATATATAGATTCATTACAGGGACAGTGATATATTGAAAGTGTTTATTTTAATATTGATGATTATGGCTACAGCCCATATTAACCAACACCTCAGCAGCCAACATTTCTATTTAATAACAAAGGGGAAAAAATCTAACAAGGTCAAATTAAACAATAACTCCTCTGATTATACAGTTCAACATAGGTTATCTGAAATGGGTGATGGCTGAAGCTGCAGCTTATATTGCCCACCCATATTCCATCCAAGAATTCAAAAGAAAAACAAAACAGTAGGGATTACAATTCCAATGTGACAATAAAGTACTTCGTTGTTGTATTTAACCACAATTTTCATGTAGCTGCGCTTCAGTAGATTTTACAAGGGCTGCGTTACATTTAAAATCATCTGCTTTTACTTTGGCCTCAGCAATCAGAATGAATTAATACATTCATGAGTTTATTGATGATAGACTATAAACTACACATATAAAGTAAATTATATTGACAACTGAACATCTCATTCGCCAAAACATACAGTTATGAACATAACTCACAAAGGATCACACAAGTGATCTGACAAAAAAATAAATACATTAACAAGCGGTTTATTTTACAGTTGATGTGCCATATTCACACAATCAGTGTGTGGGTCTATTCTGACGCTTTAGAAAATTATATGATTGACTTTATAAATCACTGGTTTGAAAAAGCAATTTTAATGTGACGAGATTTCGGCTCCTGTAGTCCATTTCACCAGTATCCACAGTATAAACAGGGAGGCTAACCCTGGCATGTGGAAACACATTCTAGCATTAAATTGCACACAATTTAATGCGCAGGACCAAAGTGCAATACAAAACACAAACCAGGACTTTAACCAGGATTAACATATTTCATCGTATTGCTCTCACAAGCGAATATTTAGGAGAAAACAAGCGCGATTCAGCAGTTGGTACTAGCTACTAGCAAAAAAAAACGTTAGGTAAAAAAACGTTAGCCAGCACAGAACAGCACTGTATAAAGGCTCAAAAAAAGTGAGCTTACCACCAACAGGATAAATAAGCAAACAGATGCACATTATTACAAATCACTCACCATTGATGGTTCTCTCACGATCGTCTTCAGCTTGTCTATAGTCCAGTTGTATGCTGGCCAGCCATCGGGTCACTCCTCACTGTGTAACTGCCACCAAGCAGAGAAAACTCCGCACCTCTTCGTTGGACCACGGTGTAGAGTTCCGCAAAACCTACAACGCTGTCTGTATTAATATCGTATTTACTCTGTGACTGAGTTAGTCCGTGATTGCAAATGGCGGTCATAAAGATTTCAACGAAGACGGGCGCTTTCGTGACGTTAAGACCTGACCAATCAGTGGCGACCAGTCTTTTAACGTCACAACACGGTACAGCTCAGCACGGCTGGACCCTGCCCTTGAGCGAGGCTGAGAATTGCTGCTGTTAAACTGTGTTGAAGCTAGTGCAAAGACTTACGAAGCGTGATGAGCTGTACCATGACGTGCTAAGCCGTGCTAGTGCAAAAGTGCCTTTAGAGAGGTTATGACTGTTTTGCCAAAAAATTCAAAGTGTTTTCTTTTAAATGAGACCAACCCCATGAAGATGCTGCAAAGGGTTGAAGAACAGCTTCTGATTTATTTTGGGTACGTTATTTTTTGGCGTTTTTAGGGAAATTGACCAGAGTGCAAGGGGTTAACTATACAGAGTGGCAATATGCAGAAAAACAGTATGTAGTTAAATATGTGATGATAATATACAGAAGAGCGGTATGTATCAATATATAATGACAATATACAGATATGATATATATGTGTATACAGTTTGAGGAAGCACGGGGGGGGAGGGGGGTGTTAAAGGGGAGAGAAGTGGAGGTTCAGCAGGGAACTAAGTTCAATAACGTGACAGCTGTTGGAAAGAAACTGTTCCTAAACCTGCTGGTTCTAGTCCGAAGGCTTCTGAAACGCCTTCCAGAGGGGAGAAGCTGGAACAGTCCATGAGCAGGATGGTTAGAGTCCCTAAGAATACTGTGTGCCCGGCACAGACATCTTTTCCTGTAGACGTCCTCTATAATTGGAAGTGGAGTCCCTGTGATGCGTTGAGCGGTTTTCACCACCCGCTGCGGCACCTTACGGTCAGCGACAAAGCAGCTCCCATACCAGACTGTGACACAGTTGGTCAGGGTGCTCTCTATCACGCAGCGGTAGAAGTTGCCCAGGATGTCAGTTGACAGATGGTTCTTCTTCAGTGTCCTCAAGAAGAAGAGGCACTGTTGGGCCTTCTTGATCAGGCTGGTGGTGTTAACTGACCAGGACAGGTCCTCCGAGATGTGGGTCCCCCGGAATTTGAAGCTGGAGACACGTTCAACAGCCATGCCGTTGATATGGATGGGGTCATGTGTCTCTCCCCTCTCCTTCCTGTAGTCCACTAAGAGCTCCTTGGTTTTGCTGGTGTTAAGGAGCAGGTTATTGTCAGCGCACCAAGTAGCCAAGTGCTCAACCTCTGCCCTGTAATCTGACTCATCGTTGTCCCTGATGAGTCCGATCACCGTGGTGTCATCTACGAACTTTATGATGGAATTGGATCCATACATAGGCCTGCAGTCATGGGTGAAGAAGGAGTAGAGGAATGGGCTGAGCACACAGCCCTGTGGTACACCAGTGTTGAGTGTGATGATGGAAGAACGATTGGGGCCTGACCTAACATGCTGAGGTCTGTTGATCAGAAAATCCATGATCCAGTTGCAGGTGGAGGTATTGATTCCCAGGTCCCCAAGTTTAGTGATCAACTTGGAGGGGATAACTGTGTTGAATGCTGAGCTGAAGTCAACAAACAGCATTCTTGCGTAGGTGTTCTTGTCATCCAGATGTGAGGATACACAGTGCAGCGCTGTAGAAACCGCATCCTCTGTACTCCTATTAGTCCGGTAGGCAAACTGGTGAGGGTCCAGTGTAGGGTTGAGGCATTTTTTGAGCTGTGCCAAGACCAGTCGCTCAAAGCACTTCATGACTATGGGCGTCAGTGCCACAGGGCGATAGTCATTTAGGCACGATGGTGTTGAATGTTTCGGCACTGGTACTATAGAAGTGGTCTTGAAGCAAAGCAAGTTAAGTAGCGATCTCACATTTCCCATACTAAAGGATGGTAGGACGGGTATGTACCTTATTCTCCTTGAGCATCGCTTCACTCCAGCTCAACATCCCCATCATTTTCGGCTGATTCCTCGTGGGATATTGGGTCTTTGCGTTAGCACCGTGGGGCAGCCCAATGCTAACAGCTGGCTCTTACTGTAAACAATAGCTCCTCCGCTCACTGGGTCAGGAGTCATTGGTGACATGAGCTGAAAGATGGTTAATATCAATGCCAGTGCCGTAATATCCATGTCCTTGGCATCTGTGATGGATACGGGGTAACAGGATCAGAAAGTTGTGGCAAGAAAAAAAAATGCTAGTGGGTAAAAAACGAGAAAGAAACTCAGAATTGAGCTGCTGCTGCAAAAAGACAGCTGACTCGTGTGGCGCTGGATGTAAGAAGCATAACCAAGCATAAACAGCCTTAATTTATTTCATTTTACTTATATTTGACTTTTTGCAGTTTAGTTGTGTTTTCTAGCTCAAAGTTGGATCATTTCTCAAAGAGAAACAAAAATGAGGCCATAGCGGCTCAGGAGGTAGAGCAGGTCGCCCATTAACCGGAGTGTTGGCGGTTCAAATCCCACTCCCCCCACCTTGCTGTTGTATCCTTGGGCAAGACACTTTGCCCACCTTGCCTCCAGTGTGTTCATGGTTAATGACACTGATGTATGAATGTGAATAAATCTTCGGTGGTGGTCGGAGAGGCTGTTGGCATGGATCGGCAGCCATGTTTCCATCAGTCTGCTCCAGGGCAGCTGTGGCTACAGAGGTAGCTTTCCACTATCATTGTCTGTGGAGTGAATGAATAATGGACTCATTGTAAAGTGTCTTCATTTGAATTTGAATCTTTATTTATTTTATTTCGGGTAGATTAAAAGTACAGGTTAAAAGAAACTGAATAATATAACAAAGGGGGAAAGAAAATCCAACAAGGTCAAATTAGACAATAACTCCTCTGATTATACAGTTCAACATAAGTTATCCGAAATGGGTGATGGCTGAAGCCGCAGCTTATATTGCCCACCCATGTTCCATCCAAGAATTCAAAAGAAAAAAACAAAACAAGAGCGATTACAATTCAGAACAAAGCTAAGACAAAATGTGACAAAAAACTAAGCTACAACACAACGCAGGCTGGATATGACAATCCTTATGTGATTTTACGTCATCTTGTATATATGTTTGGAGTATTTCTTCCTTTAGTTTTTGTTTAAATTGTCCAAGCGTTGTACATGATTTTAATTCAGGTCCAAAATCGTTCCATAATCTGACTCCTTGCACTGAAACACAGTGTTGCTTGGTGGTAGTTCTCACTGAAGGTTTTTGAAATATACATGTTCCTCTGAAATGATATTGTTTCTCCCTTATTTGGAACAACTTTTGGATATTTGCAGGCAGTGATAGATTCTTCACTTTAAACATTATTACTGCAGTTTTAAAGTCAACCAGATCTTTCAACCTGAGAGCTTTTAATTTAAGAAAAAGTGGGTTTGTTGGTTCCCTGTAAGCTGCTTTGTTTATTATTCTAATAGCTCTCTTCTGAAGCATAAAGACTGGATATATGTTTGTTTTATATGTATTTCCCCATACTTCAGTACAATATGTCATGTATGGGAGTATTAATGAATGATACGAGGTATATAGTGTGGGTTGATTCAGCAAATATCTCACTCTGTGTAGTATTGCAATTGATTTGGATATTTTACCTTTAATATAATTAATATGTGACTTCCAACACAGTTTATTATCAATTATTACTCCAAGAAATTTAGTTTCGGATACCCTTTCAGTCTCTACAACATTTACACTGAGTTTAGATACTGAGTTGTTGTGATGGTGTTTAAAGACTATAAATTTTGTCTTACTTAAATTGAGCGTTAATTTGTTTGAATCAAACCACAGTTTAAGCTTTCCTAATTCCTTTCCGAGTGTATCCAAAAGTTGTTCCAAATTGCTTCCACTGCATAACAGATTAGTGTCATCGGCAAACAATATTAAGTCCATTTTTTCTGAAACTTTACATATATCATTTATATACATTGTGGTGGACACACATATGTGACCTACTTTGTGACTCACATTTTAGATCAGAACAAAGGCAGAGCTTCCTTGGAGATTACAGGAAGCTGCAAGGATGTTAGCTTTGGTATGCAAGGCTTGAGACTGTGGGGGTGTTATTAAAGGATTAAAGAGGAGATGCATTGTAGACAGTGGGGGTGATATCAGAGAGAGGGGATGCATTGTTACTGTCAATTATAATGCAACATGATCTGTGATGCATGGGACTTATGAACTGTGAGAGTCCTGGTACTTAAGGACGAGAGTTTCCTGTGTTGTCCTCTTTCTTCTTTGAGATGCTGGTGAATGTGAATAAAGCTGACTTGAGAGAAACCTGTCTCATCATTCTCACATTTCCACACTGGTGACCCAAGACGTACCATGCAGGAAGAGGAGATTTCCCCCGGGCCAGCCTCGTCAGGAGCCCCCAGCCAAGCGAATGCCGCTACAGTCCAGCTACCGGACTTTTGGCAGAACAATCCGCGCTCCTGGTTCAATGCGATTGAGGCGCAGTTCAACCTCCGGGGGATATCGGTAGACGCCACAAAATTCTACCACGTAGTCGCAAAACTGGACAACAACACGGCCCAGCATGTGGCGAGCCTGATCGACCAGCCGCCGGACAGCAACAAATACGGCACGTTGAAGGCTGCACTCATCCAGCACTTCACCCCCTCGGTGGAGGAGCGAGCAGAGAGGCTCCTGGTGCTGACTGAGTTGGAAAATGACAGGCCCGCGAACCTTATGGAGAAGTTGTTGAGGTTGAAAGACTCTGACGATGATCACTTCATTTTCACCCACCTCTTCCTCAGGACTCTACTGTCAGCGGCAAGAGCGACCCTGGCCAGTTTGCCACTGTTGGCCCAACGGGACTACTGCGCACTGGGCCGAGAGGCACAGCGAATTGTCAACACCACCAAGCTGCGCACGGCCACGGCCGCTGCAGCAAAACTCGGCGCGGTGACCGGAGATGACAGGGGGCCAGAGGCAGCGGTACCAGACTCACCGACGACGGCGGCGGCAGGGGCCAGGGAACGCGGATCAGACGTCCTTTGTTTCTACCATCGCCGCTTTGCAGAGAGGGCACGCAAATGTGTACCACCGTGCCAGTTCTGGCATTCGGGAAACGCCAAGACCAGGGGTCGGTAGCAGCCGCGGCCCTTGGGGAGGAGAGCAAGCTGCTTTACTTGTTGGACGCACGCTCGGGGAGACAGTTCCTCGTGGACACAGGCTCCCAGTTGAGTTTCATCACACCTTCCTATGCGGACAGGCTAGCAGGTTCCAGAGGTCCCGGGGTGACAGCAGCGAACGGCTTGGAGATTAAGACCTTTGGTGAGAAGACCCTGCTTCTGTCTCTACACGGTCGTACATTTGAGTGGACTTTTGTTGTAGCAGCAGTGAATTTCAAAATGATGGGGGCTGATTTTTTGTGCTCACATGGTTTGTTGGTTGATCTCACTAACAGGCGCCTGGTCAATGCATTTTCTTTTGATTCTATTCCCTGTACAGCGCGAGTGGCCCCGCCATCAGCACAAGCCAACGTCACAACTGCAAGCGGTAAGTTCCACACACTGCTCACTCAGTTCCCAGCACTCACGGTCCCCACATTTTCGGCGACAGTCGCTAAACACGGGGTGGAACATTTTATTACCACTACCGGACCGCCCGTTTTTGCAAAAGCTCGGCGCTTGGACGCAGTTAAACTGGCCATAGCGCGCGAGGAGTTTGCCAACCTGGAGAGGTTGGGCATTATCAGGCGTTCAAACAGTCCATGGGCTTCCACGCTACACATGGTCCTGAAAGCTGACGGATCATGGCGACCTTGAGGGGATTTCCGCAGGTTAAACAACGCTACAGCGCACGACCGCTACCCAATCCCGCATATCCAAGATTTTTCCGCTCATTTGGCAGGGGTGCGCATTTTTTCTAAAATAGACTTGGTCCGCAGTTACCACCAAGTCCCAGTGCGTGCTGAGGACATACCTAAAACAGCGGTAATAACTCCATTTGGCCTATTCGAGTTTTTGTGCATGCCATTCGGGCTTAAAGGGGCTGCACAGACGTTCCAACGCATGATGGACGCGGTGCTTCGCGATCTCCCTTTCGTGTTCGTCTACTTGGACGATATTTTGGTAGCCAGCGCGTCCGAAGACAAGCACGAAAAACACCTGGCCACAGTTTTCCGAAGGTTGGGAGATCACGGGTTAATAATCAACCCAGTGAAGTGTCAGTTCGGGGTGGCGCAGATCGATTTTTTAGGACACCGCGTCTCCCCCGAAGGAGCAGTTCCGCTTCCCAACAAAGTGCGCGCGATGGCAGATTTCCCCCGGCCGCAGACGGTCAGGGCGTTACAGGAGTTTTTGGGAATGGTGAATTTTTATAACCGTTTTCTCCCCCGCGCGGCGCGACTCATGCAGCCGCTGTATGCCGCGCTCAAAAAAAAGAAACCCGCGGATAAGGTCGAGTGGTCCCGGGAGCGGGACCAAGCGTTCTCGGAGGTGAAAGCAGCCTTGGGAAAGGCTGCATTGTTGGCACACCCAGACCCAACGGCCCGCATAGCGCTCACTACTGACGCATCGGATGTGGCCATAGGGGCGGTCGTGGAGCAACATGTAGCCGGGGTCTGGCAGCCCCTCGCCTTTTTCAGCAGGACCTTGCGCGATAGTGGGCGTAAATACAGCGCGTTCGACAGGGAACTGCTGGCTCTCCATTTGGCCATCCGCCAAATGGAGAGGACGCTTCCAGGACGCTGTTTCACCGCGTTCGTTGACCACAAACCGCTAACATTCACGATGGCCAAGGTTTCCGAACCGTGGTCAGGCCGACAGCAGAGACAGCTGGCCACGATCTCAGAGTTTACCACTGATATTCAGTATGTGGTGGGCAAACTGAATGTAGTGGCAGATTGCCTCTCGCGCGCCATGGTGGCTCCAGTCAGCGTAGGAATAGATTACGCAGCCATGGCCGCGGAACAGGTTAGTGACGCGGATGTGCGCGCGCTCCAGTCTGGACCAACAGGGTTAAGGCTGGAGAACAGGGTGCTGCAAGACGGTATGCCCCCCCAATCTGCGATGTCTCCACTGGACGGCCGCGTCTAGTAGTACCGGCCGCGTGGCGTCGCCTCGTTTTTGACTCGATTCATGCTTTGGCGCACCCGGGAGTGCGCGCGTCGGTCAAAATGGTAGGAGAGAAATTTGTGTGGCCGAGTCTTCGCAAACAAGTTAAAGAGTGGGCAGCAGCCTGCACGGCGTGTCAATGGGCCAAAGTACACAGGCACACGAGAGCTCCTTTGGAGCCATTTCACATTCCAGCCAAGAGGTTTGATCACATTCATGTGGACCTCGTAGGACCCCTCCTGCCATCACAGTGGTGCACACACCTTCTGACAATGGTGGACCGCACCACGCGCTGTCCTGAAGTGGTTCCGCTGGCATCAACCACGGCCGAGGAGGTAGTGTGTGCGTTTTTAACAGCTTGGGTGGTGCGCTTCGGAGTTCCGTCGGACATTACTTCCAACAGAGGCCCTCAATTTGTGTCCGAGCTTTGGTCGACAATGGCCCGCAGCCTGGGTGTCACAATTCACCGCACAACCGCGTACAATCCGCAGGCTAACGGGTTATGCGAACGTTTTCATAGGTCATTGAAAGCAGCTCTCAGAGCATCACTGACGGATGCAAATTGGGTAGACAAGTTACCGTGGGTGTTATTGGGGTTGCGTTCTGCGCCTAAAGAGGACTTAGAAGCCTCCCCAGCGGAGCTCGTGTTTGCGCAGCCACTCCGGCTGCCTGGGGAGTTTCTCCCAGATAACCCTGCGCCAGACACCTCCCCGTCTCAGCTGTTGCGGAGTAACATAGAATCAAGCACGCTGCCCGGCCCCGCGCACCACAGTTTTCCGTGCATTTTTGTGCCTAAAGCTTTGAAGAACACAGAGTTTGTTTTTGTCAGACACGATGCGCATCGAACCCCGCTGCGACCGCCTTATGACGGACCGTTCAGAGTGTTGGAAACAGGGGACAAGCAGTTTTTGCTAGATTTGGGGGGTAGGAAAGAGAAAGTTGGCATAAACAGACTTAAACTCGCTTTTGTGGTGGCAGATGAGCAAGTGCTGTTGGCAAGGGCCCCGCGGCGAGGTAGACCCCCACGGGGGGCTTCACAGAGTAATGTTTCCCCAGAACACCTGCAGGGACTGACAAAAGGTTTCCACCCCCAGACGGCAAACCCCCAGCGTGACAGCGCCGCAGAGACGTTGAATCCCAGCTATAGCAGATACGGCAGGAGACTGAAGCCTAGACAGCATGTGGACTGATGTGTATTGATTCTATCATGGCATGCATGTTGTTATTCTCTTGTTTGTTCTAAAATGTTGGGGGGGGCTGGTGTGGTGGACACACATATGTGACCTACTTTGTGACTCACATTTTAGATCAGAACAAAGGCAGAGCTTCCTTGGAGATTACAGGAAGCTGCAAGGATGTTAACTTTGGTATGCAAGGCTTGAGACTGTGGGGGTGTTATTAAAGGATTAAAGAGGAGATGCATTGTAGACAGTGGGGGTGATATCAGAGAGAGGGGATGCATTGTTACTGTCAATTATAATGCAACGTGATCTGTGATGCATGGGACTTGTGAACTGTGAGAGTCCTGGTATTTAAGGACGAGAGTTTCCTGTGTTGTCCTCTTTCTTCTTTGAGATGCTGGTGAATGTGAATAAAGCTGACTTGAGAGAAACCTGTCTCGTCATTCTCACATTCCCACAACATATTAAATAACAATTGCCCCAAAACTGAACCCTGTGGGACTCCACAAGTAACCTTCAGTAACTGTGAGTTTTTGTTACCAACACATACATACTGATATCTATTCTTTAAGTGACTACTTAACCAGGACAGTGCTACCCCTCTAATACCACAATTTTGTAGTTTCTTTAATAATAAATTATGATCCACTGTATCAAATGCTTTTTTAAGATCCAGGAAAACCTCAACTGAATACTCTTTATTTTCAATGGCAGTTGATATTTTTTCTATAAATTCCATTAGAGCAAATGCAGTTGTCCTCTTGTGTCTGAACCCATATTGCTGCTCACACAATAAATTATTCTTCAGTATGAAGTTGTCAAGTCTCTCATAGAATATTTTTTCAAGTATCTTGGAAAATTGCAGCAATAGTGAAATTGGTCTATAGTTTGAGAATTCCCCTCTGTCACCCGTCTTGTATATCGGAATTACTTTAGCTATTTTCATTGCACTGGGAAATATACCTGTTTGGAGAGACAGGTTACAGATATACGTCAGTGGTTTCACTAAGCATTCAATAATAGTTTTGACTAAGAGCATGTCAATACCATCACAGTCCATAGATGTTTTACTTTTAAACGATTTAACAATTTCAACGACCTCTCTCTTGTCTGGTATTGCTTACTGTATCACCTGTAAGCACCGTAATGGGTATTTCTCGAGCCAAATTAGGACCAATGTTAACAAAAAAGTTATTAAATTCATCTACAGGTGAAGCTGCATTCACACTCTGAGTCGTTTTATTTTTTTTTTAAAAATCGGTTGGGTAGCTTGTATTTCTGCTTTTATTTCCAAGAATACTGTTAAGTATTGCCCATGTATTTTTAATATTGTCTCTGTTTTTCTCCAGTTCTTTACTGTAATAGTCTCTCTTACTACATCTTATTATATATGTTAACTTATTTTTGTGTGTTTTATACCGCTGCTCTGCTTCTTTTGTCCTTTTCTTTAGGAAAGCTTTATATAATAAATTTTTCTTTTTACACGCCTTTTGTAATCCTTTAGTTAACCATGGCTTATCGGCAAATTTATGTTTAAGCTTTTTCTTTACTAATGGACAATTTTTTTCATAAAGAGTGGTTACAATGTTCAATGTACAACGTTTGGGTGTCATGAAAAGTGCTATATAAATGCAATCCATTATTAAAAACACAGCTATTACACGTTTTTAAACTGAGATTCTGTATTCTGTAAAAGTTGAAATTTCTAGGTATACAGTATGGTATTTTTTTCCTTGTAGTATTAAACATGACATTGAATATCAATACTTTTTAAGGTATTGTCAAGATAAAAAATCCCAGTATTATGACAATACTATTGTCTACAACATTGTGGCACCGAACAATAGTTAAAACTTTCTGTCCCTTATTTGGCTGTGAGAAAGTTGGCAACCCTAGTCTGTTGTGTCATGGCATGTGGTGAGCAAGCACACACACACACCATCTTTAATCATCTTCCATTTGCTTCAGCTGTGCAGCTACTGGGCTCCACCCTAGTTAAAGGGTGAGCTGGCATCATTTCCCTGTGGGATTGTCCTTTCTCCACAGCCTACGCTGTCACGAGATCACCTGCTGTACCCTGGAGCTGTATGTTACATCCTGTGTGTGTTCCAGCTCGGTCGCAACCCAGCCTCAGTCCTGACCCTCCCAGCATCCTTGAAACCACATAAGCCCATTTACACACCTGCTTGCTGTGCTTATCTCTGGATCTCTGTGCCACGTCTCCTCACCTCTGCCCTTGGGACTCTGCCTGTAAGCCAAGCAGGAGAACTGTCAATCTTCATCCACACCTCCTCCTCTTCCACCAATGTTTTCCCCCAGTTCTGGAAAAAACCCTACTCACCTTTGACTTTGGAGCCGTCACCATCCTGCCTGAAGTCTCAGGCAAGCGTGTTCCTGCAAGCAAAACATGTAATTATTCCCTCTCACTGCAGCCTTCACAAACATAAGTAAGTTGCTAGAGATTATCTTAACATTAAAGTCTCCTTTTCAATTTCCCCCTCTATAGGGCTCCTGTCCCAGCGCTATCATCACAATGATTGTAAATAAAATCACTTACCTTGCACTTTACCTGCAAATCTGTTGTGGTCTCTGCTCCTTGGGTCCTGCTTAGCTTGAAACATATCATGTTGTATGTTTGACATTTTTGAAATATTTTACTGGAAAATAAATAAAACTAAATAAATGGAAAATTAAAATGGAAAATAAATAAAAGAACATTTGAAGAGTCAGAACTTTGCTTTGCTTTTGTTATTAACAACAGTGATGTTAGATGTGATTCAGGAAGCTATGAAACCGGAGCGATTGCTCTGTCCAGTCACATGGCGCTGGGGTTGATGGCAGGTGAAAATTAACCAGCTTCGGCCATCCTCTGTTATAACAAAATGTAGATATTTTCCTTCATAAGTTAAATAATCTCTTTTTAGAATCATAGTTGGCAAATTTGGGAGCAAATGCCTCCTCTGTGTTGCAATGGCGCACATCAACATTTGTTTACAAACTCTTCTTCTTTGGTGTCCCAGAAGTGAGGTTTTTGGGTGGTTATTTGGGAGACATTAGACCTCCAAGGCAAGAGCAGTAAATTATACGTGTCTGCCACGTTGTGAGGAGGAATACTTAGTACAACTGGGGATTTTTTTTTTATGGTTTATGGCCACATCACATGACAGGCGCAGAACTGCGACATAGACAGTGAGGGTGCTTTCTATGTCCATGAAACCAAGACACAAGAAGGGTTAAATTGTAGAGGGAATGATGCAGTCAAGGCAACGAGCTGATCAACACAGACTTTATTCTCCCTCTAACAGAACAGGATCACGAAAAAAGCTCCCAGGCCACTGTGCATCTCTCCTTTATACCTTTAATTACATGCATCGTGGCCCGAGGCTCCGACCTCTCATTAAGTATAGAACAAAGCCTGTGCGGCGCGTTAACATGATAGTACACAGGTGCCGCCTTTCACTCCTCTCCTGGCGGCCTGGCATCTGCTCCTCTCCCGGGGGGTTCCTAGCCTTTACCATTCCGTCTGGTCCCCCCGGCGCTGTCTCCTCTCTTGGTCCATTGAACTCTGGGTGGAGAAGTCCAACACCTTGCCCCCCCCCCGAACACCCAGAATGGGCCTTAACACCCCCCCCCCATCCTTTGGTCTTGAGCCGGCGTCCATAGCGGCTGTAGCGGGGGGTCGCTGATCCAGTTGAACTGCCCTGCTGGCGTGGTACACAGGAGGGCACGTCAGTCTGTGGGGGGAAAGAGGGAGGGGGGAAAAACACATCCTCTTCGCGAGTGCCGACCCTGCTGAGGAATCATCAACCTGCGGATCCCCCAACAGTGGACGTCTGCGCCGGGGAGCCTGGGCCAACACCACCTGCTTGTCCGCCAACACAAAAGCGGGCTTTAGCCTGTCAATGCAGACGGTCTCTCTACGTCTCCCCAAGTCTAACACGAAATGTTTTGCCCCAGGTTCCAACACTCTGAACGGTCTGTCGTATGGTGGGCGCAGTGGGATCCGGTGCGCATCGTGCCTGACGAAAATAAAACTGGCATTCTGCAAGCTTTTTGGGACGAATGTGCTTGGAAAACAATGGTGGGCCGGGCCCGGTACACTCACAACCTCTGTGTTGTGTAGAGAATGCATGGGCGGCTCAGCCTCGGGCGTGGGGTTTTCTGGTAAAAATTGTACAGGGAGCCGCAGCGGTTGGGAAAAAACGAGTTCTGCTGGGGAAATCCTCCTTCGGTGCGGAATGCAACCCTAAAAGAACCCAAGGCAGGCAGTCGACCCAATTTGTGTCCGTGAGTGAAGCTCTGAACGCTGCTTTAAGCAACCTATGAAAATGCTCGCATAACCTGTTAGCCTGGGGGTTGTATGCGGTAGTGCGGTGAATTTTGACCCCCAGGCTCTGAGCCATAGCGGACCAGAGTTCCGAAACGAACTGTGGGCCTCTGTCAGACGTGATGTCCAATGGAGATCTGAACCGTGCCACCCAAGCTGACAAAAAAGCGTGTGCCACTTCCACGGACGTGGTAGAAGCCAGCGGGACTGCTTCGGGCCAGCGCGTGGTGCGGTCCACGATTGTCAAAAGGTGTGTGAAACCTTGCGATGGCAGGAGGGGTCCCACCAGATCCACGTGGACGTAGTCGAACCTCTTAGCCGGGATTTGGAATGGCTCGAGGGGAGCTTTGGTGTGCTAGTGCACTTTGGCCCGTTGGCACGCAACACAAGCTGCAGCCCACTCTTTCACTTCTTTACACAAACGCGGCCAGACAAATTTCACCCCCATTAGTTTCACTGAAGCGCGCACTCCCGGGTGCGAAAGGGAGTGGACAGACTCAAAAATGCAACGGTGCCAAGAGCTTGGAACCACAGGGCGCGAGCGGCCTGTGGAGATGTCATGTGCCTTCCATGGCACGTCAGGGTCACCAGTGTAGAGGGAATAACGCAGGTGAGGCAACAAGCTGATCAACACATACTTTATTCTCCCTTTAACAGAACAGGATCACAAAAAGAGCTCCCAGGCCACTGTCCATCCCTCCTTTATACCTTTAATTACATGCATCGTGGCCCGAGGCTCCGACCTCACATTAAGTAGAGAACAAAGCTTGGTTGGCGCATTAACATGATATTACACAGGTGCCGCCTTTCACTCCTCTCCTGGCAGCCCGGCATCTGCTCCTCTCCCCGGGGGGTGCCTATCCTTTACTGTTCTGTCTGGACCCCCCGGCAACGTCTCCTTTCTTGGTCCATTGATCTCTGGGTGGAAAAGTCCAACACCTTGCTCCCCCACAAAATCATCTATCTTTACTTACTACATCTTAAGCCTTTCTGATCCTCAGGTGTGCGTTGAACTACAGGTTATAAACTTCTTTTTAAAATGCACCAAGTTTATCTTGTTTAACAAAGGTCTGGCATTCACATAGTCGTGTGATACAATTTTGACACACTATTAAATATTCACTTAATTATTAAATGTTCATGTCGATGCCCACTGATGTTGTTTTTTTTTATTATTTTAGCCATTTTAAGTGGGAATAAAGGTGGGGATGTCCTAATTTATTCCTCACTATTTCTTTAATGAAATTTTAAAGATAATTTTAAAGACTTCAGTTTTGTTTAATTATATAACACAGTATTAATATTAAATATCCATGTCTAAATATGTTTAAAAACATACAGGCTTATACAGGGTGACCTGATTTTTCACATGACTGCACTTTTGGCCACTTATAAAAGTAAAGCAAGCAATTCACTACATTCCTTTCCAAATTTGAACCCTCACATACTGCTCATATATTGTGAATGTCAAGATGTGGACTGAGCCCCAGTTCCTCACTCTGATTTATTATTCATTCTCCTTGTCACCTGAACATGGGGTCCCAGGCCACATCCTCGCTTTGAGCTTACAACATTGGATTTTCTGCATTTATTATTATTTGTTTTATTAGTCATTAATCTGTTCTTGGTTTTCAGTGATTATTATTATTACTATTATCATGAGGTTAGTATGGTTATTATTAGCATTATTATTGTCATAGTCTTGTCTCTTCTGATCCTCTGTTCATGTTCTGTGTGTCCTCCATCTGTGGTTGTGTGTGTAGCCCCGCCAGTCCTGTGACCTCTGTTTTCCTTATGTGACAGCTGTCAGTTATGATTGCTCTCCCCACCTGTGCCATGTTGTCTTGATTGCCCCCTTGTCTATTTACTGTAAGTTCTGTTCCACATCTGTTCTGCTCAGGCTCCTTTTGTCTTCTTCTTCTTTTAGATTTGATTGTCGGTTGGCAACCAGCTTACAGGTGCATTTAAGCCATGTACTTCACTCTATATCATCACTCTATATATCTTGGCCGTGGCTATTGGTTCCTTTTGTCATATCAGCATGAACAACACGCTTTTGTCTTGTCCTGTCTGTCCTGGTTTTGCTTTAGTCTTTTGTTGCAGCTTCTGAGCTCTGTATTATTTTTTGTTAAACCCTCGAGCTGCGTCCGGGTGACAAGCTCGCAATAAAAACAGTCAAACTCACGTCCAGCATTTGGGTCCAGTTTATCAATCCGTGACAGTAGGAACCCGACAGTATGGACCCAGCGGACATGAGTTTTTCGAAAATGGCCCTTGACGACGAGGAAGTTTGGGCTGCTTGCCGCATCGAGGCCCTCATTGAGGATGCCTATGCCTTTGACACGCCAAAGAAAGCCCTCAAATTCCTTGGAGGCGTTGCAGAGGTGATTGAGGATTTCCCCACATTGCAGTGTTATCCCCTGCTCACCGGACTCCTGCATTTGGGCCTGTCCCTATCATGGATGTTCTGGATGTTATATTTACTTATTTTTGTAGGATGTTACTTGGGTTCTAAATATTTTATTGGGTTTTAGACCTTTGAGTTTTTAACCTCTCTGACTAGTTTTTAACTTTTAATATGACCCTTCTCTCTTACCTCTGGTTTTTCTCCCATCTCTTTGTCTTTTTATACCCTGATTGATGGAGCCTTGAGTATTTTTATCATGTTTATGGTCAGCTTCATGTGTGCCTGTGTTTGTGTCTATGTTGAATGTAATTGTGGCTTGTAAATATGGATGTCACCAGACTGCAAAACAAATCTACCTACGGGTACAAATAAAGTAACCTGAACCTGAACCTGAACCTGGGGCTGGGAAGGATGTCGCCTGCAGTCGGGGAGTTGTGGAAGGAAGAGAAGCCTCAGTGAGCTGGTGTCTTCAAACACAGCGGCCCAGCTCTTCTTCTCGCAGAGCAGGAACAGAGGCAAGTACCTTTTCATTTTTTAACACCATTAGATGAAAGGTGTTGTCCTGTTCCTGGTGAGGGAACTGACACTGGAGGGAACTGACACTGAGCCATTGTCAGCCAGCTATGACTGCTGAGCTCTCTCCACCCATCTCTGTTGTCATTTCTGCTGCCGCTTCAATCCACCCATCCTCATCTGCTTTTCCTTTGTCCACCTCTGTTTCTTGTCAGAGACTGGCAATACTGGGAGGCAACCTACTGGCCTGGGATGAGCCAGCTGTCCCTGAAGCTCCTCCAGCTGCAGCTATCTCCAGGAGTGGGTTCCAAGCAGCTGTAGCCCCCAGACCTGACGTCCCACCTGTTGCTGTTTCTGTGTCTGAGCTGCGGAAGGATCATCCAGTGCCAGCTCCACATTGCTCCCCAGCTCCAGTACCAGCACCATGTCGCTCCCCAGCTCCAGTATCAGCTCTGGCTCTTCCCCGGACAACTGCTCATGAGGTGTGGGTGTATTGAACTTTGGGGTCATGGACTTTGCTTACCACATGGTTATGTTTGTTTTGGACTCTGTGAGGGTAAGAGTTTGTTTTGGTCAGCCTGGCCTTGTACCTCCACCACCCATCCTAGGAAGGTGCTTTTTTTGGTGGTGGTTGTCCCCTTAAGAGGGGGGTACTGTCAGTATGTGGACTGGGCCCCAGTTCCTCACCCTGATTTATTACATCATTGGACTTTCTGCATTTATTATTATTTGTAGTATTAGTTATGATTCTGTTCTTGGTTTTCAGTTATTATTATTATTATTATTATTATTATCACCATCATCATCATCATCATTATGGGGTTGGTATGGTTATTATTAGCATTATTATTGCCATGGTCTTGTCTCTCCTGATCCTCTGTTTATGTTCTGTGTGTCCTCTGTCTGTGGTTGTGTGTGTAGCCCTGCCCGTCCTATCACCTCTGTTTTTCCCATGTGTCGGCTGTCAGTCATGATTGCTTTCCCCACCTGTGCCGAGTTGTCTTGATTGCCCCCTTGTCTATTAAAGTTCTGTTCCACCTCTGTTCTGCTTGGGTTCCTTTTGTCATATTGGTGTGAACAACGCGCTTCTGCCTTGTCCTGTCTGTCATGTTTTTGCCTTAGTCTTTTTTTTTCTTCCCCTTGTTCTGTCAGGCAGCTAGGTGAGCAGAACAGAAATCCAATACCCTTATTGAGCCCCACCCAGGCACTCCCACAGTGGGCTCACCCCCACCCCAGCACCACCGCCGCACACCCCGGGGACCCCCACACCCAAAGAAGGCGCCCCCCCCCCCCGTCCAGGGGAGCCCACACAGCCAAGAGGCATTACCCCCTCAATCCAGCACCTCCTGACCAGCACCCCCCTGCTCTCATACGCACCCACATGGACTCACTCACTCTTGCTCATCCTCTCCCCCACACAAACCCGCACTTGCACTCCCGGACCCACCCACTGTCTCCCACTCCTGAATCCATTCTATTTCACTCCCACTCCCACTCACCCGCAGAGTCACCTGCAGTCACTCACGTTCTCCCATACACACACTCTCACTTGCACTCCGACCTACTCACATCTATTCATGCTCTCCCCCACACATTCACCCACACTCATTCACCCTTTTTACTTAGGGTGACCGCAATGCAGATGCAGTGAGCATGAACACGCACCACCGCCTGGCAGTGGCCGAGGAGACCGCCGGCGCAGGCCGGCATCCACACCCCCACCGACCCACCCTAGGGCGGCCGTGGCCACAGAAGCAGACCAATGCCCACCCGAGTGACTGATCAGCGGACCACCGCAGGTGCTCAGAGATGCCACACGACATGCAAAGCACCACACAAAATTACCCCACCATCACCATCGCCACTCATCACTCCTTCACTCTTGCTTACTCTCTTGTTCAACACTCTCTCACTCCCCTGCTTGCATCTATTCACTTGGCAGCACCCAGGGATTTTGACAACATGACGGGCCCCAGGCCCCCGGCAGATGGAGGGCAACGGGGTGGGGGAAGACCCCCCCCCCATGCACAAATCATGATGGGTGTGTGTCAGATGTGTGATGTGATTGCGTTCAGGTGTGTGAACTACCAGAGTGCAGTTAAAATTGAGGGGATGGTGGTTGGAGCACCACTAGCCACTGCGAAAGGCAGTGGAGCTCCCATACCCCCAAGCCCTCAGTGTCTAAAATGCAATTAAAATTGAGGTGAGGGTGACCCCACTGCGCAGCAGACAGAGGAATCCCCTTCACTGAGACAGTGCAGCACACCCCCACCCCAAAACCCTAAGTGTATCCAAGAAGATGTATGTTCCACCCAGAATTGGGTGGTGGTGGGGTTAAGATTGAGAGGGAGGCGGTCCAAAAGGGAGTCTGTTCCACCCCAGAAGACAGCTTGCAAACTGGTTCAGGAGGCCACCCACTGCCCCCAGATCCCAACCCAGGGCAAGGGCCACCAGGCTGAGCAGCCCAGGACCTGCTAGCATCATGCCCTGGCGCTCCCAGCACCACAAGCATGATGGAGCAGCCACACCAACTCCCACACATCTTGCACACACAAGCATACACAACAACAATAATCACAATAATGAACAATTGGCCCAACCCATACAGCGCCCCACACTCCAAGCAACACCCCAGAGCACCCAAGGCAAGCCCAACAACCACCCACCCCCGACACACACCGACAGCGGCAGGCCACCCTGCAGCCACGGCCACCCTGGAGCAAACCGACAGCCACCCACCCATGCCAACGCCCTCCCGGGCACCCACACACACCTGGTGCCAAGGACACTGGAAGCAATGCGACAAAACGTCCCACCTCGTGACACAATGGCAGGGTGGCCAGGAAAAGCAGGCCCCGAACCGCCAACCCCCAGGCCACCATATGTGCCCCACCCCCACCACCCAACGAGGTCACCCCACCAACCCACACATCCTCCACCCCTGCATGTCCACCTACAAGTACCCACACCCGCACACACACACACCCACACCTACCCTCATGTGCACACACACAATTACCATCACACACGTCCACCTACACCTTCACAAAACCCCGCATACCCACACACAACACACACACGCAGACACACTCACATCTACACACACACATACACACACGAATCCACATGCACCCACACAGATGCACACCTGCACACATGCATGCGCACACACACTCACACATATACACACACACACACACACACACACACACACACACACACACACACACACACATGCACACTCACACCTGCAGACCCTGGAGGACGTGGGGGGTGCCTCCCCCCCAGGACGCATTTGCGCTAGTCTTTTGTTGCAGCTTCCGAACTGTGTATCATTTTCTGTTAAGCCCTCTAGCTGCGTCCGGGTGACCAACTTGCAGTAACAACAAACTCCAGCATTTGGGTCCAGTTTACCAATCCGTGACAGTGACAGTATCCCTCATAATTAAACATTTTTAAACCATAAAAAACACCTTCAGTCACTGATTAATTCTTAACCTTTAAAGTCTACTACTGATGTACTACTGATCGATTTTATAATGCACACAGAGCTGACAGGCAGAAAATCTTTATTTCACAGATAAAACAATTCACACATTAAAAATGCTCACGAGGAAGGCATAAGGTAACACATCCAGGCTGCATGCACTCCATCTCCTATCTGCAGCAGGTGACTACAGCAAGACGATACAGTGGGGCAAAAAAGTATTTAGTCAGTTACCAATTGTGCAAGTTCTCCCACTTAAAAGATGAGAGAGGTCTCCAATTTTCATCATAGGTATACCTCAACTATGAGAGACAAAATGAGGGGGAAAAAATCCAGAAAATCACATTGAAGGATTTTTAATGAATTAATTGGTAAATTCCTCGGTAAAATAAGTATTTGGTCACCTACAAACAAGCAAGATTTCTGGCTCTCAAAGACCTGTAACTTCTTCTTTAAGAGGCTCCTCTGTCCTCCACTCGTTACCTGTATTAATGGCACCTGTTTGAACTCGTTATCAGTATAAAAGACACCTGTCCACAACCTCAAACAGTCAGACTCCAAACTCCACTATGGCCAAGACCAAAGAGCCGTCAAAGGACACCAGAAACAAAATTGTAGACCTGCACCAGGCTGGGAAGACTGAATCTGCAATAGGTAAGCAGCTTGGTGTGAAGAAATCAACTGTGGGACCAATTATTAGAAAATGGAAGACATACAAGACCACTGATAATCTCCCACGATCTGGGGCTCCACGCAAGATCTCACCCCATGGGATCAAAATGATCACGAGAACGGTGAGTAAAAATCCCAGAACCACACGGGGGGACCTAGTGAATGACCTGCAGAGAGCTGGGACCAAAGTAACAAAGGCTACCATCAGTAACACACTACGCCGCCAGGGACTCAAATCTTGCAGTGCCAGACGTGTCCCCCTGTTTAAGGCAGTACATGTCCAGGCCCATCTGAAGTTTGCTAGAGAGCATTTGGATGATCCAGAAGAGGACTGGGAGAATGTCATATGGTCAGATGAAACCAAAATAGAACTTTTTGGGAAAAACTCAACTTGTCGTGTTTGGAGGAGAAAGAACACCATACCTACTGTGAAGCATGGGGGTGGAAACATTATGCTTTGGGGCTGTTTTTCTGCAAAGGGACCAGGACGACTGATCCGTGTAAAGGAAAGAATGAATGGGGCCATGTATCATGAGATTTTGATTGAAAACCTCCTTCCATCAGCAAGGGCATTGAAGATGAAACATGGCTGGATCTTTCAGCATGACAATGATCCCAAACACACTGCCCGGGCAACGAAGGAGTGGCTTCGTAAGAAGCATTTCAAGGTCCTGGAGTGGCCTAGCTAGTCTCCAGATCTCAACCCCATAGAAAATCTTTGGAGGGAGTTGAAAGTCCGTGTTGCCCAGCGACAGCCCCAAAACATCATTGCTCTAGAGGAGATCTGCATGGAGGAATGGGCCAAAATACCAGCAACAGTGTGTGAAAACCTTGTGAAGACTTACAGAAAACGTTTGACCTCTGTCATTGCCAACGAAGGGTACATAACAAAGTATTGAGATGAACTTTTGTTATTGACCAAATACTTATTTTACCGAGGAATTTACCAATTAATTCATTAAAAATCATTCAATGTGATTTGGGGGATTTTTTTTTTCTCATTTTGTCTCTCATAGTTGAGGTATACCTATGATGAAAATTGGAGACCTCTCTCATCTTTTAAGTGGGAGAACTTGCACAATTGGTGGCTGACTAAATACTTTCTTGCCCCACTGTAATTCTTTCCAGTGCAGGCTTCATGCAGTGACACACATATTGAAATGTCCCTCTGAACATATAGAAATTCAAGTCAACTGTTCAACCTTTTTTCTACCAGTTCAGTCTTTTTTCTACTCAGTTCCGGACTTGGACAGTGAGGAGTGTTGCGCAATGAGCTGCAGTGACGTCTGAAACACAAACAGAACATGTTACAATCCTGTCTGAAATATTTATTATAATTAGCTCAATGACAAGAGTAAAATACCATCCATCCATCTTCTACCGCTTTTAATACCGTCGGAAATATTTACTCATACGACACACATACAATCGGCGCATATATAATAAGTTAGACTTTTGTCTGCAGCACTGCTCTTTCTTCCTCCATGGAATGAAGAAGGACTGCCTTCCGTTGGATTCTTCGTCTCGTTTCCAGACTCTCTCTGTGAACTCCTCCAGTCTCGACATAAGACGCCCCATTTGACAGTCCAAAATAATACTGTGATGAAGAACATGAATGCTTTAGCCTCCTCACTCTCCATGCTGACTTCCTTGTTGTCGGTGAGTGTGGCGCTTAAATAAACGCCACTGTCGCAGATCCTTGCATCACACCGGTCCCTACCACACCCCCTCACTGCCTGTGCTAATGCAAAACAAAAAGGTTCCACCGGGGGATGGTAGTTCCTAGAACTAAATTGTTCTTAGAACTGAGTTCTTAGAACTTTTCTGTCTGAAAACACCTATAGTCACCTTTCCTCTTAATCTGGCTTCAATAACTTTTTCCCATATCTTCATAGTATGGCTGATTAACTTTATGCCTCTGAAGTTACTACAGTTCTGAGCATCACCTTTGTTCTTGAAAATTGGTATCAAAACATTTCTTCTCCACTCCTGAGGCATCTTCCCACTCTCCAACATTATGTTAAACAATCTTGTTAAAAGCCCACTGCCATCTCTCCTAAACACCTTCATACCTCCACAGGTACGGTGGGGCAAAAAAGTATTTAGTCAGCCACCAATTGTGCAAGTTCTCCCACTTGAAAGATGAGAGAGGTCTCCAATTTTCATCATAGGTATACCCCAACTATGAGAGACAAAATGAGAAAAAAAAAATCCAGAAAATCACATTGAAGGATTTTTAATGAATTAATTGGTAAATTCTTCGGTAAAATAAGTATTTGGTCAATAACAAAAGTTCATCTCAATACTTTGTTATATACCCTTTGTTGGCAATGACAGAGGTCAAACGTTTTCTGTAAGTCTTCACAAGGTTTTCACACACTGTTGCTGGTATTTTGGCCCATTCCTCCATGCAGATCTCCTCTAGAGCAGTGATGTTTTGGGGCTGTCGCTGGGCAACACAGACTTTCAACTCCCTCCAAAGATTTTCTATGGGGTTGAGATCTGGAGACTGGCTAGGCCACTCCAGGACCTTGAAATGCTTCTTACGAAGCCACTCCTTCGTTGCCTGGGCGGTGTGTTTGGGATCATTGTCATGCTGAAAGACCCAGCCACGTTTCATCTTCAATGCCCTTGCTGATGGAAGCAGGTTTTCACTCAAAATGTCATGATACATGGCCCCATTCATTCTTTCCTTTACACGGATCAGTCGTCCTGGTCCCTTTGCAGAAAAACAGCCCCAAAGCATGATGTTTCCATCCCCATGCTTTTCCAAATACGACAAGTTGAGTTTTTACAATAAAGTTCTATTTTGGTTTCATCTGACCATATGACATTCTCCCAATCCTCTTCTGGATCATCCAAATGCTCTCTAGCAAACTTCAGACGGGCCTGGACATGTACTGGCTTAAGCAGGGGGACACGTCTGGCACTGCAGGAATTGAGTCCCTGGCGGCGTAGTGTGTTACTGATGGTAGCCTTTGTTACTTTGGTCCCAGCTCTCTGCAGGTCATTCACTAGGTCCCCCTGTGTGGTTCTGGGATTTTTGCTCACCGTTCTCGTGATAATTTTGACCCCACGGGGTGAGATCTTGCGTGGAGCCCCAGATCGAGGGAGATTATCAGTGGTCTTGTATGTCTTCCATTTTCTAATAATTGCTCCCACAGTTGATTTCTTCACACCAAGCTGCTTACCTATTGCAGATTCAGTCTTCCCAGCCTGGTGCAGGTCTACAGTTTTGTTTCTGGTGTCCTTTGACAGCTCTTTGGTCTTGGCCATAGTGGAGTTTGGAGTCTGACTGCTTGAGGTTGTGGAGAGGTGTCATTTATACTGATAAAGAGTTCAAACAGGCGCCATTAATACAGGTAACGAGAGGAGGACAAAGGAGCCTCTTAAAGAAGAAGTTACAGGTCTGTGAGAGCCAGAAATCTTGCTTGTTTGTAGGTGACCAAATACTTATTTTACCGAGGAATTTACCAATTAATTCATTAAAAATCCTTCAATGTGATTTTCTGGATTTTTTTTTTCTCATTTTGTCTCTCATAGTTGAGGTATACCTATGATGAAAATTGGAGACCTCTCTCATCTTTTAAGTGGGAGAACTTGCACAATTGGTGGCTGACTAAATACTTTTTTCCCCACTGTATGTCATCTGGACCATCAGCCTTTCCATTCTTCATCCTCTTCAAAGCTGCTCTCACTTCTGCCTTGCTAATCCTCAGAACTTCCTTGTTCACCATCTTTGTTTCATCTCTCCTCCTCTCTCTCATTTTCTTCATTCATCAGCTCCTTAAAGTACTCCTTCCACCTTCTCAACACACTCTCGTCACTGGTTAGTACGTTACCATTTCTGTCCTTAATAAACCTAACTCACCACACATCCTTTCCAGCTGGATCTCTCTGTTTAGCAAATCAATACAAGTCCACTGTCATGCGGTGGCCCTCGCGAGCCACCTAGAGACGCACAGAGTCACCAGTGAGTTTTCAGTGAGTTTTATTACGGTGATACACAAGCTGCTGAGATAATGACAAGAGTCTTCACCTAACAGGAGGCATAGGGCTGTACAGCACACTATAGGTCCAGAGCAGGAGACAGTCACACACAGACAGAACCGACGCTCGGGTCATAACAGTACCCTCCCTCCACGGGCGGACTCCGAACGCCCCAAGGAACCACCCTGCCCCCCCCCGCCCCCCCAGGGTGGGAGGTTGGGGGACAGGTGCGGAGGGAGAGAAACCAACCCAAGAACAAGACAAAGACCAGACCAAAAAACCATACAAGAAATACATGAAAACACACGATAACTATGGAGACAAAACAAGAAATAAATACAAACACATGACTCTGGAAAAAAAAAAGGAAAGAAATACATGACTAACTGTGGAAACGAAGAAATACGTGCTAAACACGGTGACTATGAAAAAACAAAGACACACAAAACCAAAAATACATATAAACCCCTGGAAACTATGAACAAAACCCCCATACTATAGCCCCTCAAAGAAGGAGTGGAGAACAAAACAACAAAGACAAAACTTGACCATAGCCCCTCAAAAGAAGAGGGGAGGAAAGAACAATGGCAAAACAAAACCAGACTGCAAAACACATGGGGCAAACCAGATTGCCCTGACCTAACTTGACTATGACAAGACTGAGGCTTTCCAAAAAAAAAAAACAAAAAAAAAAACATGAGGCAATCCAAAATTGCTCTGACTTGACTTTAACTAAACTATGGCCTTCAAAAAAAAGAACAAGAGGCAATCTAAAATTGCTTAGACTTGACTATGACTATGACTGTGGCTTACAAAAAAAAGAACAAGAGGCAATCTAAAATTGCTTAGACTTGACTATGACTATGGCTTACAAAAAAAAGAACAAGAGGCAATCTAAAATTGCTTAGACTCGACTATGACTGTGACTACGTGAAACAACAAAAATTGCTAGACGTACAAAACATGACTTGGCACCGTATGGGCCCACGGATAGTCCCACAGTACATGATCAGGTGGCCTGCCCCAGTCCCAGGCCCCCAGAAACAAGTCCTCTGGTGGCCGAACCAGGTCACCCCGTAACAAGCACAGTTTATTGGGTGGCCAACCCAAGACGCCGAATGCACCAAGCAGTTCCTCGGGTGGCCGACCCGCATCCCACAACCAACAGGACCGTGGAGGGATTGCATGCAGCCGCTCACCTGAAAACAACAAAACAGGAGAGCGCCGATCTGCCAAACAAAACCCTCTAATGGCCCCCAGCTGGTGGCTCCTGAGAGGGGGACAACCAAAAACCTGGACCCCTCGAATCCTGATTGGGTCGCAGCCGCACCTGCGCTGGACCCCCACTGGACCTCATCGGACCCCGATTGGGTCATCGTTGCACCCACGTCGGACCCCGACTGGGTCACTGCTGCACCCACGTCGGACCCCGACTGGGTCACCTCGGCCCACGCGTCGGACCCCGACTGGGTCACCTCGGCCCACACGTCGGACCCCAACTGGGTCGTCTCAGCCCACACGTCGGACCCCGACTGGGTCAGGACTGCTCCGGCGACGACCTCCATCTCCGAACCTGGAACCCCCAGTCCCGTGACCTTGACTGGCTCCGGACCGGTAACGCTGTGGAGGTGCTCAGAAAACAGGAGAGGACCAGGATCAGTTCCACCGGCAGCGCCAGAGCCCAGCGAGACGAGCTCGGGTGCAGCGGACGGCTGCCCCTCACTCGCCTCCCCATGAGGCAGGCAAAAATGCTCTAATACACCATACAGGAAAACAAGAAAGAGCACTTGCCTGCACTCGGGCTCTGGAGCTGTCCAGGACTTCGCCGATCCAGGTTCAAGAAGAAGCTCGTCGTCGGGCTCCCACTCGGCTGCGTCGGGTTCCACAGCCGGCCTGATGGTCTCTGCAGCTGGATCCTCACGCGCTGGCGTCCACGCCAATAACCCATATGGCGTGGGGGCAGAGGACCCTGGACCTGCTGACTTGGGCTGCATCCCTGAGGAACCCTGGGGACGCTCTCTCGTCGGCTCTGGCTCCTCATTGCAGTCCGTTCTTCTCTGTCCAAAGCAAGGCTGCAGGGCCGAGATATTTCCCAGAGCTGCAGGCCTCCCCGTCATTCGACGGCGTGGGACTGACACCGAGGACCGCTCCGCAGGAGGAGACACAGAGGCAGCAGGTTTAATACAAGTGGCTACAGCTGGGAAAAGTTGCTCAGGGAGCTGCAAACCCCGAGCTTCCCCCCCAGGAGTCAAACAAGACAGATCACTATTATCAATAGGAAAGTGAACTTGCCTATCTCCCGGGGGGGAGGATGTTGCGGACATTGCTCCTTCCCTCGCTCGCTGGATGGTAAAAAAGGATCCAAGGACGGAGCCCACCGGCACAGGACTCAGCTCACTCTCAGCAGCTGGCTGGTTGAGGGGGGTCATCCCGGCGGCCCGGAACTGGATCCGGAGCAGGAGCTTGCCGAAGATGCGCCCGGCCGTGACGCCGACGCCTTCGCCGGCCCCCAGATGGTGCGAACTCCCGAAACGGATCGAAGGCAGGATCAGGATCCATAGGCGAAGAGCAGGAGTGCCTCTTCACCTGCTTCATGCCGCGTTCCTCCTCCATCATCAGGAATATTTCGCGTTGTGCGGCGATGTCCTCCCTCCTCGCGTCGACTTCCGGGTGGTTGGCGTAGCGGGGAGAGAGATGATAGAGAACATCTTCGGCGGCGTCCAGGTACCAATGTATGCCGTGGTCATAGTCCAGCAGGGAAGCGGAGATGAGCAGCTCATCCACGACTTCCAAAACACCTGTCAGCATGTGGCTCTTCGGCGACGGTATTCCTCACATACACAGGACCCAGACAGGAAAAAGCAACGTCCAAAACTCAAACTCACTGGTGAATAGCGTCTCGGGTTGGCGTCACCGTAAACGCTGTTTTGGCAGCAGTGTACTGTCATGCGGTGGCCCTTGCGAGCCACCATAAGACGCACAGAGTCACCAGTGAGTTTTCAGTGAGTTTTATTACGGTGATAAGGTGATACACAAGCTGCTGAGATAATGACAAGAGTCTTCACAGAACAGGAGGCATAGGGCTATACAGCACACTATAGGTCCGGAGCAGGAGACAGTCACACACAGGCAGTCTTGGTAATAATTACACACAGGCTGCTAAGGCGGGACTGCAGGTCAATTCACGCCGGCAGGAATAAGGCTAACAAGCACACTTACTGGTACCGGGGAACGACGGCCAAACCCAAAGCAGACGAGGTGTGAAAACAGTCCAGGCATCCGCAACGTGACGGTGGGTGAACAGAAAGGTGAACAGGTTAGTGACCAGTTAAGCGACCAGACACTGCTGCGTCCTACCGACGCCAGTGCTGGGCTTAAATGGGCGAAGCACTAATGACAATAATGACACTCAGCTGACCGACAGTTGACAGGCGGAAGCCCCGCCGAGCACTTTCACAATAAGAGCCCGGAGAGGCCAGAATACCGCCCGCAGCTGTCAAGGCCGGCAGCGAGACATAGCTTAGCCCGAGCGCGATCAGAACCGACGCTCGGGTCATAACATCCTTTTCTCTTTCCTTAGTGTCCAGCCTTTCATATAATTTTTCCTTTGCTACCTCTTTGCCTTATGCCTAGATTCCAAGTACACCAATTTTCTTCATCTCTCTTACTATCTCACTTTGTCTGCCTACTTCTTCCTTTAAAAACTTTCCTGTACCCCCTCATTTGACCACTATATACCTTTCTAGCTATTTCGCTCCGTACTTTTGCTGTACTTTCTCAGTCTTCTGGAAATGATTCCTTATCACCCAGATCCTGTATCGGCTTCTTCCTGAACTCTGTGCAACCCTCTTCCTTCTGTAACTCCCCTCCCCATTTAGTCCTTGGATCTGCCTTCACTCTCTTCCTCTTCTTTCTTTCCAGAGTCATCCTACAGACTACCAGATGATGCTGTCTAGCTACATTCTCCCCTCCCACCACCTTGCAGTCTCCTGTCTCTTTCAGATTTCTCTTTCTACATGAGATTATAGTCCACCTGCGTGCACCTTCCTCCACCCTTGTAAGTCACCCTACCCTATGTTCCTCTTCTTGAAGTATGTGTTCACTACAGCCATTCCCATCCTTTACTACTATCCGTCCATCCATTCATCCATCCATCCATCCATCCATCCATCCATCCATCCATCTTCAACCACTTTTCCAGAGGTCCGTGTTGTGGAGGCAGCAGTTCCACCAGAGAAGCCCAGACTTCCCTCTCCCCAGCCACCTGCTCCAGCTCTTCAGAGAGGATACCAAGGCGTTTCCAGACCAGCTGGGAGACATAGTGTCTCCAGCAAGTCCTGGGTCTGTCCTGGGGATTCCTCCCAGTGGGACGTGCCCGAAACACCTCAAGTGGGAGGCGTCCAGGAGGCATCCTGATCAGAGGCCCATACCACCTCAACTGCCTCCTTTCAATGTGGAGGAGCAGCAGTTCTACTCTGAGCCTCTCCTGGATGACTGAGCTCCTCACCTTATCTCTAAGGGTGAGTCCAGCAATCCTACGAAGAAAGCTCATTTCAGTCGCTTGTATCCGCGATCTCGTTCTTTCGGTCATTACCCAAAGCTCATGACCATAGGTGAGGGTAGGAACGCAGATTGATTGGCAAATTGACAGTGTTGCCTTAGAGATTAGCTCCCTCTTCACCACAACAGACCAATACAACGTCCGCATCACTGCAGATGCTGCTCCGATCCGTCTGTCAATCTCTCGCTCCATTCTCCCCTCACTCGTGAATAAGACCCCAAGATACTTAAACTCCTCCACTTGGGGCAGAAGCTTGTCCCCAACCCAGAGAGGACAATCCACCTTTTTCTGGCTGAGGATCATGGGCTCAGACTTGGAGGTACTTATTCTCATCCCAGCCGCTTCACACTCAGCGGCAAACTGTCCCAGTAAGACCTGTAGGCCATTGCTGAATGAAGCCAGCAAGACAACATCATCTGCAAACAACAGAGATGAGATCCTCTGGTCACCAAACATGACACCCTCCGTTCCCTGCTGTGCCTAGAAATCCTGTCCATAAAAATTATAAACAGGATCAGTGACAAAGGGCAGCCCTGACGGAATCCAAATCTCATTGGGAATGAGTCGACCTAGTGTTGGCAATACAAACCAAACTCTCACAATGGCCGTACAGAGACTGAATAGCTTGTAACAACAAACCCGATACCCCATACTCCCGAGCACCCCCAACAAAAAACCACGAGAGACGCTGTTGAATGCCTTCTCCAAGTCCACAAAACACATGTAAGCTGGTTGGGCAAACTCCCACAAACCCTCAAGGATTCTCAAGAGGGTAAAGAGCTGGTCCGATGTGCCACGGCCAGGATGAAAACCACGTTGCTCCTCCTGAATCCGAGGTTCGACCAACAGCTGGACTCTCCTCTCCAGTACCTTGGCATAGACCTTCCCAGGGAGGCTGAGGAGTGTGATCCCTCTAAAGTTAGAGCACACCCTCCGGTCCCCTTTTCTGAAGAGAGGAACCACCATCCTGGTTTGCCATGCCAAAGGCACTGCCCTCGACCTCCAAGCAGTGTTGCAGAGGCATGTCAACCATGACAGCCCTACAACATCCAGGACCTTGAGGTACTCAGGGCGAATCTCATCCACCCCTGGGGTCCGGCCACCACAGAGATTTTTAACCACCTTAGCGACCTCAGCCCCTGTGATAGGCGAGTCGTCCCCCTCATCCACAAGCCCTGCTTTCTCTGTGGAAGGTGTGTCAGTTGGATTAAGAAGATCCTCGAAGTATTCCTTCCACCGCCCGACGATATCCCCAGTTGAAGTCTGCAGTTCCCCATCCGTACCATACACAGTAAGGACAGGGAGCTTCTTCCCCCTCCTGAGATGCCAGACAGTTTGCCAGAATTTCTTCGAGGCCGACTGAAAGTCTTGTTCCATGGCCTCACCGAACTCCTCCCACACCCGAGTTTTTGCTTCAGCAACCACCTGAGCTGCACTCCGCTTGGCTTGTCGGTACACCTCAGCTGCTTCGGGAGTCCCACAAGCCAACCAAGCTTGATTGGACTCTTTCTTCAGCTTAATGGCCCCCCTCACCACTGGTGTCCAATACTTGGTTCAGGGGGTGCCACCACGAGATGGCCCGATGACCTTGCTGCCACAGCTCTGTGCAACAGCTTCAACAATGGAGGTGGAGAACTTGGCCCATTCAGACTCCATGTATCCAGACTCCCTCGGAATGTGGTCGAAGTTCTTCCGGAGGTGGGAGTTGAAGACCTCCCGGGCAGGGGCCTCGGCCAGACGCTCCCAACACACCCTCACTATATGTTTGGATCTACCAGGTCTGAATGGCGTCCTCCCCTGCCATTGGATCCAACTCACCACCAGGTGGTGATCAGTTGACAGCTCTGCACCTCTCTTTATTCGAGTGTCCAAGACATACGGTCGCAGGTCTGATGACACAATAACAAAATCGATCATTGACCTGCAACCTAGGGTGTCCTGGTGCCAGGTGCACATATGGACACCCTTATGCTTGAACATGGTGTTTGCTATGGACAAACTGTGGTTAGCACAGAAGTCCAATAACTGAACACCACTCGGGTTCAGATCGGGCAGGCCGTTCCTCCCAATCAACTCCCTCCAAGTTTCACTGTCATTGCCCACGTGTGCATTGATGTCCCCCAGTAAGACAGTGGGGTCTCCAAGAGGAACACTCTTCAGCACCCCAGTCAGAGTCTCCAAAAAGGGTGGGTATGCTGAATCATCACTTGGTGCATAGGCACAAGTGATGGTCAGGACCCATTTCCCAACCTAAAGGCGTAGGGAAACAACCCTTTCGTCCACCGGGGAAATCTCCAATATAGAGGCAGCAAGGTGGGGGGATACAAGAATACCCACACCTGCTCGTCGCGTTTAACCTGGGGCAACTCCAGAGTAGGCCAAGCTCCAGCCCCTCTCCAGGAGACTGGTTCCGGTACCAGAGCTGTGTGTTGAGGTGAGGCCGACTATATCTAGTCGGTATCTCTCAACCTCATGCACCAGCTCCAGCTCCTTCCCCACCAGAGAGGTGATATTCCATGTCCCAAACGTCAGTTTAGGAAACCTGGGATCAGACCACCAAGGTCTCCAAGGCCTTGGTAGTCTGGTCTTGGTCACCAAGTGGCCTTGGTCACCAAGGCCACTGGAGGGCATACCCATGTAACTCCTTCGGGCTGAGCCCAGCCGGGTCCTATGGGCAGAAACCCGGCCACCAGACTCTAGCCGTTGAACCTCCTCCCCAGGCCTGGCTCCAGGGCAGGGCCCCGGTAACCCCATACCGGGTGGGGTACACTGAATCCTTGCTCTAGCATTCATCATGAGAGTCTGTTGGATCATTCTTAGTCTGGCCCTTCACCCAGGACCAGTTTGTTTCCTTTACTACTAGCTTAATTAAAATATGAGAGACAAAATTAACTGACTTAGTGAAGGCTTACACTCTGTTTTGCAGTTCAGGATTGATTAACTATTTAATTCTAAAATAATTGTTCTAATTATTCTTGAAAACTAAGACTACATCTGGCTTAGCTTTCCACTGCACACACCATCTTGTTTAAAATTCAGTCTTAATCATTGTTTGATCTGAGTCTATGATTGTGGTTCGTGTCCGGCTTTATAGAGTCCCTTTTGATGGAAATGCATTTTGAATGCGCCAATGATCCAATGTAAAATTCATCAAATTTATAAATAGCTCATATATATTGAATTCCTGCCTCAGACTTATCTGAAAAACACAAAAATGAAATAAAATTGATGATAGAGAAGCAAAAATAAAAATCTCTTATTTTTCATGATGCCGTAATTAATCAGCCTCTGAGAACAGCTTTTGATAATTGATTGGCATGCTGCAGCTTCTGATTAGACTGACTCATTTTTGAAATAGCTTCCGTAGCTAAATGGGAAACATTATAGGAGAATCAAATGTTTATTCTATGGAATTTACACACGTGGACAAAATTGTTGGTATCCCTCTGTTAATGAAAGAAAACCCCACAATGGTCACAGAAATAACTTGAATCTGACAAAAGTCGTAATAAATAAAAATTCTATGAAAATTATTCATTCATTCATTCATCTTCTTCCGCTTAATCCTTTTTGGGACGCGGGGGCGCTGGAGCCTATCCCAGCATCTTTGGGCGAGAGGCAGGGTACACCCTGGACAGATCGCCAGTCCATTGCAGGGCCAACACAGAGAGACAGCCAACCATTCACTCTCACAGTCATGCCTAGGGACAATTTAGAATCAGACAATGCTTTTGAATTGTGGTTCAACAGTATTATTTTAAAAAACAAACTCATGAAACAGGCCTGGACAAAAATGATGGTACCCTTAACCTAATATTTTGTTGCACAACCTTTTGAGGCAATCACTGCAATCAAACGATTTCTGTAACTGTCAATGAGACTTCTACACCTCTCAGCAGGTATTTTGGCCCACTCCTCATGAACAAACTGCTCCAGTTGTCTCAGGTTTGAAGGGTGCCTTTTCCAGACGGAATGTTTCAGCTCGTTCCACAGATGTTCAATAGGATTTAGATCAGGGCTCATAGAAGGCTACTTTAGAATAGTCCAATGTTTGGCTCTTAGCCATTCTTGGGTGTTTTTAGCTGTGTGTTTTGGGTCATTATCCTGTTGCAAGACCCATGACCTGCGACTGAGACCAAGCTGTCTGACACTGGGCAGCACATTTCTCTCTAGAATACCTTGATAGTCTTGAGATTTCATTGTACCCTGCACAGATTCAAGACACCCTGTGCCAGATGCAGCAAAGCAGCCCCAGAACATAACAGAACCTTCTCCATGTTTCCCAGTAGGGACAGTGTTCTTTTCTTGGTATGCTTCATTTTTGCGTCTGTGAACATAGAGCTGATGTGCCTTGCCAAAAAGTTCCAGTTTTGTCTCGGCTGTCCACAAGACATTCTCCCAGAAGCTTTGTGGCTTGTCAACATGCAGTTTGGCAAATTCCAGTCTGGCTTTTTTATGATTTGTTTTCAACAGTGGTGTCCTCCTTGGTCATCTCCCATGAAGTTCACTTTGGCTCAAACAACGACGGATGGTGCAATCTGACACTGATGTACCTTGACCTTGGAGTTCACCATGAATGTGTTTAGAGGTTGTTCTGGGCTCTTTTGTTACCATTCGTATTATCAGTCTCCTCCTGCAGCCACGTCTAGGGAGGTTGGCTACAGTCCCGTAGATCTTAAATTTCTGAATAACATGTGCAACTGTAGTCACAGGAACATCAAGCTGCTTGGAGATGGTCTTATAGCCTTTACCTTTAACATGTTTGTCTTGTGGAGAATGGGGAAAGATGAGGCTGAGTTTATTTCTCAAGTCAGATTTATTCACATTCTCCAACATCATCCAACACAGAAAGAGAAAAGAGAATGAATCTTCCAACATCTGTCCCTTTTATACCCAGGACATCAAACATACAGTCACATGGTACTTAATCCCAGTCACAATGTAACTTCCCCCCGATCTTAACACACTCCACCTCTCAGTCTCTGGCCGCTGGGCGAAATCCCCCAAGACTATCTCTTTGCATGTCAAAGACTAAACTTCACACCCTCGTGTTATCTCCAGAGCGGCTCAGTCCTTTGTTCCGTCTCAGATGTGAAGCCTAAGGTGGTATACGTATGAATCATGCAGTCATATACACATGTGCATATATGTGCCCCACATGACCCCCCCAAACGTCTAAGATGGAACAACCGTAATAACAGTCTGTAAATCATGGTAAAATTATTACACATCAGTCCACATGTCGCTTGGGCCTCAGTCGCCTCCCATATCTGCTGTAAGCGGGCTTTACCACTCTCGCGGCGCCCTCCTGCTGGGGAGCTGCTGCCTGAGGATTAGAACTGTTAGTCAATCCCTGTGGGTGTCCTGATGAATGCTCCTTAGGGGGTCTGCCGCGCCGAGGAGCCGTAGCCAACAGCACATTTTCGTCGGCCAACACAAAGGCGGGTTTGAGTCTGTTTATGCCAATCTGTTCTTCCCTGCCCCCCAAATCTAGCAAAAAATGCTTATCCCCTGTTTCCAGCGCTCTAAAAGGTCCATCATAAGGTGGCCGCAATGGGGGGCGATGCGTATCGTGTCTGACAAAAACAAATTCTGCATTTTTTAAAGCCTTAGGCACAAAAACGCGTGGAAAACTGTGATGAACGAGGCCAGGAAGCGTGCTCGATCCCGTGTCGCTTTGTAACCGCTGAGCAGGGGGGCACTCTGGCGCAGGATTATCTGGGAGAAATTCCCCGGGCAGCCGGAGTGGCTGTGCAAAAACTAACTCAGCTGGGGAGGCTTTTAAATCCTCTTTAGGTGCAGAACGCAACCCCAATAAAACCCATGGTAGCCTGTCCACCCAATTTGTATCCGTAAGCGACGCTCTGAGGGCTGCTTTCAATGACCTATGGAAACGTTCGCATAAACCATTAGCCTGCGGGTTGTACGTGGTAGTGCAGTGGATCGTTACCCCCAGGCTGCGGGCCATCGCTGACCAAAGCTCGGAAACAAATTGAGGACCTCTGTCGGACGTAATGTCCGACGGAACTCCAAAACGCGCTACCCATGTCATTAAAAACGCGCGCGCTACCTCCTCGGCTGTGGTTGATGCCAGTGGGACCACTTCCGGCCAACGCGTGGTGCGGTCCACCATTGTCAAAAGGTGTGTGCACCCCTGTGACGGCGGGAGGGGGCCTACAAGGTCGACATGCACATGATCGAACCTCTTAGCCGGGATGTGAAACGGCTCCAAGGGAGCTCTAGTGTGTTTGTGTATTTTGGCTCATTGACAAGACACGCAGGCTGCTGCCCACTCTTTAACTTGTTTGCGCAGGCTCGGCCATACAAATTTCTCTCCTACCATTTTGACCGATGCGCGCACCCCCGGGTGCGGCAGAGAATGAATCGAGTCAAAAACGCGGCGGCGCCACGCGATCAGTACCACCAGGCGCGGTCGACCCGTGGAGACATCGCAGATTAGGGGGGGGGGCATACCATCTCGTAACACCCTGTTCTCCAGCCTTAATCCTGTTGGTCCAGAATGGAGCGCGCACACGTCTGCGTCACTAACCTGATCCGTAGCCATGGCTGCATAATCTATCCCTGTGCGGACTGCGGCGGCACGCACTTCCGCGTCGCTAGCCTGCTCCGTGGCCATCGTTGCGCAATCTACCCCTACGCGGACTGGGGCTGCTACAGCGCGCAAAAGACAGTCTGCCACCACATTAAGTTTACCTGCTACGTGCTGAATATCGGTAGTAAACTCTGAGATTGCAGCCAGCTGCCTCTGCTGCCGGCCCGACCACGGTTCTGAAACCTTGGCCATCGCGAAAGTAAGCGGCTTGTGGTCAACGAACGCGGTGAAACGGCGTCCCTCCAGCCAGAACTGGAAGTGGCGAATGGTTAAGTGGAGAGCTAACAACTCCCTGTCAAATGCGCTGTATTTTTGCTCGCTATCGCGCAACGTCCTGCTGAAAAAGGCGAGCGGCTGCCAAACCCCGGCGACCTGCTGCTCTACGACCGCTCCTATGGCCACATCTGACGCGTCAGTAGTGAGCGCTATGCGGGCCATGGGGTCTGGATGTGCTAACAACGCAGCGTTTGCCAGGGCTGTTTTGACCTCTGCGAATGCGCGCTCCCGCTCAGGAGACCATTCGATTTTGCTTGTGGGTTTTTGTTTTTTTAGCGCGGCATACAATGGTTGCATGAGCTGCGCTGCGCGGGGGAGGAAGCGGTTATAAAAATTTACCCAAAAACTCTTGTAACGCTTTGACCGTTTGTGGCTGGGGAAAATTTGTAATTGCGCGCACTTTGTCAGGCAGAGGGACAGCTCCTTCTGGAGAGACGCGATGCCCCAAAAAATCAATCTGCGTCACCCCGAACTGACACTTCGCTGGGTTAATTATTAACCCGTGCTCCCCCAACCTCCGGAAAACTGCCATGAGGTGATTTTCGTGTTCGTCTTTGGACCCGCTGGCTACCAAGATGTCGTCCAGGTAGACGAACACGAAAGGGAGATCACGCAACACCGCGTCCATCATGCGCTGGAACGTCTGCACAGCGCCTTTAAGCCCAAACGGCATGCGCAAAAACTCGAAAAGGCCAAACGGAGTTATTACCGCCGTTTTGGGGATGTCCTCAGCGAGTACTGGGATTTGATGGTATCCGCGGACCAAGTCTATCTTAGAAAAAATGTGCGCCCCCGCCAAATGAACGGAAAAATCTTGGATATGCGGGATTGGGTAGCGGTCGTGCGCTGTAGCGTTGTTCAGCCTGCGGAAATCTCTGCAAGGACACCATGAGCTGTCGGCTTTAGGGACCATGTGAAGTGGGGAAGCCCATGGGCTCTTCGAACGTCTGATGATGCCCAACTTTCCAAGGCTGGCAAACTCCTCGCGCGCTATGGACAGTTTAGCTGCATTCAAGCGCGGAGCTTTTGCAGAAACGGGCGGTCCAGTGGTAGTAATAAAGTGTTCCACTCCGTGTTTAGCGACAGCTGCTGAAAATGTGGGAACCGTGAGTGCTGGGAACTGAGTGAGCAGTGTGTGAAACTTACCACCTACTGTTGCGACGTTGGCTTGTGCTGTGGGCGGGGTCACTCGGGCTGCACAGGGAATAGAATAAAAAGAAAGTGCATTAACCAGGCGCCTATTAGCAAGATCAACCAACAAACCATGTGAGCACAGAAAATCAGCCCCTAACGTATTGAAGTTCACTGCAGCTATAACAAAAGTCCACTCAAATGTACGGCCGTGTAGGGACAGAAGCAGAGTCTTCTCACTGAAGGTCTTAATCCTCGAGCCATTCGCTGCTGACGCTCCATGACTTCTGGGACCCGCCAGCCGGTCAGCGTATGTAGGCATGATGAAGCTCACTTGGGAGCCTGTGTCCACGAGGAATTGCCTCCCCGATCACACATCCGTCAAGTAGAGCAGCTTGTTCTCCTCCCCGAGGGCCGCAGCTGCTATCGACCCCCGGTCTTGGCGTTTCCCGAGCTCCTGAACTGGCTCGGTGGTATACATTTGCGTGCCCTCTCTGCGAAGCGGCGATGGTAAAAACAGAGGTCGTCTCCTCCGTGATCCCTGGCCCTCGCCGCCGCCGTTGTCGGTGGGTCTGCTTCCGCCGCCTCTGGCCCCCTGTCGTTTCCGGCCGCCGCGCCGAGCTCCGTCGCTGCTGCGGTGGCCGCGCGCTGTCTGCTGGCGTTGAGAATCCGTTGTGCCTCCTGGGCCAGCGCGCGGAAGTCCCGCTGAGCCATCAACGGTGAACCAGCCAGGGTCGCTCTCGTGGCCAACGGCAGGGTTCTCAGGAAAATGTGGGTGAAGAGGAAATCGTCACCGTCTGAGCCCCTCAGCCTCAGCATGTCTTCCATCAGGTCAACGGGCGTGCTATCTCCCAAGTCATTCAGGGCCAGGAGTCTCTCTGCTCTCTCCTGGACTGAGGGAGTGAAACGCTGGATGAGCGCAGCCTTCAACCCGCCATATTTGTCGTCGGCCGGTGGGCGCTCCAAAAAGCTCTGCACATATCGAGCCGTGCGGTTGTCGAGCTTGGAAATGACGTGGTAGAATTTGGTGTCATCTACCGTTATCCCCCGGAGGGCAAACTGTGCCTCGACCAAGTGGAACCAGGAGTACGGGTTGTCTTGCCAGAAGTCTGGTAGCTTGACTGTGGCTGCGTCCGCCTGGCTGGCTCCTGACAAGTCCGGCTCGGGGGAATTATTTCTGCTCATGATACGTCATAGGGTCACCAGTGTGGAGAATGGGGAAAGATGAGGCTGAGTTTATTTCTCAAGTCAGATTTATTCACATTCTCCAACATCATCCAACACAGAAAGAGAAAAGAGAATGAATCTTCCAACATCTGTCCCTTTTATACTCAGGACATCAAACATACAGTCACATGGTACTTAATCCCAGTCACAATGTAACTTCCCCCCGATCTTAACACACTCCACCTCTCAGTCTCTGGCCGCTGGGCGAAATCCCCCAAGGCTATCTCTTTGCATGCCAAAGACTAAGCTTCACCCCCTCGTGTTATCTCCAGAGCGGCTCAGTCCTTTGTTCCGTCTCAGATGTGAAGCCTAAGGTGGTATACGTATGAATCATGCAGTCATATACATATGTGCATATATGTGCCCCACAGTCTATAATTTTCTTTCTAATCTCCTGAGACAACTCTCCCCTTTGCTTCCTCTGGTCCATAATTAGTGTGGTACAGCACAGTGACTACTTGTCACCCTTTAAATAGGCCAGCTGACTGATTACAAGTTTGTAGACACCTGTGATGTTAATTAGAGGACACATCTTGGTTGAACATGTCCCTATGGTCACATTATTTTCAATCTTTTCTAGGGGTACCATCATTTTTGTCCAGGCCTGTTTCATGAGTTTATTTTTAAAGTAGTTCTGTTGAACCACAATTCAAAAGCATTGTCAGATTTTCATTGGTTAATTTTCATAGAATTTTTATTTATTACCACTTTTGTCAGATTCAAGTAATTTCTGTGACCATTGTGGGTTTTTCTTTCTTTAACAGAGGGGTACCAACAATTTTGTCCACGGCTGTATTTATCATTGAATAGAGGGTGCCATAGTCTGGGATTGGAACATATCCTATGGTGCACATCTTCAAAACAGCATGGTGATGCAGCAATAAAACAGACATCAACACACTGGCAGTAAAAGAGTTGCTGACATTAAGGGGCAATGAAAATCTGGTATCTGTTCAAAGAGAGTAGTTATGCCTTTGGCTAACAGAAGAGAGTGGATGTTTGTGTATTTGCTACACAGACTCCCCTCTGGGTTTGGAAAAATTTAATTACATATCTTATCAGGCTGAAATATGATCTTTGATTTAATTCAAGATTGCACTTTTCATTACATTTGTCTAATGCCGCTGAGCAGTGGAAGAGCTCTCTAAGGCTTTCAGATGAGAAAGGAGACTTAAACTCATTCAGGGAAAGAAAAATTAACATACAAATTATGTGAATCGTTGTTTTCCCTTTAGTGATCTGTGGGCTCTCAGATCACATCTGTTGATTGAGTTTTCTCTGTTTTAACACAAAGGTTTTACCCATACACCTGTACCACAATGGCTAAATAATATAATTGCCCAGAAATTCAATAAAGCAGTATCCTGCAGTCATTTATCAGTATCTTGCAGTCATTACTCTATTGTCCAGAAAAGGTTGAAATTGTCATTCCAACAGTTAATTTGATATCTTGTTGCTGATTGATTTTTTCCCCCCAGTTTCTTAATATATTGTTTTTTGTATTAATAGGGTAGCTCATCCCCCTATGGATCACCACATTATCGTGGTGGGGGAGGTTTGCGTGCCCTAGTGATCCCAGGAGCTATGTTGTCTGGGGCAATTTGCCTCTGGTAAGGTCTCCTAAGACAAACTGGTCCTAGGTGAAGAGCCAGAATAAGAGTGATCCATTAGACTCCAATGATGAATAAAAAAAATCAAGGATTCAGTGTACCCTGAATGGTATGGGGTTACCGGGACCCCATCCTGGAGCCAGGTCTGGAGGAGGGGCTTGATGGCTAGCGCCTGGTGGCCGGGTTTCTGCCCATTGGACCAGGCCCGGCTCAGCTCAAAGGAGTTACATGGGTACGCCCTCCAGTGGCCTCACCACCTGCAGGAGGGACCATGGGGGTCTGGTGCTATGTGGATAAGTGGCAGGAAAAAGAAGAGACCTTCATGGTATGTCCCCGGCTTTCGAAATTGGCTTTTGGGATGTGGAACGTCACATCTCTCGTGGGGAAGAAGCTGGAGCTGGTGCTCAAGGTTGAGAGATACAGGCTAGATATAGTTGGGCTCACCTCAACGCACAGCTCCAGTTCTGGAACCAGTTTCCTGGAAAGGGGCTGGAGCTTGGCCTACTCTGGAGTTGCCCCGGGTTAGACGCGACGAGCGGGGTATTCTTGTATCCCCCCACCTTGTTGCCTCTATATTGGAGATTTCCCCAGTGGACGAAAGGGTTGTTTCCCTGCGCCTTTGGGTTGGGAAATGGGTCCTGACCATCACTTGTACCTATGCACCAAATGATGGTTAAGAGTACTCACCCTTTTTGGAGTCTCTGACTGGGGTGCTGGAGGGTGCTCCTCTTGGAGACTCTATTGTCTTACTGGGGGACTTCAATGCACACGTGGGCAATGACAGTGAAACTTGGAGGGGCATGATTGGGAGAAACGGCCTGCCCAATCTGAACTCGAGTGGTGTTGAGTTATTGGACTTTTGTGCTAACCACAATTTGTTCATAGCAAACATCGTGTTCAAGCATAAGGGTGTCCATATGTGCACCTGGCACCAGGACACCCTAGGCCGCAGATCGATGATTGATTTTGTTATCATGTCATCAGACCTGCGACCGTATGTCTTGGACACTCGAATAAAGAGAGGTGCAGAGCTGTCAATTGATCACCACCTGGTGGTGAGTTGGATCAGATGGCAGGGGTGGACACCACTCAGACCCGGTCGACCTAAACATATAGTGAGGGTGTGCTGGGAATGTCTGGCCGAGGCCACTGTCCGGGAGGTCTTCAACTCCCACCTCCGGAGGAACTTCAACCACATTCCGAGGGAGTCTGGAGACATGGAGTCTGAATGGGCCTTGTTTTCCATCTCCATTGTTGAAGTAGCTGTCCAGAGTTGTGGCTGTAAGGTTGTCGGTGCATCTCGTGGTGGCAACCTCCAAACCAAGTGGTGGATACCAGTGGTGAGGGGGGCCATCAAGCTGAAGAAAGAGTCCTATCAAGCTTGGTTGGCTTGTGGGACTCCTAAGCAGCTGAGGTATACTGGCAGGCCAAGCAGAGTGCAACTCCAGTGGCTGCTGAAGCAAAAACTTGGGTGTGGAAGGAGTTTGGTGAGGCCATGGAACAAGACTTTCAGTCGGCCTTGAAAAGATTCTGGCAAACTGTCCGGTGGCTCAGGAGGGGGAAGCAGCTCCCTGTCCACACTGTGTATGGTGCGTATGGGGCGCTGCTGACTTTGACTGGGGACATCGTTGAATGGTGGAAGGAATATTTCGAGGAGCTCCTCAATCCCACTGACACGCTTCCATAGAGGAAGCAGGGCTTGAGGACAAGGGAGACAACTTGCCTATCACAGGGGCTAAGGTCGACAAGGTGGTTAAAAATCTCCTTGGTGGCTGGGCCCTGGGGGTGGTTAAGATTCGCTCAGAGCACCTCAAGGCTGTGGATGCTGTAGGATTGTTGTGGTTGACAGGCCTCTGCAGTGTTGCATGGAAGTTGGGGACAGTGCCTTTGGCATGGCAAACCAGGGTGGTGGTTCCTCATTTCAAAAAGGGGGACGAGAGGGTATGTTCCAACTCTAAGGGGGTCACACTTCTTAGCCTCCTGGGAAGGTCTATGCCAGGGTACTGGAGAGGAGAGTCCGACCGCTGGTTGAACCTCAGATTCAGGAGGAGCAATGTGGTTTTCATCATGGCCATTGCACATCGGACCAGCTCTTTACCCTTTCGAGAATCCTCGAGGGTTTGTGGGAGTTTACCCAACAAGTCGACGTGTGTTTTGTGGACTTGGAGAAAGCATTCGACTGCATCCCTCATGGTGTTTTGTGGGGGGTCCTGCAGGAGTATGGGTTATCGGACTCGTTATGAGCTATCCGGTCCCTATACGACCAGTGCAAGAGTTTGTTTCATATTGCCAACACCCAGTCAAACTCATTCCCAGTGAGAGTTGGACTCGGCCAGGGCTGCCCTTTGCAACCGATCCTATTCATAATTTTTATGGACAGGATATTTAGGCGCAGCCAAGGATTGGAGGGTGTCATGTTTCTGTTTGCGGATGATGTCCTGTTGGCTTCATCAAGCAATGACCTACAGGCCTTGCTGGAACGGTTTACCACTGAGTGTAAAGCGGCTGGGATGAGAATCACCACCTCCAAGTCCAAGTCCATGGTCCTCAGCCGGAAAAAGGTGATTGTCCTCTCTGGGACGGAAACAAACTCCTGCCCCAAGTGGAGGAGTTTAAGTATCTTGTGATCTCATTCACAAGTAAGGGGAGAATGGAGCGAGAGATTGACAGACGGATTGGAGCAGCCTCTGCAGTGATGCGAACATTGTATCGGTCTGTTGTGGTGAAGAGGGAGCTGCGCTCTAAAGCAAAGCTGTTGAATTACCTGTCAATCTGTGTTCTTACCCTGACTTATGGTTATGAGCTTTGGGTAATGATCGAAAGAATGAGATTACGGATACAAGTGGCTGAAATGAACTTTCTTGGCAGGATTGCTGGACTCACCCTTAGAGATAGGGTGAGGAGTTCAGTTATCCGAGAGAGGCTCAGAGTAGAACCGCCGCTCCTCCATGTCAAAAGGAGCCAGTTGAGGTGGTTTGGGCATATGATCTGGATGCCTCCTGGATGCCCCCCACTTATGGTGTTTCGGGCACGTCCAACTGGGAAGAGATCCCGGGGTAGACCCAGGACTATGGGAGATTATGTCTCCCAGCTGGCCTGGGAACATCTTGATATCCCAACACTATGCCCGTTTTGACACCCCGTCATCTGTGTCCAACTCCCCCCCTCCCTCCAGCTCCACAGCCTCCACGATCCCTACTTCATCAAAGGCGCCCCCCCCTCCTCCCCCCCTGCCCTTGTCATCAGTGAGCAGGACGTGCTCAAACAGTTCTCCAGACTGAACCCGTGCAAGGCCCCCGGTCCGGACGGCGCGTCTCCCTCCACCCTGAGACACTGTGCGAAAGAGCTGGCTTCTGTCTTCACAGACATTTTTAACACCTCCCTTAAGCTATGCCACGTGCCGTCCTGCCTCAAATCCTCCACCATCATCCCTGTCCCCAAGAAGCCACGGATCACTGGACTTAACGACTACAGACCTGTAGCGCTCACCTCTGTAGTCATGAAGTCCTTTGAGCGCCTGGTCCTGCCCCACCTCAAGTCCATCACCACCCCCCTCCTGGACCCGCTGCAGTTTGCCTACCGAGCCAACAGGTCTGTAGACGACGCAGTCAACCTGGCCCTCCACTCCATCCTGCAGCACCTGGACTCCCCGGGAACCTACGCCAGGATCCTGTTTGTGGACTTCAGCTCCGCATTCAACACCATCCGCCCCGCTCTGCTCCGGGACAAGCTGTCCCTGCTCAACGTGCCTGACTCCCTCTGCAGGTGGATCACCGACTTCCTGACGGACCGGAGGCAGCATGTGCGGCTGGTAAAGACTGTCTCAGACTCTGCTAGCATCAGCACCGGATCACCCCAGGGCTGTGTACTTTCCCCCCTACTCTTCTCTCTGTACACCAACTCCTGCACCTCCAGCCACCAGTCTGTCAAGTTGATCAAGTTTGCGGACGACACCACCCTCATCGGGCTCATCTCCAACGGCGACGAGTCCGCCTACAGGAGAGAGGTGGCCCAGCTGGCGTCCTGGTGCAACAACAACAACCTGCAGCTGAACGCTCTGAAGACAGTGGAGATGATTGTGGACTTCAGGAAAGTCACAACCCCTCTGCCCCCCCTCACTCTCACAGGCTCTCCCATCACCACTGCTGATTCCTTCCGCTTCCTAGGCACCACCATCACCAGGGACCTCAAGTGGGAGCCGACCATCAGCTCCCTCATCAAAAAGGCCCAGCAGAGGATGTTCTTCCTGCGGCAGCTGAGGAAGCTCAGGCTACCCACCAAGATGTTAGTGCAGTTCTACACAGCCATCATCGAGTCCATCCTCACCACCTCCATAACCGTGTGGTACACAGGAGCCACTGCCAGGGACAGACTAAGGCTGCAGCGCGTCGTGCGCACTGCTGAGAAGGTGATCAGCTGCAAGCTCCCATCTCTCCAGGATCTGTACATCTCCAGGACCCGGAGGCGTGCTGGCCGGATCATAGCCGATCCCTCACACCCTGGTCACGTACTGTTTGCCCCCCTCCCCTCAGGTAGAAGACTTCGGTCCATCCAGACTAAAACCTCCCGTCACATGAACAGCTTCTTCCCCTCTGCCATCAGACTGCTGAACACTAAGTGACTTATTGACTCTCATGCACTATGTACAGCAGCTCAACCAGACTCATGTCAATCATCACTGTTTTCTTCCTGCATTACCGACTGCACTATATGGTTCTCCACATTATCTGCTGCTCGCTAATATATTTTAACTGCTGACCAGTATTACTCTCTTATTCTACACTTTATTGCATGTATAGTTTATTTCTTTTATTTTATCATGTTTAATGTTGCAGCATTGCACCGAGACAAATTCCTAGTTTGTGTACTACATGAACAATGGCAATAAATCTGATTCTGATTCTGATTCTGATTCTGATATCCTTTCTGAAGAGCTGGAGCAGGTGGCTGGGGAGACGGAAGTCTGAGCTTCTCTGCTTGAGCTGCTGGCTCCATGACCCGGACCTCCGGAAAAGCGGTAGAAGATGGATGTATGGATGTATGGGGCAGCTCATATCAGGCAGATTTAACCTACTGTAGAGAGAATTGTCTTATGAAAGAATAACTAGAACATATGCAACTCCATTTATAGGCCAATACAGAAGACTGAGAAGACATTACGAATCTGCTCATTCAAATGTCAAACTTTAGAGAAGAAATAAGCACAAGTGGCCTAATATTTAAAAAATACCATGGCTCTCACAAGACATTTTTACAATTTTACCCATTCAGAGAAAAATAAATAATGGTATTATATCTTAGACTTTTATTAGGGCTCTGCCTTCTATCATTTGCGTAATATTGCCAAGATTAGGAGCATCTTGTCTCAGAGTGATGCTGAGAAGCTGATCCACGCTTTTGTTAGCTCGAGATTAGATTATTGTAATTCTTTATTATCAGGCTGTCCTAAAACATCTTTAAAAAGTCTTCAGCTGATCCAAAATGCTGCAGCAAGAGTTTTAACAGGTACTAGAAAGAGAGATCATATCTCTCCGGTTCTGGCCTCCCTTCATTGGCTTCCCATAGAGTTTAGAATTAAGTTTAAAATCCTTCTTCTTACTTACAAAGCTTTAAACAATCAGGCTCCTTTTTATTTAAAAGATCTGATACTACCGTATCATCCTAACAGAGCACTACGCTCCCAAAATGCAGGATTACTTGTAATACCTAGAATCTCCAAAAGTACAATGGGAGGCAGAGCCTTCAGTTATCAAGCTCCTCTCCTGTGGAATCAGCTGCCAATCTGGATTCGGGAGTCAGACTCGATCTCTGTTTTTAAGAATAGGGCTAAAACCTACCTTTTTGATATAGCCTACAATTAGGGAGGGATCATGTGTTTCTGAACCCTCCCTTAGTTATGCTGCTAATAGGTTTAGTCAGCCGGGGGACCTCCAGTAATGCACTGGGCCTCACTCCTTTCCTCACTCTCAATGAATTTTTTTTTTTTTTTTTTTTTTTTTTTTGCTGGTCATTAACATTTGTTTGTTCTCTCCCATAGATTGAGTCCCCATCGTGCTGTTTGCTCTCTACATGTCTGTTCTTTTCTTCTTCACTATCCCCTCACCCCCCAGCCAGTCGCAGCAGATGACTGCCCCTCCCTGAGCCTGGTTCTGCTGGAGGTTTCTTCCTGTTAAAAGGGAGTTTTTCCTCTCCACCGTCGCCAAGTGCTTGCTCACAGGGGATCGCCTGATTGCTGGGGTCTTTCTGCAACTGTGGGGGTCCCCCCTACAGTTGATAGTGCTATGAGATGACTGTTGTTGTGAAATGGCGCTATATAAATAAAGTTGAATTGAATTGAATTGAATTGTTGCTTTGACTAATAAGTGGCACTTTCTGAGTAGTTTCTTGTAATTATAGTAATCTGTCTGAAATCTCTGGAAAAAAACATTTAGCCACTAGGTTGGATATACAGTGGGTATAAAAAGTGTACACACCCCTGTTCAAATGCCAGGTTTTTATGATGTAAAAAATGAGACCAAGATAAATTATTTAAAAACTTTTTCCACTATTAAGGTGACCTGTACAATCCAATTGAAAAACAAACTGAAATATTTAAGAGGAAAAAAACCAAACTTACAATAACCTGTTTGCATAAATATGCACACCCTTAAACTAATACTTTGTTGCAGCACCTTTGGCTTTTATTACAGCACTCAGTCATTTTAGGTAGGAGTCTATCAGTATGGCACATCTTGATGTGGCAATATTTGCCCACTCTTCTTGTCATGATCAGGTGAGCTTGCACTCCCCCTCCATTCCAGCAGGACTTTCCCCGGCTCCGCAGGCAATCACCACACCCGCAAGATTAGACGCAGCTGCTATCTCTTCCCTGCCAGTGCTGAAAAGGACCAGTCTGTGAACACTCCAGTGCTGGCTCATTGGGTATACTGCCTCTAACGAGCAAGTAAGTTTATATCCATTCTCTGAGGAACAAAATTAATTCCTCTTCTCTCTTCTTCTTTCAGGTTGCTGCCATCTTCATGGTTCAATTTCAACTCATTTCAATTCAGCTTTATTTATATAGCGCCATTTCACAACAACAGTTATCTCATAGCACTTTCAACTGTAGGGGAAACCCCCACAGTTGCAGAAAGACCCCAGCAATCAGGCGATCCCCTGTGAGCAAGTGCTTGGCAACAGTGGAGAGGAAAAACTCCCTTTTAACAGTAAGAAACCTCCAGCAGAACGAGGCTCAGGGAGGGGCAGTCATCTGCTGCGACTGGCTGGGGGGTGAGGTGACAGAGAAGATGAAAAGAACAGACATGTAGAGAGCAAACAGCACGATGGGGACTCAGTCTATGGGAGAGAACAAACATGTTAAAGACCAGCAAAAAAAAAAAAAAAAAATCATATTTTTTTCTTTTTTTAATATAGACCCACCAATATTTGGTGCGTCTCCGGGGGTTCATTGTGTGCTCACCTGCCCCATCATTATCATCACCACTTCAGCTGCCTATTCCACCTGGTCAGACACCTCACCCAGCTCTACTGCTGCCTACCAGCATCCTCTCTTGGTTCGCCGTATTTGTGCTGGGTTCCACTGCCGGGCTCCCTGCTTTTCCCATGTAAGTGTTGTCCTATTTTTCTCTTACCAGTCTCCCTCCTTGTGTAATCCGCTCTCGTCTCCCCTTACAGGCTGTGTCTTCCTCTGACGAGTGGCATCTTTCATTAACCAAGCCTCCTTTTTGAATCAATAAAATCCGATTACTCAGCTTCTCTGTGTTCATCGTGTGTTTTCTCTGGTGTTGTTCCCTGCATGTGAGCTGTTCATTATTGCCAATCATGACACTTCTTTGCAAAAACACTCCAAATCTGTCAGATTGCAAGAGCATCTCCAGTGCACAGCCTTCTTCAGATCACCCCACAGATGTTCGATCAGATTCAGGTCTGGATTCATGGCTGGGCCATTCCAAATCCTTAATCTTCTTCTGGTGAAGCCATTGTTTTGTTGATTTGGATTTGTGCTTTGGGTCACTGTCGTGCTGAAATGCCATGATTCAATAACCAGAGGCTCAAATGCAGGGTGCACAGCACCGGAAGAACACTCAGACTGAGGTGAAAAGTTAAACACAATTTCTTACAAAAACACAAGCTCTCTGTGGACCATGGCTTGCACTGTAAGATGTGACTACAAAAATGTCAGGAAAAGCCTACTAGAACGGCTGAACTTTATTTGGGGATAATCAGAGACAGTTTAAATGGTGGCAGGTGTGTGCTGACTCCCATTTAACATGAGTTTGAATGTGATTGGTTAATTCTGAACACAGCCACATCCCCAGTTATAACAGGGTGTGCATATTTATGCAAACAGGTTATAATTTTTTTTTTTTTAATCTTTCCCCTTAAAAAGATTTCAGTTTGTTTTTTGATTGGGTTGTACAGGTTATAGGTCACATTAATGGTGGAAAAATGTTTGAAATGATTAATCTTGGTCTCATTTTTTACATCACGAAAACCTGGTATTTGAACAGGGCTGTGTAGAGTTTTTATATCCACTGTATAACTGAAGTAACAGTTAATACCCTGGCTTATTTTATTATTTAATTATGACACTGCTGGCTGTATTACTGCGTATATTTGTCTATATGATGCACCCACAAAGCTTACTGAATGTATTTTCCAAATTAAACTAGCGGGCATTCACTGATAACTTCTGATTTTAACATCAGTCCCCAGACCAATGCACAATGAATTGTTGGCTTTAATCTTCATTTATAGACAGACAGGCTAATTTATATAGCCCCTTTCTCTCAGGTAATGATCAGAAAAGAAGAAAGTATATCATACTTTCAGTCATGGACTACTAGAATTCAAACTGGACTGGCATGGTGGATTGTTTCCCAATCCCAGATTGGTAGGCATGAACTCTGCTTTCGCATAATTCTCCCCTACTGCAGCCCAATGCACCCTGACATCTCAAGATACACACTGATTTCCTTGTGACAGTGGGAGTACGTATGCATTTATGTAGAAAAACACAGGAGGAATGTAATTGTTTTCTAAAATTGGAGGGAGCTAAAGCTGCTCTATCATATCAAAGGAAGACATTTAAACATTTTTAATGCCTCAATCTTGATGCTCCAGTGATCAGAGATGTATTTAGTTGTTTATTTTGAACAAGTGAGTAAAATACAGTGAAAACAGTAATATTTGTTTTATGTCGAATATACATAAACTCATAGTGAGAGACATTCATATGTCCGAATGGGAGTAGGTAGAAGTCAAAGATTTATCAAAACCTGCCCCCTTCTATCAAGTCTAAACAACAACAACAACAACAACAAATATAAACAAGGGTTACAAAACAACCAACATTCTATTTTCCTTGTATAGGATCCTAATTTTAACAATGCTTATGTTAACATCTGTGCAACAGATCAATAGACAATATATAATAAAAAATAAACAAACAGAAGAAAAAGATAATAGTAAATAAAAAGATTTTAACAAGCAGATTTTAACTTAATATTCTCATAGTATCATTTTTTGTACACATGTTTGAGTCTAGAAAAGGGCAGTTATTCATTTCCTCTGAGCAACTGTTCCACAGTGTCTCACCCCTGACTGAGATGCTGTGGTATTTGGTGTTGGTTCTTACAGCCGGTTTATTGAACATGTAATTGCCTCTCAATACATGGTGTTTTTGTCGAACTTGGAACAGATTCTGAATGTTGCTGGCCAGTGTACAATGTCTTACTTTATACATTATTTGAATTGTTTTAAGGTCAACTAGATTAATAACTTTTAAGGTTTTAAGAGAGAGAAAAAGTGAATTAGATGGTTGTTTTGTTTATAATTCTTATTGCTCATTTTTGTAGTATGACTAATGATTGCATATTGGTTTTGTAAGTGTTCCCCCATACCCAGTATGTCAAGTATGAGCGTATGAAAGAACAGTACAGTGTGTATAAAGATTTAGTATTGCTATAGTCTTTTACCCTATATAATATTGCAACTGATTTGGAAATTTTGTTTTTAACATAGTTGATATGCGGCTTCCAGCTTAGTTTGTGTCTTTATAATTACTCCAAGGAATTTGATTTCTGTAACTTTTTCCAAGTAAATATCATTTATCATGATTTTTTTTAACTGGCCAATTACCAAATATTATGTATTTCATTTTAATTATACCGCGTTCTAAATTATTATGCAAATAAGATTTTAGTGTCATCAACATTAAACTTTTTGTTTTTCAATTAAACTCATGGATAGCATTGTGTCCCAGGGCTCTTTGGATCACTGATATCAATCTCAGACACCTGTCATAATTAGTTTGCCAAGTGAGCCCAATTAAAGGAAAACTACTTAAAAGGAACTCCGATTATATTGGCATGTTAGCTCTATATGCTTTATTTTGATGTTAGTAACATAACTATAATATAATTTTTTTGAAAATAATTCCCAGTTTTATATATTTTTAAAAAACTTTATTACAATGTAAATCGCCATTTTTGTTTACGTCGCAATGCATTCTGGGTAGTGACGGAGAATGGTTGCAGCCGTTTTTTCTGTCTTATACAAGCCAAGAAGCAAAGCTACGAACTACTGCCGTTTGTCAGTGAAAATGCCACATTGTGCGGCTTTTGGATGTAATTTCCAATCAAAGGGAAATAAAGAGAGCGGGGTAAGCCTCCATAGCTTTCCTAAAGAGGGAAAGTTGAGGAAAAAAGTGGGGCGGCAGCGGCTCAGGAGGTAGAGCAGGTAGTCTAATAACCCGATGGTTGGCGGTTCGAATCCCGCTCTCCCCAGATATCCTGCCGTTGTGTCCCTGGGCAAGACACTTCACCCGCATTGCCTCCAGTGCCCATAACACTGGGTATGAATGTGTAAAAATGTTTAAATGTTTGGTGGTGGCCAGAGAGGCCGTTGGCGCGGATTTGCCACCACGTTTCCATCACTCTTTGAGTGTCTATGATAAAGCACTATATAAATCTGATGCATTATTATTATTAAAAGTGGGAGGATGCAGTTGGAAGAGTCCAACTTCCCAAAGACCCACAGCTGTGCTCTCATCACTTTAGCCCTGAGGATTTTGAGGATTTTCGTCGCCCCCAGCTCATGAAAGAGCTCACAGGTGTGTCTGGCTACAAACGACGGCTTAATGCAAATGGCATCAAAGCTTTGATGTGCTGTGATACAGGACAGATCTGTAAAGCAGGCATGCATCCTGTTATACCACTTTAACAAGTGGCTAAACAAGATACATTTATAGCATCAGGTACCATGGACAGCGGCAGAAATGAAGTGGAGCTCATTGTAACAGATGCTCACAAAAACACCATCCAACATGACCAGCTCGAGCTTCCTCGCGGCTGCTGTCTTCATTCTCAAGTCCATTTTCACTTTGTGTGTCTTTGTCATTGTCTTTATTGCTTTGGCTTCGCACTAGTTCGAACTGAAAAGGCTGTTTACAGACCGCTGCTGATACTGGCCACAACCAATCTACGTCACTACCCAGAATGCATTGCGATGTAAACAAAAATGGCGATTTACATCGTAATAAAGTTTTTAAAAAATATATAAAACTGGGAATTATTTTCAAAAAAATTATATTATAGTTATGTTACTAACATCAAAATAAAGCATATAGAGCTAACATGCCAATATAATCGGAGTTCCTTTTAAGAAAGATGTTCTACATTTTTAAGCATACCACAGGTTTCAAGCAATATGGGGGAATAAAATAGATCTCTCTGCTGCCAAAAAGCCTCAAATAGTGCAATGCCTTGGACAAGGTATGAAAACATTAGATATTTCACGAAAACTTAAATGTGATTATCCTACTGTGAAGAAATTTGTGGCTGATTAAGAGCACAGATGGGTTCGTGCAGATAAAGGCATAATGAGGAAGGTTTCTGCTGATAATTTCATTGGATTAAGAGAGCAGCTGCTAAAATGCCATTACAAAACAGCTAACGGGTATTTGAAGCTGCTGGTGCCTCTGGAGTCCCACAAACCTCAAGGTGTAGGATCCTCCAGAGGCTTGCAGTTGTGCATAAACCTACTATTCGGCCACCCCTAACCAATGCTCACAAACAGAAACGGTTGCAGTGGGCCCAGAAATACACGAAGACTAATTTTCAAACAGTCTTGTTTACTGATGAGTGCCATCCAATTCTGGATGGTCCAGATGGATGGAGTAGTGGATGGTTGGTGGATGGCCACCATGTCCCAACAAGGCTGTGACGTCAGCAAGGAGGTGGAGGAGTCATGTTTTGGGCTGGAATCATGGGGAGAGAGCTGGTAGGCCCCTTTAGGGTCCTTGAAGGTGTGAAAATGACCTCAGCAAAGTAAATAGAGTTTCTGACTCAGCAAAGTATATAGAGTTTCTGACTGAACACTTTCTTCCATTGTACAAAAAGAAGAACTGTGCCTTCCGTAGGAATATTATCTTCATGCATGACAATGCACCAACTCATGCAGCAAAGAATACCTCTGCGTCATTGGCTGCTATGGGCATAAAAGGAGAGAAACTCATGGTGTGGCTCCCATCCTCCCCTGATCTCAACCCTATTTAGAGCCTTTGGAACATTCATTTTCATTCATTCATTCATCTTCTTCCGCTTAATCCTTTTTGGGACGCGGGGGGGCTGGAGCCTATCCCAGCATCTTTGGGCGAGAGGCAGGGTGCACCGTGGACAGATCGCCAGTCCATCGCAGGGCCAACACAGAGAGACAGACAACCATTCACTCTCACAGTCACACCTAAGGACAATTTAGAATCCCCAGTTTGATGTCAATTAACCTAACTTGCATGTTTTTGTCATATGGGAGGAAACCAGAGAAATCTCGGAGTAAACCCATGCAGACACGGGGAGAACATACAAACTCCACACGGATCACTGTTGGTCGGGGGCTGGGATCAAACCCAGGATCCCCCAGCCAAGGGTGAGTTGCTGTGCTGCTGCAGTGCTAACCACTCCTCCATCGCGCCGCCTGCCTTTGGAACATCTTCAAGAAAAAGATCTACCAGGGTGGGAGGCAGTTCACATCAAAACAGCAGCTGTGAGAGACTATTCTGACATCTTGCAAAGAAATTCAAGCAGAAACTCTCCAAAAACTCACAGGTTCAATGGATGCAAGAATTGTGAAGGTTATATCAAAGAAGGGGTCCTATGTTAACATGTAACTTGGCCTGTTAAGATGTTTTTGATTGAAATAGCTTTTGATTTCAGTAAATATGACCTCTTGATGCTGCATATTCAACAAATGACAATCTTCATTTCTTTACAACCAATAAAATGTTTTGAAACTCTGTTGTACATAATAATTTGGAACAGTGCATTTTGAATTTTTTTATTTTTGCAAAAAAAAAGTTATCATTGGGAGGTTTGTTCAATAAAATTTGAATTATGCTCTAACTGTTGATGACTTGAAAATTACACTGACTGTTATTTGCATCAACTATTTAGGGAAATCAGAAACAAATATCATTTGCATAATAATTTGGAATGCGATGTACACTCACCGGCCACTTTATTAGGTACACCATGCTAGTAACGGGTTGGACCCCCCTTTTGCCTTCAGAACTGCCTCAATTCTTCGTGGCATAGATTCAACAAGGTGCTGGAAGCATTCCTCAGAGAGTTTGGTCCATATTGACATGATGGCATCACACAGTTGGCGCAGATTTGTTGGCTGCACATCCATGATGCGAATCTCCCGTTCCACCACATCCCAAAGATGCTCTATTGGATTGAGATCTGGTGACTGTGGAGGCCATTTGAGTACAGTGAACTCATTGTCATGTTCAAGAAACCAGTCTGAGATGATTCCAGCTTTATGACATGGCGCATTATCCTGCTGAAAGTAGCCATCAGAAGTTGGGTACATTGTGGTCATAAAGGGATGGACATGGTCAGCAACAATACTCAGGTAGGCTGTAGCGTTGCAACGATGCTCAATTGGTACCAAGGGGCCCAAAGAGTGCCAAGAAAATATTCCCCACACCATTACACCACCACCACCAGCCTGAACCATTGATACAAGGCAGGATGGATCCATGCTTTCATGTTGTTGACGCCAAATTCTGACCCTACCATCCGAATGTCGCAGCAGAAATCGAGACTCATCAGAACAGGCAACGTTTTTCCAATCTTCTATTGTCCAATTTCGATGAGCTTGTGCAAATTGTAGCCTCAGTTTCCTGTTCTTAGCTGAAAGGAGTGGCACCCGGCGTGGTCTTCTGCTGCTGTAGCCCATCTGCCTCAAAGTTCGACGTACTGTGCGTTCAGAGATGCTCTTCTGCCTACCTTGGTTGTAACGGGTGGTTATTTGAGTCACTGTTGCCTTTCTATCAGCTCGAACCAGTCTGGCCATTCTCCTCTGACCTCTGGCATCAACAAGGCATTTCCGCCCACAGAACTGCCGCTCACTGGATATTTTTTCTTTTTCGGACCATTCTCTGTAAACCCTAGAGATGGTTGTGCGTGAAAATCCCAGTAGATCAGCAGTTTCTGAAATACTCAGACCAGCCCTTCTGGCACCAACAACCATGCCACGTTCAAAGTCACTCAAATCACCTTTCTTCCCCATACTGATGCTCGGTTTGAACTGCAGGAGATTGTCTTGACCATGTCTACATGCCTAAATGCACTGAGTTGCCGCCATGTGATTGGCTGATTAGAAATTAAGTGTTAACGAGCAGTTGGACAGGTGTACCTAATAAAGTGGCCGGTGAGGATGCGGTTGGATCCTCACCGGCCTGAGACCTGGTTTGACTACTATTTATTGTAGTCAAACCAGGTTTTTAATTTATTAAGATCACTTTCCAGTAAATTCAGAAGCTGTTCCAAGTTATTACCGCTACACAGAAGGTTGGTGTCATCAGCAAATAACATAGTTTGTAGGCACCCACAGTAATCACAGATGTCATTTACTGTATGTACAAGATGAATAACAAGGGCCCTAGTACAGATCCCTGTGGCACCCCACATGTTACTGTTTGATATTGTGAGTTGACTTCCTCAATTTGGAGAAACTGTTTTTGATGAGGGAAGAAACATTTAACCCAAGACAGCAAAACCCCTCTGACCCCATATGTGGCTAATTTTTTAAATAATAGTCTGTGATGAACAGTGTCGAAACCTTTTTTTAGATCAAGAAAAATACCAATGGCAAACTCCTTATTTTCAACAGCAGCTGTTACCTTATAGACAAAGTCAATCAGAGCATGTGTAGATGTTCTATTTGGTCTAAAACCATATTGTTGGTCATGTAAGATATTTTTTCTTATGATAAATTCATACAACCTCTTATGAAATAGTTTTTCTAAGATCTTTGAAAACTAGGACAGTAATGAAATGGGTCTGTAGTTTGTAAACTGTTGTACATCTCCAGCCTTGTAGACTGGAACAATCTTTGCAGTTTTCAATTTGTCTGGAAATAGACCAATTTGTAGAGAAAGGTTACAGTTATAAGTCAATGGCTCCACCACACGGTCTATAATGTTTTTCACAAAATCATATCTATGCCATCGGAGTCTATTGAATTTTTCCCTTTGAAAGATTTAACAATGTCTGTTATTTCCTTTACATCTGTTCCCCTTAAAAACATAGAGTTGGTAACAGTGTTGCAGTTTGTTAGACTTCCAGCAGGTCTTCTCCCTCATTTTCTGCAATTTGTCTGGCCAGACCAGGACCAACACTGACAAAAAAATTGTTTGAACCATTTTCAAACTGCAGTCATTTGTGGTTGTGTTTGTGACTGAAAAGTATTTGGATATTCAATTTTTTTGGCTTTGTTGTTTAGAATTTCTGCTAATACTTTCCATGTATTTTTTGTATTATTTTATAATCTTCTAATAATTTATTATAGGTACCTCTTTTGCAATTTCTCACAATGTCTGTTAACTTAATTTTGTATTTTTTTAATAGATTTTCTCTGCTTTAGTTGTTCTTCTCATTAAAAAGTCTTTATATAAAAGATTCTTTTCCCTACATGCATTTAGTATTCTCTCAGTCAGTCATGGTTTCCTTTCTGACTTCTCCCTTATTGTTTTACTGACTACTGGACAGTAGATATTATAAAAAGTTAATATTGTGGACAGAAAAATGTTGTATGATTTATTTACATCATCAGCATAGATTTTTGTCCAATCGTAATCTAATAGGTGTTGTCTGAAGATTGCGTCTTTGTTTTTTTTTGTTTTTTTTTTGTATAAATGTTTTTATGATGAGTTTGTCTCTGTTTGTCCTGGTACAGCCTGGTACAATCACAAAAACTCGTAGGTGATCACTAACATCATTTATTAGTAAACCCCTTGTAATTTGGTTAGCAAGGACATTTGTGAATATGTTTTCAATAAATGTAGTGCTATGTGAGGTTACTCTTGATGGACAAGTAATTAAAGGACAAAGTCCCATGGTGTCCACTGCTTGTGTGTATTCTGTAATCGCAATGTTGTCAGTTGGGTTAAGTAAGTCTATGTTGAAGTCCCACAGATACAAATGTTGTTTTGTTTTTTTTTGTTATTGTTATTAATGAGTTCAAATAGTTCTAATAATTTTTCAGTAAAAGATTTTATACATGTTCCAAGAGCACTATAAATACAGCTCACTATTACAATATACTATTTTTTGACTTCTCAATTTCTATTTCAGTGGTTATGCATTCCATTAAATTGTCAAGTGATACTGACTTTTTTTAAATGATTTTACTTTTGAAGTTTTTGTCTACACTACTAACTAACTAACTAACCTGCACTTATATAGCGCTTTTCTAGTCACAAAGACCACTCAAAGCGCTTTCATTAATACTAACCCTCTATTCTAAGGGCCTATAGGAAACAGATATCTAGGGACAATTTAGAACAGCCAATTAACCTAACATGCATGTTTTTGGCATGTGGGAGGAAACCGGAGAAATCCCGGAGTAAACCCACGCAACACGGGGAGAACATGCAAACTCCACACAGATCACTGTTGGTCGGGGGCTGGGATCGAACCCACGATCCCACGATCCCCACAATCCCCCGGCCAAGGGTAAACTGTGCTGCCGCAGTGCTAACCACTGCGCCACCGTGCAGCCCAAAAAGTTAGGGATATTCGGCTTCTGGGTGAAATTTCATGAACCTAAAATGCATTATAACCTTTACAGGTGAACTTAATTTGACCTACTCTAACCTTTTGAATGCACGTGTCCAACTGTTCACTGTTTCAGAACTTTTTGCATAACTTGCTGCTCTCTTACAAGGTGCTTAACAGCAAAATTCACAACAGGTGTTTGATCCATGAGTCGACCAATAAATATTCTGGTTCAATTAGAATTGGTATTTAAACAGTCATCTTAATCATGCTGTTCACATTTTGACATCATGAGACCAAAACGACACCTAACAATTGATCAACAGTACCTCGCCATTGCGAGGCTTCAAACAGGATGTTCTCAGAGGAAAGTGGCCACTGAGATTAGAGTGTCACAGAGTGTCATCAACAGGTTGCAACAGAGAGACAGGAAGAGTCACAGAAAGACATAGAAGTAGATGTCCTTGGGCCACATTCCATACTGATGACCGCTTCATTGTGAACAGTGCCCTGCGAAACCGGATGATGAATGCCCTTCAACTCCAGGCACATTTAAGGGAGCTGAGAGGCACCCAAGTGTCACGTCAAACCATTCAAAACCATTTACATCAGTGTGAGCTGTGTGCTAGATGACCTGCAATGTTTCCCCAGCTAATGTTGCGGACCCTGATAGCAAGGATAGCTTGAACGAAGATTATTGGGAAATCAATGCTGTCAGCAGTAGGTCTGCCCCGGGAAACTCCCATTGCAGGGATTGTGGGTCCGCAACGCACCACCATAAAGCAAAAGAAATGCAAGAGGAAAACATTGTAGTAGATGTGGACACTTGAATCTCTATGCCAGGGTGTGCCGTTTGTCTTACCCGGGGAACCCACGGGAGAAATCACCCTGCCCGCCGCGTCAGACACTGTGACCCAATGGTACGAAGAGCTAACGGACACCCTCGCTTTCAAGTCGACCAGTTCTCACTCAGCATCGGTACCCATGCTGATGAGTGACACCATGTTAGCCCCAGACGCCTCCAGTACTTGACCACAGTTGGGTAGGGGTCTGCAGCTATGACGGTGAACACTACAATGTTTATAGGAGAGGATGGGGCCAGACCGACGAGCATGGAGTTATGGCATGCTCAGCAGCAGCACATCGGGCTGAGTAAAATTCCACTTCGGATTATGGACTGGGTTCAGGTTCGGGATGATAAATGTCCACAGCAAAGATGGGCCAAATGACAGCAAGAAAAACATCAAGTATGTCTGTGGATAGTGGCGAAGTTGGGAGTGGCATGCCTCCGGTTCTCCGATGGCTCGATGAGGCATGCCAACCAGCTGCTGCATGTCCAGGAGGACACTCCAGGTGGCAGGGCTGGACGGGAGTCAGTGATGGCGGTGTGGGATCCGGGCTCCGTTTTCCAGAAGATCGGCCATCACTCCAGGGGCCTGCTCACCTCCAGGGGTATGCCTGCTGAGGGGCTGCCCTGGGCCCCCCATGCCGGTTCCATCTTTCCCACTCAAGTGACTGTGCGGTAGCAGTTTGTAATTTTGTTATTATTGTGTGTTCAAAATGTTTAGTTTTGGAGCATGACAGATATTTTTAGTTTCAATAAAGGACATTTTTAGTTTATTTGGTGGCAGAATAATCCACCATGCCGTACGGGCTGTGTGGCAGTCCACCCACCAATCTTATTTTAGGTTGTTTTGTGTGAATGTGTTAGGCCATTTAGGTACATTAGTTCTCATTATTTTAGAGTGTGATTCGGGTTCCAAATCAGGGTGGGTTTCAATTGTATGTGTGTTTATGGACTTTCTAAGGGGGGGAGGAATATTGGTATATGGTTTGGTGGCACTTTATTGTGAAGCGCAGTGTGGTGACGTGGACTTCCCGTCACGTCACCGCACTGCCCTATATAGGGGAACGAGCCACCATCTTACTCTCTCTATGCCGGATGCCCACGCTGGTGCCTGCCGTATACCGCTCTGTACATAGTTTCTTAATAAAGCTGAGTTTGACACAACCATCATCTTGCCTCATTCATCATCAGGTATTTCATACATAACAACTGGCTTAAATGGAAAAAAAAAAAGTCAGCAGATTACAATGACCAGTCTCTGAACTTTTATTGCTGACATGGGCTTCACCTGCCAAACAAGAATACATGCAACAGCTCCTCAGCTGTATAATTTATTCTTGTTTAAAAGCAGCCTACTTTGTACATTTAGTGCTTTTTACAGCCTATTTAATGTGGTATTACCACGCAAAAAATACCTGACAACACTCCGGTGCACACTGTCACTCCTGCTCCCACTAGTGACTTCCTCACTCTTGCTCTATGCTCTATCACTTGCAGAGAGCGGCACTAGGTTTCGATTCGAGCTCTCTCTGCTGGTGGACTCTATAATTGCATTTAAGAATGAGGTTCCAAATGTGATATACAGTAAAAAAAAATAATAATTGATTTGTGGAAATGGACTGGTGGGTTGTAGTGGATGAGAGGGCTGCTAGTTGCCCATTCCTGTGCTAGACAGAGAGATTGAGCTGGAAAGGATGGACAACAGGTTAGACTGATTAAGGACAGAAATGGTAATGTACTAAAAAATGACAAGTGTGTGTTGACAAGGTGGAAGGAGTACTTTGAAGAGCTGATGAATAAAGAAAATGAGAGAGAGAGAGGAGGAGAGATGAAGGAAAGACAGTGAACAAGGATTAGCAAGGTGGAAGTGAGGGCAGCTTTGAAGAGGATGAAGAATGGAAAGTGGTTGGTCCAGATGATGTACCTGTGGAGGTATGGAGATGTTTAGAAGAGATGGCAATGGACTTTTTAACCAGATTGTTAAACATAATCTTGGAGAGTGAGGGGATGCCTGAGGAGTAGAGAAGAAGTGTTTTGGTACCAATTTTCAAGAACAAAGATGATGCTCAGAGTAACTACAGAGGCATAAAGTTGATCAACTACACTATGAAGATATGGGAAAGGGTTGTTGAAGCCAGGTTAAGAGGAGAGGTGACAATCAGTGAGCAGCAGTACAGTTTCATGCCAAGAAAGAGTACTAGAGATGCAATGTTTGCTTTAAGAGTGTTGATGGAGAAGTATAGAGGTCAGAAGGAGCTGCACTGGGTCTTTGTGGATCTTGAGAAAGCATATTATAGGGTACCAATAGAGGAAGTGTGGTACTGTATGAGAAAGTCAGGAGTGGCAGAGAAGTACATGAGGGTGGTGCAAGACAGCGGTGAAGTGTGCTGTAGGAATGACGGATGGATTCAAGGTGATGGTGGGGTTACATCAGAGATCGGCTCTGAGGTCCTTCTTGTTTGCCATGGTGATGGACAGGCTGACAGATGAGGTCAGGAAGGAGATCCCATGGACCATGATGTCTGTGATCTGTAGTGAAAATAGGGAGCAGGTGGAAGAGAACCTGTAGAGGTGGAGGTATGCTCTGGAGAGAACAGGAATGAAAGTAAGTAGAAGCAAGACTGAATACATGAGTGTAAATGAGAGGGAAGCAGGTGCAATGGTGAAGCTGGAAGGAGTAGAGGTCATGAAAGTAGATGAGTTTAAATACCTGGGGTCAACCATCCAAAGCAATGGAAAATGCACAAGAGAGATGAAGAAGAGAATGCTGGAAGGGTGGAGTGTGTGGAGAACAAGGGTCAGGGGTGATTTGTGAAAGAAGAGTAGCAGCAAGAGTGAAAGAGAAGATTTACAAGATGATAGTGAGACCTGCTATGATGTATGGTTTGGAGACGGTGGCGCTGATAAAAAGACAGGAGGTGGAGCTGGAGGTGGCAGAGTTGAAGATGCTAAGATTTTCATTGGGAGTGCCCAGGAGAGACAGGATTAGAAATGAGTATATCAGAGGGACAGCTCAGGTTGAGCAGTTTGGAGACAAAGTAAGAGAGGCAAGGCTGAGATGGTTTGGACATGTGCAGAGGAGGGATAGTGGGTATATTGGACAAAGGATGTTGACGATGAAGCTGCCAGGCAGGAGGAAAAGAGGAAGACCATTGAGTAGGCTCATGGATGTAGTAAAGGAGGACGTGGAGAGGATTGGTATTACAGATGAAGATGCAAGGGAGGGTGAGATAGAGGCAGATGATCCACTGTGGCAACCCCTAAAAGGAGCAGCCAAAAGAGGAAGAAGAAGACTGCAAGAAATATTTTGAATGTTGCAAGACCATTCAAATATAGTCTGAAGCCCAGAAATGGTAAGTACAAAGTATGTGTCATGAATCTGCTCTTTAAAGGGCAGCGGAAGGACACCAAGCGTACACTGTAGTTTGGCACATTTATTAATGGAAAAGGTGAAAACCCAAAAATTCACACAGAACACAATTAATGAAAACACAAAAGCATTGGAGGTGAGCGGTAGGCTCAGGTGTAGGCGGAGGAACCCCCACAGCCTCGGGCTGAGGCGCGGCACCCGTGGTGGCCTCAGACTGAGGCACGGCACCCACGGTGGCCTTGGGCTGAGGTGCGGCAGCCACGGCGGCCTCGGGCTGAGGCACGGCACCCACGGCGGCCTCGGCCCTCTACCTTAATGACGTCATTGTCTTTTCTGTTTCAGTCTCCCAGCATCTTCAGCATTTAGAAATGGTCTTTGATCAACTCGAAAGGGAGGGGTTGAAGGTTAAGGTTCAAAAATGCTCTTTCTTTCAGTGTCAGGTCAGTTACTTGGGGCACATTGTATCAGACAAGGGAGTCTCAGCTGATTCTGTGAAAATTGAAGCCGTAGCTGGGTAGCCCGGCCCCCAGCTTGTGTCAGAGTTGCACTCCTTTTTGGGGTTTGGCAACTACTATCAGCGTTTTGTCGAGGGTTTCTCCAGGCTGTCTGCCCCTTTGCATTGGGTGGTGGCGGAGTTATCTGGCACAAAGTCTGGGAAAGCCTCTGGATGGGCCTTGGATTCAGCATGGACCCCTGAGTGTGAAGAAAACTTTCAAGTACTCAAGGACAAGTTGACTTCTGCCCCAGTGTTGGCCTATGCTAACTTTTCACATCCCTTCATTTTGGAGACTGACGCTAGTCACCAAGGACTTGGTGTCGCTCTGTTTCAGGAGTTTGATGGCCAAGTGAGACCAGTAACTTAAGATAGCAGAGGCCTTAGGCCCACAGAGCATAACATGTCTAACTACAGCTCAATGAAGTTGTGCTGAATGGGCCACAACGGAGAAGTTTAGGGAGTACTTGTTGGGGCACAGGTGCCTGGTTTACACTGACAATAGCCCTCTAAGTTATCGCCAGTCTGCCAAACTAGAAGCTCTTGAACATTGTAGGGCTGCTCAGCTTGCTGCTTTCAACCTCAAGATCAAATATCGATCAGGGTGCAGCAATAAGAATGCAGCCACACTTTCTCAGCAGCATATGTCCAGTACTGATTTGACAGAATGGGCGTTGCCAGGCACTTCTGTCCCCACCTCTCTCCAACAGACGTCCAACCCAGCTCCTGTGAAGGCAGCGACCTTGTCAGCTGTGTCTGTCTTTCCAGGTCACTCTTTGTCAGACCTTTGTGTCTTGCAGGAGGGTGATCCTCTCTTGAAGGAGGCATTAGTCTTCTGGCAGAGACAGGTTAGGCCCTCCCCAGAAGAGAAACGTCAGGTCCCCAAGCAAGCTTTGGCTTTACTAAAACAATGGGACCATCTCTGTGAAAAGGATGGCATACTTTACTGGTGTATTCACCGTCCAGATGGCAGTGAAGAAATTCTTCAGCTGGTCTGTCCAGCAGTTTTAAAGAAACTAGACCTGTGCACACTTTCACGGGACACCTTTTAGCATCTAGGCCAAATGAGATTGTTGCCATGGACTTCACTGTCCTGGAGCCATCCCGTAATGGAATGGAATGACATTCATGAAGGACGTGTTCAGCAAATACACTGTGGCTGTCCCAACGCGGGATCAGAGAGCATTTACTATTGCCCAAGTTTTGCTGAAAGAGTAGTTCTTTAAGTTTGGTGTCCCAAGTCACATTCATTCAGACCAGGGTAGCAGCTTTGAGAATGCCCTAATCTACCAGCTATGTTGCCTGTATGGGGTTGTAAAATCACCTACTACTCCTTACCAGCCTGTCGGCAATTGGCAATGTGAGTGGTTTAATAGGACTCTGCATGATCTCTTATGCATCTTACCATTCTCTCAGAAGAGGGATTGGGTTTCCTACCTCCCACAAGCTGTCTTTTGTTACAACACCATTCCTCATCAAAGTACTGGGGAGTCACCATTCTTCTTGATGTTCTGTCGAGAACCCAAGCTTCCCATGGGCTTCCTTCTGGGCCGTGTCCAAGACCCTGTCCCAGGAGAGGTTCAAGATTGGGTGGTCGAGCACCAAGCTAAACTTGAGGTGGCCTTCGACAGTGCCTGTGAGTGATTACTGGCAGTGGCAGAGCGTAGAAAGAGGCATCATGATGAGCATGATGCCTCATTATGATGCCATGTGAAACCATAAAAACAAACCTCATAGAAGAAAAAAAATGGTAAAAGCCCTTCTCAAACCCCTTAGAAAGCAAAAAAATAACAAAGGATGCATACGAACACCTGATACCCACAGCCAGCATCACCCCCCGGATCTATGGAACCCCAAAAGTAAATAAGAAGGACATCCCACTGTGACCAATAATAGACAGCATCGGATCAGTCACATACTACTTAGCAAAAGCCCTGGTTGAAATCATCAAACCTCTCCTTGGACTATCAGAATACGACTGCAAAAACTCAAAAGAACTGGCACAAGAACTCAAAAATATGAAAATACAATCAGACGAGATCCTCATTTCACACAATGCCATTTCGCTATTTACAAAGACCCCTGGTGATGTCACACTACACATCGTGCAAGAACGGCTCAAGAATGACAGAACTCTTAAAAGACATACAAATCTCACAGTTGACGACATATCTAGACTATTACAATTTGTTGCAAAATCCACCTATTTTCAATACAAAGAAAGAATCTACAGACAAAAAGAAGGATTTGCAATGGGAGACCCACTATCGGCCATCATGAGCAGCTTTTTCATCAAGGATCTGGAAAATAAAACCATCAACACAGCAACCATACAATGCAAACCCACCGTCTGGAAGAGATACATGGATGACATATTGGAGAAAATAAATAAAGGACACACACAAGAACTCACAGACCATCAGAAAAACACGGACAGCACTGGGAACATAAAAGTCACACATGAAGAGGGAGAAAATGGTACCATGGCCTTTCTGGACATGAAAATCCACCACAATGATGACAGCAGTATAAAAATCTCAGTCTACAGGAAACCAATCCACACAGATCAGTACCTACTATGGACATCAGAACACCCCACAGCACACAAGCTATCAGTTGTCAGGACACTATACGAACGGATTGTTAAAAATTGTAAAAAAAAAATGTTAAAAACTGCTTCCACACCTGTCACTAGGGTTGAAGTCCAGCTATAAAACTTTGACTTTCAGTGTAACTTGACATATAGGTTGTTAATTAATTTATCTTATTCATTATTTTTTACAAATGTTGCACATTTGCATGTTGCACTGACACCAATTGTGATGAAGTGTTTTGAACGGCTTGTCAAACCACACATTACAGCCTGCCTCCCTGCATCACACGACCCACTCCAGTTTGCATATCGTTCAAACCGCTCCATGGAGGATGCTATAGTCACCACCCTACACTCTGTCATCACCCACCTGGACCAGAAAGACACCTACGCCAGACTCCTGTACACTGATTTCAGTTCAGCATTCAACACCATTATTCCCCAGAGACTGATGGAGAAATTATTCCTTCTTGGTCTGAACACCGCCACATGTCTCTGGATCCTGTATTTCCTGACTGAGAGACCTCAGTCTGTCCGGGTTGGAAACAACATCTCCAACTCTGTCACGGTGAGCACCGGATCCCCCAAGGCTGCGTACTCAGTCCACTGTTGTTTACACTTCTAACACATGACTGTGTATCCAGACACGAGGGGAACCAGATTATTAAGTTTGCAGACGACACCATGGTGGTGGGACTTATTCAGAGGGATGAGGAATCAATGTACAGGAAAGAAGTGAGAGACCTGGAGGGCTGGTGCAGGGAGAACAATCTGGTGCTCAACGTGGACAAAACGAAGGAGATGATTATCGACTTCCGGCGGTCACAGCCTGAACACGTCCCCCTCAGCATCGGCGGCCGTTTAGTGGAGAGAGTGGAGAACATCAAGTTCCTCGGAGTGCAGATCTCGCAGGACCTGACCTGGAGCAAGAATTCCTTGGGGATCAGGAAGCGGGCTCAGCAGAGACTGCACTTCTTGAGGAAACTCAAACAGGCCTCTCTCCCCATCTGCATCCTCAGGACCTTCTACAGAGGTGTGGTGGAGAGTGTTCTGACGTACTGCATTGCTACATGGTACTCCAGCTGCAGTATGTCAGACAAAAAAGCCCTGCAGAGGATAGTCAAGGGAGCTGAGAGGGTAATTGGAGTCTCCCTCCCCTCTGTCCAAGAACTTTTTCAGAACCGTTGTAGGAGCAGGGCACTGAACATTGTCAAGGACCGTTCTCACCCTCTGCATAAACACTTTGAACTTCTGCCATCTGGTAAACAATTCCGGAGCATCAGAGGCAGAACCACCAGACTGATCAACTGCTTCCTTCCACAAGCTGTCAGGATGCTGAACAGTTGACCCGGAATCTCTCATACACACTACTGCACCTACGGACATTATGTATATTATTTGTATATTATAGTTAGTTAGTTTTTCCCAAGTATGTCTCAGGGATGTGTGAATGGATGGGGTGGGGGGGGGGTGAAGATATGTGTGAGTGTGTCTTATATCATGCTGCTTCTATTTATATGGATGCCGAGAGAAACGCAATTTCATCTTGCCTGCACTATGGTTGTATGTACAGCAATGTGACAATAAAGTTTGATTTGATTTGATTTGACATTGCAGTATTAGCTTGAGTTTTTCACTATCAACATTTTTAAAAAGATATCAAGGGTAAAGAGTTGTACTGAATAAAGTCAATTCAAATAACATGCATGGTTTTTGTTAATGACATTATTAACTTCAGATATAGTAATTTTTTAGTATAGAAAAAAGATTTCCAAAATGATGTATCACTGGTTGTATGGTTTCAGTTGCTTTCACACCAAATTTGCAAATGGATCTGGAGTTATCAAACACCAGCAAACCCATAAGCAACTCCTTACTGACTCCTTCTCAATGTGAGCAGACGGGCTAGATCCGCAGCAGACAAGTTTATGTTTGTTTTTTTGTTTTTTTTTTCTTGTAGTTTATATTTTTCATCATCATATTGGTAATAGCTGAGCTCCAAAGCAAAGCTCCTGATTTACTGGTCAATATGCATTCCAACCCTCACCTATGGCCATTAACTTTGGGTAATGATGCCTTCTGGACACCTTGCACGTGAGGTGTTTTGGGCACATCCCACTTGGTGGAGACCCCGGAGCAGCTGGCCTGGGAATGCCTTGGTATCCTCCCTGAAGATCTGGAGGAGGTGGCTGGGGAGAGGGAAGTCTGGGCTTCTCTGCTTAGACTGCTGCCTCCATGAACCTGACCTCCACCCAAATGGTGGCGGCGTGGTTAGCACTGCGGCAGCACAGCAACTCACCCTTGGCTGGGGGATCCTGGGTTTGATCCCAGCCCAGGAGCAACAGTGATCTGTGTGGAGTTTGCATGTTCTCCCCGTGTCTGCGTGGGTTTACTCCAGGATTTCTCTGGTTTTCTCCCACATGCCAAAAACATGCAAGTTAGGTTAACTGGCATCAACCTGGCATTGTAAATTGTCCTTAGGTATGAATGTGAGAGTGAATGGTTGTCAGTCTTTTTGTGTTGACCCTACGATGGACTGGCGATCTGTCCAGGGTGTACCCTGCCTCTCGCCCAAAGATGCTGGGATAGGCTCCAGCCCCCCCATGACCCGAAAAGGATTAAGCGGAAGAAGATGGATGGATGGATGGTTGTATGGTATAGGCAGACATAATCCACATAACCACAGTAAGGCAATGATTTTTTTTATTTAAATAATGCATTTTAATTGTAGATGCAATGCAATGTAATTTTTTTATGATTACCTGCTTTTAAACACAATTGGTTCCTCTTGTTCAAAGTGTTCATACAATAGTCACATTAATCAGAGGCAGCATAAGGACACATTCCTCCTGTCATTATCATTATGCAAATGAAAAGTAGAAGAAAGCATGGTGCTGGGATTAGCAGACAAAGTGGTTTGAAAGAGAGCTATAAGTCAAAACGCCAGAGTGGGAGGACAGAGTTATGCTTTGGCATGCAGTCTGAAGGATTATGGCAATTCATTACATAATGTCACTCACAGAAGCAGAACACTGCAGTACAACTGTGGTTCTATGCAAACATCCATTACTGGTTCCCAAATTTCATCTATTTATTTATTTTCCACCTTTTATCTGAGCAGGATTGTGTCTTTTACTTCTCCACACATGACCATGCATGTGTTGTTGCCATGGCTACTCCGGTATGAAGGGCAAAAATGCTATTTGTATGTTGTATTGCTTTTGTGAACACATGAGCACATGTTTTTGAAATATTGTGTGGACCGCATTCTTAGCAAATTTTTTTGGTTTGTCACAGAATTACTTTTCTTTTGTAGAAATTCTACCTTTTTACATTAATAACAGAAAAGGCTGGAATGAATTAAAATCAAACTGGATCGAATGACTGTCCTTTCACCCTTGCATCCATTAGCTTTGAAACTGGTGTGCTGTGTAAGTTAATCATGTGCTACTCTAGAGCTGAACTGAACGCAGTGAAATGCAGTGTGTTAATGAAAGATTTATTGCCTTTACCATCAGTGCAGCATCATTTGTTGCTCTATCATTATGCCTTGCATCAGGTTTCAGAATTGTTTTTATGACCAGACTGCAGACAGTCAACAAACTACTCTATGAAACAGTGTTAAACAGTTCTATACTTCATAGTGAATTATGAATATGGAATACTCGCTTTGTTATTAACACAACAACAATAAAGTCGACTCTAAAGCTGTTTGATTTTAACTGTTCAAAACTGCATATTTGCTTGATGCAATCTGCCCCAGACTATAGCAATGTTTTTCCGGGGCAGTAGCCCAGGGCTTGTGTGGGGCCCCGTAAGAAACTATTTTCTTTGGTCTTGCTAATTCTACCGTGCCCCCACCCCCACCCCCACCCAACACACACACAAGAAAAAGAAAAAAATCTACTATGCCCAGCAATTATTGGAGGGTTTGTTTTGGTGTTTCAACTTTTTTTTTTTTTTATGTCCGCCAAGGTGTCATGTTCACTGCGTAACTCCGCAGGGAACATATGAAATGGCAGCGAGCACAAAATGCAGAGTAACGTGTTTATTTACAATGGATGAAAGGGTTGAATGCCCAAAAACAGTCACAACGGAAGGGAAGACACCCGGCTACAAGCTCGGTTAGTTCAAAGGATGCCTAATGCGCTTCAACAGGCAGGAGTGGAGGAAAAGACACAAGGACTTACTATGGCGTTGGAGCGGAAAGGCTCTGAGGGGACAACACGATTCAGTCCAAGGGGGAACCAACATAAGCGAGTCTGGATGTCCAAGGTTGACATGCGAAGTTGCCACAACAGCTGGTCACATTCTACCCTATAAATACACAACCCCAAAATGAGGGCAAATGGACACAGCTGTGTGGCCATCTGGTGCGTGACTGATTGAACAGTGTGTGTGTGCATGTGTGAGTGTGAGTGTATGTGTGCGTGCATGCATGAGTGTGTGTGCGTGCATGAGTGTGTGAGTGTGTATGTGGTGAACCATACCGCTGGTGGATGCCTGGTGAGGAGGAGGCATGGCTGTGGGGCTGGCGGAGAGCGAGGCTCAAGCCGCCAGCTGAAATTAATAAGCAAAAATTATACCCCAGCAGCCACAAGTCATGCTCGGGACGACCCCAAACATGACAGTGCCCCCCCACCCCAAGGGGTGGATACCAGATGCCCACCATACCATCAAAACAAAGAACAACCCCCCCACACCCCCACCCAATAAACCAACACACCAAACCAGGGCGGGAGGTGGGGGGAAACATGTTAGGAGGGATCAATCAAAGATGGGAAACACCACAAAAACGCACAATGGCAACACACTCCTCAACCCCAAAACTAATTAACCCACCCCACCCCCAAGAGTCCCATGGTTCAGGGGGCCGGCCAGAGTCCAAGGCCCAGCAGGTTGCCGAAAGTTCAGGGGGCCGGCCAAAATCCCAGGGCCAGCAGGTGGCCTGCAGAACAGTATCAGGCGGCCTGCCAGAGAAAAAGGTCCACTTGACCCGGGACCCTATCCTTCGGGTGTCCTGCCCACACGATTGGGCCACCAGGACCGGAGGGGCAGATGAGATGGTGGTCTACCCACCGGAAGGCTGAGTAGTGGGTGGCCAGACAGGGGAAGAGAGACCCCTGCAGTCACTGGTGACGAAGGGAGAAGGACCGCGACGGTGCCAGGCAGAATGAGGAGGAACACCCACAGGGCCTCCAAAAGGGAAAGGAAGACCCCAGCATCCCACAAACTGTCCTGTGGCACCCCCGGTGGTCCCAACGTAGGACCGGAGCACGGCTGCACCCTCGATGGTCCTGGCATGGGACTGGAGTGCGGCTGCACCCACGATGGTCCCGGCATGGGACTGGAGTGTGGCTGCACCCACGATGGTCCTAGCATGGGACTGGAACTCTGCTGCACCCTCGATGGACCCCAACCGAGCCATAGTTGCACCCACGGTGGGACCTGGTTGGGCCACTGCTGACCCCAACCCCATCTTGGCCATGGGTCAGCCGACCCGTATAAGCACCCAAGCAAGGAGACAATCAACCACGGGCACCCTGGACTGAGACTGGGTGCCCCCAACAACCACCTCATCCGGAAACTCGGTGGCCTCCGGTTGCGAACCTGGATCCACAGATTCGTCCGGCGATGGAAGACCCTCTCCGACGACTCTTGAAATGGACTCAGAAAGAGAGGGGGAAGGGTCAGAGTCTCCGGCAGCGGCAGAGCCCAGCGAGGCAAGCACAGGTGCAGCATTTAGCTGCAGCCGGCTCTCCTCACCTAAAGCTAGGCAAAAATGCTCTCAATTATGGAAAAGAGAAAGACAAAAGAGAGCACTCGCCTTAGCTCAAGCTCTACCGCTATCCAGGACTTCGGCGAGCTGGGCGATGTCTCCTCAGGTTCAGCCTCCACAAGGTTCTGCTTGGGTGCTGACTCTGCTGTGGCAGCCTCCACAGCAGGCGTGATGGTCTCTGCAGTCTTAATTCTCCCAGCTGCCATGATCCACGCTGGTGACTCCTCTGGTGTGGCGGCTGGGACCTGGTTCACCATGGCAGCGAGAAGACATTCCCCCTGGACCTCTGGCTCCTCTTGATCCAGACTGCTCGGCTCCGGTTCCGGCAGGCACACCAAGGGAAGAGGAGAAAGGGCTGGTGAACAGTTATAAACAGCAGCAGGTGGGGAGAGCTCAGGAGACTGTTTTCCCTGAGCGTCTCTACCGGGAATCAGGCAAGACATTTCATTATTAATATGAGTCAAACGAAAATGTACTCGCCTGCTCTCCCGGTTTGCAGTGTGAATTGAAGCTGCTGCTGTTTGGACGTCTCCACCCGTCCGTCCAGGAAAGGCGGTGCTAGGCTCCTCCGTAGAAGGTATGGGAGCCGCCCCTCTCATCACAGGAACGGGAGATCCCGGTGAAAAAAACTGGTGCCCCATTGCTGCCGATGAACAAACCAAGGAAGAAGGCCTCACAGTGGATACGGAGGGAGATCCTGCAGACGGGACTGCTCGGGACAGATGATCCGCTGCGGAGGTAACTGGGCTTGGTGTCGGAGCGGGAGCAGATGGTGGGGCGAAATTGTTCTTCCGGGATTCCGGGTGACATCGACGATGCTGACCTGCTGGCTGCCATCTTGGAACAGTGGATGGAGGAGAGGAGAAGATGGCCTCCGACGGAGGAGAGCGTCTTGGTTTGGGCTTTGTCTGGAGAGCCCTCCTCTTCAGGTCGGGGAAAGCCTGCTCAAGCGTGCAGATGGAGGACAGTAATTTGGCATACTGGGGATAATTCCAGAGGCCCGGGTGAGCTGCCAGAATATCTTGAGCCTCACTGAGGCAGTCCCACTGTTCTCCGGGGCCATAGGCGTCCTTGGCGACGTACAGGAAGCCCCGGATAGACACTGCTGCCCATTCCTCCTCCATACTGGGATGTCCCGTTGGCCGTCCACTTCTGCCGGTGTTGAAACGGCTGGACCAGGACATCATGCTCCCAACAGGTTAGTGAAAAAAAACACAAAAAATGAGTAACACGTTACTTACTGCTTGGGCTCTTTTTGTGGCAACTTTCTGTCATGTTCACTGCGTAACTCCGCAGGGAACATATGAAATGGCAGCGAGCCCAAAACGCAGAGTAAATAACGTGTTTATTTACAATGGGTGAATGGGTTGAATGCCCAAAAACAGTCACAACGGAAGGGAAGATACGCGGCTACAAGCTCGGTTAGTTCAAAGGATGCCTAATGCGTTCCAACAGGCAGGAGTGGAGGAAAAGGCACAAGGACTTACTATGGCATTGGAGATGAAAGGCTCTGAGGGGACAACACAATTCAGTCCGAGGGGGAACCAACATAAGCGAGTCTGGATGTCCAAGGTTGACATGCTAAAGTTGCCACAACAGCTGGTCACATTTTATCCTATAAATACACAACTCCAAAATGAGGGCAAATGGACACAGCTGTGTGGCCAATCGGTGCGTGACTGATTGAACAATATGTGTGTGCGTGCGTGAGTGTGAGTGTATGGGTGCGTGCGTGCATGAGTGTGTGAGTGTGTATGTGGTGAACCATACAGCTGGTGGATGCCTGGTGAGGAGGAGGCTCGGCTGTGGGGCTGGCGGAGAGCGAGGCTCAATCCGCCAGCTGAAATTAATAAGCAATAATTAAACCCAACAGCCACAAGTCATGCTCGGGGTGACGACCCCGAACGTGACACAAGGAGGTAATGTAATCGGGGTGGTTTGTCTGTCTGTCTGTCTTTCTGTCTGTTAGCAGGATTACACAAAAACTACTGGACAGATTTTGGTCAGAATTTCACCAGAGGTAGCACTTGGGCCAAGGATGAACCCATTAAATTTTGGTGGTGATCTGAGAGTGCATACCTACACCAAGGACCTTGTTTTTATTTATGCAGAAGGATTACACAAAAACTACTGGATGGATTTGGATTAAATTTTTACCAGAGGTGGTCCTTGCCCTAGAGAGGAACTCATTACATTTTGGTGATGATCCAAGAATGTATACCTTCACCAAGTCTCTTATCTTCTCACATTGTGCTAAGATAAGCCTTTATTTGTCCTACAATGGGGAAATTCCAGGATTACAGCAGCAGAGGGATAGCAGCACTAGTAAATAAGATAAGAAGAAGAAGAACTGGATAGCCAAAAGCAGTAAATAAATATACATATGTACACAGTTATATACACAGTGCAGGAGCATTACAGCTAGATTGTATCAACAGCAGTAAGTTAGAGTTACAGTAAGTTAAATTACCTGGCAGAATATAAATATGGAAGCAGACAGTATATTTCACATTTGAATGAGCAGTGTTGTTGCCACCCATGATAATAATTGTAATAGTCTTAGTTGTGTATTGGAGGTGACGATCTCTATTGTGCAAAGTTGTGATGTTTAATACAGTCTCTATGAGCAGCACCAGTTAGATTATAAAGTCTGACAGTCGTAGGTAGGAAGGACCTGCAGAACCTCTCCCTCAAGCACTTAGGATAGCACAGTCTACTGCTAAATGAGCTCCTCAGTGCATTCAGCAAGTCCCACATGGAATGAGACTTGGACTCCAGCAGAGATAACAGCTTAGCCACCATCCTCCTCTCTTCTATCTCCTCCACTGGGTCGAGGCAGCACTCCAGAACAGAGTTGGCTTTTTTGATTGGCCTGTTAAGTCACCTGACTGCAAAACAAATCTACCTACGGGTACAAATAAAGAAACCTGAACCTGAACCTGAAGTCTCTTCCTGTTGGCTACCGTGATGCTGCTGCCCCAGCAGACTACTCCAAATGAGATGGCTGATGCCACCACCGAATTGTAGAAGGTCTTCAGGAGTGCACCTCGCACTACAAAAGACCTGAGCCTCCTCAGGAGGAACAGCCTACGCTGCCCCTTCTTGTAGAGTGCATTGGTGTTGTGTGACCAGTCCAGTTTATTGTTCAGGTGAACACCCAGGTATTTGTAAGATGCCACCATCTCAATAGGGCCTTTTCCATTAGCCCCGCTTAGCCCAACACGGCACCGCTCAGCCCGCGTTTGAGCATTTTCCATAAGCCCCAGCACGGTTTAACGGGCGCTATTTTCGTACCAGATCGAGGGCAGGGTACAACCGAGCTGAGTCGGGCCGTGATGTGACATCAAAAGACTGGTCACCGCTGATTGGTCAGGTCGTAACATCACGAAAGTGACCGTCTTCGACGTCTTCTGATGAATCTACACGACCGCCATTTGCAATATTTCACGGACTAACTCGGTCACGGAGTAAATACGATATTAATACAGACAGCGTTGTAGGTTTTGCGGAACTCTACACCGTGGTCCAACGAAGAGGTGCGGAGTTTTCTCTGCTTGGTGGCAGATCCACAGTGAGGAGTGACCCGGACCGATACAGATGGCTGCCCAGCATAGAAACTGGACTATGGACAAGCTGAAGACGAACGTGAGAGAACAATCGATGGTGAGTGATTTGTAATAATGTGCATCTGTTTGCTTATTTATCCTGTTGGTGGTAAGCTCACTTTTTTTGAGCCATACAGCGCCGTTTTGTGCTGGCTAACTCGTTTTAGCTAACGATTTTTTTGCTAGTAGCTAGCTAGTACTAACTGCTGATTCGCGCTTGTTTTCTCCTAAATATTCGCTTGTGAGAGCAAAACGATGAAATATGTTAATCCTGGTTAAAGTCCTGGTTTGTGTTTTGTATTGCACTTTGGTGCTGTGCATTAAATTGTGAGCAATTTAATGCTAGAATGTGTTTCCACATGCCAGGGGTTAGCCTCCCTGTTTATACTGTGATACTGGTGAAATGGACCACATGAGCCGAAATCTCGTCATATTAAAATTGCTTTTTCAAACCAGTGATTTATAAAGTCATTCATATAATTTTCTAAAGCATCAGAATAGACCCACACACCTATTCTGTGGATCCTGCAGTGCTTGTCAGGGAAATGAAGCATTTTTGTCACATCCCACCACTCACTCATTTCAGAAAGAGAAATCCGTATATTATATAGATTCATTACACAGACAGTGATATATTTGAAGCGTTTATTTATTTTAATTTTGCTGATTACGGCTTACAGCCCCTGAAAACCCCAAATTCTATTTTGCAAAAAATTGGAATATTACATAAAATTAACTTTAAAAAATAGTTTTTAAATATAAATGTTGGCCTCTGAGGTGCTGGTTAATATGGGCTGTAGCCGTAATCATCAATATTAAAATAAACACTTTCAATATATCACTGTCCCTGTAATGAATCTATATATGGGTTTCACTTTCTGAAACGAGTGACAAAAATATTGAATTTTTTCATGGTATTCTAATTTTTGAGATGTGCCTGTATATGTATTGAACTTGCTTGAAACTAACCAACATCCATTTCTGTCGTTCGTCTAGGCAAGACGAAATCAGCCTCCCCACAACCTACCTCGCCACTGTGGAAAGTACTGAAATCTTTTGCTTTTATAGGTAAAGTGTCAAAACCAAAGTAGCACAATTTCCACTTAATATAAAAGGGACTGAACTGAGATTTATTTGATTGTGTGAATATGGCACATCAACTGTAAAATAAACCGCTTGTTAATGTATTTATTTTTTTGTCAGATCACTTGTGTGATCCTTTGCGAGTTATGTTCATAACTGTATGTTTTGGCGAATGTGAGATGTTCAGTCGTCAATATAATTTACTTTATATGTGTAGTTTATAGTCTATCATCAATAAACTCATGCAGTAACAGGACACATTACAAATATTTGAGACCCATTGTAGTGCTTCCTTTTATATTTTAGCAATGCTAGTACAAAACACCGCCCACAATTGAAGCCAGGGCAAGAAGAGACACTTTTACAGACAAGACAAACTTTTATTAATAAAAACTTCATATTTTGACTGAGTGACTCCATACTCGGTGATTCACACCATCAGTTAAAGTACTAGATTCCATTCAAGTGAATGTATTAATTCATTCTGATTGCTGAAGCCACAGCAAAAACAGATGATTTTAAATGTAACCCAGCCCTTGTAAAATCTAGTGAAGCGCAGCTACATGAAAATTGTGGTTAAATACAACAACGAAGTACTTTATTGTCACATTCAAATTGTAATCCCTCCTGTTTTGTTTTTCTTTTGAATTCTTGGATGAAATATGGTGGGCAATATAAGCTGCAGCTTCAGCCATCACCCATTTCAGATAACCTATGTTGAACTGTATAATCAGAGGAGTTATTGTTTAATTTGACCTTGTTAGATTTTTTCCCCTTTGTTATACAGTGGTACCTCTACTTACGAACGTCTCTACATACGGAATTTTCAGGTTACGAGACGCCTCAACGAGAAAATATTGCCTCTAGTTACGAACGAAATTTCAGGATACGAAAGGCAAAAAAGTACGCGCTCCTCGCAGCTTCCGTAGTTTACCGAACGTAAACATACCTGTAGCTGCTCTGCCATTGGCTATCGCCTAGCATCTTCCTGGTATCCCATTGGCCACGAAGTTTTGTTTTTTTTTCCAAAACTTTATGCGTTTGGTTGATCTCGCCAAAGAATATGGCCGTAATACATCAACGATCAGCACGGTATTAAAACAAAACGAAGCACTTACAAGCCGACAAAAGCAAACGTCCTTGGATCAGAACATGAACCAAAGAAGGCAAAAGGTGACGACGTCGACGACGATAGCAGTTAAAGGGTAAATGAACATAATTTTTATTATTCTTTCTCTTTTATTATTCTCTTTTATTATTCTTTCTCTCATTTTAAACTCTCATTTTATGTTTATTGTGCAGTAATCTAATTGTAACATGTATTTGTTACATGTTTTGATGCGTTTTTACAATTTATAAAAAATTTATGCCCGAATTTTGGGGGCTTGGAACGGATTACGGCATTTACATGTAAAACGCGCCTCTACTTACGAATTTTTCACGTTACGAGAATTCTTCCGGAACGAATTAAATTCGTAAGTAGAGGTACCACTGTATTATTCTATTTTCTTTTAATCTTTACCTTTAATCAATCCGAAATAAAGATTCATTCTTTAATTCACATTCCACCACTGGCTTTTAGCAACAAGTGTATTTCCCAAATATGTTTTACACTTGCTTTAACTAGAAAAGCACTCGGAGAGCGCAGACCTCTGCCAAGCGCCGCAGTTCCCCCCATACAGTCTTCAGATTCCTTGATCATGAAAACATATGCCAAGCAGTGGTTCAGCAGTTATTCACGAAAATGGCATTTTCCGTAATGGCGGCCACAGTTCCTCCCATACAGTGTTTGTGTGTATGTTTTCAGATTCCTTGACCATGAAAAGATATGACTAGCAATTGGATTGACAATGATAGGATTAGTGGTTCAGTAGTTATTCACGAAAATGGCATTTTCCGTAATGGCGGCCACAGTTCCTCCCATACAGTGTTTGTGTGTACGTTTTCAGATTCCTTGACCATGAAAAGATATGACTAGCAATTGGATTGACAATGATAGGATTAGTGGTTCAGTAGTTATTCACGAAAATGGCATTTTCCGTAATGGTAGCCACAGTTCCCCCCATAGAGTGTTTGTGTGTATGTTTTCAGATTCCTTGACCATGAAAACATATGACAAGCAATTGGATTGACAATGATAGGAGTAGTGGTTCAGTAGTTATTGACGAAAATGGCATTTTCCGTAATGGCGGTTCAGCGCCACAGTTCCCCCCATACAGTGTTTGTGTGTACGTTTTCAGATTCCTTGACCATGAAAACATATGACAAGCAATTGGATTCACAATGATAGGATGAGTGGTTCAGTAGTTATTCTTGAAAATGGCCTTTTCCGTAATGGCGGCCACAGTTCCCCCCATACAGTGTTTGTGTGTACGTTTTCAGATTCCTTGACCATGAAAATATATGACTAGCAATTGGATTGACAATGATAGGATTAGTGGTTCAGTAGTTATTGAGGAAAATGGCATTTTCCGTAATGGCGGTTTAGCGCCACAGTTTGCCCCATACAGTGTTTGTGTGTACGCTTTCAGATTCCTTGACCATGAAAACATATGACTAGCAATTGGATTCACAACAATTGGATTGACAATGATAGGATTAGTGGTTTAGTAGTTATTCACGAAAATGGCATTTTGCGTAATGGCGGTTTTCTTGTGGACGGTGATCCGGATCACCACCAAAATGTAATCATCTGTAGGATACCCCATTTCTGACAATCTGTGAAAATTTTACGAAAATCCGTCCATAACTTTTTGAGTTATCTTGCTAACAGACAAACAGACACACAAACAGACAAACCAACAAACAGACAAACCAACGCCGATGATCACATAACCTCCCTCTTTGGCAGAGGTAATTAACCACCACCCATTTGTCTTTTGTCTAGGCAAGAGGGAAAATGTCCACCCCAACTGGACCTTGCCTCACTATTTACAGAGATGCAGGCTGAAGATCTGCTGGACCAGTACGAGGGGCCGATCCAGTTGCTTGTCAGTGAGGGAGCGTGGCAGCCGTGTGTGACCCATTCCAGTTTTATTCTTTTTTACAGTTTGAATTTTGCACATTCTGAATAATCTGGAATTTGCTGCTGATTGTAATAAACAATTTAGTGACTTAAGTGTTTGCATCATGATTTTCCATTTTGTCTGTTAAGACACCGGTGGGAAAAGAGTCAACTGTACAAAGGATTTATCGGTGACCTTGAAAATAATGGCTCATTTTTAAGAAAAAAGTAACCAAAACAATTATTTTATTAACCCCTTGCACTCCGGTCAATTTCCCTAAAAACGCCAAAAATTAATGTGCCCAAATTAAATCAAAAGCTGTTCTTCAACCCTTTGCAGCATCTTCATGGGGTTGGTCTCATTTAAAAGAAAACACTTTGAATTTTTTGGCAAAACAGTCATAATCTCTCTAAGTGCTCCGGCCACTGAGTTACAGTCATCTAAACATAGTGAACTTGAAGAAAATAAATTTGGCCTGGGTGTTTTTTTGGATACAAATGCTTGCAAATAACACACAGCTTCAGATCCGGGCTGGAAAATGCAACAGAAATGTAGAACCAAGTGTTATCCAGCTGAGGTCCAAATTTTGTAAAAATACCACAAAAAATGAATATATTACACAACTTTATACTCAGGTACTTCCCAGGCGTTTTGGAACTGTGCCAAATTGTGCCAAATGGCACAGTTTGGAAAAACGTCTGTAACTTTTGAATGATTCAATGTAGAAGCTTCATTTTGGGCTCTAATGAAAGGTCACACTCAGGGCTGTCTGTGTGTGTGTGGGGGGGGGTTGCCCCCCCCCCTTGCTACAGAGGACGGCCATCGGCCATCGCTAGATAACGGAATAGACTCATATGGCTATGTGGCGACTGCTGTGCAGTCGCCGCGGCTCCCCCCCCCCCCCAGCTACAGAAGAGGAGCGGGAGGGGGCGTTCACGGTCCGGACACGGTGAATTAACCATTTATCGCGGTGCACGCACTTTGTACTTCGTGCGCCGCACAGCTGTAATTTATCGATCGGTCAAAAGTCATTTTGGATTACAATTTTCAGGGATAAATAATAATTTAGCTTATAACATCTTACCTCTTCACAGCAGCAGAGTCCTGGCGAACTTCTCTTCCTCACTGTCAGAGGAACGCGACGCTGGTCTGCTCGTGGTTCTGGTCTCGCGACCCGATCAAAACATAATTCCATTATTGCGGTTTTGTGCTTCCATGATTGCGGTTTTTGGCGAACGACTTTCAAAACAAATAACAGTAGTAATTAAAAAAAGACTGGCGAAGGTGTGTGTGTCACTCAGCCTTCATCGTCAGCCTCCGTCGGTCTATGATGACCATGGAAGAAATCATAACGTCTACTCTGCTGGAACCAATACAAAATAAGCACCGCCTGTGGCCGAACATGCCGATCCACGAATGGCACTCCCTGTCACACAGGTTGCATTTGTGGATGGTCTCCGTGCTGCTGGGTCTGTGGGGCTCTTCCTGCGTCCTTTTTTGATCCGCTCCAGCAGTCAGTCTTCACCCAGCCTTAAAAAAAACAGCTCGCGAACTTCTCTGCTTCAATTGGCTCACTGCATTCAAAGCGTTGGGAGGCGGGTCCTTCTGGCTAGGTTTTCATTCATTGGTTCTTCAGGGTTTCAGAAACCCAATTCAAGGCTCTTATTAGTCGAATGAGAGGTCAATCAGATGAACTAATCTGTTCGCGGCTGTGTCTGCAGCTTTTATTTTCAGTGCGCGCTTGGACGCCACTACATTACCATCACCACCTACATCACCATCTACACCATGCGACCTAGAGCGCACGAGAGCGCCCTCGTGCGCTCTCGTGCGCTCTAGGATGCAGAGACTTGCCCGTCCGCGGTACAACAGAGCGTAAGAGGTTAACTGAAGACTGTATTGTTGGATGTATATGGAGGAATTCTGGGTCATATTAGCATCTGCTCTTCATCATAATGGGTTTGGGCAGGGGTGTCCAATCATGTGCCATGGAGGGCCAAGACCCTGCAGGCTTTACCTCCAACCAGTGTCTTCAACAGCAGATTCCACTGAACTTCTTCCACTGACTGCTGATCAGTGACAACACCTGCTGAAGAGACTGGTTAGAAGAGAGAACCTGCAGGGTCTTGGCCCCCCATGACACATGATTGGAAGCCCCCGGATTAGGTTTAATGGGATTTAACATTTTAACACAAACTGCTTTATGGTTCATAATTCTGTTGACAGATTTACACAAAACCAAAAGTGATTTCTCAAACTGCTGGATTGTTCTTAGACAGCTTTTCCAATCTTTCAGTAGTTAATTTCTGCCTCATGGTGGTAACCTTCACATATAAAAAAGAGACATCTGCAAAAACTTCACAGGTTTATTGTCAGTGCAATTCCCAGTGCAATACTACATGAATGCATGTATAGTACGTTGTTGATGCAGAGAATATATATTTCTACAGTACATGTATCTAGTAAATCAATTATTTTCAATGTAACCTTGTGACTGCATTATTTTAATTGCCTTTAATCCTAGATCAAGTTTGTTTTGGCCTAAAATACATCATAACTATCAAATATATCTTATTATACGTAACTCAGTACTGTTTACTTTTTGAATATATATTTTGTGGCTAATATAGTTATTAACCTGGCGATCAAGTTGTGTCAGCTGATCATTTTTTTCTATGACACCACCTCAGACTCTGCTGCAGAAGCAGGTACGTCCATGATGTCTCAACAGTCTCTTCATGATTTTCACACAGAGCAATTTGTTGTACAGGAAATAAATGTTTCTACAGACATTCTTAAGCTCTATAACCACTGATCGTTGGTGAAGCTGTGCTGACATCAGTGATAGGCTGTTGACATCAGTGAGAGGCTGTGCTGAACGTCAGACCGAACGTTTGAAGAGGTAATTTCCCAACAACAGAGCCATCTGAAACACACACACACAGCATACATATTTTAGTACCTAACTTGCAGACATTACAGTGTAGCACGACGTACTTACAGCAAACTAGCATTAGCAACCATTAGCTTACCGTCATATATGACCTAGTTTGTATCCTCATGTCTTCGGCTCTCCCAGAAGCTGCAGAACTATTCCAGAGTGTTTCATCTCGCTGCCTGTACCCTTATCTGGTGGTCCTTTTTGGTATTTATGGCGAAAAAAGCCACAGACTGAGGAGTCGCCTTGTAGAGCAGCCATGTTATGTTTGCTTGAGTCGCGCGCTTCACGTCACGAGAGTGTGGCGCCGCCTTACTGTTCAAGAAATCCCACCCACCGCAGGCGTGTCAGCAGTAATGTCGAAACGCAATCGAGGCCGAAACGAGTCGTTGTGAGACGAGTCGTGTTTTCAAATCGGGGCTAAGCGGGGCTAATAGAAAAGTGCCTTAAGAATCACGTATTATCAGTTAAATGAATGCATTGTTCTGGAGGCCTCCCAGAGTCCCAGCTCCAACCAACCATCACAAGAAAAAGGTTGGGTGGCCTACCAGACCTCCAGCACCATAAAATCAGGCAAAAAGGTCCCTCAGGTGGCCTCCCCACATCGCTGGGCCAGTGGACCATGGAGCCCCGCTCACCTCCCCCAGAAGGCAGAAGAGGAGGCGGGTGACCCCCGCCAATCCTTGGCAGAGAACAAACCATGAAGGAACCAAAAACTTGTAGCCAAAACACAGCAGCCTTCAGCCCCAGCGCAGCACCCTCGATGGCCTCGGCCTGAGGCATAGCAGCACCCTCGATGGCCTCCGCTTGAGGCGTAGCCGCACCCTCGATGGCCTCCGCTTGAGGCATAGCCGCACCCTCGATGGCCTCCCCTTGAGGCGGCTGTGACAGCCCGCGAGCGGCCTGATAGGCGGAAGTGCTGCCGCGGCGCTGTCAAGATAAAAGCACTGTCATGTCTGCTGTGTGATCTCGCAGCGAACATATGAAATAAGAGCAAGCCCAATGTGCAGTAATGTAACGTGTTTAATGAAAATGGAAAAAAATATACAAATCGTCCAAATAACAGTCACAGTGAAAATGGATAAGACAACCGGCTACAGACTTAGTTGGCTCGGATAATATGCCCTATGCCCTCCAGGCGGGGTTGGAGCAGAGAGGAAAGGCACAATTAAAAAGACTTACAAATATGTTGGAGCGGAAAGGCTCTGAGGTACAACATGGTGAAGTCCAAAGAAGGGAGCCACTTCTCAATGAGCCAGGATGTCCAATGTTGACTTAAGCTGCCACACTGGCTATGTTTACATGGACACAAGTAACCGGATTAAAAGCCTGATCGGAATAAAAATGCTTCATGTAAACATGGCAATCTGAATATTCTAACCCGATCACGCCCATTTGGATCAAAATTTCATTCCGATTGAGAGGGGTGGGTTATGCCGATTGTTAATCGGAATGGTGCGTGTAATGTTCTCCTGGAACCTTGTAGTGTTCTCCTGGAACATGTAATGACGAGGCGCACACACCGGGTGTCAGTTAGGACTTTTTACTTGTCACTTCAACAGCAACTCACAACTAACCACACAGTGACTCAAGTACAACTCCTTTTATAGTCAGGTCATGGCCGGGGTCATACTGCCCTCTAGTGGTGACTCCATATGAACTTCACATATCAATACATCTCCCTTTTTTTCTAGTAAAGGTCATGTCCAACTATAAACTTTTTCTCAAATTTCTATATACAAAATAAACTCCATTTCTATTTACATTTTTTTTAACCTTGTACACTGAATCACAAGTTCAATTTTTTCTCTGTTTACAATTCAACATCAACACATTTTTTTTTCCTCTGTTTACAATTCAATATCAACACATTTTTTTTTTTTTTTTTTTTCATCTCAGTACTCCTCACATTTCCTCAATCAATCTTTTCGGTTTCACAATTTGCCTTTGTGAGCATCTCCTTTGTGTCACCTCAGTCTGTTCGTTAGTGTCTGTCTCTATGTTCTGGTTCTCAGCCATTTCTGGTTGTTCGGTTTGGCTGTAAATTGGCATGTCGCTTATTTCACTGTCTGTGACTTTCATTTTTGTCTGAGGCACTTCCAGTAAGTGACGTCGGTTTCGCCTCATTGTTTTTCCATGCTCTGTGATGACTTCATATGATCTGGGAGTTGTTTCTTTAACCACTTTTGCCAGCGGTCCCCATTCTCTATCACATCTCACTCGCACAATGTCCTCATGTGCAAGTGGTCTCAGAGGTCGTGCTGTTCTGTTGTACAGTTCAGTTTGCCTCTCATCACGCCTCACATCTCTCTTTTCCATCACCTGAGATGCTGATGGAAGTCGCGTTCTGAGTTTTCTGTTCATGAGCATTTCTGCTGGGGACAGTCCATTCTCCAGTGGTGATGCTCGGTAATTCAGGATCGCCAGATGTGGGTCTTCTGCATTGTCTGCAGCTTTTTTCAGTATGCGCTTCACTATTTGCACCCCTTTCTCTGCTAACCCATTCGACTGTGGGTACAGAGGACTTGAGGTCACGTGCTTGAACCCATATGTGTCTGCAAAGTCTTTGAAGCACTGACTCGTGAATTGTGGTCCGTTATCACTCACAACAGTCATTGGAATTCCATGGCGTGCGAACATTGTCTTTGTATGTGCAATGACCTTTTCTGCTGTTGTGTCACTCAACCCTGCAAACTCTGGGTAGGTGGAATGATAGTCCATGACTAACAGATAGTCCTTGCCCTTAAGCTGAAATAGATCCATGCCCACTTTTCTCCATGGCCCTTGAGGCTTCTCATGGGGCCTCATAGGCTCCTTTGGCTGTTGATACCTGTGGCGCTGGCAAGTGTCACAGCGCTGCACATATGCCTCAATGTCCTTGTGCATGTTGGGCCAATACAAAACATCACGTGCACGTCTTTTGCACTTTTCAATACCCAAATGCCCCTCATGCACTAATTTAACCATTTCTGATCTCATGGAGGTAGGTATGACTATCCTTGTACCTTTTAACAGAACCCCATCTAACACAGACAGTTCACCTTTAAAGTGTTGGTAAGGCTTGTCAATCATAACCTGTCCTGGCTGATGTATCTGTTCCATTACTCTTTTTAGTTTCTCATCTTTTTGTGTTTCTTTCACTATCTTCGTCCATTTTGCATCTGACACTGGCATGTGTGCCTTAATAGAGTCTACATGTATTTGCACAGCTTCCTCTGTTGTGCTGCTGGTGTTGCTCAAGCTAGCCCTACTCAGCGCATCAGCTACAATTAGTTGCTTGCCTGGTGTAAACTCAAATTTCAAGTCATATTTCTGTAATCTTAACATTAGACACTGGATGCGCGGTGGTGCGTCACCCAGTGGCTTCTGTGAGATCGCAATCAGTGGTTTGTGGTCTGTTTCTAGTATTACTGACCGTCCATACACATATTCATGAAACTTCTCACATCCAAACACTGCACCTAGAGTCTCTTTCTCTATTTGCGCGTAATTTTTTTCTGCGCTTGTCATGGTGCGCGATGCGTATGCGACTGGATACCACTCTGTGTCATGTTTTTGCAATAGCACAGCTCCTAGGCCGGCTTTGGACGCATCTGTGGACACTTTTAGCAGTTTGTCCTGATCATAGAATTTTAACACTGGCTCCTTTATTAGACTGCTTTTGAGCCACTCCCATTCTCTGGCATGCTCTGCCATCCACTGCCACATTGTATTGGTCTCTAACAAGCTTCTAAGAGCTATTGTGTTAGCTGATAAATTTGGGATAAATTTTCCCATGTAATTGACTAGCCCTAGGGCTCTTTGCAAGTCATTTTTGTTCTGCGGTACTGGCAGCTCTGCTATGGCCCGCACTTTTTCCGGATCTGGTTGCACGCCCGCCCCAGATAACTTCTCTCCCAGGTATGTAATCTCCTGTACCCCAAATTGGCACTTACTCTTATTCAGTTTCATACCTGACTTTTGCGCCTGTGTGAGAACTCTTGCCAACCTTTCGTCGTGCTCCTCTTTTGTTTTTCCCCAGACTACCACGTCATCAAGAAAAACTCCCACCCCTTCTATTCCGTCAAACAATTGCTGCACAGTTCTATGGAAAATTTCAGGGGCTGAGCTAATCCCGAACGGCATTCGTAGAAAGCAATGCCTTCCGAATGGCGTATTAAATGTGCACAATTTAGCGCTTTCCTCATCGAGCACTAGTTGGTAAAACCCAGATTTGGCATCTAATTTTGTGAAGTAATTTGCTCCACTCATTGTGCTGGTTATGTCAGATTTTGTTGGTAGCCTGTAATGCTCCCGCTGTATTACTTTATTTAGATCTTTTGGATCTATGCACAATCTCAAATCTCCATTTGGCTTCTCCACTATAACTAGTGAGTTAACCCATTCAGTTGGTTCTTCTATTTTTCTGACCACTCCGTCTGCTATCAGTGAGTCTAGTGTTTCTCTCAGCCTCTTTTTAAGAGCTATTGGCACTTTTCTTGCTGCATGTATGACTGGCTCTGCATTCTCTTTCAGCCTAATTTTTTGTTTGCCTGGTAGGCGGCCTATTCCTTTGAACACCTCTTTGTATTCTTTCACCCAGTTAGTGTGTTTGTGCTTACTTGTTGTAGCCTCTGTATTTTCTCGTGTTGTCACTTTGTCTGTATCAATGACATTCACCCTTTTGATCAGACCTAGCTGATCGCATGTTTTTAAACCCAAAATTGCTTGTCTATTTCCATCAACAAGTACAAACAATGCATTCACTGTTTTACCTTTGTTTGACAGTGTAACCCTGCACATTCCTTTAGTGGGTATTGGCTTATCGTCATATGTTCTCAGATTAATCTTTTTATTTCTTATTTTCGGCTTGTTTTTCAGTCTTTTAAAATCTTTCATTGGCAGGATGTTTACCTGCGCACCTGTGTCGAGCTTCAGTGACATGTCCGTGCCATTCATCTCCAGGCACACTATCCATTCGTCAGCGCTCGTCTCTCCCTCGATGGCGTCCACGTAAAACTGATCCTCCTCGCTGTCGCTCTTTTTCTCCACGAGTTGCACCCTCCTCTTTGAGAAGCAGGTCTTTGCGAAGTGATTTTTTCCGCCACACTTGCGACATTCCTTCCCGAATGCTGGACACTGTTTCAGCGCATGTTGCCTTCCACACCGCTCACAGTTCCCGCGCGCGCGCTCTGGGTTTGCCTCCCTTTTTCTTGCCTGCAACGTTCCTTTCGGCTTCGCGCGCTGCACTGCACCGACCTCAGCAGTCTCTTTTTCCTTGCTGCTAAAAGTCTTTAATTGTGCCTTTGTACTCTCAGACGCTTGGCAAATCTGTATCGCTTTCTCCAGCGTTAAGTTAGTCTCTTTCAGTAATTGCATCCGCAATTTGTTGTCTTGGACCCCAATTACAATTTGGTCCCGTATCATTGACTCACTCAATGTTCCAAAGTTGCATGACTGACACCTCAACCGTAGGTCTGTGACATACAGCTCGATGGACTCTGACTCTTTCTGAAGTCTTTTTCTGAACACATACCTCTCGTACGTTTCATTCTTTCTCGGTGTGCAATAATCGTCAAATTTCTTCATCACGGCGTCGAAGTTGCCTTTTTCTTCTTCCGTGAAGATGAATGTGTTAAACACATTTAGCGCCGCTCGCCCTGCTACTGTTAGCAGTAATGCTATTTTCCTCTTCTCGTCACGGAGACCGATAGCAAGCGAATAAAGTTCAAAACTTTGTTTGAATACTTTCCAGTTCTCGTTGACGTTACCGGTCAACTTTAACTCGTCCGGCTGTCGAAGAGCGTTCATCTTCGTCGTCGGTTCATAGTTTTATCCTGGTATCATGTAATTTACTCCTGGTACCATGTAATGTTCTCCTGGAACCTTGTAGTGTTCTCCTGGAACATGTAATGACGAGGCGCACACACCGGGTGTCAGTTAGGACTTTTTACTTGTCACTTCAACAGCAACTCACAACTAACCACACAGTGACTCAAGTACAACTCCTTTTATAGTCAGGTCATGGCCGGGGTCATACTGCCCTCTAGTGGTGACTCCATATGAACTTCACATATCAATACAGTGCGCATGAAAACACTTATTTCGAACATAGGGCAGAAAATATGTTTACTGCGCATGTCTGTATACCAGCCGCACGTCGACATGACGTATTTCCGCCTTAGCAGCAGCTAGCAGAAAACATAGCGGGAGTAAAACAAAACTGGTCTGTATTGTCCTGCTGTCTCCCTCTGTTCATCATATGCAGAAGTATGTACTTGTAGCTTCATTACGGAGACCAGCAGAAGCAAAAGTACAGTCTGAATAACAATACAGGTCAATTTCGACATGAAGCGGGGCTTACTAACACCGGAAGCTGCTTCTTCTTCTACTATTTTCGGAATGTCGAAATGTTGATGTGCGCATGTCAAAATGATTTATTTCGTTCAAACGTGTGACACATGGAAACGCACGTCCTAATCAGATCAGCTTTTTCAGGATCCATGTAAACAGTAAAATTCTGATCTGAATTGTAATCAGATTGAAGAAATTTTGCCCATGTAACTGTGGCTACTGACTGGTCACACTGCCTCCCTATAAGTACACAATACACTAATGAAGGCAAGTGGACACAGCTGTGTGGCAAGCAGGTGCGTGAATGATTGGATGTGTGCATGTGTGAGCGTGCGTGAGTGCATGTGTGTGCATGTGGTGATGGAAAACAGCCTGTGAATGTCTGGCAAGAGAAGGAGGCGAGGCCGTAGGGCTGGTAGAGAGCATGGCTCAATCTGCCAGCTGGAATTAATAAGCAATGCTCAAAACCTACAGCCATGGTTCATGGACGGGGTTGAAAACAACCCCGAACATGACAAGCACAAAGTAATTCCCATAAACCACGACTAAATAGCAAACAGAAAAGAGAAAATAATAAGTGACTTGAGTGCGGGGCAGACCTGCGCTTGGGATCACCACAACCCGGGCTTGGGACTGGCACTAGGAATACACTGGCTTGTGCACCCCCTGTGGCTGGGTTAGAGGGCCCAAACATGCTTAACCCTGCTTAAATGTTTGATAATGAAATTTGGGTGAATTATGAAATATCAAAAAGAACTGATTGCAAGGGACTCCATTGGATACAGCGGAGACAGTTTTTGGCATCAGTGGTGAGTTTGAGTTCCTTTAAATTTTCTTTCTAATAAGTATTACTGTCACTGTCCAGTGGTGGTGATGTTTTTATGTGTGTGCGTGCAAGTGTGCAGGGGGAGGTGTGTGTGTGTGTGTGTGTGTGAGGGGGGATACTTATAATTCAAGAAAATTCAAATATTTATATGGATGGGTTTTGAAGTGGACTGTTCATAGACTTTACATGAGTGCTGTAAAGCAGTGCAATCAGTTTTGATTCACAATAAAAGTATAAAGGTAAAGTCTGCCATTTCTGGGCACATTCAGATGGCCACTGTTTGGTCAGGACCACAGGACCAAACAGTGGCTTCCATGGATAGTTTGGTTCGTTTGGTGCAGTCTGAACGCATTGGAACTCTGGTGCACACCAAACAAGTGAAGTCTGGTACCTCTGAAAGTGGGGGTCTCGGTTCACTTGCAAACGTAGTCTGGTGCACTCCGTTTGCAGTGTGAATCCAAACGGACTATCCAGCGGACCAATACATAGGCTGAGAAGAGGAAATGGAGTTTCCTGTAGTACATTTTGGGTAGAAAATAACAATAAAGACAACCATGTGAATCCAAGAAAGCCCTTTACCGGAGAAAGCTGAGGAGAAAAGTAAAAAAAAATGTCTCGTTTGTGGCAGAAAAACAACCCAGCTGAAGTTAACAGATTTCCATTTTCGGTCCTGGCCAAGTGATGAGCCAGATTTTACTTCTTCGCTGACATTTTTTCTTCCCGGTCAGTGGTGGTTTTGGCTACAGCACCCCAAAGGAGCAGTTGTAACTGTGTGACATTATCCAGGCAGTTTGGTCCGCTGCAGTGTGAATGCATACCAAACCAAACAAAGGTGTTAAAATTCTTGGTATTCCCCACCCAGTCAAACTGAGACCCCCGGACTATCCTGGTTTGAATGCAGCCTCTGACTGTCATGCTTCTGAATTGCTTCTTTGCAATTTGAATGCAAGGCACAAGGTGTGCGTCACCCATAGAAAAGAACAACTCGGGATAGCATCCTAAATTGAACATTACAACAGTTTGTTTTGAAAAAAAAATACTATACAGCTACAGAGAACTTCCCTTTTGTTATTCTGGCACTATGCTGATGAAAAAATTATAGACAGAATACCAGTGAGTGATTCTGATTTTGTTGCCAGAGTGGTAGCCGAGCGGTAGAGCATCCGCTCCACAACCGGGAGGTCAGGTTCAAGTCCCGGCCAGGTCATGCCAAAGACCATATAAAAACGGAACTTCGTGCCTTCCAGCTTGTGCTCAGCAAAAATGGAACGGAGGAGGGACATGTGGGTGGCAGTGGTTCAGGAGGTAGAGCGGATCGTTCATTAACCAGAGAGTTGGCGGTTCGAATCCTGCTCTCCCCACCCATCCTGCCGTTGTGTCCCTGGACAAGAAACTTTACCCACCTTGCCCCCAGTGTCCATGACACTGGGTATGAATGTGTATAAATGTTCGGTAGTGGTCGCAGAGGCCATTGGCATGGATTGGCAGCCACGTTTCCGTCAGTCTGCCTCAGGGCAGCTGTGGCTACAGTAGTAGCTTACCACTATCAATGTCTGTCTGGAGTGAAAGAATAATGCACTCACTGTAAGCACTGTGAGATGTCACTTGACATGTGAAGTGTCATAACCCGAGTGTCGGTTCTGGCCACACTCGGGCCTCATATCTTGTTGTTCCCTGGCTTTGGCAGCTGAGGGTTCCTTCCAGCTCCTCGGGCTCTTATTGTGAAGGCGCCCGGGGGAGCTCCCTGCTGTCAAAGTCAGCTGCTGCTCTGCTGTCATTAGCAGCAGCTGTGCCGCGTTGGGGTCATTAGCCACCAGATATAAGCGGGTGCTGAATGTCCTCCAGCGCGGCAGTCTCTGTTATGTTCCTGTTATGTTCCGCTATGTTCTGGTTATCCTGGTTAACCCCTGTTGTGTTCCTGCTGACCTCCGTTGTCCACTGTTAGCCGACTCGGGTATCTCGTAATCCCATCGGTTAACGGTCCTGTGTGTAAGGTACGTTCAGTGTGATTACCCTGACTATTACTCGTCTGGTGCATCGGGTGCTCCCCGGCTCAGACGTACCCATCCCGTTGTTTGTAATCTCTTCCTTGTCAACCTGCACTGTTAATAAACATCACTGCAAACTCACTGGTGACTGAGGCGTCTTGTGACGGTCCGTGAGGGCCGTTGTGACAGTAGACTGCCGCCAAACGCCCGGAGAGGAGGCGTTGTATCGAGACGCCATTCACTGTGCAGTTTGCAGTATTGGACTGTTTGTTTCTACCTGTCTGAGTGTCTGCAGCTGGGAGTATGACGTCATCCAGGAGCCGCAGCGGGCGCCTGGGCAGGCAGCTAGCGGAAGCTCTGGAAGATATTGACAACACCATCTTTTCCGCTACGCTGTGGGACGCTCCCAGCGACATGTTAAGACATTTGGACTACGCTGAGGAATTTCTGCTTAATCTCCCCCTCGAGTTTGACGATCACCCGGAGGTGATAGCGAGGTGGGAGGAACTCGCCGCCCAACGCGAGTCACTTCGTGGGCTGGAGGAGAGGAGCAGGAAGCAAGGGAGAAAGCGTCCTTGCTCCCTGCGTCGTTGTTCCGCCCCCGTCCCGGAGAAGAACCAGGAGTGCGCGCCGTCTGGGGGCCGGCGACGACGTCGGCGTAACGACGCGGGCTCTCCTCAGCAGAATCCTCAGCTGAAACCCCGTCTGGATCCAGTTCTGGGTCGCCGCAAGGGCTCAACCCCCCACACAGCTGTCACTCCTGCGCCTCGTCAGAGGGGAATCCCCGCAGCCTCGTCTTTTCCCGGGCTTTCGCCTGCTGTCCCGTCAGCACTCCATGCCCGACTGACCCCGGCTGTCGCCCCCTCCTCCTCGTCGCCTATCCTGGCTGCTGTGTGTCTCGGGAGCTCCGTTTTGGCGAGTCTCATCCCGGAACCGTCTCGAGTGGCCTCACCTCGTCTTCCCAGAGGGCCCTCTGTCGCCACCCAGCGGGGAAAGGGAGGAACGACGTCCCCCACAGCGGGAACCATCTTACCCTCAGGAGAAAGGCGAGTGCATGATAATTTCTCTCATTCCGATATTGTTTTGCCTTGTCTGACTCCTGGGGGTGGAGTTCGGGGTATGCAGCCCCCCGAGCTCCCTCCACCTGCTGTGGATGAAAGAATTAATCCTGCTTCCTCTGTGTCTCCCTCCGCTGAGCGGTCCTCGACGTCAGGCCAACGTCGCTGGATGAGGAGGGGGCCTGCGGTTCTGGAGAGCCTGGTTCCGGTTCCGCAGCCACGTCATGGGCGGAGGAGGAGAGCGGACTGCAGCATGGAGCCTTCGCCGGTGAGGAAGCGTCCCCGGGGTTCCACGGAGGAGCGGTCCGGTCCAGCAGGGCGAGATTCTCCTGCCACCACGCCATGCGGGCCACCAGCGTGGACATCGGTGCCGGAGGACTCTTTGGCTGCACGCACCATCATGCCAGCTGCGGAGCCCGACGCAGCTGAGTGGGAGCCTGAGGACGACCTCCTGACATCTGAGCCCGGATCTTCGCAGTCCTGGACGGCGTCAGAACCCGAGTTCAGGCAAGTGCTCTGTTTTGTCTTTCTGTTTCACCTCTTAGAGCACTTTTGCCTGTCTCAAGGGGAGATGAGCCGGGTGCAGCCGCCCGCTGTGTCCGAGCTTATCTCGCCGGGTTCTGGCGCTGCCGGTGATCCTGATCCCGGGTTTTCTCTCTCTTTTGAGCCTTCTCCCAGGGTTGCCGGCGAGGGGCTGCTCTCGCCTGCTGCGCCAGAGGTTCCGGTTTCGGGGTTGGAGGTCGAGTCTGGTGCCACGCCGGCCCAATCGGGGTCCACCGTGGGTTCGGTTCCGAAGGCCCAATCGGGGTCCACCGTGGGTTCGGTTCCGGAGGCCCAATCGGGGTCCGGCGTGGGTGCAGCACCAGCAGGTCCTGGATTCGGTGAGGGAGCTGCAGATCCCCGGATGCTGGACGGACTCATTCCCCTCGTCACCCTCATCACCACCGTCATCCTCCTCGTCTCCCTGAGGAGCGCTACCCATCTCCACCTGGGGCTGTTGGGGTCCCGAACGCTCCGCCCGGTTCCCCTTCGTCTCTCCCCTTTTCAGCGGGACCGCCGGCTGCTTCTTCCCAACGGTTCTGGTGGGCTGGCGTTGCGGGGCGGCCGCCTGAAGGACTGTCTCGCCGGTTTGGTTCTCTGGGCCGGCCCCCCGTCATTTTTGACTCCCTGTGTGGCGACCTGCTTCGGCCGCCTGAAACTCTCTGCTTCCGAGCATGGGACTGGGGTAGGCCACCCGAACCGTCCTCTTTTCCCCTCCCTGTTCTGTGGCCTCTTGATGCCGGACGACCCCCCGAACCTTTTGCCCCCATCCCTCCGGGTCAGGACTGCACCCTCCCCGGGTTTCTGATTTCGTTTGTGGGACTGTTGGGGTGTGCGGGGGGGGAGGGGGAGGGGGATTGATTTGTGTTTTTGTGGCCCACTACTTTGTTTCTGTGTTTGGTGGTTCTTTTCCCTCCACCTTATGTCAATTTGTTTTTGCCAATAGGTGTACTGCCTATTTTGACTCTGTTCTTGTCACCCACATTCAAGGGAGTATGTTTTTTTTTTTCCTGTCTCTACTGCCTTGTTGGTCTTGTTGTTTGTCTCTCTCCCTCCTGCCAGCACCCCATCCACCCACCCTAGGGGGGTGGGGGGGGGCTGGGGTGTTACTCTGGCCGCTCAGAGCTCGGCCTTGAGGGGGAGGTACTGTCATAACCCGAGTGTCGGTTCTGGCCACACTCGGGCCTCATATCTTGTTGTTCCCTGGCTTTGGCAGCTGAGGGTTCCTTCCAGCTCCTCGGGCTCTTATTGTGAAGGCGCCCGGGGGAGCTCCCTGCTGTCAAAGTCAGCTGCTGCTCTGCTGTCATTAGCAGCAGCTGTGCCGCGTTGGGGTCATTAGCCACCAGATATAAGCGGGTGCTGAATGTCCTCCAGCGCGGCAGTCTCTGTTATGTTCCTGTTATGTTCCGCTATGTTCTGGTTATCCTGGTTAACCCCTGTTGTGTTCCTGCTGACCTCCGTTGTCCACTGTTAGCCGACTCGGGTATCTCGTAATCCCATCGGTTAACGGTCCTGTGTGTAAGGTACGTTCAGTGTGATTACCCTGACTATTACTCGTCTGGTGCATCGGGTGCTCCCCGGCTCAGACGTACCCATCCCGTTGTTTGTAATCTCTTCCTTGTCAACCTGCACTGTTAATAAACATCACTGCAAACTCACTGGTGACTGAGGTGTCTTGTGACGGTCCGTGAGGGCCGTTGTGACATGAAGTACCATATAAATCTAATCCATTATTATTATTGTTGTGTTGATATTGGAAGTTGACACAAAATACTCAACACATTTAACTACAACATGCTGCTACACCTACACTGATTTTCTGTATGAACAAAATATGAAAAGATTTGATTACAAAAGCACTGTCATCAGTCTAAATTTCTTTCAGGTCTCTAACTTGTTCAGCTGAGGGTTGTTTTTTTTCTAAATGTACCATTTAATATTGTGTTAATCAGCAGGATATTCATTACTTCTTAGCCTGCACAGAAGCCACTGCTAATGCAGCTGCTGCAATTCAGTGTGAAAAAATGCTGAAATGTGATCAAGCACTTCCAATGTGTGATTGTATGATTAAGTGTTTTCATTTGCAACACATACACTTAACACTGTTACATCAAACTTTTTATTTGAGTCCACCTGCAACTCAAGAAAATAATAAAAAGTGGATAACAGACGTCAAGTGCAGCTAACTGGTTTCTTTGAACTGTTCAAACAAAATAAAGTTAGTGAGGTCAGTGTAGCGGCCTCAAGCTGGATTGAATGCTGAAATGCCCTCTCATCAATTTTGATTGCTCCATTTATAAGCTCAAGATTATCTATGCATCCAACCCTCATCACCACAGGATACAGCTGTGATGGAGGGCCACTCCATGGTGCCCCCTGCCCTCTCTCTCCCCACACACAAGGTACCAAGATAGATAGATTTTATTAATCCCCAAGGAGAAACTGATTTGTCTTAGCCAACAACACACAAAGTCATACACACAAACAAACCCCCCCTCCCCCACAAATATAAACATCCTATACGGTTTGAAAACAGTCACTAAATTGCAATATAATCCATCCTTCCATCCATCTTCTTCCACTTAATCCATTTCGGGTTGCGGGGGGGCTGGAGTCTACCCCAGCATCTTTAGGCAGATCGCCAGAGACAGATCGCCAGTCCATCGCAGGGCCAACACAGAGAGACAGACAACCATTCACTCTCACAGTCATACCTAAGGACAAGTTAGAATCCCCAGTTTGATGCCAGTTAACCTAACTTGCATGTTTTTGGCATGTGGGAGGAAACCGGAGAAATCCTGGAGTAAACCCATGCAGACACGGGGAGAACATGCAAACTCCACACAGATCACTGTTGGTCCTGGGCTGGGATCGAACCCAGGATCCCCCGGCCAAGGGTGAATTGCTGTGCTGCCGCAGTGCTAACCATTCTGCCACTGCACTAATAAATAATAAAATACAGTAGAGTCAGGCGAGTAGGGCTGAGTAGGTAATGTTGGAAAAGGGGCTTTATGGAGGTGCTATCTGAGAACAGACTCCCCACTGAGACTTTGTTTTATGACCGCAGCTGTGGCTGCAGCCTCTGAAGAAAGAGATTGAAGAGAAGACCTGCAGCTCACATGGACTGTTGTTGCTGTATTATCTGTTAATATAAATGCTTTATTTGTGCATGCTTTTCTTAATTATGAATCCTCACAGATTACCTTCTGGCTGTAGCCTGACTGCCAAATACTGTCCTTTAATGGGAGCTCGCAAACGGGACCATTTCACTCCAATTTTAGTCACGCTTCACTGGCTACCAGCCAAATTTTGTACCAATTTTAAAATTCTAGTTTTGACCTTTAGAGCAATTCATGCCCAAGCCCCAAAATGCATTTGCGATCTTTTAATCCCATATTCTTCAGGTTGATCACTCAGGTCTTCAGGTCAGAATCTCTCATCGATCTCTAAAACTCGCTATAAAACCAGAGGTGATCTGTCGTTCTAGTCCGTTGCTCCCCACTTGTGGAACGCTCTCCCTCTGTCTCTGCATCTGACTGATTTGGTTGACTCTTTTAAAAAAAAAAAACTGTGGAAGGCATTGTTATTTAGGCAGGCTTTTATTTGACCGGTAGCCTGGTTTTTATTTATTCTATTATTTTATCATTTTAGTCATACGTTTTAATGTTTCTTTTATGCTTAAATTGCTGTGTTATCATATTCCCTTGTCTTATATTCCTCTGCATTTTTATTGTTAAAGCACTTTCTCTGTGAAAAGTGCTATATAAATAAAGTTCTTCTTCTTCTTGAGAGAAATCCATTGTTCCACAGGAGACTTCAACAGCTTCAAGCTTCGCGCCTCAACTGGCCCCCACCTCACATACCCCTTTTCCACCAAAAAAGAACGGGTGCTAGTTCGGTTCTGGTGCCTGTGCTTAACCAGTTCCACTGTCATGCCTCGTAAGAACCAGCTGGTTTATGACCGACATGGAGCTAGTTGGGGCTACATCAGGGCTATGTCATTACACAGTGTAAAACACCTTTACACAACCCCACAGAACACCAGAGAAGAAGAAGGTAAAGGAGGAGAAGAAAAAGAAGCACTAACTTGTCAACATGGAGGAGCTTGTGGTGTTAGGAGTGCGACACACCCATGTGGTTCTAACTGCCTATCATCGCCTAATTCTTAATCGCAGAGAACGGCGACTACGTTTAAGACAGGTAATTATCAATATTTCAGTTATCAGCAGTTGTTATTTAAAGACTGTAGCTCAACTAGCTAGCACTAACTAAACTTTTAAACATTATATTTATGTCAATTCTGTAACGGGTGGTGTTACGGCACGTTATGAGATGAAGGTTACCTCTTACCTGGGCACATTCACGGTCACGATACTGGTGGGACTCCATTGTTCCGGATTTCACTGCCCAGCTGTTTGTGCAAAACTTCCGTGTGTCCCGGGAATCGTTCAAGTGCATCTGTGGTTAGACCAAAGCCTTCCTTGTGAAAAAAAATATGAATTACAGATTGTGTTTCCCAGTTCAGAAGCGGGTTACAGTTGCCATCTGGAAACTGGCTACTGGTGGTGAATACAGGACCATCAGCCATCTTTTTGGGGTAGGTCTGAGCATCGTATTTAACTGTGTCCAGGAATTTTGTGATGCTGCCATTAAGGTGCTGCTTCTTAAACATATAGTAAATCCAGATGTCCAGATGTAGGTTATTGGAAATGGCCACATTGTTTAACAACTGCTGGGAAGTACCACAGTATGTGGGTGCCATAGAAGGCAGCCACATTCCAATAATTGCACCAGAAGAATATGCAAGAGACTACTACAACCACAAAGGATGGCATTCAGTAGTTCTGCAAGTGGTTGAGGATGGGAAAGGGCTTTTCTGGGATGTGTGTGTGGGCTTTCCAGGGAGTATGCCAGAGTCCTGCATCAGTCAGATTTGTGGGAATGACTAAGTGATGGCCAGTTCATGAAGCAAAACAAAGTCACACTCCCTGGCACTGACACTGGGCATCATGTCATTGGTGATCCAGCCTACCCCATGCAGAAGTGGCTGATGAAACCCTTTTCAGACACGGGCAGACTTACCCCTGAACAACGTAACTACAACTACCGGTTGAGCCGTGCATGTTCAGTTGTGGAAATGGCTTTCGGCCTCTTGAAAGGACAATGGTGGTCCGTCCTGAAAAGGAATGAATGCAAACTGGAGCTGATCAAGAAAAATGATGCTCACCTGCTGTATATCTCATACTATTTGTGAGGAACATGGTGACAACTTTGAATTCCCAGACACACCTGATCACAGTCAGCTTCCAGTTCAACCACTACCTGACCATGCCAATGTAGAAGGGGACGACATTAGGGTAGCTTTAATGGAGTACTTTAACAGTGGGGCGCAATGACTTCTTTAGTGCCAGCCATATCATTTACAAAATGTAACGTGAAGTAATGAGAAAACATTAATGAATATAAAATTCACCTGACAATCGGTCCTCAGTGTACTCTGTTTTTAAGTATTTATGGTGTATATATACGTATATATATATATTATAGGCACATTTACAGAGTTGTAACAGAGTTAGGAGGATGTGTTTAATTGCACATCCCCTCATTGCAGACACAAACTTGTCATGATTAATTAAGCTTGACAGCTCACGTGCACGATGCCAAAGCACAGGAAGGAACCACACAGAGGGGCATGTTTGAAAGTTTTATTAAATAGCAAAAACACAAGCACACAGCTGCAGAAACAGTCACTCACCAGAGGAATAGCCCTGTGGAGAGAAGACGAGAGCTGTGAGCAGAGGAATGGAGTAAGGGGAAATGGGCGAGCCAAACTGCCACTTACTTGGGAAATCCAGGGAGAGCCGACAGGACCCAGCGAGGAATAGACGAACCAGTAGGGTGGGGAGAGATGAGTTGATGGTGCCTGACTGGGTGGAGTAGGAAGTTGAAGGATGGTGAGATGTGGCAGGAGCACGCAGTCCTAGAGACACACCTACACGGTGGCAGCAACCTGAAGGAAGAGGAGAAATAAGGTTAGACAACGTGTCAACACCTATAACTTTATATTTGCTTGCCTATACATGGGCAGTATACCCAGACAAGCCAGCGTTGAGTCTTTTTTTGCCTCCACAAAAAGAAGCATAATGTCATGATCTGAGCACGGGGGATTTTCTTTCCTTATTTGTATAATGTTGTATTTTGGAGTTCTATGCCGGTTATGTTATTGCTAGTTTGTTTCACATATTCTGTATTGTTTCTTTGAATGATTTATTTTCCTGTTTACGTTCAATGTAGTTTTGTCATATTTGGCTTTATTTGTCCTTATTTGTTTTTCACTTTATTTCTGCCAGTGTCTTCTCTTTCTTTCTCTCTCGGGGGTTGCAGTGGTCAGGGGCACTTCCTGGATTTTTCGCTGGTTGTGGGTGGTGCTCCTGTCAAACTGTCAGCCCCGTCTCCTCTCCTCATGACTCACAACTGATTGTCATTTTCTCCCCAGCCCGCTCATGTGATTCACACCAGTTACTATTTGTGTTTGATTGTTTCTAGCCTTATTTAAGGGCTGTTATTTTTATTTATCTTTGCCGGAGGCTCAGTTATCGTCTCCACCAGAATCCTAGCCCTGTTCTGGTGTGCTGTAAGTTTGCTTTGTGTTTCAGTTTGGATTTTCTGTTTATGCACTGTTTAGGACTTTGTGTTCTTGTTAATAAATATTACAAACTGCAGTCCAGTACATGGATCTCTCCTCTCTGCCCTGAAGGGCGATTTATGACAGAAGCCTCCGGCCAGTTAGAGATCCAGCTGCTGTAGTTTGTGGGAAGGGGCGGGGGGGGGGGGGGGGTTGTTGTTTATCTCACCTGTGGGTTGGCGATTTCTGGTAGTTTATGTGGCCAGAAACAAACACAGTCAACTTAATTCACCAGCAGTGGTGAAGGTAGCCTTCTACTTCCCCCCAGTTTTTGTTTTTCACCTGGGATTTGGTTATGTCTGCTGCCCTGAATTTTTCAGCTCTGGGGCTGAGCGAGGAAGAGTGTGTGGGGTTACGCTCATCGCCAGTTTTGCCTCGGGGGCTGGAGCCTCCCGCTCTCCTGAGAAGGTTTGGAGGTTCATGGACGGTGCGGCCCGGGTGATCGAGGCTCGTCTCATTCTCTGAAGCTACCCGGGCCTCACAGTTTTCCTCGCCTCGGTGGTCAACACACACCGCAAACTCTGTGCCAGGCGGGGAACTTCCCTTCGGCGCCACCGGGGCTCAAGAAGAAGCGCACCCAGGGACGGAAGACTCACTCGTCCTGTACGGAACCTGAACCCTCATCCATCCATCAGATGGTCTCCAGAGGTTCCGACACAGCAGCCCCACCTTCTCCTCCTGAACTTTGGCCCACACCATCAGCCGAGGAGCTGGAGGAGCGCAGGCAGGTCCAATTAGCGGAGACAGAGCTCCTACTAGAATATTTTATTTATTTCAGATAGATTAATACCGGAGTGGTGGCTCAGTTGGTAAAGCATCCGCCCCACACCCAGGAGGCAGGGGTTCAAATCCCGGCCGGGTCATGCCAAAGACCATGTAAAAGTGGAACTTCCTGCCATCCAGCTTGGTGCTCAGCAATAACAGAATGGAGGAGGGAACTCTGTGGCGGCGCCTTGCATGGCAGCGGCCCTCTGATTCTGCACTGGGGTGTGTGTGATTGACACTGTAGATAGGTAAAGCACAATCTCGTTCTACTGTACATGATTGGTTTACGGTTGAATGACAATAAGGGTGATTTAATTTTAATTTTTAATTTTAAAAAGTAAAGATTAAAAAGAAACAGAATAATATAACAAAGAGGAAAAAATCCAACAAGGTCAAATTAAACAATAACTCCTCTGATTATACAGTTCAACATAAGTTATCCGAAATGGGTGATGGCTGAAGCCGCAGCTTATATTGCCCACCCATATCCATCCAAGAATTCAAAAGAAAAACAAAACAAGAGCGATTACAATTCGGAACAAAGCTAAGACAAAATGTGACAAAAAAACTAAGCAACAACACAACACAGACTGGATATTGTCATATCCGGCTCTAGGGAGCCGGGCAATCAGAGCCAGGGACAAGCCAGTGAGTCATGATGGTTTATTTTGGGTAAAGGGGAAGGGATGAGGAGAGCACAGATACTCATGCAGAGGTACACTCACAGGTTGCACAGCGCAGAGGTAAGCAGCTCGTACCGGACGTGGGGGTAGCAAGACGTACATACTCACAGCGGGATACAAACACAGGAATGCTGCAAGAGGAGTATAAGCTGACACCAGACGAAGGGGCTTCAGCTTAGCAATGTGTTTATGTCGCAGCCCCGAGTCACCGAGGCTGCTCCTATTTATCCTCATTGGCAGCGCCCCAGCTGATGAAGACTAATTGGCCCCAGCCGTCCATAATGCTGCCAGCTGGGGGCCAGCTGAGACGCTGCTCAATGGGAAGCAGGGATGAGGGAAAACATGGGCTGAGTGCCGAGACGGCATCTCAACCCATGGTGACAGAGCCCCTCCCTCAAGGTCGGGCTCCTGAACGACCAGGAACATCCCAGCCCCCCCCCCCCCACCTAAGGTGGGAGGAAGGGAGGCGGACCGGAGGGGAAGAAGCCAAGGGAAGGACAACACCAATGGGGCAATGTAGGGTAGCGGGAAAGAAAAACCCAAATACAATACTGACAAAACAGAATAATTAACCCAGGTACAGATGGGGAGAAGAACTGGGTCAGCACGCCGGTTACATACTACCCAGAGAGTACCAACCATGCGTGACCCAGAGCAAGGAAAAAAGAACCACCAAAAAGGTACAGGGCAAAAAATGCTGAGTACGGTTAAATAAAGGGGAACCTATACACAGCGCTAATTTAAGTACATACACACAGTCACCAAGAAAAGTGAGGGTGACTGGAACAAATGACAATTATAGAGCATGGTGTTACGGAAAACAAGGCACATGACTATAATGAACCAACAGGACAAAAAAGAAATACTGAGTGCAGGCAAAGAAAAACCCACACACACGAATATATAAATACCCAGTCACCTAAAGAAATGAAAGTGACTGGAATAAATGGATAACTGCAGAGCATGGTGTTACGGAAAACAAAACATAACTCTACAATACAAAAAACGAGGCTAAAAACATGGCACAAAAAGTAAAATGCTGAGCATGAGCGATGGAAAACACAGCACTATAAAAACGAATCCACCAACAGGACAAAACATTACACCCGAGTGACCTTAATAACAAAAGAAAAAGTGACACCCGAGGTGAATGGCAGGCAGAGTCCAAAAATGGCCGAGATGGCTCCGGAGATCTCCCCGCCCATTGTCCAGCTGGCGAATCAGGGAAAGAGAAGTGTTCGGACGGCGAACTCTGGACCCAGATCCCAGGAATCCAGTCCACCGGCAGCCGAACCAGGCTGCCCAGAGGGAAACAGACCAGTGGGGGGAACCAGATCACCGAACCGAAAGTTCTGTGGGTCGGGTCGTCGACCCGCATCACTCAACCACCAGGACCGTTGAGACGGGCGAAGGATCAGAGCAGATCCCAGTGGAAGAGGCTCAGGGGAGAGCCGATGACGAGGGCGGCGGGCGTCAGGCCGCAGGAAAACGGCCACCTCCTCACCGGACCTGGACAATACTGGGGCAGCACCCACATCGGACCCCGATCGGGCCTCAGGCGAACCCACGTTGGACCCCGACTGGGTCTCAGGCGAACCCACGTTGAATACTGCACCAGAACCGACCTCCAACGTTGAACCCGGACCCTCCAGCACCACGAGGAACAGCAACTCCTTGCCGGTGACCCTGGAAGAAGGCTCAGAAGAGAAAACAGAACCGGGATCAGGATCACCGGCAGCGCCAGAACCCGGCGAGATGAGCTCAGACGCAGCGGACGGCTGCACCCGGCTCGTCTCCCCTGGAGATAGGCTGAAGTGCTCGGGGATAAAAAGAGAGAAAAGAAAGGAGAGCACTCGCCTGATCTCGGGTTCTGATGCCGTCCAGGACTGCGAAGATCCAGGATCCGTCGTCAGGAGGTCGTTGTCAGGCTCCCATCTAGCCGCGTCGGGCCCCGCAGCCAGCACGATGGTCAGCGCAGCTTGAGATCCCTCCAGCTCAGGTAACCCCGCCGACGATCCACTCGGCGTGAAGCCAGAAGAATCTCGTCCCGCCGGACCGAACCGCTCCTCCGTGGAGACCCGGGGACGCTCAGTCGTCGGCGTAGACTCCACGCAGCAGTCAGTCCCCCTCCTCCGTCCGCAATGTAGCTGCGGAACCACAGGCCCTCTCCATATCCCACCACGTTGACCCGGAGCCGGGGACCGCTCGGCGGAGAGAGACACAGAGGATGCGGGATTAGGCATACAGGTTACAGCAGGTGGGGAGAGTTCAGGGAGCTGCGAACCCTGAACTTCTCCTCCAGGGATGTGACAGAGCAAATCATTAAGCAGGTGTGAAAAAACAATGACTTGCCTGCCCCCTGGAGGTTGAGTATCGCCTGCTGTAGTGGAATCTGCTTCTTCCTCTCCCCGCCCGGCGATAACGGAGGACCCCCCGGGAATTCGTCTGAGGGTCGCTCGCGTTGTCTCCAGCAGTAGAGCTCACCAGGCCGGGATTCCAGGCACACACAGCGGTCAGGAAGCGCGTCGAGGAGGAGGGGTAAACAGCCGGGGTGAGCCAGCCCGAATGTCCAGGAATGACAGCGGGGGAACGAGGCTCAGGGGACGAGGCTGTAGAATCTCCACACTGACGAGGCGAAGGGATGACAGCTGCGTGGGAGGAACGGTCCTGACGATGACCCAGAACTGGATCCGGACGAGGTTCGTGCAGAGGTGACTCGGCGATGTGATGACGACTACTTCCAGGGGACGAAGCGAGGGGGAAACCCAGGATTCGCCACTCCAGATCGGAGATCGAGACGAGGAAGGCGTCGAGCACGGGAAAGCTTCGTAGCCCTGAAGTCCTCACCATCAATCTCACTGCCACCGCCACATGCCTGAAGGTGGTGACAGGAAACACAGTAGAGCCCGCGACAGCCACTCGACCCCGGACATAACTGCTGTCAGCTGCGGCTCCTTGAAGGGAATCCCGAGTGACGTGGCGCAGGTCGGGGGAAGTCCTCTGGTTGGCGCGAACTCCCGGACTGGAATGGCGGCAGGAACGGGACTCCGAAGCGGGGAAAGACGTCGCCCACTTCGACTCCCTGCCGGGATTTCCATCCACCCCGTGGAGCTTCTCTCGCTGTGTACCTGCAGCGTCTATCCTGGCACTGTCCTCCAGATGGTACAGAGAGTGAGGGTGACAGTCCAGGAGTTCCTCAGCACGGCCCGGATGCCAGCGTCTCGCGTTGGAGGCGTCGTGCAGGGTGAAGAGCGTCCCGTCGACAGCCTCCGAGATGGACCTCAGCTCGTCGCCCTGGCGCCGGAAGTGGCTCCTGGGAAACGACATGCTAGCAGCGCTGACACCCGGACAGAAAGGTACATTTCCACAGCGACTCACGGCCGCCGGCAACTCTTCTGGCTGCGACATACTGTCATATCCGGCTCTAGGGAGCCGGGCAATCAGAGCCAGGGACAAGCCAGTGAGTTGTGATGGTTTATTTTGGGTAAAGGGGAAGGGATGAGGAGAGCACAGATACTCATGCAGAGGTACACTCACAGGTTGCACAGCGCAGAAGTAAGCAGCTCGTACCGGACGTGGGGGTAGCAAGACGTACATACTCACAGCGGGATACAAACACAGGAATGCTGCAAGAGGAGTATAAGCTGACACCAGACGAAGGGGCTTCAGCTTAGCAATGTGTTTATGTCGCAGCCCCGAGTCATCGAGGCTGCTCCTATTTATCCTCATTGGCAGCGCCCCAGCTGATGAAGACTAATTGGCCCCAGCTGTCCATAATGCTGCCAGCTGGGGGCCAGCTGAGACGCTGCTCAATGGGAAGCAGGGATGAGGGAAAACATGGGCTGAGTGCCGAGACGGCATCTCAACCCATGGTGACAGATATGACAATCCTTATGTGATTTTACATGTCATCTTGGATATATGTTTGGAGTATTTCTTCCTTTAGTTTTTGTTTAAATTGTCCAAGCGTTGTACATGATTTTAATTCAGGTCCAAAATCGTTCCATAATCTGACTCCTTGCACTGAAACACAGTGTTGCTTGGTGGTAGTTCTCACTGAAGGTTTTTGAAATATACATGTTCCTCTGAAATGATATTGTTTCTCCCTTATTTGGAACAGCTTTTGGATATTTGCGGGCAGTGATAGATTCTTCACTTTAAACATTATTACTGCAGTTTTAAAGTCAACCAGATCTTTCAACTTGAGAGCTTTTAATTTAAGAAAAAGTGGGTTTGTTGGTTCCCTGTAAGCAGCTTTGTTTATTATTCTAATAGCTCTCTTCTGAAGCATAAAGACTGGATATATGTTTGTTTTATATGTATTTCCCCATACTTCAGTACAATATGTCATGTATGGGAATATTAATGAATGATACAAAGTATATAATGTGGGTTGATTCAGCAAATATTTCGCTCTGTGTAGTACTGCGATTGATTTAGATATTTTACCTTTAATATAATTAATATGTGACTTCCAACACAGTTTATTATCAATTATTACACCAAGAAATTTAGTTTCAGATACCCTTTCAATCTCTACACCATTTACACTGAGTTTAGATACTAAGTTGTTGTGATGGTAGTTAAAAACTATAAATTTTGTCTTACTTAAATTGAGCGTTAATTTGTTTGAATCAAACCACAGTTTAAGCTTTCCTAATTCCTTTCCGAGTGTATCCAAAAGTTGTTCCAAATTGCTTCCACTGCATAATAGATTAGTGTCATTGGCAAACAATATTAAATCCATTTTTTCCGAGACTTTACATATATCATTTATATACATATTGAATAACAATGGCCCCAAAACTGAACCCTGTGGGACTCCACAAGTAACCTTCAGTAACTGTGAGTTTTTGTTACCAACACATACATACTGATATCTATTCTTTAAGTAACTACTTAACCAGGACAGTGATACCCCCCTAATACCACAATTTTGTAGTTTCTTTAATAATAAATTATGATCCACTGTATCAAATGCTTTTTTAAGATCCAGGAATCCCCCAACTGAATACTTGTTATTTTCAACGGCAGTTGATATTTTTTCTATAAATTCCATTAGAGCAAATGCAGTTGTCCTCTTGTGTCTGAACCCATATTGCTGCTCACACAATAAATTATTCTTCATTATGAAGTTGTCAATTCTCTCACAGAATATTTTTTCAAGTATCTTGGAAAATTGCGGCAATAGTGAAATTGGTCTATAGTTTGAAAGTTCCCCTCTGTCACCCGTCTTGTATATCGGAATTACTTTAGCTATTTTCATTGCATTGGGAAATATACCTGTTTGGAGAGACAGGTTACAAATATACTGTACGTCAGTGGTTTCACTAAGCATTCGATAATAGTTTTGACTAAGAGCATGTCAATACCATCACAGTCCGTAGATGTCTTACTTTTAAACGATTTAACAATTTCAATGACCTCTCTCTCGTCTGTGTTCTTTATAAAAATGGAGTCTTTTATAGCAGTGTTTTTGCTTATTGTATCACCCGTAGGTGCCGTAATGGGTATTTCTCGAGCCAAATTAGGACCAATGTTAACAAAAAAGTTATTAAATTCATCTGCAGGTGAAACTGTATTCAGACTCTGAGTCGTTGTATTATTTTTTGAAAAATTGGTTGGGTAGCTTGTATTTCTGTTTTTATTTCCAAGAATATTGTTAAGTATTGTCCATGTATTTTTAATATTGTCTCTGTTTTTCTCCAGTTCTTTACTGTAATAGTCTCTTTTACTACATCTCATTATACATGTTAACTTATTTTTGTATATTTTATACCGCTGCTCTGCTTCTTTTGTCCTTTTCTTTAGAAAAGCTTTATATAATAAATTTTCCTTTTTACCGCCTTTTGTAATCTTTTGGTTAACCATGGCTTATCGGCTTATCGGCTTATCGACAAATTTATGTTTAAGCGTTTTCTTTACTAATGGACAATTTTTTTCATAAAGAGTGGTTACAATGTTCATAAATGTGTCGTAGGCCTCATTTACATCTGATACATAAGCCTGTTTTCCACTAGCCCAGCACACCTCGGTACGGCTCGATTCACTTCAGTACGGCTCGGAATGCTTCTGTCTCCATTAGCACAGTGTTGCGGGGCAGCAGCAGATTCTCAGCAAGGCGGGGCCACACTCCCGTGATGTTATGCACCGGACTGAGTCCTTATTTACACGAGACAAAAAATGGAGGATCCAAGGATTATTGCCTTGCTCGCTCTGTGGTTTTATCTCACAATTAATTTTATCTCATAATTAAGCTGCAACAACACAAGTCACTTTTGTTTTGAATTAACTGCCAAATGACCTAGAAATAATGAGCTGAAACTTGTTTTTATTCGTGTTAAATAATGAGACAGTGGCACACTGTCCAACACCACATCCTAGGGCATTTTGGATGTACTGAATTAAAAAAATTCATGTTTTTCACCTTCAGGTCAACGTTTGGAACAACAGTATTATTATTTTCCGTTTCGATGATGCTACACTCCTTCTAAAGTATTGTAAATCTCTGAATTTGGAATGCCGATAGAACATTCAATTTACATATACTTGTACCTTTGACTTGGTGCTAATTTTTTATGATATTTCAATAAAAAGAACAGAAAGCTTACAAAAAGATTTCTTTTTTGGTCTAGTTAAAAATTACATTACCTTTACAATGGTTGACCCACAGCATCATTTTGATCAGACTAGGCAATGGAATTTCTATGTAATTATACTGTTTTATAATTCAGTGTTATAACAGACAAACCACACTTTCCAAAACAATTCCATTTTATTATATACAAAATATTAAAATAAAAAAAAACTTTGCAACACAACATGAAGGTTAATCGACATTTTATACACGCCGACCACTGAGTGCTGAGGCTCGGTAGAATTAATCCGTCTCTGCCAGCTGTGGGTCAGGAAGGCTCGGTTGAATAATCCGTGCGGGCTGTCGCGGCAGACGCGTGGGATGATTCTACAAGGAAAACGCACACAATAAAATACAGCACGAAAGTGCAAGATATACAGAAAAGACAATAGTTTTTAACAAGAATACATAAGCTTATTTCAGCGTATTGTTCACATGAATAATTACAATAAAAGCTGTAGTCCGCAGTGTGCTGCAATAAAGCAGCGATCCATCCACAAATGAACAGCTTTTTTATTGCATAAATAAACTGAGCGTCTTACCGAATATATTAGCGAAAAAACGCACAATAAAAAAAAATTAAAACTCACCGTTAAAGGACTCCGATGTCGAGACCTCCCGGTATATTTTTTCATTCCGGGCGGCTCCGTCTAACTCGCGCTGAATACGTTCGTCTGACAATGCAGTGAGCAGACACTGCAGCTCCTTACTGGTCCATGGAACACCCTTATTACGCGAAGCCATTTTTGATAGAGAATAAATGAAAATAGCACAGCAATACACTGAAAAGGAACCGCCAACAGTGGTTGCGTGCTGAGTAAAGGCGGTCGTGAAGATTCTTTTTTTTTTTTTTTCAAAAACTTTATTGAGAAGGTCGTGAAGATTTGGTAGATGAGGAGGAGGAGAGGGGTGGTTACAACCTGACCAATCAGCGCCGGTTACGACCTGACCAATTAGCGGCGACCAGTCTGTTAACGTCACAACACGGCACAGCTCAGCACTGCCGTACCCTGCCCTTCAGCGGGGCTGAGAATCGCAGCTGTTAAACCGTGTTGGGGCTTGTGGAAAAGTGTACAAAGCGTGCTGAGCCGTCCCGTGTCGCGCTAAAGCGTGCTAGTGGATAAGGCCCTATAGACTTTTGTCCAGTCCTGCTTCAGCAAACCATATAAACCATGGCTCCTCCCAGATCTCCCCAGGAGCTGGAGGAGGGTTCACCAGGTCCTCTTCCACCTCACCATGAACTGACGTCTCTGCCTCCTGCTCCCTGCCATTGCCCAGGGAAATCTCGCTGGAGTAATGCCTCCACCTCCCTGCCAGCAGTTCCTCCTTCACTGTGTCAAAAAATTTCCGCAGCAGCCTCCCCTTCTCGTTTGAGCTCCTCTTTGCCGGCTGTCCTGTCAGCTCCCTCTTCCTCCGCTGCTGCTGCTTCCCTCATCTCCACGGCAATACCCCTGCTGCTGACAATCCAGCCGCTTCATCCCCAGCTCCACCCACCATTGAGTCTGCAGGGGCGGCTCCTCCATGCTCTTCAGGGGGGCCCATTACTGCTGCAGCCACTGAGAGGGAAGACGATGGGCCTTCTGCAGCAGAAACCATCATGCCCCAGGAATATAGGCAAGTGTTTTTTTCATTCCCAGTTACCTAAAAATGAATTATCATGTCTGATTCCCAGTGGTGGGGCTCAGCCTATGCAATCCACTGAGTCCTCACCGCCTGCTGCAGACATTAATTGTTCACCTGCTACCTCCGTTTTTCCTCCTCTCTCCCCTGAGTGTCCACTGGCCCTGGAATTGAGCTGCTGGACAATGGAGGAGCAGGTGGTCCTGGAGGGCCTGGTCCCAGCCCCGCAGCCACAGTCTGGATGGAGGGAGAGCGCTGCGACCAAGCTGAAGCCAGTGCCAATGATGGAGTGTCCCCTGTCCTCAGCAGAACAGGATCCAGCGCTAGCAGGAAGCCGACCTCCTGTGTCCACGTCGGGCGAGCCACCTGCATGGTTCACATCGCTGGGGGGTCCCGGGACTGCATTGACCACCATGCCTGTTGCTGGGGCCACCACAGCAGATTCTGAGCTGGACCTCCAGAGGGCCAGACCCGAGGAGTCATCGTCTGGATCGATGGAGTCCTGGACAGCGGTGCAGCTTGAGCTCAGGCAAGTGCCCTCCTTTGTTTTCACTGTTTCTGAGTTGGAGAGGTCTTGTCTGGCTCTTGGTGGGGAGAGCCAAGGGCAGCCGTCAACTGCATCTGCACTCACCCCACCAGGCTCCACTGCCGCCTGTGACCCTGACCCTGTTTCTCTGCCTCTCCCATCTGAGCTTTTTCCCAGGGTCACCGAGGATCGTCCATTAAGCTATCACCCTCGCTTAAGGTACTAAGGATACATTGTCCTTCCATTCCCAAGTTGTGAACTAACAGTGCCTGTGCCCGCAACTTCTCCAGTCTTCCAAGGTCCATTGCTACTAAAAAATTTTGAAAGGTAACGAACCACCTCACCCAAGGGATGAGCGGCTCACTGGGAGCTCCAAAAACGGCTGAATTGAAGTAACCCCCGCGTCCATACTTTTTACCCTTGTCGCCAAATGTTATGTCGGTAAAAGGGAACCAAGGACAAGACCGAATGTTGAACTGGACACGACTTTATTAGTGACTTACTCTCACAATACAGGGGCTGTTGTCAGGCTGAGAGGAGGCCAAAGAGACCACCCCTCTTCCTCATAGCCCTCTTATACCCCGGTTGGTAGTGGAACCAGAAAGGTGGAGCCACCACCTGTGTCACACAGTAATATGTCCCCATAACAACACAACACTACCCAGAGCCATTCCTACAGCATCTGTGACCCCCCTGGGGCTTGACCATTCTGTTCTGCTACTGTTCAAGTCTCTTGGGAACCAAGCCATTCCAAGAAAGTAAGGCAGCTAACAGCATTAGCTTCAGGAAAAGCCATAACTTTTTCTTTAACTACCATTCCTTTTTGAGCATAAGGTAAAGTTAATCTGTTTTTTCCTTTTTATAACATTTTAATAAATTCCTTTTTCATTAACTTTGCATCATATTGTACTTAATTTTTGACACTATTCTCATTTTACTAATTCCCTATTCACACACGATCACACTTCACCCTTATTCCACATATGCAAGACCTGTAAATATGTAAATATTGCTGTTTCTTCATATATGCAAAATTACCACTGTTTATGCTTCTTTTGGTTAACTTCCCATTTTACAAGCTATACAGACGTCCATTGTCATTTTGGTTCTTCTGTAATAAACTTACTAACCTGTTCACTGGGGTACTTTCTCTGTCCAGATTCAAGAATCGCAGTGTCAAGAACTGACATTCAGCTTATGAGACTGATCAAATATTGCTAATGTAAGATGAGATTTATTTTTACAGTACTTAATTTATACAAGCTTTAAATGATCTATTTTTGATTTTCATTCTTGGCCATTATTATATTTTTAACTAATTTTAAATAATTTCATGTGTTGTGGATGGGAACTATTTTACGTTTAAATTGTGGAGGTATACAGTTATACAGGTAGTAGAAATTGATTGATAGGCAGAGTGATACATCTCCTAGTTCACAGAGAAGCTGGTTCAGGTTAATGTTGAAATGGAAATGTACTGTTATTACTGTTGGTGTGCTGCTTTATTATGTTTCTATGCCAGAAATTCCGATATGTCACTAAATGATGTTTAGCAGGCTTTATTAGGGTGTGATTTTAAGAAGCTGAAATACTGTCTTCCTTCTCTGTGCAGCATGAAGACTGTTGGTATGTCAAGGTTATACACTATCTGATGTGTTACTAAGTAAGGTAATGTGGTGAGCATCCTGCTCAGGTTATAAAAAATCTGGTCCCCACTTCAGAGCAGAGCAGTGCTGACTGACTCCCTGTCTGATTCACTCCTCTCCTGCATGCAGAAAATAAAGACTCTCCAACTTTTGCAGATCTTTGATGTTCATTATTTCAGGACCCAGGGACAAGGCAAATAAATTTCCATAACATCTTGGTGTCAGCAAGTGGGATCCTAGACCACAATCCCTATTTCTTCCGCCGTGGACTGATCCTCTCAGACAAAAATTTTGTCTGATCCTTTCCACTTGAGTTAGTGACGGGGACTCAGCGGGAGGAGGGGAGCAGCACTGGATTCTCGAAGGACGCAGCCTTCAGATCTCCGTAAGTGAAATTTAAATATATTTTTCTGTGATACATGATATAGTTAAATTAAATCAGTTATTTATCTCACCTTTTGTTGGCCTATATCTGTGAGGTCCGACAGGATATTTTCCTGTTGCAGGACTGTTTCTGTGAAGTCCGGTGGGTTAACTCCATGGCAGGACTGATTGTTTAGTTGTATACAACCCCTGTCAAGTTACGGGGTCGGGGATATAATGTCAGTTGCCTGGACACATGTGGGGACGCCCAGTGGTCAAATTTGAAACCAGTGATGGGGACTACTAAATCAAAGCAGTCTCCCAAAGACCTGGAAAGTCCTAAAGTGAAATTTATGACTGATAATTATGGTCCTGACAGTGTTGAGTTTTGGGAAAATAGATCTGCAAAAGTGGATTTCCTTCAGGGGGTTCATTTTCTGTTGAAGTGATTACTGCTTTGAGGGACAAGATTAATGTTGAAATTCAGAAAGTTCAGACATGTCAGAAACAGAGCAAGAAAGACAGAGAAAAAAATGACGCAGTTACAGTCAGAGAAGGGCGCGGCCAAAATGTGGTTAGCTGAAGCTAAGAAGTGAAGGGATAAGCAACAAGCAGGTAGACAAAAGAATGAACAGGCAAAGAAAGATATGGAACACCGAGCACAACAATTTTTACATTCTGCTGGGGACCCCTTTCCCCCTCCCTACGAACGCGACCGACCGGCACCCCCTATCCCCCCCCCCCCCATCCTACTAACCCTTTCACGGCGGCATTGTATCCAGCTCTGCCTGGGTCCGGGCCCAATACCTTTATGCCAGAGGATGATAGTTCTCCCCGAGGGTACAAGAAAGAGCCTTGGGACAAGGAAGAAACAGAACCCCCCCATCCTATCAAGTGTCATGAAGTACAAGGGAAAAACAGAAGTAGAGCAACTGCGGCAGGCCTCCTTTCATGGGATCCCGTCGGGGCCAACCAGGAGGGACCCACCCAAAACCGAACAGACAAGTGAAGCCACTCTGCCCATGGTGGAAGTCATGGGTACAACAGGGCGTGTTCAGGCCATGGGCACCCGAGGACATACCCAAGTTTGCAGCAACCCTTCTTCAGTTGGAGAACGATCCAGTGTATTTCTGTGAATAGTTGGCAGCATTCTGTAGGACCTATCGGCCGACTTTCCATAAGCTTCGAAGGATCGTAGCGCAAAAATGCATGCCCACTAACATGGCAAAATTGATGCCCATGTTTAAGTATGATGTCCGGCCAACCCACCTCGATTGGGGGGAAGATGATGACATCAAAAACAAAGACTATAAGGATGTGCTTGAGCGTTTGGCAGAGCTGATCGTGAAAGAATGTGCAAAGTGTTCTGATCTGGGCAAGGTTTCTAGCTGCAAACAGAAAGATGATGAAACACCGGGGGATTATTTCCACAGACTGAGAAAGGTCTTTAACGGGGCAGCTGCCATGCGTGATCCAGAGGACTCCATGGAAGACACAGGACCATATGGTACACATCTGAATATGTGGTTCATGGCAGGCCTTCAACCAAGCCTGGCAGCAGACATGAAACAAACATGCATAGGTTGGCAGACCCAGACCTTGAAGGAAATCTTGCGCCATGCTGAACACCATCACAGAAAGGCTGAGAGTGCCACAAAGAAGAAGACCAAGGCTAAAGAGGACAACTTGGAGAAAGCACTCCTGACCATGGTCAAATGGGTCCCAAACTCATCCCCACCCGGGCCTACGGCCGGCCCGAACCAATGTCGCTATTGTGGGGAAGAAGGACATTGGGTGAAAGAATGCCCACAGCTCTCCAGCTGTAACTAATGTAAACAAAGTGGATATTGGGCAAGGGACTGCCCAGTGAAGCCCAGAAATACCTTCCGCAGCAGAGGAAGGGGCAGAGTAAATTTTGGAGTGGAGGACGCCAGGCCTGGCAGCAGCGCACCACACCACAGCCACAGCCCCATTCACATGCACAAGACCAGGGGCTGATACAACAGCAGCAACAGTGACGCCAGGCAGATAAGACTGGTACATGCGTGTCCCCCTCACTTTCACCCCCAGCAGACACCATACAAGAGCTTGCTAATAAAAAAAACCTGCTGCAGCCACACATATCACTACACTGATGGTTATACCACCTTAGCCAAGTATTAAACTTCTGACTTCAGAGATCTGCCTATTTTGCCAGTAAAAATTTCAGGGAAGCTGATAGATTTTATGGTAGATTCTGGGGCAACTAACTCAGTTTTGTCATCATCATCAGGCCAAAAGCCCCCTCTCACCTCCCGCTCACTCACATCACAAGTGGCAAGTGGAGGTTTCACACATGAATTTTTCACTGAGCCACTGTCATGTGTAGTGGATGGATGTGATTTCACTCACAAGTTCCTTTTTTCACCACAATGTCCTTTTAATCTGTTAGGTAGAGACCTAATGTGCAGCTTGTCTCTCTCAGTCACCTGCACACTGCACGGGACAAAGATAGTGAGCCCTGATTTGATTTTTGCAAAAACTCCAACATCACTGTACATTTATGAGTGGACATTGTTAGATGAAAAACAGAGCTCTGACCTTGTCGAATTAGGGAGGGCCTTATATCCAAATTCCACTGTTTCCATGCCTCAGCACAGAACATACTGCACATCACATCTCTCACAGGGGCCTGACACACATTATGAGAGCAAGTGGATACAAATTAAACCCACTCCATTGCAAAGCTCCCACATCATTTGGAATGCTGATTTCAGCTTCTTGTTGATTAACCTCACACCTGTTATGAACAGTTTGTTTTCAGTTTCCGGCAGCCACCCGCACATTTCACTTACAAAAACCCCATCCTCAGCATGGCATGACATGGGTCCACGAGCTCTGGCTGCGTTTCATGCTGATGATTGGGAACCATCAAGGCCACTCTGTCATTTAGGCCTGAATGCTATTTCGTTCTCACCATCTCTGCAGATGTTTCGTGCAGAATACACAGCCTCACTCCCTTGTGTACACTTCATACAGACATTAGATGAGAACAGGCAGTACTGATGGGTCCGCCCTGTCACTCAACCCATTCAGTCGGAAGACCCTGATTCCATATTTTCACGTGTTCCACCATCCCTGTGGGCTGCACACAAGTATGATGTTGGGCTAATAAGAAAGTGCCCTCCTGTGGTAATAACTCCCAAGTCTGATTTCAGACCCGAATGCTCGCAGTACCCACTCAGACCTGAAGCACATGATGGTATCACCCCAGTTTTTGAGTCTCTCTTGAAAGAAGGTATTGTTGTCCCAGCTTCTGATTCATCAATGTGTACCCCAATTTTTCCTGTGAAAAACATTAGAGACAAGGGTCAACCTGCTGAATGGCAGTTTGTTCAGGATCTCCAGGCTGTGAATGCTGCAGTTGTTCAGCGCACACCTGTGGTTCTTAACCCCCACACTATTTTGAGCCACATTCCACCAAATTCCACCTGTTATACAGTAGTGGACTTGTCCAATGCATTTTTCAGTGTCCCAGTCCATAAAGACTCACAGTTTTGGTTCACATTCCAATTCAAGGGGGCGCTCTACACTTTCACCAGATTAGCCCAAGGCTACTGTGAAAGCCCAACCATTTACAGTGCGGCCCTCAAAGACCCCCTGAATTCTCTCCAGCTGACAGAAGGTTCTGTTTTGATTCAATATGTTGACGATCTCTTGCTATGCGCGCCAAACAAACCACAATGCCAATCTGACTCACTGAAGCTTTTGTGTCACCTAGCTACAGAAAGCCACAAAGCTTCCAAACCCAAATTGCAATTTTGTAAATCAATGGTAACATTCCTGGGCCACCAAATCTCTGCTCGGGGCAAATCTCTCTCTCCCAAATGTGTGGATGCAATTTGCCACATGGACAAACCAAAAACCAAAAAGGAGCTCCTTTCTTTTCTTGGCATAGCCTCCTATTGCCGCTCTTTCATTGCTGATTTCTCATACATTGAAAGACCAATGCATGACATCATTCCATCAAAAGGTCCCTCATGTTTTCCACTTGAGTGGACACCTGCTGCTAATGATTCCTTTGATAACATGAAGAAGGCTCTCCTATCTCCTCCCACTCTCTCTCTCCCTGACCCCTTGAAACCTTTTGTTCAGTATGTTGATGAAAAGTCTGGATGCATGACCTCTGTTCTTCTGCAGCCTCATGGAGACAAACTTCAGCCTGTTGCATACTACTCATGCAAACTTGACTCTGTTGCTGCGGGCCTTCCACTGTGCCTCCGTGATGTGGCTGTGGCAGAAAGAGCCATGGAAGCATCACGTGACATAGTCTTGTACTCTCCTCTCACTCTGTATGTTCTTCATGCAGTTGCTCTTCTTCTAATTGAGCAAAAGTCTTCCCATCTCTCCCATGCTAGGTGGCTCAGATATCACTCTACCCTCCTTGAGTCATCAAATCTCACCATCAAATGCTGTGCTCAGTCAGTGAGCCCGGCTTCACATCTTTCCACCCCCTCCTGTGAGGAGGACGCTGATTGTGATCATGATTGTCTTTCACTGGTTCAACTAGTTACGAGTCCTAGAGCGGATCTTTTGGACACGCCTCTGACTAATCCTGACCTTGTTCTTTATGTTGACGGTTCCGCTTCTGTTGATCCGTCTGTGGGCCATAATAAGGTTGGTTGGGCAGTCTGTGATGATCACTGCACATTGCTGTCTGGCTCTTTGCCATCCCATCTTTCCACCCAGGCTGCTGAACTTGTTGCATTGGTGGAGGCATGCACATATGCCTCTGGTAAATCTGTCACCATTTACACTGACTCTCGCTATGCCTTTTTTTTTTTTTTTTTTTTTACTTATTTGTACCCGTAGGTAGATTTGGTTTGCAGTGTGGTGACAAGCCACCGGCTGCCGGTCGCTGCGTGCGCGAGCGCCCGTTGGTGTTGTCCACGACTTTAGCGCCCTCTGGCATGAGCGCAACTTTCTCTCATCTGCAGGTACTCCTGTAAAAAACTCTGTTTATGTCTCCAGGCTTCTTGAAGCTATCCTTCTTCCCTCCTCTGTGGCAGTATGCAAATGTGCTGCTCACACTTCATCCTTGGACTTGATCTCAAAAGGAAATGCTTGTGCAGATGCTGCCGCATAGGCTGCAGCTCTGTTGCTCACTGCTGTTCATTTACCTTCTCCCCCATCCTCTCAGTGTCCCCTCCCTTCACCTATTGATTCCCTTCTGTCCATGCAGTCTTTTTCCTCTCCACAGGAACGCCAGAAGTGGACAAAGAAAGGATGCTATAAAGACCAGGCTGGTGTGTGGAGAGGCCCAAATGCTCCCCCTTGCCTCCCAGCTCACCTTTTCCATCATTTTTCTAAGTTGACACATGGAAGAGATCATGCGTCAAAAGAGGGAATGATACAACCACTTCATGCTAACTGGTTTACCACTGGTTTCACTGTTTATGCTGACAATTTTTGCAAAAAAAATGTCTAATCTGTGCCACTAACAATGCTCACAGACTCTCCAAACAGATCCCAGCTGCTCATCCACCTCCCACAGGTCCTTTCCAGTACCTGATTATGGATTTCATTGAACTCTCACCAGCAGAGGGTAAAAAGCACTGTTTGGTAATGGTTGACATGTGGTCCAAATAGGTAGAAGCCTTCCCAGCTAAACATGCCACTAGCACAGTTGTAGCTAGGGCACTGTTGTCAAAAATCATTCCCAGATGGGGAATACTTGAGAAAATCTCCAGTGATAATGGTAGACATTTTCTTAATGAAGCTCTAACTGATTTGAGCCTTACACTGGGTTTTGACCTAAGAAAACATTGTGCCTACCACCCGTAGTCAGGTGGCGCTGTCGAGCGTGAAAATGGCACTCTAAAGGATAAAATGGTGAACCTTGAAGATGAAACTGGCCTGCCCTGGACTAAGTGCCTCCCATTAGCACTCATGCACATGCACATGCAAGTTAGAAAGAGGCACAACATGTCTCCATTTGGAAATCCTGTTTGCTCGTCCCCCAACTTTAGGTTTCTCCATGGAAAAGAGACCTGCACCCCCACTAACCACATCACATTTTGAAAATGCCATGTTAGCCTATTGCTCTGCTCTGTCCTGCCAATTGCAAAACATCTCTCAACAGGTGAAAGCTGCACTGCCCAAACCTGCTGAGGGTGTTCTCCACGACATAAGGCCTGGCGATTGGGTGATGATCAAAAGCTTCAAAAGAAAGAACTGGCATAGTAAACGGTGGTTGGGCCCCTACCAAGTCCTGCTGATGACATTCACGGCTGTGAAGAACACAGAAAGGGCAACGTGGATCCACGCAACACACTGCAGGAAGGTCCCAGCAGTCAAGCCAGAAGAATCCAGACCAGACGAGGACGAGAAGCAGAAGTAAGTGATTAGCAACAATCACCACCCTACGTTGTAGACTAGGATGAGAAGTAGCCGAGCCGTGTGAAGACAGAAGATTGCATAACACTGCACCGGACAGCTGTCATAAACAACCCGAGTGTACGCCGAACACTGTTCAGCAGAAACATACAGCACACATGCACACTTATACTGATACTGATATGACGGACAATTCAGACTCACAGCAGTGTCAGGCCGTTGAAGAGGAACACCACCGAAGACGCCAGCGGTGCCATCAGTTTTGGACCAAAACGGACATGGTGTGGGTGTGCTTTCTTATCACTTGCCTGCTTGGGGTAATCATATACCTATTGATGCACTGTTCGACCCCACCAAACAATCCTTTCCGGACAAGACGCGAGGCAAGCCCCCTGGAGTATAACTTTGACAACTATTCCAGTGACACATATGACAACAATACATTGTATCAGGTGGTGCATTTGTCAGTTAGAAAAGCAGATGTGACTGGGTCTTGTTATGTCTGCACATACCCACCACATCATGTTACTCACTCTGTGCCTATGATTCCTTATCCTCTAAACAGATCAGAAATGATTGGAGCACTGTTAGCACAGACTGCAATTGAAAAGGTGCACCACAATGACACTGAATGTGATAAGGGGTTTACTGTTGAACTTGCGGGGAATAAAACAGAATACCGTAAGTAGTTAAATGTCAGTGTAACAGATTTCCGCCAAGTCAGAGTTCACAATGTAACCTGCATAAAAAAGAAGGCTCAGAAGCCTGTATTCACTGCCAACCCCACACTTTTTACAGCCCCAGTATGATAAACAGTCAAATGTCCATCTTTTGCAGACAGTCTGTTATAGATTTTTCCCCAGGTCTTTTGAAATGCTTTCTCATTACCTCTGCCAAGGAGGTAACGTTTTCCATCGTGGTGTATTTGTCTGTTTGTGTGTTAGTAGGATTATTGTTTCCAAGTGTCATACTTGTTGTTATTGTGACATAATTATATCTATCTTAAAGATTTGCAATACAGTCATTTAATCATTGTTTTCTTTTAAATTTTGTATATGATCACATAGAATAATCTTTGCTTTACAAACCAAATTATAATTTACTAATTTCAATTTATGGCCATGTAGTCAAAATACTCTAATTACTTGACATGCGGTCAGGTCAGGCATTGGTTTGCTTACTACCGGATAACCATGAAAACTGGTACTACCTGTCCCATGGGTTGGGCCATCAGCGACTCAACCGGCATCCCCGCCCTTCAGAGGGTGTGGAGGGTGAAACTGGACATCCTGACAGAACTAAAAATAATATCTGTCACAGGTCTGTAGTGGACCACTCCCAGTTACACGAGGTGAGACTGGACATCCTGGCAGATAAGCACATCTGTCACAGGTCTGTAGTGGACCACTCCCAGTTACACGAGGTGAGACTGGACATCCTGGCAGATAAGCACATCTGTCACAAGGTCTGTGGTGGACTTTTGCCAGTCGGTGCATGGTGACATGCACTACACAAAGAGCAGAGATAAACAAACCTACCATCTGGTCAGTCACTGCAACAGATACTGGAGTCAATTTGTCTTGGCCTGTCCTTGCCACTGATAATATCTCTATCTGCCAAGAATGTGCCGCTAGTCCAGCAAAAGCTAGCGGTACTCAAATACTTTGCAAGCAGTTTCATGAAATGGTCAGTCAGAACAGCGGAAGGCAAAGGATAGAGCTGCGTGGAGGAATCTGATCAGACCTAAATGAAACAGTCATTGTCGCCCCCGACAGACTGCTATGATGATGATGATGATGATGCTTTCACCTTAAGTGTAATCACAATGGATCTACATATTTGGGCACTACAGAACGGTGTGAGACCACTCTTAATGCTACCTGTGGGTTCCATGTGACTGGTACCCCATGTTTAAAGACACTGAGGGTGCCATTTTTCACAACACCAAACCTCACTCTACCGAGGGCTACGTGTGAACGTCAGAATAAAAGCCAATGTTCTGGTAACCCTCAATTGTTTTTCCCTAGCTCAGATAGCTACGGCAGCCTCACAGTCCATGTTTGGGTGTGTGGGTCACAAGTTTATCAGTATTTACCGCCGGGATGGTGTAGTATATTTCACATGGCTAAGCTGATCCCAACCATGCACATCATGACTAATCACACTTATCATGCCCACTATTCATATTCACATTACTTCCCACCACACCAGCATCACCATTGAAGACGGGAGACACAGACAGATAGGGTTAGAATACATCTGGGAGTGAAACTCTTCAGTGCACTTATACCTTCTTGAGGTACTGTAAATAACACACATAACATTGACAGACTAGCTATTGATTTAGAAAATCTCACCACATTGACAGAAATGGGATTCTCAGCAATGACAAATGAAATGCAAGCTATGCGGAATGTAGTGTTACAAAATAGACTGGCTTTAGGTATAACTTTGGCAACACAGGGTGGGGTATGTCACATTATAGGTCAAGACTGCTGTACTTACATACCTGATGAAGGTGATAACATGACACATGTTGTGAGCCATTTGAACAACCTACTTTCACGACAGCTACAACAAGATGTGACCCCATCATCTGGCTGGGATTTGTGGTCCTGGCTTACCAGCGGTGGCTGGAAGGAATGGCTAACGCAGATAGGTATGATGTCATTAGTGGTTCTGTTGATTTTGTTGTTTTGTGGCTGTTGTTTGATTCCAATTATCCGCAATATGATATTGAAAATGTTTGTTATTAACATGATGCATTACACAGCTCTCCCCACAGTTGAACAACCTTCAGACACCATCCAGCAGAAAATGTTGAATCACACTGCCTTAGATATGTCACACCTCCCTTTCCCTGATGGCTATGATAATGTTACCATGTAAATATAAATGTTTGCTGTTGATAAGCTACACCACTCCTCCCTAACCATATCTGACCCTGGCCCACAGCCCCCTTCAGGGATTTCCTGAACTCCCCTCTTTCCATTTATTTGGCTTGCTTATAATCAGAGTGTCTGTGCTCATAGAAAACAGCCTCTTGTGTTCTCTTACACATTGCCAATTTCCACATTAATGTTTCTGATGCTCTTGTTAAAACTGTATAACGGGGTACAACAGTGGATGTTTTACATTGACATTCTTGTATATATATGATCATATATGATCAGAAGAGGGGAAATGAAGTAGAAATGTACTGATATTACTGTTGGTGTGCTGCTTTATTCTGTTTCTATGCCAGAAATTCCGATATGTCACTAAATGATGTTTAGCAGGCTTTATTAGGGTGTGATTTTAAGAGGCTGAAATACTGTCTTCCTTCTCTGTGCAGCATGAAGACTGTTGGTATGTCAAGGTTATACACTATCTGATGTGTTACTAAGTAAGGCAATGTGGTGAGTGTCCTGCTCAGGTTATAAAAAATCTGCTCCCCATTTCAGAGCAGAGCAGTGCTGACTGACTCCCTGCCTGATTCACTCCTCTCCTGCATGCAGAAAATAAAGGCTCTCCAACTTTTGCAGATCTTTGATGCTAATTATTTCAGGACCCAGGGACAAGGCAAATAAATTTCCATAACAATGTGTAGGTTGGAGTGAATAAAGGAGATAAACATGAAATCAGTTGTCCCCATGCTATTTGTAACCCACGACCCTCATTTAGTTACGTGACACTCAAGACACCACAAGAAGAGAGTGTTACACTGGTGGCAGCGGGCTTGTGGAGTATGTTCAAGTTTGCTGGTGACTTAACGAGCAGGCTCCTCCGTGTTTCTGCATCTCCGTGACTACCCAGCTTAAGCTAAGGTGACCTAAGCTAGCAACTCCGGTGGATGTGCTACAATAATCATGGACTTTGTTTCCCCTCAATTACGTGCCTCCAGATAAACAACGGACAACAACTGTAAGTCACAGAGATTGCCAAAGTGGACATTACTTTTTTTTCTGCACCTGTGGATTGTCACCACTTGTGGCTGTGCTGTGGATGCATAGATCTACTGGGGACTGCTGCATGGTAAAGTTGTTCATGTGTTTCTCTGGACATTGCTAAGCTAACGCAGGAAAGACAAGATTGTGCACGGGCACGTTTGAAACTTTAACTTCCAAGCTAACAATTCTACAATAACATTAACCATGGACAGAAATTTTTTGAATGAACTGCCTTTTCATCCTGGCTCTGTCCGTAACCTGCCTCAGTTCTGTAAAGGAGATGTCCCTCATGTTTTTATGGGCGATGGAAAGGACTTTTCAAAATGGTGTAGACGTTTTGTGACATAACGTTCGGCTCAGGAGACGCACACACACAGGCTCAGAGTAGTTCAAACTGTTTATTAACAACAGGGATGTTTGGGTGCGTGTCTGCGGAATGTTAATGTGTTGGTGGTGGCGTCTGCTTCGGACCCAGAGGCAGGAGACCGTTCAGCCAGCAACCCTATGGGAGAAATTAGACACAGGGTGATGAGCACACACCAACACAGGAGGAGAATAGGCGAGGGAGAGAAGCTTACTTGTTTAGGGCAGATGACTGGCGCTTCAAGGATGGAAGCCCGGGAGACAGCCACCTGCAGGGCTCGGTGCAGCAGCGAGGAGAGACGAGGGACGGGATAGTCCGCCGCCGAGGAATCCACCTGTGCACAGGGGAGCAGACTGGAAAGATGAGGTAAGTGATCTTCTTACCGGTAACGAGGAGGCTGAAGAGAAAGTGGTAGAAGCCCATGGAAGGGAAATGAAGTCTACGGCTTCAGACCGAAGCTCAGGGCGAGGCGGCTTATATCCCTCGCCGCTGATGACTGACAGGTGTGTGAGCAGGTGGCGCCGTTGATGAGCGGCGCGGCGTGACAGTACTCCCCCCTCTAGCAGCGCCTCCTGGCGATGGCTTATCCGGGTGCGCTCGGTGGAAGTCCGCGATGAGCGATGGGTCCAACACAAATGACGGGGGCACCCACTGTCGATGCTCGGGCCCATAGCCCTCCCAGTCCACCAAGTATTGCAACCCACGACCCCGGCGCCGGGAGTCCAGGATGGAGGAGACGGACCAGGCCGGATGGCCACCAACCATCCGGGGTGCGGGTTGCGCTGCAGGAGGAGGGCAAAGGGGGTCGGTAACTGCCAGCTTCACCTTCGACACGTGGAAAGTGGGATGGATGCGGAGGGAGGGGGGAATAGCCACGCGCACAGCCACCGGGTTGATGATCCGGGAGATGGGAAAGGGACCCATGAAGCGCTGTGCCAGCTTTCTCCTCTCGCCTTTTAGGGTGACGTCCTGGGTGGAAATGTAGACAAGTTGCCCAACTCTGTACGCCGGGGCAGGTCTTCTACGCCGGTCCGCCACGGTCCTGTTGCGCTCCGCTGTGCGTAAAAGCGCATGACGCGCGGCGGCCCAGATGGAGCGGAACTGCCTCAGGTGCGCCCTAACTGACGGGACAGTTACCTCGCTCTCCTGCGCTGGAAGCAGCGGGGGGTCGTAACCCAGGGACGCCTTGAAGGGGGACATCCCCGTTGCAGAAGAGCGGGCGGTGTTGTGGGCGTACTCCACCCAGGCGAGATGGTTGCTCCATGACGTCGGCTTGGATCTTGCAACACAGCGGAGCACAGCCTCCAGCTCCCGATTGGTCCTCTCACACTGCCCGTTAGACTGGGGGTGATGGCCGGAGGAGAGGCTCACCTTGGCTCCGATGGCATTGCAAAAGGACCTCCAAACCTCGGATGAAAATTGGGGACCCCGGTCCGAGACCACGTCCACCGGAATCCCGTGCAGCCTGACCACGTGTTGGACGAGGAGGCCCGCCGTCTCCAGGGCGGTAGGAAGACCTCGCAGGGGGACGAAGTGTGCCGCCTTGGAGAAACGGTCCACGATGGTCAGGATGGTGTTAAAGGAGTTGGAAACGGGGAGACCGGTGACGAAATCCAGTGCGATGTGCGACCAGGGCCTGCCGGGGACGGGCAGAGGCTGGAGCAGACCCGCTGGAGGGGCATTTCCTGATTTGCTGGTGGCACAGACTGGGCAAGCCCGGGCGTAGCGGGCTGCATCCCTCCGCAGGCCTGGCCACCAAAAAGACCGTTGGAGGAGGCTGATCATCCGGGAGGTGCCGGGATGACAGGTGAGCCGGGAGGTGTGGAGCCAGTGGATGACCTCTCCTCGGACCGCAGATGGGACGAACAGTCTTCCCTCCGGTCCGCCGCCAGGATCAGGCTCCACCTCTTGTGCCTTCCGGATCTTGGCCTCGATATCCCACGAGATGGCTCCCACGACGCACGACCTGGGCAGGATGGAGTGGGGCGTCTCCTCTGATTCCACGGGAGTGAACTGCCTAGAGAGGGCGTCATGCAGGCCGTTCTTAGAGCCAGGCCTGAAGGTGAAAGAAAATTGGAACCTGGCGAAGAACAGAGACCAGCGCGCCTGGCGGGCGTTCAGGCGCTTGGCAGATCGTAAATATCCCAAGTTCTTGTGGTCCGTGAGGACCACAAACGGCAGGTTCGCCCCCTCTAGCCAGTGGTGCCACTCCTGCAGGGCGAGCTTGATGGCCAAGAGCTCTCTGTCCCCCACATCGTAGTTCCTCTCCGCCGGGGACAAGCACCGGGAGAAGAAGGCGCACGTTCGTTTGGCGCCATCGTCCGGCGACCGCTGGGACAGCACTGCTCCCACTCCCGTGTCCGAGGCGTCAACCTCAACAATGCACTGCAGCGCGGGGTCGACCTGGCGAAGGACCCGGGAGGAGGAGAACTCCGCCTTCAGCGCCTTAAAGGCAGCAGCGACCTCTTCGGTCCACCGGAACGGGACCTTCGGGGACGTGAGGTGGGTCAGTGGCCCAACGATGGAGCTGAAGTTGGGGACAAAGCGGCGGTAGAAATTGGCGAAGCCAACGAACTGTTGCACCTGCTTCCGAGATGCAGGTGTAGGCCACTCCACCACCGCTTTCACCTTCTCTGGGTCTGGGAGCACCTTGTCGTGGGCGATGATAAACCCCAGGAAGGACGTAGTTCTGGCGTAAAATTCACATTTTTCTGCCTTCACGTACAGACGATTCTCCAGCAGTCTTTGGAGGACCCGCCTCACGTGGACCTGGTGCTCGTCCCTGGACTTGGAGAAGATGAGAATATCGTCCAGGTAGACGAACACGAAAAGGCCAATAAAGTCCCGGAGGACGTCATTTATAAGGCACTGAAAGACGGCTGGAGCGTTGGTCAACCCGAACGGCATGACCAGGTACTCAAAGTGGCCGTTCGGGGTACGGAAGGCTGTCTTCCACTCATCTCCCTCCCGGATCCGGACGAGGTGGTAAGCGCTGCGTAGATCCAGCTTGGTGAACCAGGTCGCCCCCTGGAGGGAGTGGAAGGCAGTGTCCATGAGGGGCAGGGTGTAACGGTCCTCCGTGATATCATTGAGGGCCCTGTAGTCGATGCAAGGGCGGAGGGACCCATCCTTTTTTCCCACGAAGAAGAACCCTGCCCCCACGGGTGACGATGATGGGCGGATTATCCCAGCGTTTAATGACTCCTTCAGATATGTGTTCATCGTCTCCTTCTCCGGCGCTGACAGGCTGTAGAGCCGACCAGAAGGTAACGGAGCCCCCTGGCGGAGGTTGATGGCACAGTCGTAGGGCCGATGAGGGGGAAGAGACATAGCTTTCGCTTTACTGAACACCATACCCAGGTCGTGAAACTCCGGAGGCACCAGGGACAGGTCCGGGGGTGCAGCGTCCGTCGCGGGGAAAGGAGCGGACGGCGAGCAGGCAGCGGACTGCCCAGGCAGAATGTACTCCATGCCGATACCCCAGCTGATCTCCAATCCAGGACCGGGTTGTGAAGATGGAGCCAGGGATACCCCAGGATGACGGGCGACACAGAGTTGGGGAGGACGTAGAAGGTCATCTCCTCCCGGTGGTTTCCCGAGATGATGACCGGTACGGGGACAGTTTGATGTGTCACTCTCCCAAGGGAGGCACGGGAGAGATGGACTAGGGAGATGGGAGTGTTGAGTGCCTGGCAGCGGATGCCCAATCGGGTTGCCAGGCTTTGTGAAATGAAGCTGCCTTCTGCGCCCGAATCCACCAGTGCGTGGGTGAGGTGCCCAGTGGGGTTATGGCAGAAACGGATGGGCAGCTTCAATTGGGTGAGTGATCCTAACCGACTGACGTCCGCGAGGCCCCCAACAGTGACTCGCGGACCCCACCGACTGGCTTTCCGTGGACAACGCTCCACGGTGTGTTTGTCGCCTCCGCAATACATGCAGAGGCCCAACTCACGGCGGCGTTGTTTCTCCACAGGGGAAAGTTTGGTCCAGCCCGTCACCATCGGCTCCGACTCCTCGGGGCACGATGCTGGCAGTGCCGCCAGGGGGCGAGCTTGGAACAGGTGCGGCGAGGCTCCACGAGGGCGAGAAGAAGAAGACTTCCGCCCCGAGGAGCGCTCGCGCAGCCTGTTATCCAAACTTACCGCTAAGGACGTCAGCTCCGCTAGCGTCCCAGGGATATCCCGACCAGCCAGTTCATCCCTCAGATCACTATTGAGGCTGCGGAGGAACAGGCCACAGAGGGAGCGTTCCTCCCAGCCCAATTCCTCCGCCGCTACCCGGAAGTCGACCGAGTGGTCCGCTGCCGACCGGCTTCCCTGCTGGAGAGCAAGAAGCCGATCGACCTGGACCGTCTCGGTTTGAGAATGGTCAAAGACCTCCAGAAAGCGCCTCACGAATTGGTCATAGGTGAGGGTGGCATAACTGGGCCTCGCCATTACGGCGTAGGTCCAAGTTAACGCACGCCCCTCCAGAAGATTCCCTATGTAACCAATTCGGCTGTGATCCGAGGGAAAATCTCCGGGCACATGGTCGAACACGGACTCACACTGCATAATGAACCCCCGCGCTCCGCCGAGCTTACCGCTAAAGCGGGCGGGGGTCGGAATCGGTGTGAGCTGAACCGGTGCCACTGGAGCCGGCTGGACGGCCGCTGGAACAGCAGGAGCCGCGCCACCCTGGCGAGTCGGGGGGAACGGCTGTTGGGGGTCCAAGCGGTTCAATCGGTTAGTTAATTCTAATAATTGATTAAGTACCACCTGTTGCTGATAAACGATCTGATCCACCCGAGCCTCGAGGATGGTAAACCGGTGTGCGAGCCCGCCGTCTGCCGAGCCGCTCTGCTGAAGCCGTACTGACATAACGTTCGGCTCAGGAGACGCACACACACAGGCTCAGAGTAGTTCAAACTGTTTATTAACAACAGGGATGTTTGGGTGCGTGTCTGCGGAATGTTAATGTGTTGGTGGTGGCGTCTGCTTCGGACCCAGAGGCAGGAGACCGTTCAGCCGGCAACCCTATGGGAGAAATTAGACACAGGGTGATGAGCACACACCAACACAGGAGGAGAATAGGCGAGGGAGAGAAGCTTACTTGTTTAGGGCAGATGACTGGCGCTTCAAGGATGGAAGCTCGGGAGACAGCCACCTGCAGGGCTCGGTGCAGCAGCGAGGAGAGACGAGGGACGGGATAGTCCGCCGCCGAGGAATCCACCTGTGCACAGGGGAGCAGACTGGAAAGATGAGGTAAGTGATCTTCTTACCGGTAACGAGGAGGCTGAAGAGAAAGTGGTAGAAGCCCATGGAAGGGAAATGAAGTCTACGGCTTCAGACCGAAGCTCAGGGCGAGGCGGCTTATATCCCTCGCCCCCGATGACTGACAGGTGTGTGAGCAGGTGGCGCCGTTGATGAGCGGCGCGGCGTGACATTTTGAAGTGATTGTGGAAGCTAATCCTGATGCTAATGAATGCAGTTTGGCTAAGCTGTTACCTACATGCTTAGGTGGTATGGCTTTTAGTTATTGGGATAGCCTCCCTGATACAACAAAATCTGACTATACAGCCACGAAAGAAAAACTTAAAGCTGTTTTTGGACAGACTGCTTATCTGTCTACTTTCCAAAGCTGTATAAATGCACGCACTAGTCTACCTGGTGAGGCCCTTCCAGTTTTTGCTGCTGAAATTACCCACCTAGTTGATGAAGCCTTTCCCACATATGGACAAAATGCTAAACATGGAGAACAATTCTAACGTTTTATTGCTGGAATTGAGCCATAGCTTCAGTTCCGCTGTCATGAACATGGTGTTAAGACACTGGATGAGGCTCTTAAGTTTCCAATGCAGATTGAAATTGGTCATCATGCCAGCAAAGTGTGTGCAACTTCAAACCCTCTACAATGCTTTCCATTGACACCTGATTCACCTGCTGTCTCCAACGTGTCACCTACTCACTTACTGTACCTGGGTCTTCACCTTCTCTTGGGGTTCACTCTGCAACATCAGATGATTTCAAGAGGATGCAGAAAACAATTGAAAAACTTTCAGACAGAGTAGAACAGCTACAGTTGATGGTACAAAGATATTGTCATGATGCACAAAGGCATCATTCCCCAGAATACAGATATCATCAGCGGAGCCCTTCTCCTTACTGGGGGAGAGCTAATCAACACTATGGTTCTGTAGACAGAAAAAGCGATTCTTCCTATGATCGATACTATACTCATCATCATTCCTACAGAGCAGAAAGAGACAAAAGGGACCTGCGCAACGGACGGGATTCCCATGCTTGATCTGGATCATCAGAATGCCAGTCACGCAGGTCTGACTCACCTAGATGTGACTACAGTGATCACTTTCCATCATCTAGAGCAGACCTGAGCATTTCACGGCCCGCGGGCCACATCCAGCCCACTGCCTGGTCCTGACCAGCCCGTGCCAAGTCAATGGAAGATTAGGAATTAAACGTGAATAATGCCCTCGTCACAACCACATTGCTTTTATTTTGAAGGTGACAGCTTTTTTTTTTCAGTTTACGCACCGTTAGTTGGGCCCGCGCGCAGGAGTACCACACTGCTGGTGAACAGATGTTGTTAGCCCTCAAAAATGTCACCTCCTGTTAAAAAAGAAGGACTCTGAAGTGTTTATTTACTGAAGTCAAAGGTAGAGCCGTGTGCTTAGTGTGTGGAGAGCAGATTGTAGTGTTTAAGGATTACAAGTTGAATCGCCATGAGACTAAACGCAGAGAAATAAAAGAACTTGACTGAGGGGTAGCTGACAAGAAAGCAGCAGGGAGTTTTTACTAAAATTTACACCTCCAGGGATGCAGCAGTCAGGACTAGTTTTGTGGTAGCCCACAAAATAACAAAAAACAGTAAGACATTTTCTGATGGGGAGGTTATCAGAAAGTGTTTGGTGGACTCTGCAGTGCTATTATGTTGTGAGAAAGAAGTAGCGTTTGAGAATATATCCCTCTCCAGACAAACGGAACGAGAAGGGTTGAGGACATCACGGGAAATCTGGAACAATGAAGGGGACGACGATGGGGAGTGATTTGTTCATGGAAGTCAGTGCGTGTTTGGACAAGCTAGGGCTGAAATGGCACAAACTGCTAGGTGTGACAAATGATGGATGTCCAAATCTGGCAGGGAAAAAATGTCGGACTTTTGAAGCGAATGCAAGATAAGGTGACTGAAATGAATCCAGAACAGAAATTAGTATTTTTACACTGTATTATACACCAGGAGGTATTGTGCAAGTCTGTTCTAAAAATTAACCATGTTGTTGATGCTGTAACTAACCCTTGACTTATAGTGTGGATATGCACCCAGTGATGTTCCACTTGAACTGATTGACGTGCAGTCTGACACACTGAAGAGCGTTTTACGTCAGTATCACTGCTGGATTTTTTATTCTTCTCTTAAAGAGGAGAACTTTTCACACATGGGGAGGCATGCTCAGATGTTAGTTCTCTTTGGATTGACCTACACATGTGAACAAGTGTTCTGTGATGAAATTCAACAAGTCAAGATGCAGATCCTCTCTCATTCATAATCACCTGCCAGCTGTCCTCAAAAAAAACTCAAAAAGGTTGGCCTTTTTACCACACCTGTTTCATATTTTAATTGCAAAATCATAAATCTACTTTTACCTGTAAAAGTTTATCCAAACTATACAATTTCAGGTTTTTTACAGAGTGATAAAATTAATATTAATAAGCAGAAGTGAGTTCAGCTTATTGAATGGAGCCCTCCACAACAGTCCCAGTCTGTAATGTGGCCTCTTGTGAAAATTAATTACCCACCCCTGATCTAGAGACTACACCCACCGTGGACGTTCTCTTGAACGTCATGCGGACATTCCCTCTCGTCGCTCTTCTAGTCCTAGACATGTGCATTTCCATTTGTCTTCACCTTCAACATCAAACCGGGTGAACTACAAGAAGTTGGTAATGAGGGCCACTTGTCAACTATTGAGTCTGCCCAGACCCAAACAGACATTAAGGCTCCACCTGCTAAACCCACTAGAGATATGTTATCAGAGGTGGATGTTGCAAGAAGATATGTATCAGTTGTGATTGAAGATGCTATTGTACATGCCTTTGTTGACATTGGAGCAGACATCTGTTATCAGTGAAGAATTAAGGATGGCTACAACTGCTCTCCACAAAAAGCCCATTGTCAAACAGTTTGTTCCTCTCACTAGTGTCACAGGTGACCTTCGGGATTCTGTTGGCTCAGTCTCAGTCAATGTTATTGCTCACAAGCCAATGACATACAGTATGATCTCCAAGTTGTCAGAAACTGTACCAAGCCACTCATTTTAGGATGGGACTTTTTGGTAGCTAATGGTATTATTGTTGACACTCATAACGTGGTTGTGATAAAGAACAATGTAGTGCCATTAGTGAGCCCATACCACTATATTCCTAACCTCACTGATGTCTTAGTGTCTTCCACAGTTACAGTTGCTGCTATGTCAGAGATCATCATTGCAGCTAAAGTGGATTCACCACTCAAAGAACTTGTGCTAAATGGTTATGCAGGTGTGTTTGAACCGCATTACACTGACCAGTCTACAACAGGTTTTGCATGGTCCATAGCAAAGGTGGAACAAAGTTACACCTATGTGAAAGTGGCAAATCCATCAAATGAGGACATTATGTTGCATAATGGCACACAGATAGGAACTTTTCACGCTGCATCGGACAGTAATGGACATGAGTACACAATTATGGAAGATTCTGTTTGTGAGATCAATGTTCAGACACCTGTTATTTCTAAACCACCTGTGCTCCCTGATGTTTCAAACCCTGGCCTAACACAGGCACAGCAAAAACAACTGAAGGACACTTTACACTTATTCTCAGACGTGTTCAGCCAATACTCACATGCTTTTGGAAGGACAGATTTGGTCACACATAAGATTGTAACCAGCTGTGACACTCCTGTTTCTCAAAGAGCCTATCACACCTCTCCTTCCATGAAAGCAGAAATTCAGCATCAGGTGGAAGAACTTAAAGCTCAGGATCTGATTGAGGAAAGTACAAGCCCCTGGGCTAGTCCAGTAGTCATGGTTAAAAAGAAGGATGGCAAATACAGATTTTGTGTTGATTTCAGAAAGCTGAACTCAGTTACCATGTCAGATGCACATCCTTTACCAAGAGGGGATGACAGTTTAGACACCCTGTCTGGCTCTGTTTTTCTCCACCATGGACATGTCAAGTGGCTACTGGCAGATTGAAATGGACCCTGCAGATAGACACAAAACAGCATTCACAACTGGTGATGGTCTCTACCAATTTAAAGCAATGCCAGTGGGTCTCAAAAATTCACCACCTACTTTTCAGAGACTTATGGAACTTGTTCTAAGAGGGCTTCACTGGACAACATGTGTCATTTATCTTGATGACATCATCTGTATGGGACAGAACTTTGATGATCACCTTCAAAACCTCACTGAGGTTCACTGCGCTTCAGACAGACAGGTCTGAAACTGAACCCAAAAAAGTGTGAGTTTTGTAAACCTGCAGTCAAGTACATGGGACACATTGTTTCACGGAATGGTCTGGCATTGGACCCAGTCAACTGCCAACATATATGTGACTAGCCTGTTCCACGTTCGCCCACAGAGGTACGTGCATTTCTTGGACTGTGTTCTTATTACAGACGTTTTGTGCACAAGTATGCATTCATTGCGCAATCCCTACACAAGCTCACTCAGAAAAATGTGCCTTTTGAATGGACAGATGAATGTTCAGTTGCATTTCAGACTCTTAAAGATGCACTCCCTTCCCCTCCTGTTATGGCTTTCCCTAATTTTGACCATTTATTCTCAGTACAGATGCATCTAACTTTGCAGTCAGTGCAGTGTTGTCACATATTCAAAATGGACAAGAAAGGGTTGTAGCAAATGCTAGTCATCTTCTAACACATACAGAGAAGAAGTGGTCTGAATATGACAAAGAACTCTGGGCTATTGTATGGCCAGTCTGATACTTCAGACACTATTTGAGCAGTAACCCATTTATAATCATCACTGACCACCACGCTCTTCTCAGTTTAAGGAAAATGGACATTACACATAATCCGATGGGATGCAGAGGTAGTTGGGCACTGGAGTTGGATCCGTACCAGTGGATAGTGGTACACAAAGATTGAAGGAAACGCACCAACGCCGATGCTATGTCATGCAGCCCTCTTTCACACGACTCCATAATCACAGAGGAAACAACTTCTTTCTCACGAGACAGGCCCCCCATATCTTGCCCTCCCCCCTACTGCCCCCACCCTTACCCCTCTCACATAACAGATATGGACTGCTTTCATTTTTAGGGACTTTTGTTGGGACTGATTTTTCCATGTTCTGGTTTTTGTTTTTTTTTTAAAGTCAACTGATGTACATATCTGTGGTTATGTGTTGATGTGTTACGGTTACTCATTCTGCTATTACATGTTCTATATGATGCAAAATTATATTTAGACTTACCTGTTGACATACAGTTATTCTCATCCGTTATGAATTTATGCAATATTTAGTTTACTTATGACAGTGCCATGAGGAGATTTATTTTTGATTACCTTTTGAAAGGAGGACATTTCATTTAAAGTAGAACTGAACTCACCTTTTTGCCAAAAAAGTAGAATAGCAGATTAATTCCTTATTACCTATTGTATTTTTCAACACATAAAAGAAATTTTTAGGCCGTGCGATGGCCAAGCTATAAGCCGATAAACTTTTGCCTCTGGCTGGCAGTGCCAAACAAACCGGAAGTAGTGCAGACGACGCTGCGTGACGTCACGAGTGTGACCGTTATCAAAACAACAATGGCAGATGATAGCAGTTCCAGCAGTCAAGAACACCAGAGTTTTCAGAGTGAAGAGGCATTCAGGATCGGTGACAAGACAGAGGAGGATGCAGGAGTGTCAAGTGAACAGGAAGAGAGCGAGGGAGGCATCGAACCGTACAGATTAGAGCCAGAATTTTCGGGGGATTCCAGCACCGACTCAGACCGCAGCAGTGATGGGGAGGAGAGTCGCTTATTGAATACAGAATGGTGAGTCTTTACTTTGGCATGTTTGGGGTGTCAGGATAAGGAAAATTAACAATAAAAAAGAAAGGGAAAAAAAACATCAGCATTTTTTCAACTTATTACAGTTATCCCTCACTTATCGCATTTAATGCGGTCTTCCTTCGCTGGGTATAGGCGCTCGGCAGGGAGCGAAGCTGGGTAAAACGTCTCTGCCAATCAGCTTGCGAGATAAAACGTCTCGGCCAATCAGCTTGGAGGTAAAACGTCTCGGCCAATCAGCTCGCGAGATTCCCGAGCGGGCTGGGGAGCCGGGGAGAGCGGGCTCTCCGTGTTGATACCTGATGTTCTAATGTAGTCTCCCTGCCTTCTCATTAGAACATCAGGTATCAACACGGAGAGCCCGCACAGCTCAAAATCTACTTCTCTGACCACCGCTCCACTCCTCTCCGCCCACCTCTTCACCGCTCGGGAATCTCGCAAGCTGATTGGCCGAGACGTTTTACCTCGCAAGCTGATTGGCCGAGACGTTTTACCCAACGAAGGAAGACGGCATTCATTGTTCTTTATCGCTCGTGTTGCTTAGTGGCACTTTTCGCTGTTCTCTTGTGCTTTTTTGTGCAAAATAGTGCTTGTGACGCCCTTGAGGGGGGGTTGACGCTACTTCGCGGTTTTTCACTTTTCGCGGTCGGTTCTGGTCCCCATTAAACGCGATAAGTGAGTGATCACTGTATATCTAGAAATGCATCGCTTCCCGGTCGCTTTTCCTCCCCCTTTCTTTTCTTTCGTCGCCATGACAGCTTTCCTTGGCCACTGAACAGATCTTCCCAGGTGTTGGAAGTGTTTTGTAGTCGACTATCACGACAAAATGCACCAAAAACAACCAGTGTCGACGTGCTCGCAATGGTAAACATGAGGACTGGGTCACACTCGTGACGTCACGCGGAACTCCGGCTGCGCTTCGGCGGATTTGTCTGATTTTTCAGGGCGGGAAATTCAAAATCGAGATTTTCTCCAAGATTCCGGGATTTGTGGAGGGGGTGCCAATGATTAATTATCTTTATAATTGTATCACCCAGTGCCGTTCAATGCCGTTCAGTTCAGTTCTACTTTAAAGAGAGGGAAGAATGTAAGAGGAGATTTATTTTTATAGTACTTAATTTTTACAAGCTTTAAATGATATATTTTTGATTTTCATTCTTGGTCATTCTGGTAACTTGGCAACTGGCCATTCTTGCCCAGTTGCCCTCACATCTCACGTGATGAAGGTCCTGGAGAGACTGGTCTTAGCCAACCTGTGGCCACAGGTGACGACGTGGCTGGACCCTCTGCAGTTTGCCTATCGGCCCCATTTAGGAGTTGAAGATGCTGTCATCTATCTGCTGCATCGAGCCCATCTGCACCTGGATGGTGGAGGAGCCACTGAGAGAATCACATTTTTTGATTTCTCCAGTGCCTTTAACACCATCCAGCCACTGCTGCTGGGTGAGAAGCTGCGAGTGATAGGGGTCAACAGCTCTACGATCTCCTGGATTACTGACTAGATAGATAGATAGATAGATAGATAGATAGATAGATAGATAGATAGATAGATAGATAGATAGATAGATAGATAGATAGATAGATAGATAGATAGATAGATAGATAGATAGATAGATAGATAGATAGATAGATAGATACACTACCATTCAAAAGTTTGGGGTCACCCAGACAATTATTTTGTGTTTTCCATGAAAAGTCACACTTATTTACCACCATGAGCTGTAAAATGAATAGAAAATATAGTCAAGACATTGACAAGGTTAGAAATAATGATTTGTATTTGAAATAATAATTTTTTCCAGATACTCAACCTGCTCAAAGGAAGGTCAGTTTTATAGCTTCTCTAACCAGCTAAACTGTTTTCAGCTGTGCTAACATGATTGCACAAGGGTTTTCTAATCATCCATTAGCCTTCTGACGCAATGAGCAAACACATTGTACCATTAGAACACTGGAGTGATAGTTGCTGGAAATGGGCCTCTATACACCTATGTAGATATTGCACCAAAAACCAGACATTTGCAGCTAGAATAGTCATTTACCACATTAGCAATGTATATTAGATATTAGAGTGTATTTCTGATTAGTTTAAAGTTATCTTCATTGAAAAAAACAGTGCTTTTCTTTCAAAAATAAGGAAATTTCTAAGTGACCCCAAACTTTTGAACGGTAGTGTAGATAGATAGATAGATAGATAGATAGATAGATAGATAGATAGATAGATAGATAGATAGATAGATAGATAGATAGATAGATAGATAGATAGATAGATAGGAAATTACAGCAGCATGACAGTAGACAACCAAACAACAGAAACACACACGACAGACAAAGGGATTACCCGTGGAAAGTAAAACTAACACGACTATAAAACCTATATACTGTACATCATAGCTTAATATATGATGACCCGTATAAACACATGATTCATCCCATTGCACAAAGAAGGACTATCAGGAGCAGAGTGAAATGTGAGATACCAGTTAGTCTGTAAGGTGCATTGTGGCAGCATAGTTATGACCAGAATACAATATCATAGTGAGTTATTGTACAGTGAAATTGCATGTGGCAGGAAAGATTTCCTGTACCTGGCCGTTCGACAGCAAAGCTGTAGTAGTCTACTGGAGAAAGTGCTTCGCTGTCTGTCTAGTGTGTGGTGGAGGGGGTGATCAGGATTGTCCATGAAGGATCGCAGTTTATTTAGTGTTCTCCTCTCCACCACTGTCTCAAAGGTCTCCAGTCTGAGACCAATTACAGAGCTAGCCCTCTTGATAATCTTGTCAAGTCTGTTGGTGTCTCTGGCCCTGATACTGCTACCCCAACAGATAGCAGCAAAGAAGATGGCGCTGACTACCTGACAGGCAGGCCACACTTTGTTCGGCTGGGCAGTGTCTTGTCTGGCGTGGTGGTTAGTGATACGGGAGCTCCACAGGGGACTGTGCTCTTTCCTTTTCCCTTCACCTTATACACCACTGACTTTCAGTACAACACTGAGTCATGCCACCTGCAGAAATTCTCTGAAGACTCAGCTGTTGTGGAGTGTATAAGAGGGGGAGAGGAGGGGGAGTACAAGACACTGGTAGGCAGATATGTGGAGTGGACAGAGCAGAATCACCTGAGGCTGAATGTCAGCAAGACCAGAGAGATGGTGATTGACTTCAGGAAGAAGAGGACACCTTCTCAGCCATTGTAGATTAGGGGGGAGGATGTGGGGGTGGTTGAGGACTACAAATATCTGGATGACTTTTGACTTTTAAAAAAGGCTTTATTGCACATTTCCAAATTGCACAAAGACCAATATCAGTTGTCCAAGTGTGTCACATCTCAAAAGTGCAAACATAACTCATCCCCCTGACCCACTGAACACAAAACATTCCCTACAGCCCATCTAGTGATGAACGCCTCCAGATTGTCTACCATTTGATAGTAAGAGAACTCTACCCGGAGTCTGACTGTCAACAAGACCTTGAAAGCGGACACAGGATCCACATTGCCAGCATTGCTTGCCCGATTTTTCCTTGTCAGCCAGATGGCAAGCGTAGCAGTCCCAGATAGGAAGTTCATCAAAGTGTGGGAAGCCTTCCTTGCCACTTTGTACTTCGGACCGTAAATGAACAGACCAAAAGAGAACCGTTCACCCAAAGGCCGAAACCACCCGTGCAAAATGTCAAAAAGTCCAGATAAACAAAAACAATGGACAAACAAATGGTCGAGGGTCTCAACTTGGGAACAAAACAAACATTCCCCCCCCCACAGTCGGATCAAGGTGTGCCCTGTATTTATTTGTGGCTATTGCCCCATGCACAATCCTCCACTGGAGATCTGCTGTGCGTTTCTCAATAGGTTGCTTGTACATGCACCGCCAGCTGCCTTTTGGGGAGACCCCTGGCCCCAAACAACCCGTCCACCTCGACTCCGTGACATCCTTCAGAGAGCGCAGATTCAGAACCTTCACACAGATGTGATACACCGCCCTTGTCCCGACAAACTGGAACTTGCCCAGGCGAGGAACCCTGAAGGTCAGTAGGTGATCCTCTCCTCCCTGCCACTCCCCCACATCTGGAGTTATGGAAATTGCAGGAAAGGTGGACGCAGTGTCATCATCCCATTGATTGGAAAGAGTGCGGTTCGTTGCAAACGCCCGAAGCGGCTGCGGCAGGGCGGCGCACACGTCCTCCATCACCCTTTGCAGCAGTCTGACAGATGTAATTTTTGCACTCCGCCTCAGTGTCTCCATCGATGTGGTCGACATCCTCATAAGATGACCCAGCTTGGTACAGCGTGCCTCCCGCAAACAACTCCGCAGACTGGCAGACTGCAGCACCTCTGCTGCGATGAATCGATTGAAAAACAGTGGTTCTTCGAACAGCCACATGCCCGGCTCCTCGTCATGGAAGCGGCCCACGCTGAAGACTCGCCATGCATGCAAAACGGACGTGTAAAAAGCAGATAGTCCAGTAAGGTCCACCTCCCCAGGCGTCACGAGGAAGAGCTACTTATCATAGCCCAAGCGACCAACTCTCCTCAAAAGCAGCTTAGCAGTGTCCATCCAGCAGGGTCCGCATCCGTAAAGGAGTCGTTGTGCAGTTCGAAGCCTGAAGCTGGCGATCTTGGAATATATGTCCACCAGGCCCTGTCCCCCCTCGGCCAAAGGCAGGTAGAGAACTGGCGTGCGGACCCAGTGGCGACCAGACCAAAAGAAGTCCACGATTGTCTTCTGAATGTCCTCCACGAGGCTCCTTGGCGGTGTCAAAGCCACCAGCCTATGCCAGAGAGCCGAGGCAACCAGATTATTCGCGACCAGAACCCTGCCCCTATATGACAGCTGTGGTAGCAACCATTTCCATTTAGAAATGCGAGCACACACCTTGTCCTTAACACCCTCCCAGTTCTTTCGTTCAAAGGCCTCCGTACCCAGAAAAACCCCCAACACTTTGAGACCAGCCGTCCCCCACTGAAGGCCGCCGGGCAGGCGAGGGATGGCTCGATGCGACCAGTGGCCCACCAATAGACCCTCACTGTTGGCCCAATTAACCCGTGCAGAAGATGCCCTTTCATAAACTGTCAAAGTGTCCACCAGATGCTGCACATCCCCGCTGGTGGTGATGAAAACTTCGACGTCATCCGCATAAGCAGAATCAGAATCAGAATCAGAATCAGAATCAGGTTTATTGCCATTGTTCATGTAGTACACAAACTAGGAATTTGTCTCGGTACAATGCTGCAACATTAAACATGATAGGATAAGAGAAATAAACTATACATGTAATAAAGTGTAGGATAAGATTAAGTGATACTGGTCAACAGTTAAAATATATATTAGCCAGCAGCAGATACTGTGGAGAACTATATAGTGCAGTCGGTAATGCAGGAAGAAAACAGTGATGATTGACATGAGTCTGGTTGAGCTGCTGTACATGGTGCACGAGAGTCAATAAGTCACTTAGTGTTCAGCAGTCTAATGGCAGAGGGGAAGAAGCTGTTCATGTGACGGGAGGTTTTAGTCTGGATGGACCGAAGTCTTCTACCTGAGGGGAGGGGGGCAAACAGTACGTGACCAGGGTGTGAGGGATCGGCTATGATCCGGCCAGCACGCCTCCGGGTCCTGGAGATGTACAGATCCTGGAGAGATGGGAGCTTGCAGCCGATCACCTTCTCAGCAGTGCGCACGACGCGCTGCAGCCTTAGTCTGTCCCTGGCAGTGGCTCCTGCGTACCACACGGTTATGGAGGTGGTGAGGATGGACTCGATGATGGCTGTGTAGAACTGCACTAACATCTTGGTGGGTAGCTTGAGCTTCCTCAGCTGCCGCAGGAAGAACATCCTCTGCTGGGCTTTTTTGATGAGTGAGCTGATGGTCAGCTCCCATTTGAGGTCCCTGGTGATGGTAGTGCCTAGGAAGCGGAAGGAATCAGCAGTGGTGATGGGAGAGCCTGAGAGGGTGAGGGGGGGCAGAGGAGTAGTGACTTTCCTGAAGTCTACAATCATCTCCACTGTCTTCAGAGCGTTCAGCTGCAGGTTGTTATTGCTGCACCAGGACGCCAGCTGGGCCACCTCTCTCCTGTAGGCGGACTCGTCGCCGTTGGAGATGAGCCCGATGAGGGTGGTGTCGTCCGCAAACTTGATCAACTTGACAGACTGGTGGCTGGAGGTGCAGGAGTTGGTGTAAAGGGAGAAGAGTAGGGGGGAAAGTACACAGCCCTGGGGTGATCCGGTGCTGATGCAAGCAGACAAGACAATCGGGCGGCCACAGCTTGATGGCCCAGGCAGAACCAGACCACCCAGCCGAGCGTGCAACCTGCACAGCAAAGGCTCAATAGCCAAGCTGTACAGCTGACCCGAGAGTGGACACCCCTGGCGTATTCCCCGGTGTACAGGGATTGGCCGACTCAGTCCTGCCCCCACCTTCACCAAACACTCAGCTCCAGTGTATAGCAGATTGACCTACCTCAAAAACATATTTCCAAAACCAAACCCCCTCAGGGTAGAAAACAAATAGGAATGGTCAACCCTATCAAAGGCCTTTTCCTGGTCCAAAGACACAATTCCAAACTGTAAGTCATGACATTTACTGAGCTGGAGAACGTCACGTATGAGGAAAACATTGTCCATAATGTTCCGGTCAGGAATACAATATGTTTGATCCCTATCCACAATCAAACCCAAGACAATGTTCAGTCTGTTTGCCAGGGCCCTGGAAAGCACCTTGTAGTCCGTGCAAAGAAGAGCCACAGGCCTCCAGTTTTTCAGCAGGGCCAAGTCCCCCTGCTTTGACAACAGAGACAGCACTGCATGGCGACATGAGACAGGTAACGTTCCTTCCCTGTAACAGGCCGTCAGAACGTTGTAGAAGTCTGGTCCAACCACATTCCAAAAATGCTTAAAAAATTCTGAAGAAAGGCCATCAAGTCCAGGCGCGCGTCCCAGCGCCAGCTGATTCACAGCCACAGTCAACTCATCCAATGTCAGGGCACAGTCCAGAGCGGCCCTGTCGTCCTGGCCGAGCACCGGAAGGGCCTCGAGGAGCTGATTTTGAGATTCTTTGCAACACGTCCCCGCAGCAAGCAGGGCCCTGTAGTAATCCACTGCATGGCGGCGCATCTCGGACGGGTCCGTAGTCAGGCGACCATCCGGGAGTGTCAAGCAAGCCATCCGCTTCTTTGTCGCAGTAGACTTTTCCAAATTGAAGAAGAAGGACGTTGGTGCATCCATGTCCTGCAGGCGAGTGAAGCGCGACCTCACTAGCGCCCCCTCCACTCTGCCCTGCAAGAATGTGCGCAGGGCCGATCTCTTCTCCTGCAGCAAAGGACCAGCGGTAGAATCCCGACCCGTAACCAAGCTGGCCTCCAGCGTCTTTACAGCGTCCTCCAGTTCACTGACCTTGGCGTTGATAATGGCAGTTGAGTACGCAGCGTACTGTTGACAAAAAAGACGAATTTGCACTTTGCCAACGTCCCACCACTGTTCAAGGGAACCAAATCGAGCTTTCGTGGTCCTCCAGTGTTCCCAGAAGCACACAAAATACTGACAAAAGGCATTGTCCTGTAGGAGCTTGTTATTGAAGTGCCAATATGACTTTGCCCGTTTCCCTGGTGAGTTCAGTAACACCGCAGTAGCCAGGTGATGATCCGTGAAACCGACGGGACTTATGTTACTGTGAAGGAGGCCGGGGCTACAGGTTCTAGAAACATATATCCTGTCTAATCTAGCAGCACTGACAACCCCGTCAGTGACCCTGACCCAGGTATACCGTCTCGCATTGGCATTTTTCAACCTCCACGTGTCCACTAAGTCTAACTGCACAGTGAAATTTTCCAAGCATCTAGAAGACTGCAGATGAGGTTCTGCATTAGTGCGATCTACAGTAAAGTCCAAGGTACAGTTGAAATCACCAGCCACAACAAGTTGGTCTCGCTGCATTTCAGTAGTCATTGTATTGAAAAAGGCAACCCTGTCCGCGCCGTGGTTTGGCGCGTAAACATTAACCAGGCAAAACACGGAATCCCCCACTTGCGCCCTAACTAGAAGCAGCCTGCCCCTCACTATCTCCACCACCGATAAAATTTGTGCATTTGCTGATTCCCCAAACAAAATGGCCACTCCCGCACTTAGATTTGTGCCGTGACTGAGTGAAAATGGGCCTTTCCACCACAAGCCCCAGTCGACTTCATCCGTCGAAGTGGTATGAGTTTCCTGCAAAAACAAAATGGTGAGACCCTTCCGTTTGAACAGGTCACTAACAAATCCCCTTTTATGATTACCCCTCCCACCATTTATGTTTAAGGTCCCTAATTGTATTTTCTGCATTATGGCGATGTTTGTGAGGAGCACCGTGCTTTGCCATGGAAATCATTCCATCTTTGCACGCTTGGCCTTTTGTCCCCCTGCTGATTTACGCAGGGCTGCGAGGTGCTTCTTCAGGCGGTAGCGTTTTCTTTCATCCAGGAGGTCAACACCAACCTCCTTCCTCAGTACATTAACAGACCGAATAAATTTGTCAGTGTCACTGAAGTAATCTGCAACGTTAACGGCCCTATTGTTATAGGTCCCATCCAGGAAAGCATTTATTTCGTCTAGTGAATACAAATGCGCATTGGCATCGCCATTAGCCCCAATAGACTTCATTTTTAGCAGACTCTGCGTCAGTTCCACACTCCATTCCCTCAGCAGCACAACTTTGCTGACTGTCAGATTCAGCTGGCACGTCAGCTGCTGCAGCTGATCCCTCCGCAGTCATGGGCTGACTGTTAGATTCAGCTGGCACGTCAGCTGGTGCAGCTGATCCTTCATCAGTCACGCGCTGACTGTCAGATTCAGCCAGCACGTCAGCTGGTGCGGCTGATCCTTCATCAGTCACGTGGCCCGGGGCGGCGCCTATATCAGCCGACCGGCGTTTTTCCGCCTGCTGCTGTGATGTCGCAGCAGGCTGCGGAAACACAGCCGCTGATGTCACACAGCGCGATGCTGAGTCCACGTCATGGACCGCTTGTGCACCATCGCCAGTCACGCCCCCAGCTGCAGGCCGCGCCGCGGGCGCCACAGGCCGACTGGCCACAGGCACAGTGGCAGGCCCCGGAGCACGAGCGGCAGAAGGCCCCGCAACGCCGTCCGCGGTCGCGGCAGGCGCAGCGGAGGCCCCGCCGGCAGGCTGTGTGGCTTCGCCGGGCTCTGCCGCGGCGGAATCCCCTGCCACGCCGTCCGCAGCAGCGCCGCATGCGGAAGGCTCACCGGCCGCCCCAGGCGCGGCCCCACCAGAGCCCCCCGCCGGGCGCCTGTGCGGGCATGCGAAACGTTTATGGCCCACATCGCCACACTCAAAACACTTCATTTGTCCCGCGCTCGCATACACCATATAGTAGCCGTCCCCGTGTTTGACCCGGAAGGACACTTCCAGAGTCTGAGTGGGCGAGTCTAGAAACATGAACACCTGTCGCCTGAGTGATCTCACATGGTCTAAGTCGGCTTCCCTGATTCCCAAACTGACGTGTTTAAACGGGCCCGCAAACTTTCCGAATCTGCGGAGCTCCGCCGTCAACTGCTCGTCAGTAATGAAAGGTGGAACACCCGAGACGGTGACAAGCGTTGATGGAACTGCTAAGGGGGACACCTGCACATACACGTCCCTGATTACAATACCGCTCGCAACCAGAGCGTGGACATCCTCCTCTGTAGCCAGAAACAACTACAGCCCTATTCATCCTGGACGCATAGCGGATCGCAGCAGGGCCCACCTGGGCCCGCACAGCCAAAAGGACCCCCTTCACAGTAATAGTGTCGTCCGGGGGAACGATCCGCACCCCCTGGCGTCAGGACCAGCACTGAGCTAGACTGGAGATCCAACACCGATGCTACACACAAGAAGGGGATGAGCAGACTCTACTTCCTGAGGAAGCTGAGATCCTTCAACATGTGCAGCAGGATGCTGGATCTTTTCTACCAGACCGTTGTCGCCAGCGCCATCTTCTTTGCTGCTGTCTGTTGGGGTAGCAGTATCAGGGCCAGAGACACCAACAGACTTGACAAGATTATCAAGAGGGCTGGCTCTGTAATTGGTCTCAGGCCGGAGACCTTTGAGACAGTGGTGGAGAGGAGAGCACTAACTAAACTGCGATCCATGATGGAGAGTCCTGATCACCCCCTTCACCACACACTGGACAGACAGTGGAGCACTTTCTCCAGTAGACTACAACAGCTTCGGTGTCAAACAGCCAGGTACAGGAAATCTTTCCTGCCACATGCCATTTCACTGTACAATAACTCACTATGATGTTGTATTCTGGTCATAACCATGCTGCCATACTGCACATAGTCCTGCATTGTGCAGCGGGTATGATTCATGTGTTTATACAGGTCACCATCTATTCAGCTATGATGTATATAGACTTTTATAGTAGTGTTAGTTTTACTTTCCATGGATAATCCCTTTGTCTGTCATGTGTGTGTTTCTGTCGTATGGTTGTTTACTGTCATGCTGCTGTTACACTGCAATTTCCCAGTCTGGGATCAATAATGTCTATCTATCTATCTATCTATCTATAATTATATTTTTAAATAATTTTAAATAATTTCATGTGTTTTGGATGGGAACTATTTTATGTTTAAATTGTGGAGGTATACAGTTATACAGGTAGTAGGAATTGGTTGATAGGCCGAGTGATACATCTCCTAGTTTGCAGAGAAGCTGGTTCAGGTTAATGTGTAGGTTGGAGTAAATAAAGGAGCTAAACGTGAAGACAGTTGTCCCCGTGCTATTTGTAACCCACGACCCTCGTTTAGTTACATGACACTCAAGACACCACAAGAAGAGAGTGTTATACTAATTAAAATATTAATTCATGCTTAATTGCCAACTTCTTAAGCTTAATTATTTCTTCATTGAGTTCCTACGCCCCATCTAGTGTTGTAACAAGGTAGTGCAACAATTATTAACAGTTATTAATTCCAGTTATTAATTGTTAATAATCATATTCATATAATTGTAGTATTCAACGCTACATATTAATGGTGTCCCATTGTGACGCTGCATTAGTGTGACATCAGCCAGGCATTATCCACACAGGAAGGAGTGAGAAACGACAAGAACTTGGTTATACTGGAAATAGATGCATACTCCAATGTCCACAATTGTAGAAATTTGTGTTTTCACATTAACATGACAGATCCTGTCAGACTAAACATATGTAATCCAGTTATTATATTCATTTATACCCCAAGAATAATTGAAATAGAGACTTTATCATAGTTTGGATTCAAAAGACATATGTATAACATGGTTGAATAACATTGCATGCCAAAGTCAGGCATCAAAAACATCATCCAAATTATAGTGATTCAGAGTGCTTGAACCACATACCTACTGTACATGGTCTGGTTTTCTGAGGCAACCCAAGGCAACCCAGTCACTCTGGATGGGAGAGAAGAGGGGCAACAAAGAGACTCCAAGTTCATAAAACATTTATTCAGCACTTCATTCTGCCTGACAGTAGGCACATACTATAAATACGCTTGTCAAACACAGTATAGTAAGTCGCTGACTGTGCGCAGGTTAATCCATTTTTTGTTTAACTGTGACAGTCTCAGGAGGACAACATAAATCCAGGATATCAAGAGACCAGGGGTGTAAATGCTGAATCCAAAGTCTTATAATGAAAGCAGGGGGTCATACACGGGCAGGCAGCTAGCTGAGCAAGCAAGCCAAACAGGGAGCAGGTGAGAGGAAAAATCCAAATATATACCAAAGATTAAGCATGAGAAAATAACCAAGAAAATTAAAGCCCACAAGAAGCTCTAAAACTAAGTAATTGGGAAGGCTTGAAGAAAACTCACAAACCAGGTTGGCAAAAGAGAAAGGGGGAGCTGAGGCATATATGCTCTAAACAAGCGAGTGATTTGCCACTTGAGAACAGAGGGAGAGAGAACTGGTGTGCAAACGACAGACCCCCCCCCCCCCCCGAGACACCAATTGCCGATCACATGTTTTTTTAATGTCCGATAACAATATTTTGACATTCACTTAATTCTGCATGACTGACATACAGTCGTGTGAAAAAATTAGGACACCCCATAAAATATTCAGTTCTTGTCGTGAATGGGCCCCTCTGGGGCAAAAAGACAGGTCCACATGCTGGACTGTGGTGTGATATTTATTAAACAAAAACAGAATCAAAACAGTGCATGACAAACAAAAATATAAATGAGGAAAACTTACAAGGACAAGCACTCCGGAGCCGAAATCGCCCCGTGAGTGTAGAGGGAGGAACAGAGTAGATAGTCCCAGTAACATTCAAACATGACTGCCGCAAATACAGAGTGCACAGGCAGAGTTTAAATACATGGAACAAAATGAGCTGCAGATGTGAGAGCTGAGCTGGCAGGTAGACTAATTGCATAACTGCTCCCAGCTGATAGGAAGGCAGGCTGAGAGCAGTGAGAGGGGGAGAAGCAAGTGACTTAATAAATAATCACTCACAGCTGAGAACTGGAAAACAGACTGTGAGTGATTGTTGAGTGTGTCTGGGAGATGAGGAAGAAGGCTCATGTCACACAACCAAAATAACATAAAGCTAACAAGAAAATCACAACAGACAGAAAATACACAAAAGTACATAGAGAGCCTGAGCACTGGCTCAGACACGTGACAGTTCTTTATTAATAAATGTTCACATATCTATGTCTAACCTTGTTTTTGTTTTTATTTGCATTTTTAACATTTATTTTAGCCATTTTAAGTGGGAATGAATGTGGGGTGTCCTAAAAAAGATGGGGGGTGTCCTAATTTATTCCTCACTATTTGTTTAGAATTATATTTTACAGAAAATTTGAAAAAAGTTTTTAATTCATTTTTAATTGGTTAGTTGTATTACATGAATCTCCCAGTATTTTTAACATTGATATTAAAAATCCATGTCCAAATATGTAAAAAAAAAAAAAAAAAAAAAACAGGCTTATACAGGGTGTCCTAATTTTTTCACATGACTGTATGAACCCTAAATGCTTGTTGAGACAGGATCCTTCTGCACCACAGCACAAATATACGCTGATGCTCTCAAACTTTGATCTACGCCAACTCAAAGTAGGGAACCATAATGCCATAGGGTTGTAAAAGCAGCAAAGAGCACATTTGGTAAAACAGAGTTCTGTTACCCAGGAAACATGGTGGAGTGCCAAGTTGTTCCCTTTTTTATTCACTTTTAATTTCATATTACTGTAGGCATTAAATAAAAAAAAAATCACGGTAGGAACTACAGCTACTTGGTTAAGGTGGGGGAGTTAAGAAAAGATTGTCTATTTTAAACATGCTCCAGCTGTAATCCTCCAGCTCTGTCAATAACCCCACAACCCAAGGCTTCACTTTCTGAAGTCGAGGGGGACCATCCTCATTGATATTGTGATGCAGAGGGATCCTGACTGAACAGCAATATATTGCGTACCTGGCTTAAGATGGCTATGGTCATAAGTGACCATAGCAAATTACTGTGGTCAAGTATTGCTTAAAGATGCACTCCAGCGGCTCTAAAACCACCAAAATCACCATCAAAAACAAATGTGTACAACCCAAAATGGTATATTGTGGGTTTTTATACACAAAAAAAACTTCCATTGCCTTAGAATTGCTTGGGAAGAGCTTTTACATCTTCCCCTTACTTAAGTATGCACGGATCTATGAAAATTCTAATTAGCTCCACCCATACTTCCACCCACCAGTAGCTGGAAGAAGAGGTCATTGGGCCAGGGTTCTGAGAAGACAATCCAACTTGAGGAAGGATCATTCTCGGTGAAGTAGAAAGTCACTGCCCTGCCCCACGTGGAGGCTAGAGGGCTCCCCACCGGTCTCTGGTTGCCCACTTGCCAAGGATCTCCCAACGAACGGTGCAGCATCTGCCAGCGAAGTGAGCTGAGAGCAGCTCGCCAAGGAGAGCAGCTTGCTGGGGGACGGTGATCCAGTGTGCCTGCCCGCCGCTGTGGAACCATGACCGCAACGCACAGACGGGTGGCAGTGTTGGTGCCTTTGTCCCCTTAAGAGCAGACATCTCTCTCTGGTTTGCCACCATCAGTGTGTGAATGTGTGTGTGAACGGGTGGATAGCAGGATCTGTAAAGCGCTTTGGTCATCAAGAGATGAGAATAAAAGTGCTATATAAGTGAATGCCATTTACCATTTACCATTTCTGCCCGTGTGCCTCCTATTCCTCTGTCTCCCCCGGCATGCAGGGTGAAATGCAGCCTCCAAACCCATGTCCTCTCTTTTGTATTTTAGCAGGGATACTGAGGTTTTTCCAAATAAAATTAATCAATGCTGTCATATTTTCCTGTCTGTGGGTAAGACATGTAATTTAAATGAAGAGGATTTCTTGCTCATACAGCCAAAAATTGAACAGGTATAATCTACCATCTTTTCAACTAGGAAAACACACACACACGCACACACACACACACACACACACACACACACACACACACACACACACACACACACAATCACTACTTCTCCTGCTTGCTCCTTGGCTCCTCCCTCTTCCCTCAAGGGAATAGAGAGCCTAAGTCACACCCCCTCTACTTCCGTATGCAACCTTAAATCTTGAAAAATCTCCTTTGAAATGAATGGCAAGAGCGAAATTATCTTTTGATCCCGATCAAATTTTGCCACGAGTTACACATATGATATTTGTCAATTTGAAAGATAATTTTCCACATAATTAATGTTGTCGGTTGTCATATAAAAACAGAGTAATATTTAGTTTTTGTGACAAAGCTCAGTGGACAACATCTCCCATCATCCCACATCACCAAACACAATCATGGCGGGAGATTACTAAAACTTCACCTCCTGTTTCCTGACTGATGAAAGAAGGATCCAAAGAGGAGAAAAACAACACAAAGGTATTGTTTTGTATTTTGAGAGCTGCAACTGATCCAGACAGTTAGTTACTTAACCCTGGGTGCGCTTTGAACACGTGACGACAGGTATGTGCCTCTGTGTTTGTAGTCTTTTAATTTACATATTTTCATACCCTTATACCATTTCATAGCCTTATAACCTTGTATCCTGTGTACCCTGTGTTTAATGTTTTTCTGTACATGGTCCCTGACAAATAAACCAATACCTTAACAGTTAAGCAACAACCTGTTTTGTCTGAAAAGCAGGGCAGCGGAGTCAGGAATTGAACTGAACCCAAACGTTATTACAAGCACAGTAGGCGTACATGTGTCACAGTGTAGTTGACAACAAGCTAAGGTTGGGCTGTACAGGTTGTTAGTGTGGCCGAGGCGGAGCGCCAAAGGACGGCTCCTGCCAACAGCCCCCTTAAATAGGCACGGCATGCTGACATCACCCGTGCACTCAACGTCACATCCATGCTGCCTACCTTAGTATGGAGGAATACCTAACATTTATCCCCTCCCCCCGAAAAAGCCCAAAGCCTTATCACACATTATGAACTTTTAATTCACAGCAGCTTCTTTTTTTTATTATTATTACAGTAGACAGAGAACCAGAACCTGGGGAACCAGGTAGACCACCGGTTAACCCTGCATGGCTGAGTGGGCTATTCTGCCACCGTGTTACAACCACACTCGGTCTAAAGATTGTAAAGCAGATTCACTTTAACAGTTCACCTTCAGGAGCCCCAGTTGATCCCGCGGTGGGTGCACCCTCGGAGGCACTGGCTACAGCAGACCTGGGTGCCATCTCGCTGGAGTCATGGCTCGCTCATCAGTAACGTCCCATCCCGGGTCCCATACCAGCTGGGTCAGCTCCAGCGCTGCATTTTGATCTGAGGCAGCTGCTCCTACCTTCCGCAGATGGCTGGCATGCCATCTCCAACCATCGGCCATCTGGATGGCAGCTGGTCTTCTCCATGCGGCGATTCTCATCTGTGATCACGGGATCTTCTGTGAGTCCAGGCGGTTGGATTACTTGACCCAAACCCAATCAAATAGTGCACACAGTGATCGGTTTGGCTGCACTTGGCACTGTTGCTCGCTCGTCTCTGATGTTGGTTGCTGTTGTGGTGGCATGCCATTCACACTGGCGGCAGGACCTGCCCTCAGTTGGCGATGATCTGCTGAGTCCTGCTGGGCCATGAACTCTCTAGCTCGCTGTCCTGCGGCAATTCCCTGAGGCTGATACTTGGTGAGGTGAGATGAGTTGGGTTGTCGTCGTTCACCGGGGTCTCCTTTCTCCATGAACTCCCTCTCCTGTGGCTCTACAGCCGCTGCTTAAAGCTCATGCTAGGTGAGGATCGGAGGTGAGTCTGGTTTGTGCTGTGTTCTCTCCCCATGCTCTGGTATTCTTGGGCTGTACCCACGTCTGTGAAATCATACTCTCCCTCCTGCGATGAGGCTGCAGCTTGAGAATGCCTGTGCTGCGTGGGGACTGGCTCTGGATCCCATGTGGCGGCAGACTGGGGCTCTTGTGGCTGCTCCAGTTCTGCTGGGTTCTGCTTGGCGTGTGATGCGAGGCAGGGAGTGGCTGCGTCCATGTCTGCGTGCAGTGGACTCGAGTCACCATTTGAGCTGAGTTTGCCGTTGGGTTGTTGCACTGTGGTGCCCTGTTGTCCCACAGTGTCTACCTTGAGGCCCTCCCAAGAAGGTGTGGGGTCGGCAGGCTCAGCAACCGTGGCCACCGTCTGTACCAGTGGGGTTGACTGTAGGGAACATGGGCAGAGACCCGCCAGCTGCGATGCTTCCTGGGCTGTCATCTCCAGCTGGGCCGCTAATTCCTTTGCGTTTGTCTCCGATAGGCGGTGCAGCATCCCCAACAGCGCTATCCGTAGACATTTCACCGAGCCTGCCACTGTCTGAACGTCCGGCCCCTCCAGCAACATGTGCTGTATCAACGGATTCATCACGTACCACTCCAACTGTGACTGTATTAGCCTGTCCTCCGCATGTCCGAACTCACACATACTAGCCAAACAACAAAGGACGGCTATGTACTGTAGGACCAACTCATCTGATCCCTGTCGGCACTGGTAAAACGCAAACCTCTGGGCCATCATGTTCAATGGAGCAGTGATGTACTAGACCATCAAGGCAGCACATTTGCTGAAGGTTTCCACAGGGCCGAGTGCCTTCAACACCCGCTGTCCCTCAAAGCCAAGGCAATAATATATCTCATCACATAGATGACTCTCGCTAGCGTTAGCTAAGCCCTTAGCCAACACAAATGCCTGAAGCAACTCAAACCAAGGGGACCACAGAATGGGTGGTTCACCTGGTGTGGGGAGGAACAGCGGTAGTGGTCCCAGACAAGCTTCCATCTTTAGGAAAAAGGTCAGTTTTCCTCCAGAAGGTACAGGTTTTCTCCTCGTCACCAATTGTTGTACCTGGAAAGCAGGGCAGCGGAGGCAGGAGTTATACTGAACCCAAACTTTATTACAAGCACAATAAACGTACACGTCACAGTGTAGTTGACAACAAGCTAACGCTGGGCTGTACAGGTTGTTACTGTGGCCAAGGCTGAGCGCCAAAGAGAACGGTTCCTGCCAACAGTCCGCTTAAATAGGCACGGCGTGCTGACGTCACCCATGCGCTCGATGTCATGCCCGTGCTGCCCGTCTGTTAGTATGGGGGAATACCTAACACAACCTACATCGTTATTTATGTGGAAAGTTATCTTTTAAATTGACAAACATATGTGTAACTCGTGGCAAAATTTGATTGGGATCAAAAGATCAGAATCAGAATCAGAATCAGAATCAGAATCAGGTTTATTGCCATTGTTCATGTAGTACACAAACTAGGAATTTGTCTCTGTACAATGCTGCAACATTAAACATGATAAGATAAGAGAAATAAACTATACATGTAATAAAGTGTAGGATAAGATTAAGTGATACTGGTCAACAGTTAAAATATATATTAGCCAGCAGCAGATACTGTGGAGAACTATATAGTGCAGTCGGTAATGCAGGAAGAAAACAGTGATGATTGACATGAGTCTGGTTGAGCTGCTGTACATGGTGCACGAGAGTCACTTAGTGTTCAGCAGTCTAATGGCAGAGGGGAAGAAGCTGTTCATGTGACGGGAGGTTTTAGTCTGGATGGACCGAAGTCTTCTACCAGAGGGGAGGGGGGCAAACAGTACGTGACCAGGGTGTGAGGGATCGGCTATGATCCGGCCAGCACGCCTCCGGGTCCTGGAGATGTACAGATCCTGGAGAGATGGGAGCTTGCAGCCGATCACCTTCTCAGCAGTGCGCACGACGCGCTGCAGCCTTAGTCTGTCCCTGGCAGTGGCTCCTGCGTACCACACGGTTATGGAGGTGGTGAGGATGGACTCGATGATGGTTGTATAGAACTGCACTAACATCTTGGTGGGTAGCTTGAGCTTCCTCAGCTGCCGCAGGAAGAACATCCTCTGCTGGGCTTTTTTGATGAGTGAGCTGATGGTCAGCTCCCATTTGAGGTCCCTGGTGATGGTAGTGCCTAGGAAGCGGAAGGAATCAGCAGTGGTGATGGGAGAGCCTGAGAGGGTGAGGGGGGGCAGAGGAGTAGTGACTTTCCTGAAGTCTACAATCATCTCCACTGTCTTCAGAGCGTTCAGCTGCAGGTTGTTATTGCTGCACCAGGACGCCAGCTGGGCCACCTCTCTCCTGTAGGCGGACTCGTCGCCGTTGGAGATGAGCCCGATGAGGGTGGTGTCGTCCGCAAACTTGATCAACTTGACAGACTGGTGGCTGGAGGTGCAGGAGTTGGTGTAAAGGGAGAAGAGTAGGGGGGAAAGTACACAGCCCTGGGGTGATCCGGTGCTGATGCTAGTATAGTCTGAGACAGTCTTTCCCAGCCGCACATGCTGCCTCCGGTCCGTCAGGAAGTCGATGATCCACCTGCAGAGGGAGTCAGGCACGTTGAGCAGGGACAGCTTGTCCCGGAGCAGAGCGGGGCGGATGGTGTTGAATGCGGAGCTGAAGTCCACAAACAGGATCCTGGCGTAGGTTCCCGGGGAGTCCAGGTGCTGCAGGATGGAGTGGAGGGCCAGGTTGACTGCATCGTCTACAGACCTGTTGGCTCGGTAGGCAAACTGCAGCAGGTCCAGGAGAGGGGTGGTGATGGACTTGAGGTGGGACAGGACCAGGCGCTCAAAGGACTTCATGACTACAGAGGTGAGCGCTACAGGTCTGTAGTCATTAAGTCCAGTGATCCGTGGCTTCTTGGGGACAGGGATGATGGTGGAGGATTTGAGGCAGGATGGCACGTGGCATAACTTAAGGGAGGTGTTAAAAATGTCTGTGAATACAGGAGCCAGCTGTTTCGCACAGAGTCTCAGGGTGGAGGGAGACACGCCGTCTGGGCCGGGGGCCTTGCGCGGGTTCAGTCTGGAGAACTGTTTGAGCACATCCTGCTCACTGATGATAAGGGGAGGGGGGGAGGAGGGGGGGGTGCCTTAAATGAAGTAGGGAATGTGGAGGCTGTGGAGCTGGAGGGAGGGGGGGAGTTGGACACAGATGACGAGGTGTCAAAACGGGCATAGTGTTGGGACAGTCTCTGACAAAGGGCTTTGTCATCCTGACCTTTAGGAGCCTGAGGCCGATAGTTGGTGATCTGCCTCAGTCCTCTCCACACGGAAGCCGAATCATTAGCAGTGAACTGCTGCTGGAGTCTCTCTGAGTACACAGATTTAGCCCTCTTCAGCTCTCTGTTAAACTGGTATTTAACCTCCCTGTAGCAGTCCCTGTCTCCACTTTTCAGCGCTGCTTCCTTCTCCTTCCTGATCTGTCTGAGCTTAGCTGTGAACCAGGGTTTGTCATTAGAGTAACTCACCCTGGTGCGTGATGGAAGAATGTTCTCTTCACAAAAGTGGATATATGAGTTCACAGTGTCCGTGTACTCATCCAGATCATGCGTGGCTCCTTTAAGCATGCCCCAGTCAGATATTTCCATGCACGTTTCCAGCTTCTCCTCAGCATCACTGGTCCGTATCTTCGTAGTGCTCACAACAGGTTTAGTGAGCTTCAATCTCTGTCTGTATGTGGGAATGAGGTGAACCATCACGTGATCAGATAATCCCAGCGCAGCTCGAGGGACAGCGCGATATGCGTCTTTCACTGTGGTGTAACAGTGATCCAGTGTGTTTAATCCTCTGGTGGGGCATTTAATAAACTGTTTGTAGCGGGGGAGATCGTGGCTCAGATTGCACTGATTAAAGTTGCCAGCCACAATAATCAGCGAGTCTGGAAAACTCCGCTCTGTGTGTTGAATGTGATCCGCGAGCACGCGCTGAGCTTCGCGCGTGTCCGCGTCGGGAGGGGCGTACACAGCGATCATTATGAAAGAAGCAAACTCCCGCGGGGAATAGAAGGGCTTGCAATTGATAACAAGAAATTCCAAGGCAGGAGAACAGTGTTTGGAAATTACCGTTACATCAGAGCACCAGCTACAGTTGATGTAGAAGCAGACACCGCCTCCTGTGGTCTTGCCGGAAAGCTCTGTGTCACGATCAGCACGGAAGAGCTGGAAGCCGTCGAGGCGCAGCGCGCTGTCCGGTATATTTTCCCGGAGCCAGGTCTCAGTAAAGCAGAGGACAGCTGAGGAGGCGAGGTCCTTAAAACGCATCAGCAGTCTCAGTTCATCCACCTTGTTAGAGAGAGAGTTGGTATTGGACAGAAATATGCCAGGCAGCGCCGTTCGCGAGCCTCTCCTGCGAAGTCGTACGAGAGCGCCCGCTCGTCTTCCTCTCTTCCGCCGTCTCACTTTCCGAGCCAAACAATAAACCAGATCGGCGGCAGGGGCTAGAAAAACTGGGAGGAGGTCCGTGGGGGTCAAAGTCCTGATATTTAAAAGTTCTTCACGGGTATAAGTGCAAGCAGACACACAATTGACAAACAAAAACAAACAAAGAGCGCAGCGAAGCACCATGTCGACCGCTGTGGGCGCCATCTTGGATCAAAAGATAATTTTGCTCTTTCCATTCATTTCAATGAAGAATTTTTTCCGATTTAAGGTCCCATGTGCAGAAGTAGAGGGAGCGTAACTTAGGCTCTCTATGAACTCAGGTCTGTAGTCATGCCCAGTGCTTAGCCTGATTGGTTAATGTTATAACCAATCAGGCTAAGCAGGAATGCTTACATAGCCAGAAATGCTCTGTCCAAACTCTTTTTTTTGGAGGGGGGCACTAACTGGAAATTCACAAGAGAAAAACACAAACTTGAGAGTTGGGACTGAATTTGCTCTTGATACGTTTTGTAAATCACAAAAAACATGTTAGAGGCATGTTAACAACAGAAAAACTTGATTTTTGGCGGAGTGTCACTTTAAGTTTTGTTAGATGTTATTCAGACTTTATTTGTCCCTTCCTATACACCACCATGCATAAAAAATTTAGATAATGCCCAGTCATCATTTCTGGTAAGTAAGCTATCATATTTTTGATTTTTAACAACACAAACTGTCAAATTTAGTGTGCTTTTGGAGTAACATAGCGTGCAAGTAGGTATACCGAAGGAAGTCAGCAATTTTGTAACACAGTAAATATTCCCCTAAACACACAAGATGAAAATGATGCATGTCATAAGAAGATAAACAAATAAATAAATCAAATATATAACATTTACAGTGACCGAGTAAAATTATTTTAGATGTTTCTGATCCAGTCTTGAAAATTTTGTGTAATCCTGCCTGTTTTCTGTTGGGCCAAATGTATTTTTTATATGTTTTGGTCCTCTTGTGTACTTTCTGAGTGAATTCTGTTGCAGCTGGCTGGAGGCTATATGAACACAGGAGCATCAAGTAAGGACAAAAACAACCATACAGCCTGTGGCTAAAAATAACCAATTTCTGAGGGTTATAGAACAAGGCGTGATTGTTTAGCTCTTCTGTTGTCTTCGGGTCATTAAAACACTTCTACCATGTATCTCTTGCTATGTAACAAGGCTACTGAATGAGAAAATCTACCATCAATATTCAGGCTGAAACACTGTCTTGGACACTGGATTGACTGGAGCAATTTAATGGAAATTGGACACACAAGTTTAAGGAGTGCTATGTCTTTAGCTCTCTACACATCTCTCTGTCTCAATTATAGCATCAGGCTTGCTATTTCTTCGTTCACCATGTGCATTTCAATCTTAATTTAATTTTTTTTTTTTTTTTTTTTAAAGGTGACATCTGTAATGTGTGTCATTTCATGGTTGTTTTTAATTCTCTTGGTGTCAAATTGTGTGTATTCCAGTCTGTGGAAAATACTTTTGGGTCCTTTACCTATCACATTCAGTTGGTGAAAAAGACTGGATTTTCTCTAATAAGGCTAAATAATGTTCAGGTAACTGTATGCAAAGTAAATGAAGGATGCTGTTTGTCCATCTAAATGCACATTTTGTACCCCCCCCCCCCCACACACACACACACACAGAGACTGAGTCCTTCACAGCCATCCACACAGCTAGGAGAAAAGAAGAGTATGTGTGTGTGTATTAGTGCTGGGAGTATTAACATGTTAACGTAATTAATTATTGTAGCCCAATTAACAAATTACAAAATATTAATGCAAATTAATGACCCTACGGCTATAGCACATATAGCGGCTCTGGAAACGCCCAACAACTGTTCCACGGTTTTCGCGCAACACGCAATACAGTCTGTCTGGTCCACGATCATTTTATTTAATTCAATATAATTAAGGGGTGGCTGTGGTGCAGATGTAGTGTAGCCGACTACTGATAGGAGGGTCAGGGGTTTGATTCCTGCTCTGTCTGTGGTCTGCATGTCGAAGTGTCCTTGAGCAAGACACTGAAACCCCAGTTGCTCCTGGTAGGTCAGGCCAGCGACTGTGTATGGCAGCTCCGCCCCATCAGTGTATGAATGGATGGATAGCAGGATCTGTAAAGTGCTTTGGTCATCTAGAGATGAGAAAAAGTGCTATACAAATGAGTACCATTTAATTCTGGGTGTTCAAATAATTTTGCTGGAGTATCACTGTAATACTATATGATCATTTGGACCATAGGTTACATTTAATTATGCACTGAAATGAGCTACTGTGAGGAATGTATCTTAAGGGAGTACGATAAGCTAGCCAGAAGTTAGCTGACCATGACTAACATTTTCCTGGTAAACGGCAGTACCATATTGGGTTTGTATTTGCCGTTTTGACAGCTAACCCAGCCACAGGAGGGGCACAAGCCAGTGTACTCCTAGTGCCAGGCCCAAGCCCGGGTAAATGGGGAGGTCAGGAAGGGTGTCCGATGTAAAACCTTTGCCAAATCAAACATGCGGATCATTACGATAAGACTTTCATACCGGATCAGTCGAGATCCGGGTAAACAACGACCGCCACTGGTGCTGTTAAACAACAGGGTGCCGGTGGAAATTGGGCTACTGTTGGTCCAAGATCGAGGAGGAGGAGAGGGGGAAGGCGTGTTAGGAGGGAGAGAGAGAAAAGGAAAGGTAAAAGTGTGGAGGTTAGAGTAGGGACATTAAATGTAGGGACTATGACTGGTAAAGGCAGAGAGTTGGCTGATATGATGGAGAGAAAAAAGGTAGATATACTGTGTGTTCAAGAAACCAGATGGAAGAGAAGCAAGGTGAAGAGAATTGGAAGGGGGGTTAAACTGCTTTACTATGGTGTAGATAGGAAGCGAAATGGAGTAGGAATAATCTTGAAGGAAGAGTATGTGAAGAGTGTTCAGGAGGTAAACAGGGAACCAGACAGAATCCCAAGTTTGAAGCTAGAAGTCAAAGGTGTGATGTTGAATGCTGTCAGAACGTATGCCCCACAAGTTTGATGCCAGGTAGAAGACAGAGGAATTCTAGAGTAAGTTGGATGAAGTGGTAGAGAGTGTTCCAAGGGGGGAGGAAGTGGTGATTGGAGCGGACTTTAATGGGCATGTAGGTGAAGGGAACAGAGGTGATGAGGAGGTCCTGGGTAGATAAGGTCTTAAGGAGAAAAATGTCGAAGGACAGGTGGTTGTGGATTTAACTAAAAGGATGAAAATGGCTGTGGTGAACACATACTTCAAGAAAAGAGAGGAGCATAGGATGACTTACAAGAGTGGAGGAAGGTGCACACAGATGGACTACATCTTATGCAGAAGGAAAAATTTGAAAGAGATAAGAGACTGCAAGGTGGTGGCAGAGGAGAATGCAGCTAGACGGCATCAGATGGTAGTCTGTAGGATGACATTGCAAAGCAAGAAGAAAAAAACAGTGAAAGCAGAGCCAAAGATTAAGTGGAGGAAGTTACAGAAGGAAGACGGTCGAACAGAGTTCAGGAAGGAGTTGATACAGGCTCTGGGTGGTAGGGAAGAATTACCAGATGACTGGGAAAATACATCAAAAGTATTGAGGGAAATGGGTAGAAAGGTATCTGGTGTATCCAGTGGACGGAGGAAGGAAGACAAGGAGACTTGGTGGTGGAATGAGGAAGTTCAGGAAAGTATCCAAAGGAAGAGGTTAGCAAAGAAAAAGTGGGATAGTCAGGGAGATGAAGAAAGTAGACAGGAGTATTTGGAATATAGGCGCATGGCAAAGAGAGAGGTGGCAAAGGCAAAGGATAAGGCATACAGTGGTGTGAAAAAGTGATTGCCCCCTTCCTTATTTCTCATTTTCTTGTATGTTTGTCACACTTAAATGTTTCAGATCATCAAACAAATTTAAATATTAGACAAAGATAACACAAGTAAACACAAAATGCAGTTTTTTTAAATGAAGGTGTTTATTATTAAGGGGGAAAAAAATCCAACCCTACATGGCCCTGTGTGAAAAGGTGATTGCCCCCTAAACCTAATAACTGCTTGGGCCACCCTTAACAGCAAGAATTGCAATCAAGCATTTGCAATAACTGGCAATGAGTCTTTTACAGTGCTATGGAGGAATTTTGGCCCATTCATCTTTGCAGAATTGTTGTATTTCAGCCTCATTGGAGGGTTTTCGAGCATGAACTGCCTTTTTAAGGTCATGCCACAGCCTCTCAATCAGATTCAGTTAAAGACTTTGACTAGGCCACTCCAAAGTCTTCATTTTGTTTTTCTTAAGCCATTCAAAGGTGGACTTGCTGGTGTGTTTTGGATCATTGTCCTGCTGCACAACCCGTGCGCTTCAGCTTGAGGTCACGAAAAGATGGCCGGACATTCTCCTTCAGGATTTTTTGGTAGACAGCAGAATTCATGGTTCCATTTACCACAGCAAGTCTTCCAGGTCCTGAAGCAGCAAAACAGCCCCAGACTATCACACTACCACCACCATATTTTACTGTTGGTATGATGGGACACACACCTTCCAAAACGTTCAACCTTTGTCTCGTCAGTCCACAGAGTATTTTCCCAAAAGTCTTGGGGATCATCAAGATGTTTTCTGGCAAAAATGAGAAGAGCCTTTAGGTTTTTTTTTTGTTCAGCAGTGGTTTTCATTTTGGAACTCTGCCATGCAGGCCATTTTTGCCCAGTCTCTTCTTTTGGTGGAGTCATGAACACTGACCTTAATTGAGGCAAGTGAGGCCTGCAGTTCTTTGGATGTTGTTGTGGGGTCTTTTGTGACCTCTTGGATGAGTCATCGCTGCACTCTTGGGGTAATTTCTGTCAGCCGGCCACTCCTGGGAAGATTCACCACTGTTACATATTTTTGCCATTTGTGGATGATGGCTGTCACTGTGGGTTGCTGGAGTCCCAAAGCTTTAGAAATGGCTTTATAACCTTTTCCAGACTGATAGATCTCAATTACTTTGTTTCTCATTTGTTCCTGAATTTCTTTGGATCGCAGCATGATGTCTAGCTTTTGAGGATCTTTTGGTTTACTTCACTTTGTCAGGCAGGTCCTATTTAAGTGATTTCTTGATTGAGAACAGGTGTGGCAGTAATCAGACCTGGGTGTGGCTAGAGAAATTGAACTCGGCTTTCCAAAGATGATAAACCACAGTTAATTTATATTTTAACAGGGCAGCACAATCACTTTTTCACACAGAGCCATGTAGGGTTGGATTTTTTTTTTTTTACCCTTAATAATAAACACCTTCATTTAAAAACTGCATTTTGTGTTTACTTGTGTTATTGTTGTCTAATATTTAAATTTGTTTGATGATATGAAACATGTAAGTGTGACAAACATACAAAAAAATGAGAAATCAAGAAGGCGGCAAACACTTTTTCACACCACTGTAAAGTTAGTTGTATGCAAGGCTGGACACTAAGGAAGGAGAAAAGGACTTGTATCAACTGGCTAGAAAGAGAGATTGAGCTGGAAAGGATGTACAGCAGGTTAGGCTGATTAAGGACAGAAATGGTAATGTACTAGCAAATGACAAGAGTGTGTTGAAAAGGTGGAAGGAGTACTTTGAAGAGCTGATGAATCAAGAAAATGAGAAAGAGAGGAGGATGGATTAAGGAAAGACAGTGAACAAGGAAGTCCTGAGGATTAGCAAGGCGGAAGTGAGGGTAGCTTGAGTGAGAGGATGCCTGTGGAGAAGTGTTTTGGTACCAGTTTTCAAGAACAAAGGTGATGCTCAGAGCTGTACTAACTACAGAGGCATAAAGTTGATCAGCCACACCACGAAGATATGGGAAAGAGTTGTTGAAGCCAGGTTAAGAGGAGAGGTGGCAATCAGTGAGCAGCAGTGTGGTTTCATGCCAAGAAAGAGTACTACAGATGCAATGTTTACTCTAAGAGTGTTGATGGAGAAGTATAGTGAAGGTCAGGAGTTGCACTGTGTCTTTGTGGTTCTAGAGAAAGCATATAATAGGATGCCAAGAGAGGAAGTGTGGTACCATATGAAAAAGTCAGGAGTGGCAGAGAAGTATGTGAGGGTGGTGCAGGACATGTACAGTGGTGTGAAAAAATGTTTGCCCATTTCCTGATTTCTGCACCTGGCTCCCCTCACCAAGATCCAGGCAAGATTTCTCTCATATGGAAAGGAGAAAGATAAAAGAGAACACTTGCCTGAGCTCGAGCTCCACTGCCATCTAGGACTCCAACAATCCAGGCAATGTACTCTCGAGCTCAGCCCTCTGGAGGTTCTGGAGCAGGAGCAGACACTGCTGCGGCAGCCTCCACAGCAGGCGTGATGGTCATTGCAGTCTCAGGACACCCAGGCGAGGAGAACCAGGCAGGAGGCTCATCAGCTGTGGGTCGGCTCCATGCTGGCACTGGAGGTGGAGCTTCCAGGGCCACAAGTTCATCTCCCATCTAGCGGCTCTATTCTGGGACCAGCGGGCACTCAGAAACAGATGGAGGGCACACGGAGAAAGCGGTTGCGCAATAAGTCACTGCAACTGATAGTGAGGACTCAGGAGACTGCATATCCTGAGCCTCTCTACAGGGAAGCTGGTAAGTCATATCATCATAATTGGAAATAGGATGAATTGAAACTTGCCTGTCTCCCCGGAGTTTGCTGTTGTCTGCTGCAGCAGGTGTTATGTCATCTCCCTCCATGGCCATGATGAGCGTAGGCCCCCCTGAGGATCGTTGTGGAGCCATTTCGGCAATCATGGAGACGGAGGTCACCGGGGAACAAAAAGATGACCTCTTGGCAGCAGGAGAATGCGCCGGAATGGAGCAGAGAATGGCAGCTGCAGACCCGGAGGAAGCTGGGAATTCAGCCAAAGAAAAAGGGGAGGAAGGCTGCACTGCTGAGGAAGGCTTCATTCTCGACATCAGGAGAATAGCTGCCAAGGAGGCGGGAGGATTCCTCTGGTGGTCAGTGGCAAGATGACGCTGACGTGGTGGAGTGGGAGAGGTGGCAAACTTCTGCCGAGGTGAGCGCCTCTGCGACAGCTTCAGTTCAGTGGGAGACACCCCTATCGTCAGACCGGGGAAGGAGCGCTGAAACACGGAGATTTTGGACAAGAGCTCCGCATATCGGGGATATCTCCAGAGCCCAGGGTGTGCCTCGAAAATTATCACCGCTCCATGCAAACTCTCCAAGGTCTGCTTGGGACTGCAAGCGGCAAGTGCTTCATCCACGAAATCCCGGACAAACATCGCCGCCCACTCCTCTTCCACGCTGGGAGTCCCCACTACTGTTCCTCCTCTGCTTCAGCGAGGACGGTGCGCCCGGGACATGATGTGCTCCAGAACCACAGGTGGGTGAAAAGGGAAAAAATAAACACACAAACTCACAGCTGGGTTGCATTACTGGCCAGTTCCTACTGTCATGAGATGAAGGAGGAACCCACTCGCTGAATGAGTTTGCAAGGTTTAATAGACAAAACCGAAGTTCACAAAATGCCATACAAAAAATGCAACACTGAGGAGCTTACAAAGAGTTGGGCTCCTGAGTGGGTTTGCTCAGGAGGAGTCGATGTAGGAGGAGAAGGAATTAGTGTCCCGAGGTACGCTCAAGGGAAGGACAAAAACACAACCGAGGAATTGGCAACAATAATGTGTCCTGACAGTGCTTAAATGGAGGCTAAACTAATAACAAAAGTGATCACAGGTGTGGACTGAGCAGGAGAGAAAAGGTAACCACTAATAATTAGAGACAGCTGCTCATAGTAATAAAAGAGAGCAGCTGATGGTAAATGACAGGTGAGGGAGGGGCAGCTGGCAGTTTGACAAGCGGCAGGGCACGCCCACAAGAGACTGCACAACCCTGAGGGCTGTCAAAAGTGAAAAGGGAACACAGGACATAACAGCATGGTAAACCATTATGAATAAACAGGGAAGTCATGAAGCTGAGTTTGGGGGAAATCCCAAACTCAGTACATGACACATTGGTTACAGGCATATTTCTAAACTGCTGAATGTTCCAGTGAGCACTGTTGGAGCCATCATTCAGAAGTGGAAAGAAGATCATTTTACCATAAACCAGCCAGGACCAGGAGCTCCTTGCAGGATTTCTGACAGAGGAGTCAAAAGAATTATCAGAATAGTTATCCAAGAGCCAAAGACCACTCGTGGAGAGCTCCAGAAAGACCTGGCGTTAGCAGGTACTGCTATTTCAAAGAAAACAATAAGTAATGCACTCAACCAATATTTGCTCTATACCCGCTGACCTTGCAAGACTCCATTGCTGAAGAAAAAGAATGATGAAGCTTGTTTAAAGTTTGCTGCACAACATATGGGCAAGCCAGTAAAATACTGGGAGAATATAGTCTGGTCAGATGAGACCAAAATTGAACTTTTTGGATGCCACAACACACACCATGTTTGGAGGAGAAAAGGCACCGCACATCAGCCCCAAAAACACCATACCAACAGTAAAGTTTGGAGGTGGGAGCATCATGGTGTGGGGGTGTTTTTCAGCACATGGTACAGGCAGCCTTCATATAATTGAAGGAAAGATGAATAGACAAATGTACAGAGACATCCTTGATAAGAACTTGTTGCCATCTGCCAAGATGCTGAAGATGAAACAAGGATGGGCATTTCAGCAAGACAGTGATCCTAAACACAGAGCCAAGGAAACTCTCAACTGGCTCCAGAGAAAGAAAATAAGGCTGCATTCAGACCAGGATAGTCCGGGGGAATCGGTTCAATTGGGTGGGGAATGCCGAAAATTTTCACACCTTCGTTTGCTTTGGTTTGCATTACACTGCAGCGGACCAACCTGCCTGGACAATGTCACACAGTTACAACAACTGCTCGTTTGGGGTGCTGTAACCAAAACCACCACTGACCAGGAAGAAAAATCTTGGCGAAGAAGAAAAATCCGGCTCATCGATTGGCCAAGACCAAAAACGGAAATCCGTTCCCTTCAGCCGAGTTGTTTGTCCACCACATATGAGACATTTTTTAACTTTTCTCCTCACCTTTCTCTGGTAAAAGGATTTCTTGGATTCGAGTGGTTGTCTTTATTGTAATTTCTACCCAAAATGCACAATAAAACGTCACTTTCTCTTCTCAGACTACATGTTGCTATGGTTACACAAACGCCAAGGGGCACTTCCACCCTTTGGTTCGCTGGATAGTCTGTTTGCATTCACACTGCAAGCGAAGTACACCAGACTTTGTCTGCAAGTGAACTGAGACCCCCGTTTTCAGGCGGACCAGACTTCGCTTGTTTGGTGTGCACTAGAGATCAAACGTGTGTTCAGACGGCACCAAACAATCTGAACTACCTGCGGATAGTGCTTTGGTCCAGACCAAACAGTGGCCGTGTGAATGTGCCCTAAAGCTGCTAGAATGGCCCAGTCAGTCGCCTGACCTGAATCCAATTGAAAAATCTATGGAACAAACTGAAGATCAGAGCTCACAGAAGACAACCACGGAATGTTCAAGATCTGAAGACAGTTTGTGTGGAAGAATGGGCTAAAATCACTCCTGAGCAATGCCTACACCTAGTTTCTCCATACAGGAGGTGTCTTGAAGCTGTTATTACCAACAGAAGGGCAGACTTACTAAAGTGCTGCACCATCACAAAACCCTGTTTTGCCGTTAAAAACTACTGTTGAGATTTACTAAAGGGCTTGGGGCAAAATTAGAGGTTCAAGTATGTGGACTATGTTAATTTTGCGCCTGGCCTCATTACATATGTATTTGTGGGAGTTGTCATGTCAAAGCGCAAATCTGAGGGAGGGGTATATTTAAATGACTGGTGCAAGGTGATTTACAAAGGTTTGCAGTTGTCAGTCTTCTGCTAAATGTGCCAGGATTTAATGCCCCCAAAAAGCTTGACTTAATTCATCTGCACCTGATGACAGCGATCGCTGGTGCCTGTTACGACCCGAGCGCTGGGTTCTGTTCGCGCTCGGGCTAAGCTCTCCTCGCTGCCGGCCTTGACAGCTGTGGGTTGTATTCTGGCCTCACCGGGCTCTTATTGTGAAGGTGCTCGGTGGGGCTTCCGCCTGTCAAGGCTGGTCAGCTGTGTGTCATTACTGCTCGTTAGTGTTCGCCTTCATAAAGCGGGCACTAGCGGCAGTAAGGTTGCAGGAGTATTGTCAACACCTTGTCAAAACCTCGTCAAGCCTTGTCAGAGCGTCATTAGACCTTCATGTCAGGTTTGTTGTCTCATGTTATGCCACAGTTTAGCTCGTAGTGGCTGGGGTTCGCCCTGCGAGCTTGTGTATTGATTCATGTGTGTTTTTGCCGAGAGCGGCTCACAGTCTTGTCCTGTCTCATTGTGTCAATAAATCACCATCTTTGCAAAACTCACTGGTGGACTCTTGGCGTCTTATGGTGATCCACGAGGGTCACCGCATGACAGTATACTCCTGCCAGGACGTCTAATCGGAGACGCCACACCGAGACCCCTTTCACCGTGAGTTTTTGCAGTAATTGGACAACTGTTCTTCCCTGTCTGGGTGTCAACGTCTGAGAGAACGCCGTCACCCAGGGGCGGCCGTCGGCGCCTGGGCAAAGAGCTAGTGAGCGCGTTGGAGTACGTCGACGGGGCGCTCCTCGCCGCTACCTTCGACATCAACTCCCACTATATGAGCTGGCACCTAGACTGCGCTGAGGAACTCCTGGACAACCTCCTTCTCCATCATGACGATCACCCGGAGGTGATTATGAGGAGAGAAGAACTCGCTACGCAGCACGAGATACTTCGTGGGCTGGAGGAGGAAGAAAGCAGGAAGCAGAGGAGGAGGCGTCCTCGCTCCCCGCGTTGGAGTCCCATTCCTGTCACGGAACTGGTCCAGGAGTGCGCGCCATCTGGGGGCCGACGATGACGTCGGCGCAATGGCCCAGGTCACCCTCAGCAGAATCTCCAGCTGGACCTGCTGCCGGCGAAGTCCGTCAGCGAACCACCGAGAGTGGCCCCACCTCATCCTTCCAGGGGGCCCTCTGTCGCCATCCAGCGGGGAGAAGGAGGAACAACGTCCCCTACAGCAGGAACCATCTCTTCCCTGGGAGAAAGGCAAGTGCATGATAACTTATTACATCTTAAGATAAGATAAGATAAGATAAGATAAGCCTTTATTAGTCCCACAACGGGGAAATTCCAGGATTGCAACAGCACAGGGATAGCAACACTCAGAGCAACAATCAGAAGGCAAGAAAAAAAAAAAAAAAAAAAAAAAAAAAAAAAAAAAAAAAAAAAACAAGCAAGCAAGAGCAGCTAATATACATATGTACGTATTACTATAAAATATATATATATACACACACACACAGACACACAGTGCAGAGCATTGTAGCTGGATGGAATAAATATATGAATATATGAACACACAGTGCAGAGCATTGTAGCTAGATGGAATAAATATGTAAATATATAAACACCCACAGTACGGAGCATTGCAGCTAGGTGGAATAAATATGCAAGTATATAAACACACACAGTGCGGAGCAATGTAGCTAGATGGAATAATATGTAGATATATAAATATATAAACACACCCAGTGCTGAGCATTGTAGCTAGATGGAATAAATATGTAAATATATAAACACACACAGTGCAGAGCATTGTTGCTAGATGGAATGAAACAGCATAACCGTCTACTTAGTTATCCTACATGGTATGATTATGTGCCCATACATATTCTCACCCTCCATAGCGACCGGTATGTTCCTAGTTGTATGCCGGAGGGGACCATTGTGTAAGTCTATTGCATCTTTTGCATTCAAAAAACTATTAGTTTGTTACGTCTTTTTGCTATCTCTGCGAGCAGCCCTGCTTAGGTTGTACAGTCTGACAGCCGTTGGTAGGAAGGACCTACGAAACCTCTCGGTTGTGCACCTGGGATGATGTAGTCTGCTGCTAAATGAGCTCCTCAGTGCATTCAGTATGTCCTGCATAGGGTGGAACTCGGACTCCAGCAGAGATGACAGTTTAGCCACCGTCCTTCTCTCTCCTATCTCCTCCATCGGATCAAGGCGCTGCCCCAGGACAGAGCTAGCTTTCTTAATCAGTTTGTTCAGTCTCTTCCTATCGGCTGCAGTAATGCCACTGCCCCAGCAGACCACTCCAAAAGTGATGGCTGATGCCACCACCGTGTCATAGAATGACTTCAGCAGCGCCCCTTGTACACCAAAAGACCTGAGTCTCCTCAGCAGGAACAGCCTGCGCTGTCCCTTCTTGTAGAGTGCATCAGTATTGTGTGACCAGTCTAGTTTATTGTTCAGATGAATACCCAGGTACTTATAGGATGTCACCATCTCGATGTCTGTTCCCTGTATATTTACTGGTACTGTGAGGGGCTGCCCATGCCTGCGGCAGTCCACCACCAGCTCCTTAGTTTTCCTCGCGTTGATCTGGAGGCAGTTCCGATGGCACCAGTCCACGAAGTCCTGGATAAGCCCTCTGTACTCAGCTTCATCTCCATTGGAGATGAGGCCAACGATCGCAGAGTCATCAGAGAACTTCTGTAGATGGCAGTGTGTTGTGTTGTGTGAGAAGTCCGCAGTATAAAGAGTGAACAGGAAGGGAGCCAGCACCGTTCCCTGGGGGGCCCCCGTGCTACTGATGATCGTGTCGGACACACAGTCCCGGGTTCTCACAAACTGAGGCCGGTTCGTGAGGTAGTCCAGGATCCATGATGACAGGTGCTGGTCCACCCCTGCGCGCAGCAGCTTGTCCTTCAGGATCATCGGTTGGATGGTGTTGAAAGCACTGGAGAAGTCAAAGAACATGATCCTCACCATATTCCCGGGCTTCTCCAGGTGGGACAGAGAACGGTGAAGGAGGAAGATCACCGCATCCTCCACCCCAATGCCATGCTGGTAGGCGAACTGGAGTGGATCCATCGCTGGTTCCACCAGGGGGCGGAGGTGAGCAAGGAGCAGTCTCTCCAGGGTCTTCATCAAGTGGGACGTCAAGGCCACCGGTCTGTAGCTGTTCAGGTCTTTGGGGTGGGAAGTTTTTGGTACAGGTACCACACAAGATGTTTTCCACAGCTGTGGTACCCTCCCCAGTTTCAGGCTCTTGTTGAAGATATACGTCACAATCCCACACAGCTGGTCTGCACAGGACTTGAGGAGCTTTGCGCTGATGCCGTCCGGTCCCGGCGCCTTCCTCGCCTTGATCTTCCTCAGCTCCGTCCTCACCTGGGTCCTGGTCAGGGTCAGGATGGGGGGCTGTGTGTTGGGAGTGGGGGGGTGTTGGTGGAGTGGGGAGTGGGCAGCAGGACTTGATTTCTTTAGAGGCAGCAGTGGTTGTTGTGCAGTCAGGGGGGAGGGCGGTTGGTCAAATCTATTGAAAAACAGATTCAGGTTGTTCGCCCACTCCCTGCCCCCTGTGGCCTGGGGGGAGGTATTCTGGAGCCCCGAGATGGTTTTGAGGTTTCTCCAGACCCCGCTGATGTCGCTCTGTTGCAGCTTGTCCTCCATCTTCTTCCTGAAGCTGTCCTTGCCTTCTCTGATCTTTCTCCTCAGCTCCCTCTGTACGGACTTCAGCATCTCCCTGTTCCCTGACCTGAAGATCCTCTTCTTCTCTCTCAGAAGTGTTTTTATCTCAGGGTTGATCCAGGGTTTGTTGTTTGAGTGACGCCGTATGGTCTTGGTGGGAACGGATTTGTCCACACAGAAGCTGAGGTAGCCCGTGAAGGTGTGAATGAGGCCATCGATGTCCTCACCATGTGGATCGCAGAGCTGCTTCCAGGCGGTGGCTTCAAAACAGCCCTTTAGGGTGTCCATTGTCTCCTCAGACCATAACTCCACAGTGTGCATGGCCGGAGGTTGTCTGTGCACTAGGGGTTTGTACACCGGCCGGAGATGAACCAAGTTGTGATCCGATCTCCCGAGTGGGGGGAGTTGTGATGAGGTGTACGCCTCCTTAGTGTTTGCGTAGAATAAATCCAGTGTTTTATTGTCTCTAGTGTGGCATGTTACATACTGGGTGAACGTGGGTAGAATGGGAGACAGTGAAACATGGTTGAAATCGCCTGAGATGAGGAGAAGAGCATCTGGGTGTTCTATCTGCAGCCTGCTGGTTACTGAATGGATGACGTCACGTGCTGTCCCAGCGTTCGCCGTCGGATTTGCATAAACAACAATGCAGATCACGTGTGAGTGTTCTCTCGGGAGATATGTAGGCCTCATGCTAACAGCTAGCAACTCAATGTCTTTGCTGCAGTGTCGTTGTTTAACAGTGATATGTCCCGGTCTGCACCAGTTGTTGTTAACATACATTATCACTCCACCGCCCCTAGCCTTGCCACTGTCTGGTGTTCGGTCAGCTCGTATCATGTGAAAACCCTCCAGCTCAATGTTAGCATCTGCTGCTAGTTCAGTTAGCCACGTCTCAGTAAACAAAAGGAGAGAGCACTCCCGGTATGTGCTATCATAACGGGAGATAGCCGCTAGCTCATCTAACTTTCCCAGTATCGACCGTACATTTCCCATGACAACAGATGGAAGGGAGGGTCTGTACCTTATATTTTTTGTCCTCCGCCTTACTCCAGCCCGGCAGCCGCGGCGTTTTCGCCTCAGTTCTCTCGGTATGTCGAGTTTTTCCAATGGGACCGGGTGGCGGTTGAATGCTAGCAGCTGTTCTCTGCTGTATCGTATCCTGCTATAAGCAGTGGCTCCGTCCACCGGCTCAGGAGACATTTAGGACGATCTGTGTGTCCGTGATATAAGTGGGGTGAAAAAAAAAAAAGACGGATCAAAAGAGAGAGGAAGGGAAAAAGACTCGGAATCGAGCCGCTGTTGCAAAAGGCAGCCGACTGGTGTGGCGCCGAGAGAAAAAAAAAAAAAAAAAAAAAAAAAAAAAAAAAAAATTGATTATAATCTGCCTTGTCTGACTCCTGGGGGCGGAGTTCGGGGTTCGCAGCCCTCCGAGCTTCCTCCACCTGCTGTAGAGAATGTAACTAAACCTGCTGCCTCTGTGTCCCCCCCTGTCGAGCGGTCCGCGATGCCAGGCCAACGTCGTCAGATGAAGAGGGGGCCTGCAGTGTTGGAAAGCCTGGATCCGGCCCTGCAGCCACGTCGTGGACAGAGAAGAAGAGCGGACTGCGGCCTGGAGCCTGAGTGGACGAAGAAGCGTCCCCGGGTCTCCTCGCCGGAGTGGTCCGAGTCAGTGGGTCGAGGGTCCCCTGCCCCCACGCCATACGGGTCATCGGCGTGGACAGCAGCGCGGGAGGAACCTCAGGCTGCAGATGCCATCCTGCCAGCTGCGGAGCCCGACACAGCTGAGTTCGAGCCTGCTGATGAGAGTCGCCGCCCTGAACCTGGATCGTCGGAGTCCTGGGTGGCAACAGAACCCGAGTGCAGGCAAGTGCTCCCTCTTGTGTCTCTGTCTCCTGTGTTGGAGCATTTTTGCCTGCCTCTCGGGGAGGCGAGTGAGGAGCAGCCGCCTGCTGCGCCCGAGTTCGTCTCGCTGGGTTCTGTTGCTACCGGTGATTCTGATCCCGGTTTTCTTGTTTCTGAGCCTTGTTGCAGTGTCGCCGGCGTGGAACGAGTCGGAGTCACTGGATTGGAGGTCCCAGGTTTGGGGGTGGAGATCATCAGTGGAGCTGCACCGACCCAGTCGGGGTCCGTCGTGCAGGCTGCTGTGGCCCAATCGGGGTCCGACGTGGGTGCATCAGAGGCCCAATCGGGGTCCACCGCAGGTGCAGTTCTGGCCCAATCGGGGTCCAACGTGGGTGCACCAGAGGCCCAATAGGGGTCCACCGCGGGTGCGGTTCTGACCCAATCGGGGTCCAACGTGGGTGCACCGGAGGAATTGGGGTCCACCGCGCGTGCGGTTCTGGTCCAATTGGGGCCCGACGTGGGTGCAGCTGGGACCCAATAGGGGTCCAGCGGAGGTGCAGCGCCAGCGTGGTCCGCGAATGGAGGAGGAGCTGCAGACCTTTCACCGTCAAATGGATTACAGGCTCATCCTGGTCATCTGTCCCCTCTACTGAGACACTGCCCCTGTGCATCGTTGCCGGGGGCCGTGGGGGCTCCTGTTCGCTCGCCCCAGCTCCCCCGAGTTTTGTCCTCGTCAGGGGGGCCGCCGCGGGCTGTTTTTACCCAGGACTGGTGGCTGAGGGACACGGGTCGGCCGCCGGAGGAACTGTTTCGCCGGTTCGGCGCCTCGGGTCAGCCACCCGACGTGTTGTGTGTGTCTTCGGGCAACCTGGTTCCACCACCGGAGGAGCGGACGTGCTGGGCGTTGGACTCTGGTGAGCCGCCTGGTCATGTTCCGAATCCTATGACCACCCGCCGGCTGTTGGACGCAGGGAGACCACCAGAACTGTTCCTGTGGCACTTGGTCTCCGCCGGTCGGCATAGACTGTGGGGGGGTAGTGGTTTTTCTGGGTTAATCCGTCACAGTGATTGTTCTGTCTTTTTTTTTTCTTGTTCTTGCTGTCCTGTGTATTTTGTGTTATGGCTATGTCTTGCAGTTGCCCTAGTATGTGTTATGTTCTACTGTTGCCTTGTTTTCCTCTGTGTATTTTGTCTGATTTTGAATATTTGGTATTTTTGTCATAGTCTTGTGTTTAGTAGTTCTGACCCAGTAGTTCTGTTTTTTTGTTTTCTCCACGTGCATTTTTTGATTTATCCTGAGTAGTTAGTCTTGTCATTGTCCTGTATGTAATTGTTCTTGTCGCTGTTGTTTCTGGGTTTGGTCTCTCTCTCTCCGCACCTACCCCCAGCCACCCACCCTGGGGGGTGGGGGGGGGGCAGGGTGGTCCTTGGGGCGTTCTGAGCCCGCCCTCGGAGGGAGGGTACTGTTATGACCCGAGCGCTGGGTTCTGTTCACGCTCGGGCTAAGCTCTCCTCGCTGCCGGCCTTGACAGCTGTGGGTTGTATTCTGGCCTCACCGGGCTCTTATTGTAAAGGTGCTCGGTGGGGCTTCTGCCTGTCAAGGCTGGTCAGCTGTGTGTCATTACTGCTCGTTAGTGTTCGCCTTCATAAAGCGGGCACTAGCGGCAGTAAGGTTGCAGGAGTATTGTCAACACCATGTCAAAACCTCGTCAAGCCTTGTCAGAGCGTCATTAGACCTTCATGTCAGGTTTGTTGTCTCGTTATGCCACAGTTTAGCTCGTAGTGGCTGGGGTTCGCCCTGCGAGCTTGTGTATTGATTCATGTGTGTTTTTGCCGAGAGCGGCTCACAGTCTTGTCCTGTCTCGTTGTGTCAATAAATCACCATCTTCGCAAAACTCACTGGTGGACTCTTGGCGTCTTATGGTGATCCGTGAGGGTCACCACATGACAGTGCCAAGAGACACCAGCAAGAACCGAGGGCACATGGCCAAAGAGACAGAAGCTTCTTCCTGTGCGTGATATGATTTGGTATGACAGAACAGATTAACATGAACAGAAATGATCTCACAGAGATTGATGTTGTGCTGAACTGTACATCAGCCGGCAGAGGATTTTTTAAAATTTCATTTGTTTATATATAGCCTATTAATAATAATAATAATAATTTATGTAATTTATAATGCACTTTACATCTTGGGACAAAATCTCTACACAAATGAGATTAAGAACAAGAATAAAAGCAAGCATTAAGTACATACGATGACACACCAGGACATCCCTGGTGAGAACTGCTCTCAAATATTTTACCTGGTACAATAAAGGTCAAAAATAAAACAAGTAAAATGAAAAAGCTTCCCTAAACAGTGAATTTGTATCCATAAAATAGTATAGCCCTTGCTGCCTGGAGTGGACAAAAAGAGCACAGATCCATATATACATCCGTCGACATTGCAACATCATAATAACTCAATAACAGCAGTTCTCTGCTGTGGCTGTCCGAGCAATAAGTGAAATTGTATATGTTTAATTTTATTGTGTTCCAGACTTCAGAAAAGATAAAACACACATACAGTATTTATGAAAAGTCATGGACTGGGAGACCTGTAGATTTTGTTAAAACAAAGTTATTCACAAAATCAAATCCCAGAGTCTCCATCAGACCATCTTGACGGTTCTTGTGTTAATAAAATAAACACGTTGGTCAAAAATCAATTTATTCATGAGTAGTCCTTAAATTATATATATTAAACAAAGGAGTCTGACATGTGAAACGAAAATCAAAACTTTGATATATGACGAACAAAAATAAACTATTTTAATGGGGTTTGCGCTTAAACAAAAGCTTTAAAAAAAAATTTAAAAAGCTTAAAAAAAAACTATATTATGCTCCTCTGAACTGGCTGTGCCTTTGTTGATGACCAGCTTCCTCATCAGGTGTGCCTGTGTGCAATTTTGTGGTGCTCTTGGTGGATGGGTGGTCATTACTGAAATGAAGTGACTGCATCTGTGTTCATAATTTTGCGTGTTGTTAGTAGATCACTGGCAAAAATTGGCCACTCCCTGAGGCGCTCTGTCTAATTTGCGCACTCGCTATTTTGCACTGCCTTAGTAAATCTGCCCCAAAGGCTTTTCTACTAAATATTAAATGAATTTCACCAAGTGTGTTCAAAACTTATTCCCTGTGTCATTCCACTTTATTGAATATAACTTGTTCTGTGAACACAGTTGCCTTGATTTCTTTCTATGTATGGATTACTTGGGTTGTTACTGATATCTGGTGAAAATCTCACGTCAATGGCTCCATCAGAAGTATGTTTAATAAGAAAAATGTTGGCGTGTTCAATATTTATTTTCTCTGCTGTAAAGTAAATAGAGGCCAATTCACTGAAACCCACTGTTTTTTTTCTCCCTCTGGGCAGTGAAAAACTGCTGTGTCTTCAAATAGCTTGTATTTAACCGTCCCCATTTAACAGAAAACAATGGCTGAGTATGTGGTTTTTTTTCATTAACGGGACAGGATACATGTGCACAAATGGACATGAGATGTTATATGATGACAGGCACAATAGATTAGTGGACACAACACTTTGTCACAAAGAGAGGTTTGTAGTTTAAAATTTTCAGACTGGTAGTATCCCACCATGCCTCAGTGCACTGCATCCACACCGAAATGCACACACACTTCCTGTTCATTCATTTATTCACCTAGAAAAAAATTTACATTAATGCCTAACCTATAGGCTATACTCCACCTGTAAGTCTGATGAAATAAAAAAAAAAACTATTAAGTGCATCATAATATTATAATTAAAATGACAGGTGATTAGATTATAACTGTACCAACTCTGTCCATTAAAATAACAGAAAATCCCAGTGCATCCTGTTTCCTCAGGAGTCGAGTTTCAAAACACGCCGCTGAAATAGCATTAGCAATGCACTTCTGATGACAGACAAAAGTGCATTGTCATAAAATGCACCAAAATACTGATGCGCATAGGACTGCATCTTGCCACAGTTCTTCCACTCCTTCAAGCATAAAGTGGCCGCACTGTTTACTGGTAATTAGATGGCATGACGTAAAGCCAGAAAAACAGACCATGCAATGATATGAGCAAACAAAGCACTGGTACACAGTGGGAAGCGCAGTGCAAAAGTCTGCTGTTGACTGTCAAAATAGAACCCTAAGTGCTCGTTGTGTGAATTTTATCCCCATGTTGCCTCAGCCTGCAATAAATGTAAAACTAATGAAGGAACACTGTTACATTAATTCTAGGAATGTCCAAAAATATGTTTTCATCTAATTTTTTTTTTCTTTCTTTCTGGTGTACAGTATATAATCAGACTATAGCTTCTGCTAGAAACCTAGCTCTTTTTGGTTGTTCTAAGGGTTTTTTTAACTCTCCCCTCTTATATTCAAAGTGGATTATTAATGAGTACGTCATGAATCTGGGTTTGGTTGTTCCAAACCCAGTTCTGACTTATTGCTAGTTTTTGCCCTGTTTTCCATGAGGCGCATCAGGTAGCTGCTTGGGTCCTTCGCTCCCTGACAGCTTGGGCACGCCTCCTCCTCTTGTCAGTGCCATCAGCTGTTTCACATTATGAGGGTTCACACACATACACACACTCACTTCATTCATTCCCATTCACACGCTCAGACACTCACTCATGACATCAGGGTTTAATTATGTTCAGCCCACGCTTTCTCACACCGGCAATCTCTTCCCTCGTTAGCATTGTGATTATTTATACACTGCGTTTGTGGGAAGAGATTGTTCGGGCATTCAATCTCACGCATGTAGCGTGTTCCTTCACGTGTGTGTGCGCGTCCATCACCTTCGTGTATTCAGCCGGACATTTACAGACGATAAATCCCTGGGTGTTAACGGCTGACCCTGCCTCTCTCCTTCATCCGCCAGATTGCACGGATAGCCCCGAATTGCTCCAGTTCTGTAAGTTATGTTTGCCTTTCTTCCTGTGTCGACAGCTGCTCTGCGGCACTAGGCATTCCCGTCACTGGGCTGTAGAGCTTCCGGGAGGCGCTGTGTATGCTTGGTGGCTTAATCTCATCATTACAACTTCTTGTATTTGTGTGGTCAAAGCTGGACTTGTTATTTTTGTGGTTTACGTTAATAAATGTCACGTTCTACTCTCACTTTTGGGTTTTTCATTCCTTCCCTCGTGCGCCGCGTAATGGCGCGCGGGAAATTGTGACAGAGTAGCTAAGGAACATATTTTGAAAAACTGGAAATCTCCTGTATTTCCATGTTTTAGTCAGTGGTTGCAGAGGCTGGTTTCTGTTATTCATATAGAGAAAATTGGCAGAATGCTGGGGTCCATTACTGAAATATTTGGAAACTTTGATTGGTCTTCATTCTACTATATGGTTGTTTCTTCTGTGTGCTGGTGCATCTCACTGTATGAAATATTGTGATTTTTTTTTCTTTCCTCTTTTTTCAATCTGATTCAGAGTGATGGATTTTTGTGTATTTATTATTACTGCATGCAGTGTGGGAGTTTTTGGGCCTTCGGGATGAGACTGAGGATTTTGATTGTATTTTTCATGATTGAATTGTAGACCATAGTGCTCAGATTTGCTGAAATGCACTAGTATAGTGGTGTGGGATTTTTTTGTGTTATGAATAATGAAATTCTGTCTGACAAGTAAAGCTTTGAGTAGAGTAAATTACAAAGTTTCTGAAAGAACTGGATGGATTTTGATGAAATTTTCACCAGAGGTATTCCTTGGGCTACAGAGGAACCCATGAGATTTTGGTGATGATCTGAGAGCACATACCTCCACCAACACTCTATCTTCTGACAATATGTTAGCAAGATTATTCAAAAAGTACTAGACAGTTTGATGAAATTTTCATCAAATTTTCATCATCTGTGGCTGTGGCGCAGGTGTAGTGTGGCTGACTACTGATTGAGTCAGGGGTTCAATTCCCACTCTGTCTGCAGTCTGCATGTTGAAGTGTCCTTGAGCAAGACATTTAACCCCCAGTTGCTCCTGGTGGGTCAGGCCAGTGCCTGTGCATCGCAGCTCTGCTGCTATCAGTGTGTGAATGGGTGGATAGCAGGATCAGCAAAGCCCTTTGGTCATCTAGAGATGAGAAAAAGCACTATATGACATGTTTCGGGACCCAGGAGACAGACACTGGCACGGGCAAATTAGTGAACAATAATCTTTATTAGAGTGAAAGGCTGCTGAGAACCAGCGGCCGTGCAACGTGGAGGTGAAGGCGTCCGTGAATGTGCTGAGGCTTCCACCTGTGACTGTGGCGAGGTCAGATCTTCCAGAGACTCCGGCTGTGACTCCACAGATCGGGACGATGACAAACCAGCTGATGACAAGACCAGTGATTCCACAGAACGTGGTGACGATGATAATCCAGATGATGACAAGGCGAGTGATTCCACAGAGCGTGGTGACGATGATAATCCAGATGATGACAAGGCGAGTGATTCCACAGAGCGTGGTGACCATGACAATCCAGATGATGACGAGGTGAGGGATTCCACAGAACGTGGTGACGATGACACGACAGATGACGAAGACACAAACTCCACCGGTAACGGTGGCCAGTACTCCTGTAACTGATACAGTAATAATTCAGGAATTTGTGGAGCAAGACGTACCGGTAGTCGTGGTGGTAGCGAACCGCTACGTGTGCGTGTTGGCGTAACCCCGTCAGCTGGGGACGCAGGTCCGCCGCCAAGGGAGTCCACCTGTGCACAGGGGTAGAGGTTAGGAGTAGAGTAGCAAACGGTTCTCTTACGAGCTTGACTTTGAACAGAAGTCCTAGACGAGTCAAGAGAAGTTCTTGACGAGGCCAGAGAAGTTCCTGATGAGACAGTTCCTGACGAAGCAGTTCCTGACGAGACAGTTTCTGATGAGACAAGTTCTGACGAGACAGTTTTTGACAAGACAGTTCTTGACGAGACAGTTTCTGACGAGACAAGAGAATACCTTGACGAGGCCAGAGAGCGGAGTTCTGGTTCTTTCTCTGACGAGGAGGACAGACGACTCCGTGCCGGGCTGTCAGCAACGCTGGCTTTTAACAGCTGCTGATTAACACCTGTGGATCTGTGCGCAGCTGGAGTTAATGATGACAGTACTCCCCCCTCTAGCAGTGCCTCCAGGCACCTGCCCAATCCTACCTGGATTCGCCCGGTGGAAGTCGCGAATCAGCTGCTTATCCAAGATCAACGCTGGGCGAATCCAAGACCGATCCTCCGGTCCAAAGCCCTCCCAGTCCACCAAATACTGAAGGCCACGACCCCGCCTGCGAACATCCAAGATGGCAGTCACCCCCCAGGCCGGATGGCAATCGATCATCCTTGGGGGTGGGGGTGCTGCGGGAGCAGGGCACAGGGGGTCAGAGACGTACGGCTTGACCTGGGAGACATGAAAGGTGGGGCAGATACGCATCGAAGAGGGGAGAGACAAGCGCACAGACACAGGGTTAACAATACGATTAATGGTGTAGGGACCAATAAAGCGTTTAGTCAGCTTACGCTTTTCAGCCGGCACACCAATATTCCGGGTAGATAACCAAACCTTCTGACCCACCTTATACTCCGGGGCGGGTCTCCTATGCCGGTTGGCCACCTGGATATTACGTTCAGTGGTCTTCAACAAAGCTTTGCGAGCGAGGAGCCACACACGCCGGCAGCGTTTAATATGTGCCTGGACAGAAGGAACCGCTACCTCCTTCTCCTCCTCAGGAAACAACGGAGGATCAAACCCACAAGAGGCTTTAAACGGGGAGATGCCCGTGGCCGTGGAGATCGTAGCGTTGTGAGCGTACTCAATCCAGGGCAGGAACTTGCTCCAGGAGGATGAGCAGGAGGAGATGACACAACGGAGGGCGGCCTCCAGCTCCTGATTAGCCCTCTCGCACTGACCATTACTTTGGGGGTGATAGCCAGAAGAGAGGCTGGCAGTGGCTCCTAGTGCCGTGCAGAAGGCCTTCCAAACTTGAGATACAAACTGGGGTCCTCGATCGGACACAATATCCGCAGGGATGCCATGAAGATGTACCACGTGTTGCACCAGGAGGTCCGCAGTCTCCTGGGCCGAAGGCAGACCCCGAAGAGGCACAAAATGGGCCGCCTTCGAGAACCGGTCTACAATGGTTAATACTGTGGTGTAGTCATCTGAAGAGGGTAACCCAGTAACAAAGTCCATTGCTACATGAGACCAAGGGCGTGAAGGAACAGGTAACGGATGTAGTAAGCCTGCCGGGGGAGATGACGTCGTCTTCCCGGTGGCGCACTGAGCGCAGGCCCGAATGTAGCCAACAACGTCCTTCCGCAACCCTGGCCACCAGAAGGTCCTTTGAAGAAGATCCACAGTCCGACCCACTCCAGGATGACAAGCCAACTTGGAAGCGTGACCCCACTCAATCACCTTGCCTCGGACAGCGCGTGGAACAAACAAGCGCCCCCCCCCCCTTCCCCAGGGTCCGGCTCAGTCTTCTGGGCCTGGCGAACTGTCTTGCAGATTCCCCAGGACAGGGCGCCCACGACGCAGGAAGGCGGCAGAATAGGGGTCTCCTGGTCCTCGGAGGATGGGGGGTCAAACTGCCGGGAGAGAGCGTCCGGCTTACCGTTCTTGCTTCCCGGCCAGTACGTGATGGTAAAATTAAACCGGCCGAAGAAGAGGGACCAGCGAGCCTGGCGTGCATTCAGGCGCTTAGCTGTCCTGAGGTACTCCAGGTTACGGTGATCAGTCCAAACCACGAACGGCTGAGCAGCCCCCTCCAGCCAATGTCTCCATTCCTCCAAGGCCAATTTCACAGCCAGTAACTCCCTGTCCCCGATGCTGTAGTTCCTCTCTGCAGGGGAGAGACGATGAGAGAAAAAAGCACAAGGGCGAATCTTACCATCCATGGGAGATCGTTGGGAGAGTACTGCTCCAACTTCCGCATCAGATGCGTCCACCTCCACCAAGCATTGAAGCTTCGGGTCCACCTGGGTAAGGACTCGGGCCGAGGCGAACTCCCTCTTGAGCTTCTCAAATGCATCGGCTGCTTCCTTACTCCAGCAAAATGGAATCTTAGGGGAAGTGAGAGCAGTCAAAGGACGGGCAATATTACCAAAGTTAGGCACGAACCTCCTATAAAAGTTAGCAAACCCCAGGAACCCTTGAAGCTGCTTTCTGGAGGTGGGTGCAGGCCATTCCACCACTGCCTTGACCTTAGCAGGGTCAGGAAGCACCTGGTTCCGAGCAATAATAAATCCAAGGAAGGAGGTTTGATCAGTGTGAAATTTGCATTTCTCGGCCTTGACAAACAGCTGGTTCTCCAGGAGGCGCTGTAATACTCTGCGGACATGCACCCGATGTTCCTCTAGTGTGCGGGAGAAGATGAGGATATCATCAAGATAAACGAAAACAAATGAGTTCAAGAAATCCCGTAGTACATCGTTAATCAAACGCTGGTAAACGGCTGGGGCGTTAGTTAACCCCAAACGGCATTACCAGGTACTCAAAACGACCGCTGGGGGTCCGGAAAGCCGTTTTCCACTCATCACCTTCTCTAATGCGCACTAGATGGTAGGCATTCCTAAGGTCCAGTTTAATAAACCATGCTGCCCCCTGGAGGGAGTCAAACGCAGTGTTCATCAAGGGCAGAGTATATTTATCCTTGACCGTTATTTCATTCAGCCCCCGGAAGTCAATACAGGGGCGTAGTGAACCGTCCTTCTTTCCAACAAAGAAAAATCCGGCCCCCACGGCTGAAGACGACGGGCGGATAATACCAGAGGCCAAAGATTCCTTAATGTAAGTGTCCATAGCCTCGCGCTCTGGGGCTGATAGGCTGTAAAGGCGGCTAGCAGGTAGAGGGGCCCCAGCCTTCAGATTAATGGCGCAGTCATACGGACAATGGGGGGGTAAAGACAACGCCCGAGATTTGCTGAACACTTGCCCCAAATCGTGGTAAACCTCAGGTACCTTAGATAAATCCGGTGGAGATGAATCGGACAGAGGCACTTTCACGGATGGGGCGCACGCCGCTGATTGGAGACAGGCACTAAGGCAGAACGTACTCCATGCCGTTATTCTCCCAGCTTGCCAATCAATAGTGGGGTTATGTAGGCGCAGCCAGGGGTATCCCAGAATAACGGGCGAAGAGGAAACGGGCAGCACTAAGAACTGAATTTCCTCCCTGTGATTCCCTGAGACAATTATAGACACAGGCGCTGTCTGAAGGTTAATGGTAGTCAACAACGCCTTCGACAGGGTAATCAATCTGACAGGGGGTTCTAAAGTCTGACAACTAAGGCCCATCCGGGCTGCCAGGTCTCTAGAAATGAAATTTTGCTCAGCTCCAGAATCAACTAACGCTAGTGTGGAGTGTTCTGTGTGAGTATGAATGAGTCTGAGGGGTAAATGACAACAAGTAAGGGGTTCCTCTGTGTTCTTGCCCGTGAATCCCCCTACTGCGATCCACGGGCCTTCCCTTTTTAACTTACTAGGACATTCGGAAACCCCATGTGACTCCTTCCCACAATAGAAACACAGGCCTTGATCCCTATGGCGTTGTTTCTCAGCTGCTGACACCTTAGAGTGACCAACAATCATGGCTTCCTGATCCGGGGCCTTTTCTGACGCGGGTAGAGCGAGCGGAAGAGAGACAGAGGCACGAGGGCGGGGTTTAACCGGACGGGAAGTAACTCGCCGACCAGCTGCCCGTTCCCTTAACCTACTATCGATACTAACTGCTAAAGCAATTAAATCTTGCAAGTTATCTGGTTTATCCCGTGCCGCTAACTCATCCATTAGCTCGTCGTTAAGACTGCGTAGAAAAATACCACAAAGAGATGGCTCCCCCCACCCAATCTCTGCGGCCAAGACACGGAAGTCAATGGCGTAATCTGCAGCTGATCTCTTTCCCTGCTGTAGGCTTAAAAAACGTTCTGTTAACACCTCTCCCCTATCCGTGTGATCAAATACAGACACAAACTCAGACACAAACTCCTGATAGGTAAGTAGAGAGTAGCTAGGTCTAGCCATGATCGAATATGCCCAGTCCAAGGCTCTACCTGCCAGCAAGTTTATGACATAGCCTATCCGGCTAGAGTCGAGAGAAAAATCCCCCGGCACACGCAGAAAAACTGATTCACACTGTAAAATGAATCCTCGAGCTTCCCCGAGTTTCCCGCAGAACCGGGCAGGTGTTGGAATAGGAGTGAGGCGAGAGGACGAGGAGGTGTTAGCTAGTCCTGACGCTAAGCCTGCAGGGATAGAGGTATTTACGGTCGGGGGAAACGTTTGGTGTCCCTCCAAACGATCCAGCCGACCATTAATTTGAGTTAGTTGATTTAAGATTACTGTTTGCTGGTGGGCCAGCAAATCTACCCGAGCACTAAGAGTGTTAATTAAGCGCGACAGTGAGCTGTCCGCTGGGTCAACGTGACGGAGTCGTACTGACATGTTTCGGGACCCAGGAGACAGACACTGACACAGGCAAATTAGTGAACAATAATCTTTATTAGAGTGAAAGGGTGTGTAGTGCAAGTGTAAGAGCGTGGATAGTATCCTGGTCACTGGAGCTGAGCACCCTGGACGGAGACCCGGCAACCCTGGAACATATAAGCACAGACAATTACTTTTGTCCCACGCTAGTGACAAGCTATCAGTAGTGAGGCTTACTTGGGAGAAGCACAGGTTACGTCCTGCTGAGAACCAGCGGCCGTGCAACGTGGAGGTGAAGGCGTCCGTGAATGTGCTGAGGCTTCCACCTGTGACTGTGGCGAGGTCAGATCTTCCAGAGACTCCGGCTGTGACTCCACAGACTGGGACGATGACAAACCAGCTGATGACAAGACCAGTGATTCCACAGAACGTGGTGACGATGATAATCCAGATGATGACAAGGCGAGTGATTCCACAGAGCGTGGTGACGATGATAATCCAGATGATGACAAGGCGAGTGATTCCACAGAGCGTGGTGACCATGACAATCCAGATGATGACGAGGTGAGTGATTCCACAGAACGTGGTGACGATGACACGACAGATGACGAAGACACAAACTCCACCGGTAACGGTGGCCAGTACTCCTGTAACTGATACAGTAATAATTCAGGAATTTGTGGAGCAAGACGTACCGGTAGTCGTGGTGGTAGCGAACCGCTACATGTGTGTGTTGGCGTAACCCCGTCAGCTGGGGACGCAGGTCCGCCGCCAAGGGAGTCCACCTGTGCACAAGGGTAGAGGTTAGGAGTAGAGTAGCAAACGGTTCTCTTACGAGCTTGACTTTGAACAGAAGTCCTAGACGAGTCAAGAGAAGTTCTTGACGAGGCCAGAGAAGTTCCTGATGAGACAGTTCCTGACGAAGCAGTTCCTGACGAGACAGTTTCTGACGAGACAAGTTCTGACGAGACAGTTTTTGACAAGACAGTTCTTGACGAGACAGTTTCTGACGAGACAAGAGAATACCTTGACGAGGCCAGAGAGCGGAGTTCTGGTTCTTTCTCTGACGAGGAGGACAGACGACTCCGTGCTGGGCTGTCAGCAACGCTGGCTTTTAACAGCTGCTGATTAACACCTGTGGATCTGTGCGCAGCTGGAGTTAATGATGCCAATGACGGCCCAGAGGCCGCCATGACACTATATAAGTGAACACCATTTACCATGGTGGCTCTTGGATTACATATGAACCCATTACATTTTGGAGGTGATCGATACCTCCACCAAAGCCCTATCTTGCAATGTATGGAAGGATGGAGGCAGGGAGGTATGGACAGATGGACAAAGGGAGAGAGGGAAGGAGCCTTGGCAGAGGTATGTGCTCTCTGAGTGCTTTTCTAGTTTATTTTATTTTTATTGAACCTTTCTTTATGGTTGCTACTCAGGGTAGGGCTACTGAGTAGCAACATCTCTTTTTCAAAGACGTCTTGTTCATATTCACATAGTTACAGTTGTGAAAAAATTAGGATACCCTGTATAAGCCTGTGTTTTTTTTTTTTACATATTTGGACATATGTATATTTAATATTAGTGTTTAAAATACTGGGAGATTCATGTAATATAACTAAACAATTAAAAATGAGCTAAAGATTTTTTTTCCAAATTTTCTGTAAAATATAGCTCTAAACAAATAGTGAGGAATAAATTAAGACATCTCCCATCTTTTTCAGGACACCCCCACATTCATTCCCACTTAAAATGGCTAAAATAAATGTTAAAAATGCAAATAAAAACAAAAACAATGACCTGAAAAGGATTAAGCAGAAGAAGATGGATGGATGGTTAGACATAGATATGTGAACATTTCTTAATAAAGAACTGAATATTTAATGGGGTATCCTAAGTTATTCACATGACTGTACATATACATGCACACCAGGAAGGAGCCCAGTGCAGCGACAGACTGGCCTGTGGCCACTGAGCAGCTCCACTGGAGCAACTGGAGTTAAGGGCCTTGCTCAAGGGAAATGAGGGTGAGGCAAACATTGTCATCTGTCCCACTCAGATCCAATCCTGCTAATGCACGAATTGAACCAGCAACCCTCCAGTCACCAGTCCACATCCCTAACCATTAGGCCACCACCGCTCTAAATTGATAAAATAGTTGCCAGTATGGGAAATAGCATTTCTATTGTTAAAAGATATGCTAATTTTCCATCTCAAAAATCTGAGATACAATTAATCCAAGTTTTGGTTTAGTCATATTTGGATCATTGCCCAGCAGTTTGGTCTAATGGCTGGCACCATTATTAGCAATTTTGACTGATGTGCTGGTTTGAATGCATTGTTTTGTTGCCAAAGTGGGTGTCTGTCAGTGTATAGAGTGATTTGTGTTTGTTGTATGTGTTTATTTATTTGTTAAATAGTGATGGACAACAGTGCATTGTGATGGAGTTGGAGCTAATAAAAGTTAAAAAAGCAATTTTCATACAAATGCTGCAACAGAGAAAAAAGACAAGACGTGAAAATGGTACGATCGTGGCTACTATCGTCATTTGACAATCTACGTAATTAATGGGGTTAGGACAGGTCATATGTTCTATATCTGCCTCCTCAACTTCCTCAATATTCTTTTGAATTTGGACTGTTTATCCAACTTGCTTTGGAAGTGGTGAATGCGCTGTGTGAAGAAGGAGACAAAGCAAACAAATCACAGCTGTTGTGGTCTGCGTCACGGTGACATGTAGGTACTTTTCTTTAGAGGTGCACATTGTGCGACACAGTGGGCGACTACTGAGTTGGGTCTGTGGCAACACCATCACAAAGAGTAATGCGACGTCATAAATTGCTCTTAATGTGGAGAAGAGTGGGACCTTCTATTCTGGGTGAGGTGCTCTCATTACTGTAGGAATTAGTAGGGTTGGGGACTCATTTAAAGGGGTCATTGACTGCACTTTTTCTACATTTAAATAGCTCACACATGTCTTAATAAAGTGTTTGTGACATATTTTGTTCACATTTTCTTTCATTTTTTAATTATTGAAGGAAAATGTTTTTTTGTTTTTCCTGGCCCTTCAGCTGTTCAACTCCGCCCTCTCTCTTATGCCAGTTGGCCATTAGTTGAGTATCTTCTAGTCTCCTAGCTTGGATGAGCAGCACTGGTTCACTGATCCACAGTTGGTTGTGTGTCTCATCTTGTTCTGGCCCACCTTCCAACGGTCTTGCTGGGATGTACAATAAATCGTCGGTGCTGTGCGCCAGGTGACCCACCAATCACCACAACCCAAGCCGACCTGCTGGATCTCAAAGGGCATTGTCTCACTCCGCAAGACTCCACTGTTCTCTCATGGCCAGCTGGGGGATGCGTCATCACGAAGCGGCTCCTCAACATTGCCTGTGGGGGTGGAGTGGAGTTGTCCAGAGCCCCAGAGGATGGTGGGGGAACTCTGGGGGTGCAGGCTCGGGTCGCGCCGTAGGCAGTTGCTGCGACTGGCGCACCAGTGCTGGCTGCGGGGTCACAGCAGGGCCACTGGAGTGGGGGTGGGAGGTGTAGCGGCCCGGGGTATATTATGGATTGTGCACTAGTGAACCAGGTGGTAACAAGGATGGTTATTAGGGTGACTTAAGATCTGAAGAAAATAACAATATAAGCCGTGCTTGGTTTGAGCTTCCTGGTATTAGCTTGGGGGCTAATAGCTCAGGGGCTAATAGGCTACCTTTAGCACCCCTTCATCTACATGACAGACAGCTAGGTGGGCCAATAATAGAGCAGTGGGCTGGTCTCAAGGACGGCAGTGGGTGGGCTTTTAGAACACTTGACATAGAAGAGTTACCGGCAAGAGTGAAAAAAACATTTTTGGGAGTTTCTCTGAGAGAAAAACGAAATAAAGGCAGTGTGCTTTTTTCAGATTGTTGACTGGAAAATTTTGGGCTAATTACGTGACCAGTTGACACATTTGAGACAGTTAAAACCTACAACACTGTGATGATTAGGCGAGCGTGCTCCCCCTCCCCTCCTGTTCCTGTCTTCCCGGCTCCGGACAATCAGCCACACTTGCATGATTGCACATTTGCTGCGTCCTGATGACCCAGCGTATTTAAGAGCCAGTGTGTGGAGAGTCCATCGCTGGATTGTTGGGGTTTGCAACCACAGAAAATGTCTAAGCCTTCTTATCTTTTAGATAGATAGATAGATAGATAGATAGATAGATAGATAGATAGATAGATAGATAGATAGATAGATAGATAGATAGATAGACGTACTTTATTGATCCCAAACTGGGATCAATTTGATCAATTTTCAGTTGACCTGTGTTTTCACTTCCCTGTCCTCCTGTCTCCCAGGTTTGCTGCCACCCGCAGGTGTGCACTCCGGAGCTGATCACACTCGCCTGACCAAGAAGATGCTGGACGTCCATCTAGGTCACCGTCTTCCCTCTGTGCCCCTGGTCCACGCAGGAGTTCCTTGCTGGGCTCCTCTGCTCACTGAGTAAGAGTGCTCTCCCATTATTATTCTCCCCTTCGTGAGATCCTGTACCTAATAATCTCTATCTGCTCCTTCCCGTAGGCTACATGCGCTCCAGCAGGCACCAGTTTGTGTCTATTTAAGTGTGCATTTTTGTGTTGCGATTTTCTTCAGTTATGCATTTTTATTCAGTGTTGTGTTAGTTTTATTTTTACATTAAACTGGTGAACTTTTACTCCTGTGTGTGAGTGTTCGTTATGGCAGCTCAGCATTTGAGCCTCACTTGCACTGAGTCATGACAGAATGATCCAGTCAAGATCGAGGCTCAGCAAGCGCTCAGCCGGGTGAACAGTCAGTACTCTGGTGCTTGGAGGCCACGGAACGCCGGGTCATATTTCTTTGTGAGCAATTCGAGACCGTAACCCAGCAATTGGCCACCGTCTCTGAGTACTTAGGTCGGCTTCCTGGTGTGGCGTCTCTCCCTGCACCTCCTGCTCCGGCAGTGTCTGCCATCCGCAGGAACATCTCTGTTCCTTCACCTGCCCCCTATGGGGGAGAGGTGGAAGGGTGCAGAGGGTTCCTGATGCACTGCCGGCTTTATTTTCAGCAGGTGGAGAGGGAGTATAGGGATGATTCGGCTAAGGTACATTTCATGACGTTGGTGCTGCGAGACCGGGTGTTTAAGTGGGCACAGTCCGTCTTGAGCAGCCCAACCCCATACACATACCAACGGTTTGTGTGGGAATTCTCCAAGGCATTCGACCATACGGAGAGTGAAGGGAACCAGCTGATGGGACTTGAACAGGGAGACCGGTCTGTAGCCAATTTCTCCATTGAGTCCCGGGTCGCTGCAGCCAACTCCAGTCGGAACGATGCTGCCCTGCACAGCACCTTCCTCTGGGGCCTGGATACACACCTCCACGACAAGCTGGCTATCCGTGCATCCCCCTCCTCTCTGGATGAGATGATTGTGCAGGCTGTGGCCCTGAATAACTGGTTTGGGGAGCGTGCAAGGGAGCAGAAGGCTGCTGCTTCCCCGTTCGCTCCACGGCTGGCCCCCCCGGCCTCTGATGCTGAGCTGCCGGCGTCATTACTGGAGCAGATGGACCTTGGTTGGGTCCGTCTGACTCTGAGGAAATGCTGGCATCGCAAGAAGGCGGGGAAGTCTATATATTGCAGGGTCCCTGGCCACGCAATTTCAAAATGCCCAATTCGGTACAAAAGGCCCGGCTTGTCAGTCGCTGTGGGGGGTCTGGCGGGAGGGCCTTCACAGAAATCCCCCATTCGTTTTGAACTCCTGGCCCTCATTCAGTTACCGGGGGCCAAGTTCAAAACCTCCACTCTGATTGATTTAGTAGCGGAGCAGAATTTCATTCCACAGGCCATTGTCAGAAAATTCCAGATACCCACCAGGAATGTCCCGACATTCTCAGACATTCCCGGACATTCTTAAGTGTTTCGGCAGTTTCAGGCAGCAGCATCGCAGCGGTCACTGAACAAACTGAGCCCATTTTGGTCATTTTGGTAAATGGTAAATGGCATTCACTTATATAACGCTTTTATTCTCATCTCTTGATGACCAAAGCGCTTTACAGATCCTGCTATCCACCCATTCACACACACACTCACACACTGATGGCGGCATGCTACCTAACATGGCGCTTCCAGACCCACCAGGAGCAACTGGGGGTGAAGTGTCTTGCCCAGGGACACAACGGCAGGATATCCGGAGAGAGCAGGATTTGAACCGCCAACCATGCAGTTATTGGACAACCTACTCTACCTCCTGAGCCACTGAAGCCCCGGCAGTCACCTGTCCGGTGACCACCGCGAGACTATTCAGTTTTATGTTCTGCCTCAATCCACCATCGCCATGATTCTGGGGTATCCGTGGCTCTGTAGACACAATTCAATAATAAAATGAAGTCGGGGCTCCATTTCGTCCTGGAGTCCTTTCTGTCTTTCATCGTGTCTCCAATCAGCCGCATGCTCGCCCTTGCTCCCGATCTCCTCCCCTCCGGCTGAGCCGGTGGATACCAGTGGACGTCATATCGGATTGGGACTCCCAATTTACATCCCAGGTGTGGAAGGTGTTCTGCTGCTTTTTGGGTGCTACTGCCAGCTTGATGTCCGGATACCATCCACGGAGCAACGGTCAGGCCGAGCATGCTAATCAGTCTCTGGAGGCCACCCTAAGGTGTGTAGCATCCCGGAACCCATTTACCTGGAGCTCCCACCTGGCTTGGGTGGAATATTCCCACAACTCGGTGATCTCCTTCTCTACTGGGTTCACACCATTTGAGGTTCCGATGGGCTACACACCACCTCTGCTGCCCATGGCGGAGCGTGGCCTTGCCGTCCCATCTGTGGAGGCCCACGCGTGCTGGTGCTGCCGTCTGTGGAGGGCCACAAGAGCTGCCCTCCTCCACTCTGCGGAGCGCAACAAACAGTATGCTAACCACAAATGCGTGCCGTCGCCGAAGTACACGGTGGGGCAGAAGGGCTGGCTTTCCACTGATCAGATCCCGCTCAAGACGGAGTCTCGGAAGCTCTCCCCCCGCTATCTGGGCCTGTTCACCATCAAGTGGCTGATCAATGATGTCACTATTCGGTTGGACCTGCAGCCTTCTATGCGCATCCACCTGACGTTCCACTTCTCCCAGAATAAGCCCCTCTCCACCAGTCCTCTCTCCCCACCGCCCCCCCACCGGGTTATCGATGGTCAGACTATGTACACAGTGGAGAGGACTCTGGATGTCCGTCAATGGGGTTGTGGGTGTCAGTACCCCGTCCACTGGAAAGGGTACAGTCCGGAGGAGACGTCCTGGATCCCGGGGTCCTATATCTTGGGCAAATGAATGGTGCAGGCATTCCATCGGGCCCATCCTCGTAAGCCCAGTGGGACACCGGGAAGCGTCCCTTGAGGAGGGGGCACTGTGATGATCAGGTGAGCATGCCCCCCCTCCCCTCCTGTTCCTGTCTTCCCTGCTCCGGAGGATCAGCCACACCTGCATAATTCCACACCTGATGACCCAGTGTATTTAAGAGCCAGCGTGTAGAGAGGCCATCGCTGGATTGTTGGGGGTTTGCAACCACAGAAAATGTCTAAGCCTTCTTATCTTTTACTTGTTTGGTTGACCTGTGTTTTCACTTCCCTGTCCTCCTGTCTCTCAGATTTGCTGCCACCCGCAGGTGTGTGCTCTGGAGCTGATCATGCTTGCCTGACCAAGAAGATGCCGGACGTTCACCCAGGTCACCGTCTTCCCCCTGTGCCCCTGGTCCATGCAGGAGTTCCCTGCTGTGCTCCTCTGCTCACAGAGTAAGAGTGCTTTCCCATTAATATTCTCCCTTTTGGGAGATTCTTGGGAGATTCTGTACCTAATAATCTCTATCTGCTCTTTCCCGTAGGGTATGTGCGCTCCAGCGGGCACCAGTTTGTGTCTATTTAAGTGTGCATTTTTGTGTTGCGGTCTTCTTCAGTTATGCATCTTTATTTAGTGTTGTGTTAGTTTTATTTTTACATTAAATTGGTGAACATTTACTCCTGAGTGTGAGTGTTCATTTTGGCAGCTCAGCGTTTGAGCCTCACTTGCACTGAGTCATGACAAAAACACCATTTTTCAGTCAATGGCCCTTTTAAAAAAACATTTTTAAACTCCTCCATTTCACTTCTTTACAGTCTTTTGATGTTATTTTCACAACCAGTAGGGGGCACTGTTTGCACTATTTTTCTTCTCTCTGGCAGAGGATCCACTTCAACCACCCTTGCAAAATGTGGATGGAATATGAACAGAAGAAGCCACGTTTTTGTGTATATTACACATTTTCATCAGGTGGGTAAACATAAATGTGCATGCATTTGTTTGACGTTGAGCTGCTAGTTCATGTATACACTGGAAACTGTTTGATAAATTAAAGGTAAAAACAGGAAATCCATGTATCCATCCATCCATCCATCCATCTTCTACCGCTTTTCCGGAGGTCTGGGTTGCGGAGGCAGCAGTTCAAGCAGAGAAGCCCAGACTTCTCTCTCCCCAGCCACCTGCTCCAGGTCTTCAGAGAGAATACCAAGGCGTTCCCAGACCAGCTGGGAGACAGTCTCTCCAGTAAGTCCTGGGTCTGCCCCGGGGTCTCCTCCCAGAGGGACCTGCCAGGAACACTTCAAGTGGGAGGTGTCCAGGAGGCATCCTGATCAGATGCCCATACCACCTCAACTGGCTCCTTTCAATGTGGAGGAGCAGCGCTTCTACTCTGAGCCTCTCCCAGATGACTGAGCTCCTCACCCTATCTCTGAGGGTGAGTCCAGCAATCCTAGAAGAAAGCTCATTTCAGCCACTTGTATCCACAATCTCGTTCTTTCGGTCGTCACCCAAAGCTCGTGACCATAGGTGAGAGTAGGAACGTAGATACCGGAGTGGTGGCTCAGTTGGTAGAGCACCCGCCCCACACCCAGGAGGCAGGGGTTCAAATCCCGGCCGGGTCATGCCGAAGACCATATAAAAGTGGAACTTCCTGCCATCCAGCTTGGTGCTCAGCAATAATGGAATGGAGGAGGGAAATTTGTGGCGGCGCCTTGCATGGCATCGGCCCTCTGATTCTACACTTGGGGTGTGTGTGTGATTAACACAGTAGATAGGTAAAACACAATCTCGTTCTACTGTACATGATTGGTTGTACAGTTGAATGACAATAAAGGGTGATTTAATTTAATTTAATTTAATTTAATTTAATTTTTAATTTAATTTAGATTGACTGGTAAATCAACAGCTTTGCCTTAGAGCTTAGCTCCCTCTTCACCACAACAGACCGGTACAATGTCCACATCACTGCAGATGCTGCTCCGAGCCGTCTGTCAATCTCTCGCTCCATTCTCCCCTCACTCGTGAATAAGACTCCAAGACACTTAAACTCCTCCACTTGGGGCAGGAGCTTGTCCCCAACCCGGAGAGGACAATCCACCTTTTTCCGGCTGAGGACCATGGACTCGGACTTGGAGGTACTGATTCTCATCCCAGTCACTTCACACTCAGCGGCAAACCATCCCAGTAAGACCTGTAGGTCATTGCTGGATGAAGCCAACAGGATAACATAATCTGCAAACAACAGTGATGAGATCATGTGGTCACCAAGCATGACACCCTCTTTTCCCTGGCTGTACCTAGAAATTCTGTCCATAAAATTTATGAACAGGATTGGTGACAAAGGGCAGCCCTGGCGGAGTCCAACTCTCACTGGGAATGAGTCCGACCAAGTGTTGGCAATACGAACCAAACTCTTACAACTGTCATACAGAGACTGAATAGCTCATAACAAAAAGCCCAATACCCCATACTCCCGAAGCACCCCCAACAAAAATACACGAGGGACGCGGTCAAATGCCTTCTCCAAGTCCACAAAACACATGTAAACTGGTTGGGCAAACTCCCACAAGCCCTTGAGGATTCTCGAGAGGGTAAAGAGCTGGTCCGATGTGCCACAGTCAGGACAAAAACCACATTGCTCCTCCTGAATCTGAGGTTCAACCAACGGCTGGACTCTCCTCTCCAGTACCTTGGCATAGACCTTCCCAGGGGGGTTGAGGCGTGTGATCCCTCTAAACTTGGAGCACACCCTCCAGTCCCCTTTTCTGAAGAGAGGAACCACCACCCCAGTTTGCCATGCCAAAGGCACCGCCCCCGACCTCCACGCAATGTTGCAGAGGCGTGTCAACCATGACAGCTCTACAACATCCAGGGCCTTGAGGTACTCAGGGCGAATCTCATCCATCCCCTGGGCCCGGCCACCAAAGAGATTTTTAACCACCTTGGCGACCTCAGCCCCTGTGATAGGCGAGTTGTCCCCCTCGTCCACAAGCCCTGTTTCCTCTGTGGAAGGTATGTCAGGGGGATTGAAGAGCTCCTTGAAGTACTCCTTCCACTGCCCGACAATATCCCCAGTCGAAGTCAGCAGTGCCCCATCCACACCATACACAGTGTGGACAGGGAGCTGCTTCCCCCTCCTGAGCCGCCAGACAGTTTGCTTGAATCTCTTCAAAACCAACCGAAAGTCTTGTTCCATGGCCTCACCCAACTCCTCCCATACCTGAGTTTTTGCTTCAGCAACCACCCAAGTTGCACTCCGCTTAGCCTGCCGGTACACCTCAGCTGCTTCGGGAGTCCCACAAGTTAACCAAGCTTGATAGGACTCCTTCAGCTTAATGGCCCCCCTCACCACTGGTGTCCACCACTTGATTCGGGGATTGCCACCGCAAGATGCCCTGACAACCTTGTGGCTGCAGCTCTGGGCAGCCGCTTCAACAATGGAGGTGGAGAACATGGCCCAATCAGACTCCACGTCTCCAGACTGCCTCGGAATGTGGTTGAAGTTCTTCCAGAGGTGGGAGTTGAAGACCTCCCAGACAGGGGCCTCAGCCAGACGTTCCCAGCACACCCTCACTATACGTTTGGGTCTACTTGGTCTGAATGGCATCCTCCCCTGCCATCGTATCCAACTCACCACCAGGTGGTGATCAGTTGACAGCTCTGCACCTCTCTTTACCCGAGTGTCCAAGACATATGGTCGCAGGTCTGATGACACGATAACAAAATCGATCATCTAACTGCGACCTAGGTGTCCTGGTGCTAGGTGCACATATGGACACCCTTATGCTTGAACATGGTGTTAGTTATGGACAAACTGTGGTTGAAATGCATGTAGCGCTAACTAATTTCAACACTTCATAGAACAGACAGACTACAGCAGTGTTTCCTCTGGCTTCAAGACCTTGGCGTGGTGGCAACACATTTTTCCGAGTGGGGGGGGGGGGGGGAATACATGGCACTATTGTAACCGGAATATGTTTATTTTATACTATTTATTTCTTTTTTTTTTAAACTTGCACAGTAACTTTGCATATGGAACCTACCATTTGAAGTATTGTACAACTGAGGCTTGAATGTTGGAATACTGGGCCAGCTGGGGTCCCACCCAGACGTCCTGTGTTTGGACTTTTTAGTGGTGCCATCCTTCTCTCCTTCCTCTGCTCTCACCTCTTCTGGACCCTCTGCCTGAACACTTTCCTCTCCTTGGCTCCTCTCTTCTGTCTCATCTTTCCCTCTCTGAGCTCTGTCTAATTCAGGTTCTCTCTCTGTCTATGGTGGTATACAGGTTAGAAAATATCAAGTGTCATGTTTTGTCCTGCAGGATTTTTTTGTCATGGTTTACATAAATGACAAATATATGTTGTTGTTGTTGTTGTTGTTTTTTTGTATTTTTATTCTAGTGTTTCTTTTTTTTCCATTGAGAGAGTAGGGAAGGGGAAAAAAACATTTATAATAGTAATTTACTCATGCATACTTAAATTACATGATCAGAGGTGGGTATAGTAGCCAGAAATTCTACTCATGTAAAAGCAGTGCTTTGAAATTAATAATTAAAAGTAGACAACCAAACATTTCTAGTTGAGTTAAGGGTACAAAGAGCATCCTCTTAAAAACTTGAGTAATGATTTCAGTCTTGAAGGTCTGAGGTTTTTCTCCAAAATTTATAATCATTTTCTTATAGTTTTCTACTTTTCTCTGTAAATTTATCTAAATTTGAAACCATTTTCCTCAAATTTGTAATTTCCTCTTGTAAAAGTAACTTTTCTTGTACACTACCGTTCAAAAGTTTGGGGTCACCCAGACAATTATTTTGTGTTTTCCATGAAAAGTCACACTTATTTACCAGCATGAGTTGTAAAATGAATAGAAAATATAGTCAAGACATTGACAAGGTTAGAAATAATGATTTGTATTTGAAATAATAATTTTTTCCTTCAAACTTTGCTTTCGTCAAAGAATCCTCCATTTGCAGCAATTACAGCATTGCAGACCTAACATGATTGCACAAGGGTTTTCTAATCATCCTTTAGCCTTCTGATGCAATGAGCAAACACATTGTACCATTAGAACACTGGAGTGATAGTTGCTGGAAATGGGCCTCTATACACCTATCTAGATATTGCACCAAAAACCAGACATTTGCAGCAAGAATAGTCATTTACCACATTAGCAATGTATAGAGTGTATTTCCGATTAGTTTAAAGTTATCTTCATTGAAAAAAATGCTTTCCTTTCAAAAATAAGGAAATTTCTAAGTGACCCCAAACTTTTGAATGGTAGTGTACATTTGAGACTTTATTATAAATTTGTGGATTATTTTATGGCTAATTGTTGTCTATTTTTTTTAAATAAAATTAGTTTTTTTAATCAATTTGAAACACTGTGGTATTTTTTAAAACTTTTTCCTTATAACAATTTACATTTTTGAACATAATTTTGCAGAGCCAGAACAGAACAACAATTTAACTCTGATTTCAAAGAAAAAAATATTAATAAAATTGTATTTATTGAAATAAATTAACTTAAATGACCAAAGATGCAGTTATTTCTGTTATAATATTTTTATATATTTATAGGGTTTTTTTTAGAAATCCTCACACCACCCAGACAGCAGGAAAAACCTCCCTTATTTTGAAATCCAAATGTTGGCATGTTTAGTTTGTGATGGATTAAAGTCATTGACTTTGTGAATTTTGGTCATCTTAACTTGCCAGGTACATAATAGCAAACATAACTTAATATTGTAGTGGCTAGTGAAATATATCCTCAGCAATTCATCAGTCCCCCTTGTGCCTTTCCCGTCATATGAAGCCGGCTGCATATTAATTCTAACCACATCTGTTAGCAAAGCGACTCTTCCATTATTGCTCCTATTACCAGCGGGTTAAAACCATGATGATTGCTTCCAGTGCTCTCATAACTCTTCTGATTTTTTTTTTCGCATATAAAGTACTTTAATAAACTCAGGTTTCTTTCGGACAGTCACACTAGCGAGACACTCTACCTGGCGACTAGGAATGCTCACGTGGGTGGGGCGCTTCTGAACTCCGCGCAGATGACGGTCACGCGCATTATTCGTGTACGCGCTTGCGGACCGTCATTGTTTCATATATTTTTTTTAAATTTATATTTCCTCATAAGACTTGCAGAAATTTTTCACGGGTGGTGGGCCGCCACCCAGAAATGTTACCAGAGCAAACCCTGTACAGTGTATAATTAAGTAAGGTTGTGTTGTGACTAATAAGATTCTCTAATAATTACAGGGTCATCGTTCTCTCCAAAGTGTTGCTTACTTTGATTTTGTTTTTTGAAAACAAATCACACATTTTTCCAGGAGTTGCACATTCTTGTTACTTGTGTCAGACTCAGGGGCACCCCGGGGGGCGGGGGGACATGGCCCCTCCTACTACCATTCCCCCCCCAGTGGCCACCCCTGGTCCCTGTCACTGGACAGTCTCATGTAATTTTATTACCTTGAGGAGAGCACAAGTCCCAACCCCCATCGTGTGCTCATTCTACCAGGGCACCATTGAGAGCATCCTCACCAGCTGCATCACGGTGTGGTATGGAAGTTGCACCGCCTCCTGCCTGCTCCACAAGACTGCTAAACAGCTTTGTTCATCAGGCCATCAGGGCCCTGAACTCTGTCCACTCCACCCCCCCGTAACGCACTCACCCACACAATAACTACCTCAGCTGCTGGCACAGAAAGACTGGCACACCAACAGTAATACATCTGCTGCTGTATGTTTCTGCAGTTTACTGCAACCATTTACACAAATGCCATATCTGCTGCTCTCTGTTTTGCAATACTGTTCATGCACAGTCCCATCTGTCACTACCTGCACCTATACTACCACATCGAACTTGCAACTACAAGTATTACTGCTCTGCTTTTTCTGTATATAGGATCGCTGGGTTTTATCGTTTATCTTTATTTGCACTATGGGATGTCTGGGTTTATTTTTTTGTCGCTATTTGCACTATGGGTAGTATTACTGTACATAGACTGCTGTTATTTTTCCAGCCTGATCCCTTTTATTTTTTTCTTAATATTGCGCACACTACTGAAGAGAGAGCGAAATGCTATTTCAGTTTTCCTGTATATCCTGTACATATAGTAGAATTGACAAATAAAAATCTTGAATTTTGACTATAGCCTTGCAAACTTTCATTGCATCAGAAACCTTTTTGAATGCCATAATTTTGACGTATTTCTCCTAATTCATCTCATGCTGGTCACAAGCCAACAGTACGACTCTGAAACCCTTAAAATCCCTGTATATACAATCCATCAAATTCTGGATAAGACACGACAGTATCACCATTGTGGTATACTTGCCAAACACAAATGTTAAGCTTTGAAAATATGATCATGTATGCAAATATATGGCTGGTCTTTAAAATTATCCATGGTTCGGCATCCCCCCACCTCTTAAGACTTCTGTGTACCTAACTTCTGAACAAAATACCAGAATAACAAGGACTTCCTCTTGGTGGCACTGTTGCATCCCCCTATGTAAAACTGCTTTTGGACAATCAGCCTTCTCATACAAAGCTATAACGGAATGGAACAAGCGCCCCACTGCTTTGAAGACCAGAACAAAACTTACCACAGAGACAAAAAAATGGATTTTAAGTAATCAAGCCTGCCAGCAATGATTCTATCCCTTAAATGGGATTTGAAATTGTATTCTTAAATTGTTTTTGTGTGCCGTTTCTCTTTTTTTTACCTTTTAAACTTACTCCCTGGTTGTTTCAGGGTCAACAGTTTCTGAAACCCAACCTGAATTGCTTTCAATATGTGCTGTTTTTCTTTTAATATCTTCCTGCCCCAGGGACTACAGATGGAAATCAGTGAGAACACTATAATCTGGTACAGAGCATCTTTATCCTGTGTTTAATGTTTTTGGGTTTTTTTCTGTACATGGTCCCTGAAAAATAAACCAATAAACTAAACTTGTTTTTCTATGTCATATTTTACATGTAGTAGATGTTTAAGAATAATTGATGTGTGATGTATATTATTAGCAAATATTAACAAAATACATCATAGATGTTTATAAATAATTGATGTGTGCTGTATATTATTAACAAGTAACAAAATACACCAAGGTAGGACAGATCACACTGTCAAGGTGCTTTCAGACCAAACGCGAACGGGTGCATAGCGTGATTACATTTTAAATTGATTTTGATGTGCCACCCAAGACTTTCAGTGCCCCCCACCCCCCCCACCCCCCCATGAAAAATTTCTGGAGGCGCCCCTGGTCAGACTGGTGATCTGTTCAGGAGGTACAGTTGCTCATACACAGTGTGATTATTGATTAAATCAGCTCCATCAAGAGCCTTAACATAGATAAGGAGGAAAGAAAATGATAAGTTAGGATTCATAAAGAATACTTGATTTCATTGTGTGGCATTCATGTCTAGTAGTAAAAAAAATGTTATCAGCTTTGTAATGTAGTGTTCCATCCATCCATCTTCTTCCGCTTCATCCTTTTCGGGCCGCGGGGGGGCTGGAGCCTATCCCAGCATCTTTGGGCGAGAGGCAGGGTACACCCTGGACAGATCGCCAGTCCATCGCAGGGCCAACACAGAGAGACAGACAACCTTTCACTCTCACTGTCATACTTAAGGACAATTTAGAATCCCAAGTTTTGATGCCAGTTAACCTAACTTGCATGTTTTTGGCATGTGGGAGGAAACCGGAGAAATCCCGGAGTAAACCCACGCAGACACGGGGAGAACATGCAAACTCCACACAGATCATTGTTGGTCGGAGGCTGGGATCGAACCCAGGATCCCCCGGCCAAGGGTGAGTTGCTTTGCTGCCGCAGTGCTAACCACTCCGCCACCGCGCTTGCTTTTTAAAAAATTTTAATTACCAGAGCAATCCTGTGAATGACTGTGAAGTTCAAGTCATATTTTATGGTGGTTTTGCCCTAAACAAACCATTCTGTGGATAAGCCTGTTAAATAGGCTATGCCTCTTTGGCCATGATTTGTTTTGTTTTAGTTTTTTTTCTATAAAAATAGGTCATTTTTGCAAAGAATTTTAGAAAAATAGAAGGAAGTGAAGGATGGCATGTTGATCTGTTTACCAAAATCAATTCAACTTAAACACATGGGGCTCTGTGGATATTTCTCAAGGTGAAAGAAGTTTCTGAAATTAACCCAGAAAATACAAACCACGCTTTATCAGGAGTTACATGCTACAGCATATGAATTTAAGCTAGTTAAGAAATCAGCTTGATTTAACCTCAGAGACATGTTTTATTATATTATATATAAGTCAATGATATTTTTTAACAACGACATGATTTTGTTGTTAAAGACCCAGAAATAGACAACGAACTCAGTTAGTAGATTAAACAATGATTTATTTGTGCGCAGGTGATAATGACAGGTGAAGAGTCTAGCAACTCTGTAGGGAGAGGAGAGAAGGAAGATGAGTAATCAGTGGCACACAATATGACAACTGATATAATGACTGTAGTCTTACGGGTTAGAGAGCTGCAGGCTGTGGAAACTGCCGGCGACTCCACGTCCTCCTCCCAGATGTCATCATCTATGAAGGTGGGTGAGCTTCACAGTGCTAGAGCAAGGTGAACCTCAGCCGAGGTAATTTTGGAAAACAGTTCAGGTTATAGTTTGTTAACTTACAGGAGGAGGAGTGAGCAGAAATTTTGGAACCCCTGGTGGGCCATTTTTGGCCCACGAGCCATATGAATGAATGAATGAATGAATGAATGAATGAATTTTATTTATTTCGGATAGTACATTACAGGTTAAAAGAAACTGTATAATATAACAACAAGGTCAAATTAGACAAAGACTCCTTCTACTATACAATTCCACGTGCGTTATCCGAAATGAGTGATGGCTGAAGCCGCAGCTTATATTGCCCACCCATATTCCATCCAAGAATTCAAAGGAGAAAAAGAGAAAACAAGACAAGAGCGATTACAATTTAAAACAAGGCTAAGACAAAATGTGACTGAGAGAAAAAGAAAACTGAGCTAGTCTAAGTTAACCGGTTACTATTCAAAAACAAATCTAAGACATAGTGTCACAGAGAAAAAAAGAAAAAAAGAAAAAACTAAGCTACAACACAACACAGGCTGGAAATGTCAATCCTTATGTGAGTTTACATGTCGTCTTGTAAATATGTTTGGAGTATTTCTTCCTTTAGTTTTTGTTTAAATTGTCCAAGCTTTGTACATGATTTTAATTCAGGTCCAAAATCGTTCCATAATCTGACTCCTTGCACTGAAATACAGTGTTGCTTGGTGGTTGTTCTCACTGTAGGCTTTTGAAATATACATGTTCCTCTGAAGTGATATCATTTCTCCCTTGTTTGGAACAACTTTTGGATATTTGCGGGCAGTGATAGATTCTTCACTTTGAACATTATTATTGCGGTTTTAAAGTCAATCAGATCTTTCAACTTGAGAGTTTTTTGTTTAAGAAAAGTGGGTTTGTTGGTTCCCTGTAAGCTGCTTTGTTGATTATTCTAATAGCTCTCTTTTGAAGCATAAAGAGTGGATATATGTTTGTTTTATATATATTTCCCCATACTTCATTACAATATGTCATGTATGGGAGTATTAATGAATGATACAAGGTGTATAGTGTGGGTTGATTCAGCAAATTTTTCACTCTGTGTAATATTGCAATTGATTTGGATACTTTACCTTTTATATAATTAATATGTGGCTTCCAACACAGTTTGTTATCAATTATTACTCCAAGGAATTTAGTTTCGGATACCCTTTCAATCTCTACACCATTTACACTGAGTTTGGGAGTTTGGGTACTGGGTAGTTGTGATGGTTGTTAAAGACTATAAATTTTGTCTTGCTTAAATTGAGCGTTAATTTGTTTGAATCAAACCACAGTTTCAGCTTTCCTAATTCCTTTCCGAGTGTATCCAGAAGTTGTTCCAAATTGTTTCCACTGCATAGCAGATTAGTGTCATCAGCAAACAATATTAAGTCCATTTTTTCTGAAACTTTACATATATCATTTATATACATATTGAATAATAATGGTCCCAAAACTGAACCCTGTGGGACTCCACAGGTGACCTTCAGTAACTCTGAGTTTTTGCTGTTAACACATGCAAACTGATATCTATTCTTTAAGTAACTACTTAACCAGGACAGTGCTACCCCTCTAATACCACAATTTTGTAGTTTCTTTAATAATAGATTGTGATCTACTGTATCAAATGCTTTTTTAAGATCCAGGAATACTCCAGCTGAATACTCTTTATTTTCGATGGCTGTTGATATTTTTTCTGTAAATTCCATTAAGGCGTATGCTGTTGTCCTTTTGTGTCTGAACCCATATTGCTGCTCACACAATAAATCATTCTTCAGTATGAAGTTGTCAATTCTCTCATGTTGTTTGACACCCCTGGACCAGCCCAATAAAAATTCATATGCAGAGGATTTACTTCCATGAAATAGTTGCATATCACAACAGCATGTAAATGAATGAAATAAAATAAAACAGGAAGCACAGATAAATGAAAGTTCACCTCTTACTGCAACAAATCACAGTCACTTTTTCTCTGTGCGTAAGAAAACTTTAAGTGCATTTAATGCGGACATTAAATGTGAGCTTCTTGCTCAAAAAATACTCATGTTTAACCACAGAGGTAGGAGCTGTTAGGGGCTACTTACCACTCGGACAACAGGTGATCAGGGCTCGATATGAGAAGTCGCCACCGCCACAGCATTTCTCCCCACCGGGTTGTGATGTGAACTGGGGCAGGACAGGAAACGGACCCGTGGAGGAGACTGTGTGATGGCTGCGTCAGTTACAGTAGGGTCAGTTTATATTTATTTGCTTATTTATTTGCTTGCCTTTGCCTTTGGCATGACAGTCTCTAGTGGCTTGAGGCCGGTGGTGGCGCTGGGGATGGCAGTTGTCCTGCCAATAGCCACCGAAACTGTGTATTCATCCCCAGTTGGCAGCTGATGAGGGTCTAGCAACTGCAAGTTGTATGATCGTCTATTTGTGCTAAATTTAATTTTAATTAATTTTAATAAAACGAGTAACGTGAGTAATGCATCTGATCAAATTTCAGTAACTGTAACGCATTACTGAACTTTTAAACAGTAATTTCTTTACACAGCACGTTACTACAAAAGTAGTTGCGTTACAGTAACGTGTTACTCCCAACACTGGTCATGAGCAGTACATCGAGCGCTATTTCAGCACGCCCAGAGTCATGTGACTGTAGCAAGCAAGGCCTCATTATGTCAGTCACATCAAGTCACGAGGGCTTGCGGAAGGTTGAGAGGGTTGGGCATTTGAATACAAGTCAGGGCGAGTATTACACAAGTTAGAATTAGGTTTAGCTTCAGTAACATTAAACAAAAACACATTACATATACTAAATATTACACAAGATACTGTACATGCATACACACTCATTCACGCAAACACTAGAAGATAGATCAGTGGTGCCCAACCTTTTTTGAACCAAGATCTACTTTTAAAGTTGTGAGCCTGTTGAGATCTACCAGCTCACATGGGCCATATCTGTTGCCCATCTACACATTTAATATGCACGCAACAAATAGAAAACCCATTCAGATATAATAAAAAGTAGTTTGTGAGTTGCAAAGCAGGTGCAATAAATGTATTTCCCTACCTCAGTGGGGTCTTTGGCATTGGGAGGAGGCAGCTAGTTTCTCATAGTCAGGGCAGTAGGAGCTGGTTGCAAGCCTTAGGCAGGCCACGAGGTGAATGTCTGTCATTGTGGATCTGTACTTTGACTGGATGATTTTCATGTGAGAGAAAGCAGTCTCACAGAAATACACTGATCCGAAAAGTGAAGTCAAGTTCAAGGCACATCTTCTGAGGTTGGGATATTTTTGTTCCAGCAGCAGGCTCCAGAAGTCTCCTTTCATGCCAGGTGTTGCCCTGGATTTGAGCTCAGTGTCATTTTGCAGTGTGAGAATCTCATTCTCAACAGCAGAGCTATCCAGTTGAAACAGTGATGCTACTTTAGAAGCAGTGTAATCCCCATCAATGCCCTCCCCAAATGGAAAACACAGATAGCTGGCAACAGGCTCAATGAATGTAAAGTCAGTAAAACACTTCTCAGATTCTGACAAGATGCTCTGAACTTGCTCCTCATATCGTGCACTGTCCAGCTGTGCAGAATCTTTGCCATGATGCTGGAGTTCTGCTTGCATGTGAGGAAAGTTTTGCAGGTCATGGCGTTGCAGCCTACTTGAAAGCAGTTGCAGCTTGCTTTTAAATCTAATCTGCTCTACTGTCTGTATACACACGACTGCACCCCCGCCCATCACAATAACACCATCGTGAAGTTTGCAGACGACACTACAGCGGTGGGTCTCATTTCGGGGGGGGATGAGTCTGCCTACAGAGATGAAGTGGTGCGGCTGTCGTCATGGTGTAAAGAGAATAACCTTCTCCTGAACACCTCTAAGACTAAGGAATTGATAATAGACTACAGGAGGAAGAAGACAGAGATTTCCCCTCTCATCATCAACGGGGACTGTGTAGAGAGGGTAGCTGACTTCCGTTTTCTAGGAGTCCACATAGAGGAGAACCTGTCCTGGAGTGTGAACACCTCTGAGCTGGTGAAAAAGGCCCAGCAGAGACTGTACTTCCTGAGGATTCTCAGGAAGGAGAACATCACACAGAGACTGCTGGTGTCCTTTTATCGAGCTTCTATTGAAAGCATATTAATATACTGTATATGCATCTGGTACAGTAGTTGTACAGTAGCTCAGAGGAAAGCACTCCAGAGGGTCATTGACACCGCCCAGAAGATCATTGGCTGCCCTCTCCTCACGCTGGAAGACCTACACCGCTCCCGTTGTCAGAAGAAGGCTCAAAATATTTTAAAGGATACTTCACATCCTGGACACTCATTGTTTGAACTACTGCCATCTGGGAAACGATATAGACAAATGAACACAAGGACAAACAGACAAAAACACAGCTTCTATCCAACAGCAATAACCATTCTGAATAAAATGAGGAAGTAATGTGCTAAATGGACATGATTATATGTTGTTGAATGCGCCTTGCAATGACTGTGTGTGCATGATGTCCTGTGTTGATGTCTGTGTAAATGTGGCTTGCTATTTATTCTTTTTAATTATTATTTTTAACTGATTTTTTAGTAATTTTAGGTCTATGTTTTTTATAATGGGGCAATGTTTTTATAAATGGGGCACTGACTGGAGAGCACTTTGAATTTCGTTGTATCTGTGACAATGACAATTAAAGATCTATCTATCTATCTATCTATCTATCTAAATGTATTCAATGAACTAATCATGTTGATCACATGTTCATTGTGACCCTGGAGCTGTAAATTCAAATCATTGAGCCCGTCAGTCAGATCTGTCAGGAATGCTAAATCCAAAAGCCACTGGCAGTCCTGAAGCCGTGCATATTCTGCTTGTTTTGAAAGCTTCAGAAAATCTTTGATTTCAGGCAACAGCTCACCGAACCGCTCCAAAAATTTACCTCTGCTAAGCCATCTTACATCTATGTGAAGCAGCAAGTCTGTGTGTTCAGCTCTTGTCTCCTCCAAGTGAGCCCTGAATAACCTTCTCTGTAGGCTCCTGGCACAAACAGAGCACACTATTTTCATAGCAACATCCATCACTTCTTTCATGTTTAAAATCTTCCCATACCGTGTTATGGAGCGGTCCTCGCGGACCGCTAATGAGATGCTATAGGCCAGCCAATGAGTTTGCACATTTATTAAATAAGGACATAAACTACAAAATAATGAGCTTCGTGGGGCAAAGCACAAATAAAGGCAAGACACAACACTTACATACAATTAGCGAGGGTGGAACCTAACGCTGGAAGGAACTGGCTTCAGGCATAGGGAAACCAGACTGGAAAAGGCGAGGTTGCAGCCCCGAGTAAACAGAGCTGCTCCCTTAAATAGGGCTGACAGATTAATCAGCTGATGAGAATGTCATCAGCCCAACTCTGTCATCAGAGTCAAACCTCATCATAGAGGGAGACAAAAAAAAAGGAAAAACAAGCTCCAACAATCAGAACAGAGTACGGAATACAGGGGCCAAAAAAAAAAAAAAAAAATACAGGCACATACACTGCAATTAAAGAGAACCCATGAGGAGAAGACAGTAAAAACTCAAATGGCTACAAACAGAACACTACAATCAGTCCAACAGAGTCACAGGAAAAAAAACAAAAACATCTTCACACCCACAGAGAAAACAGGAAACTCAAGTACAGGTACAAAATGCAGCGTACCCCATAATTCCAGGGAAGAGAAAAAAAAACTCATGCTACAGAGCAACGATCAATACAGTTCAAAGTAGTCCAGGTAACAGGCAGGCAACCAGGAAACAACCCTCAGACTACAGAGGAGAGAGAAAAACACGCACTAAAGAGCGACGAAATACACAGTTCAATAACAAACACCAGCGCATCCCTAAAATTACAGAAGAGCAGACAAAAAAAAAAACCACAGGGATGACAGCAGGCAGAGCACAATAGCCTGAAAGCAAGTAGTTCAGGGGGTCTTCCTGCGTCTAGCGTCCAAATCGCTGGCAGGGAAAAAAGGAAAAGTTCGGGCGGCCTACCCCAGTCCCAGGCCAGGAAAAACAGTACCTCTGGCGGCCGGACCAGATTGCCGAACAGAGAGTTATGTTTGTAGGGTGGCCGACCCAGAATGCCAAACAAGCGAAGCAATCTCCCAGGCGGCCGACCCGCGTCATTCAGCCACCAGGACCACAGGGGAGAACTCGGAGACGGCTTCCCTGTTGAGAGGAATAGCGAGGGAGAGCCGAGCCGATAACGGGGAATCCCAGCGGCCCCAGATGGAAGGGAAAAGGGAACGGGAAAAGGGAAAGGGGCCAGTCTGGCGTCGACCAGTGAAGGATCTGCAGCTCCTTCTCCGAACCCCACATGGACTGGCACTGTGCTTCTGTTGGATCCCAAGCGGGACCGTGCAGCACCCACGACGGACCCCAACTTGGTCAGCGCTACACCCACGACGGACCCCGATTGGGCCGGAGCCACACCCATGACAGACCCCAAATGGGTCAATGTTGCACCCGTGATGGACCCTGACTGGGCCGGAACCACACCCTCGATGGACCCCAATTGGGTCAGAGCTGCACCCTCGATGGACCCCGACTGGGCCAGCGCAGCACCAGGGACGGCCTCCAAAACCAAACCCGGAACCTCCAGCACAGCGACCGGAATCGACTCTGCACTGGTGACCCTGGGAGAAGGCTCAGGAGAAGAAAGAGAACCGGGATCAGGATCACCGGCAGTGACAGAGCCCAGCGAGACAAGGTCGGATGCAGCGGACGGTTGCACCCAGCTCGTCTCCCCAAGGGAGAGGCAAAAATGCTCCAGAATTGATAGGAGAAAGACAAAATAGAACACTTGCCTGATCTCGAGTTCTGTCGCCGTCCAGGACTTCGACGATCCGGGTTCAGAAGGAAGAAGGTCATCTTCTGGTTCCCACTCAGCTACGGCGGGCTCCGCAACTGGCACGATGGTGTCCACAGTCCAGGGATTCCCTGACACTGACGTCCACGCCGAGGGCCTGCACAGCGTGGTGGCAGGGGATCCATGACCTGCCGGGTTGGACTGTCCCTCTGTGGAGACCCGGTGACGCTTACTTGTTGGCGCAGGCTCCAAAATGCAGTCCGCCCTCCTCCTTTGCCCATGATGTGGCTACGGGGCTGGAACCAGGTACTCCAGAGTCGCAGGCTCCTTCCTCGTCCGACAGCATAGACCTGACGCCGAAGAACACTCGGGGAAAGGAGACACAAAGGAAGCAGATTCATAATTAATCACTGCAGCAGGTGGAGAGAGCTCAGGGGACTGTGAGCCCCAAACTCCACCCCCAGGGGTCAAACAAGACAATTCACCCAGTGAAGGAAAAGAATGAAAATGCACTTGCCTGTTCTGCTGCAGGCCGGTGGAAACTGCTGCAGTGGGCTTGGTTCTTCCCTTCCCCCGCAGGATGGTGATGGAGGGCCCCCCGGGAAGATGAGGAGGAGCCGTTCGCACAGGATCGATGACGGGCATTGCCGGAGCAGGACACGTGGAGCTCACAACAGCTGAGGAGAGCGTTGAGGAGGAGGGTGTATCAGCCGAGGCGATCCGGGCCCAAGGAGCTGACAGAACAGCAGGGACAGATGACCCAGATGCGGGAGCTGCTGGATTTTCCTCCTGTCATGATGCAGGAGAAACAGCTGGCTGGGAGGCAGTATTCCTACTGCGACCCGGAACTGGATCAGGACGGGGTTCTCGCTGAGGCTTGCAATAAGCATGGAGATGACGTTTACTGGCAGAGGGCGAGGCAAAGGTGAGATCTGGGAAACGCCGCTTCTGCGCAGAAACAGAGGCGAGCAGGTCAGCGTATTCGGGGTAATCATAAAGTTCCGGATTCCTCTCCACCAGCCTGACTGCCGCCATCACATGCTTCATTATCTGGGTTGGATGGGAGGTGGAGCGAGCTGCAGCCACTCGGTCCTGGATGGAAGTAGCTGTCCACTGTAAATCCACCGAGGGAATCCCGACTGACGTCTCTCTCCGCTGGGGATGACCCCTGGGTGGTGTGAACTCCTGGACTGAATGAGGGACAGGAATGGGATCCCGAAGTGAGGAGCAAGGATGCCTCCTCTTCGGCTTCCTGCTGGAGTTTCCCTCCAGCCCACGGAGCTTCTCCCGGTGAGCAGAGATGTCCGCCATCCTCACCGTGAATTCAGGGTGGTCAGCGTAACGAGGATGGCGGTTAATAGTTGCCTCAGCGAGGTCCAGGTACCATTGTGAGGCACTGGAGATGGTGTGATGACGAGCGCTGGAAATGATCCCGTCGATCTCGATAAGGGCCATCACCAGCTCGTAGCCCAGGCTCATGGCGTAGCCCTTGAGCGGCGCCATCTCCCAGCACACTGGTACGAGAACAGAGGAAAACTACAAGCCCAATTAAGTAAACTCACGGTCACCGGCGTCTCCTTTTGGCTGCGACCTACTGTCATGGAGTGGTCCTCGCGGACCGCTAATGACACACTATAGGCCAGCCGATGAGTTTGCATGTTTATTAAATAAGGACATAAACTACAAAATAATGAGCCTCGTGGGGCAAAACACAAATAAAGGCAAGACACAACACTTACATACAATTAGCGAGGGTGGAACCTAACGCTGGAAGGAACTGGCTTCAGGTGTAGGGAAATCAGACTGGAAAAGGTGAGGTCGCAGCCCCGAGTAAACAGAGCTGCTCCCTTAAATAGGGCTGACAGATTAATCAGCTGATGAGAATGTCATCAGCTGATTGGATTTCAGCCATCCTGCGGAGCTTGGCTCTGACAGCCGGAAGCCCCACCGAGACGCTGTCACAATAAAAGCCTGGAGGCCAAATGGTGCGCCTGAGGAGAGAACGGGGAACTACCGTACAACCCGAGTGCAGACAGAGTCCACACACGGACCATGACACACAGTGCTTGCTGGTGAATAATACAACGATAATTAAGGATGTCTGGGAAAGTTTCACTTTGTTTGCACAATGCAATGAACCTATTAGTGTGGCCTACCTTCGCTGGAGCACCATTAGTTGTGAATGAGATGAGCTTGAAAAGAGGCAGTTGGCTCTTGTTAAACTCCATGAAAGCATTGAAAATATCTTCACCTCTTGTATGTCCTTTCAATGGTAAAACTGTGAGCAGCTCTTCTTTGGCCGTCATGTTGTCAAAAACCATTCTAATGAAAACACATAACTGAGCTACATCCACCATATCAGACTCGTCGAACTGGAGGGAGAAACACTCACATGCCTCAATGTCCTTCTTCAATTGCTCCTCGACATCCTCTGCCATCACCTCACACTGCCGTGTAACAGAATTCCAGGGTAACTGCATGTCCTTAACCTTTTAACTGGCCACATTTCATGGACAGGTCACGCACCCCCAGTGGCACAGCGCAGCAACTGCGCCCGTCAACTCACTCTGACATCCCCAACTGTACTGGCGATTTGTACTGATCTGTCAGTTCAGAAGGTGGCAGGCACGCGTTGGAGGACTCAAGGATGACACATAATACACCCAAGAAGAAGAAATCCTTATTTCCTTTCCCTGTTTTGCTTCTCTGAGCTCACAAGGCCAAAATGGCTGCCATGGCTCGTCGTACCCTGTCACATAAACAGCTTCATATACAGAAAATAGCCGGGGGATACAAGAAAAATTTATGTGGGATAATCATAAGACTTTGTAGATGTGGCAGAGAGCGTAAATGACCAACAGAACCAAAATAACGACCATGATCAACGAAAACGCAGCGACCACGCCGGCAAGCCAGCCCCCCTTTGTCAACAGTAAGTGACGAATTTCTTTGGTTCTCCACATTGTGCTGATTTTGTGGTTCATATACTTTGAAGATAAAATAACAAAATGCCCCTGTAGACAAAACGGTGTCAAAAAAACAAACCATTCTTTGTGCAAATATGTCCAAAGTCGACTTTTGACTGAGTTATGTAATTTATTTAGCTGCCGCGACATTATGCAAATTAGATATGTAAATTTATTCCTATCTGAAACTTTGGATCATATTCTACATCTTTCTAATTGACAGTAAGCCATTATCTCTTGCAACTTTCAAGTTATAGCCTTGGAAATCTGAACTATTTTGTTGACAAAAAATCTTTACCACTCTTGACCACTAGGGGTTATGTCGCCATACAGCAACTGGGACAGTTAGAGGGTAGTGGCAATGATTTCCGTTTTGTTCTTAAAATCATCACAGAGTGCATCTGCAGTCTCTGAACGCTTCATTCACAACTTCGACGTTCTTGAAAGACTTTTTATGTTTAGCAAGAATGTGACTGACTCGATATGATGCGATGGTTGCCACCTTACCCTTTGTGTTGGGCCTTGTAAAAATAGACTGCCGCACTGCAAGCTGACTCTTTAATTCCTGCACTTTATGAGTGCGTAGAGCAGTTTTAGCAGGAAAGTCTGTCTCGTAGTTTTTGTGCACTGTTCGGAAATGCTGCCTCAGATTGCCCTTCTTTGGTATGGCCACACCAACATTGCAAATGAGACAAATGGACTTTGACTTTGAATAAACAAAAAAATAATCCTCCTCCCACTCTGAATGAAAATGGTATGTTTTTGTCTTTTTAGCTTCTGTCATCTTCGTGGGCTGCTAGTGAACTTTAGTGGTGGCTAGTCTGACTCTTGTAATCTGTGACCTAGCATGCTGTACATGCACGTCAGTATGCACGTATGGTACATACAGCGTATGCATGCAGTGCCATGTGTGCGGTCCAGTTGAGCTGCATTGTTTGTGTGTGTGTCAGAAATTGTATATATGTACAAATATGTTATCATTTCATAATTAGTTTTTAGCTGAACTTTTCTGTATTTTTTCCCTTACAATGGCTGCAACAATGCTGCATCAGGAAGGTTTAACTCACCCTGTAACAGACATACCTCAACAAACCGGAATAATCTGTATTTACTTAAAGTTTGGAAACCGGTGTGCAAGAAGTCATGTGCTGACACGGAGTTGTCTTTGTGTTACACAACAAAGCCTGACTGTTTCACTACAAAGCCTGACTGTTCCACGGCCTTATCAGTCACCACAAAGCCTGACTGTTTCACTACAAAGCCTGACTGTTCCACGGCCTTATCAGTCACCACAAAGCCTGACTGTTTCACTACAAAGCCTGACTGTTTCACGGTCTTATCAGTCACCACAAAGGTGCCCATAAAGTTGCAGCAGATGTTTCCTGTGTCTGACCTGCTCAGTATAAAAGGGACGTGCTGCCTTTGTATGGCAGCGCGCATTTCCCATCTGTAATCAGAGGTGTGTTGCTCCTTGTACAAGTAAAAACTTTGAACACATTTTGTGTCTCGAATCTTATTAAGGTACGAACCTAACAGAGTACTATTATTTTGTGAGTCTTGAGTTTCAGATTCCTGACATGCGTGGTGCCGTGACCCGGATGACCAATATCCAGACTGGGTGAGGACCAGGACAGACTCCAGGTTGAAAACCATGCGCATGGTCTGACTTATAGTCAGCTTTGAAAACCCGCCTTGAGGGAACTCTGTGAGCCTCGTCGGAGTCCTAACTCTGTCTGGTGACGGTCATCCGCACAGAGTCTGAAAAGTAAGTGAAAATTATTTGTCTGATCGCGGAAAGTAATTGTCGTTGTTGAAAATCACAGGTCAGCTAAATGCAAGTAATGGTAGTATAAGGTGACGCCCTGTACTTTTCCTGGTGGTTAAAATTATTGTGTGAGCATCTAGTTCCATTCAAAAGGTGAATGCAATAATTTTATGAGGTAGTGTGACGGCGTTTCACAACTACAAGTAAAATGGGCAATTGTGCTGGAAAACCGGATAGACAGAAGAGTAAACAGAAAAAGATTGTGTTGTTTTCCCGCCGAAGAGTCAGGTTTCAAAAAGTAAAAGGTGCTGCGTATTGACTGATAGGTCAAGCTTTAGCTAAGTAATGGTAATATAAGGCGGCATCCTTTATATTTTTCCTATCTGATCATACCAGGTAATGATCCTGTAAGAAATTACAGGAGCCCTAATATAGGTTGCGTAAGATCTAGCCCCATCAACAAGTGAGCGCACTTAAAAAAAATTGGGCAGTAATATTGTTGCAGTGGGCGTACTGACAACGTTCCTGACTATATAAACAGATAAAGCGAAAAATAAAAAAAAGGAAACTGCGTGCCGAACGGTAAAAAAAAAATTACAATAACCGACTAAAAGAAAAAGATCAGATAAAGGATCCTGAAAAATATTTAAACAAAAAAGATTATTCCTTTAAACCCACACTGGATGTGGATGAATGCACAGTCTTAGCGTCGACGGAAAAACTTACAACAAAAAGAGATAAATATCAAAACCAACCGAGCATCGAACCATTATTAAATGAAAAAGATAATCCTTCCCCAACTTATCAATGCCACGATCCTAAGGAGGGTCTATACGGCAAATTATTTAAAGAAGCCCAAGAGGTTGGGAAAAGGAGGAGGCAAATAAAATCATAATAATTAGACCATAATATTTAAAGACGGACGGATTAAATGGCAGCAGAACTGGATAACGTTAAAATGGACAATGAGAAAGTTATTTTATCTCTTATCTATTCTTTGTGTGTGAGCCTTAGATAGAGGCAGTGTAGAGAGAACAAAACTCCTCTGCTTTCTCTGTTTGTGTGTGTGATTGATCTGTGAAGAAAGTGGTCTAAATATGGGTATAAGGTTTTGGGTTTTTATTTTTTCAATTTAACTCTGTGGGGTCTTGATTAATGTTGCGTACGTGATAAACTGTTTACATATTTAAAAAAAAAACAATTTTGACGCATTGCTGACCTTTGTCCTTGACTGAAACATGACAGTGCATTTTATAGAAAAAAGGACTGACATGTGACAATGTGACTACAGGCCATACTATGATCATATTATGATGTCATTTAATAATGCCTAATCACTGAAGGTATTATGTTTACCCTATATCACATGATTTAGAGCACAGAGGATCAAAAGAGATTGATGATTAATGTGTCTGTGCATATGATCTGCCAGAGGCTATGGATTATCAGACAAAGGTCTTGGAGAAAGAATCCTTAAATTGATGGGCATTTTTTGAAGCCAAGTATGACTTTGTATGACATTGTAGATAACATAAGGTGTACTGATTCAAATGACTTTGACTTTACAAATATAATGTTTATATGATTTTATACTGATGTTACTCACCACATAATGGTGCGGTAACAATATATTTCAGAAATGTGACAGTAATGAGGAATGTGTTTTTCCTGATTCGGCGGTGGCCAAGCTGGGTCAGGGTAAACTACATTCACCCCATAATTTACCAAGGAATATATAAAATGAGGCATTCCTGGGAAAAATTTAAATCAAATTCTAATTAGGCAAAACGTCCACCTTTCCATTGATTGAAAGAGTGTGATGCAATCTTTATTCATTTATTCAAATTCAACCCATCTGTGTTCAACTGGACAAACTGATCTTATTTATCAATGCTGAAGCATGTTAAAAATGCACAGATAGTTATTTTGTTTTTCTTAAATGGAATTTGTAAACTATTTTAAGAGATGTCACAAAAAGAAGCTATAATTATTGAAATCTATTTTTGAAGGAACTGGGCTACCTGCAGATTTTATTTAAAGTTAAAAATGGTAGCACATTTCCTTTCAGTAAAAGAATCAAATACCCTGTAACTTTGCTGCATGTGAGCCTCCATGTATCAAAACAGGGGGTATCAAAGAAATTAATTAGCAAATAATTAGCAATTCTTAGAAAAATAGATAATGCATAAAAATTATCAATAAATGATTGATGATGAATTCAATTCGACTTTATTTACATAAGCGCTTTTCATTTCATTTTCTGTAGTACCCAGGATAAACATATGGCTGCAGTTTATAACTAAAATACATACTGGGCAATACAGACCACTTTTTATTATTCATGGGATAATACAAATAATAAGATCATTTCCTCTATTTACAGCAGGACAACCATTCCATATTGTTGCCAGCTAGACTGTTATCGTACACTATAACCTTGTTGTCACAGCCACACCTTAAGCTTGTACCAAATTCCTTGTGGTTATTTACTGGTTGCCCACTTTTTTGATAAAAAAAAAAAAGGCAACAGAGGAGCAAGCGGTGGTTCTCTCTCCCATCAGCAAAGGGGGGTGAACGGCAGCTCTCTCTCTCTACTTAGCAAGGGAAGAAGCGAGCGACAGGCTTGCTCTGTAAAAAAGGCCTGATGGGCCAACATCCACTGCTTATGCTGTAACAATGTTGTCTGGGGTCCTGATTGTGTAAAAATTCCACAACCTGCATCTTTGATTACAGCACTTACATCTGTGCAGACAGTAAGCATGCTTATAACGCATGCCACCTGCATACTGTTACCTTGAATCTGCGAGGGTTTGTCATCTCCACAGAAAAACCAGCAAAACATCGACAGCAATTATTGTAACTAATGTTCTGATGCTACCATGTTCTGTGGCAGTTATTCACTGCCCTGCCCACACTAATGGCACTGACTTGTCTAGCTGCGGTAATCGCTTGGCTGATAACGCTACTCACTGTGCTGCTATTGGTCTTTTAGGAACCGTCCATCTTATTAATAATGTTGATGTTGATGTTTTTAAAGGCTATCAAAATAATATGGACCTTCCTCCTGTTTCATGTGTAAATTTGCTCTGCCACCCACATTATACAAATGAGCTGTCCTGGTGGCACATGGCCAATCATGTGCCAACAGGAGGGAAAACTGTGAGGATGTTGGAAAACTGTCCTAGTTTTTGAAAGAAGTAACAAAAACATGCTAAAAAGTGCATCATTTGTTTACAAAATAATGCTCAAGGAGCAATGGGAAGCTACAAGATTGCTTGGTGTTGATTGACACCTTTACAAAGTGGACAAAAATTCATCCCACATCCTCAGCTAATGCCGCATTTGTGTGTAAAACTCTATTGAAATTGGGGTTCCAGAACTGATTTGTGCAGATAATGGAACTCATTTTACAGCACCTAACAATGTAGATATTACTGTGTTGCTTGATGCACAGAAGGAAATGACTATGCTCCCTGGAGCAATTGTTTCAAACAATGGAATTTATTGCACTACTGATGGTAAAATAATCCTTCCTCCCTCCTTGTATCGCTGGCTGTCGATCTTGACTCATGGCAGTGGCCATGTATCCACAGGAGGAATGAAGGCACAGGCTGAAAAACATTTTTTCTGCCCAGGAATTTTGAAAGAAATGAAAAAAGTGTGCCAACAATGTTTAATCTGCATACAAAACAATGCACAAGGTGCAATGAGGACGAGACATGGTAGTTTCCCACCACCTAAAATGCCCTTTTCTCAATGGTGTATGGATTTTATTGAACTATCTAAAGTGGGACAACTGCAGTATTGTCTGGTCCTCATTGACACCTATACTAAATGGACAGAAATTCATCCTACAGCAAAGGCAGATGCTAAATTTGTTTGCAAAGTTTTACAAAACAACATATTTCCCACGTTTGGAATACCGGAGACCATTTATGCAGATAATGGCACACACTTCACAGCACAAATGGTTAAGGATCTTACTTCTGCCGTTGGAACACAGCTGAAGTTTCACACTGCTTATCACCCACAAAGTGCAGGTCTAGTGGAAAGGAAAAATGGTACTGTTAAGCAAATGCTAAACAAAGTAATGCATGACCAACGAATTTCATGGCCTAAGGCATTAACTGTAGTGAAGCTAACCATTAACACCATCCCAGAAAAGAAGAGTGGGTTATCTCCATTTGAATGCGCCTTTCATAGGCCCTATATTCTACCTGACCTACTCCCATTAACTGCCACTAACCCTTATAAGACTCTTGGAGAGCATTTGAAAGAATGTAAACAAATGAAAGATTATGTTGAATCTGTCAGATCTTTCTCTACTCCACAGGAGGGCCCAGAAAATTCCCTCCAGCCTGGTGATTATGTCTTCATAAAGAACCATCACCGACAGAATTGGAATTCCGTGAGGTGGCTTGGACCTTATCAAGTATTATTGACCACACCTACCGCAGTGAGGATTGCTGAAAGACCTTCTTGGATTCATCTGTCACATGTTAAAAGACTTCAGGTGCCCCTTGGTGACCTCCAGCCACCCCTAGGGTAAGTCCGGTTACAAAGGGGAGTCTAGTCCTTTTAAGGATAAGACTCGTCTCAAACCCGGTGAAGACAGTGACCTGAGTCTATAGGCACACTCCCAGGGGAATCAGGCACCATGATAATCCTGAGACTGACTCTAACCTTCTTGAGCATCCCGCTATTGGTCCTCATCATTATCACCTCACCACCCTTGAGAAGAGATAATAGGAATATAGAGGAACATGTCACAGAAACACTGTTTATGACTAATCAGTGGTATCAGTATATGTTCCTCAATGCTCGTCTGACAAGAGGAAACGGCAGTTGTTGGGCTTGTTCTTTGTTGCCTTTAACCACTAAGGGACCAATCCTAAAGGCTGAACCCTTTCCTATAAACGTGTCTAACTGTATACTAGAGATTTCAGCCTGGGGATTCCTACCCGATATTACCATGAAAAATCATGATAACACCTCTTATCAAATGACATGTCCTGATCAGATTATAGCTATGAATGTAACACAATCATTAACTAGATTTGCCTTTATAAAGAAAAATGTGACTTTCCCAGCATGTGTATATTCAAATGGTACCACGGCGTTGGGGAAACTTCTTCCACGACAATGTTTAACAGTGTTGTTACCTTGTACCTCACAGTGCAGCGGAGCAACAGATTGTTCTTTTACACCTACTGTATATTACCTAGTCCAAGGTATAGATCACAAAATTACACTGTCAGGAAGACTAGCATTACGGGCACAGTTCAAAGTAATGGCACCTATGTTATCAAAGAAGTTCATTGGTTATGTGGTTCTAAACTCTACGCTCAACTACCTCCCAATTGGGGAGGAATTTGTGCTCCAGTGACTGTTACTGATGGATCATTTGTTCTCTACTCTGATGACAACTCCTCAGGACACGCTAAGAAGAAAAGAAGTATTCAGTCCCTTTTTAGTGCTGCTGGACTTACTGTCCCACAGAAATATAAATTGTGGACACTGGGTGACAAGGTTGGACATTCAATTTTCGCCCCATATGGAGTTGGCCAGTTAATGACAAAATTTGAAGAAATGAACTACAGACTGTTAACGTTTGTTAATGCCACTACTGTTGCTTTGAAGGTTTTATCCAATGTAACTGAACAGACTAGAGTTATGGTTATGCAAAACAGAATAGCATTGGACCTAGTTTTAGCCGTCCAAGGAGGTGTATGTGCTATGTTTAACGGGTCCTGTTGCACTTACATTCCCTCTGTCTCTGAAAGTATGGATACCGCTATTACCGTCATGGAACAAGTACAGCAGGCAATTATGAATGATTATGATGAGAAGCTACAATCTGGTTGGTTAGACTGGTTATTCACAGGAAGTTGGTGGCAGGTGCTTCTTAAAGCCTTTATGCCTTTTATTATAATAATGATATGCATGTTTCTGTCATGTTGCTTTGTGATTCCCTGTGTCAAATCAATGATGTCTCGCGCTCTGTCTCAACATACATTTATGATACAACAAATGTTTCAAGACCAATACACTCCTTTAAATACCGAAGAGGTGGATAACAATGATAATTGTGCTCCTGTTTAAATTTGGAAATAATACTCTATGAAGACAATGTAGAAAATCTTTTGAAGTTACATTGTTCTGATGTCTGTATGTGATAAAAAATTATGAACTGATAAACAGGAGGAAATTGTCAGAAATTGTATATATGTACAAATATGTTATCATTTCATAATTAGTTTTTAGCTGAACTTTTCTGTATTTTTTCCCTTACAATGGCTGCAACAATGCTGCATCAGGAAGGTTTAACTCACCCTGTAACAGACATACCTCAACAAACCGGAATAATCTGTATTTACTTAAAGTTTGGAAACCGATGTGCAAGAAGTCATGTGCTGACACGGAGTTGTCTTTGTGTTACACAACAAAGCCTGACTGTTTCACTACAAAGCCTGACTGTTCCACGGCCTTATCAGTCACCACAAAGCCTGACTGTTTCACTACAAAGCCTGACTGTTCCACGGCCTTATCAGTCACCACAAAGCCTGACTGTTTCACTACAAAGCCTGACTGTTTCAAGGTCTTATCAGTCACCACAAAGGTGCCCATAAAGTTGCAGCAGATGTTTCCTGTGTCTGACCTGCTCAGTATAAAAGGGACGTGCTGCCTTTGTATGGCAGCGCGCATTTCCCATCTGTAATCAGAGGTGTGTTGCTCCTTGTACAAGTAAAAACTTTGAACACATTTTGTGTCTCGAATCTTATTAAGGTACGAACCTAACAGAGTACTATTATTTTGTGAGTCTTGAGTTTCAGATTCCTGACAGTGTGTATATATGTGTGTGTACTAAGGAGCAATGGCAGAGAAAACTTTGCAGACTATGCAATCGCAATCGACTGATAGATACAGTAGATAGATAGATAGATAGATAGATAGATAGATAGATAGATAGATAGATAGATAGATAGATAGATAGATAGATAGATAGATAAGTTGCTTGTGTAGTTGTGTCATTTTTTTGAGAGTGTAAGGTGTGTTTTGTGAGTGAGTGAGTGAGTGAGTGAGTGAGTGAGTGAGTGAGTGAGTGAGTGAGTGAGTGAGTGAGTGAGTGAGTGAGTGAGTGAGTGACATGGAGGACAACCTCATTTTTGGACCCACAATTTAAAACATTAGGGTTTTGACAATGAAGCACATGCACAAGAGGCCATGTCAAAATTGACTGCTGAATGTGCTGCAACCATGAGGATGGAAAGGACAATGCCATCAACATATCAGGTAACTATTTATTACTCCATATTATTATTGTGTTTTCCAAACCTCTCTAGCCACATGTATTAAAATGTTATCAACTCCATCAGTCAGCAGCGGAGGAAGAACCTGGGCCTTCAGCAGAAAACAACTTGTGGGATCTTTTGGATAGCAGAGTTGGTTTGTATTATGCATCATTAAGCATCATTTTCTTATTATAAAAGATTGCTAACTACATTTGTTTTTCATTTTGTTTATGTGAAACAACACTCTCAAAGTGCAACAGCAGATGCCACAGTGGAAGTTCAACGTTATTTGTCTGAGCCCTACCTCTCCAGAAGAGAAGACCCACTCTGTTACTGGGCAACACACAAAACCATATACCAAACCTTTAGAAGATGGTATGGCGCGCATTTAGGGCGCATATATGGTATGCATGTATGGTATGCATTTTCCCTCACATATATTTAGTAGGCATGACGGTGCATACTCTGGAGGCTTCACGTCTAAACATCCAAGAGGACCTGACCCGGCAGAGACCTCGGGAGGTGTGAAGTGGTTTCTTGAGAGACGGGAAGTCAGAGAGAATGTCCCAGCAGGAGCCCCCGAGGCTGACGAGTTGAGAGACAATGGAGACGCCAAGGAGCCTCGGAGGCTATATGTTTACTGAAGGACTGTGGGTTGGGGATGTGATATTTGATGTTGGGGGTTTTGTGTCTCTGGAGAGTATAAGAGCTGTGAAGAATGATTGTTCTGCCTCTTTGCTGAGATACTTTGCTTGTTAGAGGATGTAGACTCACAATAAACCTTTCCTGAGAAATAAACTCAGTCTCGTTTGTGAAAGTCATCCTCTACACTGGTGACCTACGACAAACCATGGCCGGTGATGGCGAGCTTTCCGTGCCGGACTTTTCAGGGGCCAACCGGGTTAACGCAGCTACCACACTACAGCTGCCCAATTTCTGGCAACATAACCCACGCTCCTGGTTTACCACTGTGGGGGCGCAGTTCCACCTTCGGGGAATCTCAGCGGACGCAACGAGGTTCTACCATGTCGTCGCGAAGCTGGACACCCTCACAGTGCAGCGGGTGGAGAGCCTGACCAACCACCCGCCCCAAGATGACAAGTATGGCGCACTGAAAGCCACCCTCATTCGAGCGTTCACTCCCTCGCTGGGAGAGCGCGCGGAGAAGCTCCTGGCGCTGACAGAAGGGGAAGCAGACAGGCCGGCAGATCTGATGGCGAAGATGATGAGCCTGAGAGGCGAGGATGATGACAGCTTTATCTTCGCCCACCTCTTCCTCAGAACGCTATCGCCAGCAGTGAGAGTCACCCTGGCCAGCTCACAGCTACTCAACAACCATGACTATCACGAGCTGGGCCAGGAGGCGCAGCGGCTCGTCGACGCCCATAGACGGCACGCAGCCACGACGGCAGCAGCAGAGCTGAACGCACCCCCGCGAGACGAGGGGAGACCAGAGGCTGCGGCACCGGATCCACTGACGTTGGCAGTGGCAGAGGCCAGGAGAAGCGGAGCTGACAACACCCTCTGTTTCTACCATCGACACTTCGCCGAGAGAGCGCGCAGATGCGCCCCACCGTGCCGATACCAGCGCCAGGGAAACGCCAAGATCGAGAGCCGGTAGCAGCTGCGACTCTCGGCACGAAGAACAAGCTGCTTTTCGTGACAGACGCAAATTCAGGGAAAGAATTCCTGGTGGACACAGGCTCCCAGCTAAGTTTTGTCAAGCCTGCCTACGCGGACATGCTGACGCCTGCCAGCGGACCCCTGGTGTTAGCGGCGAACGGCTCCACGATCAAAACCTATGGGGAGAAGACGCTCCTCCTATCCCTCCACGGCCGCACCTTCGAGTGGACCTTCGTCGTAGCCGCAGTTAGCAACAACATGCTAGGTGCTGACTTTTTATGCTCAAACAGTTTGTTAGTTGATCTTGCTAATAGACGTATTGTAAATGCACTGTCTTTCTACTCTATCTCCTGCACAGCTCGGGTGGCCCTGCCTTCTGCACATCCCAATGTCACAGCTGCGGGTGGCATCAGTTGCCAAACATGGGGTCGAGCATTTCATAACTACCTCTGGCCCCCCTGAGGTGTAAGTTGTCCTTATTTAGACGTTTTTTTTGGGGGGGGGGTTATATGGCGCGCATTTAGGGCGCATATATGGTATGCAGATGCTGCTCTGCAGATGCTGCTCTGCAGCATCACCGCATCTGCAGTGATGCGGACGTTGTACTGGTCTGTTGTGGTGAAGAGGGAGCTTAGTTCTAAGGCAAAGCTGTCGATTTACCAGTCAATCTATGTTCCTACTCTCACCTATGGTCACGAGCTTTGGGTAATGACCGAAAGAATGAGATCGCAGATACAAGCGGCTGAAATGAGCTTTCTCCGTAGGATTGCTGGACTCACCCTCAGAGATAGGGTGAGGAGCTCAGTTATCCAGGAGAGGCTCAGAGTAGAACCGCTGCTCCTCCACACTGAAAGGAGTCAGTTGAGGTGGTATGGGCATCTGATTAGGATGCCTCCTGGACGCCTCCCACTTGAGGTGTTTCAGGCATGTCCCACTGGGAGGAGACCCCGGGGCACACCCAGGACTCGGTGGAGAGACTATGTCTCCCAGCTGGTCTGGGAACACCTTGGTATCCCCTCGGAAGAGCTGGAGCAGGTGGCTGGGGAGAGGGAAGTCTGGGCTTCTCTGCTTGAACTGCTGCCTCCGCGACCCGGACCTCCGGAAAAGCAGTAGAAGATGGATGGATATGGTATGCATGTATGGTATGCATTTTCCCTCACATATATTTAGTAGGCATGACGGTGCATACTCTGGAGGCTTCACGTCTAAACGTCCAAGAGGACCTGACCCGGCAGAGACCTCGGGAGGTGTGAAGTGGTTTCTTGAGAGACGGGAAGTCAGAGAGAATGCCCCAGCAGGAGCCCCCGAGGCTGAGGAGTTGAGAGACAATGGAGACGCCAAGGAGCCTCGGAGGAACATATAGCCTCCAAGGAGGAGGCTATATGTTTACTGAAGGACTGTGGGTTGGGGATGTGATATTTGATGTTGGGGGTTTTGTGTCTCTGGAGAGTATAAGAGCTGTGAAGAATGATTGTTCTGCCTCTTTGCTGAGATACTTTGCTTGTTAGAGGATGTAGACTCACAATAAACCTTTCCTGAGAAATAAACTCAGTCTCGTTTGGGAAAGTCATCCTCTACAATGGTAAAAAAGTATCTTCACGTGCCAACAACATCAGTGCTATGTGAGAGGGTGTTCTCCAAAGCTGGAGAGGTAGTAAGCCACAAGAGGAGCAGACTGAAACCACACACTGTTGAAATGCTTCATTTTTCAATAAAAATCTTTAAACACTCCCCATTTAATAATACTCCCCAGTGGCAGAAACACCAGTAAGTTCCCTGACGTTCCACAACATAGATTTTCCTATCTCCCTCTACATACTATATAAATATATATCAGAGGTTTTGTTCACTGAAAATTGTCCTTCGACAGAATTTTTCCAGCGATGACTAAAAATTCTGAAAGCTATCGTTTGACAGATTACATGGAGGGTGATCTAATTAAAGTCAATTAAAATGATAGATAACCGATTGACAGAATTTTTACAAGCCTGTCTGAGAAAATGATAGACAACAAAAAAAAGTGTAGTGCAACCTCTGAAAATCTCAATACTCTATGTCAGGGGTCACCAACTAAAACCGCAAACGGTCCAATAAGTTGGTCCTCCTCCCCCAGCCGAGGTCCGAACTAGGTGTGGGAATCTTTAGGTACCTCATGATTCGATTATGATTCAGAACTGCGACTTGATTCTAAAACAATTCTCAATGCATCTTGACACATTTTTTTTCTATTCAAGATTTTTCCCTCCCACTGTGTGACAACTTGGCCCTTTTAAAGCCAAGTATTTGCAATGACCCATAAATTTACTTCCAACATCTTTTATTAAAACAAATGGAAGAAAAATCTGACACATGGTGGGCAGTGGTGGCCTAATTGTTAGGGATGTGGACTGGTGGGTTGCGGGTTCGATCCCTGGACCGGCAGGATTAGATCTGAGTGGGACAGATAACATAGCAGTGTTTGTCCCACCCTCCTTAACCCCACTATGGTGCTCTTGAGCAAGGCTCTTAACCCCAGCTGGTCCAGTGGAGCTGCTCAGTGGCCACAGGTCAGTCTGTGATTGTCCTAGGCAGCTTCCTGATGTAAATGTGTGCGTGTGAACAGGGCATCCTTGAAAAAGAGAGGATGCCTCTCAGTGGAACTACCCTGTATAAATAAAGGTTAAACAAAAAACATGGACAAATTTATCTCAAAATGTGCTTTTAAGAACTGTCATCGTTTCATTGACATTGTTTCAGAAGACCACAGCTGTCTCTAGACAGGCCAATATCATTTAACTTGCTTTCACACATTATTTTATTCAGCTCATGTTTTAGCTGGTTTTAGCTCTATATTAATTTTTAAACAAAAAACAATATTAAAATGAATTCTTTGTTCAATTTCAAACAAAATGTAATAAAATCCTAAGAATGTTTTACAGGAGAATGCAAACTAATCTGTATTGCATTTAAAAAAAAGATTAATATCTAAAAAAAAACACAATTTCACAAAAAGTCCACCTCTATACAATATTTTCAGTGCAAAAAAACCCTTTCAAACTAAGACAAAAAAAAAAAATGGACACAAAATATAATTCCACAGGACAGAATTCCTCTGACATTTTTCAATATCTCCACAGTAAACTCTGTTACAGCATGGATGGAGTGGTAACTCCGTGGTTACAGGGAGAGGGGAGGTGGAACTTTTTATGTTCAGTAACACACAGAGCTTTTACAGAGTTTTTAAGTGATACCAGCGAAGGTACTGTACATTCAGTTTAACAACAGTGCTTCTTTTTGCGGGTACAGACCTGAAAGGTCTGTCTGGGGTGGATGTCCTGGCTGTCATCCTTGTGTGTGTGTGTGTGTGTGTGTGTGTGTGTGTGTGTGTGTGTGTGTGTGTGTGTGTGTGTGTGTGTGTGTGTGTGTGTCTCCCCCCGCAGTGAACCTGATTTTGCAACCTGCTGTATACTTTCTGGAGCGGTTTGAGCCGCAGAGTCTCTACAGAGAGTGGCATTCGTGGGACAGCGAAGAGGGAGTCTGCAGCAGAAGAAGCGCGCCCAAAGGCTCGCGTCATAATCTGTCAGACGGTTGTTGATGCAGCTGTCCAGTTCCGCTTTTTCCCACCAAAATAAAAGTTTCCCTCTTCACCCAGCATGCCAGGTCTCAGTCAGCAAAGGAGGGTCAGTAGCTGGGGGTCCCAGCCTGGAGGAAGAATGGGCGAGCCACTTCATCCAGGACTTCGTTACTGAAGCTCTCGCCTCCCGCAGTCCCAAAAAAGTCTGGATGCAGCGGTCGGGATTGTGGAGGTGAATCCCGGATTGAGGAAGCATCCCCACTTTGTGGAACTGTTGTCTACTGTCTCCACTCTACAGCTGTCGTTTCCAGGGCTGACGATGGGCTCGCTCTCAACGGGATCAAAGCCAACAAGGAGGTGCTCCCCGTGACAGACTTCTTCCTCCTCCCTCTGTTCGCCAGCTCCAGCTCCCATTCCACCTGCTCCAAGACGCCGCCCTCCCAGGTCTGCCTCCGCTCATCCCCGAGCCGCGACAGTACCGAAACCTCTGGAAGAGAGTCTCCTGGCTCAGTCGCCTCACTCTTCCCGCCGCAGCCCAGTTACATCCCACCGGAAGAACTCCTCCACCTCTCAGCCAGCAGCCTCCCCTTCACTGAGTCAGAAAATTCCTGCAGCAGTTCCCTCTTCTCGTTTCTCCTCGTCGGCTGTCCCGTCAAATTCCTCCTCCTGCATTGCTGCTGCTATCCTCATCTTCTTGGCGTCTCTTCCCACTGCTGAGAGTCCGGTCGTCTCTTCCCCGGCTCCGCCCGCCATCATGTCTGCAGGGGCGGCTCCTCCTTGTTCCTCAGAAGGGCCCACAACCACTGTAGCCACGGAGAGGGATGACTCAAGGCCTGCTGCAGCAGATTCCATCGTGCCCCGGCAATACAGGCAAGTGTTTTTCATTCTTTATTACATAAAAATGAATCATCTTGCCTGATTCCCAGTGGTGAGGTTCAATTATTGCAGTCCACTGAGTCCTCACACCTGCTGCAGATAATATTTCCTCACCTGCTCCCTCCGTGTCTCCTCCTATTTCCCCTGAGTGTCCGCCAGTCCCGGGATTGCGCCGCAGGACGATGGAGGAACCTGTGGCCCTGGAGGACCTGGTTCCAGCCCCTCAGCCACGGTCCAAACGGGAGAGCGCTGCCAGTGACCTGAAGCTTGCACCAACAATTGAGTGTCCCCTGGCTTCAGCTACACGGGATCCAGCGCCAGCAATGAGACAACCTCCAGCTGCCACGGTGGATGAGCCATCTGCATTGGTCACTTCGCCTGGAGGTTCAGGGACTGCATTTTCCACCAGGCCTGCTGTGGGGGCCACCGCAGCAGAGCTGGAGTTGGACCTCCAGAAGACTGGGCATGAGGCGTCCCTGCCTGGATCGACGGAGTCCTGGACGGCGGTGGAGTTTGAGCTCAGGCAAGTGCTCTTCTTTGTTTTCACTTTCTCTGTTTTGGGGAAATCTTGCCTGGCTCTTGGTGGGGAGGGCCAAGTGCAGCCGTCAGCTGCACCTGAGCTCACCTCGCCAGACTCCACTGCTGCCGGTGACCCTGACCCTGTGTCTCTGTCCCTCCTGTTGGAGCCTATCCCTAGGGTCACCGTGGATCATCCAACTTCGCCAGAGGTCTCTGTGGGTCCAGCCTCGCTGCCTGAGGTCTCCGTGGGTCCAGCCACTCCAGTTGAGGTCTTCGTGGGTGCTGCTCTCCCTCCGGCTGAGGTTTTCGCGGGTGCTTCATCCTCATCTGGGACCTCCCTGGGTGCTGCTTCCCCTCCGGCTAAGGTCTCCGAGGGTACTTCGTCCCAGCCTAGGACCTCCGTGGGTGCTGCTCCCCCTCCATTGGTGCCCTTGTGGGAGCTGTGCTCCGGTCTGAGGCCCTCGTGGGTGCTGCACTCCAGTCCGGGGGCCACCAGGGATGCTACATCCCAGTCCGGGGTCCACCGTGGGTGCTGCTATGCCCCAGTCCAGGGGCCACCACAGGTGCTGCTACGCCCCAGTCCGGGGGCCACCGCGGGTGCTGCTACACACCAGCCCGGGACCTCCAAGGGTATTGTGCCTCTGTCCAAGGTTGCTGTGGGCCCTCAGTCTCCATCCAGCCCCATCGAAGGTCCCTATTTTCCGTCCAAGGCTGTCATGGGTTCCTCTTCTCCGTCCAAGGCCGTCGTGGGTTCCTCTTCTCCACCCGAGGCCGTTGTGGGTTCCTCTTCTCTGCCAAAGTCCATCGTGGGTTCCTCTTCTCTGCCCGAGGCCGTCGTGGGTTCCTCTCCTTCGCCCGAGGCCGTCATGGGTTCCTCTCCTTCGCCCAAGGCCATCATGGGTTCCTCTCCTTCACCCAAAGCTGTCGTGGGTTCCTCTTCTCCATCCAAGGCCGTCGAGGGTTCCCCTTCTTCACCCGAGGCTGTCGAGGGTTCCCCTTCTTCACCCGAGGCTGTCGAGGGTTCCCCTTTGCCTGAGGTCACTAAGGGTCATCCATCGTTGCTCGAGGTCTCTGCTGGGTGGCTAACCTCATCACCTGGTTCCCCTGTTCTTCATTCTTCATTGTGGCTTGGTTTCGCTGTTCACTGGTTGCCATCATCACTGGGTCCCCCACCGGGCAGCCAGCTGATGATCTATTCCATCTGTTGGGGTGGCTAAAGGACTCTGGTAGACTGCCCGACAGACTGTGCCGCTGGGCTGGGTGGCCCACGTACTCCGAAAGGCCACCCGACTCATTCCACTGTGCCATCTGCCAGGTCTAGGACTTTAGTCAACCACCTGAACTGCCTCATTCTCCTGTCCAGGGGGCCTAGGTGTCTGTTTTTTTCCCTGGTGTGGGTCCTGAGCGAGTATCTTGTTTTTGTTCCCCCCATCTGGGTTCCCCCCCCCCACCACCCTCCTGAGTTGGTTTATTGTTCTACTACTACTGGGGGGGCTCTTTTTTTGATGTAACCCTTTGTATCATTCTGTGTTTGTAGCCAGTTACCCTTTGTCTTTCCTTGTTGTGCTTTGCTTTGACTGTGCTCATTGTTACTTCTGTCTCTGATTCAAGTTCGTGGGCCATCACAGCTGACACCCATCAATTAATTAGGTCAACTTCCCCACTCATGTGATCCACACCTGCTACCACTTGCCTGATGTTCTATTTAAAGACTGCTGCCCCATCTACTCATTGCTGGAGTCTGAAATCTGTTTTGATGTTATACTCTACTCGGACGTATGTTCTTTTTCCTTCCTGCTTATATCACTGCTCACCTCATTTGTAAGCTTTTGTTTGTGCGCTGTTTGGACTTCTTGTTTGCATGAAATCTCACAAACTCACAGTTCAGCACGTGGGTCTTCCTTCCTGCCCTGAGGGGCAATTCATGACAAATGGCCAGAGTTAGTGTAGACTCAGGGTCGTATTCAACACATTACAGCTGTAACCTTCTGCCATACCACTTCATGTAGTGATTTTCACAATGGAGGTCACATTTTTAAACTGTATCGCAAAATGCCCACTGGTACAAACATTTTCTCTTGGTGTTTTCTGTCAGAGCACAGTTTTGATATATACACTGATCAGGCCTAACATTATTCCCACCTGCCTAATGTTGTGCTGGTCCCCCTCTTGCTGGCATAGAACCTTGACTCATTGAGGCATGGGCTCCCTGAAGGTGCGCTGTGGTATCTGGCACCAAGTTAGCAGCATATCCTTTAAGTCCTGTAAGTTTCAATATGGGGCCTTAATGGATTTCTTTGTCCAGCACATCACACAGATATTCAACTGGATTGAGATCTGAGGAATTTGGAGGCCAAGTCAACACCTCAGAACATGTTGCTGTGCTCCTCAAACCATTCCTGAACCATTTTTGCTTTGTGGCATGGCATATTATCCTGCTGAAAGAGGTCACAGCAGTCAGGGGATATGGTTTCAATGAAAGGGTGTACAGTACACTCCAGCTAACATCTTGGTGCCAGATAGCATAGCACACCTTCAGGATTTAGCGGAGTCCATGCCTTGATGGGTCATGACTGTTTTGGCAGCAAATCAGGGACCAACACAATATTTGGCAGGTGGTCATAATGTTATGCCTGATTGGTGTATATTTTATTGGACGATTTATGTCAACAGTGGAGTAAATGCAATTTCATTTTTTTCAAATCCAGACAGGTAGGTTTGTATATTGTAGATCAGAAGAAAAGAGCTGCATAGATTAACTGAAATTCTTTGTTTGGTCATGAACCCAAGCTGCTTTGCACATGCATCATCATCATAAATAGTGACATTTCCCATCATTATCATCCACTTTCCATATACTTCCTCAATCCATCACTGCCTGCTCTCCATCTTGAGCAGCTACTTCACTTAGCGTAAGGTCCTGACCCTAAATATTGTGAAAAAGGTTGACATGCCTTTACTCACCAAATAATGAATAATTCAACAATTTGAAACATTACATTATGTTGTCACTGAAAATGGAAAATTTAAATGGCCATATGAGAAATACAGTAGTAAATGAGTGACGATGGAGTGTATTATTTAATCATTATTTCCAGAGCTTGTGTATCTTTTGTGTGCATTTAGTGGGCAAAAATATTCATTATGCAGTGACAAGTAACCTTTTATTTTCCTGGAACTAGCATCCATTGTGTTAGGCTGGCTTGTGTTTTCTTTTAATAACTCAAACTGGCAAACTGCAAAACTGAACTTTAATTAAATGCCATGAGAGAGACCTGGCTGTCACACCCTGAAATTTAAAACAACAAACCACCACAAAGGTAATCCTGGAAATTAAAAGCAAACCCAGCATGTGATAATCCTGTTAGTAAAATATCTGGATAATATTAAGTGCTGTAAGCACAAAGCTTTTATGCTTACAGCACTTCATGCTTGTATAAAAGCATGATGCTTTTATACAAGCATCATGCCATTAAAATGTGCAGCATACCAAGGCTCTCAAAGAAGATAAGATAAGATAAGATAAGATAAAATAAGATAAGATAAGCCAAGCCTTTATTAGTCCCACAATGGGGAAATTCCAATAAAATCTCACATCTTTATTATTCCTAGGTGGTATATTGTTTTGCAGCCTGCAATCCAAATGAAAAACTCAGACAAATAATAATCGTAAACATGAAAGCAAAAGAATCCTCCATGAGAGTTCAAAAAGCCATTGACTGATGGAACAGAAGATTTCTTGAACCTATTAGGCTTACCTAATACCATCTATCTGTGGCCAGACACAGCAGTTACTCTGCAAACAAGGTGGATGCTATCAGCCCACATCCACTGGGCTTCCCTCAGTCATGAATTTATTCAGCCAAGTCATGATACTCAAGGTCAGACCTGCTTATGATCTGCATATTTTAACAACTCCTCTGCACCCTGTTCTTGTTTTTGAAAGTGACAGACCCATAATCAAAGTAGTTTTGATTAAATACCATGTAATAAGTTGCTTTTATAAAGGCAGAAATTAATCATGTTCTTCCTGGGGTCCATCACTTTCCACATATCTTGATGTCTTAATTATAAATGTTTTCTATATAAATTTTTGGCTCTTTTGTTTAATTCTCCTTGTATTATTCATTGTATGCAGAGGTGGGTAGAGGAGCCAGAAGTTGTACTTGAGTACACTAGTGTTACCTTGTGACAAAAATTGCTAACGTATAGATTGGCTAAGAATATAAGTACTTATTAAAAGTAGTTTAAGTAGTCAGTAACTTTTATCACATTTATTCTAATAATGAACACACTATAAATTTTGAGGCAAATAAAATACAAATTATCCATGCATACCCTCTAAAATAATCAAAATCATCAATTATGAAGAAATAGTAATAAATCATATATTTCCTGAGTCAGAATAGAACAATGATTTCACATCTAATGAGAGGAAAACGTGTCACATGAAATTAAAGTAACTCATAGTATGATCAGTTGTATTTGAATGAACGTATGTTTGTCTTCAAAAGTGTATGCTGGAGTAAAAAGTGTCCTGCAACAAAATTGCTCACTACAGTATTTTGGAAAAAAAAAAAAAACTATTTTACTTTACTTGAGCAACTGTAAATACTTGCTACTCACTATGATGTTTGAGATCAGCATGTTTGGCAAGCACATATTTAAGTTGTTAGTGCCACTGTGTGGACTCTTATCACATGTACTAGTGCATTGAGTTGTTTTTTTAATAATTCAATTTTGAAAAGTTAAACTTTCATACTTTTGTATATAATCTTAAAATAAGCTATGCCATGCATTTTTGTTTTAAATTCTGCTGATTATGACTCAGTCCTTTGAAGTAAATTGCTGTATCATGACAGTGATCTGTGTGGAGTTTGCATGTTCTCCCTGTGTCTGCATGGGTTCACTCCGAGATTTCTCCGGTTTCCTCCCACATGCCAAAAACATGCAAGTTAGGTTAATTGGCATCAAACTGGGGATTCTAAATTGTCCTTAGGTATGACTGTGAGAGTGAATGGTTGTCTGTCTCTCTGTGTTGGCCCTGCGATGGACTGGCGATCTGTCCAGGGTGTACCCTACCTCTCGCCCAAAGATGCTGGGATAGGCTGCCCCCCCCCCCCCGTGTGACCCGAAAAGGATTAAGCGGAAGAAGATGGATGGATGGATGATATTCTATTTTTTAGATGCCCTATTATACAGCAGAAACACTGTATATTCTACAGTGCTGGGCAAGTTACTAAAAATTAGTAACTAACTAGAAGGCACTCAGAGAGTGCATACCTCCGCCAAGGCTCCCTCCCTCCCTCCCTTTGTCCTCCCCTCCGCCCCTTTGTCCATCCATATCGCCATCCATCTGTACATTGCGAGATAGGGCCTTGGCAGAGGTATGCACTCACAGATCACCTCCAACATCTAATAAGTTCATCTTTGGGCCAAGAACCACCTCTGGTGAAAATTTCATCCAAATCCATCCAGTAGTTTTGGAGTATTGTTGCAAACACTCTGTGAGAAGATAAGAGCCTTGGCGGAGGTATGCATTTTGAGATGATCACCAAAATTTAACATGTGTTCGGTGTACCATTACACACCTTTCCTGAAAATTTGAATGAAAGGCGCTATATAAATGCAATCCATTATTATTATTATTATTATTATTATTATTATTATTATTATTATTAGCAGACAGAGAAACAACAGCAAAAACAATATGGCTACACATTAATAATAATAATAATAATAATAATAACAACAAGACTGTCATAATTGTATTGACCATACATTGAGGCTGGCCAATTCCACTTTAAATCAACATCATGGTTTATTGAATCTTTCAGGTCATTTTTTTTTCCTCCTCTCTTCTCTATAATGGAAATTCACTGATTATGCATTTATCTGTTGAGCTCACATGTTTTATAAGTGTGTGTTACAACATATGACTATAACTTTTGTCCATATATGAACTGTTTTATTGTGCTATATTAACAAGCTGTTTGATGATTTTATGATGCTTTGTGTCCCAAGATAAAACTTGTATGTCACAGTAACCAGCTTAGGTATTCAGGCTCACTCCCTTCTCCTGCTGACGGTTTTGACCTTGAGGGCCCCCACCTGTGATATTCCTCAGTAGCACAGAGTGCTTTGTGCCTTTTTTTTCCCTTTTTTTCTGTAGTCTGGAGGATATAAATGTGTGTGTGTTTCTCTCTCCCCTCAGGAGAGAGCAAAGCTGTATTTCTGATCGTAGAGCTGTTTCTGACTTTACCTCTTTTATTGTTGCAACAATAAAAGAAAGATTCACCTCATAGATCCGATTGATTATTTTACTCCAGGACCTTTCTAAGTGTTTACATAAAATTCGGCTATATCTCCATTACAGTTTACTGACAAGGTTCATAATTATTAAGCAACATTACACAACAGTGTGGTATCATACCATTTTTTGCAGTTATCAACTTCAAATTCATATTGTTTGATGCAGCAAAGTTCAGCCTCCACCTCCTCCGCCGTCATCTCCCGTTCTCGTCTTCCTGTACCAGTGTCTTATGTCCCGCCCTTCCTTAATTCTGATTGGCTGCTTAGAAAGGTCTGACATTGATGAGCACAGCTGTACAGTAGTCTGATAAGTTGAACTTTTTACAGCCTTGAGCACCGCGACAAAAAGCGGCCACCACTCAAAGCGTTTCAGCACCGAGGGCATTCAGCATTGGAAACACTGGACTACAGAGAATGAATAGAAAATAGTCACCCACAGCAGGAAAAAGGAGTTTGGTGGACACACCCCCTAATACTTTTTCTTGCAGTGTTTGGCTTCTGGGTTGCCGAGTCGCGTGGCCCTATTGCGTGACCATGCATGTAACTGAGTGGACACATCTTAAAGGGGCAGTACATGAAAAGCGCCAGATTAATATATAAAATAATATTCAAAAAATTCCTGCATCCAAATCATGTTCTGAATCACCACCAAAATCTAATCATCTGTTTCCCGTGCCATTACACACCTTTCCTGAAAATTTCATCAAAATCCATTCATAGCTTTTTGAGTTATGTTGGTAACAGACAAATCAACCAACCAATGCCACTAAAAACATTACCTCCGTCCTCCCTTGGCGGAGGTAATTACAGTTACTAGTTACTTCTTTTCAAAAGTAATTGAGATAGATTACCAATTACTACATGACTGAAGTAATTAGTGACTTAGAAATGTAACTTTCACGTTACTTTTAAATACATATTTAAATCATCTTACACACATAGCAAGATAATTTAATTAATGAATTACATTGTGGGCTTAATAGAATAGTTTAGGCTTCATTGTCATTGTACAGTTGTAAAGTACAACAAAATTGTGGGTGCTCCGCCAGGCTACTGTGCAGAAGTATGAAAAAAAAATGGCAGGCTGAAAACAGACTGGTTCAGACAGAACTTTACAGACAGTTTTAGATGTTGGTGTTACTGAGCATGTGTCAGTGTGTGGGACATAAAACTGCCCATGTTTATCTTATCTTTATGATTGTGAATTAATCCGATGTGTAGTGATCCACAGAAAACGTTCATTATCCACAGTCCAAATGTCTGCTGTGACAGAGACATGATCCAGTTCCTCAAATGTCTTTTGGAGATCAAAATCCATTCTTGAAAAATCTTTATCCAGGTAGCAAGTGAATATGTTTTACCTTCAGTGGATCACAATCTAAGCTGTCTGAAGGAAAGTGAATGTTGACAGCATGCCTTCAGTTTGCCAAGACGTATCTGGCAATCAGTCGGTTTAATTCTTGCTGGGTCATAAACTGTCCAGATGCATGCACCATGGGCAGCACGGTGGTGCAGTGGTTAGCACTGTTGCCTTATAGCTAGAAGGTTCCTGGTTCGAATCCCCAGGTTGGCAGGGGTTGGAACCTTTCTGTGTGGAGTTTGCATGTTCTCCCTGTGCTGCGTAGGTTTACTCCGGGGGCTCCGGTTTCCTCCCACAATCCAAAGACATGCATGTTAGGTTAATTGGCTGTTCTAAATTGTCCCTAGATATCTGTTTCCTATAGGCCCTTAGAATAGAGGGCTAGTATTAGTGAAAGTGCTTTGAGTGGTCTTTGTGACTAGAAAAGCGCTATATAAGTGCAGGTTAGTTAGTTAGTTAGATAACCCTGTTTGAAATCTAGCCATGGGTGTTCAGATTAGTAGATTCACAGTGATAGCTACATGCATAATAAGCTGTTCCTTAGCACTAGCTTTGTCAGAGCTTAATCAGGCACTTCTGAGAATTGTTGTAGGACTTGTTTGGCACTTCGGTTGCAACCCACTAATACACTTTTGTCCTTAACCGCGAGAAAGGAAAAATAACCCGTTTATTTCCATAAACACAAAGTAGTTTCATCTAGGGTTGCCAGCTTTCTCACAGCCAAATAAGGGACAGAGGATTTTAGCTATTGCTCGGTGCCACAATGTTGTGGACATTAGTGTTGTCATAATACTGGAATTTTTTTACCTTGATAATACCTCAAAAGATATTGATAATCAATGTTATGTTTGATGCAACTTTGAGCTAGAAAACACAACTACTCTGCAAAAAGTCAAATATAAGTAAAATGAAATAAATTAAGGCTGTTTATGCATGTTTTTTGTCTGACAAGATATTTATTCTTACTGTGCAGTTTATGTGTAAGAACAATTTACATGCTTTCCAATAGTTTTAACTTGTTTTATGCAATTTGATAAGTCAAATTTTTCTTGCTCTGTTGGCAGATAGTTTTACTTAAAAAAAAAAAAAAAAAAATTAGAAAAAAAAAATCTGCCAACAAAGTAAGATTAAATTGCTCAAAACAAGTAAAAACTTTTGTAAAGCAAGTAAAATCTTACAGAAAACTGCACAACAAAAATAAATGCTTGTCTTGTCAAAATTATCTTGTGAGAGAAAAACAAACATAAAGCTTTGATTTAGGATATTTTAGCTTACTGACATTTCCCACAGGTTCTACACCTCCAGACTGACAAACAGTTTCTTCCCTTGGGCCATCCGGACTGCAAACAGTCAGAGGCCCCATCCCCTCCCTCCGAATGCTTGCATGCACAGATCTGAGGACCTTTTTAATTGTGACAATAACACACCTGTCTTTGCACTCCGCACTTTAATGTATATTGACCCATCTGTGAAACCACAACTATGTATATTGTCTATAATCCTTGGGCCATTTTACTCAATTGTGTGTTCTGCACTCTGCACTCTTATGTACACTACCGTTCAAAAGTTTGGGGTCACCCAGACAATTATTTTGTGTTTTCCATGAAAAGTCACACTTATTTACCACCATGAGTTGAAAAATGAATAGAAAATATAGTCAAGACATTGACAAGGTTAGAAATAATGATTTGTATTTGAAATAATAATTTTTTCCTTCAAACTTTGCTTTCGTCAAAGAATCCTCCATTTGAAGCAATTACAGCATTGCAGACCTAACATGATTGCACAAGGGTTTTCTAATCATCCATTAGCCTTCTGATGCAATGAGCAAACACATTGTACCATGAGAACACTGGAGTGATAGTTGCTGGAAATGGGCCTCTATACACCTATGTAGATATTGCACCAAAAACCAGACATTTGCAGCTAGAATAGTCATTTACCACATTAGCAATGTATAGAGTGTATTTCCGATTAGTTTAAAGTTATCTTCATTGAAAGAAAAGTGCTTTTCTTTCAAAAAGACTTGGTGGCCCCCTTAACAAAGAAAAAGTCTAATCAGAGATTTCTAACTCCTTGGTTCAACACAGAAACTCGTAGCTTAAAACAGAAGACTCGTCAATTAGAAAGAAAATGGCGCTCTACTAATTTAGATGAAATCTATTTAGCTTGGAGAAATCATCTTTTAATTTATAAAAAATCTCTTAGAAAAGCTAGAACGAGTTATTACTCTGCATTAATAGAAGAGAACAAGAATAATCCCAGGTTTCTTTTCAGTACTGTAGCCAGGTTGACAAAGAGTCAGGACTCTGTCAATCCTAGCATCCCCTTAGAGCTTACTAGTCAGGACTTTATGAACTTTTTCAATAATAAAATTTCATCCATCAGAGATAAAATCAATCAGATTCTTCCCACAGTTAACTTAAATACTGTATCTACTACAACTCCTTCTATTGATGTCTGTCTTGATGAGTTTACTCCAATCGACCTTTGTGAGTTAGACAAAATAGTTTCCTCATCCAAACCTTCAACTTGTCTTTTAGACCCTATTCCTACCAGGTTATTTAAAGAAGTCTTCCCACTTATTGGGAGCTTTATTCTTCATATAATCAATTCTTCATTGACTTTAGGCCATGTACCGCAGGCTTTTAAAATGGCTGTAATTAAACCCTTACTCAAAAAGCCAACGCTAGATCCAGGAGCTTTAGCTAACTATAGACCAATCTCTAATCTCCCTTTCATTTCAAAAATCTTAGAAAGAGTTGTTGCTACGCAATTATTTGACCACCTGCAGGGAAATGGTTTACTTGAAGAGTTTCAATCTGGGTTTAGAATCCATCATAGTACTGAAACAGCCTTAGCGAAGGTCACTAACGACCTCCTCATTGCATCTGATAATGGACTAGTTTCTGTACTTGTCCTTTTAGATCTTAATGCAGCTTTTGACACTATTGATCATAATATTCTACTTGATAGATTAGAACACTATGTTGGACTTAATGGAACTTCGTTGCAGTGGTTTAGATCTTATTTATCTGATAGGTTCCAGTTTGTTCATGTAAATGATGAGTTTTCTTTCAGCTCAAAGCTTAGTCATGGAGTTCCACAGGGATCTGTGCTAGGCCCTACTCTTTTTAGTTTATATATGCTTCCGTTAGGCAACATTATTAGAAAGCACTGTATACATTTTCATTGTTATGCAGATGACACACAATTATACCTGTCAATGAAGCCAGATGATACTAATCAATTAGCCAAGTTAGAAGCCTGTCTTAAGGAAATCAAAGCTTGGATGACTTGTAATTTCCTGCTATTAAATTCAGATAAGACTGAAGTCATTCTTGTTGGTCCAAAAAACCTTAGAAATTCCTTTCCAAATCAAACTTTCAGTTTGGATGCGGTTACTCTTTCTCTTAATAGCTCTGTGAGGAACCTTGGAGTTATTTTTGATCAGGATTTGTCCTTCAGTTCACATATTAAATTTGTTTCTAAGACTGCCTTCTATCATTTGCGTAATATTGCCAAGATTAGGAGCATCTTGTCTCAGAGTGATGCTGAGAAGCTGATCCACGCTTTTGTTAGCTCGAGATTAGATTATTGTAATTCTTTATTATCAGGCTGTCCTAAAACATCTTTAAAAAGTCTTCAGCTGATCCAAAATGCTGCAGCAAGAGTTTTAACAGGTACTAGAAAGAGAGATCATATCTCTCCGGTTCTGGCCTCCCTTCATTGGCTTCCCATAGAGTTTAGAATTAAGTTTAAAATCCTTCTTCTTACTTACAAAGCTCTAAACAATCAGGCTCCTTTTTATTTAAAAGATCTGATACTACCGTATCATCCTAACAGAGCACTACGCTCCCAAAATGCAGGATTACTTGTAATACCTAGAATCTCCAAAAGTACAATGGGAGGCAGAGCCTTCAGTTATCAAGCTCCTCTCCTGTGGAATCAGCTGCCAATCTGGATTCGGGAGTCAGACTCGATCTCTGTTTTTAAGAATAGGGCTAAAACCTACCTTTTTGATATAGCCTACAATTAGGGAGGGATCATGTGTTTCTGAACCCTCCCTTAGTTATGCTGCTAATAGGTTTAGTCAGCCGGGGGACCTCCAGTAATGCACTGCGCCTCACTCCTTTCCTCACTCTCTATGAAATATTTTTTTTTGCCGGTCATTAACATTTGTTTGTTCTCTCCCATAGATTGAGTCCCCATCGTGCTGTTTGCTCTCTACATGTCTGTTCTTTTCTTCTTCTCTATCCCCTCACCCCCCAGCCAGTTGCAGCAGATGACTGCCCCTCCCTGAGCCTGGTTCTGCTGGAGGTTTCTTCCTGTTAAAAGGGAGTTTTTCCTCTCCACCGTCGCCAAGTGCTTGCTCACAGGGGATCACCTGATTGCTGGGGTCTTTCTGCAACTGTGGGGGTCCCCCCTACAGTTGATAGTGCTATGAGATGACTGTTGTTGTGAAATGGCGCTATATAAATAAAGTTGAATTGAATTGAATTGAATTGAAAAATAAGGAAATTTCTAAGTGACCCCAAACTTTTGAACGGTAGTGTACATAGTTCCATCCATGAAGCCACTACCATACCTGTGTATATTTCCATAATCCTGGGCCATTTTTTTTTTATTTTTTTTATTTTTATTATTTTTTATTTTTTATTATATTTTTTAATTTCAGTCATGTGTTTTATCATGTGTTCTCTAACCATGTTTTATCTAATCCTTCTCTCTTACTTTATTGCAAAGTAGCCTGGTGGAGCACCCGCAGTTTCGTTGTACTGTACAACTGTACAATAACAATAAAGCCTATTCAATTCTATTCTATTTCCCTTTTTACAGTATGACAATTACTACTGCCTTTGGCATAGAATTATATCAGTGAAGTATTCCTGATTCAAACAACGCACAACATGGAAATAAATGCTCACACTTCATTGTATTGTCCTAATTTATAGAATATATTTACAGATGTATATTGTATGTATTGTATTTATATGTACATTTTTTTATTGAATAAAATCATCATCATCAACAGCAGCAATGAAAAACCTGCACAGGTGGCTGAAAAGCACTGCAAATAGCATGTCTTGTCTTTTTAGAAGTTTTTTCTTCTGGCCTTCATTAAAGAAAAATTCTTCATTATGTCCTTTAAGTCCAGCTCACGAATATCATCATACTCTATGGATGCATGCTTGATCCAATCTACTTTTTACAAAGTTCGAAGTCCACCGTCCCACACACAGCTGTCTGATGTAAGCAACCACGGCCTTTCTTCTCCTTTCGCCCTTCTCCAGGTGAGTGCTTTAACGGCCCATCTGTCTCCTCTGTGCAGCAGCTCTGCCTCCATTTGAAGCTCCAGCTTAGAAAAATCCTTTACGCTTCGGGATTTTTTTGAGCAATTCATTTTCCCTATGCTCTTTTCCCCTCAATAATTTTATGAGTGCCACTTTCAAACTTTTTTCCAGACATTTTGACTGAGCTAATTACTTCTTACCACTCACTGGTGCTTGCATAGTCACATGTCAAAACAATTCCTCTGATAGGCTATTATTACGTGGTACTCACGTGAAACACTTGTAAATTAGACCTATCAGCAGACACACATGAATATCAAGTGATGGACATAGAATTTGACCAATTAACAACAATGTGATCTTTTTCATTGGCTCATGATAGGCCCTGATCTTCATAGGCCCCTGGGCTTCAACCCAGACTAGCCCGTTCATTAAGGCAGCCTTGAATATATGAGACAGCGCACATCCCGCTTGGGACAAACATATTTAGCTCAATAAACAGGATGTCCCAGCTAAAACGGGACAGTTGGCAACCCTAGCTTCATCTCTTCTTCCGGTCAAAGTGATGAGGACTTACTGCTCATTGCAACAGGTCATGTCAACTGACGGCTGCATCTCAGCTACGGTAGGGTCAGGGTTTTTTTAGTATACTTCATTAGACCCAAAGGGAAATTCAGGGCATCCACCTGGTTGGATGAGGCAGTCAAGGTGTGGCGCTAATTCCTTCACCGTTCACACACACATTCACACCGAGGGTCACTTTAGAGTCTCCAATTAACCTAACTTGCATGTTTTGGACCTGTGGGAGGAAACCGGAGTACCCGGGGTAAACCCATGCATACATGGGGAGAACATGCAAACTCCACACAGAAGGGTCACTGATGGTCAGGGGTGGGATCGAACCCACGATGGTCAGGGGTAGAATTGATCCCGTGACCTTCTTGCTGTGCTGTCACAGTGCTAACCACTGCACCACCGAGCTGTTGTTATTGCACACTGTGTATTCATATGCGCTAAAAAATCTATCCATTTTATATATAAAAAACAAGTAACGCATAACAAATCTTTTCAAATTTCAGTAACTGTAATGCATTACTGAATTTTTAAATGGTAATTTTGTTACACAACAAGTTACTGCAAAAGTAGTGGCATTACAGTAACGTGCTACTTTGTAGCATGTTACTCCCAACACTGATATTCTAGAGCCTTGTATGTCAACCGGGGTCTTTGGACCCCAGGGGGTCCTTGAGAAAATATTCAGGGGTCCTCAGGAAATTGTCTAATTTCATTTCTTAATTGGTCAAAAAAAAATCACAAATAATTTGCCATTGTTGTGCATGGGGCGCCTGTAGTGGCTCTTCCATGTCTGTACGTGGCAGTATGAATGCAATAATAATTGCTACCCCCTTCTTCTACTTCCTGTTCCTCTTCATATGTTTTATGGAGGTTAATGACCTTGTTAAGAAGTGCTAGAGTTAAGAGTGCTAGAGTGACTAGATGAAAAACAATGCTGTTTGAAGAATATTTGAAGAGGAAAGATTCAGACTCTGAAATGTTCACTGTACTGATGGAGCAGCCACCATGGTCAGCCATGCCAAAGGCTTTGTTAGCAGAGTGAAAGAGACATCCAGATGTTGTTATTGCATACTGTTTTTTTGCATCATGATGTGCTTGTTGCCATTACTTTACCAAAGTAGCAGACCGTGTATTTACAACTAGGCCTTCAGTGGTGATCTATCCGATTTAATTGCCATTCATACCAAACACCATAAAAATAGCCTGTAGGGCCCTCCACACAAACCATGTTAAAGATAACTTTAACTTTAAAATTATAGTTTTAAAAATCTTCACCTTTTCGTTGTGGATCTCCTTTTCCCTGCACACTTGTTCGTTGAGCTGCAGATCCACTCTTGTTTCCCCAAAGGTTTAACAGCGCTGTTGCTTCTAAGTGTCTGACTGGCATCTCCCTGCTGCCTTGGTTAAGGCCCTGTCACACCTAGATAATTTAGGCAGCCAAAACGTATGAGAAATTTGGAGAATACGGTGGCGTACATTGGATCAGGCGTAGTTCGCTGAGCTCCTCTGAAAATTAATTTTCAACATGCAGAAAATTTTCAGACGTATCCAGCGTATGGCTGGTATGTCCCGCATTCGCAGAGCAAATGGCATATTTGCAGCATTGTTTCACAGGAAAAAAAACCTGTACAGAGCTCTCTGCCTGCAGAGCACACACACACACACACACCTATTTGTTTGTACTGTGGGGGCATGGTGTTGGACTTCTCCATCCAGGGAACAATGGACTGAAAGAGGAGATGTCACTGGGGGTTATCAGACGGGACAGTAAGGACTATGCGCCCCCTGGGAAGAGGAGTAAATGTCGGAGCCGCTGGAAGAAGAAGGATGTGAGAGTGGTGCCTGCGTTATGTCATGTAAATGTGCCACACAGGCTTTGTTCTAAACATAATGTATGATGGTCGGAAGTTCCGGCTCTCGATGCATGGTATTAAAGATATAAAAGAGGAATGCACAGAGACCCAGGTTCTTTTTTTGCTGTAAGTTATGTTGGAGAAAGAATAAAGTTTCTGTGTCGTCCAGCTCATTGCCTCCTTTCTCCACAGTACAACAGGACCTCTCTGGGTTTTTCCATTTGACTGGTCTGTACCATCAGTTGTCCAGTGCTGTTCTGATAATTATGCCAAAATGTCACAACAACGAAGGTGGATGATCCAATCACTTGATCGCCTGAAGCACAGAGCGCAGCTGTTTTCCATGATAAATCACACTTTCCTGTTGGCTGCGCCTCCCAGCAAAAGCACACTCCATGCATTAGCTTTTTTGTTTTTTTTATATTATTGAAAATAAACTTTTATCGCCATCAGTTCATGTGCCTTTGAGCCAGGTTGTGACAACTGTTATCTGATGTTCCTGATGTGTCACATCAGCTGTTTTAGACGTGACCGACCTGACAGCTCTGCCAGGTCAGTCACGCCCTTTCCTCCGCCGTGGTCTCTGGAGGGGAGAATCATCTCGGCTGAACAGAGATCATCTTTCCCATAGCGCAATCATGGATCAGGAGGCAACGGCAGTTTGGCATGACTGCGCTATGCAGAAGTTAGACTATTGTTGCACATAAGTTGTGAATGTCGGCAACACGCTAAGCATTAGTTCATTTAAGTTACTTATAAGTTATGGAAATATTCTATATAAGTTACTAATATGATATGTCCAAGTCGTTATGGATACACGATGCATACGGCCGAAAGTGAAAATTTCGGCATATCCCAACATTTTAGACCAATTTTTATACGTTTGGCAAACACTGCGTAAATCGTCATGGTGTAACAGACAGCTCAAGTTTGCAAACCCTGTCTGGCTCCAAATATCTACTTAATCAGTTGCAAACAACAGGCATTCCCAGCAAGATAATTTGCAGCACTCCCCAGAGCCTGTAATCCAGGGATACCGCTCGTTATTAATATGGAAGTGACAGACAAATCCTTTCCCAGGCTGAGACGGGCCTGCTAGCTTCAGGGTTGGCAGACCTCTCTTCACAATGACCAGCTTTTTTGAAAAGTCTGTCTGGAAAATTGATTTTTTTAAATATCAGCGACCAAATCATTTTTCTCTCCCGTCAGCCACTGTGGGAGGAAAAACAGCTATTATATTTAAACAGATACAGTATATTGTAGCTGCTTAAGCAAGTCCTTACACTGGCATTTTGCTAGCTAGGATCCTCTGTATTGTGGTTGGAGGAGTCTAACCATCCAATTAAAAGATGTGAAAATGCCTACATTCTTGGATGCCTTCTATGCGTACCCCTGGATGTACAGAATACATCTGATTGGTTAAAACAACAGGATAAGTTTAACGGTTAATTTAACCTACAGAGCTGCACTGTTAATTCCTGAAGGCCCAAGGCAGATTTGCTTGACCCTGACAACACAGATGGCTGAAATATGATTGGACAAAAAACTCTAACATGCATTACACTACTGGAAGGAGTGCAGCCAAGAGAAAAAAACTACAAAATGAAGAGAACAGACTATTGGATATTGTATTATTTAATACATCCTGTGGTGGTTTGGGCTGGGTCAGACAAGGCCACACTTTGTGATCTTCAGTGTTTATTATTTTGTCTTCATTATTATCATCTTTGGGGTTTTGTTTCCATCTTGGTCTCATCATTATTATTATGATTGTTGTTATTGTCATTATTAGTATTGTTATCATCATCCATCAAAGCTACATTTGTATGTTTGGTTTTTTCCTGTTCATCATTTGTTTCTGGTTGGACTTTTATTTTGACAGTGCTTGTTTACTTCCGTTTGAGCACAGCTTCTCCCTATGTCAGTCATTATTGGTCAGGGCTGTTGCTCATTAGTCTCATTGTGTAAATTTTTATTTATTGGGTTTCACTCACTCACTCCTTTGTAGGGTCCTCGTCGTTACCATCGTCATTATTTCCTCATCGTCATTTTCCTGTCATTATCTACCTGTCATTACCGCCGGTTGTGAGTATCATTGTCTCTGCCATGCTACAGTTTTCTTCCATTAAAATATGCTTCAACTTCACCCCGCGAGTGAGTCTGTGCATCTGCCCGTGAGGGCCAACCATGACACATCCTCATGAAACAAATATAAGAATGTAGGTTATAAATATAATTCTGATAGTGTTTAGGCCAGCAGAGAAGGCTTTGCTGGCCCTGAGGGTCCACCATTGCTTTACCAGCAGTCCTAACTCCTGTATAAGCAACTTTCGCATTACAAGTGTGCATGTGCGGACTGTGTGAAGTTCAGAGTTCACAACTACCAAACATTCCGGTAGCCGCCTTGCTTTTGTATAGAGACAGTACTGTCACACCTGAACAACTGCCGCTTAAAGTCTGCTTTAAGCTTTAAATCGCCATTATGCCAGGTGCACATTGTGCCATAGTGAAGTGTGGGAACGGCATGTATCGTCTAGAGCGGTGGAAAAGCAAACTTGCAGCATACATGGGTGTAACTTCGGGACCAGCGTGTGCACAAGTCCACTGCCATTCACGTTATATATATATACATTCCCCACGGAGCTGAAGGATTCGGACGGACGTAATTGTTGGATTAAAGCAGTAAGAATATTATAACATAATTAAATAGTGTTGTGTATTGTTCAAGTTCTAGTCTAATTGACACGAGTCTAAACCCTGAAGTAGTAGGTATGGACAGGCAGGCAGGGATCTAGGATATAGTTCTTTGTATATTGGTAATGAATCTTGATCTATACACACATGTAATTAAGGCCATTGATAAGTAGGCTGGTATAAAATAAAATTGCAAATTATTGAAAACGTGTGGTACTTAAACTATAGTAGAATCGATCTATAGATTTAAGTAAGCAGGTTATGCCTTATAGTGAAAATTACTCAAAATGACAAAACCAAAGTTGAGCTGTCAAACCACTGGCTTACCTTCTTTGTAGTCGTTTCAGAGTCTCGCAAGTAAGGGTATTTGGTCTTTTGACAACAAAAAATCTGCTATGTCAGTGTACATACAGGGGGGCCATTTTGGCCAATTTCTGCAATGTGGCCGCGAATACGCGCAACTAGTTCATCCTTGCGTTTGCGGGTACAACTGGGAAGACCCCTACACATACAATATGCTCGTAGATCAGGAACTTTCCATAAATTAAATGTATCGATAGAGCATGTTTGGTAGCCACGTTCCCATGATGCTTTGCGTGAGCCGAGATGCGAAAGTCGCTTATTGGTTGATGTTAAGCAGATGGTAAACTTTGTAAAGACAAGACCCCTGAAAATCTGCATATTTGCATCTTTATGTGAGGAAATGGGAGTGGAGCATAATACCTTATTGCTCCATGCTCAGTGTTATGTATGTATAATACCTCTGTAAAGGATGAGGCCAGGTGGCTGGATGAACTCAGCTTTATTGACTGGTGTTAACACAACACAATGGACACACAGTAAACACCAGGCCAAGGGCACTGGTCGAAGAGACTGTGTAATGGATGCCATCTGCTATTTATAGGGCGGTGCAGTGGCAGAACAGGAAGTGCCCACCACTACACCGCACTTCACAATAAAGGTGTCAAACCCCAACACCACATTTCCTCCTCCCCTTTAGAAAAATCCCAAACTACACGCTCAATAACCATAAAGCGGTGCTGAGTTACCCCTTACTCTGTAGTGGGGGAAAAAAACTTCCTCACCATGGCCCAATTCAGCAATGACCCCTCCGCCCCCATGTCGAGCAGCAGTGGTATTTCCACACCATCCAGTTCCACTGCGCAGAAAGTTTACCTGTTGGTACTGGGAGACACCGTATGGATGGTTGTCAGTTTCTGTTGATTTCTTCTGTGGGCTCTCCGGCTCAGATACACAGCACACTCTAGCATAATGGTTCAAGCGTCCACATCTGCTACAACACTTCCCTCTAGCCGGGCAGTCCTTAGCCTTTTTTTGGTGTCTCACGGACCCACAACCTTTGTAAAGGAGTTTTCCCGGGGCAGACCTTTGGCCGTTGGCGTCGTCCAAGCTATCCTCGCTATCCAAGTCCACTACTAATGCCGCGGTGGGAGGCTCCGGCAGCCGTTGTGACTGGCGCCAAGTTAGCTCCGAAGCTAACTTGTCTGTGGCCTCCATTTGGAGAGCTAGCTCGACAGCTCTGGCTAGCGTTAAGTCACTCAGCACCATGAGTAGCCTAGCCCGTATAGTGGTGCTACTTGTGTGCTCCTTGAGCTGGTCACGTACCAATTCATCCTCCAGCGGCCCAAAATGACACTCACTAGCTAGCTAACTGCCTCAAGTCAGCAACAAACTGATGTATAGGCTCACCCACATGCTGATGTCGCTGCTGAAAGCGAATCTTCTTGACAGTCACGCTATCTGGGGTATGAAAATGGCTTGCTACCAGTTCAACGATGTCTTCAAAAGAGTTTGAAGCCCTAAGTATGTGCAGGACATGCTGGCCCTCAATCCCGAGGTTGTGAACAAGTAGCGCACATGCTCTTAACTTGCCAAGCCTACTCAGGTTGAGCACGGTGATGTACTGTAGGTCTGGAAAGCTTTAAACCATTTCGGCCAAGGAACGGGCGGCTCTCCCGGGAGCTCGAGGAAGGGGCAAAGTGGTGTAATACACACCTCCATTAGTTAATCTTCGATCGCCAAATGTTATGTATATAAAATACCTCTGTAAAGGATGAGGCCAGGTGGCTGGATGAACTCAGCTTTGTTGAACGGTGTTAACACAAAGGACACACAGTAGACACCAGGCAGAGGGCACCGGTCAAAGAGACCGTGTAATGGATGCCCTCTGCTGTTTATAGGACAGTGCAGTAGCGGAACAGGAAGTGCCCGCCACTACACCGCACTTCACAATAAAGGTATCAAACCCTAACACCACACTGAGGTCCGATGGTTGTGACGTAGCAAAGAGCTGTCCCATGTGCATGGGCTTTTTTTTTTTATTTTGTAAAATTTTTGGTTGGTGGGGTTCCCCAAGATTTTTTCAATGTAAAAATGGCTCAAAAAAGGATGAAAAATGCTGTTCTAGAGAGTTCATATATGACATTCAGTGTATTGTTGCAGTGAACTGACAATGTGAAATACTGCCGTGCCTGCTGTGTGAACTATTGATTCTGTAATAAATAAATAAATAAATAAATAGAGGCAGGTGACTGCACAGAGGATTTACTCTGCAGCATTTCCCCTCAAGCCAGTCTGGCTAGTGGACTTAGTGTTAGATGAATGGTGTATTGAAAATGCAGCTTGGACAATGTAATAGGATCAACACCCCTCATACTCCTCCTCACATCCGCCTTTATTACCAGTAGATTAGAGAAGGATTATTGCACTTGTATGGGTAATGTTTATTGACTGTGCTGATGAAGCCATTCTGCTGATGCTTGATAGTTACAGTATTTCCCCTCTTTTAGAGACTTTCAGCAAAGTACAGTTACAAGATAACCTAATACGCCCCTAAAACAAAAAAAAAGTTGAAATACTCAATGAAAAATGAAACCGTTTAAATGCATAATTAATGTGCTTGAAGTAATCAACGAGCAGAACTCAAATTTCAATGAACATATTGACACTTCATGAAAAATCAGTCCTCAGCTTGTGTTATGTTATATTTTTCCAATGATTTTTACAGCCTCTATGTAGTCCCTCCCATCCCTCAGTCATGTGAATCCGCTTAGCTGTGGATTACTGGACTAAGATGTCCATGCCAAGAAGAAAAAGAGAAAGACAAACTGCATGAGAAAGCGATGGAGACAGACCAAAGAAGAGTGTGTGAGAAAAGCAAAGCAGGAGTAAGGAAGAAGAAAATGGAGAGAAGCCCTAGGGCCAGTACAAGGCAGGAATGAGGTAGAAGATGGTGTGGCTGGGGTGAGTGTGGCAGGGATAATGCTCTGCTATTTTTGTAATCTTTGCATGTAGTTACAACAGGGTACTTTGAAATGTTTGAAACGATCATATAAACAAGGTAAGTTTGAATCTTAATCCATGTGCATTTGTCAACGACTAACGAGTCCTATTTTAAAATTACAGGCCGCTTCTCTCCGTGTTTGTGTTTATGTGTCTTAATTAAATAAAAGCTGTATTTGTGGCATCATGCATTAGACAGTATTCCGTTATGAGATGATGATCCTCTGGTTTGTTTGTCTTTCTACAGGAAGAGCCAGCAGATTCTTACATGTGTGCCATGTCCACTCTTGCTGACGAGGCAGAGACAGACTAACCTGGTGGCAGCGATGTCCCTCCAGTCCTTAAATGCCCCTCCCTGCTGGAGCGTGTGCTCTGCTCTTTATGTCCTCATCGTGTTGCTCCCGGAGGCCAAAACGGACAACCTCAATGCCACCATTATGCGCAGTGGTGGGGGCTCTCAGTGTGGGGAGTACACAAACCAGGTGATTACTGTAAACATGTACACATGCCAGGGTGATGTTACATACAGTCTTCCATTGATTTTTTTTTTCCTACCTCATCATAAAATGTTGGCAAAACTCAAAATAATGTTTCACTTTCAAGCACATAAGGAGTGCAAACAAAATTATTTGATAATCATTCATTGCTTGTTAGAAACGCCACAGACAGTTTAAAGCACTGGCAAATGTGAAAGTGATGCTTAAACTGACATAATTCTAACAACGAAAGGGTGGTTTATTACACTGCGACCACTGTCTCAATAAACTGAAGAATTTCTGAGCCAATGCAGCTAATTAACTCACATTACACACAAAAGCTTGATACTATGGATGCATGGATGTCACTTTGTCTTTAGACAGAATATACAGTAGGTAAAGGTATTGCATATTCAACTAGAAAAGCACTCAGAGAGCACATACTGCTGCCAAGGCTTCTTCCGTCTCTCATGGGTCACCTCCAAAATGTAATGGGTTCATGTGTAGGCCACAAGCCAGTTCTGGTGAAAATTGCATCAAAGTCTATCCAGTAGTTTTAGAGGATTCTTGGTAACACACTGTGAGAAGATAAGAGCCTTGGTGGAGGTATGCGTTATTGGACCATCACCAAAGTGTAATGGGTTCCTCTCTAGGCCAAGGACCACCTCTGGTAAAAAATTTCATCCAAATCCATCCAGTAGTTTTTGTGTAATCCTGCTGCACAAATACAAACAAGGTCCTTGGTGGAGGTATGCACTGTTAGATCATCGCCAAAATTTAATGGGGTCATCCTTGGCCCAAGGGCTACCTCTGGTGGAAAATTTAATCAAAATCTGTACAGTAGTTTTTGTGTAATCCTGCTAACAAACAGACAAGCCATCCTGAAAACATAACCTCCTTGGCAGAGGTAAGAATTAATGACACAGTACTTGATAAAATAAGTTTTCCAAATTATATGCAAAAATAGCTTGTGTTAAAGTCAATGTCAACTTTACTGTCAATTCTGCCAGATGTATCGAAATTGTGTTTCTCTCTCATCCGCAATGCAGTAAAATAGGATTTTAAAAAAACAGCAAACACTCAACATATACAGTGGGGCAAAAAAGTATTTAGTCAGCCACCAGTTGTGCAAGTTCTCCCACTTAAAAGATGAGAGAGGTCTCCAATTTTCATCATAGGTATACCTCAACTAGGAGAGACAAAATGAGGAAAAAAATCCAGAAAATCACATTGTCTGATTTTTAAAGAATTTATTTGCAAATTATGGTGAAAAATAAGTATTTGGTCAATAATAAAAGTTCATCTCAATACTTTGTTATATACCCTTTGTTGGCAATGACAGAGGTCAAACGTTTTCTGTAAGTCTTCACAAGGTTTTCACACACTGTTGCTGGTATTTTGGCCCATTCCTCCATGCAGATCTCCTCTAGAGCAGTGATGTTTTGGGGCTGTCGCTGGGCAACACGGACTTTCAACTCCCTCCAAAGATTTTCTATGGGGTTGAGATCTGGAGACTGGCTAGGCCACTCCAGGACCTTGAAATGCTTCTTACGAAGCCACTCCTTCATTGCCCGGGCGGTGTGTTTGGGATCATTGTCATGCTGAAAGACCCAGCCATGTTTCATCTTCAATGCCCTTGCTGATGGAAGGAGGTTTTCACTCAAAATCTCACAATACATGGCCCCATTCATTCTTTCCTTTACACGGATCAGTCGTCCTGATCCCTTTGCAGAAAAACAGCCCCAAAGCACGATGTTTCCACCCCCATGATTCACAGTAGGTATGGTATTCTTTCTCCTCCAAACACAACAAGTTGAGTTTTTACCAAAAAGTTCTATTTTGGTTTCATTTGACCATATGACATTCTCCCAATCCTCTTCTGGATCATCCAAATGCTCTCTAGCAAACTTCAGATGGGCCTGAACATGTACTGGCTTAAACAGGGGGACACGTCTGGCACTGCAGGAATTGAGTCCCTGGCGGTGTAGTGTGTTACTGATGTAGCCTTTGTTACCTTGGTCCCAGCTCTCTGCAGGTCATTCACTAGATCCCCCCGTGTTGTTCTGGGATTTTTGCTCACCGTTCTCGTGATCATTTTGACCCCACGGGGTGAGATCTTGCGTGGAGCCCCAGACCGAGGGAGATTATCAGTGGTCTTGTATGTCTTCCATTTTCTAATAATTGCTCCCACAGTTGATTTCTTCACACCAAGCTGCTTACCTATTGCAGATTCAGTCTTCCCAGCCTGGTGCAGGTCTACAATTTTGTTTCTGGTGTCCTTTGACAGCTCTTTGGTCTTGGCCATAGTGGAGTTTGGAGTCTGACTGTTTGAGGTTGTGGACAGGTGTCTTTTATACTCATAACGAGTTCAAACAGGTGCCATTAATACAGGTAACGAGTGGAGGACAGAGGAGCCTCTTAAAGAAGAACTTACAGGTCTGTGAGAGCCAGAAATCTTGCTTGTTTGTAGGTGACCAAATACTTATTTTACCAAGGAATTTACCAATTAATTCATTAAAAATCCTTCAATGTGATTTTCTGGATTTTTTGTTCTCATTTTGTCTCTCATAGTTGAGGTATACCTATGATGAAAATTGGAGACCTCTCTCATCTTTTAAGTGGGAGAACTTGCACTATTGGTGGCTGACTAAATACTTTTTTGCCCCACTGTACAGTATAAATAATACAGAAAAATGTATTGTATGAGAAGTAGTACAATATGATCATTTGTTCTTGCAGTCTTGACTCCTGAGTACAATAGAATGGTGAATCTGAATAGAATGGATAATACAATGCATCCGGAAAGTAGTCACAGCGCTTCACTTTTTCCACATTTTGTTGTGTTACAGCCTCATTCCAAAATGTATTAAATTCTTTTTTTCCCCTCAAAATTCTACACACAACACCCCATAATAACATGAAAAAAGTTTTGATATTTTTGCAAATTTATTAAAAATATAAAATTAAGAAATCACATGTACATAAGTATTCACAACATTTGCTCAATACTTTGTTAATGCACCTTTGGTAGCAATTACAGTCTCAAGTCTTTTTGAATATGATGCCACAAGCTTGGCACACCTATCTTTGGGCAGTTTCGCCCATTTCTCTTTGCAGTACCTCTCAAGCTACATCAGGTTGGATGGGAAGCGTGGGTGCAAAGCCATTTTCAGATCTCTCCAGAGATGTTCAATTGGATTTAAGTCTGGGCTCTGGCTGGGCCACTCAAGAACATTCACAGAGTTGTCCTGAAGCCACTCCTTTGATATCTTAGCTCTGTGCTTAGGGTTGTTATCCTGCTGAAAGATGAACCGTCACCCCAGTCTGAGGCCAAGAGCGCTCTGGAGCAGGTTTTCATCCAGGATGTCTCCATACATTGCTGTATTCATCTTTCCCTCTATCCTGGCTAATCTCCCAGTTCCTGCCACTGAAAAACATCCCCACAGCATGATGCTGTCACCACCATGCTTCACTGTAGGGATGGTATTGGCCTGGTGATGAGCTGTGCCTGGTTTCCTCCAAACATGTCTGCCTGGTATTCACGCCAAAAAGTTCAATCTTTGTCTCATCAGACCAGAGAATTTTGTTTCTCATGGTCTGAGAGTCCTTCAGGTGCCTTTTGGCAAACTCCAGGCAGGCTGCCATGTGCCTTTTACTAAGGAGTGGCTTCCGTCTGGCCACTCTACCACACAGGCCTGATTGATGGATTGCTGCAGAGATGGTTGTCCTTCTGGAAGGTTCTCCTCTCTCCACAGAGGAACACTGGAGCTCTGACAAAGTGACCATTGGGTTCTTGGTCACCTCCCTGACTAAGGCCCTTGTCCCCCGATCGCTCAGTTTGCATGGCCGGCCAGCTCTAGGAAGAGTCCTGGAGGTTCCGAACTTCTTCCTTTTACGAATGATGGAGGCCACTGCGCTCATTGGGACCTTCAAAGCAGCAGAAATTTTTCTGTGCCCTTCCCCAGATTTGTGCCTGGAGACAATTCTGTCTCGGAGGTCTACAGACAATTCCTTTGACTTCATGTTCCGACATGCACTGTCAACTGTGGGACTTTACAGTATATAAACAGGTGTGTTCCTTTCCAAATCATGTCCAATCAACTGAATTTACCATAGGTGGACTCCAAATAAGCTGTAGAAACATCTCAAGGATGATCAGTGGAAACAGGATGCACCTGAGCTCAATTTTGAGCTTCATGGCAAAGGCTGTGAATACTTATGTGATTTCTTAGTTTTTTATTTTTAATAAATTTGCAAAAACCTCAAAACTTTATTCACATTGTCATTATGGGGTATTGTGTGTAGAATTTTGAGGAAAAAAATGAATTTAATCCATTTTGGAATAAGGCTGGAACATAAAATGTGGAAAAAGTGAAGCACGGTGAATACTTTCTGTATGCACTGTAAGGAAAAGTGGCTAGTGTCAGTAAAAGTCTCATGCAATTCACTTTAACAGTGATTTAGTCCAGTTTTTTGTGGGCCATGGAGCTTGGGGGAGGGGGGGGGGGGTCCAAAGTTTGTGGGGCAGAGGGCAGAAAGAGAAGGGGAGACAGTTCAGCATTCTGACAGCCTGATGGTTGAAGCTGTTTCTCAGTCTCTTCGTCCTCATTCAGAGACTCCATTGCCTCCTCCCAGATGGCAGGAAACTGAAGAAGCAATGTGAGGGATGGGTGAAGTCACCTGCAATGCAGAGTGCTTGGCAAGCCATCCATGTATTGTGTATGTCTCGGAAGGAGGGGAGGGGGGAACCAATAATCCACTCAGCTGCTCTAACTATGCACTGCAGAGTCTTTTGGCATAATGTGGTGCAGCGTCCATACCACACAGTTATGCAGCTTCCAAGGATGCTCTACATTGTGCCTGGTAGAAAGAGCACATGATGGGGACCGGGGCTTTGGCTCTCTTCAGTTTGCAGAGCAAATGGAGGTACTGCAGAGCATTTTTGGTCAGTGACGCAGCGTTAGTGCTCCAGGAGAGGTCCTCTGTGATGTGTACACCCAGGAACTTGGTGCTGCTCACTCTCTTCACAGCTGCCCTGTTGATGGTCAGTGGAGGTTGCTGGGTATTGGCTCTCCTGTAGTTGACCACCATCTCCTTTCTCTTCTCCTCATTAAGGGTGAGATTGTTGTTGCTGCACCACATGGCCAGTTGGCGCTCATCGTCCCTGTAGTTTTTCTTGAAATGTATCGAAATTACAAGCAATTCACCTTTGCAATATACATATGTACAGTAAATAACTAAGTGGGCAAAATCATGGGAACATGAAGGCAAATATTTCCATATCTGTTTCAGCTGTTGATAAGGGTTGATGGCTTTTCATCCTCTGATAGGTGATGGAGAACGGGATGTGTCGCCTCGTGGCCACGCTGCCTCAGATGGATGAGAAGAGGTGCCCGGATATGTTTCGTTGCACAGACGAGGTCTCCTATTGGCTGCATGAGAATGAAGAGAGGAAACAGCAGATTGTGGCACTGAAAGAGACAATCTCTGAGCTGCAGGAGGAACTGAGGAACCATCAGCACCGTATCAAAGTCCTTGAAATGCAGGTGTGCTGACTGCTGATGAGTCAAACATCAGCAGCAATTCGTTCAACTGTTCTGAGTCTGACTGATCTAAAAGGAGTTTTCTCACATAGTATTAAAGGCTCCATACAGTGGAGCAAAAAAGTATATAGTCACCCACCAATTGTGCAAGTTCTCCCACTGTAAAAGATGAGAGAGGTCTCCAATTTTCATCATAGGTATGCCTCAACTATGAGAGACAAAATGAGCAAAAAAAAATCCAGAAAATCACATTGAAGGATTTTTAATGAATTAATTGGTAAATTCCTCGGTAAAATAAGTATTTGGTCAATAACAAAAGTTCATCTCAATACCTTGTTATATACCCTTTGTTGGCAATGACAGAGGTCAAACATTTTCTGTAAGTCTTCACAAGGTTTTCACACACTGTTGCTGGTATTTTGGCCCATTCTTCCATGCAGATCTCCTCTAGAGCAGTGATGTTGTGGGGCTGTCGCTGGGCAACACGGACTTTCAACTCCCTCCAAAGATTTTCTATGGGGTTGAGATCTGGAGAATGGCTAGGCCACTCCAGGACCTTGAAATGCTTCTTACGAAGCCACTCCTTCATTGCCCGGGCGGTGTGTTTGGGATCATTGTCATGCTGAAAGACCCAGCCACGTTTCATCTTCAATGCCCTTGCTGATGGAAGGAGGTTTTCACTCAAAATCTCATGATACATGGCCCCATTCATTCTTTCCTTTACACGGATCAGTCGTCCTGGTCCCTTTGCAGAAAAACAGCCCCAAAGCATGATGTTTCCACCCCCATGCTTAACAGTAGGTATGGTGTTCTTTCTCCTCCAAACACGACAAGTTGAGTTTTTACCAAAAAGTTCTATTTTGGTTTCATCTGACCATATGACATTCTCCCAATCTTCTTCTGGATCATCCAAATGCTCTCTAGCAAACTTCAGACGGGCCTGGACGTGTACTGGCTTAAGCAGGGGGACACGTCTGGCACTGCAGGATTTGAGTCCCTGGCGGCGTAGTGTGTTACTGATGGTAGCCTTTGTTACTTTGGTCCCAGCTCTCTGCAGGTCATTCACTAGGTCCACCTGTGCGGTTCTGGGATTTTTGCTCACCGTTCTCATGATCATTTTGACCCTACAGGGTGAGATCTTGCGTGTAGCCCCAGACTGAGGGAGATTATCAGTGGTCTTGTATGTCTTCCATTTTCTAATAATTGCTCCCACAGTTGATTTCTTCACACCAAGCTGCTTACCTATTGCAGATTCAGTCTTCCCAGCCTGGTGCAGGTCTACAATTTTGTTTCTGGTGTCCTTTGACAGCTCTTTGGTCTTGGCCATAGTGGAGTTTGGAGTCTGACTGTTTGAGGTTGTGGACAGGTGTCTTTTATACTGATAGCAAGTTCAAATAGGTGCCATTAATACAGGTAACGAGTGGAGGACAGAGAAGCCTCTTAAAGAAGAAGTTACATGTCTGTGAGAGCCAGAAATCTTGCTTGTTTGTAGGTGACCAAATACTTATTTTACCAAGGAATTTACCAATTAATTCATTAAAAATCCTTCAATGTGATTTTGTGGATTTTTTTTTCTCATTTTGTCTCTCATAGTTGAGGTATACCTATGATGAAAATTGGAGACCTCTCTCATCTTTTAAGTGGGAGAACTTGCACAATTGGTGGCTGACTAAATACTTTTTTGCCCCACTGTATGTGGATTGGTGGCCTAGAGGTAGAGCATCTGCCCCACAACCGGGAGGTTGGGGTTCAAGTCCCGGCCGGGTCATGACAAAGACCATATAAAAATGGAACTTCCTGCCATCCAGCTTGGTGCTCAGTAAAAATGGAATGGAGGAGGGAAATGTATTCGACAGTGGTTCAGGAGGTAGAGTGGGTCATCCAATAACCAGAGGGTTGGACATTCGAATCCCGCTCTCCCCAGCCATCCTGCTGTTGTGTCCCTGGGGAAAACACTTTACCCACCTTGCCTCCAGTGTCCATGACACTGGGTGTGAATGTGTGTAATGGTCAGAGGTCGTTGGCGCGGACTGGCAGCCACGTTTCCATCAGTCTGCCCCAGGGCAGCTGTGGCTACAGTAGTAGCTTACCACTATCAATGTCTGTCTGGAGTTAATGAATAATGGACTCACTGTAAGCACTTTGAGATGTCACTTGACATGTAAAGCATCATATAAATCTAATCAATTATTATATGTGTCATGAGTTTTAACCTTGCAAAACCTTACAAACTTTAAGCACTTAAAGAAAGGAGTGGATTGCACTTCCTGGGTAATTTGATGTTCATACTGTACATATTTCAGCATGCCCAGTCTTCAGTTCTCTAAGCTAGCACAACAAAAACACATCATTCTTATATTATTATTTAAGTAATATTTCACAAGAGTAAGTGCTGTATCAATGCATATCACTCTGGTGATATATTACATGAATATAGTGCATATAATTTTAAAAGCTGGTTTAAGAGCCTCATACTTTGTTAAATGTGTGTATTTTATTTATCTTTCAGTTGAGTCACAGTCCAATATAACTTTTAAAAGCCTTGCTTGTGATTTATGCTGAGATGTCATTTTACAAAGAGTTTTGAAAGTTCTTTCAAACGAGAAGTTCTACATGTAAAAGTTCTGGCGTAAAGTGGTGCTTGGTCATCAACTTGATGTTGCCCCAGCATACCCTTGTCCTTGGTCACTAACAGGATTAGTCTCCTACTCTTCCACATGCGGCCTCGTCCTGCTCAGGCTGTGAGCTTAGACAGAGGCTCTCAGTCAGAATGGTCAGTGTTCACAGTTGTGCACTAAGAGGGGCTAATGTGCTGCAGTACAGGTACATCTCAAAAAATTAGAATATCATGAAAAAGTTCAATATTTTTTGTCACTCTTTTCAGAATGTGAAACATATATAGATTCATTACACAGAGAGTGATATATTTCAAGTGTTTATTTTAATTTTGATGATTATGGCTTACAGACCATGAAAACCCCAAATTCAGTTTCTCAGAAAATTAGAATATTACATAAAATTAATTTTAAAAAATAAGTTTTTTAATAGAAATGTTGACCGACTGAAAAGTATGTACATGTACACACTCAATACTTGGCCAGGGCTCCTTTTGGATTAATTATTGTATCAATGTGGCGTGGCATGGAGGTGATCAGCCTGTGGCACTGCTGAGGTGTTATAAAGGTCCGGGTTGCTTTGATAGTGACCTTCAGCTCGTCTGCATTGTTGGGTCTGGTGTCTCTCATCTTCCTCTTGACAATCCTCCATAGATTCTCTATGGGGTTTAGGTCAGGAGAGTTTGCTGGCCAATCAAACACAGTGATGCCATGGTCATTAATCCAGGTTTTGATACTTTAGGCAGCGTGGGGGGGAGGGGGGGCAAGTCCTGCTGGAAAATGAAATCGGCTTCTCCATAAAGCTTATCAGCAGAGGGAAGCATGAAGTGCTCTAAAATTTCCTGGTAGATGATGGCGCTGACTTTGGTCTTGATAAAACACAGTGGACAAACACCAGCAGATGACCTCTGTTCAGATAAGAGTAAATTTTGCATTTCATTTGGAAATCAAAGTCCCAGAGTCTGGAGAAAGAGTGGAGAGGCACAGAATCTAAGTTGCTTGAGGTTTAGTGTGAAGTTTGCACAGTCAGTGATGATTTCAGGAACCATGTCATCTGCTGGTGTTCGTCCACTGTGCTTTATCAAGACCAAAGTCGCCGCAGTCGTCTACCAGGAAATTTTAGAGCACTTCATGCTTCCCTCTGGTGACAAGCTTAATGGAGAAGCTGATTTCATTTTCCAGCAGACTTGGCACCCCCCCCCCCCCCCACACACACACACACACTGCCAAAAGTATCAAAACCTGGTTTAATGACCATGGCATCATTGTGTTTCATTGGCCAGCAAACTCTCCTGACCTAAACCCATAGAGAATCTATGGAGTATTGTCAAGAGGAAGATGAGAGACACCAGACCCAACAATGAAGACTAGCTGAAGGTCACTATCAAAGTAACCTGGACCTTCATAACACCTCAGCAGTGCCACAGGCTGATCACCTCCATGCCACGCCACATTGATACAGTAATTAATCCAAAAGGAGCCCTGACCAAGCACTGAGTGTGTACATGGACATACTTTTCAGTCGGCCAACATTTCTATTTAAAAACTATTTTTTAAAATTAATTTTATGTAATATTCTAATTTTTTGAGAAACTGAATTTGGGGTTTTCATGGTCTGTAAGCCATAATCATCAAAATTAAAATAAATAAGCACTTGAAATATATCACTCTGTGTGTACTGAATCTATATAATATAAGGGCTTCACTTTCTGAAATGAGTGACAAAAAAATTGAACTTTTTCATGATATTCTAATTTTTTGAGATGTACCTGTATATGCATTAAATAGGAACACGCTGCAGCATTTCAGTGTTGTGGTAATGGGAGTCTGGGCTAATAAAAGGACTGATCTGGTTTTAATTTTAAGAAAATGGCTTGTCCATTTTTGTCCTGGGAGCAACGAGTAGATGTTACATTTTCAATTCTCAAATTAACTCAATAATCATCAGGGGCAAAGTGGAGGAATTTGTTCATTGTGAAAGAAAAAAAAACCTGAAAGGAAGCAAATGATCACTTTTTGCATGCTTGCATTCTTCTTTGTATATTTACTAGCGTGAAGAGAGGGCCCACCGAAACGTCTCCATGGAACAGCGGTTTCATCAGCTGGAGCTGCACTATGCTGAAGCCACCACCCTGCTGCACCTGCAGGGGACTCTTATCCTGGATCTCCAGGTACAGTGCTTCCAGTGACGGCTGGGGAAGCGTGTGTGTGTGTGTGTGTGTGTGTGTGTGTGTGTTAAAGAGGTCTATAACAGTGGTCTTCAACCCTATTCCAAGGTGACCCAAGACCTTGCTCGTTTTCTCTTCCACCCAGCTTCTTCAGCAGCTTTTTTCAGTTATTAGCAATCAGTGGGAAGAAACTCGCTGCAATCACCTGTTGAAGACACTGGTAATAGGTAAAATCTGCAAGGTCTTGGGTCACCATGGCACATGGTTGAAGAGCACTGGTCTATAACATTAATTGTTTGCATATTTTTGCACCCACTGCCCAGAAAATCAGAGAAACTCAGTGTTCCTTTTCAATTATTTCAGTATTAAAAACCAGATGCTATTTTTAAAAATTGTTTTATTTTAATTAATTCATTCATTTTACTGACAAGCAGACAGGATGTACGGACAACAGCTCAAACAGAGAGCTGTAAAAACAACTTTTCAAATTTTAATTTTTTTTTCTATCTGTACACCCAACAATGAACTATTTCCACAAATATATACATTAAATCAAATTAATCTGAATGTACAGAGAGAGCGACAAGGTGCAGGCTAAATGTTACTTGTGATTAACATTCATAATCCAAAATTACATTTGGCAACTCAGTTAAATTGTAAAGTGAGCTCAAATGAATTAGATAAATGTTCTAATTTTGCAATTAATACTTTATTTCATTTATTATTTTACTGTATTTTTGATGCCTGTAAATTAATTAGGCTTCAAAGTATTTAACTGGATAAATAGTGGATTAGTTGACTAACTATAACTGTTCATACATTCATATTAATAGATTTTACGATAAAACAACTTTCCATTGATTCTAAATTTGATGGATCATTTTAAGTGTAAACTAGAAAAGCACTCGGAGAGCGCAGACCTCCGCCAAGCGCCACAGTTCCCCCCATACAGTGTTTGTGTGTACGTTTTCAGATTCCTTGACCATGAAAACATATGACTAGCCATTGGATTGACAATGATAGGATTAGTGGTTCAGTGGTTATTCACGAAAATGGCATTTTCCGTAATGGCGGTTTTCTTGTGGACGGTGATCCGGATCATCCCCAAAATTTAATCAGTTCTTCCTTGTACCATTTCCAACAATGCCTGAAAGTTTCATCGAAATCCGTCCAAAACTTTTTGAGTTATCTTGCTAACCAACAGACAAACAGACAAACAGACAGACAAACCCCGGCAAAAACATTACCGCTGATTATACATGAAACCAATAAATGAAAAAAACAGGAAAAAAATACTATAGTTCCCATTGATGGACAGTCTGAATATATTCGTACATCTTATCCACCTTATTCCTGGGGGTGCCGCTGCAGGAGCAATTATGGAGGAACTTCCGGTTTCGGCTGAAGTAGTGTTAAATCAGTCAGCATGAGTGGAGTAGTGGAGCATTTAAAATAGCTGTTATGAATTGCCCATTCAGGGGCAGAACTGAGAACACCAAACGCAGGCTATAGGTTTGCACATTTAATAACAAAAACACAAATACACATAAACACTACACTACACATAAGGCAGGAAATAACAGGAGAAGGTATGGATACAGAGATGCTTAAATTGCCAAGCAGGATACAAACAATGAGTTGACTAACAGGCTTTTTACTCACGTCTGAGAATAGCAGAGAGGCACAAATAGCGTCTGGGAAGGAGAACGGTGCTGCAACGAACTGCGTTGTCACACGGGTTAAATAGGCCCAGACCAAATGAACAAATGAATCCAGGTGTGGGTGGCATGAGTGAGGAGTAATTAACTAAACAGGTGATAGCTGTCAAGGAGGAAGTAAACAAAGACTGTCAAAGTGAAAGCACAAACCATGACGAAAGAAAACCAGGAACAAATACATGACCAACTAGAAAAGCACTCGGAGAGCGCAGACCTCCGCCAAGCGCCACAGTCCCCCCCATACAGTGTTTGTGTGTACGTTGGCAGATTCCTTGACCATGAAAACATCTGAGTAGCAATTGGATTCACAATGATAGGATTAGTGGTTCAGTAGTAAAAGCATTACCTCCTTGGCAGAGGTAATAAACTGAAGTGTTGGTGTTGTATCCATGTCCTGCATCTGCAAACTCCCAGGCTGGGGGCGTTGCAATTGAATGAATGAATGAATTAATCTTTATTTCGAATAGATTAAGAGTACAGGTTAAAAGAATGTGAATAATATAACAAAGGGGGTAATAAAATCCAACAAGGTCAAATTAGACAATAGCTCCTCTGATTATACAATTAAACATAAGTTATCTGAAATATGTGATGGCTGAATCCGCAGCTTATATTGCCCACCCATGTTCCATCCAAGAATTCAAAAGAAAAAACAAAAGAAGTCATGACACAACTGCGTACATCCCACAGGCCAATGGGTTATGTGAGCGTTTTAGATCACTGAAAGCAGCACTGAGGGCTTCACTGACGGATGCCAATTAGGTAGACGGGTTGGCGTGGGTTTTATTCAAAATTCAAACGTTTATTTCAAACTCAGGGTTCATATTAAATGCAGAAGTAAAAGGAGTAGAAAATAAATAAATAAATAAATAAAAGTAAATACAGATCAGCAGACAGTCGGCGGTCTTGTAACAACAATAACATACAATACTGGACTCAGTATAAAATGGAACGCCACCACTTCCAAATGCTGAAGTGTGAGTGACGAGTTGACAATTGCTGATATAAGATGATTGTTACATGGCAGCAACCTTCTCATCAAACTGTAAACATTGTTACGTATCAACTCGCCAAAAGACGGAATGTTCACAGACACAAACATCTTGCTTGCACTTGACCTTCGTGGTACATCTAATCTTTATCTTTATTGGGGTTGCGCTCCGCGGCCAAAGATGATTTGGAAACTTCCCCGGCAGAGAGCTTCTTTTTGCGGAGCTACTATGGCTGACCGGGGAATTTCTGGCAAATAATCCAACGGCGCACAGCTGGCCGTCTGAGCTTTTGCAGCGTTGCGCAAACACAGGCACACAGCACGCTGCCGAGCAGCTCGTTTTTGCGCAGCGCCTATGGCTGGCCGGGGAATTTCTGCAAAATAATCCGGCGGCGGACAGCTGCCCGTCTCAGCTTTTGCAGCGTCGTGCAAACACAGGCACGGTGGTGGGCCCTACCCACCAGTGTTTTCCGCGTGCTTTTGTGCCTAAAACGTTGAAGAACGCGGAGTTTATGTTGGTCAGACACGATGACCAGCGCCCTCCATTGCGCCTGCGCATATGTTGAAAATGGCCGTATGTCACAGTGTTAAAAAATGCTTTAAAAAATTCCTGTATCCAGACGGTGATCCGGATCATCCCCAAAATTTAATCAGTTCTTCCTTGTACCATTTCCAACAATGCCTGAAAGTTTCATGGAAATCCGTCCAAGACTTTTTGAGTTATCTTGCTAACCAACAGACAAACAGACAGACAGACAGACAGACAGACAGACAAACAGACAAACACACAGACAAACCCCGGCAAAAACATTACCTCCTCCTGGCCTTTTCGGCCTGGCGGAGGTAATAATAACTAAAGGAGCAAACTGAGGAAAGCTAATAATACAAACTAATAAATACTGAGACTGCAAAAGAAGAACTAACACAGGGAAATAAATTGGACAACAAGATAATACAAAAATACAACAACAACCATACTAATACAAAATAAACAGAGATGTGGAAAAACAGAAAAATAACTAGAACCAACTAGAGACTGAGCACGGCACTAACCATGTTCGGAATGATGACTATAGCGTTTTTAAAAGTTTTTCAAATTCATTTTAATGTATAGTCCACATACATGTTTTGCACTCAAGTGGCAGCTAATTTCAGCACTTGTAGTTTTTGTATTTTTTTAATGTTTTGGCATAGTTCTGGTACTTGTTGCTGGTGTTCGTGGTTGTGCCATAGACTGTATTCATAGTTTTAAGATGACGTCACACGGCTGCCAGTCGCAATATGGGCGGCCATATTGGGTGGGAGGCTGCAGGAGGAATTCAATTTCATTAAAGCCGAAAATTATATAAATACAATGCACTACTGTGGAATGATTGATTGTACAAACACTGGTGAGAAGGAGAAAGTGTTTTTTTTTTTGTTGTTTTTTTTTATCGATTACCTACAATTATTTTGAACCAAGGCGAGTCAACTCGGGAACTATCAGAGAAACGGAGGAGAATTTGGCAGCTGTCCTATTATTAGTAGTAGAGCTGACGTGGCGCCTTCCTTGTATTCCAACTTGAGGGTGCTCTGACCATTTTGTTAGAGGTTTATAGAAATAATTGACTCAGAACTCAGAACTCAGAAAAGATTTATTGCCAAGTACATTAACAGATTCTGATAACATACGAGGGATTTGACTTGACACAGAAAATGAACCTGCATTTCCGGTGACGCGGCGGCATCTGAAACGCGCCTGCCAACAGGAGGGTACAGGTGGCATAAGAATAATACAATAGGAAGGAGCAAAAAAATCATTGATTTCAGAATAGTGGTCACATATGATCAATATTATGATTACAAAGAAAAAAAAAGCCCTCAATGCACAATCAGCAGACCAAAAGTTCACAAGACACAGAGAGAGCAGTGTGTGAGTCATCTTTATCTTCAGTTGTGTGGATCAGTATGATTGTAATGTTGAAGTGTGAGTGTTGTATCAGTTAAGAACAACAAGGACTCTTTGGCAGGAGATGTTGTGTCTAACTGCTGGCAGTTTTTTGTCCTTGGCCATGCAGCTGCTTGTCCGAAGGCCATGTGCTCAATGTTTTGAAAAACAAAGACTGCAGATGATCAGGAGGATTTTTGTGAGGGAGCCGGATTAAAGCCGAATGGTACTGAACACAGAGAAAAACTTTATATTCTCTTACAGATTCAGTACATAATCCTTCATTGCTGGGTGTTGAATCTATCTTGGATGTCCTTAATGACTAATAATATTGCTGAAGAATCTGTGATGCTCTGTGGACATTTTCACAGATTCATCTGCTCAATGTTCTGATCAGCTCAGCTGCTGCCACACACACACACACACACACACACACACACACACACAGAGAGAGAGCTAAACAAACGTACTTGTTCGTCTAACGGGACCTATCGGGGATCTGTCTGAGCCAACTTAAGTGTCACAATTTCAAGCTACAGGATATTATGAAGACCCAAATCACTATTTAGCCCTCCTTCCCAAGTTCTTACCTTTGACTGCAGTCTGTAAAATCAGCTACGTCCACACAGATGAGACAGAAAATGTCTCCTTATGCTCAGCTACACAGATGCTTCTAATCATTCCGGCTGATTAGACCTCTGTACGGACCACACCTGGATCCTGCTCACCTCCTGTTTTCTTTCCAATGAAAGAAGTCTCCAAAGAAGAGAAAAACAGCACTACTTTATTCTTGAGGCTGCTTGCAGGAAACCAGTAAAGCCAGGACACTCTGTGCTGGAACAAGCTAGCTGCTAAAGCTAACCTTAGCTGGAGTTAAGGCTAAGGTTTTTCCATATCGACGCTGAGACCCAGACTTCACAAACATTCAAGAGTGTCACTCGCTTGGGAAGTCTTATTCTTCTGAATAACAACTGACAAAAATGACGGAGTACTAGCACAAGGTTTGCTGTTCTGATGCCAAAATGTCAAAACACCGGCTAATTAACCTGTGGCTTTGAGGATTACAAGTAGCTGGGAGTCTACAAATCAGCTCCTTATTGTTAACGATGAGGGATAACGATTAGACACGAAGACAACGATGTCTTAACTTCATCTGAGAGCACCTGGACAGGTGAGTGTGCTGAATGAAGCCAGCCTTTGGCTAATGCTAAATCAAATTAGATCACATATATATACTGCTCAAAAAAAATTAAAGGAACACTTTGAAAACACATCAGATTTTAATGGGAAGAAATAAGCTGGATATCTACACTGACATGGACTGGATAATGCGTTAAGAATGAAAAGATGCCACGTCTTTTGATGGAAATGAAAACACTCCAAAACTTAAAATGAAGAAATTGTGGCAGGCTAGTCCAGCTTACTCAGATATATATATATATATATAAAAAAAAAACACACACACACACAGAGCAAAAATGGAGAAAAAGAAAAAGGAGAAATTAAGTTAAGGGCTCTGTGAATAATTTATGGGCTGATGTGGATAAGCATGCATGATAAGTGCTATGAAGATTAAGAAATATGTTTAGCTTTGTACATGTCTGGATAGGTGATGCTAGTTTACTTCTCCGTGTCTTTTGGCCAGTTTTGTTTTGGAATGAGTTAGGGGGCCTGCTTCTCAGTTAAAAGTAATTTGTCGTCATACCGTTGTCTGTCATTATCAAGAGTTTCATAATAAATTTTGGACATTTTCACTTTTTTTTTTGTTCCATTTTACTACGTGATTATCCCCCCATAATGGCCGGTGATCCTACCAGAAGTCACGTGATCGAAAACTATGACTAAATGGAGGCTTCTCACCACCAATGCATAGATCATGCACTGAAAACTGAAAAGGACTGTTCATATGATTGATGGTACAGATGCAAGAGCACCAGGTATGTTTTCACTTGTATTGTGGAGAGAAGAATAACCAGGCCAAGCATTCAGAGCAGATGAACTTTATTCACTCGCTCACATCTCTCAGAATCAGAAAACATTAACCTCATGTAGCAAGGGCTCTCTTTTATATCACAACACTCACACGTCCCTGCTGCCTGAGGTGTTGCATCACAATTCATTCTCGCATCACAATTCCTATTGTCCCCCAGCCCCTTAATCCCCATGCTCTTCCGTCAGAAGAAATTACTGCATCTCCCTTCCTTCCAGTCTGAGATGAAAATCACAGCATGGGTCCCCCATCCCGCCCCCCCCAGAGTCTCAGACTGAGTGTTAACTCTCACGTCCTCTCGGCCCATAACATGCACATATAATTTACTTCCCTCATTGTGTTTGGAGACACTTCAGAGTTTTCAACACTACAGCTCTCAGTGTTGTAGATGCTTAATAATGTATGTGAAGGTACTCAGATAAAGAAGCGGATGAGTTTGTGCTGAACCTTACAGAACTGTACAGTATTGTGCTGTATGATTGTGCTGAATGAATAAACATCCCAATAAAAATGCATATGAGCTGAAAATATTCTCTTTAATCTTCCAGTCAAGTTCCCAAATACTTCAGTGTAATGTACTGTAGTTGTTTAAATTGGTAGGTGCATTCATTGAGCAAGACAATTACTTGTCATAAATCTGCCTCTCAGCAGATGAGGTTAATTAGAAGGAGCACCCAGGTGCAGGCAATGTGGTGCAATAATAATTTATTAACAGAAAATGCGGAGCAAACAAAAGCACAGCACGAGGGCTGGAAAACAAAACTATCACAGGTGCAAATGTACTCACAGGAAAACTCGGGAAACACAGGAACTATCGGGAAACACTGACAATGATGCCACAAAGAACTAAGACAGACATGGACAATAAATAGAGTGACTAATAATCACAGACGCAGGACAGCTGGGAAAACAATCAAGGGCTAAACGGTGCACACGTGAGGGAAAGTCGCTATAGGTACAGAAAGCACGAGGAACTGGGAGCAATAGGTAAATAAATACACATACCAGACCCAGAACTAGACAAAGGCCAAAACCAAGGACAGGGGGAACACAAAGACCACAATAACGACAATAAAACATGACCCAAGACACAAAGAACAATAATACTAACAGTAAAAATAAACAAGGATCACACAACTACCCAATACAAAAGAACAACCACAAAACAACCACAAAAAAAAGAAAAAGCAAACTTGCAGCATACATGCTTGTAACTTCGGGACCAGCGTGTGAACATGTCCTCCGCCATTCACGTTATATACGTTCCCCATGGAGCTGAAGGATCCGGACGGACGTAATTGTTGGATTAAAGCAGTAACTCTGTATTATAACATAATTAAATAGTGTTGTGTATTGTTCAAGTTCTAGCCTAATTGACACGAGTCTAAACCCTGAAGTAGTAGGTACGGACAGGCAGGCCTGGATCTAGGATATAGTTCTTTGTATATTGGTAATGAAGCTTGATCTACACACACGTGTAATTAAGGCCATTGATAAGTAGGCTGGTATAAAATAAAAATGCAAATCATTGAAAACGTGTGGTACTTAAACTATAGTAGTATCAACCTATAGATCTAAGTAAGCAGGCTATGCCTTGTAGTGAAATTTACTCAAAATGACAAAACCAAAGTTGAGCTGTCAAACCACTGGCTTACCTTCTTTGTAGTCATTTCTGAGTCTCGCAAGTAGGGTGCTTGGTCCTTTGACAACAAAAAATCTGCTATGGCTAATTTCTGCAACGTGGCCATGAATGCAAGTGCAACTAGTTCATCCTTGCATTTGCAGGTACAACCGGGAAGACCCGTACGCATACAATATGCTCATAGATCAGGAACTTTCCATAAATGTATCGATAGAGCATGTTTGGTAGCCATATTCCCATGATGCTTTGCACGAGCCGAGATGCGAAAGTTGCTTATTGTAATGTCAGGGCTGTGATAAGGGGCTGGAGAATTCTCCCGGCATGCTTTGCACCATAGGGTATTCAAAAACTGTTATTATTCTTGTGTTCTCAGCATTATTGTTGTAGCATTATAATTGTGTCATTAGTCTGGTTATGATAGTGTTGTTTTCCCTGTGTGTCAGAGATTATGTCTGTGTCACCCTGATCTGGTCAGGATTTTTCAGAAAGGAATCCGGATACCCCAACCTGTGAGGTGCGGAAAGGAGTGTGCAGCGGATAGGTGGAGTCAAGCAATGTGGGAGGAAATACTGGAATAGTCATTATTAACCATGAGCAGATTGTTTTTAATAGTCGTGGTGTAGAGGATGCGTTCAATGATGAGGCTGAGTTTTATTTCTCAGGTTCAGCTTTATTGACAGAACACATACTCTAGCATTCTCAAAGCAGGAAGAAGAAGAGAGAACTATATCACATCACCTTTTTATACCCTTCCAGCATCTGAACTCAAGTCACATGGTGCTTTAGCAAACATACAGTCACATGGTACTTAATCCCAGCCACAATGCAACCCTTTGAACTTTCACCATTGTCTCTTATTCATTGATGAACCGGAAATCTCTCTGGGGCATCTTCTCCACAACAAAGGCCAAATCTCACACCTCCTCGTCATCCTCTGCAGATCCGGGCCTTTTGTCCTTCGAGACGTGAAGCCTCCAATAAACATGCAGTCATACCTTTGTGGAAAATATGAGCCCAACATATGTGCCACATAACCCCCCCCCCCCCCCAAACGTCTATTAAAGGACAAAACATGCATGGCATAAAAACACTCCCCCATATTACAAATCAATCCACCAGATGCCTAGGTCTTAACCTCCTGCCGAATCTGCTGTAAACCGGCTTTGCTACTTCTGCAGCGTCTTTCTGCCTCTGTGGATTAGAGCTGTTAGCACATCTCTGTGGGGGTTCTGGAGAATGCCTTCTCGGGGGCCTGCCACGACGGGGGGGCCTCGCCAGCTGCACGTGGTCATCAGCCAGAACAAAAGCGGGTTTGAGTCTGTTTATGCAAATCAACTCCTTTCTGCCCCCTAAATCCAGCAGAAAATGCTTCCCCCCGGTTTCCAGCACTCTGAAGGGTCCATCATAAAACGGCCGCAAACTTGGGCGCTGAGCATCATGTCTAACAAAAACAAACGCCGCATTTTTCAAAGCCTTCGGCACAAAAACACGTGGGAAACTGTGATGAACTGGGCCAGGGAGTGTGTTTGATCCTGTGTCGCTCTGCAACGGCTGAGCGGGGGTGCAATTTGGTGCGGGATTGTCGGGAAGAAATTCCCCCGGCAAACGGAGAGGTTGTGCAAAAACTAACTCAGCCGGGGAAGCCTGCAAATCTTCCTTAGGTGCAGAACGCAATCCCAATAAAACCCATGGAAGTTTGTCCACCCAATTTGTATCCGTAAGTGATGCTCTGAGGGCTGCTTTCAACGACCTGTGAAAGCGTTCGCATAAACCATTAGCCTGGGGGTTATACGCGGTAGTGCGGTGAATCTTCACCCCTAGGCTGCGGGCCATCGACAACCATAGTTCGGAAATAAATTGGGGACCCCTGTCGGACGTTATGTCCGACGGGACTCCGAAACGCGCAACCCACGCTGTTAAAAACGCTCACGCAACTTCTTCCGCTGTGGTTGTTGCCAGAGGAACCGCTTCTGGCCAACGTGTGGTGCGATCCACCATCGTCAAAAGGTGTGTGTGCCCTTGTGATGACGGAAGGGGGCCCACCAAGTCAACATGCACGTGATCAAAAAGCTTAGCCGGGATGTGAAAAGGTTCCAACAGAGCTCTAGTGTGCTTGTGTATTTTGGCTCGCTGACACGCTATGCAGGCTGCTGCCCATTCCTTGACCTGTTTGCGCAACCCGGGCCAAACAAATTTCTCCCCCACCATCTTAATCGATGCGCGCACCCCCGGGTGCGCCAGAGAATGGACCGAGTCAAAAACGCGGCGACGCCACGCAGCTGGAACCACAGGGCGAGGCCGTCCCATGGAGACATCGCAGATTGGGGGGGGGCATACCAATTTGCTGCACCCTGTGCTCCAGCCTTAACCCTGTTGGTCCAGACTGGAGCGCGCGCACGTCCGCATCATTAACCTGCTCCGCGGCCATGGCTGCATAATCTAAACCTACGCGGACCGGGGCTGCGCGCGCTTCCGCGTCGCTGCCCTGGCCCGCGGCCACGGCTACAGAGTCTGCCCCCAAGGGGCCTGGCGTTGCTACCGCACGCGAGAGACAGTCTGCCACTACATTATGTTTACCTGCGACATGCTGGATATCGGTGGTGAACTCCGATATCGTGGCTAGCTGCCTTTGCTGCCGGCCTGACCAGGGTTCTGAAATCTTGGCCATCGCAAACGCTGGCGGTTTGTGATCCACAAACGCGGTGAAACGGCGCCCTTCCAGCCAGAACTGGAAATGGCGGATGGCCAAGTGTAGGGCCAAACGCTCCCTGTCGAACGCGCTGTATTTACGCTCGCTATCGCGCAAGGTTTTGCTGAAAAACGCGAGAGGTTGCCAGGTCCCTGCCACAAACTGTTCAACGACCGCCCCCACCGCTAAATCGGAAGCGTCAGTGGTGAGCGCCATGCGGGCCGTTGGAACTGGGTGTGCTAACAAAACTGCGTTTGCCAGGGCTGATTTGACCTGGGCGAAAGCGCGCTCCCGTTCCGGAGACCATTCAACCTTATTTGTGGGCTTTTGTTTTTTTAACGCAGTGTATAATGGTTGCATGAGCCGCGCTGCGCTTGGGAGGAACCGGTTGTAAAAATTAACCATTCCCAAAAACTCCTGCAGCGCCTTGACCGTTTGAGGTTGCGGAAAATCTGTTATTGCGCATACTTTATCGGGCAGAGGGACCGCTCCTTCTGGCGAAACGCGATGCCCCAAAAAATCAATTTGCACTACCCCAAACTGGCACTTCGCTGGGTTAATTATTAACCCGTGCTCTGTCAGCCTCCGAAAAACTGCTGTGAGGTGACTTTCGTGTTCGCCTTCGGACGTGCTGGCTACTAAAATGTCATCCAAGTAGACGAACACGAAAGGGAGGTCACGTAAAACTGCATCCATCATGCATTGGAAAGTCTGTGCGGCACCCTTGAGACCAAATGGCATGCGCAAAAACTCAAAAAGCCCGAAAGGAGTTATAACCGCTGTTTTGGGTATATCCTGGGCGCGCACTGGGACCTGATGGTAACTGCGCACCAAATCTATTTTAGAAAAAATGCGCGCCCCCGCCAAATGAACCGAAAAATTCTGAATGTGCGGAATCGGGTAGCGGTCGTGTGCTGAAACGTTGTTCAACCTGCGGAAATCACCGCAAGGTCGCCACGAGCCATCAGCTTTTGGGACCATGTGTAGCGGCGAAGCCCAGGGGCTTTTAGAGCGTCTAATAATGCCCAGTTTTTCCAGGTTGGCGAACTCCTCGCGCGCTATGGCTAGTTTTGCTGAGTCCAAGCGCCGAGCTTTTGCAAAAACGGGCGGCCCGGTGGTGGTGATAAAATGCTCCACCCCGTGCTTAGCGACTGTCGCCAAAAACGTGGGGACTGTGACTGCTGGGAACTGAGCGAGCAGTGCGTGAAACTTACCACCCGCGGCTGTGACGCTGGCATGTGCAGTCGGCGGGGCCACCCGAGCTGTGCAGGGAATAGAATGGAAAGACAGTGCATTAACCAAACATCTATTAGCAAGGTCAACCAATAAACCATGTGAGCACAAAAAATCGGCCCCTAACATGTTGAAACTGACTGCTGCTACAATAAAAGTCCACTCAAATGAACGGCCCTGTAAAGACAGAAGCATAGTCCTCTCACCGAAAGTCTTAATCGCTGAGCCGTTCGCTGCTGACACCGACACCCAGGGAGCTTTAGACGGCATCAGCCGTTCCGCGTAGGTAGGTGTGACGAAACTCAGCTGGGAGCCCGTGTCCACGAGGAATTGTTTCCCCGAGTGTGCATCCGTCAGGTAGAGCAGCTTGTTCTCTTCCCCGAGGGTCGTAGCTGCTACCGACCCTCGGTCTTGGCGTTTCCCGGACGCTTGAAGTGGCACGTTGGGACGCACTTGTGTGCCCTCTCTGCAAAACGGCGATGGTAGAAGCACAGGCCGTCATCCGCTCCGCGCCGCCTGGTACCCGTCGCCGCCGTCGTCGGTGCGTCTGGCGCCGCAACCACTGGCTCCAAGCCGTCTCCGGACGTCGTTCCTGGTCTAGCTGCCGCGGCTGAAACCGCGCTCCGCTTGTGGGCGTCGACGAGCCGCTGCGCCTCCTTGCTCAGCCCATGGTAGTCCCGCCTGGCCAATCGGGGCGACTCTGCCAGGGCTACTCTCACTGCTGGCGGCAGGGTCCGGAGGAAAAGGTGGGCGAAAATAAATTCGCCATCCTCGGAGTCTTTCAGCCTCAGCATCTTCACCATCAGGTCCGCAGGTCTGTCATTCTCTGACTCCGTCAACGTTAGGAGCCCCTCTGCTCGCTGTTGTACCGAAGGGGTGAAATGGCTGATCAGCGCGTCCTTCAATGCACTGTACTTGTCGCTGTCCGGTGGGTGATTGACCAGATCTTACACCCTCTGGACCGTGTGGCTGTCCAGCTTCGCTACCACATGGTAGAATTTTGTGTCGTCCTTTGAGATTCTCCGGAGATTGAACTGTGCCTCGACTGCGCTAAACCAGGAGCGCGGGCTATGCTGCCAGAAGTCGGGCAGCTGGAGTGTGGAGGCGGCCATCAGGCTGGCTTCCGCCGAGCCCCGCTCGGGAGAATTCTGTCTGCTCATTCTTTGTCGTAGGGTCACCAGTGTAGAGGATGCGTTCAATGATGAGGCTGAGTTTTATTTCTCAGGTTCAGCTTTATTGACAGAACACATACTCTAGTATTCTCAAAGCAGGAAGAAGAAGAGAGAACTATATCACATCACCTTTTTATACCCTTCCAGCATCTGAACTCAAGTCACATGGTGCTTTAGCAAACATACAGTCACATGGTACTTAATCCCAGCCACAATGCAACCCTTTGAACTTTCACCATTGTCTTATTCATTGATGAACCGGAAAACTCTCTGGGGCATCTTCTCCGCGACAAAGGCCAAATCTCACTCCTCCTCGTCATCCTCTGCAGATCCGGGCCTTTTGTCCTTCGAGACGTGAAGCCTTCAATAAACATGCAGTCATACCTTTGTGGAAAATATGAGCCCAACATATGTGCCACAGTGGTATATTTGCGCTACAAAAGGCGACTTTGTTGTCATCACTGCCGGTTTTGGGTTCACACAATCCTACAGGCCCGCACAATGCATGTCGAATTTGACCACTTGGTTCGTGAGCTTCGGCTGGATGAGCCCGTGTTCCACTGCTCTCCACACCTCATTCCTTTGTATATTCTTTCTATACGACGGCAAGGACTGGTCATATAGTATCGGGTTGCCTGAAACAGCGGTTATTAATTTCTCCTTCGTGTCTTCACAACAACAGATAACATACAGATCTGCTTCTTCCCCCCCCCCCCGGGGGGGAGCACTGCCCTGCACCTACCCCGTGACAACCAGCCCCCTCACCAGCTTTAATCTAGAGTGAGGTGGCACGGATGGGGATCTCCCATCTCTCACAGACATTTTCCCCAACAAACTTTCACCATGTCTGGGTTGACTTAAATACTCGCCAGGGCTGTACTTACAGTGCAGCTTGGACAGCACTCCAATCTCGGCCCTGATCGACGCTGGTTCCACCATCTCCCTGGTCCGACCCGGGGCGCTGTCCAGGACAGATGAACTCAGACCACAGGGGTGGGAACCCACCAGGCCCTGCATCACCACAGCCATCGGTGAGCTCGCCAAATTGGCAGGTCGATGGGTCCTTGTCATGAGAGTAGCCGGTCAGAACACAAACCATCCATTCTGGCTGGCTGACATCCAAGACCCCTGCATCATCGGACTGCATCTGCTCGCTGCATGGGGTGCAAAGATCGACACCGCCAGCTCTTCTCTCCTTCTGGGGGCCAAGACCATCACGCTCTGTGGCAACAGCCAAGTGGAGAACCAGGGGACCCGCATGATCGAGGGGCCATCAGCGCAGGCTGAGCTGAGGGGATCGCCACCAGAGCTGACCACTGCAGCACCACCAGTGTGAGCGGAGGGATCATCATCGCCACTAGAGACAGCAGTGAGGGGGCCGCCAGCGGAGCAAATCGCCACATCATCAGAAACTCAGCAGGCGGTCGAGGAGCTGCAGGGGGTTAGAGTCAGGGCAGAGACGCCAGCTGCTGGAGCTGCTGGAATGCTACATCATCATTTTTGCCACCAGGGATGAAGAGTGCACCCAAACTAGCTTGGTGAAGCACGAGACCAACACCGGTGAGACCAGTCCGATATGGCTCCGCCCTGCCATCTGCCTTTTTCAAGGCGAATGGCAATAGAACAGAAGATATCAGGAGATGCTGGAGGTGGACGTCATTGAACCTTCTAGCAGCCCCTGGGTGGCGCCGATGGTTCTAGTCAAGAAGACGTTAGGTTCGTGGCGGTTCTGTGTGGACTATCGGTGTCTGAATGATGTCACCCATAAGGACTCCTACCCTCTGCCCCATATTGACGTCACGCTGCATTACATTACCAGCTCCAGCTGGTTCAGCCTTCTCAACCTCCGCAGTGGCTATTGGCAGGTGGAGCTGTCACCAGAGGCCCACCAGAGAACCGCCTTCTCCATCGGGCAGGGACTGTGGCAGTTCATGGTGATGCCGTTTGGACTTTGCAATGCCCCGCCACCTTTGAACATCTGATGGAGTGAGGGCTGGCTCATGTCCAAGGAGCTGCTGCATTGTTTATCTCGACGACCTGCTGGTTCACTCAGCTGATTTTGGTGGTGCCCTGTCCAACCTCCGGGAGGTGTTGGACGCTGTCCACCAGGCCGAGCTGTGGCTCCACCCTCGGAAATGCCACCTGTTTCGGCAAGAAACCACCTTCCTGGGCCACGTCGGCGGTGCTGCGGGAATCGCCACCAACCCGGAGAAGGTGGCAGCGGTGAGAAACTGGCCGGTCCCGAGGATGTAGAAAAGCTGCGGGGTTTCCTCGAACTGGCCTCCTATTATAGGAGGTTTGTAAAGAATTTCACCACCATCGCTAGCCCGCTGCATCAGCTGACACAGAAAAGCCACACATTCAAGTGGAGCGAGGACTGTGCTGCTGCTTTATCCTGGCTCCACTCGGCACTCACTGGAGCCCACGTGCTGCAGTATCCCAATCCGAACTGCCCCTTCATCATGGACACAGACCCTAGCAACCAGGGCATGGGGACAGTGCTATCCCAGGAGGGAGAACATGGAGCACAGACGGTCACTTTTTTCAGCCGCACTCTCAGCAGAGCCGAAAGGAATTATTGCGTCACCTGCCGAGAGCTGCTGGCAGTCATCCAAGGGCTTCGTCATTTCTGCCTGTAGAACTTGCCGGGGACCAAGTCTGGTTTTTCTGCCCAAAGCGGAAAAAAGGACAGTCACCGAAGCTGACAAGCCACTGGTCAGGACCGTGCATGGTCCTACAGAGACTGTCAGATGTAGTGTACAGGGTGAGGCTGCAGAAGAGGAACTGGGTGGTGGTGCTTCACCGTGACCGCCTCGCCCCGTACCAGCCATCTGCCCTATGGGTGGCCGAGCTAGAGGATTTATCCCGACCGGATACCCCGGTTGAGGTTCGAATGGACACTATCGGACCCGTGTGTACCAACGGCTGCTGCCGGTGGGCGCCCCAACGCTTAGACGGTTCATATTGGATGTTTGAGTTGGACTTATTATTCTGGGGACAGAAACCAGTCCAGGGGAACAGTGTAACATCGGGGCTGTGTTAAGGGGCGGGGATTCTCCCAGCATGCTTTGTGCCACGGGGGATTCAAAAACTGTTATTGTTCTTGTGTTGTGAGCATTATTGTTGTACCGTTACAATTGTGTTATAAGTACGGTTGTGATAGTGTTGTTTTCCCTGTGTGTGACAGATTATGTGTCTGTATCACCCTGAGCGAACTGAGTGTCTGTGTGAATGACCTCCCCTCTGCTCTGGGTAATTAGTCAGAGTTGAAATAAATGTCTGTTATGATCCAAACCCTCTCTCGTCATTGTGTGAACCCTTGAAACGTCGCAATATTCAACGTCTTCTTCAGCCAAAATGAAGAAAATGCAGTACATGCCTATGTGGTGCAATGGCTTGTTTGTTTTTCTTATCAGCACCAATATGGCACCTGCGCTTGGCCTCCTAAAACTAGCCTGGTGGATAGTGATGAGCACTCTGGCCTATTATATCTCTGTGCTCTAGTGCATTGATACTAGCCTTCCCTGAGTGTCTCTTTTCTCCCATTTCTTTCATCACTGCTATATTTTCATTAATCTAAAACAAAATGCCCACTACTATTTTTTGACTGCTGGTCTTTCTTTGTAGAACCAACTTCATAACCTGACACTTTCGTTGGATAAAGTGAAAAGAGGCTCTGGTTGTTTCATCAACATTGCCCGTCCCAATCCTCTCATGGACGCCCAAGATACTCTGCACCCAGGTACACGCCTGTTCACATGATCATGTCCCAGAAGATGGTGCCATGCAGCTGTTGTTGATTTTGTTTCCTGACTGAGCTTTGTTTTACTAATACTACTTTAGAGATTCAGCATTTGGGAAATTGTCCTATAGACTGTGCCTCTATCTACTACAATGGAGTGAGGCGATCAGGTCTCTACACGGTGGTGCCATTATTAGCAGGCATGCCTTTGGAAGTCTATTGTGACATGGACACAGATGGTGAGTCACATACTGTATGAAGAGAATTATGTATGTATTGATAAAGTACATCAAAGATTTTTTTTTTTTAAGCCTGAGCCCCACAAAATCTTTGAGTAAGGTTTAAACCTTCAACAGAGTTGCCCACATTTCAGAAAAGCTTGGAGTGAGATTTAGGGTGAGAGTGCACATAAACAGTTATTTTTTTTTCAAGGCATACACTTCTTTACATCAGAATAAGTTTTAGAACATATTCAGTCTGCTTTATGCTGCCTTGAGAGCTCTTATTGTGTAAAAATCTGAAGAAAGTCAACATGATATTGGCGGTATTTTCCTAACTTTGGAGTGAGAAATAGGATTTGTGGTGGCAGAGAGGGAGAGAAAAAGAGTGAGACTTACTCCAAAAGAGTGAGCGTTTGCAGCACTGATTCAGCACTTTACAAATTTTAACTCTGTGGGGTGTAAGGTTTTTTTAAGGTTAGGGTTGTGTCTTAATCCTAACCCCAAGTACAGAGGTCTGCAACCAGCTCCAGAGTCACACAATTCTATTGCTCATAAGCTGTAGCTCCCTGTGATTTTGACCATCAAAACATAAAACAAGCAAAAGTGTCTGATTTACAAGACACAGTTACCATATTTTAGCTAAATTACCAGCCTTTGACTCTGTTGGAGATCAAACACTCTACTGTCATGTCCTTGAAGATAAGACTGAAGACTGTATACCTGACTGATATGCTTCAGCTGAGATGAGCTAGTCATACATTCCATATGCTTTCCATATTTACAATTTTTTTTGCCTCAGGTGGCGGCTGGACTGTGATCCAGCGACGGTTTGATGGTTCAGTCAGTTTCGACCGCAGCTGGGGGGAATACAGGGATGGATTTGGCGACCTGCACTTAGAATTCTGGCTGGGCAACAACCACATACATGAGCTGAGCACCCAGGGGGACTACAGCCTCCGCATTGACCTGGAGGACTGGAGCAACAAGCACAAACATGCCCTCTACCAGAGCTTCAGGTTGGTGTCATGCACACAAGGAGATGGCAAACACACAAAATGTACAGTTCAGACACATTTGGTTGGCAAAACACTGACCAGTCTTCATTATTCTGTGTTGCTAGAGTGAGCCGCTCGGCGGTGTGTGAACACACAGCGGCCTCCCCTCTCTCTTCGTGTTTGTTGTTTATGTTCTGCATACCGAGAGAATTTACAACCGTCCTGCTAGTCGCCGTGTATGTCCCGACCATCACTACCAGCGAAAGAAGTCAGGCACTAAATGAACTCTTATCAGGCTATAAATGAAACACAAACAGTGCATCCAGATGGATTCCTCATCACAGCAGGAGACTTCAACCATGCAGATTTAAAGGCCCTCCTACCAAAACTACACCAACATCTTTGTTTTTGAGTATTTAGAAAAGCGCTATATAAGACTGATGTATTATTATTATTATTTAACATGTGGACTTTCCAACATGAGGAGACAACTTGCTGGGCCTGGTGTACACAACCCACAAGCGTGCATACAGAGCCTCCCCCCTCCCCACCTGGGTCTCTCTGATCACGTCACCATCTTGATAAGGCGTGTATACAGACCCAGAGTGAAAGCCATCAGACCAACTTAAAAGCAGGTATGTGTGTAGCCAGAGGGGGCCTCCGATGCTCTGAAAGACTGCTTTAGGACTACAGACTGGGACACTTTCAAGCATGCAGCCACTCACAATGGACACACAAACATAGAGGAGTACACTGAGGTTGTTGTAGTATACATAGCTAAATGCACTGATGGTGTCACTCACTGCAAAACCATCACTGTTCATGCCAGTCAAAAGCCATGGATGAGATGAGATGATATTCAACTTTATTGTCATTACACATGTATGAATACAAGGTAACGAAACGTGACTTGGCATTTGGGCACGCTCTGCAGAGTGCATCCAAGGCCGGGGCAGCCGCTAGGCGCCAGTCATAAAGAAGAAAGGAAAAAAAGAAAAGAGAGAATGGATATGACACAGTAGGCAAGAGAAAAAAACATGTTTTATCAGAATGACGCTCGGCAAGTGAGCGAAATTTTGATTGCAGGCAAAAAAACCCTCAATGCACATTTAGCAGACATTTAGCAGGAGATCACACACAAAAGTTGAGAGGCAGTGTATTGTATGCATGTAATGTTGTATGCATTGTGTAGTGTAAATGTAACAGTTGTTAGTGAGCAGCAGAGGGCGCCTGCTGGCAGTGGATAGATGTTATAATCATGTGACTTATAAACAAGTCCAGAGTCCAGAGTCCAGAGTCTATCTCTCTTGCTCTCTCTCTTGCTTGCAGAAGGCACATGGGCATTGTCCTTGAGGGTCCAAATCTGCTGACGACAACAACTGATTGTCGATTGTTTGGGTAGACATAAGAGCCGGTCCTTCCGCTTATCTCAATCAGGAGGAATGTAAACACGGGGCAAACAAGGTCAAATCAAATCAAATCAGCACAGTGCACTCAGAGAATAGAATTTGTCCTCACCCGTGTAATTCTGTGCTTCCATTATATGTGCAGGCTTAAACTGTTTTTCCATGGAGAGCACAGGGCTCCAGATGTATTCCTCCACTGAAATCACTGTCATTCAGTTCACCGTTTGCCGCTACTCGTGCCCTCCCCAACTGGTCGAATTTGATGAAGGAGCTTGCCGGGTCCGCTTTGATCAGCTCTCTCACCTTCCTTCAATTTCTGATGCATCAGGGAACTCCACAGCCAAAAATAGAAGTCCTGAGATCATAACCAATAATGTTTCCACAGACGCATGAATTCCAATGTCCATGAGTCTCCTCGTAGGTTCCAATTCTTGGGCTCCCCCTTGGCCCAATTCTTGTTGAAAAATAGTGACAATAGCACATTTAAGCCGCTTCCAAATCCATAATTTCCGTTTAGATTAAGATTCAGCAGAAGAAGAGCGACTAAACACAGACAAAAACACAACATTGCAAAAGCTGGGAATAGATCAGGAAGGCAGGGGAGGAGGGAAGAAAAATACCGACTGCTCTCTCTCAAGGCAAGAAGGAAAATGGATGAAATGGATGACCTCTGGATGACAGCAGAGGTCCAAAGGCTCCTGAGGGCTCAGGACGCGGCCTTCAAGGCCAGTAACACTGCAGGTCTAACAACAGCTAGGGCCAACCTGTCCCGTGGTATCAAGGAAGCAAAACGACAGTATAGCAAGAAAATATCCGGTCACTTCCGCAACACCAGAGATGCACGTTCCCTCTGGCATGGCATACAGACCCTCAACAACTACAGACCTCCACCTCAGACCTGTGTGAGTGACATCATACTGCTTAACAACCTAAATGACTTCTTTGGCCACTTTGAAGCACAAAACAGCACATCAGCGCAGAAGACCACTCCTCCCCCAGATGAGCAGGCTATAAGTCTGGATCCGGCTAGCGTGAAGAGAAACCTCTCCAGGATCATCCCATGCAAGGCAGCTGGACCAGACAATATACCAGGTCGTGTTCTGAAGGACTGTGCAGAGGAGCTCAAAAATGGCCTGGCCGACACCTTCAACATCTCCCTGAGTCAAGCTGTTGTCCCCATGTGTTTCAAAACAGATACCATAATACCAGTCCCAAAGAAGCCTGTCCCATCCAGCTACAATGATTACCAGCCAGTAGCACTGACCTCCATCATAATGAAGTGCTTCGAGCGGCTGGTCATGCAGAACATCAAGTCCTCCCTCCCTCCCTCCCTCCCTCCCTCCCTCCCACGACCCATCTCAGTTTGCATACAGGTCAACTAGATCCACGGAAGATGCCATCTCTGCTGCTCTTCATCCAGCCCTCACCCACCTGCACTCAAAGAACTCCTATGTGTGAATGCTGTTCTTGGACTTTAATTCAGCATTCAACACAATCATCCTCCAGCACCTGATACAAAAACTCAGACACTTAGGACTCAAAACCTCTCTCTGTAACTGGGTGCTGGACTTTCTAATAGGGAGGCCACAGAACGTGCAGTTTGTCAGCAACACCTCCCAGACCATCACACTGAGCACAGGGGCCCCACAAGGGTGCATACTCAGCTCGCTACTCTTCACCCTGCTGACCCATGACTGCATACCAGCCTACAGCACCAACCACATCATCAAGTTTGCAGACGACACAATGGTGGTGGGCCTCACCACAAACAATGATGAGGACAACTACAGAAATGAGGTGAGCCAACTGGTCCAGTGGTGTAAAGACAATAATCTCTTCCTGAACGTGGGAAAAACCAGGGAGATTGTGGTTGGCTTCAGAAGAGGACACACAGCACCCCCCTCTGATCATCAATGGAGCAGCTGTGGAGAGAGTGAGCAGCACCAAGTTCCTGGGGGTGCACATCTCCGAGGACCTCTCCTGGTCTAACAACACCACATCACTGGCCAAGAAGGCTCAAACTTGCCCTGGCTCAAACTGTTTCCTCCGCAAACTGAGGACAGCATGAGTCCCACCCCCCATCATGTGCCCATTCTACCGGGGCACCATTGAGAGCATCCTCACCAGCTGCATCACGGTGTGGTACAGAAGCTGCACCGCCTCCTGCCAGAAGACACTACAACGCACAGTGAAAGCAGCCAACAAGATCATTGGTGCATCTCTGCCCTCCCTCTCTGACACTTACCACACCCACTTCACCCGCAGAGCCATTAACATCGCAGGTGACACCTCCCACCCCTTACACTCCCTCTTCAGCTCCCTGCCCTCAGGGAAAAGGTACCGGAGCCTCCAGGCCCGCTCCACAAGACTGTTAAACAGCTTTGTTAACCAGGCCATCAGGACCCTGAACTCTGCCCACTCCCCTCCTCGCCCCCACCCCCGAACTGTAACACACTCACCCTCATTATAACTACCTCAGCTGTTTGCACAGAAAGACTGGCACACCAACAGTACCACATCTGCTGATGTATGTTTTGCACCTTACTGCAGCCATTTGCACCAATGCAATACCTGTTGCTATCTATGTCCTTACAATACTGATTATATGCAGACCAATCTGCCACTGTCTGCACCCTCGTTACCGCATTGAACTTGCAATTTACCAGCATTACGATTTACTGTACATAGGATTGCTGTGTTTTTACCGTTATTTGCACTATGGGTAGCATTACTGTACATAGATTGTTGTTGTTTTCCATCCTCATTCCTTCTTGTCTTACAGTATATAATCCGCACACCACTAAGCGAGAGAGAAACAGCATTTCAATTCTACTGTATTTCCTGTACATATAGAAGTATTGACAGATAAAAATCTTTGAATCTTTTGAACACTGTTGAAATTGTAGACAATGTAGTAGTAGGATTAATCACTGGCAATATAATAGTAGTTTTAAATTCCTTATGCAGCATTTCAAAAAGTGCTCTCCTTGCATCAAGTCTGGGGAGTTTATTGTTAATTGAGATCAAAATGTTGCTGACCTGTGCAGCAGGATTTTTTTGGGGGGGGATCTCTGATTGGAGGGGAACTGCTGGCATTGCTGTACTGGAATTGAATTGCCCTTATTGCTGGGTGTTACGTCTTCCACGGTGCAAAATCGACTGAAATATGTGTTGATGTAGTCTTCAAGATCTTCCACAACGAATATTGGCTATGTTCCAAATAATATGAAACACCAAAAAGAATATTTTTAATAATCAGCTCTTGCCACTCATCCAAATTCATGAGCTCCTCTGAGGACAGCACTGGGTCTCATTTGAGTTTGCTCCTGTTTCTTTCAAACTGGTCTGCTCTGAAATGCACAAGACAATAAGCAACACAACAAGCATTAGTATAGGGTTAGGTGTGGTTAGGTAATGTTTATAAAGCAACGTTATTGTTATTTAATGTTTATTAATTGCAGCAGCCCTATCCCTGTGCTGCTGCAATCCTGGAATTTCCCCACTGTGGGATTAATAAAGTATTATCGTATCTTATCTTATGTAATGCATTAATGTCGAATTTAATTAGTGAATTAGTTTAGTTAGTGCATGATTGACTCATTAGTAATGCCTATTTAATGCCTAGTAATGCATTACCTAATGTTTATTATTGGTGTAACCATATTGTCAGTAGGCAATTTGTTATTTTTTTAACAAAGGGGATGGGGGGTATTCACAAATTTGCATAAGGTATAAAAGTATAAACGTAAATTGGCTAAAATTTGCAAAAATAAAGGGGCAAAAATATAAGTTGCCAAACTAAAAATTTAATAAGTTACAAATGACAGTTACATAAAAATTTAACCAGCATCCAGATGGACAATGCAAATTTAAAGGGAAAAAAAAGTTGTATATTTATGAGAAAAAAGTTGCAATTTTGAAAAAGTTACATATTTATAAGAAATGTCACAAATTTATGAGAAAAAAGTTACAAATTTAAGAGAAAAAAAATTAACTTTTGCCAAAAACCCACAAATTACAGTATGTAGGAAAAAAGTCATGCATTTATTAGAAAAAAGTTGCAATTTTGCAAAAAAAAAAGTCACAAATTTATGAGGAAAAATTTGCAGATTTGAGGAAAAAAGCTGCAAATTTATGAGAAAAAAGTTGCAATTTTGTAAAAAAAAAAGTCAAATCTATGACAAAAAAGTTGAAGCTATATGAGAAATGTTATTTTGTCTTTCTGCATAGAATTTGGCATCAAAGTCATTTTATTCAGTTCTTTAATGTGATATAAAAAGGTTTACGATGATATTGGGGGAACAGTTGTCTCTGTTTTCCAGGTTGGGGGGAAAATGCCCCCCCTTCCCCAGGAATTACACCTATGAATGGTGATGTGTGTGTGTGTGTGGGGTGGGGGGATTTCTTTGGTGATTTTGTTAACAAGGAGGTTGGCATTCCCACTCAAATCACCTACTGCCTATTGTAAAGTGTTACCAGGGTGCTTATAGAACTAATGGATGCCCTTTTTTTGCTGTGTTTGCAGTGTGGAAGATGAGGAGCAACAGTACCGTCTCCATGTGTCAGGTTTCAGTGGCACCGTGCAGGACTCCTTCAGCTGGTACCACGACAAGCAGAGCTTCAGCACACCGGACAGTGGCAACATCTGTGCCGAGATCTCACACAGCGGCTGGTGGTACAACCAGTGCTTTTATGCCAACCTCAATGGAGTCTACTACAGGGTAAGGAAATAGAGATCTGATCTAGCTTTGCTCTTTTAAAGCCCTGATTACTTATCGATCTTTCTGCTTACAGGGAGGCCATTACAGCCCTAAAGGGAAAGGATCGCTGGGTCCCAATGGGATTGTTTGGTACTCATGGAAAGACTCTGATTATTACTCCTTACGCAAAGTCAGCATGATGATTCGACCATGCAGCTTTCAAACAAGCGGGTCCCCCTGAGTCACTATGACAATGGTGTGGAAGGACTAAGACAGAGAGACTGGATGAACATCACAGCCTGCTCTGATCAGAACCAGTGAGCAGTCTGCAATAAGACCAGGGACAGTGGACCCGTTCTCCTGTTGTTTTATGAAATTGCTCAAACCACCTGGATCTGGATCTACTGCTGGCTTTTGAAAAGACAGTTTTTCCCTAAAAGGGAGTCAGGGAAATTGATTTATTTGATATTTTGTACTTTTATTTTTGTACCTTAGTTAGAAAATTGGCCAAAAAAGCTGTTTATGATGTGCTGAATGGAGCCAGAATTTCTAATAGCCAGTGGAGAGAGTAACAGGTGAACAGAACACAATTAATCTTTTATCAGTGTTGTTCTTTTAAACGTTGTCTGGGTGTAAGCCACTATGTAAACCTTTTCTCAGAGTTTTAATATTCAAACTGTATCTGGATGTAAAAGCTTATAACTTTCGATTTAATAACTGCTGATTATGAAGTAATCAGTGAGTTGGTCAGCTCGGTGGAGCAGTGATTAGCGCTGTGGCAGCACAGTAAGAAGGTCACGGGATGGATTCCACCCCTGACCATCAGTGACCCTTCTGTGTGGAGTTTGCATGTTCTCCCCGTGTCTGCGTGGGTTTACCGCGGGTACTCCAGTTTTCTCCCACAGGCCAAAAACATGCAAGTTGGGTTAATTGGGGAATCTAAAGTGGCCCTGGGTGTGTGAATGGTTAAGGGATTGGCGCCGTACCATGGCTGCCTCATCCATCCAGGTGGATGCCCCGAATTTCCCTCTGGGATTAATAAAGTATGCAAAAATACAAAAAAAAAAAAAAAAAAAAAAAAACCCTGCTGATTTCAAAAAGTGCCGTATCAGGGAGAGTACAAATGCTGTTATTATTCATAACACACTATATGAACTGTGCAATAAATACTGTTTTTATGTCACAACTGGCAATATTTTACACACGCTTTAGATTTAAAAATCTTATACTGGATCATTTTTCGATGATTAGCTCTATAATTGCATCATGAGATAATTGTGCCCTCAAGAGTCAACAAAACTTATGAATCATCTTTTCTTATGTGATCATTAATACATGTAATATACTATAATGCAAGGAGACAAGACAAAATGTGTAGTTTGATTACACCTGACCACCAGGTGGCACTTGTCTCTAGTTTCTAACTCAGCATGATCATGATGTGGACAAAGTGGCAGCTGGTTATTAGTGAGAACATTTTCTTTTGCCTGTGCCCCACTTCAAACAAAACAGTGGTAGTGTAGTAGTGAAACAATTGAAGAAACATCTCATTTATGAGAAAAAAGGAGCCAAGTTTAGTTATATAAGGGTTGTTTATTAAAGAGTTCCCAATTCACTTCAGGCTATAGTAGGAGGCTGAAACTGTACATGTATAACAATACATATTTGCAGCTCTGAACTCCTAAGAGTTTCTCTTTTACAGGTGCTAAGGTGGGGTAAGGTGTGATAATAGAGCCAGCTGAATGCAGAGCGGTCATCAGGTTCTTGTACTTGAGAAGCCACACACCACGGGAGACGTTCGATGAGATGAGAGAGACTTACAGGGAGGATGTGCCATCATATGATGTAGTCAAGCACTGACATTGACCGTTTAAGTGTGGTTGGACATGGGTGGAAACAGCACCCAATCCCAGGCGACCACAGAGCGCCACTGATGAAGACACCATCCGGCAAGTGGAGGCCACCATTTTGGATGATCACTGCATAACCATTCGTCATCTAGCCAAAAATGCCAAGATTAGTGTTGGACCTGTGGGAAAAAAATCATGACCCTTTGCACATACAGAAGCTGTCTGTGTGATGAATTCCCCAATTGCTCACACCTTTCTAGAAGCAGGAACAAGTCGCATGCTCCAAGGCTCTTTTGGCCATGTGTCAAGAAAACCAGGACTTCAACAGAATAATCACACAGGTTGAAACATGCGTCCATCACTATGATCCAGAGACTAAAGCCCAGTTGGAGCTATGAAAGCATTATGATGGTTTTCCTGGCAAAAAGGTACCACAATTACCAGGACTTACTACGCTTACTATGCAGAAATTGCGGAAGGCCATCAAAACCAAGGTGTGGTATCCTGACCAAAGGTGTCCGCCTCCTACAAGACGTCCCAGTTCACAACTCGCATGCTGCCCAGATGGAAGCACACTCCTGCAGCTTCGAAATCCTTCCTCACCCCCTTTACTCTCCTATTCTCACACCTCGACTTCCACCTCTTTCTAACCATGAAGGAATTTTTGAAGGGCAAGCACTTCCAAGATGATGAAAACACCAATTTTCAGGGTCAAGGCTTGGCTTCTGACGAAACCTACAGACTTCTACAGGTGAGGTCTTCACAGCTGCATAAAGTGATGTCAGAAGTGTGTGTGACCCTTGGTGGGGACCTATGTAAAGACTAATAACTGTGCCAAGTTTGGTTCCTTTCAGTCCATAGGAAATGAGTCAGGGGAAATCTTTAAAGTGCAGCCCTCGAAGTGCATACAGTCACAAATTAAGAGAAAAAAGTCATTTATAAAACAAAGTCCAAAATTTAGGACAGAAGTTTCAAATTTGGGGGGAAAAGGCAAATTAGTGCGAAAAAGGTTATGGTGATACAGTTGAAAATGCACAAGTCACAAATTTATTAGACATGTTGCACATTTAAAGCAGGGGGAAAGTATTGCACATGATAGGTGTGTTATTCTTGCAGTTCGGCTGTTTTACATTAATTTTAAGGGTTAAACATTTTGTGGGTTCATGGAGATTTTCTTCAAAAAAATGCCAAAAAGAGACCTTTCCATTGTAGATGGAGCTGACCCAAGGCCAGAAGACCGTGATGCACTCTGTTTAAACTCACATTAAACTAGGAAAAACATTTTGAGTTTTACAGATTATACAATTTTATTACTACAAAAGGTGAAACAAGTGCTGACAACTGACAAACTTGAGGCTTTATGTCCCCCCCCCCCCCCTTCTCATCACTCTTTCTGGCATCCAGCTGCACCTGACGGCAGTGAGGGCTGACTGTGGCGTAAAAAGAGCCCTTTCACTTCTTTCCCTAGAAGAATGCACAGTACATGCTCTTCACACAAGCTGCCAACTCATTCCCATTCCTGTCCACATCTATGCAGGAATCTGCTGAAGGAATAAAGGCTTCAGTGTGAGAATATCAGAGAGTGTAGTGTGCTGTAAATCTTGAGAGAACAAGATGACATTCACACTCAAATAAACGGAACCCCCGTGAGTAGAAATCATTGTTTAATAAATCAAACTGAATTTATGTTTCTCTTTCAATGACACTGTATTGCAAATATTTCTATACATAAAATAGTATATCAGTGACAAGAAGCACCTGATAGAGTCAATAGAATATATGTATATATTTATATGTCTATTCTCTAATGCAGGAGGTGATAAGAAAATAGAGTGAACAAGATTAGAGGTTGATCAAAAAGTGGGTTGTGAAAAAAAACTTCATATTACATTATTACAGATGACACCACAAATCAGTCAACGGCAGGCTAATGCTCTTCAGGAGTACTGTGGACCGGAAGCCAAATCAGCACCGTCTACGGGGAAACAGTGATCCATTGATTTTAAAATGTGCAATGCTTTTTAAACTTTATTTTCTCCTCTCCTGAAGAGTAAACTGTAACGTCACAGCGTGTGTGTTCGGGGGGGGGGGGGGACCTATACAAACTATTTCAGATTTTCTCAGAGGGACAAGGCAGGAAGAGGGCAGAGCTTCCTGTTAGCCTTTGAGGAAGTGCAGGATGAAAGGGTGACAGGCACTGCCAGCAGTGGACACACAGAATGGACACACACTTACACACACACAGTTGCCACTTACTCTTGCACTTATAGGAAAGCACCTCTACGTTTTGAACATGAATTGCACACAGAGAGGCAAAGACGATTCAAATAAGCCTAATGCTGGAAAAAAGTAAAGCTTGAATATGTTGTTGAAGGTACACAGTCTGTGCTTATAGATGGAACAGAGCTTTGGTTTTAAGTCTCAGTAAGTCACTACACAGGGGTGTATAGAATAGTTGGGCCACATTTAAATCACTATCACTTTAACTTGTAGCAAATTTGGAAAAAAATGCATTGCTTTGAAACGTTTAGATCTAATGTTTGCACTCAACGCTATTAACCATACCACATTAGGATAGATGAGGCTGTTAAGTCATGAAATAAAACCATTCATGCTGGCTGTGACTGTAACCTGGACGTTTGGATCCAGTGTTACAGACTGCACCTTGCACAGAGGATAGGCTGTGTGTGAATATTACTCTGCTGTCCTTTACAGTCATATGCTCATTTACTCAGCGCCCTGAACTGTTGACACAAACAGTAGAGGAGGAAATGAGGTAAGCATGAGGAGGAAAAAGAGAAGCGAAATTTAAATTAAAGAATGCAATCTAAGCAAAAACATTTGGGCTGCTGAACTCTTCTCGTCTTCGAGTGTGGTGAGTCCCAGAGGTTGGTTTCACATTGTAGTGAACTGACTGTGTGCTTGTCTCAGCTTCGCTGCGATCTGAGGGTTTGGAGAAGAAAAGCAGAATGATCATGTCCTGGTTTAGTGGTGCCATGCAACTGTTTTACAGATAATAAAGGACAAACTGTTAGAGAATTTAAATTTACTGTGAGAGATAGTCAATAAAAGTGTCTTTACCGTCTCGTAAAACTTGGCCTGCTCCTCCAAGTACAACTGCATGACCCTGTTGTAGTCATAGATACGGTTGCTATGGAAGTGGTTCATCTCAGCTGCGCCACAGAAGAGAGCCACAGAGATCAGACAAAGTGCAATTTAACACTGCACCAACCTCAATATCTGACCGTACAGTACCTTGTAATGCATAAGACATGGTGCTGACACGTTTGGCCATGGTGACTTTGTCCTGAGTGGTAATTTTACCGGCGGCCACCAGCTTGTCACCCTCCTTCACCTTATCTACGGCGGCCTATGAGAGGTGAAAACAAGCAGGTAGTGCAGGGAAAGTTCAGACTTAACAGACTAACACTTGCATTAATGAAGAAATATACTGTAGAGCTGCTAGTAATCAAAAGCTGAGATTGAGGGGGAGGTTTCTTTAAAACCAGATACTGCATGTTAAACTAAAATACCCACTGTTATTCAGATGTATTCCCAATTCCCCTTCTATCTCAAGGACCCATACACTTTAGATTTCATTAGACTAACTGAATCTAGCAGTGACATTATGACAGCGACACTTGCTGTTCAAAGAATAAGATGAAATGAAATGAATAGAGCAGGGGTCATCAATCTTTATTATGGAACAGCTATTAAGAGCCACGTTTGTCTCTCCTCAAAATGGAGTGTCAAAACATATTTCAGGCTTAACATGAAGGTAAGGTATTTTAATAGCTCACATGTCTTAATAAAATGTTTGTGACATTTTGTTCACATTTTCTTTAATGTTTTTAAATTATTGAAGCAAATTTGTTTTGTATTTTTCCTGGCTTTCTTGAAACACTAGGATTTAAAGCCTGTCACCATCCTTCACCTTTTCAACTCCGCCCTCCCTCTTACGTAGGTTAGCTATTACAGCTGACCAGCTTCTAGCCTCCTAGCTCGGATGAGCAGCACTCTGGTTCACTGATCCACAGTCGATGGTGTACCTTATGTCAGTCCGGTCTATCTCCCAATAATTTTGTCGTGATTCCACAACAAATTGCTAGCACCTTGCGCTGGGCTCCCCAAGTCGCCGCAACCAAGATCTGGCCCGTGACCCAAGGCGAACTACCGAACCAAGGGATCTCAAAGGGCAGCGTCTCACTCTGTGGGACTCCAGTCTGCTCCCATGGCCAGCTGGAAAGCTGGAGCGAGTATGCTGCCCGCGAGAGCGGCACCCCGGAGGACGGTGGGGGAGCTGGGCGTGAGAGAGCCAGCAGCCTCCAGCCAGCAGCATCTGGTCCCAGGACATTTTGATTGCAGCAAGTCAGAGGCTTCATCATGATTCCGCGGTGAATGACCTGTACCGGAGGCTCGTGGCTCACACGGCCAGCTAAAGGCAGCCTATTAGCCCCTGAGCTATTAGCCCACGAGCTAACACTGGTACCAGGACACTCACTGTAAGTGCAGCTTATATTGTTATTTTCTTCAGATCTTAATCACCCTAATAGCCATCCCTGTTACCACCTAGTTCGGCACCATGCCTTGTGTCACTGTGGCCCATCTCTCAGTGGTTTTGTCGTGATTCCGCAGTGGATTGCCCATACCAGTGTTATGCCGAGAACTCCCCCATCTGCCCAGAATTGCATCCAGGGGAGTTCTCGGCATAACACCGGCCAGTAGCCTCTGGTCCCAGGCCATTGGAGGGACCGGTGTGCCGGTATGAGCGATCCGCCGCAGAATCACAACGAAACCACTGGGAGATGGGCCGCAGTGAACCAGGTGTTAACAGGGATGGCTATTAGGGTGACTAAGATCTGAAGAAAATAACAATATAAACCGCGCTTACAACCAGCGTCCTGGTGCCAGTGTTAGCTCAGGGGCTAATAAGCTACCTTTAGCTGGCTGTGCAAGCCACCAGCCTCCGGTACAAGCCATCTGCCATGGAATCATGACAAAAACAATGGGAGTTGGGCCGGAGTGACGCAAGGCACACCGGCAAACTAGGTGGTAGCAGGGATGGCTATTAGGGTGACTAAGATCTGAAGAAAATAACAACATAAGCCACACTTACCAGTGTTAGCTCGGGGGCTAATAGGCTACCTTTAGCCCCCCCTTCCATCTACATGACAGACAGCTAGGCGGGCCAATAACAGAGCAGTGGGTGGGTATTTAGCACGGCAGTGGGTGGGCTTTTTCAACACCTGATGTAGAAGAATTACCCGTAAGAGTCAAAAAACGAGATAAAGACAGTGTATTTTTTTCAGATCTTTTTTTTTTTTTTTTTTTTGTTACTTATTTGTACCCGTAGGTAGACTCGTTGACAGTTTGGCAAATTTTTGGCTAATTATGTGACCAGTTAACACATTTGAGACAGTTAAAACCTACAAACACACCATTTTTTAAATCAATGACCCCATCCATCCATCCATCTTCTTCCGCTTAATCCTTTTCGGGTCGCGGGGGGGCTGGAGCCTATCCCAGCATCTTTTGGGCGAGAGGCAGGGTCCACCCTGGACAGATCACCAGTCCACCGCAGGGCCAACACAGAGAGACAGACAACCATTCACTCTCACAGTCATACCTAAGGACAATTTAGAATCCCCAGTTTGATGCCAATTAACCTAACTTGCATGTTTTTGGCATGTGGGAGGAAACCGGAGAAATCCCGGAGTAAACCCACGCAGACACGGGGAGAACATGCAAACTCCACACAGATCACTGTTGGTCGGGGGCTGGGATCGAACCCAGGATCCCCCGGCCAAGGGTGAGTTGCTGTGCTGCCGCAGTGCTAACCACTCCGCCACCGCGCTGCCCGCCCCTTTAAGTCTAAATTGGCCAGTCAGCATTAGAAACAGGAAAGTTTGGGCTTTTTTTAAACTCTTAAAACTGAACATTTGTAATACATTTACAACGGTACCAGAGCATCTGAGCACAGACTACCAGACACAGACCGGTTATTCCCCTCACTCTATTCTCCATCTACTCACTTTCACTGTCAACCCACACATTACATTGCACTTTTGTTTTTGCATATATCTGCAGATTTTAAATGCAACTGTCTATTTGAACTTTTTTTGTACATTTAATCTGTTGATATTCCCTCTCTCTCTCTTAGTTATCATAGGTAGTTTCAAGATATATGTATATATACAGTAGATACTATATAGATATAGATATATTTTTTTTCATATTTCTTATCCACCTTATTCCTACACCCCATGAGGTCTTACATGAATTATGGGTGCAATATCCGGTACTATTTTAGAACGTGTGGTTGTCACAGAAACAGGACAATTTGCCTTGTTACAAAACAATGACTTTGGCATCAAAAAATGTAGGAACACGGCCTTTTGCACCTCAAAAAGAGTAATATAATCATACCACTTCCAACAACTATTGAGGGATGAGAAGATGACCTTAAAAAGTGGCCTGGCAGACAGTAGCTCCATTAGTTAGCTCCGCTGCTAAAATGCTAACGCTGTAAACAAAAGCTCTGAGATACTGTATATCAATGTTTCCACCGCAATAAAGTCGGTTGCATTTTGTTAAAATATGTTGGACATAATCAAATTTACCTCAGAGCAGACACAGAATCTAGTCAGAGCCACAAAGAACCACAACACTGTGCTTGGGTCTTTTAATGTCAGGGTAAAGACAGACAGCTGCAGCTGTTTGTTTTACCCTGAAATTAAAATGCTCATGCTGCTGTCATGCCTTGAATGCTTGTTGTTTAACTTAACACGTACAGACCTTTTCTGACAATTGTTCAAAATTTTATTGATCTACACTACCGTTCAAAAGTTTGGGGTCACTTAGAAATTTCCTTATTTTTGAAAGAAAAGCACTGTTTTTTTCAATGAAGATAACTTTAAACTAATCAGAAATACACTCTAATATCTAATATACATTGCTAATGTGGTAAATGACTATTCTAGCAGCAAATGTCTGGTTTTTGGTGCAATATCTACATAGGTGTATAGAGGCCCATTTCCAGCAACTATCACTCCAGTGTTCTAATGGTACAGTGTGTTTGCTCATTGCATCAGAAGGCTAATGGATGATTAGAAAACCTTTGTTCAATCATGTTAGCACAGCTGAAAACAGTTTAGCTGGTTAGAGAAGCTATAAAACTGACCTTCCTTTGAGCAGGTTGAGATCTGGAAAAAATTATTATTTCAAATACAAATCATTATTTCTAACCTTGTCAATGTCTTGACTATATTTTCTATTCATTTTACAACTCATGCTGGTAAATAAGTGTGACTTTTCATGGAAAACACAAAATAATTGTCTGGGTGACCCCAAACTTTTGAACGGTAGTGTATATTTTGTGATAACTTAAAAATTAATGCATGCTGAAGTCCATATCATTCCAATGCAGTGCAACGAATGCAAAAAAACTCAAACACCTATTTGATATCTTTCTTAAATTGTTACACCTTAGGAAGCAAACTGTTACTATTTTTTATTTTACTTCATGCAGCCTTGCATCTGGTGACATATATAAATGTCAGATCTTTGACATTCATACAAGTGAAAACATACCTGGTGCTGTTGTGTCTGTCCTGTGTCTGCACCACCGATCACACGAACAATCCTTTAGTTTTCAGTGCATGATCTACACATTGCTGTTGAAGCCAGTACAGATTTAGCTGAGGTTTAGGAGTCTCACACCATGAACAGCAGCAAGTAACAGAACTGCGCAAAAACATTCAAAAATACAAAAACTACAAGTGCTGAATTATCTGCCACTTGACTGCAAAACAGGTATGTGGACTATACATTAAAACGAATTTCAAGCGCTTTTAAAAACACTATTTCAAATGCCCCAGTACTCCACTCTTGCTGATTTAACACTACTTCAGCCAAAACCGGAAGTTGCACCCATAATTGTTTCTATAGCAGTGCCCTCAGCAATAAGATAGATAGATCTTTAATTGTCATTGTCACAAGTACAACGAAATTCAAAGTGCTCACCAGTCAGTGCCCCATTTATAAAAACATTGCCCCATTATAAAAAACATAGACCCAAAATTACTAAAAATCAGTTTAAAAATAATAATTAAAAAGAATAAATAACTAGCCACATTCAACACAGGACATCATGCACACACAGTCATGACAAAAAGCATTCAACAACATACAATCATGTCCATTTAGCACATTACTTCCTCGTTTTATTCAGAATGGTTATTGCTGTTGGATAGAAGCTGTGTTTGAGTCCGTTTGTCCTTGTGTTCATTTGTCTGTGGGATAGGTAAGGTGGATCAATAAGGTGGACAGGTGTGCTTGGAGTTAGTTCACTGCTTTCTTACAAGAATGTCATTGTTCAGAATGACTCTCATTGACATGACAAACTGATTTATATTTTACTTGTACAACTGTAACTTTTAAAAGTAAATGATAGGAAATTTGTTTCATTTAATTTTGTTAAGTCACACGGCACAAATGGTGATAGACAAAAGAGCCACATGTGGGTCTGGGAAAAATGTTTTCATCTGTTTTTCTTGGTGTTTCTATATTTGCAGTTTTAAGTCTCTCTTACCACTGATATAAATTTGATTTAAAGGTGAGACATCATTCTGCCCACCTGGCCAGCAGATGTCACACTAACTCTTGCACTGTTTTTTTAGAGACATGTGACATCAATCCAGTTATGCCATTGGCTGTGGCATCTTTACCGGGCCATAGATATGTAAACATTAGCTAGAACACGGCGAGCCGCTCACGTTTCATATACATAGCTTACTTATATGATTACAATAATACAGTGAACAACTGTTTCTGTATCCTGTTACCCTAATGTTGAAGGTGCTGTCAACTATTACAATTACCTACAGAATGTGGCACCTCTGTTTGCCATGAAAATGTTAGCCATATCCCATCTAGTGTATCATATATCTATGTTACCAGCCACTGGGACAAAAACTGGAGTCTCGTCATCCAACTGCTTAGATGTACATATTAGTGGTGTTGGTGTTATTGCATTAATTGCCCATTAACGTTTTGTCCCTGTTAACGGCGACAAATTTTGTGATGCGGTTAACGGCAGTTAACAGCAGAAAGCGCAACCAGTATTTTTTGGCCTAGCGGCTCTCTGTACCAAAGCCGTTTTGGCCACAGACACTGTCCGCGCCATGCAGACATTGCGAAGTCAAACAAGCTGGATTACAGCCATGGATATCCCCAAAGTGCTGTCATGTTTAAGTTTACAATGTTATCTGTCAGAGCTCTCACCTGGATAATTGTCGCAGCCTCCTCCAAAACTTCGCCTGGATGTTGGGTTATTCTTCTTCTGTGGAAGCTAGCTAGCTGGCTAGTAGCTACATGCTAGGTTATAGCTGACCTCCAGCAGCTGGCACGGACAGAAATTTGCATGTTTTCATCCTCATGGCTTTGGGTCCAACTGTTGTGAGTGAATGAGTGAGTACCAGTCTAAAAAAAAAATTCTCAAGCTGTGTTCGTAATGTCCATTCACTCTCCTGCCATTTTTGCAGCACGGTGGGGTGTCATCACCGGCGAGATAGTTGTTTATGTTTGCAATCTTTCTGCTAAAAGGGAAATTGTGTCTGTTGTGACACACGAGGTTTTGTGTTGATCTGCTTAAAAGCGGTGGATGTTTGCTATGGGAGAAAAAGCAAGCTCCTTCTGTGGCTGCTGGCTGGTTGTTGTTCAGTGACATTATTGAGCCTTGGCATTCTGTTGTTTGCACATGCAGTAATACTTATGAGAATTTTCTGGAGAATATTCTGGATAGTTTTTGTCATTTTGGATATGCTGAGAGCTTTAATAAACCTGCAGGTGAAGACAGCAAGCATATTTGTCCACTCCCATGTTCATAACATTATAACAAACTTGAAAAATTAACGACTTAAGGTACACTGTATCTGTATGGAAAAACACACAACGCCTTATTAATCGAAGATTAACTCAACATTCCAAAAGATTAATCATGATTAAAAATTTTAATCATCCAACACCACTAGTAAATATTATGATTATTTAGGCTCCATCAAAATTATAAAAAAATATTCATCAGTATATTATTCTGTCCAGGGTGTACCCTGCTTCTCGCCCAAAGATGCTGGGATAGGCTCCAGCCCCCCTGCAACTTGCAAAGGATTAAGCGGAAGAAGATGGATGGATGGATGGATATTATTTTTTGAAAAATACAAAGACCTTAATTCTGCACCTTTCTAAACACTATTATTTTTTAAAATATTTATTTCCAAGAAACCGGAGTGGTGGCCTATATAGGTAGAGCATCCGCCCCACAACCGGGAGATCATGGGTTCAAGTCCTGGCCGGGTCATACCAAAGACCATATGAAAATGGTATTTCCTGCCTTCTAGCATGGTGCTCAGCAAAAAACAGAATGGAGGAAGGAAAGTTGGTTACCCAGCCACAGGGAGTGCACAAGCCAGTGTACTCCCCGTGCTGGTCCCAAGCCCGGATAAATGGGCAGGGTTGCATCAGGAAGGGCATCCTGCATTAAAAATCCTTGCCACATCAACATACAGATCATTGCAATATAAGGTGATGATAAGCTGTGGCGACCCCAACAAAGAGCAGCCGAAAGACAAAAGATAAAAAAAAATTAAATTCTTTCCATGAAAATACAGTCCTGTTTACCTTTAAGGACTTTAACCACAACAGTTACACATGGTTAACTGGCTCATAAAACAGAAGTAAATACACATGCAACCAAGGTCATTCCTTCCCAGGCAGCCAAAATGTTCTGGCCCGAGTCATGGCAGATGCGGGAGTGAATGACACACCAGAAATCTGTCTAACACACCAGGCCAGATGCAGGCCAAGTCTGACTGCATCGAGCGGGCAAGTATTAATAATAATAATAATAATAATTTTAAGACTGATGTTTTAAAACCAATATAAACTGTAATTTATTTTTTACAAATTTAAGTTAAAACTCACATTATAAATATTGATTAAATGCATTAATGTGTATAATTGTACAGGGAAATCCCCTCCCCTCCAACCAACATCAGCAGATCTGTATATTGGGCAAATAAGGTGACTACAGTCTGTTCTAAATGTGCCATATCTCAGCCGTCAGTAGGCTTGATCTGGGCACCCAAAACCCAGCCAGATCTGGCAACTGTTAATGGCCCAGATCTGGTTGGGTTTTGGCGAGCCGTTGCCAGAGCACAGCTGAAGGTGCTGAAATAGAATTGTCCCAATTCCGTTGGCTACTTGGGTTAAGCTTTATTTCTAAAAGTATATTTTCACACTTAACCTTTTGAGTGCATCTGCCGCCGAACTGCGACATAACCCCTAGTGGTCAAGAGTGGTAAATATTTTTTGTCAATAAAATAGTTCAGATTATTTTTCCTTTGTCGCAGTTAAAGACAAAAGCATATTGGTGGGTTGCAAACTAAAGTGCCAGTTGAGACTTACAGCAATCTTCAGCTCCGACAAAGCTAGTGCTACGCTATGTTATGCTAACAACACTGTGAAGTGGAAATACTCGTCTCAACACCCACAGCTGGATTTCAAGCACAGGTATGCATCTGGACAGTTGTGACCCAGCAAGAATTAAACCAACTGTTTACCAGATATCTTCGTTCCAGACTGAAGATGTGATAATACTTTCCATCAGACAGCTGGACTGTGGTCCACTGAAATTAAAACACATTTACTTGCTACCTGGATAAAGATTATTCAGAAATGAATTTGATCTCAAAAGGAATTTAAGGGACTGGATCATGTCTCTGTCACAGCAGACATTTGGACTGTGGATAATGGACATTTTCTTTGGATCACTGCACATTGGATTAAATTCATAATATTAAAGGTAAGACAAACATGGACAGCTTTATGTAGTGTTGCCAACTCATTCTTTTGGAGTGATTTGGAGTGACTCTTTTTCCCTCTCCCTCACTTCACAAACCCTATTTTTCACTCCAAAATAAGGAAATTACTGGCAATATTGTGTTGTCTTCAGATTTTTCCTACAATCAGAGCTCTCAAGGCAGGATAAAGCAGACTGAACATGTTCTAAAAGCTCTGTCTGAAACAGTCTGTTTTCAGTCTGACATTAATAAGCCCGTAATGTAATCCATTAATTAATCTTGCTATGTGTGCAAGACGTCCCACCCGTGGAACATTTTACATTGGCTGGACACTGGCTAAAATGGAAAGGGATTTGAATCTAGAGCTGTAAATCAGGTATGCGTCTGTTAATATATTACCAATTTTCTCCAAAACGTTAGAAAAAAAACAACTTGCTACACAATTACTGGCGTATATGGAGTCTAATAATTACTTGCATCCTTTCTGTGGCTTCTGACCAAATTATTCAGCTGAGAGTGCTAACTCCTACTTGACTGAACAAATTAAAAACAAAAAAGGTTAATAGATCAAGGTCAGGTTGTGGGAGCTGTTTTACTGGACCTAAAAAAAATTTGATACAATCATTACAAGAGTGACAAAAAATATTTACATCAATTTTTGTAATCTGGCCATGCAATGTTTTCATCTCATCTGTGTGACAGACAACAATGTGTAATAGTGAATACTGAAAGATCTTATTTCTTAGCCTCTTAAAATTCTAGTTTTCCACCCACAACATTTCATATTGGCTGAAAATTGGCAGGAATGCTAAAGGGGTCAAGTATCCATTTAAAAGTAATGTGAAAGTTACTTTTCCAAGTAACTAGTTACTTTAATCATGCAGTAATTGGTAAAGTAACTCAGTTACTTTTGAAAAGAAGTAACTAGTAACTGTAATTGTAATTGTGCTTTCAACACCATCCAACCGATGATCCTGAAGGACAAGCTGCTGTGCGCAGGGGTGGACCAGCACCTGTCATCATGGATCCTGGACTACCTCACTAACCAGCCTCAGTTTGTGAGAACCCGGGACTGTGTGTCCGACACGATCATCGGTAGCACGGGGGCCCCCCCAGGGAACGGCTTTGGCTCCCTTCCTGTTCACCCTTTATACTGCGGACTTCTCACACAACACAACACACTGCCATCTACAGAAGTTCTCTGATGACTCTGCGATCGTTGGCCTCATCTCCAATGGAGATGAAGCTGAGTACAGAGGGCTTATCCAGGACTTCGTGGACTGGTGCCATCGGAACTGCCTCCAGATCAACGCGAGGAAAACTAAGGAGCTGGTGGTGGACTGCCACAGGCAAGGACAACCCCTCACAGCACCAGTAAATATACAGGGAACAGACATCAAGATGGTGACATCCTACAAGTACCTGGGTGTTCATCTGAACAATAAACTAGACTGGTCACACAATACTGACGCACTCTACAAGAAGGGACAGCGCAGGCTGTTCCTACTGAGGAGACTCAGGTCTTTTGGTGTACAAGGGGCGCTGCTGAAGACATTCTATGACACGGTGGTGGCATCAGCCATCACTTTTGGAGTGGTCTGCTGGGGCAGTGGCATTACGGCAGCCGATAGGAAGAGACTGAACAAACTGATCAAGAAAGCTAGCTCTGTCCTGGGGCAGCACCTTGACCCAGTGGAGGAGATGGGAGAGAGAAGGACGGTGGCTAAACTGTCATCTCTGCTGGAGTCCGAGTTCCACCCTATGCAGGACATACTGAATGCACTGAGGAGCTCATTTAGCAGTAGACTACATCATCCTAGGTGCACAACCGAGAGGTTTCGCAGGTCCTTCCTACCAACAGCTGTCAGACGGGGCTGCACGGTGGCGCAGTGGTTAGCACTGCGGCAGCACAGTTTACCCTTGGCCGGGGGGATTGTGGGGATCGTGGGATCGTGGGTTCGATCCCAGCCCCCGACCAACAGTGATCTGTGTGGAGTTTGCATGTTCTCCCCGTGTTGCGTGGGTTTACTCCGGGATTTCTCCGGTTTCCTCCCACATGCCAAAAAACATGCATGTTAGGTTAATTGGCTGTTCTAAATTGTCCCTAGATATCCGTTTCCTATAGGCCCTTAGAATAGAGGGTTAGTATTAATGAAAGCGCTTTGAGTGGTCTTTGTGACTAGAAAAGCACTATATAAGTGCAGGTTAGTTAGTTAGTTAGTTAGTTAGTTAGTTAGACTGTACAACCTAAGCAGGGCTGCTCGCAGAGATAGCAAAAAGACGTGACAACCTAATAGTTTTGAATGCAAAAGACGCAATAGACTTATACAATGGTCCCCTCCGGCATACAACTAGGAAAATACCCGTCACTATGGAGGGTGAGAATATGTATGGGTACATAATCATACCATGTAGGATAACTAAGTAGACGGTTGTGCTGTTTCATCCCATCTAGCAACAATGCTCCACACTTTTTTTGGGGGGGGGACTTATTTTGTACCCGTAGGTAAATTTGTTCTGCAGTCCGGTGACAGCCGCCAGCTGCCGGTCGCTGCGTGCGCAAGCGCCCCTTAACTCCCTAACCTACATGTTTTTTTTTTAGCATATGGGAGGAAACTGGAGAAATCCCGGAGTAAACCCACACAAACACGGGGAGAACATGCAAACTCCACACAGATCACTGTTGGCCGGGGGCAGGGATCGAACCCACGATCTCATGATCCCCGCGATCCCCCAGCCGAGGGTAAACTGTGCTGCCGCGGTGCTAACCACTGCGCCACCGTGCAGCCCCACTGTGTGTGTTTATATATTTACATATTTATTCCATCTAGCTACAATGCTCCGCACTGTGTGTCTATATATATATATATATATATATTTATATGTACATATACTGTATATACTTGCTGCTCTTGTTTCTTTTTTTTTTCTCTTGTCTTCTGATTATTGCTCTGAGTGTTGCTATCCCTGTGCTGTTGCAATCCTGGAATTTCCCCATTGTGGGACTAATAAAGGCTTATCTTAATTAGTTACTTTTTTTTAGTAATTTGCCCAACACTGCTGCTCTATAATGCAATCTAAAATATTCAAAGTTACCATTATAAAGCAGCATTTAGTTAACCTTCCCTCAAAGTCCATGAGTCCAAGAATTACAAAGGTGCCAACATTAATTAGCCATCACATTAGATAAATTTGTTCTGTTGTCAACACAGGTGCTAATGGGACATTTTTTTATCTCTGCTATGATGCTTCTCTACATTATTAAAGTCATGAGAATTTATTTGTGAGTGCCAACATTTTTTTTTTCAATGATTGTATCTCTGTGTATGTACCTTATGGACACCAATAGTGTCTGGAAAGCAACCAAGTAGACCTTTATATTCATTGTTGGTCTCCATGAGGAAGTGCAGGTCTTTCTTGGGCTGGAAAAAACCAAGAAGCACAGACAAAAGACATTATTTTAAAAAGGAGAAAAGAGAGACTTAAGTACTTAAAATAGGAACAAAGATGCCAGAGTTCAAAACTCAAACAGAATATAACGCAAGAGTCTGGTGAAAGAAAATACAAGGAAACTAAGTAAGCTATATGTTAAAAAAAAAAAAAGCCACCGATTCAGATAAACATCCAGTGGGTATATACAGTTAGGCCCAAAAATATTTGGACAGTGACACAAGTTTTGTTATTTTAGCTGTTTACGAAAACATATTCAGAATACAATTATATAATCAATATGGGCTTCAAGTGCAGACTCTCAGCTGTAATTTGAGAGTATTCACATCCAAATTGGAGCAAGGGTTTAGGGATTACAGCTCTTTAATACGTAGCCGCCTCTTTTTCAAGGGACCAAAAGTAATTGGACAATTGACTCAGAAGGCTGCAAAGAAAAAAAAAATAAATAACAAGGCTGAATGGGCTCTTCCCTCGTTAACCTGTCGTCAATTAAGCAGTTAAAAGGTCTGGAGTTGATTCCAGGTGTGGCATTTGCATTTGGAAGCTGTTGCTGTGAACACACAACATGCGGACAAAGGAGCTCTCAATGGAGGTGAAACAGACCATCCTGAGGCTGAAAAAAAAGAAGAAATCCATCAGAGAGATAGCAGAAATGTTAGGAGTGGCCAAATCAACAGTTTGGTACATTCTGAGAAAAAATGAGTGCACTGGTGAGCTTGGGAACTCAAAAAGGCCTGGACGTCCACGGAAGACAACAGTGGTGGATGATCACAGAATCCTTTCCATGGCGAAAAACAACCCATCACAACATCCACTCAAGTGAAGAACATTCTCCAGGAAGTAGGTGTATCAGTATCTTAAGTCTACCATAAAGAGAAGACTTCATGAGAGTAAATACAAAGGATTCACCACAAGGTGCAAACCATTAATCAGCCTCAAAATAGAAAGACCAGAATTGACTTTGCCAAAAAACACCTGAAGAAGCCAGCCCAGTTCTGGAACAGCATTCTTTGGACAGATGAGACTAAGATCAACCTGTACCAGAATGATGGGAAGAAGAAAGTTTGGAGAAGAATTGGAACAGCTCATGATCCAAAGCACTACATCTTCTGTAAAACATGGTGGAGGCAGTGTGATGGCATGAGCATGCATGGCTTCCAATGGCACTGGGTCACTTGTGTTTATTGATGATGTGACAAAAGACAGAAGCAGCCGGATGAATTCTGAAGTGTACAGGGATATACTTTCTGCTCAGATTCAACCAAATGCAGCAAAGCTGATTGGACGGTGCTTCACCAATGATCCAAAACATACTGCAAAAGCAACCCAGGAGTTTTTTAAAGCAACGAAGTGGAATATTCTGCAATGGCCGAGTCAATCACCAGATCTCAACCCAATCGAGCATGCATTTCACTTGCTCAAGACAAAACTTAAGGCAGAAAGACCCACAAACAAACAACAACTGAAGACAGCTGCAGTAAAGGCCTGGCAAAGCATCACAAAGGAGGAAACCCAGTGTTTGGTGATGTCCATGGGTTCCAGACTTCAGGCAGTCATTGCCTGCAAAGGATTCTCAACAAAATATTGAAAAGTAACATTTTACTTAGGGTTATGTTTATTTGTCCAATTACTTTTGAGACCCTGAAATGAGGAGCGTTTGTATAAAAATAGCTACAATTCCTACATGTTTAATCATATATTTTTGTTCAACCCCTTGAATTAAACCTTAAAGTCTGCACTTCAATTCTGTTGTAGTTGTTTCATTTCAAATCCAATGTGGTGGCATGCAGAGCCCAAATCATGAAGATTGTGTCACTGTCCAAATATTTCTGGGCCTAACTGTACATACAGTGGTGTGAAAATGCATTTTCCCCCTTCCTGATTTCTCTTTTTTTTTTGCATGTTTGTCAAACAAATGTTTTCGATCATCAGACAAATTTAAATAGACAAAGATAACAAGTAAACACAAAATGCAGTTTTTAAATGAAGCTGTTTATTATTAAGGGGAAAAAAATCCAAACCTACATGGCCTTGTGTGAAAAAGTGATTGCCCCCTAAACCTAATAACTGGTTGGGCCACCCTTAGCAGCAACAACTGCAATCAAGTGTTTGCGATAACTGGCAATGAGTCTTTTACAGCACTTTGGAGGAATTTTGGCCCACTCATCTTTGCAGAATTGTTGTAATTCAGCCACATTGGAGGGTTTCAAGCATGAACTGCCTTTTTAAGGTCATGCCACAGCTTCTCAATCGGATTCAGGTCAGAACTTTGACTAGGCCACTCCAAAGTCTTCATTTTGTTTTTCTAAGCCTTTCAGAGGTGGACTTGCTGGTGTGTTTTGGATCATTGTCCTGCTGCAGAACCCAAGTGCACTTCAGCTTAAGGTCACGAACACATGGCCGGACATTCTCCTTCAGGATTTTTTGGTAGAATGCAGAATTCATGGTTCCATTTAGCACAGCAAGTCTTCCAGGTCCTGAAGTAGCAAAACAGCTCCAGACTATCACACCACCACCACCACCATATTTTACTATTGGTATGATGTTCCTTTTCTGAAATGCTGTGTTACTTTTACGCCGGATGTAATGGGACACACACACCTTCAAAAAAGTTCAACTTTTGTCTCGTCAGTCCACAGAGTATTTTCCCAAAAGTCTTGGGGATCATCAAGATGTTTTCTGGTAAAACTGAGATGAGCCTTTTTGCTCGGCAGTGGTTTTCGTCTTGGAACTCTGCCACGCAGGTCATTTTTTTCACCAGTCTCTTTCTTATGGTGGAGTCATGAACACTGACCTTAACTGAGGCAAGTGAGGCCTGCAGTTCTTTGGATGTTGTTGTGGGGTCTTCTGTGACCTCTCGGATGAGTCATCGCTGTGCTCTTGGGGTAATTTTGGTCAACCGGCCACTCCTGGGAAGGTTCAGCGCTGTTCCATGTTTTCGCCATTTGTGGATAATGGCTCTCACTGTGGTTCGCTGGAGTCCCAAAGCTTTTGAAATGGCTTTATAACCTTTTCCAGACTGATAGATCTCAATTGCTTTGTTTCTCATTTGTTGCTGGATTTCTTAGGATCGCAGCACAATGTCTAGCTTTTGAGGATCTTTTGGTCTATTTCACTTTGTCAGGCAGGTCCTATTTAAGTGATTTCTTGATTGAGAACAGCTGTGGCAGTAATCAGGCTGGGTGTGGCTAGAGAAATTGAACTCAGCTTTCCTAAGGTGTAATAAACCACAGTTAATTTATGTTTTATCGGGGGGGGTCACTTTTTCCACACAGGGCCATGTAGGTTTGGATTTTTTTCCCTTAATAATAAACACCTTCATTTAAAAACTGCATTTTGTGTTTACTTGTGTTAGCTTTGTCTAATATTTAAATTTGTTTGATGATCTGAAACATTTAAGTGTGACAAATATACAAAAAATGAGAAATCAGGAAGGGGGCCAACACTTTTGCACACCACTGTGGAATAATAAAAAATGGCCAGCAAACTACAATTAAAGAAAACTATTTTGCTGAATTATAAATCATCCACTTCCTCAAATCCACCACCTACATTCTTTATTCATTCCTGACCATATGAATAATGGAAAACTGTATGTCATCTCTGTGAAAAATCTGCACTGCAAAAGCTAGAAATCTTTCTCCAGCGTCACTAACCAGTGTCACAGCTGTCACTAAACTATAGCTGACACACCAACATCAACACTGACAAAAACTGTCTGGAGCAGCGCAAGCTTACCAGATGATTCCTCCCTCTGAAAGCTGCTGGGACACCAAAAAGGCCCAAAACTGACTTTATTACACAGCACACTGAGCAGGCACCACAAAATGGTTAAAAAAAAAAAAAACTACAAGTATGTAGGAGACCAGAATAAAAATTTGCTCCAGGAAACACTAGAAATAGGTTTGTCCTTGGTCTTTTCTGTTACAGATCCAGTCTACATGAGAAGGATGCTAGGTTAAAGGGTTACTGCTGATATGGATGTCAACACTGACAGTAATCAGGAAACGGTCCCAGACATGACATTTGGTGAGTTATAGCCATGAACGCCAAATAACATGTCTGATAAAAACAAGGCCTGAAATAAATAAAATGAATTATGACAGGATTTGGGTGACAGGAAGAAAAAATGAACAAAAATAGGGAATAGGAAAATGTAGACATTAAGGGTTCTGTAGCATTTTGATCAACAAATATTTTACAACAACAGTTGAGGAGCCCACCTGCTCTGCAACCAACTGAGCTATTTCTTCATATGTCTTCCCAGCTGCCGTCATGGCGTCGGTCAGCGTTGACTCACCTACAAAAAAAAAAAAGGATGTTAAATGTCCTCATCATGTTTCTCAACAACCTTGTGCAGCAGTTCGTTGCTAAACCAATTTCCACATAATGAGCAGCTGCATCTAAATCTCTTCCTACAGGACTATTGCAACACTGGATTTTCACTACACAATTATTATGGCCCAAGAATGCTTCAGTCACAGTGCTGATACAATATCTGCAATGCACGTGCCCACAGGCGGGTAATACAGTACAATGAGTACATTTGTGCATTGAGATAATGGCATATTTACCTCATTAATTCATCTGATTTTTTTTTATTTTACATTATAAATTATATGATTTGTTTAGGTACTTGGAGAAAAAAAAATGCAACTAGCAATTTTGTTTTTCCCCTAACACGAAACAAAAATTATACCATAACCAGGTCTGTGCTTAAATACCTTGCATTACTAATAATGAATTTGTGACAGCTGGAATGAAACAGGAGTTGGGCAGCGTTTAGGAGGTCACAGCCATCCAGGGACAGAGTGGATGGCTGCTGTCCCTTATGCCTTTATTTCTTGGTTCAAATTTCTTTACTTTTAACTTGTGAGTTCATGAGTGCCTGTCATATTTTCATGCAGGTGATAAGTAATTATTTGGAGTGGAGGTCTTTTTCTGTTGCCTTAATTACCCGCCAAGGAGTTAATGTAACTGGGGTAGTTTGTCCATTACCAGGATTATGCAAAACTGCTCAACGGATTTTAATGAAATTTTCTACCAGAAGTGGTCCTTGGTCTAAAAATGAACCCATTAGATTTAGGGGGTGATTCGACAGAGCATAACTCCACCAAGGCCTAGCTCGCAGTGTACAGACAAATGGACAGAGGACCAATGGAGCCTTGGTGAAGGAATGCACTCTCCAAGTGCCCTCTAGCTATTATTAAGGTCTGCAGAGTTGACAACCTTAATAACCTTGGCATGTGCAACAAACTATCTAGGAAATAAAAAACAAAACAGGAAAAAGCAGAACTGGCAATTATGTATTAATCCATTAAGATTTACTGTTGGGCACTATTTTAAAACAAAGTGAGAATAACGTAAGAGGAGCTGGATTACTGATGGAACACTGCCACTGAGCTAGACCAATGCATTATACTTTATTATACTTAAATTTAGGTTATGGGTCATATGACTTCTCTGTGTAACCTCCTTGATAATCTGTTCTATCCAACAGAAATTACTTACCACAATGTCCATCATAGGCCATATTTAAATATAGGTGCTCTGCCAACATTCACACCCAATGTAGAAAAGTTAAGCCCTACTTCCCAGAGTAGTGTATTAGCATGAGCATATACCAGCTTAATAAGAACCAACTATGAGGACAGAAATCATCTTTGGGAAAAAAATTATTTGAGCAGGAGCTTATTGTCTTGCTGCAGGTCCCCACTTTTCTGTGAGCTCTCACTTCCTCCATTTTTATTTACAATCCATGGTATCCAGTTTCATCTGTTTTTAATATTGTGGTTATCATCAATACGGGCATATTGTGACAACCTTAGTTTCCACTATTGATTTTTACAGACACATACACTACCGTTCAAAAGTTTAGGGTCACTTAGAAATTTCTTTATTTTTGAAAGAAAAGCACTTTTTTCAATGAAGATAACTTTAAACTAATCAGAAATACACTCTATACATTGCTAATGTGGTAAATGACTATTCTAGCAGCAAATGTCTGGTTTTTGGTGCAATATCTACATAGGTGTATAGAGGCCCATTTCCAGCAACTATCACTCCAGTGTTCTAATGGTACAATGTGTTTGCTCATTGCATCAGAAGGCTAATGGATGATTAGAAAACCCTTGTGCAATCATGTTAGGTCTGCAATGCTGTAATTGCTGCAAATGGAGGATTCTTTGACGAAAGCAAAGTTTGAAGGAAAAAATTATTATTTCAAATACAAATCATTATTTCTAACCTTGACAATGTCTTGACTATATTTTCTATTCATTTTACAACTCATGGTGGTAAATAAGTGTGACTTTTCATGGAAAACACAAAATAATTGTCTGGGTGACCCCAAACTTTTGAACGGTAGTGTATTTACATCAAACTGTTGAAAGTGTAACCAAAGACAGCAGAGTGAAAAGACAGACCTGTTGAGCATTAACATGAGAAAATGTCTGAGGTGTACTACATGAACAATGGCAATAAATCTGATTCTGATTCTGATTCTGAGGTGCTCTAAAAACATCTGATGTCATGTTGCAATTTGTTGGAATTTGTTCTTCATACCTTGGTATCCGCTGCAGGTGAAGACAGAGGAGAGGTTTTGGAAGGCTTTGCCAATTCTCTGGTACTCTTTAGGCAAAGCTGTGGATGAGAAATTAAAGACTTTTCTGCCCCATTCTTTTCAAGTTGACAAAATATTCAGCGTAGTAAATCTTTAATGTAAACTGTATTTAGAGCACACAGTAAAGGCGTGGACTGTGTTGTGTAAAACACTTATTTAGCTCCACTGCAGTGTAAACGTACGGCCTGTACATCTCTTCCAGTGCTCCTGTCCCACTGTGAGAATTTCCTTCACTCCATCATCCATGGCTTTGGTAAACCGGCTGAACTGCTCACATTTCTGCTCCCTGTTAAGACACACCCTTAATGTGTATTGATGCATATCAAACTGCACACAAGTGAGTTATTTGCTTTATTGGAGTCACTGTTTTCCACCTGCAAAGCTTCGTTTCTCTTACACTTCTAAAGGATCCAGGTCTTGAGCTTCAGGCTCTATTGTGGAAAAGATCATCACGCCCACCGTCTCGTCCTTCTCTGCTTTTCTCTTCCCCAATTTCCAGTCCTGCATCAATCAGTTACTCCTTTTAATCAAACAATCAATGGCTATTTCAACCAAATAAGAGCAAAACTCAAGCTGTTAGAATTAAAATCCACAGTAAATGTCAAAGTAAAAAAAAGATGAAGTACAAAACCACTTTGTCTTCACCACCATGATGTCTACAACAAGATTCATGTAATCCATGTAGAAAAGGGCATTAATTCAAAAGGTGGGTGCTAACTTTGTATTAGACCAAAAGTGAAATATAAACAAACTCTCCTGCTCCTTTTGGCGTTTATTTCACAGTAAACCTGATCTTTCTTGAAGTCTGTGTGTGTATAATTCAGAAAAAAATTCCCTCATTACTATGCTCACGAAAAACATGTAAATCTTTAACCTGAAGCTGAGTGTACTGAACACAGAAAGCAGGCAGTTTAGGCAGTTTCACTTCAGCAATACAAACTATACATTATTAACCTGAAGTGGCACTCTGATCAAAATCTTTTTTTTTTTTTTCCTTGTCCAAATGTCTGCAAAAAAATTTTTTTTTAACTTACAAGACATCAAGAGCTAAATCACTCTTATGTGTCATGTCTGTGTTTTTCTGCTGTTAAAATTCAGTTACGCTCCTCCCCTTGGAAAAAGACAAGTTTAGACAGACCATTTTCCAGGTCACTGTAACAGGTGAACCAATCAGCACTAATGCTACGTGTCCACTGGATCCGTTGTTTTTCCGCTTCTCGTTCATTGTCTATTGGAAACACAACGGAAAGCATTTGGCTCTGGAATGGTGAAAATCGGGCTGTGGTGTGTGTGGTTTCCCCTACCGCTTATTTGCATAAACATTCCAATCGGTAATGATTTTTCCCGCACTGGAGGCAGCGCTCTCATCCTGAACATTTAAACCAGCAGTTTTTGATATCAAATAATGACAGATTCATTAACTGAACCTACTATTTCTCACACGAAGTGATGCTACAAACACTTTACACTGGTTTATATATGGAGACCAAGGATGCCCTATTGTCTGGTAACAGCCGGGAGCTGAAGACTGCCCACGGATGGATCTGTCGACCAGTCTAGTGGAACCAGCTAGCTGGAGGAAAAAATGAGAGAGGAGGGGGGAGAAGAGTGTGAAGACATGGAGGAGAATTTAATAACCGCTCTTTCAGGCAGGCGGCGCAGTGGAGGAGTGGTTAGCACTGCGGCAGCACAGCAACTCACCCTTGGCCGGGGGATCCTGGATTTGATCCCAGCCCCCGACCAACAGTGATCTGTGCGGAGTTTGCATGTTCTACCCGTGTCTGCGTGGGTTTACTCCAGGATTTCTCCGGTTTCCTCCCACATGCCAAAAACATGCAAGTTAGGTTAACTGGCATCAAAACTGGGGATTCTAAATTGTCCTTAGGTACGACTGTGAGAATGAATGGTCTCTCTGTGTTGGCCCTGTGATGGACTGGTGATCTGTCCAGGGTGTACCCTGCCTCTCGCCCAAAGATGCTGGGATAGGCTCCAGCACCCCCATGACCCGAAAAGGATTAAGCGGAAGAAGATGAATGAATGTTTCAGGTTTTTGGTTTTTTCGTTTTTGGTTCCAAGGTTGTCATAGCCAGGAGCGGCAATGGGGTTAAGCTCCCAGTGCTCATAAAATGCTCCTTATGGCGTGCGTCTCGAAAAGCCTCTGACAACCAAGTCCAACTCCTAGCCTGCCCGTGTGGTTTAGTCTCTAAGCCCGGCAGAACTGCTTTTACTAATAAGAGAAGGGGCGAGGGCGGATCTCTGGTGCCTTAAAACCAGATGCTTCGGGTAGATGGTGGCTCGTCAACCTGGGAAGGTAGCCCATCTAGGGGAAGGTAAACCCTGATTTCAAACCTCCGCTGCCTTGCGGCACACCCGGTCACGGGAAAGGCTTCGGGAGTCAACCCTGAGGAAAAATCCGGAGGCAGTTCTCTGTTGTGCTCAACATCGTTCTGGCAGCTCCTGCGATGGCGCTGGTGCCAAACTGTAGCAGCCCTGCTGTTCCTTTGGATTCATCAGTGACGTGGAGAGGGGGGACATGCTGCATGGGCAACATCTTGTCCTCCATAACTTCCTGCCCAGGCTTGAATCCTACCAACGCCCAACGCTGGAAGGTAGAACACCGGATCACTGGAAAGGACACTCCAGCTTCGCCTTTGGCGTAGACAAAACACGGGGAATGACAGTTACCGGTTATAAGCCACCGCTCAATTGGCATAGAGCGCGGCGCCAGGGGTTGCTCCCGACGGTGGGAGGGATCATCGGATCTCACTGGACAGCTACCGCCCGCCTCAAGCTGGGCAGCCCCCAGCCAATAAGGTGTTGTCCCGCCACAGCTTGCTTTCCTCATTGGGTGCATGGGGATGAGGAGAAGTCCGAACAGCAGGCTGAGAACCTTCGCACCAGGCAAGACAAAAAAACAAAAGAGGCCAACTCTAAAACTGGGAACTTGGAACGTCCGCACTATGATGACAGGACTCACTGCTAACCTCAAGGACATCAACGACACCAGGAAGACTGCCATCATCAATAATGAGCTGAAGAGACTGGGAGTGGATATCGCCACTCTCCAGGAAACACGGTTGGCTGACGCAGGCACACTGAGAGAGAAGGACTACACGTTCTACTGGCAGGGAAAGGGCAGTGACGAACACAGGGAACACGGAGTGGGCTTCGCAGTGAAGAACACCTTGCTGAAGATGGTGGAACCGGGCAGCAATGGCTCTGCACGACTCCTCACCCTCCGCCGCAACACCACTCAAGGCCCAGTCACCCTCGTCAGTGTGTATGCCCCAACACTGACAGCCACACCAGAGGCAAAAGACGAGTTCTACGAGAATCTCGCAACAACTGTCAGGATCATCCCCAACTCTGAACAACTCATTCTCCTTGGAGACTTCAATGCCAGAGTGGGTGCTGACCACGACTCCTGGCCCTCCTGTCTTGGACCATTTGGCGTGGGCAGAATGAACAACAACAGACAGCGGCTGCTCGAGTTCTGCACATATCACGATCTGTGCATCACAAACTCATTCTTCAAGACCAAGCCCCAACACAAGGCTTCCTGGCGACATCCACGCTCAAAGCACTGGCACCAGCTGGACTTGATCCTGACCAGGCGCATCTCACTGAAGAACGTGCTAATCACCCGTTTGTTCCAGAGTGCAGATTGCGACACAGACCATTCATTGGTGTGTTGCAAGGTCAAACTGCAGCTGAAGAAATTCCATCATGCTAGACAGCCTGGAAAGGCACAGTTTGACACCAGCAAGATGGCCCAACCAGAACTTGTTGAGCAGTTTGCCTCCACCTTTGAGAAGGAACTTGGTGTACCACAAGAAGGAGAATCTGCAAAGCAGAAGTGGGAAGAGCTGCGAAACACCATCCACCACACAGCCTTGGCTACCTTTGGGAGGAAGACCTCGAAGTCACAGGACTGGTTTGATGCCAAGTTGACCGAGATGACCCTCGTCATTGAAGCCAAGCGCTAAGCACTTGCTGAGTACAAGAAGTACCCAAACGAGAAGAATCTCCAGATTCTCAGGGCTGCGAGAAGCAAAGTTCAGCAGACTGCTCAGCGCTGTGCCAACGAGTACTGGACTCAGCTCAGCCAAGACATTCAAACCGCTGCCATAACAGGGAACATCCGTGGTATGTACGATGGCATCAAAAAAGTACTTGGTCCGGCTCAGAGCAAGACGGCCCCCCCTCAAATCCTCCACTGGGGAGATGATCACAGAAAAGAACAAGCAGATGGAGAGATGGGTGGAACACTACTCCGACCTCTACTCCAGACAGAACACCGTGACACCATCAGCCCTTGATGCCATCGACTGCCTGCCATCCATGGACGAACTTGACGCCGAGCCAGCCATCGATGAACTCAGCAAGGCCATTGATAGCTTGGCCGCTGGCAGGGCACCCGGCAACGACGGCATACCCCCCGACCTGATCAAGCACTGCAAGACTGCCCTACTGCTGCCATTGCATAACGTCCTCTGCCAGTGCTGGAAGGAAGGTGCCGTACCACAGGACATGAGGGACGCCAAGATCATCACCCTCTACAAAAACAAAGGGGAGAGAAGCGACTGCAACAACTACAGGGGCATCTCCCTCCTCAGCGTTGTTGGCAAAGTCTACGCACGAGTTGCTCTCGTTCGTCTACAGAAGCTTGCCGAATGTGTCTACCCCGAGTCTCAGTGTGGCTTCCGCGCTGAGCGATCGACGGTAGACATGATATTCTCCATCCGCCAACTCCAGGAGAAATGCAGAGAACAGAACATGCCCCTGTATGTCGCCTTCATCGACCTCACCAAAGCGTTCGATCTGGTCAGCAGAGAGGGCCTTTTCAAGATCCTGCCAAAGATAGGATGCCCACCAAAGTTACAAAGCCTCATCGAATCGTTTCACACCAACATGCAGGGGATAGTGCAGCACGACGGCAACGTCTCAAAGCCATTCAACATACGCAGCGGAGTGAAACAGGGCTGTGTACTTGCACCAACCCTCTTTGGGATTTTCTTTGCTATGCTCCTGAGGCATGCCTTCAGCACAGCAACAGAGGGAATCTACCTGCACACAAGATCTGACGGCAGGCTTTTCAACCTCGCCCGCCTGAAAGCCAGAACCAAAGTACGCGAGGCTCTAATCAGAGACATGCTATTCGCAGACGACGCTGCAGTCGCAACCCACACATAGCAGGAGCTTCAGACCCTGATGGACCGCTTCTCACAGGCATGCAAGGACTTCGGGCTTACCATCAGCCTGAAGAAGACTAACGTCTTGGCGCAAGGCACGGAAGCACCACCAACCATCACCATCGACGACTGCGAGCTGGAGGTCGTGAATCACTTCACGTACCTGGGGTCCACGATCAGCAACAACCTCTCCCTTGATACAGAGATCGACAAGAGGATTGGAAAATCAGCCTTCACACTCGCTCGCCTCACCACACGAGTGTGGGAGAATCCCAAACTCTCTGTCAAGACGAAGATGGCAGTGTACAACGCCTGCATCATCAGCACACTGCTCTATGGGAGTGAGATGTGGACAACATACGCCCAGCAGGAAAAGAGACTGAACTCCTTCCACTTGCGCTGCATTCGCCACATCCTGGACATATCCTGGCAGGACAAAGTGCCCAACACAGAAGTTCTGTCCCGCGCCGGCCTTCCCTCCATGTTCACTCTACTCAGGCAGCGCAGGCTCCGCTGGCTAGGCCACGTTCACCGTATGGAGGATGGCAGAATCCCCAAAGACGTCCTCTACGGAGAACTGGCGACTGGCAGGAGAGGCGTTGGTCACCCACAGCTGCGCTTTAGAGACGTCTGCAAGAGACACATGAAGGCCCTGGAGATCAACACAGAGCATTGGGAGGACCTTGCAACGGACAGCTCCAAATGGAGAGGCACCCTGACCAGACAGCTCAAGGCGGGTGAAGAGAGACTGACTGCTGCAGCAGATGAAAAAAGGACCCGCAGGAAGAACCGCCACAGACCCAGCAGCACGGAGACCACCCACAAGTGCGACCTGTGTGACAGGGACTGCCATTCGCGCATTGGCCTGTTCAGCCACAGGTGGTGCTGTTCCAGCAGAGTAGACGTTTAGGATTCTCTTCCATGGTCATCATAGACCGACGGAGGCCGACGATAGTCCTTGCCACCATATAGAAACAATATACAAAGGAACGTGGAGAGCGGCGTCCAGCATTGTCAGTTTATCTGGTGAGTACCCAAACGTTGTTGAAAACTTTGTGCGTCTGGACAATTGGGTGAACCCAAAACCGGCAGTGTCTTTTGCAGTGCAAATATACCAGCGCTATTAAAAACAGCCTTATCAATCTGCTCATGGTTAATAATGGCTATTCCAGTATTTCCTCCCGCACTGCTCTGACTCCACCTGTCCGAGAACTATACCGCCCCCATGCCCACGCCCCCTGCCCGCACTTCACCGCTTCTGGTGACCGACTCCTTCTGGAAAAAAAAAAACAAAAACGATCAGTGGACACAAAGCATAAGCACTGGCTATGGGCCTATGGGCTATGGTTGGGCCTATTTAGGACATTCATAGATTCCGGTGTTTAAAGGAGGAGGAAAAGGGAAAACATTTTCACAAGCCACTGTGAGACCATGAAAGTTTTTTCTGGAAAAAAGGGGCACGAGATACCATTTTAGACAATACAGGCTGTTTTTTAACGAGATTTATATCCACTGCAGTGCATCTTTAAGGCAAATGAAAAGGATGAACCATAATATACCTTCTCATCTTTGTATGTGAGGAAGAGCTGAAATACTTCGCTGTTGGAAACAACAGGATGCCTGCACATCCTGGTCATCCAGCCCTGCAACCGCTCCATACGCATCTTGATAAACTCTTCCTCAAAACGGCCTTTAATAGAAAGTTGGACACATGAACAAAAGATTATTTCTAATCTACAGTTGCAACTCCCATGTATGTGATGGAGTCAAACTTACCCGTCACTTGCTTATCTGGCAATGATGGAATAGGGATGGCTGACCCAAATTTGTCCAGAAGCCTCTCATACAACCAATCAAAGTGTTTGTATCTGTGATTGACCGGTCTGTTGGTGGACTGCAGAACAAAACACACCAAGTCAGAGACAAACTACTTCAAGTCATTTGATGTGTGCCAGTGTCTACACTCCAGCTTCGAAAAGCCAGTTAAAAGAGAACCTGGATGCTTACGCTGGGTGTGATTTGATACTCAATGTAGCTCTTGAGGCCGTACATCTTTGAGCCTTTCTTGGGATGATCGACCACACAGTCTAGCTGTGTTTGTGGGTACAACCACACCGGCCCAACTTCTCCCATCTGAATATGAAACAAAGATTCAAAACTGGGCTAGAATGTATTTCTACGTGATACAAAAGTCAAAACCATATCCACAATGAAACACTACTGCTAAATATCCACTCCCTGCTGTGTAATACTGCCCAAATAAGGCCCATTTCAAAATACAGGTCAAAATATAATGCATGTTCCTATTTAGAGAAAACCTACATAAATCGGAAGCTTGTCTTTGCCTTTAGCAAGCTGCTTACAGAGGAGGTAAAGTTCTGGACCAGGCTTGGAGAACCCAGGGAACCTGTTCAAGGAGAAGGAACAACATCTCATGAATTTCTTCAAAGCCTCTGGGGATTTTAAATAAAAATATTACAGAAAAATTATTTTATATGCATCTTTCCAGGGGTCAAATCAGCTGGAGTTCTTTATGTTGGTACACATTAGAATTTAAAATTGGTTGAAATGCATTTTTCTGTGCCATCTCGTATAAATTATGATTACACATTTAATAACAGAATAAATTACTGCTGCCATGATAAAACACTGAAGTTGATCCTTCCAGGGATTACCGATGTTAAGCTCTTACTTATTCAGGGAAATTTTCATCGTAGACGCATGAGTCCCGCCTCGCTGAATTGCTCCTGTGTCCCCGGACTCTGAATCGGCATAACCGCTAGCGGACTTCACATCATCCCATTCATCATCCCACTCATCATCCTCGGCCCCTGGGGTCAGATTTGTGGATACATATTTGTTAGTTTTAAAACACATGTAGAGGAATGCAACGTGTTCTACCTCAAGTATGTTTCCCATTACAGTAAGCTGTTTGAAAAACTCACAGCTCATTGTTATGCTAAGCTTTAAGAAATGCACTGTTCTAAAGTGAAATGGCAAATTTGTTCTAGTGTGAGATCATGTAGCACACATCGAAATCAAAAACAGTTCACATGCAATCGATGCAAACAAACTATTCCAGCTGCTGTGTAAAGTGTCTTAAACTGCTGAAAAACTGTATTAACCTCAACCTTTAGTACATTTCCTGGCATATGGTACACTCAAAAAAATAAAAACAAAAAACAATTGAAATTAACCAGATAAGCATTTGCATCAATTTGACTTTATTTGAATTACTACATTTAAAACTCATCTATTCAGGTTGTTTGGAACAGGAATAAATGCATTAATTGTCAAAACAATTTAATTCAGTCAAAAATTATCAAGTTTAAAGAAGGTATGCTGTGTAAAAAAAGGCAGATTAAATTTATGAATGTGATAGAAACATGATTCATTAAAAAAAATGCATAAACCCTTTACTATGAATTTGAACTGCCTTAAGTTTATTCCTGATATTGCACAATTGTCATTTTTATGCAATCATGTTAGACAAATAGATATTACAATAACTTTAATAATGTTTATTTAATAAGTGAGAATTTTTAATCCAAAAGCATGGAAAATTGTTAAGAAATTAAAATGAATAAAATGCTAAACATTTCTGAATTTTTTTGATTGTAGATAATCTTAGATACAAAAATATTTTTGCCAGCTTAAGTGGCCATTCAAGCACTTTGATATGCTAGACACACATGCATAATTTTAATCTAAACTGTATCAATATCACAGACAAATTCAGGCATCAAGGACAAACTGAGGTTTAGTATCTCACCCAAGAAAGCATCTCATGCAGACCAGTGGAGTCAGTGATTGGACCATTCTACCAACAGCTGCCCCTCACTAAAACCTAATCATCTCCTGTGTGCAGCTTATCAAGCGTACTGCATCCCTTTCTCAAGGGCTGTGCACTAAATCCGATACAGATAGGGTTTAATTAGAAGAATGACACGGTAATGCTCTGCACTGTGTGTTCATATATTCATATATTTATTCCATCCAGCTACAATGCTCTGCACTGTGTGTCTGTGTGTGTGTGTGTGTATATATACTGTATATTTTATAGTAATATGTACATATGTATATTAGCTGCTCTTGCTTGCTTGTTTTTTTTTCTTGCCTTCTGATTGTTGCTCTGAGTGTTGCTATCCCTGTGCTGTTGCAATCCTGGAATTTCCCCGTTGTGGGACTAATAAAGGCTTATCTTATCTTATCTTATCTAATTCAGATTTAGCTAGGCTGCATTACAAGTTAAAAGCACAGTTGCATAGTCTGGTCAAATTTAAGACAAAAATCTGGTGTTCTATTACTGGATGATAATTTCATTATATAGAAAAAAGTACAAATTCAAAAAAAAAAAAAAAAACTAACTAACCCACCATTTCCCAAAGGAAAGAGAACATAAATATTAAAAAGAAAAGCCACTTCAAACCGCGAGTTTAGGCATCTGTTAGCTGCTGCTAACATTTCAGCTGCACCCCACAGTGAGTACAGGCTTTCACCCTGTGCTTACTCTGCTCTACAAAACAAACTGCTTAAGTAAATGGGAAAGTAAATGTTGGAGAACTCTATGTTGTGTTGGGGAACGGCATGAATGGATGCAAGTCTGACCCTGAAATTAGAGTCACTGCATTAGTAAAGTGAACTCACATACAGCAAGCGCCAGGCCAGCACCTGCAATTTCCCTTACATACCTAAATGCAGACTGCTACAGTATAAAATAAAGAGAACATCAAAAGGTAGACATTTAAAAACACCTGAGAAAAGGCCTTTAACATACAGTATTTCTTGCCTACGGTAACTGCACAGAACTTTACTGATTGTTAAATCAGCAGAAATCATTTGTGCAGACATGCTGTTAAACAGGGACACCACTCTCCTCTCATATCGCACCATAATTCAATGTTAATATTAAACCACACACATGCTTTTTAAAAAG